>CM076578.1:1757278855-1758715933 GCA_034641835.2 Pinus albicaulis | reverse complement strand
GTACAAAGACATTGTTCATTTCTATGTTTTTTATATTTTCCAACTTCACTGAATAGAACAAAGTATAGAGCCCTCAAGCTTAAATCTCAGCCATATGTCATAGTAGAAGAAAAAATGTACTGGAAATATCGTGCTGGTATCTTATTGTTATGCTTAAGTGAAGGTTAATCCATTGAAGTTACCAAAGAATACCATGAAAATATGTGTGGAGGGCATTATAGTTGGAAGGTTACAACACATAATATCCTCAAGTCAGGTTTTTATTGGCCTACAGTGTTTGCAGATGTGTACAGACTGGTCAGAAGTTGTCAGAAATGTCAATTGTTTGCAGAGAAGAAAAGACTTGCTCCGTTACCTCTCATTTCAGTATTCATAGAAGAACCTTTCATACAGTGGGGACTGGAATTTATTGGACAGATAAATCCACCATTAAGTGGAAAATTCAAGTGGATTATAATTTCCACTGATTACTTCACAAAGTGGGTTGAAGCAATACCCACCAAAAAAGCAGATGACCAAGTGGTGATGAAGTTTTTGGAGGAGAACATCTTCAGGAGGTTTGGTTGTCTAGTCAAGATCGTAACTAATAATTCTCAGGTATTTAATTCTGCTCGATTCATTGATTTCTGTCAAACATATAATGTAATTTTGTCACATTCCACAACCTACCATCCGCAAGGGAATGGATTGGCAGAGTCTTCAAACAAGACATTGGTTAGGATTCTGAAGAAAACAATCACTGGAAATAAAAAATACTGGGGCTCAAAATTAAAATTTTCTCTTTGGGAAGTTCAAGTAACTACTAAGAGATCCATTGGAAAATCAACTTTTGAGTTGGCTTATGGAACTCAGGCATTGTTTCTTAGTTAGTTGGCAAAACCAGTGATTTCTTTCCTTCAAGAAGATCAGGAAGAACCTAATGCTATGGTAAGAAGAATGAATAAGGTGATTGAGTTAAGTGAAAGCAGAGACAAAGTTAGAGATAAATTGATTACTTATCAGGAAAAAATGAAGCCTATTTTTGACAAGAAAGCGAAAGAAATCCTCTTTCAAGCAGGAGATTTAGTACTAAGATGGGGCACCAGAAGGGAGGATAAAGGAAAGTATGGTAAGTTTGACCCCCTCTGGTACGGTCCATACAAAATTACTAAAGCCAGGTCAAACAATACTTTCATCCTAAAATATTTAGATGGAGAATCTCTAAAGCTGCCTGTGAATGGGCAGTATTTGAAGCATTATTTCCAACACTAAAAGTCAACATTCCACCATTGTAAATACCAAATTTCTCATTGTTCATATGTCACCAAGGAATATTTGACTCCTTGCTTGAGGCGAAGACACTGATATGCGGTTCTTAGTGATTTCGTGGCAAAAATAACTATCCCCAGGTGGAGCAAGATGTTGTGGCTCATTTGCATTTACTTTTGAAATATTTATCAAAATATAAAAAAAAGCATATATGTTAGAAAATGAAAAAAATTAAAAATTTTATATGCCGAAAAAATAATTTTTGATTTATATGTTGGTGTATTAACAATATGTGCGGAGATGTGAAAGTGGGTCTGACCATCGAGTTAATCGTCATGTAATTCACCGAGCGAGATTTAAAGGAAAAATACGATCGGAGGAAACCTGCGGGCACAAATAGCCCGGGGTATATTTCCGAGGGTGCCTCCGCAGTTGACCATGTCGAGAGCTCATTGAATGAGATCGACGGTTCACAATCAATGTGGAGGCAGACCTCCGATGAGTCTACCGTACCCCAGAGTGCTCCTGCGGTGACTTAAGCAATCAATGTCACCCGCAAGCGAGCCAAATCCCATTAGCAAGCGAGCCAGTTCATCATTCACGTCATATGTCTGTTGTGCGTCATGTCATGCATTTAATTCACATGTGTTTCCAAAGCCTCGCTGCATCTATAAAGTATGTTTAAAAACCCTGTTCTTTCACTTGTCGGTTTTCAATCCTAGTTGTCCACAGTCATCTGAGTCATCCACCCTCTCACCTCTGAGTTTGTACAGTCGCCACCCTAAGCAAAATTATGGCCAAACAGTCGTCCCTCACAATATCTTCCAGCCACATTCTACTTATGGATACAGAGCAAGATGTTAAGGATACCCTTTGCACAGTTGAGCACCTACCACTTTATCAACATATATTACTCAATGAGCGAAACTCTCCTGTTTACTCAACCATGGTCTGGTCTGGTGTTATGTCTACATGTGTCTCAAAAACCCATATTTTTTCGGAATTCATAAATTGGCTAGTATAAGCATTGTACCCTAGCAAATTATTTGTGATGAATCATTTGAGAGAAAGTGTTCTTTAAGTCACGTCTCTGTTAATTCGTCAAGCCTTCTATTATCCTGTGTCAAAGTCTTATGTCAGTTTTACTGAAGAAGCATTGATTGAATTATATGACAGTCTTGCAAGGCAAGATTTTACACAGGTGGTATTATTTCTAAAACCAGAAGTAGGACGTTTCTCTATAGATGATAAAGAGTTTCCCTTGGATATTTTTGATGCAGAGGTCAAGCTTGTACTGCAATTTTTTTCAAAAATACTTGGGAAGGAGGATGCTGCTCGAATTGACAGGTCAATGCTTGGATTATTTTCTTTAATGATGAAGCCTAATGTGGTGCTGGACATCCCTTCCTATTGGCAAGAGAACATTAATTCTCAGCTTATGAGCCTTTCCCTCACTGCGTCTTTCAGATTTCCCTCACTAATTACTTATTTATTTTTATATCAAAATGTAGAATAATTTATACATTTGGGTTGAATATTGTAGATTCAAATAAGAAAAGGAAAAATCAATAGTGTTTTGGAAAGATTTAATAAGGAATGAACCTAATGATGGAGTATTGTTTGATTTTGTTGCTTATTTTATGCCAATTGCCTATAATATTTTGAATGAAATCACTCCTCCATGTTTTTTTCCGAAGCCCCAGGAGTTTCTTCAACTTAGTGTTAATTGAAAATTTGGATATTGGTTTTTGTATGATGATTATTCAAATATTAGGTTGTATGAAGCTGGGATTGAGCCTTATATATTTCCCACCTTTGTCCCCATGAGGATATTTTCCTTGGAGTTTATTAGACAGAGCTTGAATGTATATCAGATACATTTTGTTCCAATGAAGAAAGGTCGTCTATTTAAGTTACCTATGACTATTAGACCTTTCATAGTAAGTATGAGACAAAAAAAAATGAGGCAAACCAAATGTTAGAAAGCATGCATTTTTTATTAGGTGAGAAATGGGCTTATGATCCACACAAGGTTATTTCTAACAGGAGAATTGAAAATGGTTATTCTGCTTTTGTTCATGATAGTAAACCTGAAATTGAGAAGCTAGCTAACAAGGGTTTTGCAAGCTCTGGTAGTACTAACGTTAAGACTCCAATTATCTCTGAAAAGGCAAGTAAAACAAATAAAGAGAAGGCTGTTGATTTTAAGGATGAAGAACAGAGAGCTGAGGAAAGAACTAAAGTAAGTGAAGAGATGGAAAACACACAGCCTGGTTTCTCAATTCAATTAGGAGATACTCAAAATGCACCAGCTTCACCATCAATACATGAATTTGTTCATGATCCGGTACCTTTGATCAAGCAGGTATTTTCCCAAATTGCTGAAAAGAACCAGAAAATCAGAGCAAGTGTGGAGGCTCAAGCTGAATATCAGATTACTCCTGATCAGAACAGATTTTTGACCGCTATGGATTTAGAAAGGGATCAGTTGAAAATTTCCTTCTCCCACCCATCTGAAATGACAGTAGGGTCATCTAGAAATTTTAAAACTGTAAATCTAACTGTTGATACTAGAAAGATCCCTTTACTTGATAAAGTTAACTTACACATGAAAACTAGTCAATTGATTGTTAATGACTTGACTAAAACCAATGCAGATGCTAATAAGGCTGAGAATATGTTGGGAAAAGTAATCAAGCAACTAAAGTTATAGAAAGATAATTCCAGGGCTCTTTTGAATCAAAATGAATAATTGAAGAAAATAATTGTAAAAGTTGGAGTGGATCCCAATGATAGATTAGTTGTGCAAAAATTTCTACAAAGTGAAAAATCAAAAATAAATTTGTTGAAGAAAAAGACAAAGCTACCTACTGGAGAAAATCCAATGGCAGTAGAGGTATCATAAGTAGAAAATGAGAAAGAAAATCTTTTGTAGCAGTTGTTACAGAAAGATGAAGAAATTTCTAGATTAAAGGTTACAATGGTTAATCTGCATGGTCAGATTGATTCACATGTTTGCACCATAGTCTTATCATATGGAAATGATGACCCAACAACCAGATTATCCAAATTGAGCACATAATTGAAAATGGCGGAGATTGATCTCAAGAAAACCTAGAGTGATCTTGATACATCAATTAAAATAATACATGCCAAAGATGGGGAAGTTAACATATATAAATATGATTACCAGGTAGCTTATGAAGAAGTCAAGAATCTTAAAGATAAAGTAAAGGGAAACATGTCCCTAATTCAAGCAAAGGATATTGTGCGGAATGAGATTATTGAGGTAATGAAAAATAATTTGGGAATCACTAATTATAGTTTTAGAAGATAAAAGCATAATCAGAGATTTACAGGAGCTCATTCTTGCTGATAAGCAAAATTTACCTAACAGAGCTCTATGGGAAAAACGGTTTATTGATATTGTTAATTCCAAGACATATCAAGAGCTAGAAGAACATGAAATTAAATATATAACATTATGTGTTCTAGAAATCAATAAGTTGATTGTAAAGAATGCTTGCAGGAAATCAGCAGAGAAGAAATTGACAGAGATAAAACAGGCTATGGATAAATTCAACACCATGTTTGAAAAAAGGACCAGAGCTGGAATTCCATAATGCTAAGATCTACAAGGCAATTTATTATCTTGGGATTCATATGAGACTTTGTTAGTGGGAGAAAAAATCAAGATCGATAATTCTCATGAAAAAACTGTAGTCTTAAAAGGAGCTACAATTGTCAATTTTCTACATAGGAATTTTCAATTATTATGGATGATTAAGACCTTGTTTGTGGAAAAGCCTACTTATACCAGGATCACTGATTTCAGACTAGAGCATTACAAGCTAGTCAATTCTCCTAAGACCAATATTGAACTCTGGGGAATGGATGTTTGATACGCCGGAGACACATGTTTTCTCGAGGAGACACGTTAGCACCTCGGAGAGACACAGAATTGATCCATCGATTCGAGAAGAATGATGTTTCCAGTTTTATTTGTTTCTTTGTTTAAGATCGATGTTGTAATGATGTGCTCTAATTACCAATGTAATAAGAAATTTAAAAAAATTAAATAGTTTGAGTAGTTTCAAGAAGTTCCTAGCGGTTACAAATGTTGAGATTCAACAAGATGATGATCCTAGTGAAATTAAGCACCTACACTGGGTTGGGCCTATAGGCTATTTTTAGGTGTATGTCTATTTTTAGAATGTTGAGCAAATTCTATTTATAGCGGGAGTCTATTTTTAGAATGGTGAGAAAAATCTATTTATAGATGAGATTATATTTTTAGATGCATGTGAGAAGTCTATTTATAGATCGCATGTCTAAAAATTGAATGCATGTTGGTTATTATTATCTCTTAATAATAATTGGAAAATAAATATTAATATATTCTCTTGAAGCACTTGATTTCAGTTAATTGAAGTGGAAAACCAATTAGTTGAAGGAATTTCGAGTTCTAAGTTTGGTTGGTGGGACATGCAAGTGGAAATATTTTTAACTGAGTGATTTGAAGTTGCAAAAGAGTTGGAAGTGTAGTTATATATATTTGTAAAATAGTTTAACTCGGTTAAGTGAGTTAAAATCAGTTGTGCTAGTTATAACTAGTTGTAGTAAAGATACACTAGTGAGAGATCAATGAATTAATTACTTAGTGATTACAAAAATGTTCTCACATGCTGGCGAAGAAATATATTATACATGCATATGGGATCAGATGAGCCGGTTGAGGGGAATAGGTGAAAGGGACATTTTGACTATTTGTTGTGACATTAGTGGGTGCACTCATGCAACCACACACACATTGGAGATGCCAATGATGATTGGGAAATAAAGGCAAGGAAGTATCTCATTCATTCAGGGATTTTGATCAGTAGGGATTGCACAGTGGAGGCATGATGTGAGGAGGTAGTAAATTGGTGCATGTGTGAGCCAATTTTTGCATGACAGTGTGAGACGCTTGTATATTGTACTGAGAGCTCTTGGATTATAGTTTTGTATGAGATTTTTTCATGATCCATGATATATACATAATATATGATAGTGGGGTTTTCAACTTTATGCTTTCCCAGTAAAAGTATTTGTGTTATGTGTGATTGATCTTTCTTCATGTGTTTGCAATCAGCGATTAAATTTCCGTAAAGATTTTAGTAGAAGGATTCTGTATTTAAGAGTGGCATATAATTGTTAGATCAGGAGAATCTAGGCAATACATAATTGTATTAAAATTTCTACATGGTATCGGAGCAAAGAAGATTGCAATATTGAAGCAGTAGCTGAGTTTGTTGGTAGAAACAATTCGAATTTGCTGCAAGAATTTCTTGGTGCGACAGTTGAGTAAACATCGAAATGGATTTCAATGGTTTGCGGCTAGAGTATGCACTCGAGGGTAGCTCGAACTACATTGCATGGAAGGATAGGATGGAGGCGGTGATTGAAGATAATGGCTTGAAGGAATTCATCAACAGTGATGTTCCTAAGCCCACTTCGACGGATGCTGCATTACTTGACGCCTGGAAAAAGAAAGTAAATAAAACAAGAGGGATTCTGTTGGAAGGTGTGCAAAACCATATTGTCTCAAGCCTTCATGGGAAAGCCACTCCATTTTCTATGTGGAAGGCTTTAATGGATCTTTTCCAAATTAGCAGTGACCATAGGAAATTGGTGCTGAAGGATAAACTTAGAAAGATCAAGATGGAGAAGGGTGACAATATTCCTAAGTATCTCACAAATTTTTTCCAATGTCAGGATGAACTGGGGAGTGTGGGAATCATGGTTGATGATGATGATTTGGTGAGTTTGGTTCTCTTGGGACTTCCTAATAGTTGGCATAGTTATCAAGACTGCGTCAACGGACGAAATGTCGGATTGGGAACAGCAGTGGTCGGATCTAGTGCGGGGAGGAGTTCGGGCGGAACACCGAGAGATGGATCTTCATCAAAGAATGATGATGAAAGAGGATTGTCTTTGGCTCGAAACGAGAGAAAAGGGAAGGGGAAGAAATTCCACTCAAAATCCGAGGCTAAAGGGAAGAAGCTGGATTTGTCCAAAGTGAAGTGTTTTCACTGTCACAAACATGGGCATCTCGCCACTAACTGCCCATAGGAAAAGAAGAACAAGAAGGATGTTGGAGCTGCAGCTGGTGAGGCCCTTGCCTTGCAATTTGAACTTGATTTCTCATTGATCGCATACTTGGTTTCAAGCGCAGTGGGATGGTATCTTGATAGTGGTACTTCCTTCCACATGACGGAAGATAAGGAGCTTTTCGGTGACTTGGAGGAGAAAGATCTCCAAATGCATATCGATATGGTAGCAAATGGATGATTCAATGTGTAAAAATTATATAAATAATGTGTTATATATAATATTCTCCACAGTCACACAACTTATTTGACTTCTGCACAATACAAAATCTATTCCGCCATTGATGTCACATGCGGAAATTAACACAATTTCAATGCACACATGAAACCATAAAAATTCACACACATTAACACAGTGATTTAACGGGAAAGATTGAAGCTAAAAACCCCAACTATCTATATAAAATATATGTCATAGAGATCATGTAAAAATCCTCATACAAAGCTAAACATGTCAAGCTCTCAGTACAATACAATCATTACACACTAATCAGGTCTGATCTAGCAAATCCGTACACCGATCTCCGCCACCTACTAGCTTGCCTCTATTACAAAATCCCTGTTGAAGAATGGCTCTGAATGAACTTGAATCCACCTGGCTTGCACTACGCAATCCTCATTGGCATCTCCACTGAGTGTTGGATGCAATCAATGCATCACTATAGTCACAACTGATAGTCACACTTTCTCTTTCACCTACCTCTCCACTGGTCTCCACTGAAACTGTCCATGCACTGTAGTTAACTGATGTATTCTTCAGTTGATTAATGAGTTATTATTTAGTGAATTAATTATTAATTAATTCACACTACTCTCACTAGTGTATCAATCAGTTAGACTAGATACAACTAGCTCAACTGTGTCTAACTGAGTTAAACTGAACACAACTCCACCAACTACTTCTACAACTCCACCAAACTCTGTCACATGAGTTCTAACTGAAGTCCTCCATGAAATAGCTCTAGTAAACCCTCAGGAATAGTGTAATTCCTTCTGTCAGCTCCTGTGCCACATCTGTGCACTTAACTGAAGTGCTCCAAGAGAATAAGATAATGTTTAGAGTCCAAATATTGTTAAGAGCTAATAATATTCGACATATCTATTTTTAGACTGGCAATCTAAAAATAGATTCCGCCCAATATGTCTAAAAATAGAAGTCCATCTATTTTTTCCGACTTGACTAACCATCCACAAATAGCATCCTGCAACTCATAGAACATGATCCATATGTCTAAAAATAGACATGTCTAAAAATAGACTTTGCGCCAAATAGCCTGCGGGCCCACTGAGTGAAGGTGACTCTTTTCACTAAGCTCATCATCTTGTTGAATCTCAACACTCCCTCTCAACAAGATAGGGATTATCTACCACCCCGATCCTGTCTCTATGGTATTCGAATTTGCTCCTGGTGAGCGCCTTCGTCAGAATATCTGCATCCTGATCCTTCGTAGGAATGTAAGAAAGCAACATGATCTTCCGCTGCACACAATCTCTGATATGATGGTACCGGATGTCAATATGTTTAGATCTATCCCCCGCCGAAATACGGATTGAGGAGTTTAATACAACTGCGGTTATCATGATATATCACGGTGGGCTACGAAGTGTGAGCCGTTCTTCCGACCGGGATCTTCCTCATCCATATAGCCTCACATGCAGCCAAACTTGCTGCCATATGCTAAATACTCCATTGGTAGTGCCATGGATCCTCTGTTTCTTGTTGTGCCAAGCTGCTGGCTTGTCTCCATTACTAAAAATCGCTCCCCGGATGTGCTCTTGCATCGGGTGGGCTCCCTTCCCAATCTACATCCATTTGTCTGTGCCACGGTCCGCTATCCCGATAGCCAGGACCACCAGGGGCATGCCCCTTTGCCCTTTCAAAAGAGCTTGGTAGGCTTAACCATAGCTTGTGAAAGCTGGTTAACAGCATAGCATATGTCCAGTCGTGTATTGACCAAATACATGAGCGAACCAACCAACTGTCGATAAACAGTGGCATCCACTACCTCTGCCAATGTAGCATCCTCTTTCCTCCAACCACCAGGAATAGGAGTGTCGATAGGCTTGCAGCCTTGTATTTTGAGCTTCTCCAGTATCTCCCGGGCATACTTGCCTTGAGACACAAATAGTCCACCCTTCCGCTGCCAAATTTCCAATCCCAAGAAATAATGAAGGAGGTCCAAGTCCTTCATCTCAAACTCCTTTGCAAGATCTGCCTTGCATGAGTGTATCAACAGTTCATCACCTGTTAGTATCAAATCATCTACATAAAGTAAAATGATCAAAAAATTACCCTCAACCACAATCTGGTACAGGTTAGGATCTGCCTCACTCTTGGTAAAACCAAGTCCGGTGCAAAAACTATCTATCCGTGTGTACCAAGCACGGGGTGCTTGTTTCAGCCCATACAACGCTCTCTTAATTTGCACACATGAGACTTGTGAGAATTTGAGTCCTTTGGGTTGCTCTTTATGTACACCTCCTCCTCAATGAATCCATTGAGGAACGCAGTCTTCACATCCATCTGATGAATGTGCCAACCCATCTGCGCTGAGAGAGCTAGGATGCTCCGTATGGAAGAATACCTTGCGACAGGTGCAAAGGTTTCTTCATAGTCGATCCCATCAATTTGTGAGAAGCCCCGGGCAACAAATCTTTCCTTTTACTTCTCGACACTCCCGTCAGCATCTTGCTTCACTTTGTATATCCATCTCGAACCTACCACTGATTTCTCTTCCGGCCTTGGGACAATCTCCCATGCACTGTTTCTGACAATCGAATCATACTCTTCCACCATGGCATCTACCCATGTAGGGTCCTCCACAGCTTCCTCGAAAGAGGATGGCTCCGTACGTACACTTGCTCATCGAGAGCCATGTATCCGATAAATCGGTCGAGTGGTCTCTATGCGATATTGATGTGAGTGCTCCTACGTTCTGTTGCATCAAGGTCGGTCGCTCGGCTACAGCAGTGCGCTTCCTCCCTGCGATGAGTTGCGCTACATGGTGATTTCTTCCTCCATGAACCTCCCTCTTGTGGCTGATCCACATCCTGGGACTCATCCTTAGGAACTAATAGCTCCTCAGCTGCATGCAAGTGTGGCTTCCTCTCAAACGAACACTTCATGGCTTTCTCCTCATGAAATTTGATATCCCATCGCACAACAGTCTTGCGACTGTCTGGAAAATACACACGATAGTTGTGGGGCCTATCAGTGTACCCCACAAATATCCCAACCTCTGCGGTCGGCTCCAGCTTCTTCCTGGCATCCTTCGTCACATGAATGTAAACAGGTGAGCCAAAAATCTTCAAATGAGAAATATCAGGCTTCTTACCAGAAAACGCCTCTTCGAGTGTACTCATGCCAAGTACTCTGTTAGGACAACGGTTTTTCACATAAACCACAGTATTGCATGCCTCAGCCCACAAGTTTATGGGAAGGCCCTGATCATGCAACATCGCCTGTGTAGCACCCACGATCATTCTGTTCTTTCGCTTCGCGACCCCATTCTGCTATGGGTTATGAGGCGCTATGAGCTCTCTTCGAATTCCTTCTACGCTGCAAAAGTCCTTGAATTCGCCAAAGATGAATTCACCACCATTTTCGCTCCTAAGAGCCTTCACTTGCTTCCCCGACTCTTTCTCCACCAGTGCCTTAAACTCACAGAACTTATAGAATGTATCGCTCTTCTTCTGCATGAAGAAGATCCAGCACTTCCAAGAAAAGTCATCAACAAAGATCACATAATACCTGTGCTTTGCTATCGAAGCTATTGAAAAAGGTCCACACACGTCTGTGTGAATTCTCTCAAGGATCGTCGTGGTGCGACTATCCTTCTCATGAAAGGTGGATTTCACAAATTTTCCCAAAGTACATCCCTTGCTAATGCGGTACATGCCAAGTGCGCCACTGGGAATCTCGTCTGTAAATTTGCGCAAGGTACAAAGCTCCATGGTGAAGGTGGCCCAATCTCCGGTGCCACAACTCGCCATCATCCCGGCTCACCACTCCTTCTGCCTTGCATGCCATTGCTGCGCAGCCATCTACCTGCAATTGATAAAGGTTCTTAACTCGAACCCCTATCCTCCGAGTCTCACCAGTTGCCTTACTACGCAGGAAAGCCTTTCCCTCGCTAAAGAAAACATCATATCCCTTGTCTTCTAACATTGCCACAGAGATAAGATTCTTCTTCAATCCTGGAACATGCATCACTTCCTTCAATACGAAGGGTTTACTAGACTCCCTCTCAAAGGAAATGGTATCGATACCGGTCGCACTATATCTACCATCATCGCCCATCTCGATGTGCACTCCAAGATCTTTCTCATCCAGATCAGTAAACAAATATTTGTCTCCGGTCATATGAAAAGACGCACCACTATCAAGAAACCACACTGAACCCATCACACTTGAGACCAAGCATGCGATCAGCAAAATATCCAGCTCAAACTGCGAGGCTAAGGCCTCTCCAGCTGCAGATCCAACAACCTACTTATTTTTCTTCTTTTGTGGACACTTAGTGGCATAATGTCCATGTTGGTGACAGTGAAAGCACTTCACCTTGGACATGTCCTGCTTCTTTCCTTTCGCACTAGATTGAGAAGCATTCTTCTTGCTCTTCCCCTTCCTTGCTTTGGTAGCCAAAGCAAAATTTTCTTCATCTGAGTTCTTTGATGAAGATCCATCACTGATATCGCCTCATCTCCTCTTGCACAAGATCCGACCAAAGTCGCTCCCATCCTGGCAATTTCTCCCGACCATTGACAGAGTCCTGATAGGAGTGCCAACTCTTCGGAAGCCCAAGGAGAGCCAAGCTCACCAAGTCCTCATCATCAACAGTAACCCCCACACTTCCTAGCTCATCCTTGCATTGGATGAACTTCGTGAGGTACTTGGGCATACTGTCGCCTTTCTCCATCTTTATGTTCCTGAGTTTGTCCTTGAGCGCCAACTTCCTCTGGTCGCTCTTGCTTTGGAATAAATCTGTCAAAGATTTCCACATCAAGAATGGAGAAGCCTTACCATGAAGGCTGGATACTATGTGATCCTTCACACCTTCCAACAGAATCCTTCGACACTTTGCTGTCTTCTTTTGCCATGCGTCAAGTGCGGCAGCATCGCTAGAAGCAGGTTTTGGAATTTCTGCATCTATGAACTCCTTCAACCCATTATCATCCAACACCGCCTCCATCCTATCCTTCCATGCAATATAATTCGAGCTTCCTACGAGACGCCCTCTGATGCAGTAGTTGAAAACATTTCTACAATGGTTAACAACCGACACCAAAAACACCACAACGACAAGTTAAGTTCCTGACACAAAACTCAATCGCTTCAATAATTGCAATCTCCTCCAATGATCAACACTGCTTTGATACCATGTACTAATTATATAAATTATGTGTTATATGTCTCCTAATCTCACACTATTATAACTTCATGCAAAATACAGAATCTATTCCACCATTGATCATTTGCGGAAATTAAATCAAGATTGCAATGCACACATGAAACAATAAAAATTCACACAAATTAACATAGTTGTTTAACGGGAAAGCCTGAAGCTGAAAACCCCAACTATCTATATATAATATATGTCATAGATATCATGTAAAAATCCTCATACAAAGCTGATCATATCAAGCTCTCAGTACAATACAATCGCTACACTAATCGGTCCAAGTCTAGCAAATCTGGCCACGTCAATCTACGCCTGTGTGCAACACTCTATTGCACAATCCTATTTCGAAGAATGGCTTTGAATGAATTCGAATTGCTCCAGCCTTGCTCACGCAATCCTCATTGGCATCTCCACTAAGTGTTGGATGCAATCAATGCATCACTATAGTCACAACTGATAGTCACACTTGCTCTTTCACCTACCTCTCCACTGGTCTCCACTGAAACTGTCCATGCACTGTAGTTAACTGATGTATTCTTCAGTTGATTAATGAGTTAATATTTAGTGAATTAGTTATTAATTAATTCACACCACTCTCACTAGTGTATCAATCGGTTAGACTAGATACCACTAGCTCAAGCTGTCCTCCCTGCAATAGCTCCGGTAAACCTAGAATAGCATAATTCTTTATTCGACTCTTCATGCCTTTTTGACGTGCACTTAAATGAAGTGCTCCAAGAGGATAAGATAATGTTTAGAGTCCAAATATTATTAAGAGCTAATAATATTCGACATATCTATTTTTAGACTGGCAATCTAAAAATAGATTCCGCCCAATATGTCTAAAAATAGAAGTCCATCTATTTTTCCAACTTGACCAACCATCCAAAAATAACATCCTGCAACTCATAGAATATGATCGACATGTCTAAAAATAGACATAGTCTAAAAATAGACTTGCGCCAAAAATAGCCTGCGGGCCCACTTAGTGAAGGCGACTCTTTTCACTAAGCTCATAATCTTGTTGAATCTCAACACAATGCGGCCAAAGTGGTACCATTACCTTTGAGAGGGAGTCAGGTAAACCATTTCTATTGAAAGATGTTATCCATGTTCTAGGTCTGAAGAAAAACTTGGTCTCAGTCGCGATGTTGGAGGATAGAGGCTATGACATTGTTTTCAGTGATGGAAAATCTTTCCTGCAACATAAAACAATGGGTCAGGCCAAGAGGATAGGGATTCGAGTCAAGAATCACTACAAGTTGGAGGTAGAAGGCTACGCTTCCATGATGGGCAAAGCAGAAAAAGTGGTGAGCCAAGATGAGGGTAAATTATGGCATAGGCGATTGGGCCATCTTCATCATGGAGCTTTGAAAGTCATGCAGCAAATATTTATTGGACTTCCAATGGGAACACTTTCTTAGTTAGATCAGTGCAAGGGTTGCACCATGGGGAAGTATGTAAATTCCACCTTTCATGAAAAGGATAACCGTGCTTCGGTGATCCTTGAGAGAGTTCACACAGACGTGTGTGGACCATTCTCAGTTGCTTCAACAAAAATACATAGGTATTATGTTATTTTTGTTGATGACTTTTCATGTAAATGTTGGATATTCTTCATGTAGAAGAAGGATCAAACATTCTCAAAGTTATTTGAGTTTAAGGCATTGGTTGAGAAAGAGTCGAGGAAGCAAGTAAAGTCTCTGTAGAGTGATAATGGTGGAGAATACATCTCAAACGAATTCAAAGACTTCTATAGCAAAGAAGTAATTCGAAGATAACTCATAGCGCCTCATAACCTACAACAAAATGGGGTTGTAGAGAGGAAGAACAAAATGATAGTGGGTGTTGCATGAGCGATGTTGCGTGATCAGGGCCTACCAATGCATTTGTGGGAAGAAGCATGCAACACTGCGGTTTATGTGCAAAACCGTTGTCCTCATAGAGTACTTGGCATGAGTACACCTGAAGAAGCTCGGCTGTAAAAAGAGATCGGATGTTTCTCACTTTAAGATCTTGACTCATCATTTGTGTGCCCTTGACCGAGAATGTCGAGAGAAAGTTTGGAGCCCGAAGATGCCCAGAAGTTGGGATGACGCAGGGTACATAGAAACACCCCATAAATATTACGTGTATTTGCCAAATATTCGAATGATTGTGATGCAGAAAGATATAAAATTCAATGAGGAGAAAGCAAAAAACCATGGGGTTTTCGCTTGAGAGGGAGCTAGACACATGCGAGAGGAGGGCGATTGTTTCACAAAGATGAGTCTATAGATGTGGATCAACCATAGGAGGAGGTTCATGGAGTGGAGGAGTCCACTCATGCAGAGCCAAACATCATAACTGGCAGAAGGCGTACCACAGAAGTTGAGAGGCTGAAGCTTGATGCGGCACAGAATGTAGGAGTCCCTACTTCACAGCACAGACAGAGATAGTCTCCTGATCGATTCACTAGATACATGGCTCTCATGAGAAAATTTATTGTGACTGATCCATCTTATTTTCAGGAAGCAGTGCAGGAGCCCACATGGTTAGATGCAATGGTGAAGGAGTATGACTCCATTGTCAAAAACAGTGCTTGGGAAATTATTCCAAAGCTGGTTGATAAATCAATGGTATGTTCGAGATGGATCTACAAGGTAAAGAAAGCTATTGATGGGAGTGTTGACAAATAAAAGGCCGGATTTGTGGTCCAGGGCTTCTCACAGATCGAGGGGATAGATTATGAAGAGACCTTTGCACCTTTCGCAAGGTATTCTTCCATAAGGACCATCCTTGCTCTCTCAATGCAGATGGGTTGGCGCATTCATCGGATGGATGTGAAGACTGCGATTTACGCCAATGGGTTCATTGAGGGTCATGTTTTGAGATCTTCAGCAGTGAGTCGCATGTGTGCGGACTCAAGAGAGCACTGTACGGGCTGAAGCAAGCACCTCGTGCTTGGTACACCTGGATCGAAAGTTATTTCACTGGACTTGGCTTCACCAAGAGTGAGGCAGATGAAAACTTGTACCAAATTGTGGTGGAGGGTAAACTTTTAATCATTGTTCTTTATGTTTATGATTCAATACTAACGAGTGATGAGCAGTTGATACACTCATGCAAGGCAGATCTTGCAAAGGAGTTTGAGATGAAGGATTTAGGCCTCCTTCATTATTTCCTTGGATTGGAAATAGGGCAGCGAGAAGGTGAATTGTTTGTGTCTCAAGGCAAGTATGCCCAGGAGATACTGGACAAGTTTCACATGCAAGGCTGCAAGCCTATCAACACTCCTCTTCCAGGAAATTGGACGAAAGAGGATGCTACATCAGTAGAGGTAGTGGATGCACATGCATCTATCGACAATTGATGGGTTTGCTAATGTGTTAGTAAATACAGAGTGAACATATGCTATGTGGTGAACCAGCTTAGTCAGCGATGGTTAAGCCTACAGATATTTTGAAGTGGCAAGCATGTCCTAAGATATCTCCGGGGCACATCTAAGTATGGCTTATGGTACAGACAGACAGATGAGGTGAATGCATGGCTTCATGGATGCAGATTGGGCGAGTAGCCCAATGGACAGAAAGAGCACATCAGGAGGGGTCTTCAGTATCAGATCTATAGTTGTTTCTTGGTATAGCAAGGAACATAGATCTGTGGCACTCAGTTCAGCGGAAGCAGAATACATGGCAGCAAGTCAAGTTGCATGTGAGGCTATCCAGATGAGAAAGATCCTAGTTGGTATGTTTGGTTCTCATTTAGATCCTACAATGATTCATTGTGATAATCGGAGTTGCATTAAACTCTCGATTAATCATGTGTTTCATTATATATCTAAGCATATAGATATCCGATATCATTGTATCAAAGATTGTGTGCAGCAGAAAATCATGTTACTTCAGTACATTCCTACGGAAGATCAGGATGTGGATATTCTGACGAAGGTACTCACCATGAGAAAATTTGAATACCTTAGAGATAGGATCGGGGTGAAGGATAATCCCTTTTTTCTTGTTTGAGAAAGTGTTTGAGATTCAACAAGATGACGATCCTAGTGAAAATGTAGCACCTACACTAAATTGAACTCTTTGAATACAGGTTTAATTTTAGGTGTATGTCTATTTTTAGAATGTTGAGAAAATTCTATTTATAGTGGGATTCTATTTTTATAATGGTGAGCAAATTATATTTAAAGATGAGGTTCTATTTTTAGATGCATGTGCGAAGTCTATTTATAGATCGCATTTCTAAAAATAGAATGCATGTCGATTATTATTATCTCTTAATAATAATTGGACAATAAATATTAATATATTCAAAGCACTTGATTTTAGTTAACTGAAGTGGAAAACCAATTAGTTGAAGGAATTTAGAGTTCTAAGGTTGGTTGGTGGGACATGCAAGTGGACTTAGTTGTAACTGGGTGATTCGAAGTTGTAATAGAGTTGGATGTGTAGTTATGTGAGTTTTAAAGTAGTTTAACTCAGTTAAGTGAGTTAAAATTAGTTGTGCTAGTTGTAACTAGTTTTAACTAAAGGCACACTAGTGAGAGATCAGTGAATTAAATATTAAGTTAATTCACATGGAGTGATCTCTCATGAAATTGAAGATTTACTACTGTTAACTACATGCATGTCAAATCCAGTGGAGACCCAGTTGAGAGATAGGTGAAAGGGACAATTTGAATATCAGTTGTGACATTAGTGGGTGTACTCTTGCAACCACACACATTGGAGATGCCAATGAGGATTATGCAATCAAGGCAAGGCAAGATCTCATTTATTCAGGGATTGTGATTAGCACAGATTGCGCAGTGGAGGCAGGCTGTCAGGATGTAGTAAATTGGCGCATGTATTTGCCAATTTTTGTATGACAGTGTGAGACAATTGCATATTGTACTGAGAGCTCTTCGATTAGAGTTTTGTATGAGATTGTTTCATGATCCATGATATATACATAATTTATGATAGTGGGGTTTTTAGATTTATGCTTTCACGATGGCTGTCCGCCGTATGTGTTGGTTGATCTTTCTTCATGTGTTTGCAATTGGCGATTAAATTTACATAAAGATTTAAGTAGAAGGATTGTATATTTAATAATGGCATATAATCGTTAGATCGGAGAATCTGAACAATATATAATTGTATTAAAATGAATACAACAAAGGCGATTTTATGTATTTAAGCAAGATAGAAAGAAATAAGAGGGTTCCGAGTTGTGGACCTATGGAAGACTACAATTTTGTACTTACTTTTCTGATGAATTAATGAAAGAAGCATCAAGTTTCCTGCAATTGTTGATGGTGATTCATTTTTCCTGTGTCATTTTGTGTTCTTTCTTCTTTGAATGAAGTGAAGTAAAGTAGTTGCCGGTCTCTTAATTGCATCTGTGAGTAAGAGTTAAATAACCTTAATGTGCGCTCCCTCACTCCAGCTGTTCCTTCTACATAAATTCATTCCGAGATTTAAAGTGATAGATTCTGTGTTACAACATATCATTTTGTGTTTCTTCTATAGTTCTTATTTTTATTCAGATATCAAGAGTTAATGGAATTGTAGAGTCTTTCATTATATCAGATTATTAAGGGTTTTAAAGAATTAATTTCCAAAGGGATTGAACAAAGACAACCTGATATAATTACTTTTGTGACACATTTTTTAAAATGTCTTAAGCACTGATTCCTTTCCACATCCAAGGGATTGTCTCTTAAGAACCAACATGGCTAAGTGGTTTTTGGGGAACTCATAAGAGTCCTAAAAATATTAAAAGGTGAACTTTACATCGTAAGTGGAGTGGACTAAATGATGGAAACATAGGAATTCCATCGAGCATCGGAGATATAGTAATATCGAGAGGGGTTGTGAATCTAAAAGAATCTTGATGCAACATGTTAAGCGAGGTTAGGTAGGTCCTCGATTGAAACCCTTATTAATTTAATATGAAATTTTTTTTATAAAAAAATTCATTGGAGGTGAACGAAGGTCATTGAGAATAGTGATATCGAGAGTTTTATCTAAAATCTGCGGGGTCAATGAAGTTTGAGGTCATGGAGAATCGAGAGGTGTTGGTATCCAAAGAGGTTGTAGGAGTTTAAGAATATTAGAGGGTCAAATAAATAAGTCTTGAGGTATCAAAGCTTCCAAGGTTTGATTGAACCTTCGTTAATCCTTATTCGTTAATATTTATATAACTATGCTTTGAATCATCCTTGTTGCTTTGCATCACGCATCGGAAAAGAATAGTATTGTCAGAGGTTATAAAAAAATAGCTCTGATATGTACAATGCTCCGAAACTAATTTTAATATAACATACATTTATAACATATTCCATCAAATGTATGAAGTACATTGAAGATATTAAACATCAAATTTTTGAAATATCAGAGGTATTTTAATTTATGCTCCGATGAAATAAAATATTTGAGGTCCTGGTGAGATGTGGAGTATCAGAAGTAAGGTGCATCAGGGTATAGTGATATCAGAGCATCGAGGGGTATAATCTTAACAAAGGTTATTTTTAAAGAGCTCCAAGACTACATAGGTCTTGAGGTCCGATGAAGGGAGGAGGTGAGGAAAAATGGAGTGGAGCCCACGTAGATTGGGTCCCTTCCATTATAAAATACAACCACTTGATTATTTAAAAGTCTGACAAAAAGAATTACAGCCTCTTTGTAATTTTGGGATTTCAAATCCCCATAATATTTTAAATTGGGATTTGGAATAGAATTCCGAGATCCAGAAAGCACATAATTTAATTTCTCTACAATTTGGTTGTAACGGTTTTGTAGGAACATTAGTGAAGAATGGAATAATTAGCAAAAAATAATTAAAAATTAATATTTACAATTAATCCACAAAAATTCAAATAATATACATTTTGTACATGTTTTTAGCCTAGGTGGTAAAAATGATCAAACTTCGGATGAACACCATTTGCAAACTGTTGAAACAAATGAGATGAAACAAGAACCATTTGAAAGCTTGTGAAAATTAGAACGCAATGAAGCAATCAAGAGAAGAATCCAAAAAAAATAAAGATCTGGAAAAAGTGTAGGACACTTAACCCAAATAAAATATTAGAAGGCGATTTAGCTAAAATTTATGAAAATGGTCCCCATTATTTGAAATAAATAATTTAAGAATGCGAGTGTTGTGTTTTCACCCCTGTAACAAAGACTCCCAAAAGCATGAGACCAAAATTTTGTAATAGGCAAAACGTATTTCGAGGTAGTAAGTACAACAATTAATGGGCCACCGTTAGAATCTAATATTTTTATTCATAGCCCCTAAAATATTGAGTCTTGTGAATGATGAAAGGAAGTATTGAATAGACACTATGGGTTCCCCTTTAAATAACCCAATTTTTACGTATATTCCCTTATATTATTCCTTAACCATGTCATGTTAGTCTCTACATAAAAAAACAAGAGCTCACACACATAAGCCTTGAATGATGATGGAGGACATGCAAAGAGGATTATTGTATCCATAGATTTTTAAATCGATTTTTTGGTGTTGTTCTACTGCTAGCAGGCACTTGCTCAATATAGAGTCACTTAAGAAATCATAAGCATTTATTTGTTACCAACTAACTGCTGATTACCTTGAAAAGCCAGACTAAATATCTATTGAGCCTTTTCCATCCTTTACCCTATTTTAAATCGATTTTATTTTTCATTCACATTGACATCATTTATTAGGTGTTTATTTTCCTTGTGGATGAGGGATCTTAGCTTATTTTATAAGCAAGAGAGGTTTTTTCGATTTGAAAGAAAGTGAAATATTTTCATATTTTAGTTTGCCTTCATGTCACGTCACATCTCGTCTCCAACTAACATGTGATGATCATGAAATATTCAGACCATGATGTGACACAGCCTATAACACAATGATATAGCTCATGAACCGATTGGGTTCCCCATGATCATCTATTCATATTTTCCTTATTAATAGGTTAGTGAATTGTGGTTAAATGTTCGTGACACAATTTTTATTATTGGTTCTATGAGAGTCATTTTGGAGTAGCTACCATAACTATAGGAAACCATTGGGATTAGGGTTTAAAAATTTGGGAAAAGTGACTATGGAAGATCTTATATGGTTTCAACAAATTCAAAGAGGGACAAGGAAGGCTCATCATGACATGTAAGGTTTCAAGGAGCATGCATAAAATAAGGCTTAGATGAACATTTTATAGTTGATGCAATGCCATGAAGTAGAAAAAATGCAATTCTAGGTCAACGACAAGAAAATGCAATGCAAGGAGAAGATAGTTCTAAGCATAGGACGAATGCATAATGCAATGAAACATACAAAACTATATGAAATACAAGAAAAAATGTAGTGCAAATGAAATGTAATGCAAGGAAAATCAACTAATTGCAACTAAAAGAGCGATGCAATGCTTATAAAAATGATTTGTAAATGCAATGCAATAAAATGAAAGATAAATGCATTATGTCATGCAGCAAACTAGCTATCTGCAATAAAGAAAGTGTCACAAAAGAGATCTAAACCTTAACCAGTCTAAACCTGAAACCTTAAAAGCAAATCCTAATAAGCAAACCCTAACTAACAATCTTGAAACTAGAATAATTATAAAACCCTAATTAATAGGATACAGAGTAAAACCTAAAACCCTAACTAATCTAAATCTAAAACCGTAATTTTAACCATAGAGAATTTTGGATCATGTGAAACAAACTTCCAATGCAACCACCGCAATAGTTGTCAAGTTGCAAAAAAAATAGATCTGATTAGAAACAGTAAAAATTATTGTGAAAAAACAAATATGCTTACTTTTAAAATATGAAAAAGAGATAGAAGGTCACACCTGTAGGCAGGAACAGGGCTGTGGGGGAGCCCCCCCATCCCTGCAAATCTACCCTTGAAGCGCGCTCCAAGTAGGAGCGCACTCCTTAAAAAAATTTCAGTCCCTACAAATTCAAGAGCGATAGAGGGAGATATTGAAGACTGAAAACACAAATTTTTGAGTGGGGCAACCTAATATTGAATCCTATGGCCCTAGTATTGATATGCAACTCATGGTAATGTTAAATTCTTAAAGTAAAAGTGAAATTTTCCTTTCTCTTTCGTTTTAATACTTTTACTTAAATTTTTAACATTGTGATGAAATGAATCATGATGTTTGAGAGTGGTTCTGACATCATTGGATTTCATATGGAGAAAGTAGAATTTTAGATCTCACAAAAAATCCAACTGACTCATTTTTCATGATTTCAGGATTGGGGGGACTGCAATGTTTCTATTGGATTTTGTCATGTACTAACGTATGGAACTTGTATTTAATCAATATCACAAATCCCTCTATGCGGGGGAGGTTCCAAATAATCAATAGAACCTAGGGTACTAGAGTATGGAACTTTTATTTAATCAAGAGCACCAATATCGTTCGACTATGCAGGAGGATACTCCCAATAAACCATGCGAAAATAAATTAGAAATTTCTTGTGGCAAGAGGGTCAAGCAGTGGATAATAGATTTACTTGTCTTTTCTATTTTCTAGTACTTTTTATAACTATTGACTATTTCATATTTATTATGGTATTCTTTGTAAAAATATATGCCAATTTAAGTTTGAAGTTTGAAGTTGGAATTTATAACTCATTGGTAATGAATTATGAATATGATGCTTTGTGAAAGTTGAAAGATGAAACATTTCATCTCATGTTAGATATTATTTGTTATAGTTTGGTAATGGTTACAAGTACAACTTGAGTGATGAAAAATGGCATATATTGAATTTTGAAAGTTTAAAACTTTAATATTGATGAATCATGAGACTCGATATGTTGTAACATGACTTGTGGACATGGTGTTGATGAAGATTATAACTTCTAGATAATTAATGTTATATGTTTTAATCCATGTGTTTATACTTTTTATATCTAATTAATCATTCTACATGCTTTTGTTGGCATATATTCATCAAAATATATGAAAATATATATTATATAAAATTCTCTCCCAATTCACTCCCGACCCGAGAGCTCTTGAAAATGTCTCTCTTCCCGCTTCTTCCCCCCCTCCCAAGCAGCCTTGGGCAGGAAAATGTTCCAGAAAATATTTTTCCAGCTAAGCTGCAACTCTATCATTAGAGACACAATGATAAACTTGAAAATCTAGAGCATTTATCCATGGTATGAATTCATTTGTTCTTAACCCTAAATTCAACAAAAGAGAGAAAAAATACCACATGCTTGAAAAGGGATTAACTACATAAGAGTCTTTTAGCCAATAAACATTTCTATCATGAAATTCATTATGAAAAATTTGAAATTTTGAAAATTTTTGAATATTGAGCATTCATCGAAAACCCTAATTTGAGGTTGTCTGTGGATTTGGTTGAAGACGTGAGGGCCTAGCATAACCATCGGTGAAAGCAAGGGTGCTTTACCATCCTGACCAACATCTAAATCCTCAAATGGTAGATGATAAAATATCAATGGTTTCATAATATCAACAGATGAATGCAGACAATCATCATCAACTGTGACATGATAATCATTAGTGAATATATTGCTCATTTGATCAAATGTTCTAGTGCTAATATAATGGTTGTTTAACAAGTAAGATTTTCACGATTTCCAATATGGGAAAGAATCATCCAAATGAATCTCATGAAAGAGATGAGTTGTATTATTTCTTCCTTCGCATGAAGTGGAACATAAGACACCACTAGCTTGTACCTGATCACAATATGTACCAATTAGGAAAGAATCAGAAGGATTTGAAACAAAGGCAAACATACTCTCTTCAACAAGAAAATCAGAGTACAATGAGTGATGCATCTCATATTCTTTCAAATATGAGCTTTCATAGGAGGAGATGGAGTTGAGAGGATAATAATGTGAGGAAACATTAATTTTACCTAGTTCACGGACCTCATCATGGCTATGAGAACCTGACATAACCATCAGTGAAAGATGAAGTGCTTCAAATTCCTGATGAGTCCTTGAACCTTTAGAAGGTTTATCATCAAGTTTCGGTGGATTAGAAACATCAAAAAGTGAGTGCGAATAACTATCATCAGAGGTACCAGTGGATATGTTATCAATAGGATGACGATTTTGTAAGCCACTAATTTGATTAGGTTGGGAATATAGCACACAAGAATATTCAAGGATTAAGAATGATGATGAATCAACGAGAGGACCATCTTCACTTTTTTGAGATGTAGAATCTTCCTCTTTGGTTGTTAAATATTTTAGATTGAAAATATCATGGCTATAAGAGCATTACCTTGACACTTAGGATTTTTAAAAAGAGAAGAAAGATAAAAAGAAGCCCCGCTTTTCTGATCCTCTACCTGTGAAGAGTGACTACCTCACACTCGATCACTATTTAGATTGGAAAAGAGAGAATCTATAGAAGGATACTGATCAAGTGAATCAAGGAACAAGGCATTATGAGAATGATATGATGGCGAGGAAAATTGGAAAAATAAATTTCAAGACTGGGGTTATGAGTGTAAATATCATCCTGAGGAATGTAAGGATTAACCTTTACATGGGGCTTCATGAACCATTCCAAGGTTTACTCCATTAGATCTGAATCATGTAAAGTGGAAGAAGGTTGAATAGATGGATCAGAAATTTGATTTATGGATTTCCCAAATTGATTGTTAATACATAAAGGCACCACTATTGGTACTGGAAAAGGAGGAGGAGAAGGAACAAAATGGATAGTACATTCCTCCTCTGATATGGGAGGTGTTTGATAGTTTCTAAACGTTGGGAGAATATTAACATCCAGGGGTTTAGACTCATTGTGTAAAGATATTTGAACCAAATTTTCAAACTTTCTTTTAAGGAAATCCCAATCCAAATATTCCATGGGAAAGTCACAACATAAGTGAAGGAATTGATTCGAAAAATATTCAATTGATTCATTAGGGTAAATTCTTAGTTGATTAATAATTTTAAGAACATATAGGTAATCATACATATGAAAATCTTGATGAAGCTCCTTCAAGAATTGATAAAATGAATGGATCAAAGCAAAAGGCAGGGTATGACACCATCGATTAACTCGAACTTCAAGGGTGAGGAATAAAAAAACATAAGAAAGATCTTCATCATCTATTTCATAATATTTACAAAATTTAAGAAAACCAGAGATGTACTCGGCTATGAATGTTCCATCCTCACAATAAAACTTCAATTGAGATAAGTCATAAAGAGGCTCATCAGGGATTAAAATTTGACCACTATATATATTGGAAAACACCTCGAGCGTATGATTTGCGGATGAGCCATTAAAGATAAGAGATTCAAAATGGACTTAATGTCCACAACTTGTCATTTGGCCCTCCTTCCAGGGAAAATTTTAGGGGATAATATTCGCAGGTGGGCTAATTTAATATACTTTTTCCAAAAAAAGATTCACTAATTTCCATTTTTTTCTAATAATGATTCGCCCAAATTTTATAAAATAAAAATATTATTTTACCCTAAATATTGCCAAAAAATTATATAGAGACTATATAAAATTATCATAAATTTGAATATTTTTACAAAAATATTTCCAAACATTTTACAGATTGCATATTATGGACTAGTAGGATTCGCCAAGGTTTCTAAACTTTCAGATAAATTTCCATCCTTAAAATTTTCCTTGCCTCCTTCTAGTGCCAGAATGTTGATGGTGATGGATAAAACTAACATATAGGGGGCCTTCCTGATGTGAAGTCCCAATTACACCTCACATTGTTTTAATTAGGAGTGCAATGCCTCCTCCCACATTTACCCACTTTCACCGGATTGCTCGAGATAAACATGAGTTGAGGGTCACTATGATATGACTCAACCTCCTAGATGACTTTAAGGAAATGGGGTCAACACAAAAATACCTTACTAACTTCCCTAACTTAGAGCCCTTGTTAAAACTCACATTTTCCCTGACTTAGAGCCCCATTCACTCCCTTTATAAGGCCTCCAAGTGACTATGGGTTCCCAATCACTCCCATAGTCCTGCATCATAGTTTTGCCAATGACTACGAGAATTAAGGCTATTTTCTAGGCCCTGGGGATAGGACTCTATCTAGAAAAATATGAAACTTCTAGAACACATAAAAGACATGGATAAAATGCTTATAAACCAAAAACTAGAACGAGGCCTTGACCTGACCATCCCTAACTGGGATTGGAATTCTATCAAACACTTGGTAGAAATAAAACCTATGGGTCATGAATGCAAGTATGAACATGGGGGATTGAAAACTCATCTGAGTTTTAACAAGAAGGGTCACTACCTTCTTTGATTATCTATCTTAAAATCAATTAGGTCTTGCATTAATTATTTATTCAATTATGAGTGAAAACATGAAAAGATACATGACTAAAATCTTTCATAAAACCATGTTTATAACCAACATATAACCAGGTAAATAAAAATAAGACAAAAAACATTAAAGCCACATATTAACCAGTACGTTTCCTTACCAAAAGAAAGAGAAAATTAGCTTCATTAAACATAGGTAAATATTGACCGAGTTCGGGACTTCCACGTTCCACTCGACCATAGATTAGCTGAGCCAAATATGCCTTCATCCATTCATGATTGTGCCATATCCTAAGCATGAATGTGGAATATCATGGGATAAACCAATCCAAACAAAACCAAGGGAATCCAGAGGTTAAACCACCTCCACCCTATCCATACCATGATCACACCTAAATTGGTTCCAAGATCACAAAACTGAACCGAGCTTCGATGCCTCATAACTTCTTCAGCATCCTTGAGGAATTTTCCCATCTTTTCCCTCAATAATTACCGTGTATCCCTCCA
Source organism: Pinus albicaulis (assembly GCA_034641835.2). NCBI lineage: Eukaryota > Viridiplantae > Streptophyta > Pinopsida > Pinales > Pinaceae > Pinus > Pinus albicaulis. Next base: position 1,758,689,340 of record CM076578.1, on the reverse strand, counting down.
TTACCGGTCAAGTGATTCCTAGGCCTTTTTGAATTTTCCTGAGACCACCTCACCCCATATTTTGAAACCATCTGGCAATCCAGAGCTCAAAATCGAGAACAATCCCATCACACCATGACTATTTGGAAATGGCAAGGTTGGGATAAAATCCACTATCGAATCCTGGAAAAATCCATTCCAATGACATCAAAATAACCGTATACCAACATGAACATACCAAGAATTTCAAAACCATATAGGAAATCACACATGCAATGTGTTGCCTGCAAGTATTCCCATTGAAGCTGCTTGATCCTTGCCTTCCTTTGATTTTCCATTCCTTTCCTTGGTTGCTTGATTTATTTCTCCTCTTGGTGTTTTCTCCTCTCTAAGACTAATTCTAACACTAAAATGACAAAAAGATACCAATTAATGCTATGAGGTATTTTTATTTACGAGGCCTCTAATTTATTCAATTTCCCACTATTTTCCTTCATTTACCTACTCACATGCAACCTGTGACCTTTCACCCTCCCTTTCTCCTAATTTCCATTATTTTCATAAATAATAGTGAGGCACTCATTCCAATAGTGGAACGTTAAGTCACTTCTTGATTCTCCAGATAATAGTCTTCTCTCCTATGCTAAAATTCAAGCTCTCCAAACGCTAAGCCTCCAAAAGCCCCTTTCTTGAGTTATTAGGTTTCTTTTATAACAAGAGTAATGACCTTTCATCTCCCCTTGACTCTTGGTTTATCCTATGAATCTTGAACTTCTAATATGTCCTTTGGCTTATAAATAAAAATTGAACTTCTAAATCACCTTTGGACTTATCTGTGTGAATTTTTGACTTCACCATGTGATTTTTGTCCATATATGACTATGTGACTCTTCATATTCTACTTATGACTCTTGAAATTCCACATATTACATCTGTCCTTTTCCTTGAATATGCATCATTACATTCCACATGATGATGTGGCATGACACATGGTCACATATTGACCATTATGATGAAACTTGGGTAGAAAATATAACAATGGGATTCAATCCGATCTTGTAATGTACTAAAACAAGATATTCAATCCTTCTACATTTTTGCGGAAACAAAACACGAACACAAATCACATAACAAGTAGGAGAAAGAAATTATCAATCACACAACACAATATGTATCTAGAGAAAGCAACTACTCAAAACCCCTCTATCTCTATATTGCATATGGTCAAGATCATGAAAGAATACAATGTTATTCCTCACATTGAGAAACTTCTGGACTCCCCTGACTATCTCACTCTGATCATGTTCAAATTTGGATTGTAATCTCAGAAAAATTGGTCAACTATTTAACCTTTTGCTTGCCCATTCCCGACTTTCCTTGCTTACGCATTATTGGATAATTTATCCGCTATTAATTAGGGGAATACCGATTAATAATTTCACAATCCTTTAGGGCCTTCTCGATGACATCATGAATGATGTGTACAATACAACAGATATATCTCTTCCCTTTAACCTCAGTCTCAACTGGGTCTTCCTTAGAACTGAAATGAAACAACTATTTATAGGGAATTATCATTTAACTGATTGATCACTATTTGTGAATTAAATTAGATTTAATTCACTTGACCTCTCACTAGCTCATATCTCAGTTAGAACTAGTTAAACTAATTTTAACTCAATTAATTTATTTAACTAATTACAGCTCACAAATAACTATATCTCGACCCCCTAAAAATATAATTTTCATGCATCCTCTTAGACCTCTAACTCGAATTTCCTAAGATAACTAAGTCTTCCTGACTCAGTGAACTAATACAAGTTTTCATGAGATGAAATTACAATTTCTCTTCCAATTTAATTAGGGAAAAATTAAATCAGAGGACTCATATGGTAGCCATTTATGGGTGCCATTTTTTGGATTTCATTTGGATGCCAATTTCACTATTTCTTGTTTTAAATTTCAACAACTTGTACAAGTTACAACTTGACAATGATGACATGGGATTCACAATTAGGTGGCAATGCCAAGTTGTCTTATTTGTTGTTCATCTTGCATTCTAGATGGTAGATATGATCTATGCCTCATCTTCATGGAATATTTACTTTGTTATTCATCTACACCCTCCAAAGGTTCTTGAGCTGGTAGACAGAATCCTCTAAGTCATCATGAAATGTCTTCTTTATGTCTTGGTCTAGGAATCTGCTTCATGTTTTCATGATGGTTCTCCTATGTTCTTATTCTTTTCAAGTGCTTCTTTGTGCTTTTTCCTTGCTATCTTCTTTGAGAATTACCTTGTCATGCTAGGAAGGTACTCCTACGTAGTGATAAAATCATCTATTTTATCACTACCTAGCTCATGAAATGAGCTGCTTATGATAGGCCTATAAAAGGGTTGAAATAATCAAGTTTGATGGAAAAATTGCAATTGAACTCATCAGTGGCTTAAGAAGGCTCCAATATTCACTACTACTGTGCCATTCATTATGAAGAGGAGCTCTCCTTCATCCAAGAAAGTGTCAATGTGAGGGGGAAGGGGAAGAGGTAAGGATGAAGGCTTCAGGCTTTAGACTATCCTATGCTCTGAAGAATAAAGAGGAGGCCTTAAGGAAAGTTTAGTTTGACTGGTCAAAGTCTCGTTATCTCTTCAGACTACACTATGTGCCGAGGGAGAATTTTCAAATATAAGGCTCAAGCGCATAACACATTGGGAAGAGGGAAGGAGACTCAATGATTCTTCATTATGCACCATGTGATCAATAAATAAGAGAGGGAGAGGCTAAACATGGAATGGGGTGCATGCGTAGAGATGAAGGGTGAATATTTGTGCTTCATGATGCGCTATGCGCTCAATGGAAAGCCAAGGAGGGAGTACAATTAGTGACAAAGGGTGAATATTTGTACTTCATGATGTGCCATACACTCAAGAGGATACAAGGCTTCTTGTTGGGTGCATTTTTGCAATGTAAGTAACTCTTGATTGTTCGGAGTGTGCCTTGTTGTTCCAAAGTGAAATCTGAAGGGAGAGAAGGTCCTTGTTCTTCCGAAGTGCACTCAAATGGTAATTTTTATTCTAATGTGTGTTTTTTAACTATGTATTTGAAGTGTGATCATGCTTTGGAGGGTAAATTTCTCTCCAACAATGGCTTATTTTTCATTCGGAATGTGCTTTCACTGAGGGAAGTAGTAAAATAATAGGTCACTTATCCTAGGAAGTACTAATGCACTGTGAGAGGGAGGATACCTTATAAAAGAATTAGTGCACACGTATGGGGGGGGGGGGGATATACGTCTATGAGGCTCATGAATAAGCTATTCTCATCAACTAGTAAGAGGGTTAATGCCTTCACAACTTGCACTAATCATGAGGACCAAGAATATCTCCCAAAATTTCTAAGTGTGGGACTAGTAGAGTAAGAGAGGGAAATGCATCCGAACATGACACAAATTTGGATCACACACATGAAAAACATCACTATAATACAGAAGGATACACAATAATCATGGATAACAATTACACCTCGAAACAAAAACAAAGTGACACTTATTCTAAGTGTGAGAGTTGAAATGACACATTATGACACTTAGAACACAAGTTATGACAATAGTAATGAATGTGACCAAAATTTTCCATAATCTATAGGATTTTTTTTAATGCAATGATATTATAACTATATTTAAAACCATCTAATGCATAGGAGTGTGCCATAACTAAATTTGGTGATACACAAAGGTGTGAGACATGCAAGAGTGAAAACAACAAAAGCGACACCTACGACAGGAGGAAAACATGAAGACGACACTTGAAAAATGTGAATGACCTTGAAAGAGACACATGCTAGAGAGAATAAAACATGAAAATGACACTTATTAAAGTTTAAGTAAGAAAAAATGACAATCACAGATGTGAAAGTGAAGGTGCGCAAAAAGTGACAGTTGGTAAAACTTATCGAAATAGAAGTATAAACACAACCAAAGTGATCAATAGAAGCATGCACTGAATGTCACCATGAGTTGAACATCACACAGGAACTATATTGATGGAAATTTCTATCCTTATTTAAGCTTGCATAAGGAAAGTACACTCACGAGTTCAATTAGGACCGTGCTTGTGTAAGCAAGTGACTTTGTCAAGTAGAACCTGAGAAGAATATTTAAACATATCGCAAAACATCAATCAACCATGAAGGGATTATGGATGAAAGATCGTAAGATCTTCAATATGCTCCAAAATTCAAGCGTAAGAAATTTTTTGGAGGGTTTTGATTACAGTGTCAACACATTGTGAGACATTGGTAAAACTCCAACTTCTCTATTTAGGTTTAATTCTCTAAGTGAAAGGCCTCAGTATTTTAGGAAGTATTTGTTCACCAAATATTACCCTGAATTTCCCACTTATCTTGGTTATATATATCCCCCTCTATTCTTTTCTCAGCTTGAAACACATCAATATAAGACTAGTCATAACTCAAATGTTTCGATAGGGGAGAAAGGTAGTAAGTATATCGAGCTTTTAAGAACATTCCTCAGTGTTGCTCTGCTGCCAGCAAGCCTAAACAGTACCTTGACAAAGTCACCTCAATAGAACACAATCATCGCCTCACTGCCAGCAGGTCTAAAAAATACCCCGAAAAAGTTGATTTCTTCACCTCTCTTTCCAAGAAGCCTTTCTCTTATTTCTCCGTTTATTTTATTTTCTTAGCATGGGTGGAATGGGTATCATGACTTATTGAGAGAAGGATAGGTTGTTCCTTGTTTGAGGGATTTGAAATATAATCGAAGTTATATGCTCTTTTAAAAACATTTCTCGTTTCCCTTATCTACTTGGTCGAGTTGACAAGTCAAGACAACATTCAATACAAATTTGTGTCAGAATTAAGTTCCTAATAAAGATAAAGGCTTCGTACTTTGAGCAAAGGATTTTTGTTTGGAACGAATCATATTTTCCATTCATACATCATTGACTTAAAAGATATATAAACCCAAGATAGAGAAGAGGATAAGAGATAATCCAAGCGTTGTTTGTCATCACAATTTCCCTTTTCAAGTTTTTCCACATTGTCTTTTGAGCCAAAAAGGACATGTTTCATTCAAATAATTATTAAAAAAACATCAAATAAAATACATAACAAAACAAAAAGAAGAAACAACAGACAAAACAATGGACATTGAACCCAATAGAATCACGTAAAACAAAAATACAAAACAAAATATATGAAAATACTAGATGGAGATAAGGAAATAAGGTGGATGCAACGTAAAGGAAACTAAATACAACTAAGCCTACTCCTAACCTAACTAGATAGAAGGTCAAGGATAAGAGTAATGATATTTCCAATGAAGCCAACGTAATTTCACCCGACCTGCAATCACAAATATACGAGAAATGAAAATCGATGAAATACATTGCGCAACATAAAAGATAATGGCTTTAATATATTTCACAAAAAATGAAAGGTATTTTCTATAGGAAGAAATATGTGTTATATTACCTATCTTTACCCAACCCTCCACCTTACCTTCTCAATGAAAACCATAATCAAACAAACCTTGATAACTCCTTGCGAATGTACCTGCACTTATATTATCTTCCTTAGCACACATCAAGAGAGATTGGAAATTGCTTTTAGCAAATGGACCTACTAAGTAAGGTTCTTCTAACTGATGATAGATTGGATCATGAAATTCAAACTATTCCTCTTGAAGATCCTGAAACCCTTGAGAGAAATAATTTTTTATTAATGGTTAGTATCATGATGAGAATATTACGAGGGGAGATAAACCTAATCATATTCAGAAATCTTGTTAAGATAGTGAGGGCCTAACATAACCATCAACGGAGGTTGAAGTGCCTCAAATACTTGAAAGGTATTTGAAAATTTAGAAAATAGACCATAAATATCAATTGGTTTCAAAAAACTATCATTAGGTACATTATTTAGAAAATGATCAATGGAATGACATTTGTTAGAACCATAACCATGATCAGATGGGTTCATTAATGCATAAGATTCTCAGTTAGGAGACAACCAATATAGATCAATTTGAACAAATTTAAAAATTATTTGAACACTAGAATAATCTTCCTCACATACTGAATGTAACAAACCATTTCCTCGTGACTGGTTACAAAATGTAATATAATCAAAATCATTGAAGGAATTGAAAAGGAACGCTAGTATAGAACATGAGAAAAAGTGACAAACACGGATGTGAAAGAGACACTGTGAAAGTGAATTTGCACCAAAAGTGATAGTTGGGAAAACTCATTGAAATATAAGTACAAACACAACCAAAGTGAGGGAGACTGTCAATGGAATTTCGCACTGACAGTCAACATGAGTTGAACATCACACTAGCAGTGTCTTGATGGATAGTGATATGCTTATGTTGATGGCATTGGATATCACCAACATAAAGGGGATCTCATCGATATGAGGTCCCAATTAGACCTCACATTGTTTGGCGTAGGAGTCCCATTTTTAAATACAACCTTACTATTGTTTACTTAAACATATTCCTTGGCTGAAGCTAATAGCACGAGATAGAAGTGTACATGTGCTTTCGAATGAGAAAGAGAGTGTGCCTTGTGAATGTTTAATTGTAGATGTATCAAGGTTATTTCATTGCAAGGGGGAAGAAAGTGATCCTATAAAAGATGATTAATAGTACTAATCTAATGGAGACACATGCACATAACAATAGAGAACCGTTTAACATCAAGAGAAATAGTTCACATAGATGCCACAATCATGAAATTATTACAACACATTTCCAATAAGTTAAGCACCAAAGTCATTGAAATAGTTCAATTACTTTAGTACATGTGAAAGCCAACATGAATCATTAAAATTAAAATTATTGTCTTAAAACATTCACAATCCATGCATGAAAATGTGCAGGCCAAAACGCTTCAAGTATTAAGCAAAATTTCTAAGATACATAAGTGCAATGAACACCACTAGCTCCAATAGTGGAGCGTTAGAGCTAATACTTTCTCCCCAAAAGTATTATCTCTATCTCTCTAATGCCTATGGCAGATTCCAAGGTTAAAATTCCTTTATATGAGTAATGAGGATCCTTTTATAACTTGAGGCATGACTTTTCATATCCTCATGACTCTTGGCTTTCCAACTTCTGACGACCTTTGGACTTATATACTTGGTTCTTTTGTCCATACATGACCCTTGGAATTCCACTTATTTGTCTTTATAATAATTAATTTATTACATCATAATTTCCACATCATCCTGTGATGAGGACGTGACAAGTCACTATCATTGATGACTTGAACTTGTAGTGATTGATGACACGGAGTTTCTTAAATGGTGACATGGTTGCCACTCGTGTATTTTCCGTTGCATGAAAATTTCAATCGTTGTTTTATTCACCCCACAAAGGGTATTTGATATTATGGAGTCCTTAGGGTGCTTTTATAATCAAGACTTTAATGTGTTCTTGGTTCATTAATGCTTCCTTTGTCTACCTTCTTTTCCCAATCTTGTTCATGCATGCTTTCCATGTTGTTCTTGAAATACCTATAACTGCAATCAGTCATGGCAAGCAACATTAGCCTAAAAAGTCTCCTATTCTAACATGTTTCGAGAAAATTTTGTGTTCTTTTATTAACAATGCACTTGGAGGGAGAAAGAAGAGATTATGGGCACAAGGGCACACCTCAAAACACTAAAGGGATGAAGAGAGGGAGCTTCAGGGCTTCGAGATGCGCTCATGCGCTCAAGAGGAGAGAGAGAAAATCAAGGGAGGGCACAGGGCACATCTCCGAAGGATGATGATGAGGATTCACGCTTCCCAAGTTCATTGTGCGCTCAAGGGCGACAAGGAGAGTACAGGGAGAAAAGATCAAGACTAAAGGGGAAGGCTTTGGGGCTTCAGGGTATGCTCATGTGCTTAAGAAGGAAAAGGAGGGAATAGGGTGCAGTGTCAAAGGATGAAGGATGAAGTATGAGGCTTTAGGGCTTCATAGTGTGATCATGCACTTAAAAGGGCCAAGGAGGGCACAGGGCACAATACTGAAGGCTGAAGGGGTTAGGCTTTGGGTCTTCAGGGTGCACTCATGCACTCAAGAAGGAATAGGAGGGTGCAGGGTGCAGTTTCAAAGGATGAAGGATGAGGATTTAGAGCTTCAAAGTGTGCTAATGCACTCAAAATGCCAAGGAGGGTGCATGGTGCATTGTTTAAGGCTGAAGGGGTTAGGCTTTCAAGTCAAAGAAGTGCGCTCAAAGGAAGACTCGGTTCTTTAGGGTGCAGTTCAAAACAAGGAAGGGGAAAGATAATTAGGACTGCACTATGCGCTCTTGGAGGGCACAAGGCACACTTTTGATCAATAAAGTATTCTCACTCAAGGCTTCAATGTGCTTTTTTTCTCCTAGCCTTAATGGGTTAACTTTGCAACCAAAATTTGTTTAAGTGCTTAATAGGGAACAAGGGGTTAACATAATGAGTTTGGACATTAACTCATGTGCAACACATACCAACTCATCAATAGATCTTAGAAAAGATTTAAAAATGATAAATATACATCAAAATGCCACTTTACATACATTACCCAAGTACAACAAACAAAGTGTGTGTGACTGCGACCACAAGTGTCGTTTTTGCAGCAAACAAAGGTATTGTGATCATGAAAAGCACTAGAGATGTTCTATCAATGCGACGACACTTAAGAATGATCAATAATACTTGAAACATATAGAATGAATTGAAATTACACTCAACGACCAAGGAGACACTAGATGTGGTGGTTAGGTAAGCTCCAAATTTGAATATAGTGAATTTTTGGGAGGGTTTTGTAGCAGCGACAGCACTTGGAAACACTTTGCCGCAAGCTTCAACTTCTCTTATTAGGAATAAATTTTAAGATAAATGATCATCCCTTTATCAAGTATTGATCCATCCATTATATTTCCTAGAATTACCTTTTCGACCTGATTGTATACCTATAACCTCATTATACTTGACTTCGTTAAAACACACAAAAGATTGCCATATCTCAATTGTTTCAATCATAGGAAATGGTAATATGCGCGACAAGTTTAAGATATTCATAGTATGAGTTTAATATATTTTTTTGCTCTATTTCCACCGGGCCTAGAAACTACCCTAACAGAGTCACCATAAAAGCACAAGCGTTACTTCGCTGCCAACATGCCTATAAAGTACCCCAACAAATTTTCTTTCTCCACCTCCCTGTGCAGGAATCCTTTCTTTTATTTCACCATTTATTTATTTATTTAATAGGAATGTGCTTCAACACTTATAATTTTCAACAGGAAGAAGAGGGATCTTGACTTATTGAGAGTAGAGGAGGTTTCCCCTTCATAGAATATTATTTAACCTTTAATATTGGTTTCCTCACTTTAGATTTTCCCCTTATCCTTCTCTACTATATGGATAAGCACATAACACACCAAGTAGACATACACCAAGTTGGGGAGTTTGGATGCTAGAATAGATGCAGATCTAATATGTTCACTCAAGTTTTTCCTTTTGGATGTATCACATTTTCCATCCGTACGTAGCTCAACCTATGGAATCTTCGCAGATAAAGAAGAAGAACAAACAAATATTCATGTGTTGTGGTTGTCACGTTTTCTCTTTTATTTCACTAGAAAGTCTTTCTGAGCCATACACTTTTCACACAAGGTATTATTTATGAATAATGACCAAGACACAAAACAAGACATGACCCAACTAAACATGAAATTCACATGACTGACATTGACAAAAAAGAGAAAAAAAAGGAAATACTGTACAGGAAGAAAAAATTAAAGCTTCTATTGTAAATAATTATTTAAATCTCGGCCATTTATGGGAAGAGGGTCAATCCTCCTTGTTAGTATGAATCTTTTGTCGAAGTGTACGAAAAAATACCACTTTAGCTACGCATAACAAATAGCCCTAACATCAAATATGGCTGCCAATATCTTCAGATCTGCGGTTAGTTGATCAAGACAAATACTGCGAAAAATCCAGATCTATGCATAAAAAGATATTAAGCAGTAAAAAGAAGGTTTTGCTCCATGTATCCAATAGACAAGACAAGAACAATATTTTTGAAAGAATTTTTATATTAAGGGCACCTGAGAGGAAAACAAGAAAGGTGTTTCCAATTCTCCTCAATGGGATAGGTTCTTGAAAGTCCTCAGCACTTCAGATCTAGCATTTCTCTCTCTTGTTGGTGTAGAAAACCCAGACAAACATAGAACTCAAAGGGAGCTCACAAAGCAAATAATGGAGAATTTGACAATGATAATGGCTCAAATTCAGACCAAGAGTATAGATCCAGAGTGATCTAATAGGCAACAAAAGGTGACAAATGAATGGGAAAACCCTTCTATTTATAACAAAATATTGGGTCATTCTAGATCTTGGTGCATGATTAAAATAATATTAACCAAATCTAGATCCACCTTTTATGGAATATTTTATTATATTTGTTGGAGGGCAAAGGTATTTGACTTGGGTCAAATCCCTTTATTTATAAATAATAAATAAATAAATGATTTATTTATTATTTTAAGGAAGTGTTTGAATGATAATTAAATAAATACTGGTTTATTTAATAACCTATAAATGATTTAGTCATATTTAACAAGGAAAAGTATTTAAATAAGATTTAAATAATTATTCCTAGAAAATAATAAGATAAATAAGGATTTATCTAATTAATTTCCTTGTTTTGGGTTAAATATGACCAGGAATAATAATTAAATTATTGTTTAATTAATTATTCCATAAGGAATTTCAAAAATATATTGATTTGTTTAATATTTCCCTTGGGGGTTTCCTGTTTAGACCATAAACAACCTAATAAATGTGTTTTATTAAGTTATTTTACATAGTGAAAGAAATTTTACTTAGGGTAAAATTGGTCTTACATGGTGCACTTGGGTCCATCTAATGATAATAGGTTAGATGACAAAAAAATGGTGTAACACTCCTGACTAAGGATTTTATCTTGAATGTATTATGAAAAAGATTCTCTTTGATGGTGGATAGGTTGATCCATAGAGGTTGGAATTTCATGTGTTTTCATTTCTCTTCGTTGGGTTTGTCCCAGTTCAATACTAAGTCACCCACATTGAAAATATTTGTCCTTGAGGATTTCTTGTTAAACTAGAACATAATATGGTTTTGATGGATGAAAATTATTTCTTTGGATTTGAGCCTTTCTTCCTCAAGTTTAAGCAAAGTATTTATCCTGGTTTGAACCAAAAGGAAAGGTCTACCTTGGTACTTTTGGGAGAGTTGCAAGGCTAGGAGATACAGGTTCAGGGCCAAGATAGATTCTTTACCATAAACCAAAAAGCATAGTGAGGTTTTGAGGGAAGGCTTTGAAGTTACACGGTCAGTCTATATTACATTTGTCAAAGCATTTTTCTAGCTCCTTTGTTTAGATAATATGGTTTTCTTGATTATGCGGATAAGTTTTTTGTTCATTGATTCAACTAAACCATTTCCTTGCAGGTAATAGTTATATGCATGCTTTAATATAATACCATTCTCTAATGCAAATTCATAAAGTTTCAATGAAGAAATAAATTCGCATTATCAAAGACAAGAGACGTTGGAATGCCAAACTTGGTTATAATATTTTACTTCAAGAAGTGGATGAATTCATGGTCAATTACTTGTCTTAGAGGAACTTCTTCTATCCAACGATTCAATTATTTTTCATTGTTAGAATGTATTGGTTTTGATTCGATGAATGTGGAAATATTTCTCCGATAATGTCTAGTCCCCACTATTGGAATAGTTCCTCGACTGATACTGGTAGCAACAGGGCAATTGACTTATGATATCGAATGGTGCATCTCTAAAAAGCTTGGAACTTGTGAGCATAAGCATGAGCATCCTTGAATAATGTGGGTCAATAATAACCATCCCTCATTAATTTATGTGCAATTGTATTGCCCACATAGTGACCACTTGTCAGCCCGTCGTGTAAATATTTTAGTACCTTCTCCTTATCTTGAGGCTCAAGACATCTTAGAAAGGAATTGTTATGGTGCGTTCTAAAAATAAATCCATTATCAAGCTTGTAAGATAGAGCTTTAAGGCGTATTTCCCTAGACTTTTGTTTGTTCGATAGATGCGTGAGCAAGGTGTCGTGCTCTAGAAATCGTTGTATGTCCAAATACCATGGCACTATTTATTTGGTCTGGGGAACATGTTCAATGTTATACATCTCTATTTCCTGCTCCCAACCTGAAAGATCTTACTCGGGAGAATTTCTCACTTTGGATTAAATTTGACAGATACCATGACCCTTAATGGTATGAATTGGTTTAAAATCCACATCATATTCTTGTAAACATGTTATCTAATTTTCCCTCTTCTCACCCAACTCTTGTTGTATGAAAAGTGTCCTAACCATTGAATGAGGCAAAAATATGATAGTGTTAGTTTTAAGAAGATAGACCCTAAAGTATTTTACTGCATTAAACATAACATAAGCATGTTTATCAATGTAAGGATAATTTCATTCTGGCCCTTGTAAGCTAGCACTCATGAAAGAGATAGGTTTTTTATTTCCTTCAACATCCTTTTGATTCAGTATGGCTACAATAGATGAATATGAAGAAAAAGTATAAATAAAGAAATATTTTCCATAACCAAGACTGAATAATGTAGGTGCATTATCAATCATTTGTTTAATTTGAGCGAAATCATCCTTTTCCCTTTAATATCATTTATAAGTCACATATTTCTTAATCATATCCTGTAAAGGTCTAACTATTTGAGCATATTCAAAGATGAACTTTCACAGGAAATTAATCTTCCCTAATAAATATTTCATAGCCTTTTTATTCACCAGGAACAAGATCTGAGTTATAGCTTTGACCCTTTCGAGATCAACATTGATTCCACCTTTCAGATTGATGTGTCCTAAGAGAGTGCCTTTTGACACACCAAAGATGTTTTTCGTGGGATTGAGAGAAAGCCCATACTTACACCACCACTAAAATATTTGTCTCAGAGGATATACATGATCTGATCTTATTTTGAAGATTACATTTACATCATCTAAATAAATAACTACACTTTGGTCAATCAGGCCACATAAAGCAATGTCCATTACTCTTGGAATGTAGCACCAACATTGATAACACTGAATGTCATACGCTTAAAGTTGAATGTTCCCCACTTGGTCCTGAACATAATTTTAAGAGAATGTGGTATTGCAAATAACACTTGATTGTAGCCAGAAAAACCATCTAGCATCGATAACATCTCAGACCTAGATATTGTTTGGAGGATATTTCCATGGATGGAACATGGTAATTATTTTTATTAGATGCCCAATTGACTGGACTTCTTTTATACTAGGACCAAATTTGAAACCCAAGTGGAAAGTCTAACCTCGAAAATGATCTGAGCATCCAACAACTTTCTTAATTCCTTTTTAATTAGGGGATCCAACATTGGATGAAATTTCCTTAAATTTTGTCTAAAAGGTTTTACCCCTTCTTTGATGGGAATGACATGTTGGATAATATGAGTATCATATGTCTTTAAGTCATCGTATGTCCATGAAAACACGTCATGGTATCGTTTGAATAGGTGGATGAATGCTTGCCATTTTTGTGGAGAACAACATGTACTAAGGTTTACATACTTCATATCTTCTCGAGTTCCCAAATTGACTTGTTTGGATGACATATTTGAGCTCCGAGTATTGGTATTGATGGGTCCTCTGAACCAGTTTTGTAGGTCATATAATTTTTCCAGGGACATGTTGAAGCCTAGAAAATCTCTGCTTCAAACATTGGGGGAAAACCACCCGGTCGGGACCTTAAGACAGCTCCTTTTCCGTTTGGGATGGTGGCTCCGACTGGATTTAAAGGACCAGTTTCCTTATAACTAAGTGGATTGAATTGAATGGGTGAAAATGGAACTAAATTGACAGAAAATAAAACTATCTAATCTAAACTAAATGCTGATAAAGAAATTATAATTTTAACCCGGGTAATAATATGTGAATACAACTTAGGATTGTTTCAATCTAATAATAACCATGAAAATGTATTATTAACTAAATTGAAATGTGCAGAAACGAATAAAGATAACTCTGTTTAATAAATTAAACAGAGTTATATTAGCATATTGCATTCATCATCATATACCATTCATATATGTCTATAAATGATAATATTCCAATTATACCCAGAAATGATAATATAAAGAGGAAATATTATGAAAATCAAATATATAAATGATAGCAAATTCTTCAAATGAATACCATATAACAGAGACAATTAACAATGAACAGATAAAAATACCTCATTCATATTGCAGACTGTCAAACGAAGTATGATACTCTGATCTAGTAACTCTGATGTAAAATTAACTCCAAAGGCACAAAAATGCAACACTTCAAAGATAATTTGAGCACAAAAATCACCAGATGTGATCTTTCATAGAAATATAATAAGGAATGAAGTACATAAATGTTAGCTCCAAATCCTCAAAAATATTACAACTTCCGATCCTTCTCTAAATGCATGAGAAGGATTTAAATAATAAATTACATAACAAAAATCCTAATACTACTGCTACAATCTATCAAATTAAAATTGAAATGCTATTTTGAATAAAACTGATTCATTGTTTTTCTCCTTCGCTTGATGAAGCCAAGTTGCAAATATTCAACATATCTCGGAGTCTTGGTGGATGACTCATCTCAGTATGCAACTGTCCAGCATAGGTGGCATCAGAAAATTCTGGAATTAGACAATCGACAGCGTTTGATAGAAGTTTGATAGCTGTCTGTTGATTGTTTGGCTTGATCACATGAGTCCACATACTATCCCAGGATATAGTTTGAATTTTGCCGATTTGTTGACTTTTCCTTTCCATTTCTTCTCTCCACCTGTCTTCAGTTTCTTTTATCTTTGGCAAACTGCCAGGAACACAGTCTGAAATGAGATTAATTGAATATAAGCTGTCATTTATGAATTGCGTGAGATTATTCATTATATTTCTGGCCCTTGATATTGCTCTATCAGATTTCATTAATTGATGTTCCCATTCTTTAAACAAGATTTCTTTGTGTTTTTCCTCTATCCTAGGAAGATTTGCTTCTTTTCCCTTTTCTGTATCCTGCCAGTTGAGAAACTCAGAAATCTTTTCATCGACATCATCTATTTCTTGTCTAAGAGTTATGATAGTTTGGATCAAAGATGAAGTAATCTCACAAAAAGGTTCTGCTTGTGACAGTTTTGAGCAAAATTCAATTAACTGCTGAGTCAATAATTTATTAGCCTCAAGGGCTTCCGATTTGAATTCATTTAACTTTGGATAACCTTTAAACTTATCCAAAGTTGCTTGAAATTCCTTTTCTTGAATCATTCTTGCCTTTTCCTCATTTTGTAACAGACTCTGTAACTTAGAAATTTCTTCATTTAGTTGCTTTTGTTTGCCTAAAAGCTTTTCATCAACCTTCTTCTTTTCTTCAGCAAGCTGTTTCTCCAATTCTTTAGACCTGAATGTCTGATCCTGTAGTTGTTGTTGCAATTGGATAATCAGTTGTTGATTCTCCTTAGCTTGTTCTTCCAGTGAAGCTATGTGAAGATCTTTCTGAGTTATTAGTTGAGAAACTTCTACAACTTTATCCACTGTTGCAGCACTATAAGCTCCTGTATACTGGGACAATTTCGTAAGGTCTTCAAATGGATTCATTTCATTGTTCTTATAAACAATATTCATCAACTCCTCTCATGGAGTAGAAAATATACCCTGTTCTGTTTTTCTTTTCTTTCTTTGTCTTTTGACAACAGCCTTATGTTTAGGGCTGTAAAATACATCCAAAGGAGGGATCTCCTCACCTTTTAATACAATATGCCCTGTAGGATGTTCAAGAATGATTTCAACATCCTGCTCTATTTGTTCTGAACCTTTATCCTGCAATCCAAGCTGTTGAGCAAACTGATCATATTGATTTAATAGCTGAGAATAAATATCAAGATTAGTGGAAACCGTAATCTCCTTAGTTATTTCTTTTCCTTTCTCTTTATCTATGCTCTGCTTGGTGCTTTTGTCATCTGATCCATCCTTTTGATTATGCACCTCATCATTGATATTTGTGCATTTGTCTGTCATTTGAGCAGTATTTCCCTTTGAGGCATCAGGTTTGTCAATAGTGACCACTTTTTGAGAATGTACAATCGGCTGGCTGACAGCCGATTGTGTAATGATTTTGCTGGTAGATGTTTCTACTAGCGTTTGGCCGGATGTACCTTCTGTCTCTGATTTTTGGATTTGAGTTCTCAACTGGTCCAGAGGTACTCTCAACAATCTCTGGCTTCTAAATAAGAGAAATTTATTTATTTCCTCCTGTTGAAATGTAGACTTGATCAAGTCAAAAATCTGAGGAAAATTATCTAATGAAATAAACAAATCATCGAACATATCTGGTTCATGCTCAAAACAAGCAATTGAAACTGAAGCAGTGACATCAAATGCTATCTTTTTTGGATCATATTGTCTTCCAGGAATGGTTGCAAATTTACAACCTCTTATCTTGAAGACTTCCTTTTCTGCATGCTTGAAATCATTTAGAGTGAAATGACCACAATTGAGTGGGAATTGAGGCCACATTTTCTTCTTACTGTTGTTCAAAGACCTGGACATACCTTCAATTGTCAATTGATAAGAAACTTCTTGAGCGAGAAGTTTGTCTGGAACAAAAAGCGGAAGAACATGCGGCTCCACTATACTACCAAAAACCCCGATGTAAGTAAATTTTTCCTCCCCAAACCAATCTCCGATTGCAGACAGGTCGGCTTTAGCTTTATCAGAAATCCTAGGAGGAAAGCGATTAAAAATGGTTTGGAAAACGGGAATGAGGAAACCATGACAGATTCTATATACATTAGCTTGGAAATGAATCTTCCAAAGCAATTTATGATAAATATGGATTGGAAGGGGGTTATTGGGAGTCCATTTCCATCCAAATAAGGGAAATTCGGATTTGAAACAAATAGCATCAAGAATATAGGCAGAAAAGAAAAAGGGGGTAGAATTTCCAGCATCTTTTTCTTGTCTGTATTCAAGGATCCTATTGGCCATTCTATCAGAAAGAATAACAGCCCAATCCATAATGTCGGAATTCACAGCAGCTAGGATTAATGGGACCATTTGTATAGAAAACCTAGCTGAATTATTATTGCCAAATAACCTACACATCATGGCAGCTGCATAGCAATATGGAGGCAGAAGAGAATCTACAGAATACATATCGGATGCTTCATTTCGGTGCTTCTCTGGGTTTTTCCTCCAATTTCTGATAGGGTCGGATTGGACTTTGTTATCATCAGCAAATTCTTTGATAAATTCCTTGTTATACACCTTCTGTGGGTCTGGAAGGTGGTACATTGCTTTCAAGTCTTCTGCTTTAAACGAGCCAAAAGGCACTCCAGATGCTGAAACAAACATTCTATCTTGTATCTTTACACTGTCGATAACCCATCGGACTACATCATAGTAAGGCATGATGCTTGCTCTGGCTGCAATTCGATGTAGAAATGAATTTGCAAGTGTTCTTTCATTGATATCAGAGTCATAATCCGAGCTATCCTCGTCTGGAACTGATGCCTTCTCCACTGTGACCTTGGGGTCTTCTTTTTCCAATAGGTTGTAGACTGTGTCCCATGTCATTTTCCCAAGACCTTGGCATGATGTATCTGTGACTAGCCTTGGCTTTATAGGCTTTTCTTTTGAGACCGTAGGAGTTTCGGCAAGCTTCACTGGTAGAGCAGTTTTGTTTCTTCTTCCTCTCTTTGACATTTCTGCGTCTGCTACAGCTTCCCTTTGTCTGTGAATGAAAAAACTTGTTGTTCTTTGGCTCTGCAAGACAATAAACTCTCAGTCGTGATCAACAAGTCACTCAAACGGAATGATTTATGAATTTATGGTTTTCATTCATTTGTTTCGTATATTGCGTAAATGCTCCTTTTGGGTCACACTTAAGTATTTAAAACCAAATCACAAACCATATTCATTTGATTCGTTATTGAATGCCTTCGTACCAATAAAGATTTGGCGCTTGTGATATATTAATATATTCAACAAAAATCTTCGTATGCAAAATAGATGAATCGCATCGGAAGTTTTCAAATGGAAAATGAGTATCACAATACGTTTATCCCGATTGATCGATTGCGATTGCAGATCTTTCCGATCTCTAATGGTGGGGTCTACCATATTTTTTTAAACAAATGTTCGATTTTCTTTTAAAGGCGTTTATTATCAAATGCACATCGGATCGGGAAATTTCGAATAAGCGTAAAGAGTTTCTTAAAGATTGTCCCGATTAATCGATTGCGATTGACCGCATCGCATCGGAAGTTATATTTAACTGTTTTAAACTCTTAGCAATTTAAAATTTTCCGATTGGACTAATCGCATCGGAAGATTTGAAATGGGCATATGAAATTTCTTTTGAGGGTTATCTCCGATTCTCCGATTGCGATTGAACTTTTAACTTTGATTTGTTTTTTATGATAAGGCCTTGTATATTAGATCGGACCATAATTTTTTTGAATGTTGAATATGAAATTTTTCAAAACAATGAATTTTATTTCTAAGTGTTTTATTTCTAAAAAGAAAGGGACCCTATTTCTAAATTTTATTTCTAAAATTTAGAAAAAGGGAGGGTTGTTGTATAGTACAACAGGACACTACACTTTTAGGCATAGGTTATCCTTCATTACATAATATGCCTCTTACAAAGCCTTGTCATGCTATTCCTCCTTATTGGAAACATCTTTAAACACATCTGTATTAGCCATAAAATGCAGTATCTAATGGTCGTCATTGAAAACACGAAAATTAGTGACGTTATGGAACATGTGGTTTATATATAATATCTATAGAAAAACCATTTTTAAATGGAGGCATCCTAGCGACCGCATTTTCTAATGCATCCGCTGCAACATTTATAAGCATAGGAAAAAAATTATATTAAAAGATTTAAAATAATTAATCAATCACCATACCTTTTGTTGGTAGTTTTTAATATTTTATGAAATGAAGTGGATTGTGTCCCATACCTGACAAGCAACCACTTCTAAGTCACCAATTACCTTGAGCAATTATACCTTCATATTGATGGCTTTCTTTAGTCCAAGCATGAGTGCTTCATATTCGACAATATTATTTGTACACTCAAACTCCAAATGACATGGTAGGATGTGCTTCTTATTGCATGGGTTTATGAGTATGCAACCAACTCCAGAGACATCCTGTGTTCTTGAACCATCAAAGTATAGAGTCCAAATATTATAATTAGCTACTAAATTTCTTCCTACACTATTATTACTATTACTATGCACATCTATATTACACGATTCATTAGCACCGGTCGGAGTATAAGGAGCTCCAACTATGTATCAGATGGGATGGGTGATGGATGTGCTTGATAACAGTTGTGATTAATTTCCAAGAAACAATTTTTAAAGATTAAATTGATATAAGAAACAATCTCATTATGACCCTCAAGTTGGCTCACTCTCCACTCAAATCTTGTCGTTTCTGCCCTTATATGGAAGCCATAAATGTGACCAATATGTAAAAAATACCCTTGTAATTTAATAAACCAGTCCCTACTCAGGAGTATGCCATAGGCTTTAGCGATGTCCACAATTATAATATTTATACATTGTTATACTCAATGATCATATGATAATCAGATAATAGCATTCTTGAGTTCGCCAGTAGCTTGTACGAGGGATCTGTCCAGCTGAATGATTTGTGCATCATTTTTATCCCATCTAGCATTAATTTTCTTAGCAACAGATAATGGAATTATGTTCACAGATGCACAAGATTCGACTAAAAAATTATGAACATTGTAATTAAAAATTTAAAAAGTTAACAAAAATGGGGGGAAGATATTGTTAGCTTCTAAAGTTACAATGTTAACCATGGATTCCAGGGATTGAGAAGACTTATGAGACACCTTTTGAGAGGTAGAAGCTTTGTCACCTAATGAAGGTTGTGAAAAGGCTTGGACAAGAAGTTCACGTCAACCTTCTATCTTTTAAAGCCCAAATATGGAAATTTTGGTGAGCTCTCTTTAAATCTTCAACAATATTATAATAAATTGTTTCACCGTTAGTAGGCAGTGTTGAAGTGTGTGTAGGAGTAGATTTATTTGACACTTTTGGAGTGATATAATTTTTTCTTATGATGGAGGAAGTTTTCTTAGAAGTAATAACATTTCTATAATTACTTTGTGCATTCTGAGCATGGTTTGTCCGTGGTGAGATCTTTAAAAATTTCTCCAATTTTTGTCTCGTCACCTCCTATTCAGAAATGGGCCCTTTACTCCTCAAACTAAATAAACCATTCTGTTACTCAAGTGGGGATTCGCTTTGTGGTGTTTATTCAACACTCTCCTTGTAAGTATTGAGAATACAATCAAAATCATTAACTACATGACCAATACATGTACTTTATTCAGCCGCTGCAGGTTAATTTCTTTCTTATGTCTGCTCATACTGCTCTTCTATTAGTAAGTCTCAACAATGTGTGTGGCTAGAGAATTCATGTTTTGGTTCCACTGTGGGCATGTTTTCTTTGAATTCCATTCCTGATGGAAGGAAAAATAGTTGTCCACACTTATACTTTCAATATTCAACACAACGTTTGAACTCTTGCCAGATTTAGCTGGCTGATTATTGTTGTTGTTATTATTCCTTCTAAATGGGAAATAATTGGGGGGCTTATTACTGGTAGAAGTCTCGCTTGACCTTCTCTTAAATTTTGAAACTTCGTTAGTGAGTGCCTTCAATGATTGGGTCAAGATTTTAATATCTACATAATCCTTTTCTTTATCCTTACAACGATCAATTCTGGAAAGTTTAGAGTTGGTGTCTCCTTTGCAGCTCGTTTATCAAAAGAGGAAATGTTTTTCGACAAGTAAATTGTATAATAATAAATTGTGATATAATCATGAGGCCAAGTTCAATATGTGTTTGAAATTTTGGTTGAAGTCCTTGAATTTCTACATTTGCCACATATTAATATTTACAAGCTCTTTTAATAACATGTCAGGAGTCTTGTCATACTAAAAATTCTCCAAAAATAAATTCTTAAACTCAATCATACCATGGACTAAATTAAAAATAATACTATGGTACCATCCCACTGCTCTACCTTCTAATGTGAAAAGAAAAACCCTGTAAAAAACATCATTATATCATACCTCTAACATCCATAGATGAATGTAGAAATCATTGATATGATCTTCTGCCTTAGTCTTCTTGTCTGGATCAAACTTTGATAACAACTTCTTTGGATGTCTGGGAATTATATGAAGGTTATCCAGAAGAGCAAGTGGCCCTTGGGCCATCCAATATAAGTCCTGATCAACCATGTATTCATCTATTGGTTCCTCCTCCTTTTTAGAATATGATGAGCCTTATTCTTCATCTTTTAAACTATCATTAAAATCAAAATATGCTCCCGATTATTCTCTACTAGAAAAAGAAATACCTTCCTTGCACTCTGTTTGTGCTCAACCTAGTCTCCTAAATTGAGTTCATTAATTGTCAACCAGGGTTGGTAAACTGCTGAAGTGTGGTGCACTATATGTGCCTAGGTATTTGTTTCTTACCACGTTGTGTTTAGTGTTTTCTGATGTTTTTGGTTTATGGTCTTATGTTTGGAAAGGGAAGGAACTAAATGCTGGTGAAAAGAAGCTATTGGCCTAAACTATGGATGGTAAATAACAAATGCAAATACTAAAACAGAACAAAGCCTAACTATGGCTAGTAAACAAAAAATACAAAGCTTGATAATGACTTCAAGGAAATAAATCACAACATGAGCTTAAACTTGTCCAATTCATTCATTAAAGATGTTTTGGAAGAGCTTGAGAAATGGGAAAGTTAAGTGTAAATGAAGTTCTCCTAACTAAACAATCAAACAATCAACTTACAATGTTACAACATCTCATCCATGTTTAAAGATCTATTGGGATATATTTGGAAAAGAACATTTGTAGCATCATAAGATTTCTATTCTAAACTAGCTTCAAATTCTGTTCTGCAACTCAATTTAACACCACTAGGCCTTACTCAGAAGTTATAGCTTTCTCTTTTTAAAATAGTCTTTGAGAAAAGGCTTGTTTGTGAAATGGTAAAAAGGTTGCAAAATAATCTAGGTCTTAGACTGATACCAACTCTTGTCCAAATGATTATGTATTAATATGAGGTTGGAACAAAAGAAGTTTTGTAAATAATGAAGACCGTGGTATTTGAATTTAACAACTAATATAATTTAAAAATGCAGTGGATGACAACTAGACTGGAATACTAATATAGTGAGCTAAAACTAAACTAGAGTGCCACTAATCTATTTGAAGTACAATGAACAATGTTAGACTGAAAAGCCATTATCAAACTGGAAATGAAATGACAGAGCTGAACCACATGCATTCTACCTCCGGAGTGCTATAACTAAGTTAACATGCAACTAACCTAAGGAATTCTACAGTCCATCTCATTCAGTATGAATGATGTTTTGGAAGAGTTTGTGAGAACATGGTTGTATCATTCAGTGCAATTTGAACATAAACACAAGACTGAAAGCAAATACAACTAAAATCTAAGACACCACAGCTACCTCTTACTCATTGTTATGATATCTTGGAAGAGCTTTGTAAGAGTAATATTGGCTATGCCACTTAGTGTAAACTAGAAACTAAAACCTACAATACCAAAGTTATGCCTTATTCATCATAATGATATTTTGGAAAAGTTTATTAGAGTAAGTTTTAACTGTGATAACTAACGAAAGTAAATGCAACTAAAACCTACACTATCACAGTTGTGCCTTATTCTTCATAATGATATTTTGGGAGAGTTGATTAGAGTAAGTTTGGCTGTGATAGTAAATATAAACAAATATGAACATAAGCTTCAGAAATCTACTTAAACTAGAAATAAAAGCGAGACTAAAATACTTATCTACTGCATAAACAAGGCCGCTCAGGAGGCAGGGGCCCTCTACCACCAGAGTAGCATGAAATCTAGTTCAAAATCGACTCAACGTGTTCAAGGAAATGCTGCTTCTTTCATTAAAGAGGAATCACCTCAAAACAGAGTATTCTCGGACTTCAAAGATCTAGCAGTCAACCATAAAATCTAACCAAAATCTAACCTTTGTCTCTCAGTTTTCCGAGCATATTTATAGAAAATTTACATAACAGAACTTGAGATAATACAGGGATTACTGTCTTTCCATATTAAAATCGAACTAGAACTCTAAAGGTGGCATCGTAATATGACAAAGGACATATGGACTGTCCTTGTCCTATTAGGAGTCTATCTCCTAGCTTGAGTTCTCACGTGCATAACCACGTACAGAATTCCGTTCAATCTTCATGGAGAGAAAAAAATGCTGAGGGCATGACATGGAATACGACCATGTGTGGATTTCCCTGAGAGGACATCTGGAACCTGCTTAAACATGAAGATGGCTGCAGAATTGGCAACTAGCTACAGAATGTCTGCATTCTGTAGCTAGTTTTAGTTCAAAAAGTACTACAATGACAAAATCATAAAAACATAGCAAGTTAGCTACGATATTCATTATTAAATCAATTTTAACTAATTTCATTGATCATTTGAGCCTAGGATTATTATTGGATAAAATAAATGGAGTGGAATGTGGTGGAAGAAAGAACATTTTTTTGGAGCTCAACATACCCCCACTGCTAGATTCTTGCATGTCCTCATGCAACTATTCCATGAACTCAGAGACCTCTGCAAGAACATCCAATCCTCTTCTTCTGCTTTGTATGGTAGTTAAAGGCCTTCTGGGCTTCCTGATGACTAACTTGAACCTTAAATTGGTAAGTGCTCTAATTAACTTTTTGTTCCTCTTTTTCAACTTTTCATTAGCCTTTTCCACTTTGTCCATTTGTAGAGACAGGGTTGAGTTCATACTGGTTTTTAGTTTAACTTGTTCCCTCAGAATATCATTCTCAGTCCTGATATGTCTATTAAGTACTTCCAGCTCGTACCTATCTCTTCTTAGCACATCTATTTCAGACAATGGAGGACTAGGTGTTCTGTCTCTACTCTCTGAAGCTTTCCTTTCCAATGTTTCAACATAGTTGTAAATTTCTTGCTGTGTAGGATCAATTTCTGGAACTTCTTCATCAAAATCCTCCTCAGTAGGTGTTTCTTCATATTCTATGTTTATAACCCCAGTTTGTTTAACTTTTGTTTTCTTTAGTATGCCCCTCAGTCTGCGGCTCCTCCTCGGTTGAGATGGCCCTTCTCCTTTTTCTCTGGCAACTCTTCTTACGATTCTCTTTTTCTTAAGCTGTCTCTTAATCTGAACTAATTTTTCAGAGATCATTTCTTCACTACTTTCTTGTATTGTTTTACAAATTTCGGTTTTGGAGGGTCTCCATCTTCTGCTTCTTTTTGTAGGTTCATGTTCAGGTGGAGGTTCCTTTGGTTCCTCAAAGTGACTTCTCACCAAGAAGTTATCCCAATTATCCCCTATTTTGCTCAAATGATGTTCAATCAAAATCTTGACTAAACCATGGTGGTATAAGGTTGTCTCCAGAAATTGGATTCTCTTTTGGACACTTGAAGCCATTTTATTTAAACTTTGAAGCAAGAAATAGGGCAAATTAAGTTCTTCTTCTAGGAAATGCATTATCAACCTAATATGGTAAACATAGAAAGTACCATATCTACCTTCACAAGTGATGAATTTTTTTAGGATAAGCAACATGTTTCTCCATTTGTTCTTTAATGCAGAACTAGGGATACCCTTTTTAAAAACAGTGACATCCATACCTGATGACTTGAGTATCTGTTTCCATGCTTCGTTATGAAATTTTCTGTTCTTAAACCACCTTTCTCCTTGTCTAGGCAGTCCTGTTGCTTCTGCAATAAAATCCTATGTGACAGTGAATTTAATATCTCCAACCTCAACCTCAACTCCATTAAAAGATCTTGCAAAAGTTTTAGTAACCTCTTTGTGGAATCCACTAAATTTTTCAAGGAATTGCAACCATCCTACTTGTTGTAAAATTTCTCAGATTTGGGGATAGCCTTCCAAGTATTTAGTGCCAACTGGTTCTGTTCTCACGATGAGGCCCATAATTCTTCTTCAAACTTCAATTTACCAGCCTTCTGCTCACGGTGAGAATGGTCATTAACAAGTTGTCTTTGCTCCTCAAATGTTTCTTCTGTTTCACGGTGACAATGGTTGTTACAGAGAGACCTCTATTTTACAGAATGAAATGGTTAAGAGTCGGCTGCGGGAAGGAGTGATATGGAATGGTTACGGAATGAATTAATTAGGTGAGGTGAAGAAAACGAATCAATGAGTGAAAAGACCGTGGAGATATTTTATAACAAATTCAAAATCATCATTAAATGCTTAGTGACGTGATTAATCCAATCACTTCAGCACTTTAACCGTTTAGATTTTTAAATGATGATCGGATATGGGTTTTGAAATGGCGACATAGAAGGATTTTTATCCAAAGTTTTGCGGGAGGTTTGTTCGGCATGATCAATAAAATTAATCAAAACAACTTTTTGAATTATTCATAGCTAAACTATACTAAAATTTTTCATGATATGTCATTACAATCACTTCATACCTTTGCCTTTGCTTTTATTTTTCTTGTGATCTTCATATTCTTTGTTTTCTCCTGAAAATCACTAATTTTTTAGTCTTCATAACCTTCTTGATCTTGACTTGTTCATGGATACGCAGGATCATTTTGTTGCAAATCAAATGATTGCTGGTCAGTGCCTTCAGGATCTGTAGCTGCAGAATGCCTGTCTGGCTGCAGAAAGTCTGATTAGCTGCAGAATGTCTGTTTGATTGCAGAATGTATTTGTAGAGAACTTGAAACATGGAATGGAATGGTTTGGAATGTAAGTTGAATGTTGTATGGAATGAGTGAAGATGGATGATAAAATATGGTATAATGGGATATGTATGAAGTGAATGATGGAGTGGGATGGATCACAACTTATGAAATGAAGTGAAAAAGTACCCTGCAATTTTCTGCTGTGTATTATTCAATTGCAGAAAGGAGATCAAACTTAAAGATCTGAAATGGAAATGAAGTGAACCATGAAGTGAAGTGGATGAAGTGTGGATGAATGAATGGAATAAGATATGATATGAATGAATGGAATGAAATGAATAAAGTATGGAATGAGATGAAGTGAAATGAGATGGATCATAAGTGAAATGGATCTGCACTTATGATTTTGTAACAATTGCTTGTAAAAAAAACAAAATGGAAAATTTAGAGTGTGAGAAAGATTCTGATTTTCACTCCATATTTTCTGTATAAACATGACAATCAGTGATTGGTTTTCATGTCTATACTTTTTTCTTCTTCTTTTTTATGTCTGTCTTCAGAAAATTCAATTAAGTTGATGAAGAAGAAAAATTCTTCTTCATTAACTTCACATCACTGTTTTCCTGGAACTTCTTGAAAAATTCTTCTCTTGAGAGTGGTTTGTGATACAGCTTCAATCTATGACCATTCACAAGAAAAGTAACCTCTTCTTCATCTATTGTCCTGATTTTTATTGCTCCATTGTCAAAAATTCTCACAATTTCATAAGGCCCAAGCCAATGTGTTTGAAATTTACCTTGGAAATCCTTGAACTTTGAATCAAACAAGAGAGCCCAGTCACCTTCTTTGAACTTCTTTTCCTTGATGTACTTGTCATGCCATCTAGCCCTCTGTTATTGGACTATACTGGTTTTTTGAACTGCATCTTGTCCGATCTCATCCAATTCATTAATCTGCTCCAATTTGTGTTTTTGTGCCTCTGATAGATCAAGTCCTAGTTGAACTGCCATTTTGAAAGTTTGAATCTGGAACTCTATGGGAAACAAAACTTGCTTTCCATAAACAAGTTCATAAGGAGTATGGTTTGTTGTGCTTCTCCATGTAGTTCTATAGGCCCACAAGGCTTCAGGAAGCCTATCTACCCAATCTTTTCTATGTAAATGGACAGTCTTTGTTATGATCCCTTCAATAACCTTATTAGTAGATTCCACTTGACCATTTGCTTGTGGATGATAGGGAGTAGATTTTCTGTGTCTAATTTTGTACCTCTCCATCATTTTTTCCACTAGCCTTGATGTGAATTGAGCTCCTTGATCTGTAACAATTTCCCTTGGGACACCAAAACAAGTAAAAATATCCTCAAAAAGAAAATTAACTACAGATGCTTAATTAGCAAAAAGTAATGGCTTGGCCTCTACCCATTTGGTAACATAATCAGTGCAAACTAATATATATCTCTTTTGTCTTGACGGAGGACTAATAGGTCCTACAAAATCCAGAGCCCATTTTTCAAAAGGTTCAATATGTACCTGAGGCTGCAATGGCATCTCACCTGAAGGAGAAGGTTTCCCTACCCTTTGGCAACTGTCACACCTTTTGAAATACTCTTTAGCATCTTTAAACAAGGATGGCCAATAATATCCTAAGTGAAGGATCTTATAGGCTGTCCTCTTGTCAGCAAAATGTCCGCCACAAGGTTCATCATGACATGCCTTGAGAATCTCAGACATTTCATCTTCCCGAACACATCTCCTAATGATAAAATCTGAACCTGTCCTGTACAACTCATTAGCAACCCATGAATATTTTGCACTGTCATACATGATTTTTCTTTTCTCTCTTGCATTCATTATTGAAGGAAATTTCCCTGAAACTAAATAATTAGCAATATCAGCAAACTAAGGAGTCCGAGTAGAAATTGAAAAAAGATATTCATCAGGAAATTGATCTTCAACTGGAGTGTCATCTTTAATGTTTTGGAGTCTAGATAGGAAATCAGCTACTGTGTTTTGTTTTCCGGGCCTATCTAGAATGGTAATGTTGAATTCTTGTAAAAGCAATAACCATCTTATAACTCTGCCATTAGTAATTGATTTGTTCATTAAGTATCTAATTGCAGAATGATCCGTGTGAACAAAAGTTTCATAGCCTGTTATATAGTGTCTGAATTTGTTTATGGCATGAACAACAGCTAAAAACTCTTTTTCAGTTACAGTATAGTTTAACTCTACAGGAGTCAAATTTTTACTGGTATAGTAGATGGCATAAGGAATCAGGTCTTTTTGTCCCAATACTGCTTCTAGAGCTGTATCAGAAGCATCTGTTGAGATATGAAAAGGTAACTTCCAGTTAGGTCCCCTTAAAATAGGTGCTTCAGAAATTTTTGTTTTCAGGGTTTCAAAGGCTAACTGGCAATCAGAATTCCATTTGAATTCACAATCTTTGGTAAGTAATTTGAAGAGTGGAGATGTTATCTTGGTGAAGTTTTCTATAAACCTCCGATAATATCCTGTAAATCCTAGAAAACTCCTAACATATTTTTGACAACTTGGAATAGATAAGTTAGAGATGACTTCAACTTTTGACTCATCAACTCTAATCCCATCCCCTAAAATATGATGCCCCAAAACAATACCTTCAGTAAACATCATGAAAAATTTCTCATGACTAAGTGAAAGATTTTCTTCTTGAAATCCCTTTAAAACTTTTTCCAAGTTTGCTAAATCTTCTTCAAATGTGTTTCCATAGACTGTGAAATCATCCATATATACCTCTACACAATCATGTATTAGATCTGAAAAAATTCCTAATACTGCCCTTTGAAATGTTGCGGGTGCATTACATAATCCAAATGGCAATACTCGGTAAGCATAAGTACCCCAAGGACAGGTAAATGTGGTTTTGTCTTGGTCCTCAAGTGCTACTTGAATTTGATTATAACCACTAAACCCATCTAGAAATGAAAAGTACTTTTTGCCAGCTAAGGTATCTAACACCTGATCTATGAAAGGTAAAGGGAAATGATCTTTAAGAGTAGCTTTGTTTAATTCTCGGTAGTCAATACATACCCTCCATTTACCATTTTTATTTGGTACAATTACCAAAGGAGAAATCCACTGACTATCTGAAATAGGATAGATAAAGTTGACATTCAACAATTTCTGCAATTCTTCTTTAACAATTTCCCTAAGATTTGGATTCATCCTTATTTGAGGTTGTCTGATTGGTTTACAATTTTCCTCTATGTAGATGTGATGAGTGCAAGTCTTAGGACTTATCCCTTTCATATCAGTGTCCTCCCATGCATATGCAGAAGAATGTCTCTGTAATATCTTAACTAACTCATCTTGTTGAGATTTTTCTAGGTTCTTGTTTATGTTTAAAGTTTTGCCTGGAAATATCTCACTTGTAGAGCTGCCAAATTTATCCATAGAATGAAGAGACATCTGTCTTGATGACAAAAACTCAATGTTGGATTCTTCTTGAAATTGGTCATGTTTATGTTCCGAAGAGGATTCAAAGTTTTCTAAAGTATTCAGAATTTGACTATCTTCACTAATTTCTGAAATTGTGAAGAGAGGTTTTAAGTCTTCTTCATCCTCTATCCATTGAGTATCATCTAAATCTGTAATTGTCCTTGCTGGAGGATACAAAGTGAATTTATTAGTTGAACTACCATCAGAGATGTACATATCACCGGATCTACAACTAATGAAAGCATCAACTGTAGCTAACCAAGGTCTTCCTAATATAATAGGGTGTCCTCCTAGATTATTCTTAGGAGTTAGGATCATGAAATCCACAGGGTACTCCCAAGAATCTAGTGACACTGGAATGTCTTCTATTACCCCATCAGGTTTAATCACAGATCTGTCTGCTAATTGTAATAATGTGGGTGTAAAGAGAAGATTAGGAAGTTTGAGTTTATCCATGATTTGTCTACCCATGATATTGATTGCTACTCCTAAATCAATGAGTGTGTTTTGGGTCTCAATTCCATTGATGTGAATTTTGACAACTGGATTTCCCGGGTCTAGATACTTTGGAATATAAATCTTACCCATCATAATGTCTGCTATTTTTCCTGCCAGTTGAATTTTATTTGTCTCTCTTATTCTTTTTCTTGTTTTCTTCATGCTCAACTCCTTTATTGTTTTTGCTAGAATTGGGATTTCCTTGATGGCTTGTAATAATGGAATCTTGATGCAAACATTTATTAGCTCATCTAGGAAATCATAATTAGGCACCATAATTTGTTTTTCTACACCTCTATCAATTTGTAATCTTTCTGGAAAGGGAGGTGTAGGAGTGGATGTTGATGGCTGCTCTAATACAAGAGTTGAAATTATTGGTACTTTTTGTTTTGATTTTTCAATGTTTGGGTCCTGAAAAGATGTGTCTTCTTCAAGACTTTTATTTTCTCGTAGAGAATCTTCCTCAGAGTTGTCTTGTTCTTGTATAATCACAGAAGGTTTCCTCTTTTCAATTATTCTTCCAGACCTAAGTTGAACATCACTAAGATCTAGAGGAGTAATTAAATAAGTTGGAAACTATTGGCCTTCTATCATATATGTATTCTGAGGATTTTTATTGTTGGGGTTTGGTATGGGTTGAGCAGGCAACTGATTTGATTTTTGAGGAAATGGTAATGGAAGTGGTTGATTTTGATGTTGTGGATTTTGAGGATTTTGTTGAGGATTTTGTTGTTGAGGAAAATGTGGATATAGTGGATAAGATGGTGGATATTGATAGTATTGGGAGTATCTTCCATAGGGATTTTGTGCCCCTTGTGCCCAAGCTTGAGATTGATTTTGAAATTGGGACCAAGGTTGCTACCAAGAATTTCAATTTGGTGGAGGTTGATTATACATTTGATCATGAAATCCTTGTGTTTGGGGTCCTTGCCAAGGCCTTCTAGAGACAAAATTGAGAGATTTTGTGGCACTTGTAGGAATTTCTTCTTGAAAGACAGCTTTAAGACTAGGAAGTGAAGGAAAACTCTTGGTCTCATGTTTTTCTGAACAAATGACACAGGTCTCTACAAATTTTTCATCCAAAGGACATTCTCTCAGGGCATGCTTCTTTCTACATCCGGGACAAAAGATTGCTAGGGCATTAGATTCAACTTTTTGCTTGTTTTGTAACTTAAGGGTGTCTATTTGTTCACTAAGACTCCCTAAGATGTCAGATTTGAATTCATCAAGAATATGCCCTATCTCTGCCCTACTTACTATCCCAGAAGTAGACTTGCTTACCCTTGCAAGAGCAGGATCTCTTGGACCTTTTACAGTTTTAGATTTCCCTCTTGAAAGGTTGATACATAACTCAGCTATTTCAGGTAATGTGAGCTGAGATATATCCCCTTTTCCCATCATGTTAAGGATATCCAACCATTCATCCCTAATTGTTTTCAACAAGAGAGCTTTTAAGGTGTCTTGATCTAAGTTTTCCATTTTTTCTCTTTTGATGTTGTAATGAAATCTCTCCAACAAATCTCCTAAGTTTTCATCTTCTTTTTGTAACATCTTAAACACTTCCTCCTTATGATTGAATGGCATTCAATAATCCAAATACCTCTCTATAAATGCTTGTTTCATGTCTTCCCATGTCCTAATAGAACTGTTGATCAAACTCATAAACCACTTCAATGCTGCTCCTTTCAATGTTGAAGGAAATAGTTTAATTTTTTGAGCATATTGTAAGTAGTCATAAGTTCTACATAGGACTTCAAATTCAAATAGGAAGGTTTCAGGATCTTCAGTTTTAAGTCCAAAGAAGTTTGGAAGGACAGAGGGTGAAATGTTTTTCATGGTTGTATTGGTTTCTTCATCTACTATAGGAAACCAAAAAGAGCTTCCCATATATCTTCTACCTCTACCTCTACCCCCTCCAAATAATGTGTGTTCTCCATTAAAAACTCCTCCTCCCCCTTCTTCTGCCATAGTTGATTCTTCTGTGGAAGTGGAAAAGTTTGTGTCTCTAACAGAGGTCCCTGAATCTTCTTCTAAGGCAGGTTCAGTGGAAGGTATTTCTAATGAAATATCTGATCTTAAGTCTTCTGGGAGTCTAGGATCAGTAAAGGATGGATTGTAGGTCTGAGTTGGAGGTGTACTGGTTCTTGGTCTAGATGAAACAAGTGGTGTTCTAGGGATCAAGCTTCTGCTGCTACTTCTTATGAATCTACCCCTTGAGTCTCTCTCTCTACACATATAATTGTTTTTGAGAGTTAAGAAACAAGGCTACCTAGTTACACTTCCCCGACAACGGCGCCAAAATGTTTGTGCTCAACCTAGTCTCCTAAATTGAGTTCATTAATTGTCAACCAGGGTTGGTAAACTGCTAAAGTGTGGTGCACTATATGTGCCTAGGTATTTGTTTCTTACCACGTTGTGTTTAGTGTTTTATGATGTTTTTGGTTTATGGTTTTATGTTTGGAAAGGGAAGGAACTAAATGCTGGTGAAAAGAATCTATTGGCCTAAACTATGGATGGTAAATAACAAATGAAAATACTAAAACAGAACAAGGCCTAACTATGGCTAACAAACAACAAATACAAAGCTTGATAATGACTTCAAGGAAATAAATCATAACATGAGCTTAAACTTGTCCAATTCATTCATTAACGATATTTTGGAAGAGCTTGAGAAATGGGCAAGTTAAGTGTAAATGAAGTTCTCCTAACTAAACAATCAAACAATCAACTTACATTGTTACAACATCTCATCCATGTTTAAAGATTTATTGGGATATATTTGGAAAAGAACATTTGTAGCATCATAATATTTCCATTCTAAACTAGCTTCAAATTCTGTTCTGCAACTCAATTTAACACCACTAGGCCTTACTCAGAAGTTATAGCTTTCTCTTTTTAAAATAGTCTTTGAGAAAAGGCTTGTTTGTGAAATGGTAAAAAGGTTGCAAAATACTCTAGGTCTTAGACTGATACCAACTCCTGTCCAAATGATTATGTATTAATATGAGGTTGGAACAAAAGAAGTTTTGTAAATAATGAAGACCATGGTATTTGAATTTAACAACTAATATAATTTAAAAATTCAATGGATGACAACTAGACTGGAATACTAATACAGTGAGCTAAAACTAAACTACAGTGCCACTAATATATTTGAAGTACAGTGAACAATGTTAGACTAAAAATCCATTATCAAACTGGAAATGAAATGACAGAGCTGAACCACATGCATTCTACCTCCGGAGTGCTATAACTAAGTTAACATGCAACTAACCTAAGGAATTCTACAGTCCATCTCGTTTAGTATGAATGATGTTTTGGAAGAGTTTGTGAGAACAAGTATGGTTGTATCATTCAGTGCAATTTGAACATAAACACAAGACTGAAAGCAAATACAACTAAAATCTAAGACACCACAACTACCTCTTACTCATTGTTATGATATCTTGGAAGAGCTTTGTAAGAGTAAGATTGGCTATGCCACTTAGTGTAAACTAGCAACTAAAACCTACAATACCACATTTATGCCTTATTCATCATAATGATATTTTGGAAAACTTTATTAGAGTAAGTTTTAACTGTGATAACTAACGAAAGTAAATGCAACTAAAACCTACATTATCACAACTGTGCCTTATTCTTCATAATGATATTTTGGAAGAGTTGATTAGAGTAAGTTTCGCTGTGATAGTAAATATAAACAAATATGAACATAAGCTTCAGAAATCTACTTAAACTAGAAATAAAAGCGAGACTAAAATACTTATCTACTGCATAAACGTGGCCGCTCAGGAGGCAAGGGCCCTCTACCACCAGAGTAGCACGAAATCTAGTTCAAAATCGACTCAACGCGTTCAAGGAAATGCTTCTTCTTTCGTTAAAGAGGAATCACCTCAAAACAGAGTATTCTCGGACTTCAAAGATCTAGCAGTCAACCATAAAATCTAACCAAAATCTAACCTTTGTCTCTCGGTTTCCCGAGCATATTTATAGCAAATTTACATAACAGAACTTGAGATAATACAGGGATTACTGTCTTTCCATATTTAAATCGAACTAGAACTCTAAAGGTGGCATCATAATATGACAAAGGACATCTGGACTATCCTTGTCCTATTAGGAGTCTATCTCCTAGCTTGAGTTCTCACGTGCATAACCACGTACAGCATTCCGTTCGATCTTCATGGAGAGCAACAAATGCTGAGGGCCTGATGTGGAATACGACCATGTGTGGCTTTCCCTGAGAGGACATCTGGAACTTGCTTAAACATGAAGATGGCTGCAGAATTGGAAACTAGCTACAGAATGTCTGCATTCTGTAGCTAGTTTTAGTTCAAAAAGTACTACAATGACAAAATCATAAAAACATAGCAAGTTAGCCACGATATTCATTCTTAAAGAAATTTTAACTAATTTCATTGATCATTTGAGCCTAGGATTATTATTGGATAAAAGAAATGGAGTGGAATGTGGTGGAAGAAAGAACATTTTTTTGGAGCTCAACACACTCTTCGAGAATGGGTGGAAGTGGCTCTTGTTGAACTGTGTCTTTTGAAGACTGTTAATTCCTCAAGATTGGTGAAAACCAAATATTCCATTGCTCTGAAAAATACACTAGTATGAGTTGTTTCTTTCTTCTTAGGATGATACATAAGGTTATCAGAGGCAAGGGTAAAACAATAACTTTCGCAAATCGGTGGGTTATAGGTCGAAGTGCTCAGATCTGTTCTTGGGTAAATTCATAGGAAAACACCAGACCAGGCTGATAATACCCTCCTACTTTGGCAATATGCATTGGAATGGTGCTTGACATATTACTGTCTTGTACAAAAGATCAATGATTTGGATGTGTAGAGTTATTAGCCATAAAAAATAGTTACCCCCTCTAGCACCATAATGTTGAAGGTGTTGGATACCACCAACATTCAAGATATCTCCCTGATATGAGGTCCCTATTATACCTCACACTATTTGGTGTAGGAGTCCCATCTAGAAATATGGCCTGAATATAATTTACTTAAATATCTTCCTTGGCTTAAGTTGTTACCACGAGAGAGAAGCGCACATGTGCTTTTGAATGAGTAAGAGAGTTTTCCTTATGAATTTTCAGTTGTATATGTATAAAGGATTTTTATTGTAAGGGGGAAGAAAGTGAGCCTATAAAAGAGAAGTAATAGTACTAATATAATGGAGAAACACAAACATAACAATAAATAATCATTGAACATCAAGTGAAACAGTTCACATATATGCCACGATCATGAAATCATTAAAACATTTTTCCAATAAATTAAGCACCAAATTCATCGAAATAGTCAAAATTACTTCAATACAAGTGAAAATTAACATGAATCATAAAAATTACAAGAATAGTCTTAAAACATTCACAATCCATGCATGAAAATGTGCAGCCCAAAAGGCTTCAAGTATTAAGGAAAAGTTCCAAGATACATAAGTAGACGGAACACCACTAGCTCCAATAGTCACTAGAAAATTTGGCCCAATTTCTGACGGCCACATCATCGCTATTCTGACACATAGTCGTCGCAAGAGCGACAGTCTAAGGCCGGACAAAATGTGGTTAGCCATTACGTCGCAATTCCGACGCTTTGCCAAAGTGTCGCAATACCAACACCTTTTCCGACGTTTTGCAAAGTGTCGCTATTCCGACGTTTTATAAGCGTCAGTCTTCCGACGATCACCAACTTTCGGTCTTCCGACACTTTTCATGTTTTCGAAAAAACGTCGCAATTCCGACATTATGGCTTTCAACGTTTAATTCTGACATTTTACAAACCGTCGCAATTCGACGAAATATCATCCGACGTTTAGAATTTCTTGCGTCTAACGCTTATGTAACGTCGCTTTACTGACGAAAAATTTAAAAATATTTAAAAAATCATCGCTCTTCCAATGATCAAGGCGTCGGTCTTTCGACGAAAAAATAAAAATATTTAAAAAAATAACGTCGCTCTTCCGACGAAAATGTCAAAATATTAAAAAAAATAATGTTGGTATTCGGACGATAGAGACGTCGGTCTTTTGATGAAAATGTCAAAATATTTAAAAAAATAATGTCGCTCTTTCGACATCTAAGGCGTCGGTCTTCCGACGACACATTACAAAAATTTAAAAAAAAATCACAGTAGGTAAAAACCTACGGTAAATATAATGACCTGTGCAGCAGCTAGTATTGTGGGATGGTGTCGATCTGAAAAACTTCTTCAAACAAAAATTTGAGAAACTACCATATATTTTATATGTATCGATCGAGTATCTATGTGTTCGAAATATCGTTATTGAAGCTGGTGTTACATTTTCTTCTGTTACCGACCTATGTCTTGTGAGTGTGGTTAGTTGGTAATGTGAGTGGGGCTTAATCCAATGACTTCAGATTAATCCAATGAATTTAGGACAATACACCACGAAAATAGAGCCAACGCCTTTGGGCCAATACATGACTCGAGCTTATAGGCAAACGAGTTTAGGCCAGTACATGACTAGAGCTTCCTATTCAAAGCCTTTGATCCAATGCACAACCATATTAAAGCCAACACCTTTGACCCAAATCATAATAGAAATTATGATCCAATTCATAACAGAGCTCGGAAAACTATACCAGATCTTACATCTTCAAGCGAATATACAACCATAATAGAGATTATGAGCCAATGCCTTCAGGAAAAATCACAACAGGGTTTACGAGCCAACACATTCAGTCCAAATCATAAAAATACTTACCAAACAATGCCTTTAAGCTACAGGTATATTTATTTTCACACCCAATTTAATTCTGCCAAATGTTCAACAATGAAAACGGATGTGTAGAGCAGCAACAGCAGTAGCTTCTACAATCGGGTTAGTAGCTTCAACCCTTTCTGCAGCCCTCATTTTAGATTCTCTTATTTGTTCAACAATGAAAAAAGTGTCTGCATTCCAAGTTATCTGCAATCCTAAATCTTACAGGGTTTAAGGCTGTAAATTATTGGGTTATTGTTTTTTATGGTTTAGTTTATAAGTCCAAGCATTATGAAAACATCCATTTTTCAGATATTACATTGGCTAAAGACAGCTTTATTGTTTCTTTGGATGTATGCAAGAGGCAGAGCTCTCATATAAAGGTACCTTGATTTGATCAAGTCTTAGTATCTGATCCAGTCCTAGTAGTAGTGGAGTTACTGATCTTAGTTAGATTGGAATTACACCTTGCAATTTGATAAGAGTTTGTATTGCATGATGAACAAAATGCAACTTTAATTGCAACAAAAAAAAAGGCAATCCTCTTGCAGAGTCCATAAAGGTGGTAGTTCTATATGGCCAGGCTTCACTTGAACAAACATATCTGCCATTACATTTTTAGTTTTCTCTGCCAGACAGAGCTGGGGCAAGGATGAAATGCATGCTCAAGAGTTCAACTTTCAAGGTCAAAACTTGAGAAATTTAAAGAAATTGCACCCAAAATTCTTAGTAACACCTACCTTCATTGGCAATGGCACTTTTGGTACATATAAACAGTAGTAAAAACGAATAGATGAGAAATAAAGGAAGAAAAACTGGACTCAATGCCTGGCTTGGACCTGCAAGATGAGAAATAAAGGCACGTTGACAGGCCATCTCACATAGACTTTTCAGGACAATGCAATTTTATGGAAAACAACAGTGCAAGCCACACATCTCAAAACAGAACCCACACAATGCAACATAGCAAGCAAGAATGCTCGTCTTGTACAAGGGTAACCCAATAATCACTAGAATGTTATATCAATATGTAATAAGTTGTGGTGGCTTGGCATTGATGAGAAAAATGGGAAAGACGTTAAAAATAATAAAATAAAGATAGGAATATGGAAATGAGGGATGGATAACTTAAAGGCCATAGAGTATGATGAAAATACACGATACAGTTTTGACAGCAATATTCAACGATGATACACTAAAACCACCCAATAAAAAAAAAATACAAGCTATAACTATAAAAGAAATATTATAATAACAACAAATTGTGTATCTAGTACCAACAATTTTGACAGCAAGAGGCAACAATGATACACTAAAACCACCCAATAAAAAAAACACTGCAAGTTGTACCTATAAAAGAAACATTATAATAACAAAATATTGTGTATCTAGTACCAACAATCTGCAAGCCAGTACTAGTAGGAACTTGTGACTTGGCAAGGGCTAAGATATCCAGACACTCACATATAGTGGTTCCACTCCATGGGGTGTGCCCAAATTTCAAGCATCATATCACAACAAACCAATATTAATCATTCAAACATGTGCATACCTGAGGCATCCAAGGAGGAAACACATTCTTAACAATAGGCCCACTCAAGTTGTGCATATACAGGAAGCAATTGGTAATAAAATTTCCATTCTTTGGATACTGGAAGAAATTGGTAATAAAATGTCCATTCTTTGGGTACCGGAATAGATGTACAGTGACAATTTCCAAAGAGATTTTCCTTTACTAAACTAAATTAGTGCAATGGAAATCACAAACACTGAATACATGGGTTTAGCTTTAAAGAAGTAGAAGGCAACACAATATTGCTTGAGCTCCTGGAGTTTGCAATTTTCCCTGTGTAACCTTATTGGAACCAAGTACCATGACCTCACACTTTCCAAGTTATGATACAAGATAGTTTCCAAGAGGTGTGAATCAGAACACCCTAACACGTTTATTCCATTTCCCAAGGGTATTTCTTTTTGAAGGAGTTGGAATAACAAAATTCGTTTTTATCAAATGTGCTTGCTCAACTTGTTATCCAGATGCCATAGTTCCAATATTAGTAAAGGAAAAATCCTGCAATATATCTGTATTAAAAAAATGTATATAAGCTTCTAAAATACAGAAGTGGTTGGAATCCAATCTCCTTTAAGGCTAACAATTTGTATTCTCATTCGAAGGGAAAAAATATAATAACAAATTTTGGTGTTCAAGCAGTCACTTAAGATTCTAGAAGTTCGTACTACTAAAGCAAATACATTCTTTCTACCATAGAGCCTAGGAAAAATTAAAATATTAACACTACAAGCAAGCCTTTCAAACATTTCTCAGCCTACAAAAAATCATTCAAAGTCTTCTGGGTTGTTTTCAGAGGTCAGGATGTATGCAGGAGGTGGAGGACTTGAGTGAACTACCATACTAAGGAGGAGAGCATGAGTATTGAAATTGGGTATTTCTTCTCAAGTGAACACCTTATTACTTACTGTAATGGGTTTTACATATTAAAATTGTATTCATACTAAGAGAAGCCAAAATAATAGAGATTAAATTTTCTAGATCCAAACACCCAATTTCCATAAAATCAAGAGAAAATTGGGTTAAAACAGTTTAGAAAATTGATATTTCAAAAAATAATGTCAGGAACAAGAACTGTAAGCTACTTAAACCCTAACAAGCACTTTTGAATTGGATGTTCATGGCATTTTGTCCGCTCCATCTTAGCTAGATTGGAATTACACCTTGCAATTTGATAAGAGTTTGTATTTCCTGATGAACAAAATGCAACTTTAATTGCAACAAAAAAAAAGGCAATCCTCTTTCAGAGTCCATAAATATGGTAGTTCTATATGGCCAGGCTTCACTTGAACAAACATGTCTGCCATTACATTTTTGGTCTGCTCTTCCAGACAGAGCTGAGGCAAGGATGAAATTCATGCTCAAGAGTTCAACTTTCAGGGAAAAAACTTGAGAAATTTAAAGAAATTACACCTAAAATTCTCAGTAACACCTACCTTCATTGGAAATGGCACTTTTGGTACATATAAACATTAGTAAAAACGAATATATGAGAAATAAAGGCGCATTGATAGGCCATCTCACATAGACCTGTCAGGATAATGCAATTTTATGGCAAATAGCAGCGCAAGCCACACATCTCAAAACAGAACCCACACAATGCAACATACCAAGAAAGAATGCTCTTCTTGTACAAGTGTAACCCAATAATCACTAGAATGTTATATCGAAATGTAATAAGCTGTGATGGTTTGGCATTGATGAGAATACCCTAACACGTTTATTCCATTTCCCAAGGGTATTTCTTTTTGAAGGAGTTGGACTAACAAAATTCGTTTTTATCAAATGTGCTTGCTCAACTTGTTCTCCAGATGCCATAGTTCCAATATTAGTAAAGGAAAAATCTTGCAATATATCTGTATTAAAAAAAATGTATATAAGCTTCTAAAATACAGAAGTGGTTGGAATCCAATCTTCTTTAAGGCTAACAATTCGTATTCTCATTCAAAGGGAAAAAATATAATGACAGCTTTTGGTGTTCAAGCAGTCACTTAAGATTCTAGAAGTTTTTACTACTAAAGCAAATACATTCTTTCTGCCATAGAGCCTAGGAAAAATTAAAATATTAACACTACAAGCAAGCCTTTCAAACATTTCTCAGCCTCCACAAAATCATTCAAAGTCTTCTGAGTTGTTTTCAGAGGTCAGGATGTACACAGGAGGCGGAGACACATACAGGGAAAAAGATTCTGCCAATACCTTCTTCACTTCAGGAAGCATCAAGCTTATATATGGTAGCATATCCTTTGGCTCTGTTACCACACATGTTTCTAACAATCTGGGTTGCTTTCTTTTTAGTATCTGCACTTCTTTCTTTAAGACCGTGGTGGACTATAGGCACCAACAATGCTAGTGATGGAGCATCAATAGTATTGACAAACATTGTCTGCAATGATGGTAAGAGATAAAGGAATACAAGATGTTGGTAATAAATAAACAAATTCAAATCTCGTAAAAAATGGTATAGAAGGCCTGACACGAAACTTTAAAAAATACCTGCAGAAGAATGTCAAGGGAATGCTTTGTGTATTCATTGGGATCTGAGATACTCAAGAGTAATGTTGAAACTAGTGCAGATATTTCAAGGTTCTTGATTACACTGCCAACCTGTTGATGTAGTTAGCACCAGCCAAATAACAATTATTTGAATAGAAGAATAAGCAATAAATATTGAACAAAATAGAGACAATTGGAATTGACACTCGGATACAAGGCATGTTCCCTGCTGTAAATCCATCTGAGCAACGGATTGAACCTTTGGGTGTGTGTCTGTTAAAACCTACAATGTCCATGACAAATAATTAGATTAATGAACCAAAAGAATAAGATAATTAGGTAAAACAAAGATTGTGATAGTTTAGAACCCTAAGCAATCTCAAAGTTTACTTCAATATTTGTTCTTTGATCCAAACCTCAGTCAGTTTAGGAACAATTTTTGGAAGACATTGTGATAGCTGTTGAGGTGCATAGTAAGCCATTGCTCCCAGTAGCTGGACACTTAACTTATGTAACAAAACAATGATCAAAATAGAACAATGATCAAATAGTGCAGGTAATACAAGTTCCAGCTAGGGATCAAAACCAAAACCCCTAATTTAGGCAGATTAGCGCCTGCACGCACACACAAATAATATTATTCGTCTAGACAATAAAATGTGCCATATAGTAGGGTTCCAACAAGGGGGAAAAGGCGATGAAGCAAAGTGAAGCTAAGCCAGTGTAATGCCTGCAACGAGTGATAGCAGTGCATCTTCTTTGGTAAGGTCTGATCAGGCTTATAAGCTCCCACAGAGGCCACTATGAATTCGTTTCATCAGATCAAGTTGGTAATGGGTTGCAGTCCCAATAGAAAAAATTACAAGTAGACCCATGAGACAAGATCCTGAAAAAAAAGCTAAAATTCCAATCAAAATTCTTGTTGTATTGAAGAATAAGAGTACCTGTTTTTGGAGTTATGGAGTTGAGAGCAATGCAGAGATCCTCACACTGTCCATGGTGCCAGATCCATGAGCATGACTCGGGACACAAATCTCCCGCATCCTTCCTCCAAACCTGCAATAGTATGGCTACATCCTTCCTCAAAATCAGCGACAGTATGGCCACATCCTCCCTCCTTCCCTAGATAAACCATGCAACCGGAGGGAAATGAACGAGGGAAATTAAAACTTTTGATATTTGAAAATTTCTGAAATTTTGAAATGAAACACGTGTGTTTTTTTAATGCCACTCAAATTAATTTAAAAATATATATATTTTTAATAATTATAATAATTTTAAATAACTAAAATATTTTCTAAATAATTAAATGTTTGTTTATTTTGACTGTTTAAAAATATTTACAATAAAAAAAATAAAACATATTTTTTTGAAGAGCAATTAAAATTATATGAGTAAATAATGGACTGATTTTTGAGTAATCCTTCTACCCTATTAAATCATCATTCTTTATTAAAAGGAGTTTTAAACTTTACACTATTAAATTATGTTATATTTTATATATTTGGAGTTTTAATCTCTTTTTATATATATATTTTTTCTTTATAATTTATGTATTATTTTTTTCTTGGATCTTTACCTGTAATTGAATGCAAATAGTAATTCATATTTGGTAGCTTCCATTGTAATTATCAATACTATTTTAATTTTTTATCATGTTTCAAGACTCCAGATTAGGTTAGTAAATTGAAATGACAGACAGGGATCACTTAATAGGTCCATTATATGGACTCTACGCACAGTCCTTAGTAATGCCAATTCCTTTGATTTTGTTCTATGAGGAGCCTAGTTATGCTCCTTAAAATTCAAGGACAAAATTCAAATTGATTCTGATCCATACACTCCAAAAGAGGGGCATCCCTATTGGTAACAAAGCTACAAGCCTGTTTGGTAGTTACACTAAAATTTTTGGGATTTAAAGACTTATATGATTCCAAAATTGGCTCGTTTTACAGTTCACATAATGGAAATTATGGCAGCTTGTATGTCACAGGCTATGTACCCCATGAACAATGGCATTAACCCTTGCTACAATTCAAGCTTATACCTGAGCTTTGGAATCTAAAAATCAAAATGTGGTTTAAAATTTAAATTATCCTCCTATATGTGACTGACCAAACTACATGTCTAATAGGGAAGCTTTTGTAATCATTCAATCTTTGAAAGACTTGGCATGAG
The DNA here is from genome assembly GCA_034641835.2 of Pinus albicaulis. Classification (NCBI taxonomy): domain Eukaryota; kingdom Viridiplantae; phylum Streptophyta; class Pinopsida; order Pinales; family Pinaceae; genus Pinus; species Pinus albicaulis. The sequence goes on along the minus strand of CM076578.1, from coordinate 1,758,646,529 downwards.
TCAATTTGGGGAATTGAAGCTAGTATGAACACCCCTCTTCTCAAACCAAAGAAAAAATCATGGAGGATCAAGGGCGATGGTAAGATGAGAAAGCTGGAAGAGGAAGCCAATGGCGCCGCTCTGCAACTCTCAAAGGACTATCTGCACTCGTTGTTGGAGCCACTGAGCAAAGACGGCCCGACCCGAATGCGCCCGGTCGAGCGACCTCACACGACATGACATAACGCGCCCAAACGAATGATGCAACAAGGGAGAAAATAGAAAACGGGCCACCCGAACGTGCACAAGGCACCCTGGCGGTCACAACTTAGCAAAACTGATACGGGCGCCCTCAAATGAATCAGCTCAACCCGAACGCGCTTGGTTGGGTGCCCTCACACGGCGCGCCCGACCGAACGATGCCACAAGGGAGAAAATGGAAAATGGGCCTCCGAAACGTGCACAAGATGGTACTTAGGTGGTCACAACTTAGAAAAACTGATACAGGTGCCCTTGAATGAAACGACCCAACCCGAACGCACCCAGTCGGGCAACCTCACACGACGCGACATGACAGAGTGCCCAATGAATTAAGATGCCTCAAGGGAGAAAATGGAAAATGGGTCACCCAAACATGCACAAGGCACCCAGTCGGTCACAACTTAGCAAAACTGATACAGGCACCCTCGAACGAAACGGCCCGACCCGAACGCGCCCGGTCGGGCAACCTCACACGGCACGCCTGACTGAACAATGCCACAAGGGAGAAAACGGCAAACGAGCTGCCCAAACATGCACAAGGCACCCGGGTGGTCACAACTTAGCAAAACTGATACGGGCGCCCTTGAACGAAATGGCCCGACTCGAACGCGTTCGGTCGGGCGACCTCACACGACGCGACACGACATGCCTGATCAAGCGATGCAACAAGGGAGAAAACATAAAACGGGCCACCCGAACGTGCACAAGGCACTCGGGTGGTCACAACTTAGCAAAACTAATATGGGCGCTCTCAAACGAAACGACCCGACCAAACGATGCCACAAGGGAGCAAATAGAAAATGGGTCGCTCGAACGTGCACAAGGCACCCGGGCAGTCACAACTTAGCAAAACTGATACGGGCACCCTCGAACGAAACGACCCGACCCGAACGTACCCAGTCAAGCAACCTCACATGGCGCAACATGACGTGCCCGAACGAATGATGCCACAAGGGAGCAAACAGAAAACGGGCCACCCGAACGTGCACAAGGCACCTGGGTGGTCACAACGTAGCAAAACTGATACGAGCACCCTCGAAATAAACGACCTGACCTGAACGCGCCCGGTTGGGTGACCTCACACAGCACAACACGGCATGCCCGATCGAATGATTCCACAAGGGAGAAAACAACAAACGGGCCACCCGAACGTGCACAAGGCACCCAGGCAGTGACAACTTAGCAAAACTGATATGGGCGCCCTCGAACGAAACGGTTCGACCCGAACGTGCCTAGTCGAGCGACCTCACATGGCGCAACACGACGCACCCGAACGAACGATGCCACAAGGGAGAAAAGAGAAAACAGGCCACCCGAACGTGCACAAGGCACCAAGGCGGCACAACTTACCAAAACTGATACGGGCACCCTTGAACGAATCGGGTTTATAGGTTTAGGGGGTTAAATGGGTTAGGGATTTAATAGGGGTTTAGGGGGTTAAATGAGTTAGGGGTTAAGGGTTTAGAGGTTTATGGTTTAGGGGTTAAATGAGTTAGGGGTTTAAAGGTTTAGGGGGTTAAATGGGTTAGGGGTTGGGAATTAGTGTTTAAGGGGTTAGGGGTTAAGATGATAGTTTCATTGGTCTCTGTTTGTGTACATTAGTTTCTTATTCTTTGCGTCTCAATGTAACAAGGATATAGTGAAAGGATTGGAGGGTAAAGAGAGAGAGAGAGAGAGAGAGAGAGAGAGAGAGAGATTGGGGAAGAGAGAGGGAGGTATAAGGTGAGAAAGGGAGAGAGAAGAAGGACAAGAGATAGGACTTAAGAGAGATCAGCTGGAACTTCGAGGGGAGTAATTTCCATAGAGATAATTAGAAACATTTACCTGGACAAGTTTATTAGTGGTTGAACAAGCTCTAGGACACCATAACAAAAAGAAACAAGAAAATAAAACCCTAATTTTCTACTAAGCCAACTAGAATAAGGAAATTTAGTTTATAACATGAAGGGGGGTTAATAAAATAGTGTAATAGCTCACCTGTGGAAGGGATCAATCCTGATCTTGAGGGATTGTGATGGAATGATGCCAAAGACCCCTACAAAAATTAACAAATGTAAATATCCTTTTATTTATAGGGAAAATATATATATGTACAGATAAATGGGTAAAGGACGAGTCTTTGAATCCTCACCATTGAAGTCAAGCGAGAATTCTATAAAATATTATCCCCAAAACAAAAAGAATGAATCCCAACTTGAAGCCCGGGAGGTCGTGACTATCAAGAGCTTCAATCCGTTCCTGTGACTAAAAACCATAATCAATTTCACAGTGGTCTTACAAATTAGTGACAAAGGAAAATTAGCCTAGAAAAAGGTTGGGGAGAGGAGGGGTAGCTACCCTCTAACCTACAATAGTATGAAGTACTACAGATGGCTCAGCAAAGGGGCATATCACATAAAGCACCTAAGGAATGACCAGGAACTCCAATCAGGACCTTTACATACAACATCAGTTATAATAATATAATGTAGCAGAAACCAGGACTCATGCTAGAGAAAAGATTAACAGTGGAGAATTTAAATGCAGCTTTGGTTGGAACCTCAACAATTGTAAGTCCTTATCATCCATCTATTTTATTTACTTACCTCCAGGAACAAGCTTTCTTTAAATAGATAACTGGAAAAAAAATATGAAGAATCATCCTACGTAGCCAAAATTTTAAGGAATATATTATTTCTAGGCTTTAGCTGGCTAAAACTTTTTGTAATATGCATCCATAGTTCCCAACTTACTACCTCTATACAATGTCTTTTTACTGGTGTTTCCAATTTATTTTCAAGATAATAATGTGTATTTAGTATTTACTATTAACTAAAAATTTGACAGTTTTTGTTCCCATTAGATATTCCTTCTAAAAGGCACTCAGGAGTCAACAGCATGCGAACATACATAATTTTCAAACACACAATGGAAAAATAAAAGAAGTTTAAGTTTGAGGTTAATATACTCAGTTACCTACAATAGCACCCTTTAAAAGCATATATTATCATAGAAAATTCTCTCTATTTGAACAACTAGGGGTTAAGATGATAGTTTCATTGGTCTCTGTTTGTGCACATTTTAACCTCGCCAACAAGGCAGAATTAACCCAATCGTAGGTCCCAATATGTCATGATATATATTAAATCTAGATATATATGAGAAGGAATACTTATAAAGACAGATATTGATAGAGGTTGTGAGACAAGGGGATTCACAAGGGAGAGATGGAGATAAACTGAAGGAGAGGGGAGAGAAGGAATGGATTAGCTGAGAGAGAGAGAGGGAGAGGAGTGAGAGAGGTAGAGAGGGGTAAGAGAGGGAGATAGTGAAACAAAGATGGAAGGGGGGCAGAAATAAGGATAGAGGGAGGGATATAGTTGTGAGAGGATTGGAGGGTAGAGAGAGAGAGAGAGAGAGGTCATTCCAGATGCTCTGAAAGTGTCTAGGCTTCAGCTAGGTCACAAGTATTGTCTGCTAGGAAGGCTTTCCAAAGAATTTGGCTGGCATCACTATGACACTATTACGGAATTAGAAGGGAAGAGAAAGGCAAAGGCTCAGGCATCATATAAGAGAAGGAAGCAATTAGCAAAATTGAGATAAAAAACAGTGGAGTTAGCCAAAAAGCAGCTTACCCCAAAGATGGATAAGATAAAACTTGACAACATATTGGTCAATTTCCTTGACCCTTTATGGGTTATTTAGAAGGAGTATGAATACACCACCGTTAATATCAAGGTAACCAGCCCCTAGCAGATCAAGGGGTTAAGGGGTTTAGGGGTTAGATGTTTGAAGTTTAGGGGGTTAAATGGGTTAGGGTTTTAGAGGTTTAGGGGGTTAGTGGATTTAGCAGTTAAGGATTTTAGGGGTTAGGGGTTGTTACGGGTTAATGTAGGGGCTAGGGTTTAGGGGGTTAAATGGGTTAGGATTTTAGAGGTTTAGGGGGTTAGTGGATTTAGCAGTTAAGGATTTTAGGGGTTAGGGGTCGTTACGGGTTAATGGGGCTAGGGTTTAGGGGGTTAAATGGGTTAGGGTTTTAGGGGTTTAGGGAGTTAAATGGGTTAGGTTTTTAGGGGTTTAGGGGGTTAAATGGGTTGGGGGTTGGGAATTAGTGTTTCAGGGGTTAGGGGTTTAGGGTTTAGGGGGTTAAATGAGTTAGGCACACATTTAGAGGTTTAGGGGCTTGGGGGATTTAGCAGTTAAGGATTTTAGCTAGGGGTTAGGGGTTAAGGGGTTAGAGGTTTAGGGTTTAGGGGTTTAAATGGGCTATAGGGGTTTATAGGTTTATGGGGTTAGGGGATTTAGAATACATTTTAAAATAAGTAGTAGGGGGTTAGATGGGTTAGGGTTTTAGGGGGTTAAATGGGTTAGCTTTATTGGGGAAATAGGTCATAAATAGGGATTAAGGGTTTATAGGTTTAGGTTTAAAGTTAAATGGTTAGGTTTAGGGGTTTAGGGGTTAAATGGGTTAGGGTTAAGGGTTTAAGGTTAGTATATATTAGAGGTTTAGGTTTATGGGTTAAACGGGTTAGGGGGTTTTAGAGGCTGGCGGTTTAGGGGTTAAAATGGGTTGTGTTTGGGAATTAGGTTTAATGGTGTTCCTGATCAATCTAATACGTTATGGGGGGAGAAACGAAAACGGTTGCCCAATATGATGCACTGTGCAAATTGCCAACTTAGCAAAACTGATACGAGCGCCCTCGAACAAAACAACCTGAACTGAACGTGCCCGATCGGGCGACCTCACATGACGCGACATGGCGCACCCGACCAAATGATGCCACAAGGGAGAAAACGGAAAACGGGCCGCCCAAACATGCACAAGGCACCTGGGCGGTCACAACTTAGCAAAACTGATATGGGCGCCCTCAAAGTACGAAATGTCCCGACCCGAACGCGCCCGGTCGGGCGACCTCACACGGCACGACACGATGTGCCTGACAAAATTAATATGCCACAAGGGAGCAAACAACAAACGGGCCACCTTAACATGCACAAGGCACCTGGGTGGTCACAACATAGCAAAACTGATACGGGCACCCTCGAACAAAACGACCTGAACCAAACACACCTGGTCGGGCGACCTCACATGGTGCAACACGGGGCACCCGACCGAACGATGCCACAAGGGAGTAAACAAAAAACGGGCTGCCCGAACGTGCACAAGGCACCCGGGTGGTCACAACTTAGCAAAACTGATACGGGTGCCCTTAAACAAAACAGCTTGACCCGAACACGCCCGGTCGGGCGACCTCACACGGCCCGGCATGACGCGCCCAACCGAACAATGCCACAAGGGAGAAAATGGAAAACGACCCACCCAAACGTGCACAAGGCACCCGAGCGGTCACAACCTATCAAAACTAATACAGGCACCCTCGAACGAAACAGCCCGACCCGAACGCGCCTGGTCAGGCGACCTCGCACGGCGCGACACGTCGCGCCCAACCGAGCGATGCCACAAGGGATAAAATGGCAAACAGGCCGCCTGAAGGTGCACAAGGCACTCAAGCAGTCACAACTTAGCAAAACTGATACGGGCACCCTCGAACGAAATGGCCCAACCCGACCCGAACGCGCCCGGTCGGGCGACCTTACACGGCGCAACATGGTGTGCCCGACCGAACGATGCCACAAGGGAGAAAATGGAAAACAGGCCGCCCAAACATGCACAAGGGACCCGGGCAGTCACAACTTAGCAAAATTTATACGCACACCCTTGAATGAAATGGCCCAACTGAAATGTGCCCGGTCGGGCGCCGACCTCACACGGTGTGACATGATGCGCTCGAACGAATTTCGATGCCACAAGGGAGAAAATAGAAAACGAGCCGCCTGAACATGCACAAGGCACCCGGGTGATCACAACTTAGCAAAACTGATACAGGCGCCCTTGAACGAAACGACCCGACCCAACCCGAATGCGCCCAGTTGGGCGACCTCACACGACACGACACGGCACGCCCGACCAAACGATGCCACAAGGGAGAAAATGGAAAAAGAGCCACCTGAACGTGCACAAGGCACCCGAGCGGTCACAGCTTAGAAAAACTGATATGGGCACCCTCGAACGAAACGGCCGACCCGAACGTGCCTGGTCGGGCAACCTCACAGTACGACGCGACATGGCGCACCCGATCGAACGATGCCACATGGGAGCAAATGGAAAACTGGCCACCCAAATGTGCACAAGGCACCCGGGCAGTCATAACTTAGCTAAACTAATACGGGCGCCCTCAAATGAAATGACCCGACCTGAGTGCGCCCGGTCAGGCGATCTCACATGGCGTGCCCGACCGAATGATGCCACAAGGGAGAAAATGTCAAACGGGCCGCCGAAACGTGCACAAGGCACCCGGGCAGTCACAACTTAGCAAAACTGATATGGGCACCCTCGAACGAAATAGCCCGACCCGACCCGAACGCGCCCGGTCGAGCGACCTCACATGGCGCGACACGACGCGCCCGACCGAGCGATGCCACAAGGGAGAAAACGGAAAATGGGCCACTCGAATGTGCACAAGGCACCCGGGCGGTCACAACTTAGCAAAACTAATACGGGCGCCCTCGAACGAAACAACCTGACCCGACCCGAACGCGCCCGGTCGGGCAACCTCACACAGCCCGACACAGCGCGCCCGACTGAACGATGCCACAAGGGAGCAAATGGAAAACAGGCCGTCTGAACGTGAACAAGGGGCTTGGATGGTCACAACTTAGCAAAACTGATACGGGCACCCTCGAATGAAACAACCCGACCTGAACGCACCCGGTCAGGCGACCTCACATGGTGCGACACAGAGTGCCTGAACGAACGATGCCACAAGGGAGCAAATGAAAAACGGGCCACCCGAACGTGCACAAGGCACCCAGGCAGTCACAACTTAGCAAAACTGATACGGGCACCCTTGAATGATATGACATGACCCGAACGAGCCCGGTCGGGCGACCTCGCACAACGCGCCTGACCGAATGATGCCACAAGGGAGAAAACGGCAAGCAGTCCACCCGAAGGTGCACAAGGCACCTGAGCAGTCACAAATTTACAAAATTGATACGGGCACCCTCGAATGAAACGAACTGACCCAACCAGAACGCGCCCGGTCGGGTGATCTCACACGGCGCGACACGGCGCACCCGACTGAATTATGCCACAAGGGAGAAAATGACAAACGGGCCGCCTGAATGTGCACAAGGGACCTGGGCGGTCACAACTTAACAAAAATGATACGGGCGCCCTCGAACGAAACGGCCCGACCAGAACGCGCCTAGTCAGGCACTGACCTCACACGGCGTGACACGACGTGCCCGAATGAATGTCGATGCCACAAGGGAGGTAACAGAAAACGAGCCACCCGAACGTGCACAAGGCACCTGGGTGGTCACAACTTAGTAAAACTGATACGGGCGCCCTCGAACGAAATGACCTGACTCAACTCGAATGCGCTCGGTTGGGCGACCTCACACAGCGCGACACGACACTCCTGACTGAACGATGCCATAAGGGAGAAAATGAAAAATGGGCCGCCCGAACATGCACAAGGGACTCGGGCGGTCACAACTTAGCAAAACTGATACGGGCGCCATCGAACAAAATGGCCCGACTAGAACGCGCTCGGTCGGGCGCCAACCTCACACAACGCGACACTACACACCCGAACGAACGTCGATGCCACAAGGGAGCAAACAACAAATGGGCCGCCCGAACATGCACAAGGCACCCAGGTGGTCACAACTTAGCAAAACTTATACGGGCGCCCTCGAACGAAACGGCTCGACCCGACCCGAACGTGCCCGGTCGAGCGACCTCACACGGCGCGACACAGCGCGCCCGACCGAATGATGCCACAAGGGAGAAAATGGAAAACGGGCTACCCGAACGTGCACAAGGCACCCGAGGGGTCACAACTTAACAAAACTAATATGGGCGCCCTCGAACGAAACGGCTCAACCCGAATGCGCCCGGTCGGGCGACCTCATAGTACCGCGTGACACAGTGTGCCCAACCGAACGATGCCACAAGGGAGAAAACAGAAAACAGGACACCTGAACGTGCGTAAGGCACTCGGTTGGTCACAACTTAGCAAAACTGATACGGGCGCCCTCGAACGAAATGGCCCGACCTGAACACGCCTGGCCGGGCGACCTCACACGGCACAACACGACGCGCCCGACCGAATGATGCCACAAGGGAGCAAATGGAAAACGGGCTGCCCGAACGTGCACAAGGCACCTCGGTGGTCACAACTTAGCAAAACTGATACGGGCGCCCTCGAACGAAGCAATCCAACCCGACCCGAACGTGCCTGGTTGGGCGACTTCACACGGTACGACATGGTGCGCCCGACTGAACGATGCCACAAGGGAGAAAATGGAAAACAAGCCACCCGAACGTGCACAAGGCACCTGGGTGGTCACAACTTAGCAAAACTGATACAAGCGCCCTCGAACGAAACAGCCCGACCTGAACGCGCTCGGTTGAGCAACCTCACACGGCGAGACACAGCGCGCCTGACCGAACGATGCCACAAGGGATAAAACAGAAAATGAGCCACCTGAACATGCACAAGGCATCTGAGCGGTCACAACTTAGCAAAACTGATATAGGCGCCCTCGAACGAAATGGCCCGACCCGACCCGAACGCGCCCGGTCGGGCGACCTCACACGGCGTTACACGACGCGCCTGACCGAACGATGCCACAAGGGATAAAACGACAAAATGGCCGCCCAAACGTGCACAACGGACTCAGGTTGTCACAACTTAGCAAAATTGATACAGGCGCCCTCGAATGAAACGGCCCAACCCGACCCGAACGCGCCCGGTCGGGCGACCTCACACGGTGCAACACGACGTGCCCAACCGAACGATGCCATAAGGGAGAAAATGGCAAACGAGCCACCCGAACGTGAACAAGGCACTCGGGTGGTCACAACTTAGCAAAACTGATACGGGCGCCCTCGAACGAAATGACCTGACCCGAACGCGCTCGGTCGGGCAACCTCACAGTACCACGCAACACGGCGCGGATGACCAAACGATGCCACAATAGAGAAAATGACAAATGGGCCACCCGAACATGCATAAGGCACCCGGGCATTCACAACTTAGCAAAACTAATACGGGTGCCCTCGAAAGAAACGACCCGACCTGAATGTGCCTTGCCAAGCGACCTCACACGGCGCGACACGATGTGCCCGACCAAACGATGCCATAAGGGAGAAAATGGAAAACGGGCCACCAAAATGTGCACAAGGCACCCGGGCGGTCACAAATTAGCAAAACTGATATGGGCGCCCTCGAACGAAACAGCCTGACCTAACCCGAACGCGCTCGGTCGGGCAACCCCACACGACGCGACACTGTGTGTCCGACCGAAGGATGCCACAAGGGATAAAATGGAAAACGGGCCACCCGAACGTGCACAAGGCACTCGAGCGGTAAAATCTTAGCAAAACTGATACGGGTGCCCTCGAACGAAACGACCCGACCTGAACGCGCCCAGTAGGGCGACCTCACACGGCGCGACATGGCAAGTCCAACCGAATGATGCCACAAGGGAGAAAATGGAAAATGGGCTGCCCGGACGTGTACAAGGCATCCGGGCGGTCATAACTTAACAAAAATGATACAGGCGCCCTCGAACGAAACGACCCGACCCGACCCGAACGCGCCCAGTCGGGCGACCTCACACGCCGCGCCCGACCGAACGATGCCACAAGGGAGCAAATGGAAAACGAGCCACCCGAACGTGCACAAGGGACCCGGGCGGTCACAACTTAGCAAAATTGATACGAGCGCCCTCGAACGAAACGACCCGACCTGAACGCGCCCGGTCGGGCGACCTCACACGGCGCGACACGGTGCACCCGAACGAATAATGCCACAAGGGAGAAAATGGCAAACGGGCCACCCAAAAGTGCACAAGGCACCTAGGTGGTCACAACTTAGAAAAACTGATATGGGGGCCCTTGAACGAAATGGCCCGACCTGAATGCGCCTGGTCGGGCAACCTCACACTACGCAACACGGCGCTCCCGACCGTGGTTGGGGGCACATATTAAAAGTGAACCAAGGAGTGAGCGCATCATGTCTTTAATATTTTATGAAACTCCTTAGAAGTCCCATCATAACCACCTTCCATCTTCATCACAATTTGATATGTCAACTAAAGATATCTTATTATGTTGCTCCAACCATTCAAAAAGGGGACCCAAGTTAGATTATTATTTATTAAAGGAGAGGCCAAAGAAATTAATTTACAAGTCATCGCAATAGCGACGCTTTCATACAAACATCGCAAGAGCGACACTTAGCCCAAACTGTCACAATAGCAACGCTTTTTCCCAAAATGTCGCAATAGCGACGCTTTTGCCCAAACTGTCGCAATAGTGACGCTTTCCTCCAAACGTCGTAATAGGGACACTTAGCTCTAATCCGTCGCAATTCCGATGCTTTTGCCCAAACTATCGCAATTTCGATGCTCTGCTAGAAACGTCGCAAGACCGACACTAACTTCTATGTGTCACAATACCGACACTTGTCTCCAAACGTCGGTATAGCGACAGTTGTGGGCGGTATTTGAAAAATTGATAAATTTTGGGGAAATTTCTGACATTTGGTCAAAAGTGTCGGAATTTCCGCTAAATGTACTAGTGAGTGGAGCATTATAGCCACTACTTGCTCCTCAAAAGTACTATATCTATATCTATAATGCCTATGGTAGAAGAAAAGGTTAAAATTCCGTTGTATGAGTAATGAGGATCCTTATAAAATTCCTTTTTATGAGTAATGAGGATCCTTTCATAACTTGAGGCATGAATTTTCATATCCTCGTGGATTCCCGCTCAAGCCTTCATAGTGGGATTTTTCCCTCCTAGCCTTAATGGGTTCACTTTGCAACCAAAATTTCTCTAAGTGTAGAAGATGGAGCAAGGTGCGATCATAATTAGTTTGGACATAAAATCATGTGCAACACATACCAAATCATCAAGAAAACTTAGAAAATCTTGAATGATGATAAATATACATCCAAACACCACTTTAGATGTATTCCCCAAGTAAAACAAACAATGTGTGTGTAACTACGACCTAAAGTGTCATTTTGCAACAAACAAAGGTATTATAATCATGAAATGCAACAGAGATGTTCTAATTAATGTGACCACACTTAAGAATGATCAAGAAAACTTGAACCATATAAAATCACTTGAAATTAAAATCAATGACCAAGGTGAAACTAGATGCGAAAGTTAGGTAGGATCCAAAATTTAAATATAGTGAAATTTTTGGAGGGTGTTGTAGCAGTGACAATAACTTATTTAAGCTCGCATAAGGAAAGTGAGCTCATGAGTTCAACCAGGATTGTGCATGTCTAAGCAAGTGAATTTGACAAGTAGAATATGATAAGAATACTTAAACATATCAAAAAACATCAATCGACCATGAAGGGATTATGGAAGACAAAACGTAAGATCCTGAGTAGGCTCCAAAATTCAAGTGTAGGCAAAATTTTGGAGGGTGTTTATCGCAGTGTCAAAATTGTCGGAGCTAGAAGAACTTAATATCAACCAAGTTCATTAGGATATTGAATTTGATAACAATGGCACACCCCCAATAATACATCAATGGATGCTTAAGCCATGGATTAGACCTTTGTGTCAGCCAAAAATGTTTTCTATTTTACAACATGAATCCCTTGAAAGATGAGGTATCATTTGATGTTTCCCCACTCAAATTTTGTGATGTTCTTTTCTAACAACCTTATATGTGGAAATTCCATGTTGTTTATTAGTATTTCCCCCATAGTGTCATTATCACTCTAGTAGGTCAGCTTTACAGGGGACCAGATGTACATGAACTATTTTAACTTCATTGAACTCAACAAAATGATTTCAAAATGTAATCTCTCAGACTGAAAGGTTTGTCCTCTTTATGGTTCAGTGAGAAGGTTAAAGGAACATCACTTCTACCACCACAACCTTAACACGGAGCCTCTCTATATAATATAAGAAAATGGAAAATATTGTAGAGACATACATGTTGAGATTCAACAAGATGATGATCCTAGTGAAAATTAAGCACCTACACTAGGTGGGGCCCGTAGGCTATGTTTAGGTGTATGTCTATTATTAGAATGTTGAGCACATTCTATTTATAGCGAGATTCTATTTATATATGTTTGAGAAAATTCTATTTTTAGATGCATGGGCGAAGTCTATTTATAAATTGCATGTCTAAAAATAGATCGCATGTCAATTATTATTAGCCCTTAATAATAATTAGACAATAAATAATAATCTATTCTCTTGAAGCACTTGATTTCAGTTAACTGATGTGGAAAACCAGTTGATTGAAGGAATTTCGATTTCTAAGGTTGGTCGATGGGACATGCAAGTGGACTGAGTTATAATTGAGTGATTCGAAGTTGTAACAAAGTTGGATGTGTATTTATGTGAGTTGTTATTTAGTTTAACTCAGTTAAGTGAGTTAAAATCAGTTGTGCTAGTTGTAACTAAAGATACACTAGTGAGAGATCAGTGAATTAATTATTTAATTAATTCACAAGCAGTGGTCTCACATGCAACTGAAGAAATACTATTGTTAACTACATGCATGTTAGATCCAGTGGAGACCCAATTGGGAGGTAGGTGAAAGGGTCATTTTGACTATCAGTTGTGACATTAGTGGGTGCTCAGTTGCAACCACACACACATTGGAGATGCCAATGAGGATTGTGTAGTCAAGGCAAGGAATATTGAATTCATTCAGGGATTGTGATCAGCAGGGATTGCGTAGTGAAGGTTGTCACGAGGCAGTAAATTGGTGCATGTTTATGTAAATTTTTGTATGAAAGTGTTAGACGATTGTATATTGTATTGAGAGCTCTTGGATTAGAGTTTCGTATGATATTGTTTCATGATCCATGATATATACATAATATATTATAGTGGGGTTTTTAGCTTTACGCTTTACTGGTAAAAACATCTGTGTTATGTGTGATTGATCTTTCTTCATGTGTTTTCAATTGACGATTAAATTTCCGCAAAGATTTAAGTAGAAGGATTTTGTATTTAACAGTGGCATATAATTGTTAGATCAGGAGAATCCAGGCAATACATAATTGTATTAAAATTTATACATGGTATCGAAGCAAAGAAGATTGCAAAATTGAAGCAGTAGTTGAGTTTGTTGGTGGAAATAATTCGAAGTTGCTACAATAATTTCTTGGTGCGACAGTTGGGTAAACATCGAAATGGATTTCAATGGTTTGCAGCTAGAGTATGCACTCGAGGGAAGCTCAAACTACATTGCATGGAAGGAAAGTATGGAGGCGGTGCTTGAACATAATGGCTCGAAGGAATTCATCGACAACGATGTTCCTAAGCCCACTTTGACAGATGCTGCATTACTTGATGCATGCCAAAAGAAAGTAGCGAAGACAAGATGATTTTTTTTGGAAGGTGTGAGAGACCATATTGTCTCAATACTTCATGGGAAAGCCACTCCATTCGCTATGTGGAAGGCTTTGACAAATATTTTCCAAAGCAGTAGCGACCATAGGAAATTGGTGCTGAAAGATAAACTCAGAAAGATCAAAATGGAGAAGGGAGAAAATATTCCTAAGTATCTCACAAAGTTTGTCCATTGTCATGATGAACTGGGGAGTGTGGGAATCACGGTTTATAATGATGATTTGGTGAGCTTGGCTCTCTTGGGACTTCCTAAGAGTTGGCACAGTTATCAAGACTCTGTCAATAGACGGGAGAAAGTGTCAGATTGGGAACAACTGTGGTCAGATATAGTGTAGGAGGAGTTTAGGCAGAACACCAGAGATGGTTCTTCATCAAAGCATGATGATGAAGAGGATTGTGCTTTGGCTTCCAAGGCAAGGAAAGGGAAGGGGAAGAAATTCCACTCAAAATCCGAGGCTAAAGGCAATAACCTAGATATATCCAAGGTGAAGTGTTTTCCCTGTCACGAACATGAGCATCTTGCCACTAACTGCCCACAGAAAAATGAGAACAAGAAATTTGTTGGATATGCAGCTAGTGAGGCCCTTGCTTCACAATTTGAACTTGATTTCTCTTTGATTGCATGCTTGGTTTCAAGCGCAATGGGATCAGTGTGGTGTCTTGATAGCAGTGCTTCCTTCCACATGACGGAAGATAAGGAGATTTTTAGTGACTTGGAGGAGAAAGATCTCCAAATGCATATAGAGATGGGTGGCGATGTATGATACAGTGCGACCAACATTGGTACCATTACCTTTGAGAAGGAGTCAGGTAAACCATTTCTTTTGAAATATGTTATACATGTTCCTAGTCTGAAGAAAAACTTGGTGTCAGTTGTGATGTTGGGGGGCAGAGACTATGACGTTGTTTTTAGTGATGGAAAATATTTCCTGCGACATAAAACAACGGGTCAAGCCAAGAGGATAGGGATTCAAGTCAAGAATCTCTACAAGATGGAGGTAGAAGGCTGCGCTGCAATGATGGGCAAGGCGGAAAAAGTGGTGAGCTGGGATGAAGGCGAGTTATGGCATAGGCGATTGGGCCATCTTCATTATGGAGCTTTGAAAGTAATGTAGCAAATATCTACTGGACTTCCAATGGGAACACATGCTCAGTTAGATCATAGCAAGGGTTGCACCATGGGGAAGTATGCAAAATCGACCTTTCATGAAAAGGAGAACAATGCTTCGGTGATTCTGGAGAGAGTTCACACAGATGTTTGTGGACCATTCTCGGTTGCTTCAACAACAAAACACAGTTATTATGTTATTTTTTTCTTATGATTTTTCTCATAAATGTTGGATCTACTTCATGCAGAAGAAGGATCAAACATTCTCAAAGTTCTGTGAGTTTAAAGCATTGGTGGAGAAAGAGTCGGGGAAGCAAGTGAAGGCTTTGCAGAGCAATAATGGTGGATAATATATCTCAAACAAATTCAAATACTTATGTAGCAAAGAAGGAATTTTAAGAGAACTCATAGTGCCTCATAACCCACAGAAAAATGGGGTCGCAGAGAGGAAGAATAAAATGATCGTGGGTGCTGAATGAGCGATGCTGCATGATCAGGGCCTACCAATGCATTTGTGGGTGGAAGCATGCAACATTTTGGTTTATGTGCAAAACCGTTGTCCTCATAGGGTACTTAGCATGAGTGCACCTGAAGAAGCTTTTACTGGTAAGAAGCCGGATGTTTCTCATTTAAATATTTTTGGTTCATATGTTTATGTGCATGTGACCAAGAACGCCAGGAAGAAGCTGGAGTCGACTGCTGAAGTTGGGATATTTTTGGGGTACACAAAAACAACCCACAACTATCGTGTGTATTTTCCAAACAGTCGAATGACTATGATGCGACGGGATATAAAATTCAATAAGGAGAAAGCCATGAAGTTGTTGCTTGAGAGGGAGATAGACATGCATGCAGAAGAGGAACTGCTTGCTCCTAAAGATGAGTCTCTATATGTGGATTAACCACAGGAGGAGGTTCATGGAGTGGAGGAGTCCACTCACACAGAGCCAAACATCAGAACTGGTAGAAGGCGTACCACAGAAGATGAGAGGTTGAAGCTTGATGCAAAACAGAATGTAGGAGTCCCTACTTCAAAGCGTAGACATAGATAGTCTCTTAACCTATTCACTGGATACATGGCTCTCATGAGAAAATGTATTGTGACTAAGCCATCTTCCTTTCTGGAAGCAGTGCAGGAGCCCACATGGGTTGATGCAATGGTGGAGGAGTATGACTCCATTGTCATAAATAGTGATTGGGAAATTGTTCCAAGGCTGGTTGATAAATCAGTGGTAGGTTCAAGATGGATCTACAAGGTAAAGAAAGCTACTGATGGGAGTGTTGAGAAGTATAAGGAAATATTTGTGGCCTAGGGCTTCTCACAGATCGAGGGGATTGATTATGAAGAAAAATTTGTACCTGTCGTAAGGTATTCTTCCATAAGGACCATCCTTGCTCTCTCATCGCAGATGGTTTGGCACACTCATCATATGGATGTGAAGATTGCGTTCCTTAATGGGATCATTGAGGAAGAAGTGTACATTGAGCAGCCTGAAGGATTTGAGATCTTCAACAATGAGTCACATGAGTGCAGACTCAAAAGAGCGTTGCATGGGCTGAATCAAGCACCCCGTGCTTGGTACACTCAAATTGACATCTATTTTACTGGGCTTGGCTTCACCAAGAGTGAGGCGGATGCAAACCTATACCAAATTGTGGTGGAGGGTAAGCTTTTAATCATTTTTCTTTATGTTGATGATTTAATACTGACTGGTGATGAGCAGATGATACACTCATGCAAGGAGGACCTTGCAAAGGAGTTCGAGAAGAAGGATATGGGCCTCCTTCACTATTTCCTTGGATTGGAAATATGGCAGCAAGAAGGTGAAATATTTGTGTGTCAAGGCAAGTATGCAACGAAGATACTCTGTAAGTTGCACATGGATGGTTGCAAACCCATGTATACTCCTCTTCCAGGAAACTGGAGGAAAGAGGAGGCTACATCTGGAGAGGTAGTGGATGATAATATCTATCGACAGTTGGTGGGTTCACTCATGTATTTAGTTAATACAAGACCAAACATATGTTATGCAGTGAATCGGCTTAGTCAAGCGATGGTTAAGCCTATCAAGCTCTTTTGGAAGGCAGGCAAGCATGTCCTGAGATGTCTCAAGGGCACATATTAGTATGGCTTATGGTGCAGACAGATGGATGAGGTGAAGTTGCATGGCTTCATGGATGCAGAATGGGTGGGCAGCGCAACAGACAGAAAGAGCACATCAGGAGAGGTCTTCAGTATTGGATCAACAATTGTTTCTTGGTACAGCAGGAAACAGAGATCCGTGGCACTCAGTTCAGCGAAAGTGGAATACATGGCAACAAGTCAAGATGCATGTGAGGTTATCTAGATGAGAAAGATCCTAGTTGGTTTGTTTGGTTCTCATTTAGATCCTACACTGATTCATTGTTATAATCAAAGTTGCATTAAACTCTCGGTTAATCCTATGTTTCGTGTTAGATCTAATAATATAGATATCTGGTATCATCATATCATAGATTGTGTGCAGTGGAAGATCATGTTGCTTCAGTACATTCCTACAAAATATCAAGATGCAGATATCTTGACGAAGGTGCTCACCAGGTGCAAACTCGAATACCATAGAGACAGGATCAGAGTGAAGGATAATTGTAATATTACCAAATGGGAAAAGCAGGAATACAATGAAAAATGCTGGAACAATAGTGTAAAACATCATATAAAAGCAAGAGGCCAATATGGATACCTTTCATATGTTATAACAATAGAAAAATATGCATAAGAAATGGGCCATAAGATGTACAATAATAAAGAACAAGCCTCCAATGGACAAAATCCCTCAAAAGAGGTGTTGCTACTATATATAAAGAGCTGAAAGTCTACTACAGCATTGTTTAAAAGCCACTGCTACAAAAAAAGAAAATACAATAGATCTAGGGCTAATATGTGCCTCAAAAGATAGATCCAATATAGATCTTATCACTATACAACTACCTTTGAAGAACCCCTTAAGGGTTTTCATCAAAACACCATGTACAAGATGGGGATCTAGGCCCTAGGGGTGAAGATCCACCGCAAAATACAGATTTGGAAAGTATGGATGATTTGATATGCACAATAGAATAGAATCCTCCAATAGATCCTCTAAATGAAAGGCAGATCCCTTTCACTAGAAAATATTCTCTCTAAATGGTGTGCCAAACCATCCTGCATCTCCTCCAACAGAAATAATGCAGATCTGGAAGTGAACTGCACTGTAGGGATAAATAAATGGTTGGCCTAATGCCAAGATCTGAAAATAAGCACAAGGGCCTTCCTTAATATCTTCCCAGTGGAAAGGAAGCCTTCTCCATTGAAAATGAGCAATGAAATGACCCAGATCTAGTCTCCACTGATGCAACCTACAAAACAACTCAACTTGTTAGGGTCCCGTGATTTGGCAAGCCAAATGACAGGGTAACATCAAACCAACTTTGGAGCCCAAGGACCTAGCCTTCTTGGACTCATAGAGGGCTCTCTCTATTTGTGCAAAGGATGTAAACTTGTTTGCTTTCTATGTATCTGATTTTAGACTAGTTGTTAAGTGTGTTTTTAGTTTGTTTTAGGTTTTTGAGGGAGAACTGATCAAAGGATAAATAGATAAAAATATTGTCAGATCAACTGGGCTATGGGGTCGAAAAGGTCGAGAAAGCCTCAAATGGTGGACAAGGTATATTGCAGGGCCGATTTGGTCGAGGTAAAATGGATTCTTTAGGTGGAGTGAAATGGGATGGACACTAAGTTTGCGAAAGAAAAAGAAGTTTTAAGCACAAATAGTTTTACAGCAAACATCCATGTGGTAGGGCTAACCATTAATCACTATAAATGTAACTCAAATTGATAGATGCATAAAATAAACATTCAGGCGATACATAGAAGTATAAGACCCTCTAACTTTGGTAAAATCACCTTCAGACTTTGTGGAAAACAAATGAGTGAAACAAACAACTCAATCTATGGAGAGGGAACTTTTAGACATCATATTTTGAGCTATCGGGAACTTTGAACTAAGATTGCAGAGCATAGGAAAAGGGCAAGATCGAAACAAGACCTCTTTGGTTCAACTAGGACAATAAACAATTCAGAGAAAGGTTTCAGTGATGGGGTTTTGGATAGCTATGAGTAAGCATGTCATACCGTGAATCATACTAGATAGCATACATAATAACCATTAATGAAATTGATAACAAGTTCTTAGGGTATCAAAGAGCAGTTAAGAATTCTTTGACATAACTAAGAAAGAAGAAAAACATAGAAACTATAATGAATCAGGAAACTTGAGGTGCCTCCATGGGCATGTCTCAAATCTATTCTTTACTGACCTATAGCAAGCAAGAAACATGAAAAAATGTATGATAAACTAAGGAAAACATACACATAAGGAACACTATACCATTTACCAAGCCATGGAATCCAACAAACATTCCTCTTCCACCATCCAAGACAAACAAGAAATCATCCACATCATGAGACAAAGTGTTTCTTCAAAGCTTGTAATATCATGTATTTCTCTATATCATCAAGTTCAGCCCTCTTGATACAATGAAATCTCTTGGAATATATAGGCTAAAGAGAAAGAAACTATCCAAGAGCATCTAGAAGGCCATTGGCCTCTTACGAATATCTGATTTTGTCCTTAAGGCTTTGCAAAGCCCAAGGCACAAAATATCTTTAAAAATATCTTAAAATGCTAAAAAAAGAAATAAAATTGACTTTTCATGACTAACAATGGCTAAAAAATTCCTAACGCATATTTGGATGAGCATCTTCAGAAATCTGCCTTTTTTGCCAAAATGCTACAGGAACGTAGCAGCAGAAAATTTCCTATCTTGCGGACAAATTTTGAGGGACCTCCCGATGTCGAAACGAGGCCCGTGATGGCTCGTTGGAAAGAAATATATGTATAGTTTTTGGAAATACTTTATTTTTCCAAAAATTATCCCTTTAAGTATGTCAAAAATGGAATTGAGTGGAAAAAACCAGAAAAGTAGCCCTTGCTGATATGTGAGGCAGAAAGTTAAAAAATCATTGTTTTTCGCCTCTTTGGGGGACCAAAACACCTCCTTTGGATCTGAAAATTTGTGAGTAGCTGCCACCAAATTTATTCCATCCAAAAAAATTTCTTTCATGAGCTGAGGATTCTCCTTGCACCCATGGCAGTGCCTTGAAAAATGTGCAATTATGGCCAAAAAACACAAAAAACAAAATCATGTCAAAATTTGCTCAATTTTGGCGAGCAAGCCCCTTAGGGTTCTTAGAAGCATGTAAGGAATCTGAGGCCAATATTTCAAGCCCTGATATTCCTTTCTCCACTTTTTCTACTGGGCACCTTTTTTGGGCAGCCTTGAGCCTTTCTTGAGCAAGTTTGAGCTTTCTTCAGGCAAATTGGTTCAACTTCTTGTAGTGCCTAGTAATCTTCTTTTGTAGACTCAAGTCTCTGTTAGCTTTCTCTAGTTTATTCTCCAAATTCTTTTTGGCCCTTTCAAGCGATGATTCTTTACCATTTTCTATTTCTTGGGTGAGAAATTGAGTGAGAGGATAAGATCTAACAGGGGCTTCCTCTTCTTCCTTCTTTTTCTCCAAAGCTTTCTTGAGACCCATAGTCCTAGGCCTCTTTCTCATTGGCTACTCTTCTTCTTCAGTATCATCAAATTCACCCATAAGCTCTTCAAGCTTGACTTGTGCTTTGTAGGCTTCCCTTTGGTATTTGAAAGCCTGGGCCTTATAAACTGCCATTTGACCACTCATTTGTTTGTTTTGCATCTGTAGAACATGTATGAGGTCCTTTGACCTTTATAGATCAACTTGTAGGTCATGAATTTGGGCTTCTCAGTTTTGAAAAAGAGCCTCAAGAATTCTAGCTTCATCATCCCCATCATCACTGTCTATCTGTATGATGTCAAACTCCCTTTACTTTTCATGACTACCCTCCTTCTGTTCCACTTTTTCTTTCCCCTTGCCTTGGATAGACTTCTTGGTCCTCTTCCTCTTTGAAAATTCAACAATACTCTTTTTAGGCAGTTTCCTTGTACTTCTTAGTGCTCTTGTGACATTGCTAGTCACTACTGGAGTGATCTTCTTCTTTGCAGATCTAGTGTTTCTAGGCTTTGACACTTTTGGAGGAAGAGTCATGGCCCCTTGCCTAGGAGAGGCAGCTAGCACATGCTCTTGGATGTGTTGAGGAGAAGAGAGAGGAGGTTTATTTACTTGTACTTGCTCAACTTGGTCTTTTACCTTGCTGTCTCCATCATCCTCTTCTCCAACTTCACCTTTGTCACTATTTTCTTCTGCTTGAAGATTGCCTTGTTTGTCTTCACCACTGCTATGCTCATGGTCACTGATTTGGTCTTGGCTTCCCTTAGGACTGTTTTGATCTTTTTGCTCCATGTTGCCCCCTTCAAAATGCTCATTGTTTGGTGCATCATAATTTCTTGCTTGAGGGCTATCTTATTTCTCATCATAAGTGTCTCTTTGAGGACTGTCATGACCCTCATCATCACTGTTTTGGCTACCACTTTGTTTTTTTTCTTGAGGACTGTCTTGTTCATCTCTATCCCTACTTTCTTCATGAATATTGTGTTCTTTACCTTCACTATTTTGTCCCTCATTACCCTCATGCTTACTGCTGTGTTGGCTGCCATCATGTTCCTCTTCATGACTGCTATGTTCACCATCATTTTTTTCATGCTCACCATCATTTCCTCCTTCCTTACTGTCATGCTTAGATTCTTTACTTTTTCCCTCATCATCACTAGTTTTCTTCTTGTCACTTTGCCCTTCTTCATCACTAGTTTGCTTCTTGTCACTTTTCCCTTATTCATCACTAGTTTGCTTCTTCTCTTCTTCACTCTCAATCACAGGGTATTTTTTCCTTTTAGGAGTGGATTTACTAGAAGAAGGAGAAACATGGTGAGTGAATGGTGAGGAAGGCGCATGAGATGAAGAGGCAATGGAAAAATCGGGATGGGAGATGAAGGATTCCCAAGAAACTCCATTTTTTTCAAGTTGATGGAGGATGATGATCTTGATAAGGGAATGATGAAATAAACAAGCTTGTTGTTGAGAAGAGGGCTTATTTTGGATAGTAGAGGCCATCTTTTCAATGCTTCTATAGAGGAAGAAAGGTAGGTTCAGCAATTGAGTTCTTGTGAAATGCATAAGAAGCCTGATGTGATAGGCATAAATCCGGGAAAACCTCCCTTCACATGTGAAATACTTCATGATGACTTTCATGAGGGGGGAATAGCTGCTCAATAAGTGAGAAAAATGGAAAATAGCTTGGCAAGCATCCTGATGGTCTGGTTTTAGAAAGGGTTTATAGTGATTCAAATCCAGGTATTTTTTTTTGAACCACTTTTCTCCTATATAGGGGATCTTAGTAGCTTTGGAGATAGCCCTATGAGTGAGTTTTAAGTCCAGACCTGCTAGATGGACATGCTTTTCTTGCAGCCTCAAAGCAAACAAATGTGTCAAAGGCGGGTAATTTTTTACTTCTTGGACCTTTTGGCAAAAATCCAAGCACCCTACTTCATGAAAATTGAAGAGTATTGAAGGGGATTCATTCACTTCTTGAGTTGTCAAAGGCTCTGTTTAGTCAATTTAGTGTTCCTAAATTGATAACATAAATTATCAACCAGGTCTAGTAAACTGTTGAAGTGAAGTGCACCATATGTGCCTAAGTATCCTCTTCCTACTTCATTGTGTTTAGTGTTTTTCTAGTGTTTTTGGTTTTATGTTTAATGAAGAAAATGAAATGTTACTGAATGCACTAAAACATAATTTAGTTGCATGATCTACTCTAAACTATAAATGATAAAAAGAACAGAGAATGCTAATCCACAGATTGTAAAGTTGTTAAGAAAGTAACTCATAACATTAAACTTAGTCCAATTCGTTTCATTAGAGATATATTGGAACAAAATAAGAAAAGGATTAGTTCTAATGTGATGAGGATCTCTTAGAAAACAATAACTTAAAACATCACAGAGAAATCTTATTCATTGTTAGAGATTTGTTGGAACAACTTGAGAAAAAGATCATTTGTAACATAGTAAGGATCCCTATGCTAAAATAAATTATGACACTAGAACTAGCTCATCCTGTAACTCACAATATTACTATTAAGTCTTATTCAGGAATTAGAGATTTCTTGGAACAACTTGAGAAAAAGACTGTTTATAATATCATGAGAACCTCGTACCTAATTGTAGAGCAGAAAATGTCAATAACTCAAAATAATATAACTAATTCTCGTTCATATAATAGTGATGTGTTAGAAGAGTTTGAGAACAAGAATAGCTTATAAAATAATGAGGATCTTCTAAATCTAACAAACAGAACTGAAATGCAATTAACTCAAAGTACTATAGCTATATCTCATTCATGTATTAGAGATATATTGGAACAGTTTAAGAGAACAAGATTGACTGTAATATTATGAGGATCTTCGACGTAAGTAAACGAAATAAAACATGATGCAAAATGAACTCAGAAAACTACCTAAGTAAGAAAAAAACAAAATTAAAGGTTACTTATCTAGAAAGTATGTTAAAGCCTCTTCAGATAGTAGGGGCCCTCTACTATCAGATTGGCACACGAATCTTTAACTCCTTAAATTTGCCTTCAGAACAGCATCAAAGTTATACTCCTTTAATTAAAAATGCTCAGAAACAGAGTGTCACAATATTTGAAAACTAAAAACATCAACTGTCTTTCCCGGTTCACCGAGTTATTTTTATAAGAAATTACATAACTGATATTGAGTAAAAATAGGCATAGGTTTCTTCTACAATCAAAATCAAACTAAAACTCCTGTTGAGGACTCGTGATTTGCTGAAGGCAAATCAAGAGTCCTTATCCTTATAGAAATCTGCTTCTTGGTTTTTAGCTTTGTCCACGTGCATAATCACTTCCAGTTTTTTACTCAGTCTTTGTGGATGACAAGGAATGATGCAGGAGATTTTTGGAGTCTAACCATATACGTCTTTCCCTCAGATGACACCTGTAACCTGTTTAAACACTAAGATGGCTACGGAACATATGATTAGCTACATAATGACTGCATTCTGTAGCTAAAGTTGCTCAGAAACCATTAAGATAACAAAATCACAAAAGTATAACAAGTTAGTCATTGCATGTATTCTTAAAGTGATTTTAATCATTCTTATTGATCTTTTGGGCCTATAAATGATAAAGGATTGATGGAATGAAGTGGATTTTGGCGAAAAGAAAAGACATTTTTAGGGCTCAACATACCCCCACTGCAAAACTTTTTCATGTCCTCATGCAATCAATCCATGTATTCTGAAACTTCAGCAAGGACATCTAGCTTCATTTTTCTGCTTTGCTTGGTGTTCAATGGCATTCTAGGCTTCCTCATAAAAAAATTGAACCTTAGATCTATAAGTGCCTTGTTTAATTTCTTGTTTTTCTTCTTTAGCTTCCTACTAGCCTTATACAATTTTTTCATTTGCAGAGATAGAGTTGTGTTCATGTCACTTTTCAATTTGACTTGTTCCCTTAAAATTTCATTTCATTTTTTATATGCCTATTCAGTACCTCCAATTCATATTTGTCTCTTTTCAACACTTAAATTGGATGTTCTTGTGGACTGGGAGTTCTTTCTCTATTTTCTAAGGCTCTTCTTTCTAATGATTCAACATAATCATAGATCTATTGTTGGGCTTGATCTACATCTGGAGTTCCTCTATCAGGATCTTCTTCATACTGATATTCAGGAGATTTGTCAATTGGTGTCTCTTCATCTTCAATATCTATGATTCCTGCTTGCTTGACTCCTGTCTTTTTCATTATGCCTTTAAGCCTATGACTTCTTCTCATTTTAGATGGTCCCTCATTTTTCTCTTTAGCATCCTTTCTTGTTACCTTTTCCTTTCTGAGTTGTTTCTTGATTTTGGCCAATTTTTCAGAGATTATTTCCTCACTGTCTTCTTGTGTTGACATGTCAGTTTTGCTTTCAACAACTTTTCCCCTCCTGCTTCTCCTTACAGGTTTTTCTTCAGACAGAGTGTCTTTAGGTTCTTCAAAATTATTTCTCAAGAGGAATTCATCCCAACTATCTTCTACCTTTTTCAAATGATACTCAATTAAAATTTTAATTAAGCCATGATGATATAAGGTAGTTTCTAAGAACTGAACCATTTTCTGGACATTAGAAGCCATCCTTTTTAAACTATTAAGCAGGAAAAAGGGTAGATTTATCTCTTCATCTAAAAAATTCATCATGAGTCTAATGTGATAAACATATAAAGTGCCAAATCTCCCCTCACAGGTTATAAACTTTTGTAGAATCAGCAACATATTTCTCCATTTATTTTTCAAGGCTGAACTAGGAATACCTTTCTTAAATACTGAAATGTCCATACCTAGTGTTTTTAACATCTGTCTCCATGCTTCATTGTGAAATTATTTGTTTTTAAAACAATGCTCCCCTTACCTCAGCAACTCTGTTGCTTCTACTATGAATGACTCCGTGATGATGAACTTGATATCACCAATTTCGACCTCTGACCCGTTGAATGACCGGGCAAATGACTTGGTGACCTCCTTGTGAAATCCATTGAACTTCTCCATAAAATTTAGCCATCCAACCTGCTATAATAACTCTTTAATCTGAGGGTAACCTTCTTATATATTTAGTTCCGATTGGCTCTGACCTTACAATAAGTCCCATTTCTTCCTTTCCTCAGCTTCAATTCACTGCTCTGTTTCTGCTCTCCTGTTTGAGGCAAAAATGGCTGTAGAGGGTTGTCTCACCCTAAAAATGGCTTCTCTGTTTCTACAGACAGGAATTGGCTACGGAATATAATGGTATTGAGTGGATACGAAATGAGTGAAATATGGTAAGGGTAAATCATAAGAATGATCATGTTTAAGAGTTTGTTATGGAGTAAAAGACCGTGAAGAAATTCCATGAAGATTTTCGAAATCATCAATGAATGTTTCGGTTTGATGATGTGACCTAATAGGTCACTTCTAGGTTCTGACCGTTAACTTCTAACTAATGATGATTTGATATGGAGCGGGATGGAAGAGATTTTTTCAAGGAATTTATGATAGGCTTTGATCAATTTGAATAATAAAATAGCTTTATGAAATATACATATGACTTAACCATATTATATCTTTCATAATTTTCTATCAAGAATAATTTCACACAGTTTTACCTTAGCCCTTTTTTATCTTTGCTGCTTTGATATGCTTTATCTTTCATCTGAAAATTATTGATCTTTTAGACTCGATAATCCTTTTGATTCATCTTTTGTTTGCTGAAGTAGGTTTGCAGGATCAATTGGCTATAGAACAAGTGGTTGCTGAATAGTTGGCTGCAGAACAGATGGTTTCTGAATAGATGGCTGCATAATGTACCTGTAAAAAATTTGAGACATGGAATGAAATATGGATGAGATGAAGTATGGAATGAAATGAGATGGATCATGAAATGGAGTGGAATGAAGTATGAATGAAGTGAAATATGATGGAATTTGGAGTGGAATGAAATATGAAAAGTGAGTCTGAAATTTATAATTTTATGATACTTGTTTGCAGAAAAAGAACGACTTTGAAAATCTAAAGTGTCAAAAGAATTCTGATTTTCACCTTATATTTTCTGTATAAACATGTCAATCAATGATTAGTTTTCATGTTTATACTCTGTTTTTTTTTTTTAGTTCTGATTGGCTCTGACCTTACAATAAGTCCCATTGCTTCATTTCCTCAGCTTCAATTCACTACTCCGTTTCTACTCTCTTGTTTGAGGAAAAAATGGCTGTAGAGGGTTGTCTCACCCTAAAAATGGTTTCTCTGTTTCTACAGAAAGGAATTGGCTAAAGAATATAATGGCATTGAGTGGATACGAAATGACTGAAATATGGTAAGGGTAAATCATAAGAATGATCGTGTTTAAGAGTTTGTTATGGAGTAAAAGACCACGAAGAAATTCCATGAAGATTTTCGAAATCATCAATGAATGTTTCGGTCTGATGACGTGACCTAATAGGTCACTTCTAGGTTCTGACCGTTAACTTCTAATTAATGATGATTTGATATGGAGCGGGATGGAAGGGATTTTTTCAAGGAATTTATGATAGGATTTGATCAATTCGAATAATAAAATAACTTTATGAAATATACATATGACTTAACCATATTATATCTTTCATAATTTGCTATCAAAAATAATTTCATACAGTTTTACCTTAGCCCTTTTTGATCTTTGCTACTTTGATATGCTTTATCTTTCATCTGAAAATTATTGATCTTTTAGACTCCATAATCCTTTTGATTCATATTTTGTTTGCTGAAGTAGGTTTGTAGGATCAATTGGCTGCAGAACAAGTGGCTGCTGAATAGTTGGCTGCAGAACAGATGGCTGCTGAATAGATGGCTGTAGAATGTACTTGTAAAAAATTTGAGAAATGGAATGAAATATGGATGGGATGAAGTATGGAATGAAATGAGATGGATCATGAAATGAAGTGGAATGAAGTATGAATGAAGTGAAATATGATGGAATTTGGAGTGTAATGAAATATGAAAAGTGAGTCTGCAATTTATGATTTTATGATACTTGTTTGCAGAAAAAGAACGATTTGAAAATCTAAAGTCTCAGAAGAATTATGATTTTCACCTTATCTTTTCTGTATAAACATGCCAATCAATGATTAGTTTTTTTATTTTTATTTTTTATAATCTGATTAAAGAAAATACAATTAAGTTAATGAAGATGAAGAAGGATTCTTCTTCATTAACTTCACATCACTGCTTTCTTGGAATTTCTTGACAAATTCTTCTCTTGAAAGTGGCTTATGATACAATTTCAATGTGTGACCATTTACAAGAAAAAACACCTTATCTTCATCTATTGTCCTGATTTTTATTGCTCCATTGTCAAAGATTTTCACAATTTAATATGGCTCAAGCCAATGAGTTTGGAATTTACCTCGAAAATCTTTGAACTTTGAATCAAACAAGAGGGCCCAGTCACTTTCTTTAAATTTCTTTTCCTTAATGTACTTATCATGCCATCTAGTCCTTTGTTGTTGGACTATATTTGTTCTCTAGACTGCATCCTGTCTGATCTCATCCAATTCATTAATCTACTCCAATCTGTGATTTTGTGCCTCTGTTAGATCAAGTCCTATCTAGACTGCCATTTTGAAAGTTTAAATCTGAAATTCTATGGGAAACAAGACTTGTTTTCCATAAACAACTTCATAAGGGGTATGACCTGTTGTGTTTCTCCATGTAGTCCTATAGGCCCACAAGGCTTCAGGAAGCTTGTCTGCCCAATCTCTTCTACGTAAATGAAAAGTTTTTGTTAGGATATCTTCAATGACCTTATTGGTAGATTCCACTTGGCCATTTTCTTGTGGATGATAGGGAGTGTATTTTCTGTGTCTGATTTTGTAATTCTCTACCATTTTTTCCACCAACTTCGATGTGAATTGAGCTCCTTTATCTGTAACAATTTCTCTTGGGACACTAAAACGAGTAAAAATATCCTCAAAAATAAAATTAACTACAGATGCTTTAGTAGTAGAAAGTAATGGTGTGGCCTCTACCCATTTGGTAACATAATCAGTGCAAACTAATATATATTTATTTTGTTTTGATGGAGGATTAATGGGTCCTACAAAATCTAAAGCCCATTTCTCAAAAGGTTCAATATGTACCTGAGGTTGTAATGGCATCCCACTTGAAGGAGAAGGTTTCCCTACCCTTTGGCAACTGTCACACCTTTTGACATACTCTTTAGCATATTTAAAGAGGGATGGCCAATAATATCCTAAATGAAGGATCTTATAAGCTGTCCTTTTATCAGCAAAGTGTCCACCACAAGGTTCATCATGACATGCCTTGAGAATCTCAGGCATCTCGTCTTCTCGAACACATCTCCTAATAATAAAGTTTGGACCTGTTTTGCATAACTCATTAGCAACCCATGAATATTTTGCACTGTCATAAATAATATTTCTTTTATCTCTTGCATTCATAATTGAAGGAAATTTCCCTGAAACTAGATAATTGGAAATGTCAGCAAACCAAGGAGTTTGAGTAGAAATTTCAAAAATATATTCATCAAGGAATTGATCTTCAACTGGAGTATTGTCTTTAATGTTTTGGAGTCTAGATAGGAAATCAACTACTGTATTTTGTTTTCCAGGCCTATCTAGAATGGTGATGTTAAATTCCTGTAAAAGCAATAACCATCTTATGACTCTGCCATTAGTAATTGATTTGTTCATGAAATATTTAATTGCAGAGTGATCTGTGTGAACAAAAGTTTCATAGCCTGTTATATAGTGTCTGAATTTATTTATGGCATGAACAACAACTAAGAACTCTTTTTCGATTACAGTATAATTTAACTCCGAAGGGGTCAAATTTTTACTTGTATAGTAGATGGCATAAGGAATCAGGTCTTTTTGTCCTAATACAGCTCCTAAAGCTATATCTAAGGCATTTTTTGAAATATGAAAAGGTAATTTCCAGTTAGGTCCCCTCAAAATAGGTGCTTCAGATAAAAAAAAATTCAGGGTCTCAAAGGCTAACTGGCAGTCAGGATTCCACTTGAATTCACAGTCCTTGGTAAGTAGTTTGAAAAGTGGAGATGCAATCTTGGTGAAGTTTTCTATAAATCTTCTGTAATACCCTGTAAATCCTAGAAAACTCCTAACATCTTTTTGACAACTTGGAACAGATAAGCTAGAGATGACTTCAACTTTTGACTCATCAACTCTGATCCCATCTCCTGAAATGTGATGCCCAAAAACAATCCCTTTAGTAAACATCATGAAACACTTCTCATGACTTAATGAAAGATTTTCTTCTTTACATCTCTTTAAAACTTTTTCCAAGTTTGCTAAGGCTTCTTCAAATGTGTTTCCATAGACTGTGAAGTCATCCATATATACCTCTACACAGTCATGTATTAGATCTGAAAAGATTCCTAATACTGCCCTTTGAAATGTTGCAGGTGCATTGCATATTCCAAATGGCAATACTCGGTAGGCATAGGTACCCCAATGACAGGTAAATGTGGTTTTGTCTTGATCTTCAAGTGCTACTTGAATTTGATTATAACCACTGAACCCATCTAAAAATGAAAAGTACTTTTTGCCAGCTAATGTGTCTAACACCTGATCTATGAAAGGTAGGGGAAAATGATCTTTAAGAGTGGCTTTGTTTAATTCCCGGTAGTCAATACATACCCTCCATTTACCATTTTTATTTGGTACAATTACCAAAGGAGAAACCCACTGACTATCTGAAATGGGATAAATAAATTTGACATTTAACAATTTCTACAATTATTTTTTAACAATCTCCCTAAGGTTTGGATTCATCCTTCTCTGAGGTTGTCTGATTGGTCTACAGTTTTCCTCTATGCAGATGTGATGAGTGCAAGTCTTAGGGTTTATCCCTGTCATATCAGTGTACTCCCATGCATATGCGGAAGAATTTCTTTGTAATATTTTGACTAGCTTTTCCTGTTGAAATCTCTCTAGGTTCTTATTTATGTTTAAAGTTTTACCTGGAAATATCTCAATTGTAGAGCTGCCAAATTTATCCATGGAGTAAAGAGACATCTGACTTGATGATAAGAACTCAATGTTGGATTCTTCTTGAAATTGTTCAGGTTTGTATTCTGAAGAGGATTCAAAATTTTCTAAGGTATTTAGAATATGGCTATCTTCACTAATTTCTGAAATAGTGAAGAGAAGTTGTATGTCTTCTACATCCTCAATCCATTGAGTATCATCTAACTCTGTAATTGTTCTTGTTGGAGGATACAAGGGAAATTTCTTGGTTGAACTACCATCAGAGATGTACATATCATTGGATCTACATCTAATGAAGGCATCAACTGTAGCTAACCAAGGTCTTCCTAATATAATAGGATGTCATCGTAGATTATTTTTAGGAGTTAGGATCATAAAATCCACAGGATACTCCCAAGAATCTAAGGACACTGGAATGTCTTCTATTACCCCATCAGGTTTAATCACAGATCTATCTGCTAATTGTAATAATGTGGGTGTAAAAATAAGATTAGGAAGTTTTAGTTTATCCATGATTTGTATACTCATGATATTAATTGCTGCTCCTAAATCAATAAGTGTGTTTTGGATCTCAGTTCTATTGATGTGTATTTTAACAACTGGATTTCCTGGGTCTAGATACTTTGGAATAGGAATCTTACCCATCATGATGTCTGCTATTTTTCCTACCAGTTTATTTTCTTTGTCTCTTTTATTCTTTTTCCTGTTTTTTTCATGCTCAACTCCTTTATTGTCTTTGCTAAGATTGGAATTTCCTTGATAGCCTGTAATAATGGGATCTTAATACAAACATTCCTTAGCTCATCTAGGAAATCATAATTAGGCACCGTAATTTGTTTCTCTACACCCTTATCAATTTGTAATCTTTCTGGAAAGGGAGGTGTAGAGGTGAATGTTGATGGTTGCTCTAATATAGGAGTTGAAATTATTGGTTTTTTTTTTTTTTTTTTCAATATTTGGGTCTTGAAAAGATGTGCTCTCTTCAAGACTTTTATTTACCCGTAGAGAATTTTCCTCAGAGTTGTTTTGCTCTTGTATGATTACAGAAGGTTTCTTCTTTTCAAGTATTCTTCTAGACCTAAGTTAAACATCATTAAAGTCTAAAGGAGTGATTAAATAGGTTTGGAACTGTTGAACTTCTATCATGTATGTGTTCTGAGGATTTTTGTTGTTGGGGTTTGGTATAGGTTGGCCAAGTAATTGATTTGCTTTCTGAGGAAATAGTAATGGAAGTGGTGGATTTTGATGTTGTGGATTTTGTTGAGGGTTTTGTTGAGGAGGGAAATTTGGATATGGTGGATAGGATGGTGGATATTGATAATACTGGGGGTATCTTCCATAGGGATTTTGTGCTCCTTGTACCCAAGTTTGAGATTGATTTTGGAATTGGGGCCAAGATTTCTGCCAAGAGTTCCAATTTGGTGGGGGTTGATTATACATTTGATCATTGAATCCTTGTACTTGAGGTCCCTGCCAAGGTCTCCTAGAGACAAAATTGAGAGATTCTGTGGAATTTGTAGGGGTTCCTTCTTGAAAGACAGCTCTAAGACCAGGAAGTGAAGGACAAATCTTGGTCTCATGTTTTTCTGAACAAATTGCACAAGTCTCTACTATTTTTACATCCAAAGGGCACTCTCTCAAGGCATGCTTCTTTCTACATTTGGGACAAAAGATTACTAAGGCATCAGATTCAACTTTTTTCTTTTTTTGTAACTTAAGGGTGTCTATTTGTTCACTAAGACTCCCTAAAATGTCATATTTGAATTCATCAAGCATATGTCCTATTTCTGCCCTACTTACTGTTCCAAAATCAGACTTACTTGCCCTTGCAAGAGCAGGGTCTCTTGGTCCTTTTAGAGTTTTAGATTTCCCTCTTGAAAGGCTGATACATAATTCAGCTATTTCAAGTAATGTGAGCTGAGATATATCCCCTTTTCCCATCATATTAAGGATATCTATCCATCTATCTCTAATTGTCTTTAACAAGAGAGCTTTCAAAGTATCTTGGTCTAAGTTTTCCATTTTTGCTCTCTTGATGTTATAGTTAAATCTTTCCAACAAATCTTCTAGGTTTTCATCCTCTTTTTGTACCATTTTGAAAACTTCCTCCTTATGGTTGATTGGCATACAATAATCCAAATACCTCTCTATAAATGCTTGTTTCATATCTTCCCATGTCCTAATAGAACTATTGATTAAACTCATAAACCATTTTAATGCTGCTCCTTTTAATGTTGAAGGGAATAGTTTAAGTTTTTGGGCATCTTGTAAGTAATCATAGGTTCTACATAGGACTTCAAATTCAAATAATAAGGTTTCAGGATCTTCACTTTTGAGTCCATAAAAGTTTGGAAGGACAGAGGGTGAAATATTTTTCATAGTTGCATTGGTTTCTTCATATATTATAGGGAACCCAAAAGAACTTCCAATTTCCCTTCTACCTCTTCCTCTGCCTCCTTCTTCACCTCTACCTCCTTCTCCTTCTACACCTCTACCTCCTTCTCCTCTACCTCTACCTCCACCTCCTCCAAATAGTGTATGTTCTCCATTAAAGACTCCTCCTCCCCCTTCTTCTGCCATGGTAGATTCTTCTATGGAAGTGAAAAAGGTTATGTCTCTAGTAGGGGTCCTTGGATCTTCTTCTATGCCAGGTTCAGTAGATGCAGTGGGAGATCTCTCTTATGGAATATCTGATCTTAGGACTTCTGGAAGTCTATGAATAGTATAGTATGGAATGTGGGTTTGAGTTGGAGGTGTGTTGCCTCTTGGTCTTGGTGGAACGAGTGGTGTTCTGGGAATCAAGCTTCTGCTTCTTATAAATCTACCCCTTGAGTCTCTTTCTCTACGCATATCATTGTTTTTGGGAGGTAGGAAATAAGGCTACCTTGTTGGAAATATTGTCATTGATGGCAAAGGAAGTGGCAAAGAAGGAGCATCTAAAACAGTAACTAGGAAAAGAGAAAAGAAAAGTAGCAGAGAAGAACAAAGAAAGAGTGAATTGAAGCAGAGTTGTCCAGAGACAGAGGAATAGAAAATCTGGCAAATTGAGAAGAATAAGTGAAGTTCTTGTAAATATTTACATTTGTATATCATGATGAGGGATTGCTTCTAAAATCTCTAATAATTATATGTATATTCTTGATTGAATTCAGTAGGAAGGATATTTGAGTCCCTGTGTTACTGACAGTGGGATTATGCACGTGTAGACCGCTTGAATTGTGAAAGCATTACTCATGGTCTGAAAATATCATAAGCTCTGTGGAAGGAGTAGATTCGTGAATCTGTATAAGATATCGGGTTGCTAAGGCCACGATACAGTGAACAATGGGGAATGTATAACCTAATGAAGCAGCACGTTATAGTATGCGGAGGAGTCGTATTGAAACATTGATGAACCAAAGGATTGACAGAACCTTGAGCGAAGGGGCAGAACCACGGAGGACGAATAGTAAACACGGTTTCTGGTTTTTATCGCACCAATTTTTCACGGTGAGCATTATTTGAGGAGGGGGGAGCGATTCCATAGAACGGGCGACACGCGTCCGTGTACGACTCCACAAAACCGCTTGTCATTGCGTGCCATCACATGTTATTGTTCGACCCAGGATGCCCAGCGATATTGTTGAGCACCGTCGATCTGGAGGGAAGCCATCGGATGGTGGTCGTATGAGGAAGATGCGCAAAGGTTAACCAAAGTACGGCGGCCATCGCACGTTATTGTTCGCACATCTTCGCCAAGTGATATCTGTCCGATCAAATGAGGTGACGTGATGCGATAACAACCATCGATTGGAGATGAACGTTAACGTTGGGGCCCATACACATGTATTGAGGTTTGCAGGTTTAACCCAAAGTATTATGTCATGTATTAAGAGTGTGGGACCCAATTTCCCTTCATATTATTGGTTCAATATATGTTTTTGTGTTATGCCGAGATCTTCACCCGACGTGGAAGACAACTGTGACCAACTCAGCATCTTATGTCACTGCGGGGGCTGTCGAGGTACGGATGAAAAATTTTGGCTGGTGCCCCCGCACTCAATCTCTGTCGTTCATATCTATTGTCCCCACAGTCAACTCAGTCAACTACGGAGGCACTTGTCTCGATATCCGGTGCGCTAGTTGTGGCCGCTGGTTGGGTCTTTTGATAAGAACTTTAATTATCAGCGCAGATCCCCAAGTCGAAGATTGAATATTATTGAAGGGCCCGAAAGGTTATATGGATATATATTACTGCTGAGTCAGCAGCACGTTAATGTTTCTTAACCTTGGCTATAGTATTATTTGGCGGAGATAAATATTACCTTTGGGACGATTCGTGCATGGAAGAACGAAGATTGGGATTTCAATTTGGATTGGTTCAATTTTTAATATGAATACCATTAGCGGTTGAGTGGTTTTATACTCATGGTATTGATAAAGGCTAAACTATATAAGGAGAAGAGGATTATACTACAGGGTGTGCATGTGGAAGGGTTGTTAATAAATAAATCTCTTTAAGAGAAATCTGCATATATGATGCACCTATGGATATGATCTAGAAATGATGAATCTCTACGATGATCAGCAAAAGAAATGATGAAGACCTGACGGAAGTCTAATGAAAAAATTGAAGAAATCTGGTGTATCTGAGGGTTGAAGCCTTCTATATGAAAGAGGAAGTATCCTGCCAGTAGAAGCTGGTGTTAAAATCAGGGGGTTGGAGCTCCCTTCCAGTAGTGGCTGGAGAACGAGAGAAGGTTGTAGCCTTTCTACAGGTGGGTGCCTGCGTGCTGGTATAAGTCTGCGCCAGTACAAAATTGTAAGATGTTTTCTTTATAATAAATATTGAAGACAGAGACGACAGCAGCGGTGGTTTTCTCCCGAATTGGGTTTCCACCTTAACTACTAGTGTTCATGTGTATTGATTGTGTGTGATGGTTGATTTTATTACTACTTCTCATGCTTACTGCTTACCAAACATCTGATGAATGAATGATGCAATAATCTAAGTAAAGAATTAAACATATAACAAGATCTCTGGACATATGCAACTTTTATTAAGGATATCCACATTTATATGTGAGTTGGGTTCAGTAAAGTAATGTATGGGTTAAGAGAAACAAAAAGTGAAAAGTTTTTCAGTCAGCTCTAAATACTGATTCACCCCCCCCCCTCAGTATTTTTCCCAACAATTGGAATCAGAGCAGGTCCTTCTGAAAAAGCTTAGCCACTAGAAGGAAGATCAATCAAGATGAGCAATCAAGATGGAACAACATCTATCAGGCCTCCGCTTTTCAATGGAAAAAATTTAATCTTTTGGAAAACAAGGATGAGATCCTATCTTCAGTCTCTGGGAGCAGATGTATGGGCTATTGTTGAAGGAGGATATCAATATCCAGTCGCAGTACCAACAAATCCAACAGAAAAAAAGAATTACGAAACAAATGCAAAAGCGGTCAATGCTCTATTGGGAAGTCTAACTGAATCAGAATTTGTCAAATTCATGCAGCTGAATACAGCAAAGGCCATATGGGACAAAATCATTCTAAGTTATGAAGGTGATGCAAAGGTAAAAAGTGCTAAATTCCAAACTCTCAGAATTCAATATGAGAATCTAAAAATGCATAATGAGGAGAGCATTGCCAATTTCTTTTTACGTCTTGATGATATTGTAAATCGTATGAGAAATCTGAGAGAAACAATAACCGAATCTACTTTGGTTGAGAAATTTTTAAGATCACTAACGACAAAATTTGAGTCAAAAGTTTCTGCTCTTGAAGAAAAACAGGATCTTCAAAATCTTACTGTGGTGCAACTTCATGGCATACTAACTGCATATGAAATGAGAAGAGGAGGACCATCTGAAGTCAAAGAAGTCATCTTTAGAGCTTCTACAAAAGGGAAAGAAGTACAGGAAACAGAAGGATTAGGGTATATCTCAGAAGAAGATGAGGTAAATTTTGTAAATAAACTCCAACTTGGTACAGGACGGTTTAGAGGTAAGCTTCCTTTCAAATTTCTTTCTTGTGGAAGAGTTGGTCATTATGCTGCTAAGTGTCCTAAAAAAGAAACACATGAAAAAGGAAAGGAAGTAGCAAGAAGGAATAAGAACCGGTTTAGCACTAGAAAAAGTTACTATACTCATGAAGACAATGATGGGTTATTTGAAAATGAGGAAGAATGTGAACAAGATCTTAGACTTCTCATGGCATTTGAAAAGGAATCTAGAGAAGAAAAAGATACATTTATGGATGCTTTAGAGGACAATGATTTCCTTGATGAATTCAATCAACTCAAAATATGCTTAGAAGAAAGTAAAATATCCATAGAAACTCTAAAAAATCAGCTTGAAGAAAAGGAGAAACACAATGAGAAATTAGAATGTGAAATAGTAAGTCTAAGAAAAGAAATTGAGAAAGTGAAGACTTTGAATCTTAGATTTGCTAAAGGATCTGAAACCTTAGATGAGATTATCAAGGTACAACGTTCTCCTTTTATAAAGATAGGTCTTGGATATATCAGAGAATCTTCTCAGACTTCAGCACCAAACTATCTAAAAGTAGCTACAGCCAGTATACAACATTCTGCCACTCAGCAAGGGAATAAAGAATCTTCACAGGTAAATCATGACCAGCTCAATTAAAAGAACACTAACAAGAATACCTTTCAAAGAAACACCAACCAACAGGTAAATTCTAGTAGAATATTTCATGATCGCAGAAATTTCATCTTCAATGGACAATGTTTCTTATGTCACAATTTTGGTCATAAAGTTGTTCAATGTGTTGCATACAAAACCATTATGACAAGAGAAGCAAGAAAGAAAAGAAGGGATATTGGAACAAAGAATAATACCTATAACAACTTTTCTCCTCTTAAAAATGAAGTTGAATGTGCTTATTGCAATAACTTTGGCCATGAAGAATCTGAATGCAGGAGCAAAATCCAGCCAAAAGAGCAATTTCCTTCAAGCTCCAAAGTGTGGAAAAAGAAGGAATTACAGGTTGAAAATTGTGGCATAGCTTTATTTGTAGAAGGTGAAGAAAATCAATGGTACATTGATAGTGGATGCTCTAAACACATGACAGGTGACAAAAACAAACTTCTTGCATACAGTGCTCTAGAAAAGGAGAAGAATGTTACATTTGGAAATGATACTCCTGCTGTTATTAAGGGAAAAGGGTCTGTTTTTCTAAAATAAAAGGTGAAAGCTAATAATGTCATGTATGTAGATGGATTAAAGCATAACCTGTTAAGTGTAAGTCAAATGTGTGATCAAGGAACTGAAGTTGTCTTTAGTTCAAAAGAATGTGTGGTATGTGATCTTGATACAGGTAAAACAATTATAAAAGGAAACAAAACTCCAAGAAATCTGTATGTATTAAAGAAATGCAAAGAATAATGTTACTTGAGTAAATCTTTAGAAAACTGGCTATGGCATAGAAGGTTGGGGCATCTGAGCTTCTCTCAAATCAACAAATCAAGCAGACTCAAAGTTGTTCGTGATCTTCCCAATATTACTCTACCTGAAAGTATCATATGCAAATCTTGCCAATTCGATAAGCAGACCAGCGTGCAATTTAATGACAAGGAAGGATCATCAAGTAAGCCTCTTGAACTTATTCATACTGACATATGTGGACCTGTGAGGAAAAATTCACCACGTGGTGAACAATACTATATCTTATTTATTGATTATTTCTCTAGAATGTGTTGGATTGGGTTGCTTAAACACAAAGATGAAGCATTTGAGAAATTTTAGATCTTCAAAGCACTAGTTGAAAATGAATTAGATCTAAAAATCAAGTGTCTTAGATCTGATCGAGGAGGAGAATATACATCACATGAATTCCTTGAATTTTGTGAACAACATGGTATAAAAAGACAGTTTTCGGTAGCAGGTAATGCACAACAAAATGGAGTAGTAGAAAGAATGAATAGAACAGTTCAACAAATGGCTAGAGCTATGCTGATGATTCTGGAACACCTGACACATTTTGGGGAGAAGCGGCACATACAGCGGTAAATATTCTTAACAAGGCACATGTTCGTGTAAATAGTGATAAAACTCCATATGAACTATGGTATGGTAATCCTCCCACTGTGAAGAATTTTAGAGTTTTTGGAAGCAAATTCTTTATCAATAATAATGATGAAAAACTTGGCAAGTTTGAACCCAGAGCAGATGAAGGAATATTTCTTGGTTACTCCTCTAGGAGTAGGGCATATAAATGTTACAATAAAAGACTTCGGAAGATTTTTGAATGTATTGATGTTGTTATTGATGAGTCTCTTGCAGCTCCAAAAGAAGAAAAACAAACAACAAATGAAGACGATGATGACATATATCCTTCTACATCTAATAGGAATGATATAGACAGTGAACCCAATGAAGAACCTGAAGATGATTTATCTGAAAAAGCTCCATCCAGATATGTTCAAAAGAATCATCCAGAATCTCAAATTTTGGGAGAAAAGGGATCATGTGTACAAACAAGAAGGACTCTTGTGGGATCTTCTAGCTATCTGGCATTTCTATCCTCTATTGAACCACAAAATGTCAATCAAGCCAGCAAAGATGAATGTTGGATTCAAGCCATGAATGAAGAGCTTGATCAAATTGAAAAGAATCACACTTGGGAATTAGTACCAAGACCTCATGACAAAAATGTCATTGGAACTAAATGGATATTCAAAAATAAGTTAAATGAGAATGGGGATGTTATAAGAAATAAAGCTAGACTTTTTTGCAAGGGGTATGCTCAATAATAAGGTATAGACTTTGAAGAAACTTTTCCCCCTTTAGCTAGAATTGAAGCCATAAGAATGTTTCTTGCTTTTTCAAGCTTCCAACAGATCAAAGTTTATCAAATGGATGTTAAATCTGCTTTTCTCAATGGTGATCTAGAAGAAGAAGTTTATATAGAACAACTAGAAGGATTCATTTTGGGGAATGATGAAAAAAATGTTTGTAAACTTAAAAAGGCTTTATATGGTCTCAAACAAGCTCCAAGGGCATGGTACTATCATCTTGACAAATATCTTCATCAACAAGGATTTTCTAAGGGGTTTGTTGATAGCAACTTATACACAAAAACTGAAAATAATAAACTATTGATCGTGGTTGTATATGTTGTTGATATCATTTTTGGAAGCAATGAAGAGTCTATGAGTCAGAAATTTGCTTCTGATATGCAACAAGAATTTGAAATGTCTTTACTTGGGGAACTAACATTCTTTCTTGGCTTGCAAGTGCAAAAAGCAACAGATGGCATATTCTTATCACAGGAAAAATATATTAAGAAAATCTTAAAGAAGTATGGCATGGAAGATTGCAAACCTGTAAGTACACCAATGATAACCGGATGTAATCTCAGTTCTAATGATGATTCCCCCACGGTGAATCAACCAAAATACAGATCTATGATAGGAAGTCTACTCTATCTCACTGGGACAAGACCAGACATTATGCATGCAGTTGGGATTGTTGGACGATTCCAAGCTAATCCAAAAGAGTCTCACCTTTAGGCTATGAAAAGAATATTCAAATATCTACAAGGAACTCAAAACTTTGGACTATGGTATCCAAAGAATGCCGATCTTACTCTTCATGCTTACACTAATGCAGATTGGGCTGGAAATGTTGATGATCGAAAAAGCACTAGTGGTGGTGCATTCTATATGGGGCCCCGGTTAGTATCTTGGTTTAGCAAGAAGCAAAGCTCTATTGCCTTATCTACAGCAGAAGCAGAATATGTGGTTGCCGCATCATGTTGCACTCAACTTCTCTGGATGATGCAAACCTTACAAGACTTTCAAATCAAATGTTCACCTCCTATCTCCATTATGTGTGACAATACAAGTGCTATCAGTATCTCAAAGAATCCTGTTATGCATTCCAAGACCAAGCCCATTCCCATCAAATATCACTTCTTATGTGAACAAGTGCTTGAAAAAAAGGTGAAATTGGAGTATGTTCCCTCCAAAGAACAAGTTGCTGATATATTTACCAAACCTCTACCCAGGGAAGCGTTCAAATATCTCAGACAGAAACTGGGAGTAGTCTCTGCCATGCAGAAGATCAGATCTACTTAAATACAGAAGATTAAATTGGTTGTGAGGTGCTGTTGGGCATCTCTGAATGCACAGGCTAAGGGGGAGCATTGGTCATATGAAAAGGATGCATTGTTGGCATTTATAAGTCATTTTTGTTATATTATGTTTGAAGATGCAGCATGATCTCAGGGGGAGCATGGTATTTTCGGTTCAAAGGATCTTGATCAACACTTTGCCATTGATGTCAAATGGGCAGGAAAAGCAAAAAGGGGCTTCTATAAGACAATCAGAGGAAGAGTATTGCCATCAATGCCAAAGGGGGAGATTGTTGGAAATATTGTCATTGATGGCAAAGGAAGTGGCAAAGGAGGAGCATCTGAAACAGTAACTAGGAAAAGAGAAAAGCAAAGTAGCAGAGAAGAACAAAGAAAAAGTGCATTTACAGAGAGCAGTATCAGTCAAGGAGCAAAGACAAGCAGTGAATTGAAGCAGAGTTTTCCAGAGATAGAGGAATAGAAAATCTGGAAAATTGAGAAGAATAAGTGAAGTTCTTGTAAATAGTTACATTTGTATATCATGATGAGGGATTGCTTCTAAACTCTCTAAGAATTATATGTATATTCTTGATTGAATTCAGTAGGAAGGATATTTGAGTCCCTGTGTTACTGACAGTGGGATTATGCACGTGTAGACTGCTTGAATTGTGAAAGCATTACTCATGGTCTGAAAATATCATAAGCTCTATGGAAGGAGTAGATTCGTGAATCTGTATAAGATATTGGGTTGCTAAGGCCACGATACAGTGAACAATGGGGAATGTATAACCTGATGAAGCAGCGCGTTATAGTATGCGGAGGAGTCGTATTGAAACATTGATGAACCAAAGGATTGACGGAACCTTAAGCGAAGGGGCAGAACCACGAAGGACGAATAGTAAACACGATTTCTGGTTTTTATCGCACCACCTTTGCACGGTGAGTGGTATTTGAGGAGGGGGGAGTGATTCCATAGAACGAGCGACACGCGTCCGTGTACGACTCCACAAAACCGCTTGTCACTGCGCGCCATCGCGCGTTATTGTTTGACCCAAGATGCCCAGCGATATTGTTGAGCACCATCGATCTGGAGGGAAGCCATCGAACGGTGGTCGTATGAGGAAGATGCACGAAGGTTGACCAAAGTACAACGGCCATTGCGTTTTATTGTTCGCGTGTCTTTGTCGAGCGATATCCGTCCAATCAAATGAGGCAGTGCGATGCGATAACAACTGTCGATTGGAGACGACAGTTAACGTTGGGGCCCATATGCATGTATTGAGGTTTACGAGTTTAACCCAAAGTATTATGTCATGTATTAAGAGTGTGGGACCCGATTTCCCTTCATATTATTGGTTCAATATACGTTGTTGTGTTATGTCGAGATCTTCACCCGACGTGGAAGACAGCTGTGACCAACTCAGCGTCTTACGTCACTGCAGGGGCTCTCGAGGTACGGATGAAAAATTTTGGCTAGTGCCCCCGCACTCAGTCGTTGTCGTTCATCTCTGTTGTCCCCACAGTAAACTCGATCAACTGTAGAGGCACTTGTCTCGATATCCAGTGCGTTAGTTGTGGCCACAGGTCTTTTGATAGGAACTTTAATTATCAGCGTAGATCCCCAAGTCGAAGATTGAATATTATTGAAGGGCCTGAAAGGTTATATGGATATATATTACTGCTGAGTCAGTGGCACGTTAATGTTTCTTAACCTTGGCTATACTATTATTTGGCAGAGATAAAGATTACCTTTGGGATGATTCATGCATGGAAGAACAAAGATTGGGATTTCAATTTGGATTGGTTCGACTTTTAATATGAATACCATTAGCGGTTGAGTGGTTTTCTACTCATGGTATTGATAAAGGCTAAACTATATAAGGAGAAGAGGATTATACTACAGGGTGTGCATGTGGAAGGGTTGTTAATAAATAAATCTCTTTAAGAGATATCTGCATATATGATGCACCTATGGATATGATCTAGAAATGATGAATCTCTACGATGATCAGAAAAAGAAATGATGAAGACCTGACGGAAGTCTGATGAAGAAATTGAAGAAATCTGGTGTATCTGAAGGTTGAAGCCTTCTATACGAAAGAGGAAGTATCCTGCCAGTAGAAGCTGGTGTTAAAATCAGGGGGTTGGAGCTCCCTTCCAGTAGTGGCTGGAGAATGAGAGAAGGTTGTAGCCTTTCTACAGGTGGGTGCCTGCGTGCTGGTATAAGTCTGCGCCAGTACAAAATTGTAATATTTTTTCTTTATAATAAATATTGAAGACAGAGACGACAGTAGCGGTGGTTTTCTCCCGAATTAGGTTTCCACCTTAAATACTGGTGTTCATGTGTGTTGATTGTGTGTGATGGTTGATTCTGTTACTACTGCTCATGCTTACTACTTACCAAACATCTGATGAATGAATGATGCAATAATCTAAGTAAAGAATTAAACATATAATAAGATATCTAGACATATGCAAGTTTTCTTAAGGATATCCACATTTATATGTGAGTTGGGTTCAGTAAAGTAACGTATGGGTTAAGAGAAACAAAAAATGAAAAGTTTTTCAGTCAGCTCTAAATACTGATTCACCCCCCCCCCCCCCTCTCAGTATTTTTCCCAACATACCTAGTTACACTTCCCCGGCAACGACGCCAAAAATGTTTAGTCAATTTAGTGTTCCTAAATTGATAGCATAAATTATCAACCAGGGCTAGTAAACTGTTGAAGTGAAGTGCACCATATGTGCCTAAGTATCCTCTTCCTACTTCATTGTGTTTATTGTTTTTCTAGTGTTTTTGGTTTTATGTTTATTGAAGAAAAGGAAATGTTACTGAATGCACTAAAACAGAATTTAGTTGCATGATCTACTCTAAACTAGAAATGATAAAAAGAACAGATAATTCTCTACTCTAAACTAGAAATGATAAAAAGAACAGAGAATGCTCTACTCTAAACTAGAAATGATAAAAAGAATAGAGAATGCTAATCCACAGATTGTAAATCTGTTAAGAAAGTAACTCATAACATTAAACTTAGTCCAATTCGTTTCATTAGAGATATATTGGAACAAACTGAGAAAAGGATTAGTTCTAATGTGATGAGGATATCTTAGAAAACAATAACTTAAAACATCACAGAGAAATCTTATTCATTGTTAGAGATTTGTTGGAACAACTTGAGAAAAAGATCATTTGTAACATAGTAAGGATCCCTATGCTAAAATAACTTATGACACTAGAACTAGCTCATCCTGTAACTCACAATATTACTATTAAGTCTTATTCAGGAATTAGAGATTTCTTGGAACAACTTGAGAAAAAGACTGTTTATAATATCATGAGAACCTCGTACCTAATTGTAGAGCAGAAAATGTCAATAACTCAAAATAATATAACTAATTCTTGTTCATATAATAGTGATGTGTTAGAAGAGTTTGAGAACAAGAATAGCTTATAAAATAATAAGGATCTTCTAAATCTAATGAACATAATTGAAATGCAATTAACTCAAAGTACTACAGCTAGATCTCATTCATGTATTAGAGATATATTGGAACAATTTATGAGGACAAGATTGACTGTAATATTATGAGGATCTTCGACGTAAGTAAACGACATAAAACATGATGCAAAATGAACTCAGAAAACTGCCTAAGTAAGAACAAAACAGAATTAAAGGTTACTTATCTAGAAAGTATGTAAAAGCCTCTTCAGATAGCAGGGGCCCTCTACTATCAGATTGGCACACGAATCTTTAACTCCTTAAAGTTGCCTTCAGAACAACATCAACGTTGTACTCCTTTAATTAAAAACGCTCAGAAACAGAGTGTCACAGTATTTGAAAACTAAAAACATCAACTGTCTTTCTCGGTTCACCGAGTTATTTTTATAAGCAATTACATAACTGATATTGAGTAAAAATAGGCATAGGTGTCTTCTACAATCAAAATCAAACTAAAACTCTTGTTGAGGACTTGTGATTTGCTGAAGGAAAATCAAGAGTCCTTATCCTTATAGAAATCTGCTTCTTGGTTTTTAGCTTTGTC
Source organism: Pinus albicaulis (assembly GCA_034641835.2). Taxonomy (NCBI): domain Eukaryota; kingdom Viridiplantae; phylum Streptophyta; class Pinopsida; order Pinales; family Pinaceae; genus Pinus; species Pinus albicaulis. The sequence continues at coordinate 1,758,602,008 of CM076578.1, read as the reverse complement.
CACGTGCATAATCACTTCCAGTTTTTTTACTCAGTCTTTGTGGATGACAAGGAATGATGTAGGAGAGTTTTGGAGTCTAACTATATAGGTCTTTCCCTCAGATGACACATGTAACCTATTTAAACACTAATATGGCTATGGAACATATGATTAGCTACAGAATGACTGCATTCTGTAGCTAAAGCTTCTCAGAAACCATTAATATAACAAAATCACAAAATTATAACAAGTTAGTCATTGCATGTATTCTTAAAGTGATTTTAATAATTCTTATTGATATTTTAGGCCTATAAATGATAAAGGATTGATGGAATGAAGTGGAGTTTGGTGAAAAAAAAGGACATTTTTAGGGCTCAACAGGCTCAAACCTTTTGTGATATCCACTCCTGCTGTCCTTCTTTGGAGGAATTTTCGCTTTCTGATACCCTTCACTGAATTACCAAACAAGACCTTGAAATGTATTGAAAAATACACCCCTTCTTTGAGCACTTATTTTCTCTTTAGTTGGCACACAAGTATTTGTTAAATGAAAACAAATTATTTCTCCAGCACTGTGTCTTGAGCAAAGAGGCCTTTAATAAGATCTATTTGTGGTTTTTGAAGACAAGTCCCCATTTTTTTTTGACACAAAAACTCTTTCCTCCCCTTGAATACTATGTTTATCTTTAATTACTCACAGCAAGAAAACTCTTTCAAACTGACAACAATTCTTTCCTCCTTTATCACTGCTTATCTGTGATTTTTAGATAAATAGAATATGTTTGGAAATAGCTATGTTTCCTCTTTGATGATCATTATTTCTCTAAAAAATTAGTCTCTCTATCACTTAGTAATAAGCTTTCAAAACAAACTCTGTCTTCCCTTTATAGACTGTATGATCCTTTATGTTCTTGAAAAACAAGTTTAAACTTTCACAAGGTATTAGTTTTTTAAACAGTGATTCTCTGTTTTATGTGGTACAAGCTCTTGACCTGGAATCGTGAGTTTCCCTGCCAAAGCTAAGCTTTATTCTTTATCCAACATAAGGGCCCTTTTGACACTGATAAAAAGCCCTTCCTCCCTTAATTTACTATCTTCCTTTGTCTCTAAGTAAAGAGGGCACTCTTGAAAACCAACTAGGTTTCTCCTTTTGAAATCATTGTTATCTTTCTTTCCTAGGCTAGCAGATAATATGTTTGATGAAGATCAGTTTATTTTCCCCTTTTAGCACACAATGCTTGGCTTTCTCTGTAAAATTGTGATTATCTTTTTACAAACTCAAAACAAAAAATCTCCCTTTAAAACTGCCAACAAGCCTTTCTTCCTTTATCACTGTTTTTCTGTTTCTTAATGAATATGACAGTTTTGAGAGCAATTGTGTTTTTCTTAAGGTTGGCACACAAAAACCTATGACCTTGAGGACATGTTTTGTTTACTTTTAGCATACAATTTTTGGCCTCTCATTTTCTCCTATGGAGGCTTGACAAATAGGACCTTTACAAATTAACAGATATCTAACCCTTTTTTACTGATCTTCTTCTTTAGAATTTGTAATTTTCAAACATATCTTTAAATCAAAACTTATGGTTAACACATATAAATACCTCTTTGTATTTCTTTAGCTGTAGTTGGAGATGAGTTTTTTTGCTGAAAATTTGACTTCAACACCTTTGAGGGCTCCTTTTAGTATTGGCCCAGGCTGGCAGAAACCACGTTCAGGAGTGGTTGCTAGGTCGGGCAGGCCTGAACGGGAAGAACACGCCGTATTCAGAAGTGGTTGCTGGGCCGGGAAGGCCTGAACGGGAAAATGCGCCACGTTTGAACTGTCGGGTCGGCCCTGGGTGCCCGTTGAACGCCGGGCACAGGCGTGCCATGCAACACTACAGGCGTGTCGCGCTGTGTGCAAAGTTAAACTGTCGGCACTTACAGACGTGCCGCGCAAACTTCTAGGTGCGCCACACATCCAAAACACTGTAAATGCTGAGTAAAAACCTGTTTGAGATCGGCTTTCTCTCCTCCGTGAAGCTCTTGGCACAATGATGAATGCAATATTTGGTTCGTGGCCCTTTATAGTTTGAAAAAAATACCTCTTCCCTCTCTTATCACTCTTGAAAACTTTCAAAATAAACTATCACTCCTTTCATATGAAAACCTTATTTTGAAACATATGTCTTTGTTTTGTCATGTCTTTTTGAACTTTTAGATAGAAAATGTAATCCGTTCATGATAAATATTCTTTGTCTACCCATTAAGACAGCTTTCTCTAAAATTGTGATGTGTTTATCTCCTTGGAAGGTTGTCTTGAAACCTAGATAAATGTGTTATGCCCTTTCTTATTCACACTGTCTCTTAACTCTGTCTATTCAATAAAACTTCTCTTAAAACACCATATCATACCCTGGTGATTTCTCAACCCCTTGTTTGTCAAAAAGGAGGTTATTAATCTGTGTTTGTTGATCTTCACTGCTCTGCAGTTTTAACTTTTGAGGACATCCTCTTAAGACATAGGAAACTCATCTTCATTCAGCATTGTGCCTTTCATTGTCCCTTTGAAAGTGGTCCCTCAAAATTTTAAAACTTGAACCCATCATCTGATTTAAAAACACCTAAAAATGCAGACTGCTTGTATCCACCAAGACTCGGTCTCTTATCATTTGATAGAGGTTTATATGAAAATTACTACTGCAGTCTCTTAAAACCATTATGTAAACCCACTATTTGTGAAGTAAAGGAGGTCCTTTATATCAGTTTGTAGAAGTCATTTAAACCCAGCTTGGTCTACCGCTTTACCACTTAGATGAGGATGCTTTTAAAAAAAAAATCAGCCTCGGATTTGTCCTTTGAAGGAGGCTTTCATCAACATAAGAACAGAGGCCTTTTAACACTATCATGTCAATGTTTTACTTATGATGTAACAAAGGCCTTCAAACTATGAATTCTTATTGTCTTACCACTATTCTTCAACTAGGTTTTCAAAAGAAAACATTCTCAAACATAATTTTAAACCCTACTATGCATTCTCTGTTCATCTTTGGAGGAGGTGGTGCAAATCAGACTCTGAAGTTTCTTAAAAACATGTTGACCCTCTTCTTGTTGGTGAAGGAGGTCGCAGCAATGTTTTTCTAACCCTCTGCTTTTATATGAAGGAGGTTCCATCATGTGTTTCTAACCATATGCTTTTGAAGGAGGTTCTATCATGTGTTTCTAACCCTTTGCTTTTGAAGGAGGTTCTATTAAACACAGAATATTCAGCTATTTCACTATTGTGCCTTTGTATGTCTGCTTGAAGAGTACTAATAGGAAAAAAAGTGAAATTTGACATTTATTATTGGTAAAATCACTTGAACCTAATGTCCTCTTGCTTTATTAGACGTTGTCTGAGATGTATATCCCTTTTGTAAAATATCACTGTGAAATCAAAACCAGAAGAAAAGTGATTTGTATATGGAGAGTGTTTACTGCTAGACATCATTGAGCTATCTTTTCCCTTAACTATGTTTTCAGAGGTATATTGAGATTGCCTTTGACTAATTTTTCACATCCCAAGTTCAAAGCAGCATAAGAAGCAGTTGTCTTCTTATGCCCTACATGATGATGCCCTTTGGAAAGATTATGCAACAACACTTTTGGAGGTGATTATGGAGCACTGATTTTGGAGGAGATTATGGAGCACTGCTGATCAGCATCACTCAGCCTTTTGTGTTCATTTGACATGAGGAATGATCTCTGCTCTTCAGGCAGCATTTGGATTTATAACATGTACACTTGCTGCTCTTACTTACTCTACTTTACTTGCCTTGATGGAAAACTAATTCAGCATGAAGGACCTGTTGAAATTTTCCCTTTTTCCCTCCTTTGTACACTGATCATCATTTAATTACACCCCTTCAGAGATGTAAAAATAGATGCTCTTGAAACTTGGAAAGCTCTTTTTGGTGTTTCATGGATATTATGCCTGATCTAAGCATATTTATTCAGACAGTGACAAACCTTCTCTTTTCCTGATTTGGATCCTTGTTGAACTTCTTCTGAAATGAGACAAAGTGACCTTTTAGTGGTGTGCAACCTATGGATAGAACAATTCTTGCTTTGTAGAATAGGGAAATATTTAAGGTTGACTGGTATTAGGCACATACTTTTTGGCTTAAGATATCTTAGCCAAGGAAAAACTCCCTAAACACCACTATCTAACTTAGGGACAATTTTGACAGATTCTGAGTGTTTTCTTAGGCATGATCAGATTGTCATATGACAAGATGATTAGGGATAGAGTAGCATTCACTTTTTCAACCTTTGGATAGTGAATGGCATGAGAAACAAGGGTAAATGATGGAAAATAATCACAGCTATGACAACTATAAACAGGGATGCTTTGCTGAAACAAGATAGGACTTGAAAACTAGAGATTGCTCTCATCATAGACTGACAGGAAGGGGTAGGAGGACAAAAATTATTTTGGGGTGTTTTCTAGATGAAAAATTGTCAGTTTGAGATTAGCTTCTAGAAAACTCAGCTAAGGAAACTATTCATCAAAAACAGGTAAAAAATACTGATGACTAACACAACCCTCAATAGGATATGCGTTGTAAATGAAAGACGAAGCTTGGCCTTAAGCCTGAAAGTGGAAATTTTAGTACAAGAATCCTCCAAGAGCTTCTCAATGGAAGAGGTGGGATTCCCGATCAGGAACACCCAGTGCTAAACAACACTCAATCTCAACTAAACAGCAAGGGAAAGATATATGTCTAAATAGACCATATATTCAAAAATATCATATACCAATACATAATGAATATGGCTTCCATCCTCTTCCTTTTATAAGATATGAGCTTCCAAACCCTAAGCCCCATCCAATAATAGCACTACTTCCATGCAAAGCATCTCCATCTAAAACTGCGTTGTCTTTCATTGATGGCCACTCCTCCATGACAACATTGTTGATTTGGTCAAAGTTGACCCAGTCAAGGTGTTCCAGCCCCTTTTCACACTTAAAGGTGCTAAATTAAGATACCAAGATATATCCTTTTCATTTTGGCATTTATTTATTCACTATTAAGGAAAATTATGGACCTCCATTTTCCTCTTATTCATTAAACAAAAAGCAAAAGAAAAATTTAATATTCCAACTAGCTCATGGCTAATTGGGAATACTACAGTCCTCCCTTCCCAAAGGTTGCTTGTCCTCAAGCAACTGAAAATAAGAGTGTTGCAACTCTTCTCCTCCATCATTGGTGACACCAACATGTGATAAGCTTCCCTCATAAGCTAAGTGTCTACCAATCCATCCCTCCATGAAATGCTCCTCCAAAGTTCTTATGAGATGCAAATAATCCATCCCACAAGGATACAATAGTTCCAATGAAACAAACATGGTTTTCCCAATGTTCTCCCTAAAACATGTAGTATAATGAACATGGAGAATCTCTCTCCCATAGGGCACATAAATTCCTCCCATTCTCCCTCTAATCATTCCCATAAAAAGAATAAGTACATCATCAATGTATGGGATCAAAATTAAGTACATACAAACAAAAATTTGTAAAAATGGAGGTGGGTCATAGTCCCACATGTGGAACCATCACAGTAAATCTCCTTACCGCATTAGATAATGATATGGTAAGTGGTTTCCCCACCACTTACTTGTTGCCCAAGTCTTCTCACAATGGCTGAAAGTGTGAGATATGTTTGGTGCCTTTGGTGTGCACCCACAATGATACAATATCTCCCTATGTCCTCCAAGTGAGTGGCCATGTTCAGAAATTTTTATGGCCCAAAGTTGGCCATGAATTTTTTATGGAATAATGCTCCTCCTTGGAGCTATGGCCTGCATATACATGGTAAAGGAATGCATATATTCATCAAATAAAACATTATGTACATAAGCATGTTCCTCACCAAAATTTCTACTCATACAATTGGAGTGGTTCATGGTTAGATTCCCTCTCATTCCAAAAGACGAAAGAGGTGGCTGAATTAACTCCTTCATTGAGTTATGTCTCTCTTCCAACTCCATATGGTTCATGCATCTTTGAAAATTCTAATATAGTTCATCTTCAAATCCTTCCCAAGTTTAGCTCTCCATGATGGTGTTGTAAGCTCTTATGGAATAAGTATGGATGAAAAGGAATTCTTCATGAGCTCTTTGTAGCAACTTCTCCTTGATCTTGGAGGCTCTAGATAAGAATATCCTACCATGATAATAGATTACTTATTCTTGGAATGAATATCCCTCTTGATGTAGTTGGTCATCAAGTATCATGCATGTGAAAAGATCCTTGGAATAATCCACCAACAGTTGGGATTTCCAATATGGATCAATCTTCCATAGTGAAAGAATTGATGATCCATCACAAATAATATCTGTCATATGGTTTCTCTTCTCCTTGAAATCTCCCAAGCCAAAGGTATATGTTGGAAGGTTGCTATTCCTCCCATGCTTCTCCTCCCATAACGCAAAATCTGAAATGAGAGTGGGTGATGGTGATGTTGGGAGGATGTCTCCCTCCTCCTTGAGTCTACCCAAGACTCTCAACAGTGTATCTTGGCCTTCTAATGATCCCATCACTCTTGGATCTATGCTTGGAGCATCATGTTGTGAGACATATCTCACCAAATCTGAATCAAGTGGCCTCCTAGGTGGTTTTCCACAAGATAATAATGTCCCATGAAGCAATCTCATAAGCATAATAGATGGGACTGTTAGGTCCTTTCTTCCACTCTGAAAATCCATATCTCTTTTCTGTGTGGAAGTTGTATGTGAGGGATATGTGTGCATGCCTATAATCATTTGAGTTTTTCCACTCTTTCTATCCACCCATTCCATCTACAAAGTCTCCCAATCAGTGGTGACTTTCCCCAAAGTAATCAACCATTGCACACCCAATATCACATTGATGTCAGGTATGTCAACCTCAAATAAGTGATAAGTCAATGTATATGTTCCCATGGTGATTGATAAGGATGGAAAATAATGCATGCATTTCATAGTTCTATCTCCTAGGACCAAAACAAAAAATCCCTCAAAAGCATCAGTGGGTATTGCCCTCCTTTGCACTAGTTGGGCATCAATAAAATTGTGGGTATCCCCACTATCAACCAAAACAGAAACCCTCTGATTTATTATGGAACCTTGAACCCTCAAGGTCAAGTACTTAGGTACTCTTCTCAATGATGCAAGAGCCCCTCCAATTGGAGAAAATTCCCCAATCCCATCTCCTGATGGTGTTGGTTCATCTCCTGTTGTGTGAGCGTTGTGACCTCTTCTTGGTTCATATTCTTCTTCCTCCTCATCATCTAAGAAGACCTATATGTAGTGTGCCTTTCTTGCTGCACATCTATGTTCAGGTTCCCAATATTCTTGGCATGTGAAGCAAATATTCCTCCTCCTCAAATCTCTTTGGACATCATCATCAAGAGGTTTTTATTTTGGCTCTCCTTTGAAAGAGGAGCCTTCTCATCTTTTCCCTTTGATGGAAAGGAGGGCTTATGCTGAAATGTTTCCTTTGCTTTTGGCAAGGCATATTGAAGATATCTAGCCCTTTCAATGGAATCTTGAAGGGTAGTGAGCTTGGTATACTTAACCAACCCATGAAGAGGTTCATCTAACCCATCAATTAACATATAGACCCTTCTTGCTGCAGATAAATCAAGAACCATAACAGAAAGTCTCAAAAATTCAGAAATATAAGTTTCTATATTACCTGATTGTTTTAGCTTTGCAAGCCCCATGAATGGTGCTTCAATATCTCCTCTATCAAGCCTCTCCACCAGCCTCCTTGTGAACTCTGAATATGCAGTCACATTGGCATGACCCAATGTAGACAAGCCATGGAACCACCAATCATGTGCTTCACCCTCAAGGTGCAGCGATGATATCTTAATGGCCTCCATTTCTGGAACTTTGTTCAACTGGAAGTAGATGTCAAGCTTCTATACCCATGATTTGGCAGTGCATTTAGATGACCCATCAAATTTGGGTAAGAAAAATCTTTCCATAGTGCAGTGTAGATCATGATTATGAATGAATCCACCACTTCTTTTGTGATGCCTAGGTCTCCTATTGTCCTTGATTTGACAAAATCCTTGAAAACTCAACTGGTCCTTGAATCTCTGAGGGATTCTTGTTCTTGGAACCCTTCATTTCCCATTTCCAATAACTTAGGCATTGTAGAGCATTGGGAAACTTGTTGCTGCTACACTGGTTGATCACTCCAGTGATGAGAAATGTCGGAGCCCTCACCACGTTGAAATCATTTAGGGGATTCCTTGTATCTATCCATCCTCATCTCCTTTATTTCTCTAGCAATGTCTTGCATGGCTCTAAGAAGGATCTTTGGGAACTCCTTCTCTTCACCTTCTCCTCTAGATAAAGGGGTTTTACCCTTGTCTTCTTTGTCATTTGTATAATCAAACTTTCGGTGTTTATTCTTTGATACCTATTCTCTCTATCAGTAAGAGGATCTCCTTCTTCAGATGACATATTGGCTTTTCAAGATACACAAGTTGTGCCAATATTATGCTCTGATACCACTGTAATATTCCCAAATGGGAAAAGCAAGAATATAGTGCAAAATGCTGGAACAATAATGTAAAAAATCATATAAAATCAAGAGGCCAATATGGAGACCTTTAATAGGTTATAAAAACAACAAAATATGCATAATAAATGGGCCATAAGATGTACAATAAGAAATAACAAGCCTCTAATGGACAAAATCCCTCAAAAGAGGTGCTACTACTATATATAAAGAGCTGGAAGTCTGCTACAGCACTGTTTAAAAACCACTTCTACAACAAATGAATATACAATAGATCTAGGTCTGATATGCGCTAAAAAAGATAGATCCAATACATATTTTAGCACTATACAACCTCCTTTGAAGAACCCCTTAAGGATTTTCAGCAAAACACCATGTACAAGATGGGGATCTAGGCCCTATGGCTGAAGATCCATTGCAAAATAAAGATCTGGAAATTATGGCTGATCTGATATGAACAATAGAATAGCCTCCTCCAATAGATCCTCTAAATGAAAGGCAGATCCCTTTCAATAGAAAATCTTCTCTCCAAATGGTGTGCCAAACCACCCTGCAAGTAACACAGATCTGGAAGTAAATAACACAGATCTGGAAGTAAACTGCGTTGTAGGGATAAATAAATGGTTGGTGTGATGCCAAGATCTGAAAATAAGCACAAGGGCCTTCCTTAATGTCCTCCCAATGGAAATTAAGCCTTCTCCACTGAAAATGAGCAATGAAATGACCTAGATCTAGTCTCCACAGTTGCAACCTACAAAAAAAATCAGCCCTCAACAGGATCTGCGCTGTAAATGTAAGATGAAGCTTGGCCTTAAGCTTGAAAGTGCACAATCTAGTACAAGACTCCTCCAAGAGCTTCTCAATGGAAGAGGTGGGATTCCCGATCAGGAACACTCAGTGATAAATAACACTCAATCTTAGCTAAACAAAAAGAGAAAGATATATGTCTAAACAGACCATATATTCAGAAATATCATATACCAATACTGTAATGTTCCAAAATTTTAGCCTCAAATCTAAATGGAACATTAGAGTTAGCAGCAGCTCTAGCCGGTGAATAAATGGGAAGAAAAGCCTATAAGTCTCCTAAGGAGGGATAAAATACTCCAAATGTGAAAGGGGACACTCTTTCTAGCCTAATAAAACACCTCCATGTGTGAACAGGGATAAAATCAAGCTGCTTTGACTAAGTCAACAACGCAGTTTTAGAGGAGGAGGAATCCAAGGAAGAATAACGCAGTTTTGGAGGGAGATGTATCTTTGGATAGAAATGACCTAATTGAGTGGTGCCAAGGGCAAGAAAACTCATATTTTATATACGGAAGAGGATGGCAGCATTATTATTCATGTCTTAGATTATTTTTCATGTCTGCTCAGACTTTTTCTTCCTCCTGTTGTTCAGCAGAGTAGCAGTGTTGTTTAGCACCGGGTGTTCCCGAGCGGAAATCCCACCTATTTCCTTTGAGGAACCTCATTTGGAGAGTTTGAATTCATCATTCCACATCAGGTTTTAAGTCCAAGCTTTATCCATCTTCATCAGCGTAGTTTTTCCAGAGATTGTGCAGTGTTGCTGGGTGCAGCAGTGGAAGGGATTGGAATCTCGGTTCTTGAGCTAGTTTCTCATTGGAGGAAGGTTTCCTTCACTTGAGGGACATGTTGGGAGAGCTCCAGAGATGATTTAAGATCTGTGGTATCAGACCACACATTTCCCATACATTCCTAGTGTTGTTCCAGCTAGGGAATGCGTTATTTAGGAGGCAGTGTTCAGTGCATGGTTTGGTGGCTCCGTTGCTGAGTTTCCTTGTGATTTAGAGGTTCATCCTTTCATGGGAGGAAACCCTTGAGGGATATACATCAGATAAGACATATTTTAGCCCTCTACACTCAGGTTCTTCAGTGTTGCATTGATGATTCAGTAATTTTCTGAATATCACATTTTGTATGCAGAGTGTTTGACAAGAAACCCTTGCTGGGTTATCTTGTATTTTGTATAAAGGAGACTAGATCTCATTTTCTGAGAATATTGTATAATATAATTGCAGATATATTTGTATTTTTCATTTTTATATTTAAACCCTCTCTTAGATTGCGCAGTCCCTTATGCAGCAACTCCGGTATTTTGCAGTCTTGGGGTTTTAGCACTTTTTGGCAATCCTAGGTGTGGGAGATCTGTTTAACCCACCTAGTTTGCTTTGTTTCAGCTCTATTCTTGGATTTAGGTTGTATATTGATTAATTTATGGGATCTAAGAATCCATTTCACTGTTATATTGCATATTTTGCTGGAAATGTGTTTTTAATGCATGATTCATGAGTTGTTCCTAATTTGGAATATTACAGTGGTATCAAAGCATAATCTTGGCTCAGCCTGTGGATATCAACCATTATGCTATCAAGGAGAGAGAAGATGAAGACTCCACTATGTGGAGAGAAAAATGAAGATAAGCTTACAAAGCTTCTTCCAAGATCTGTACAGAGCATTCATGAAGAATTTGAGAAGATAAGAAGTGAGATATGTACAGGATCTCCAAGAAGGTTTGAAAATGAGTCAAAATCTATATTTTCTTATAGGAAATGTGAGCATGCAGTCACACCCTATGATGTACAGCACAGTCACATGGCCAGTTTTTCCATAAGGAAGAAAGAAGAAGGAGGAATGCCAAAGAGAGGAACTCCTAGTGGGTTCTTGCATGAGTATGAGTCTCAAACTCAGAATTTTAGAGCTCATGTCAAATTTCCAGAATTTTTCAAGGTCAAGGTGAGGAGGAGCAAGCAGCATAATATGGATGGATTTCTTCTATCTATCTTTGATGGTTGCCCTACTTGTTCAGCCAGGGCTTGGGTGAAGGAGCTAGACTCCTATTTGCAGCTGCATCATATTTCTGGAGAGGAAGCCATCAGAGTTGCAGCGTTTCATTTCAAAGGTAAGGCTCATGCATGGTGTATTTTTGAGTCTTTTTCTTTAAAAAATGCAAACACTTTCTCTTGTGAAAGATTCATAGAAACATTGGTGGGAAGGTTTGGTGAAAAAATTCCTTAGACACATGAGCAAGGAAAATTTGAGAAAAAAAAACCCTTGCATGTCATGAAGGAAACCCCATTTCAGAAAACCATGGGAGGAGCTAACATCTTGCATTACACATTTCCAGAAGCAAGACCTCCAGTTCATATTCTTGAACAAGAGGGCATGGGGATCTCCTTTTCACAGGAGGATCCAACTATTGAGATGTTGCCCATGCACATTGATGAGAATGAGGGCAACAACGGTGTCACATCTAGAGCACATCTAGTGCTTCATGCAGGGGAAGGAGGAGCACATGCTCCAACAGGAGGGATTCTTGCAACTTTGCAAGGAAGTCCCCAGGATCTCATACATGGAGGTCCAAGCACAATTAGTGAGCAACATTATTGTGCAACATTGTAGCTGGATGGAGGAGGTATAGATGAAGAGCAGCATCATGTGATGAGGGGCACACACCCTTCTCTATTTCAGAGATCTAGTGCAAAGAAGAGGCAGACTGTATTGTGATGTAGAAGCAAGGGCAAGGTTGCCCAATCATATGTACAGTCCACTCTTGACATTGATGTCTCACTACATGGAGGCATTCCACCCAGGAGGCCACCAGATCTATCATTGATGAAAGACATGTTGTCTTTGGATTCACCACTCTTGGATTTTGGAGAGATGAAGAGTTGGGAGGAGAAATTTGGCATGGGGGATGTCAAATTAGCAGGCAGCAGCATGAGGATAGCTTCACATGCCAGATCACCAGCATTGTCTCTTAGGAGGATTGATCCTTATTGGAGATCTTAGCTCTTGGTAGAGTACTCCAAGGATCTTGGTGCATGCATGACTCTTGATGACCCGAATGGAGATGATAGATACATGGTGGATGATGTGGTCATCTATTCCTCTGGCGGGATCTTCTTGACTAGATCTTCTAGTCTCAAGGAGAAGCTGCTACATGCAGCACATGAGGACTTCTCTTCTATGCACTTTGATGCATATTTCCATTTGATGGAGGAGTTCACTTTGGAGGGCATCCAGCATGACATATATCAGCATATGGAGAGATGCATAGCCCGGATGGTGATGAAGAGGAGGTCACAACCACCTTCCTACTCATTGGGAGTAAAGGAGGATTTCCAGTTGAGCCATTTCAGCTCAAGACCTCAAGTACATGATGGAGGAGGTATAATTTCACATTTTATATTGTACTTATTTTCCTTATTTGAGCAGCATGATATAACAAGAAGTATTATCCCTTCTTGCATATTGTATGATGATGTACTTGCAGCTACTTGTAGCATTGATTCTGGCTATCCTTTTGATGGTTTGTGGGGGAAACCACATGATTCTTGGTGTGCACCATTGACACCATATTTTAACTTCATATTTTCATCTTATGAGATGACTGTGGCAGCAAGCAAGTGGCTGGAAAAGCACTTGTTATTTCTTATTTTGATGCAGGCCAAGGATGCACTGCGCTGGTTCCATGAGAGGGACCATGATTCACTCTCTGGTTGTCACTTGAAAACTTTTTCTCATTGTAATTTGCCTCCATATGTTGCTGATATGTATATGTTCATGGGGAGCTTTGTTTGGAGAGTGGGCTTGAAATTGGAGGCGCCCATTAGGAGCATGATTCTCCCCAATTTATATGTTGTACATTTCAGGAGGAACTTCATGGCTGAACTGTTTGTTGGGACATCATACATGTTGACCATCATGACCCTACTCTATGGCTTATATGAGGGAGAGATGAGGCAGTAGAAAAAGTTTTTGTTGCTATGGTTGCACTTGGGAGAGTATGGGAAAAATTATTTCCATACTTTTCATGAGATTTCTAGAGAGAAGGAAGGCACATTCATGGTGCAAGGAGGCTATCCTTCAGCATTGAAGGATCATGAGAGACTTCCATGTCGAAAGAAGATCTTCTCACATATCAGCATGATGGTGGATGGCTTTGGAATATGGAATGTCAAAGAGAGGAGTCATTGAGCCTTATTTCTAAGGCCTACAACACTGTCACATGGGAGTGTCTTCTTATTGATGGAGTGTTCTAAAGAGTATGTGTATCCCTTCTACTTGCATATTTTTATGAGGGAAGCCTCATGGGGGAACTTATACATGGACTTGACTTTTAGCCTACTCATTATGCATGGTAAGAAATACATCTCTGTACTAGTTGATTACCCCATTGAGTATTTGTATCTTCTCACCATATATTATTAGAGCATTGCTCCACAAGAGAGCAAGAGTATTTTTGGGTAGGGGCCAAATGGTGATGATGTTCCATTCATCTTGGATGGAATGGTTTGGGTTGACATGTCTCATGACTTTGGAGGGAGAGTCCTTGGAAGCTCAATATTCTTCTTTCCATTGGATGGAAATCATGTTGCAGCCCAAGATCAGCATGCCCTCTACACTTATCATATGTGGAGAGGAGGACAGTGTGGAATAGGCCCTCTTTCCTATCATGTTCACTTATTCAGCCCACCTACATCTCAGGAGCCAAAGGTGCAGGATATTCTTCATGAGTTGCCATGTTGGAGGGTGACTCACTTCATTTGGATGATAGCATGGGTGAGGAGGCACTCATTCACCATGTTGATCATCACTCCTACTTTGTGGAGGCCATGAGACAGCAAGCAATTTTCCATTCACACTTTCCACCTTTGATTGATGTAGACCATTTGGTTTTGCACACTTGGGAGGAAACATTGGATTACAGTTTATTTGCAGATTCTCTTGATGCAGTGATGGAGGCTATTGATGGGAAGCCACATGAGGAGGAGGGGATAAATTTTTCTCTCCTTATACATTTTCTTGAGGAAAAGCAAAGATTTTGGAGGGGAGGACTGTAATGTTCCAAAATTTTAGCCTCAAAGCTAAATGGAACATTAGAGTTAGCAACAACTCTAGTTGGTGAATAAATGGGAAGAAAAGACCATAAGTCTCCTAAGGAGGGATAAAATACTCCAAATGTGAAAGGGGACACTCTTTCTAGCCTAATAAAACACCTCCATGTGTGAACAGGGATAAAATCAAGCTTCTTTGACTAAGTCAACAACACAGTTTTAGAGGAGGAGGAATCCAAGGAAGAATAATACAGTTTTGGAGGGAGATGTATCCTTGGATAGAGATGACCTAATTGAGTGGGGCAAAGGGAAATAAAACTCATATTTTATATAAGGAAGAGGATGGCAGCATTATTATTCATGTCTTATATTATTTTTCATGTTTTCTCAGACTTTTACTTCCTCTTGCTGTTCAGCAGAGTAGCAGTGTTGTTTAGCACCGGGTGTTCCCGAGCGGGAATCCCACATATTTCCTTTGAGGAGCCTCATTGGGAGAGTTTGAATTCATCATTCCACATCAGGTTTTCAGGTCAAGCTTCATCCATCTTCATCAGCGTAGTTTTTCCAGAGATTGTGCAGTGTTGCTGGGTGCAGCAGTGGAAGGGATTGGAATCCCGGTTCCTAGGCTAGTTTCTCATTGGAGGAAGGTTTCCTTCACTTGAGGGACCTATTTGGAGAGCTATAGAGCTGATTTAAGATCTGTGGTATTAGACCAAACATTTCCCATACATTCCCAGCATTGTTCCAGCTAGGGAATGCGTTATTTAGGAGGCAGTGTTCAGTGCATGGTTTGGTGGCTCTGTTGCTGAGTTTCCTTGTGATTGAGAGGTTCATCCTTTCATGGGAGGAAGCCCTTGAGGGATCTACATCACATCAGAAATATTTCAACCCTCTACACTCAGGTGCTTCAGTGTTGCAGTGATTATTTAGTAATTTTCTGAATATCACATTTTGTATGCAGAGTGTTTGACAAGAAACCCTTGCCAGGTTATCTTGTATTTTGTATAAAGGAGACTAGATCTCATTTTCTGAGCATATTGTATAGTATAATTGTAGATCTATTTGTCTCTGTCATTTTTATGTGTAAACCCTCTCTTAGACTGCGCATTCCCTTATGCAGCAACTTCGGTATTTTGCAGTCTTTGGGTTTTAGCACTTTTTGGCAATCGTAGGTGTGGGAGATCTGTTTAACCCACCTAGTTTGCTTTGTTTCAGCTCTATTCTTGGATTTAGGTTGTATATTGAATAATGTATGGGTTCTAAGAATCCATTTCACTTTTTTATTGCATATGTTGCTGGAAATGCATTTTTAATGCATGATTCATGAGTTGTTCCTAATTTGGAATATTACAAATACATAATGAATATGGTTGCCATCCTCTTCCTTTTATAAGATATGAGCTTCCAAACCCTAATTCCCATCCAATAATAACACTACTTCCATGCAAAGCATCTCCATCTAATACTGTGTTGTCTTTCATTGATGGCCACTCCTCCATGACAACGCTGTTGATTTGGTCAAAGTTGACCCAGTCAAGGTGTTCCAGCCCCTTATCACACTTAAAGGTGCTACATTAAGCTGCCAAGATATATCCTTTTCATATTTTCATTGATTTATTAATTATTAAGGAAAATTATGGACCTCCATTGTCCTCTTATTCATTAAACAGAAAGTAAAAGAAAATTTTAATATTCCAACTAACTCATGGCTAATTGGGAATATTACAATAATCCCTTTCTTGTTGAGAGGGAGTGTTGAGATTCAATAAGGTGATGATCCTAGTGAAAATTAAGCACCTACACTAGGTGGGGCCCATAGTCTATTTTTAGGTGTATGTCTATTTTTAGAATGTTGAGCATATTCTATTTATAGCAGGAGTCTATTTATATATGGTTGAGAAAATTATATTTATAGATGAGATTCTATTTTTAGATGCATGGGAGAAGTCTATTTATAGATCGCATGTCAATTATTATTAGCCCTTAATAATAATTAGACAATAAATAATAATCTATTATCTTGTAGCACTTGATTTTACTTAACTGATGTGGCAAACCAATTGACTGAAGGAATTTCGAGTTCTAAGGTTGGTTGGTGGGACATGAAAGTGGATTGAGTTATAACTGAGTGATTCGAAGTTGTAACAGAGTTGGATGTGTAGTTATGTGAGTTTTTATTTAGTTTAACTCAGTTAAGTGAGTTAAACTCGGTTGTGCTAGTTGTAACTAGTTGTAACTAAAGATACACTAATGAGATATTAGTGAATTAATTCACAAGAAGTTGTCTCACATGCAACTGAAGAAATACTATTGTTAACTACATGCATGTTAGATCTAGTGGAGACCCAGTTGAGAGGTAGGTGAAAGGGTCAGTTTGACTATCAGTTGTGACATTAGTGGGTGCTCAGTTGCAACCACACACACATTGGATATGCCAATAAGTATTGCAAAGTCAAGGAAAGGAATATCGAATTCATTCAGGGATTGTGATCAGCAGGGATTGCGTAGTGGAGGCAGGCTGTCAGGAGGCAGTAAATTGGTGCATGTTTATGCCAATTTTTGTATGACAGTT
This sequence comes from Pinus albicaulis, assembly GCA_034641835.2. Taxonomy (NCBI): domain Eukaryota; kingdom Viridiplantae; phylum Streptophyta; class Pinopsida; order Pinales; family Pinaceae; genus Pinus; species Pinus albicaulis. Next base: position 1,758,585,059 of record CM076578.1, on the reverse strand, counting down.
GATACGATTGTATATTGTACTGAGAGCTCTTGGATTAGAGTTTCGTATGAGATTGTTTCATGATCCATGATATATACATAATATATGATAGTGGGGATTTTAGATTTATGTTTTCCCGATAAAAACATCTGTGTTATGTGTGATTGATATTTCTTCATGTGTTTGCAATTGGCGATTAAATTTCTGCAAAGATTTAAGTAGAAGTATTATGTATTTAACAGTGGCATATAATTGTTAGATCAGGAGAATCCATGCCACACATAATTGTATTAAAATTTCTACAATACAAAGATATCTTCACTCCACCTGTTGGGATGGATCTACATGTCCAGGTCAAACACTCAATGCAATTGATACCTGGTGCTCATTTATCTAATGGCCCAATATATAAGCACTCTCTCATGGAGAATGAAGAAATAAAATGTCAAATTCATGAGGTCATGAAAAATACCACATTTGACTAAGGCCTAACCTTGTGGGAATCTAATTGTGTTAGCGCAAAATAAGGATGGGACACGAAGACTCTATTTTGATTATAGAGACCTAAACAAAATCACTATCAATAATAGATACTTGGTCCCCCAAATTAAAAATATTCTTTATCAACTTAAGGGTGAAAAATTATTTAGTAAAATTGATATGAAGTGAGGTTATCATTGGGTTCCAATTCAACAAACCAGCCTATGGAGACAACCATCAAACCCAATGAAGGCCATTTTTAGTGCTTGGTTATGCCCTTTGGCTTGACCGATGCTCCAATAGCGTTCATGAGGAAGATGAATGATATCTTCTAGCCATTCAAAAAACATTTTTGGTTGTATATTTGGATGACATCCTCATCTTTAGTAGAACTTGGGTAGCATATTTGTATCATATTCAACAAGTCTTAAGCACCCTACGACAACACAATTTTTATGAAAATATGGAGAAATACTAACTTTACATGCAAAGAATTGAATATTTGGGGAATATTGTGGATGAACATTGGGTACATGCGGACCTAGCCAAGATCTATGCCATTTAATATTGGTTAACACTTATGACTCTTCTATGGCTTCTTGGGCCTTGCTAGCTTCTACCAAAGGTTTTTGTTTGGGTTATCTAATATTTATTGGCCCTTACATCAAGTGACCAAAGGTGTATCAAAAGAAAATTATTTCTGGTTTAAGTCACAATAAAAAAAATTACAAAATATAAAACACTGCATTTTCTCTACACCAAGCCTTATCCTGCCAAACCTGAAACAACCATTTCAAATAAGATAGATGCCTATGGCTATGTTATCGGAACATTCCTCACTTAGTAAGAATATTTGATTACCTATCATAGTCAACACTCTTTGATATGATCTTAATATACCCTACCTATGACAAGTAGATGTACTCCATCATGCAGACTATTACACATTATTTTGTCACAGTTAAGAAAATGATGTCAAATTTGGATCTTTCACCATATGAAGAATTATTTTCATCAATCCCCAGAAAAAATGCAAGATATACCTCTCCATAAAAGATAAAAATCCTAGATTACATACCTTAAAATCCCTATTTTTGGAGACTGTCACAAGTAATTTCATTATAACCTGTGACATCACACCTTGGATAGCTAACATCTTGGGTTGTCATTGCAATTTTCCTTATAAAAAGTGTGTTGGGTTTTTTACATGGGGAAAAAATAAAAAATAAAAGGTTAAAAAGCTTCCATTCTAGACGCATTGTGGTGGTGTCTTTCTGAACAATAAGGATATGGTATCAAATCCTTGCTCAAGTGGTTCTCATCCCTACCATAGTGGATCCTATCCCCTCCATTATGGATATAATTCCTACCTAATTGGATCTCAAGCTTCCATCCCTGGCCTATTTATACAATACACTCAAAGGAAAAGGGGTTGGCTTTTAGACCCTTGAAGTATACTTTCATTCTGATAAAGTATAAGGATTTTGAATGCAAGGTTGGAATTGAGGAGCATTGGGAGGAAGCTATCAACATCAAGCCTTTGGTTGTAACTCTCTCCTTTTCCTTATTAAAAAAACTATATTTCTTTCCCATATATGTTGTATTATTTGAAAATATTGTAATAAAACTCCTTGATCATCTACTTAGAATCTGTTGAGTATTTTATATATCAAATGCTTTGATTATTTGTTTGTTGGTGATATTGCGGGTTTTGTATTTGAGGATAAAAGGTAGAATGAGAGCTACAAAAAAAAAAAAAAAAAAGGTGAGGAAAAACTTCATATTACTAGTTTTGTCCATATTCACATTTTCAATAGTATTCTAGGGAAATCTTGTATATTTTTGTGTGTTTTGTTCTAGTGTTTGGTTTCTGAACCTAGGGATATTGTTCTTGTCTGCAAGAGAGATAAGCCTTCCAAAAAAGGCATGTTGAAAATGGAAGAATTATATTATTGGGAAGGAAATAATAATCCACATTTATCATAAGCCTATGAAATTTATCCATACACAAGGAAATTTATAGAATGATCACCATTACAAATGGTGCACATACCGTAATAGTTCCTATTTAACATCAAAGAAAATAATGGTTGCACCAATCATGTAGATAACTGCCTCAACCGTTCCCTAGTTGTGGTACCAATCATAATTCTTAACTCTTGTGTGCATGAGACCTGTGAGTGGCAACAAATATACAACAATGGCTTTGAATTCGTTTTCTCATACGAGATGTTCATCGCCAACTAACAAGTTCTAAACTTGCACCTCCAAGATGTATTATTGTGTTACCTAGTTGACCTTTGTGTTCCTTTGGTTGATTGTTCCAAGATAATATGGGAGGAACATTATAATTGGATGCTAAGGCACTTTGGTGTGGAGAAGATAGTAGAAATACTTTAGAAGAATTTATGCTATGAAAATATTTAACAAGATGTCAACTAATATATTATATTATGGACTACCTATGCCATTGCTAAACCAAACACCAAGAATAAAGGGTTATACACTCCTATATCACTGGGAATCAGTCTCCATGGATTGCATGTTATATTTTCCCTCCATAAATAATGGTAATGATTGTGTGTTTGTAGTTGACAGCCAGTTATTTAAGATAGCCTTTTTTGCACCACGTAAGAAGAGTATCATAGTTAAAGCTACCACTAAAAATTTATTTAAGTGTGTTTGGATTCATTTTTGGCTACCTCAAACCATTATTTTAGATATGGATGACAAGTTTCTTAGTACCTTGTAGTTTAGCCTATGGTCTCTAATGGATACCGAATTGATCTAGGTGGATCACCATGATCGCTGAAAATGAAAGTCTCCAATTGTTGATGCAATGTGTGCCACGTCGAAGAGCTTAGAGAGAGATTTTTGATGTCTCCTGAATGAACAAACTCAAACAAACTTTGTCTTAACAAGTTATGGCATTTTAAAGTTTTCAAGAAATAGGGAAAAAATGTAGCAGGGATTCCATGTGGCAGCACCATAGAAGGATACATGGCAGTACGGTAAGATGAAATGGAAGTACAGACCACATGGATGTTCACATGGTAGTACAAGTGGACCAATCAATATGTGACACATGACAGTATTACTCAACTAACAGATGGCACAATAAGGAAGCGACACATGGCATGAGTAGATGGCATGGTAGTCGTAGTACACGTAGCAAGAGGGGATGTGGAAATGTTGCAAAGGTAACAATATTGTAGCATATGAGTTTGTAGGTGATGTGGAAAAAATTCAAGGTAACGGTGGCATGGACCAATAAGAGGCTACCATGTGGGAGCCTCATATTGGCTAAAACGATTCGAAGACAAGACTACGGAAAATGCGGGTAGATGGAATTGAACCCAACCTCAGAAAAAATGACCAACGTGTTCATTGTTACGATAAAAAATTTCCACTACAATGGATGTGGAATTACTTTTATAAAAAGTTTCTGAATTTTCCATTATTGGGAAAAGGGTGATGGCAGGGTTCAATCTTGTGTACTCCAGGATGTTTTAACCACACTATAACCACTAAGCCACTGAATGAAGTTGAATACAAGGAAGGTTAAACCAAATTTAAACCTTCAATTTTATCCACCATTTAAAATTTATCAACCATAGGATTGATTGTGTGACCTTCCCAATGAAGTTACAATGAATTAAAAATTATTCCAAGCTTTCACACCATGTTTGGAATGGTATTGCGATATCATTTTTTTCGTTAATATTCAACAAATTTGAAAATCCTAACATCCCACAAGCATGTTCTATTGTAGAAAAAAATATTTTTTTCCAATTGTTAGGTTCCTATATCACTAGTATAGTCCCTTATTATTGTTAGTGTAAACCCCTTATTGTTATTATTGTACCTTTGTAACCCCCATTTTGTTATTATTGTGCCCTTAAATTATTATTGTTAGGTCGGCTAGGATTACATTGTGGCCCACTAGGATTACATTATGGCCCCATGGACCCCTATATATAGAAAGAAGGTTTTGTAAATTGTATCATCCAAGAATTGTTCATTCATGTAATGTATTGGAGGTTGCCCCCTCGAAGTGGCTTATTTCTAAGGCGTTGATATCTCTTTTCTTCTCTTTTTGGAGCTGGTTTCCCAACACCAATGCACCATAGGATCGATTGGTGTGAGAATGGTGAAACCATAACACTTTTAAGCTAAGATTTTGGCAAGTGTATTGAAGAGAAAAAAAGGATTTTCAACCTTGTTTTGGATACAAGAAGGGGGGAAGTGGGTTTTGAAAACTACTACCATAGAAAGAACCTTCGTAGCATATTGGAGAATTGAAGTATATGTAACATCATAATTGTAGCTTAATAGAAGTAGTTGCTCGATTGGAAGCAAGACCTAGAGACATAGCCCAAAAATTGGGCGAACTCTATTATCAAATTTATTTTGTGTATATTTTATTTCTTTGTTGTTATTTCTTCATTTTCAAACCTTAAGTTCTCATTAAAACTTCTTAATTGAGTTATTTCACTGGAACTTAAGTTAACTTTGCAAAAAAATCATAGATATTTTTAGATCACAAGATGACCAAATTGATAGCATTTCATCCATAAATAGATGAACTGTTAGGGTTTTTATATGTCATTGGATTCCATAAATTTAAAATTATCAACTGGAGTTTTTAAGCTTTGAGTTACAAGGCATTACTATTCAGATATGAATTTATCCTATGTTGACTTAGTGCAACTTTAAGTGCAAAATAACCAAAATATGTTCCTAATTTAAAATGGTCACACCGAAATTTTCTAAAGTGAAGAAACCTATACACTCCTCAATTTCATCTAATCCAAATTCCTAATTTATCCTCAATTTCATCGAATCAAAATTCCTAATTTATCCTCAATTATTTTGTAGCTAGCTAAAGATTCTTTCAGAAACAACGTTAACAATCATCACAAACCATGTTCTCAATCCAATTTAACAATTCATTCTATTTAGAAATCACTATACGAAACTAACCCCAGGGTGCTACAAAACTAAAAGTAAACTAAAAATTGTTCTTGAAAAATCATTCACGCTACTTCCTATTTAACAAATCCAATTGAAATTAACCAAGCAATTGAGAAAATAACACATGGATTTTTTATCCAAAATTGACGGAGTAATCAAATAACAAACGGTTTCCTAATTATCTGAGTAAATAAGAAAATGACTTAGAGGCTCTAAATCGATAATCTAACTCAAAATTAAATATGAAATCAAATGGATGATACATTGTTTCATCAAATAATTAACATGTTGTTTCTTAATGAAATGGCACATTTTTCTCCAAATTTTTAACACGCGTTTTTCCTCGTAAAATGAATGACACATTGTTCCTAATCAATCCTCACAAAAATTCCTGAACACCAGCTACCAAGGTTTCTTGCCAAACACATACATATCCACACATGATCGAGTCATTTCATTTAGAACATAGGATTAAATATTGAAATTGTAAGAACTTGTCCTTTAGAAATATTTCCTAAATTATAGCCTATTTCTTCAAACTTACAGAATATTGAAATCAACCAAATATTTTGATATTTGCATAAAACACGTATGAAGATGATTTACAGACTCACAAAAACTCAATAAAGATCTATCCATCTATCGTAACCTTCATATCTACAACATCTTTCAAATGAATTCAAGTACCATATTCTAAGTACAGAAACTCTGGAAATTACCAACGATGGAATGGTTGTCAAGATCTTGGGGAGAAAAGTTGGGAGGTGTTTTAAAGTTATATTTCACTTATGCTATCATTCCTGTCTTTAATGGGGAAGAAAGGAGATTGTGCAGGGAAACAAGGTTTGTGAAAATCACTACAAAGAAAGATGCAGGTAATTCCCCTATTTATATTCAGTAAAAAGAAGATCTTTCATGTTTCATGCTGCATGAAGATGCAGAATTTTCTGAAGACATTGTGAAGCATCTCTCTTTAGCAGTTGTAAATAATGAGTTGCATTCAAAGAAGATTTGGAAATGCTACTTTGATGGTGCCTACTCTAAGGATGGCACAAGAGTTGGATTCCTGCTGATATCAATGATGGAATGGGGATTATGTTTAAACATATCGCAAAACATCAATCAACCATGAAGGGGTTATGGACGACAGCTCGTAAGATCTTCAATATGCTCCAAAATTCAAGCGTAAGAAAATTTTTGGAGGGTTTTGATCACAGTGTCAACACATTGTGAGACACTAGTAAAACTCCAACTTCTCTATTTAGGTTTAATTCTCTAAGTGAAAGGCCTTAGTCTTTTAGGAAGTATTTTTTCACCAAATATTACCCTGACTTTACCACTTATATTGGTTATATATATTCCCCTTTATTCTTTTCTCAGCTTGAAACACATCAATATAAGACTAGTCATAACTCAAATGTTTTGATAGGGGAGAAGGATAGTAAGTAGACCAAGCTTTTAAGCACATTCCTCGATGATGCTCTGCTGTTGGCAAGCCTGAACAGTACCTTGACAGAGTCACCTCAATAGAACACAAGCATCACCTCACTGCCAGCAGGCCTGAACAGTACCCCGACAAAGTTGATTTCTTCACCTCTCTTCGCAAGAAGCCTTTCTCTTATTTCTCCCTTTATTTTATTTTCTTAGCATGGGTGGAATGGGTATCCTGACTTATTGAGAGAAGGATAGGTTTTTCCTTGTTTGATGGATTTGAAATATAATCGAAGTTATATGCTCTTTTTAAAGTTTTTCTCCTTTCCCTTATCTACTTGGTCGAGTTGACAAGTCAAGACAACATTCAATACAAATTTGTGTTAGAATTAATGTCCTAATAAAGATATAGGCTTCATTTATTGAGCAAAGGATTTTTGTTTGTAACGAATTCTCCATTCATACATCATTGACTTAAAAGATATATAAACCCAAGATAGAGAAGAGGATAAGAGATAATCCAAGCGTTGTTTTTCATCACAATTTCCCTTTTCAAGTTTTGCCACATTTTATTTTGAGCCAAACAGGACATGTTTCATTCAAATACTTATTAAACAAACATCAAATAAAACACATAAAAAAACAAAAAGAAGAAACAACAGAAAAATCAAATGGAAACTAAACCCAATAGCATCATGTGAAACAAAAATACAAAACAAAATGGATGAAAATACTAGATGGAGATCAGGAAATAAGGTGGGTGCAACGTAAAGGAAACTAAATACAACTAAGCCTACTCCTAACCTAACCAGCTAGAAGGTCAAGGATTAGAGTAATGATATTTCCAATGAAGCCAACGTAATTGCACCCGACCTGCAATCACAAATATATGAAAAATGAAAATCGATGAAATACAATGCGCAACATAAAAGATAATGGCTTTAATATCTTTTACAAAAGATAAAAGGCATTTTCTAGAGGAAGAAATATGTGTCATGTTACTTATCTTTACCCAACCCTCCACCTTACCTTCTCAATGAAAACCATAATCAAACAAACCTTGATGACTCCTTGCGAATGTACCTGCACTTATATTATCTTCCTTAGCACACATCAAGAGAGATTGGAACTTTCTTTTAGAAAATGGACCTACTAAGTAAGATTCTTCTAACCGATGATAGATTGGATCGTGAAATCCAAATTATTCCTCTTGAAGATCCTGAAAGCCTTGAGAGAAATAATTTTTGATTAATGGTTAGTATCATGATGAGAATATTACAAGGGAAGGTAAACCTAATCATATTAAAAAATCTTGTTAATATATTAAGGGCCTCATATAACCATCAATGGAGGTTGAAGTGCCTCAACTACTTGAAAAGCATTTGAAAATTGAAAAAATATACCATAAATATCAATTGGTGTCAAACAACTGTCATTAGGTACATTACTGAGAAAATGATCAATGGAATGACAGTTGTTAGAACCATAATCATGATCAAATGGGTTCACTAATGCATAATATTCTCAGTTAGGAGAAAACCAAGATAGATCAATTTGAACAACCTTAAAAATGATTTGAACACTAGAATAATATTCCTCGCATACTGAATGTAACAAACCATTTCCTCATGACTGGTTACAAAATTTAATATAATCATAATCATTGAAGGAATTGAAAAGGAATGCTAGCATAGAACATGAGAAAAAGCGACAAACACGGATGTGAAAGGGACACTTGTGAAAGTGAATTTGCGCCAAAAGTGATAGTTGGGAAAACTCATTGAAATATAAGTACAAACACAACCAAAGTGAGGGAGACTGTCAATGGAATTTCACACTGATAGTCGACATGAGTTGAACATCACACTGGCAGTGTCTTGATGGATAGTGCTATGCTTATGTTGATGGCATTGGATATCGCCAACATACAGGGGATCTCATCGATATGAGGTCCCAATTAGACCTCACATTGTTTGGTGTAGCAGTCCCATTTGTAAATACGGCCTTAATTTTGTTTACTTAAACATATTCCTTGGATTAAGCTAATAGCATGAGATAGAAGTGTACATGTGCTTTCGAACGAGAAAGAGAGTGTGCCTTGTGAATGTTTAATTGTATATTTATCAAGGTTATTTCATTGCAAGGGGGAAGAAAGTGAGCCTATAAAAGATGAGTAATAGTACTAATCTAATGGAGACACATGCACATTGTTGAGGAGGTAAATCCCCTCTGCGGACAGAGGCGATCCCTACTAGCCCAGATCGGGTCTAGCAACAATCAAACACGCTACAGTGTAGGTTCCTAATTGTAAATAAACCGACTTGCGAGAAAGGCTTACCTGGAATCCAATGCTGTCGTTTGTAGAAGAGGTGGTGCTCCCGTTCCTTCGCCCTGGCAGATCACAGCCCTCACGATCTCCATGATCGGACACCTGCACATGCAAGAAACAACACAAACGCAAGCATAAAATCCAGTACATACAACTATATATCAGTCGAAGAGGATATAACTCATGAACATGATCAAGAACAAGAGTGGAACCATAATCGATAGTCGCTTATCATTAAAGAGTCAAAAGAAGAATACAACCATAGCTTCGACGTAGCACTCTCCTTTAGCGGGTCATCAGCACAACATGTCTCGATAAAGCCTGTCAGGGATGGGATAAGCCTCTCTCTCCGGATACTTGGCAATAGTCTCCTTGCTTGGATTTGGCCTTAGGGAATCAAGAAGGCTTTTGCAGCATGAAAGCTCTTGGGAACTTAGAAATTCTGCCACCCTTTGGAACTAGCTTGCAAATGGAAATGGGCAAGCTTTTATAGAAGGAGGAAGGGGAGTTGGGATCCCTATAATTATGGGATTGGCTCTATCATCAAGGAAGCTTCCATGAGAAGTGGAAAACCACTTCCTCTCTATGGAAATCTGTAGCCAAACCTCCCAACTCAAGATAGAAATCAGCCCAGTAATTTGTTAGGATGAAACTTCCGCCTTTTATTTTTTTAAAACACCTTTTAATATGGTTGGCGCGGATGTGGCTCTATGACAGAGCGCCAATTGGTGCGTCCTCTTTGGAGGATTTTCCCTCTTGGCGCGAGGGCTGAACTATGGAACCGCGCCAATGGAAAAAGAGCTATTTTTATGGTTTTTTGCAAGGAGATGTCTTCAGGGCAATGAAATCTCATCTTCAGAGGGATGAAATGAAAGTATTTTCAAGTCTTTTTTCTGCTCACAGGTCACGGAATGAACCCTCTAATGTGCGGGATGGGGATTGCAGGGACGGTGACAAATTGATGTGTAACAGATGCCCCCTAAAGCATGAGGCCCGAGAGAGAGAGAGGGGTGACATGCTTTACGAGAACATGCCGACTGAAAACACTGCCATCGAAAAACCTGCGGAGCGAAGTACAACTGATGTCTTAGATACATGATATATATGTGTGGTATGGGCGCAGCCATCCATAACAGAGTGTACAATAATCTAGATCCAAGGCATGGACGCAGCCATCCAATGAATATTGATAAATAGACTCAGGTATGGTCGCAGCCATCCAATCGGTGAGTCATGTAAATAATCATAATAATGCACAATATCGCAGCCTGGATTACAACAGACACAATCCAGGGTCTTGCGCTCCATCTCGACCCGAACAAAGTACAAGTTCAAGAATGCAAATATGTGAGCTGAATTCGAACACGCAAGAACATCGTCTGATTACCAGCCAATGATGAAAGTTGTTAACAGAGGTGAGAGGAACCACCAATAATGACAATGGCCCTCAAGGTACTATAGGTACAATCTACGGCGTGTGAATCAATGAGATGGTGTCGAACACCCGTAGAATCACTCGATCGGAGGCCAATGATGAAAACCTCATGTCGAATGCGACAAACCTGCCATTGAGGCATGTAGGCTCCAAAGTACCATGAAAGAGTCTCTAGACCATCTTCCTGGATAATGAGCTGAAGTCGACCGGAAGTGATTTTGATCGAAGGTGGGCCATAACGTTTCCCACATCATCGACATGAGACGGAGGAACATAATGTTTTTGTGAATCAGGATCATATGAGAATCAGAGGGAGGTTGATATTTGCAGAGGTCAACTTCTCTTGAACATATTGACGGCACGACAGTGGATTTGGCAGTATTTGACATCAAAAGAACAAAGGTCATGGTGACAAGGCAAAGAGCAGATGAGAGTTCAAAAGGGATTATCCAAACCCACAGAGGCAAGTGAAAAACCGAGATGAGATGTCTAACCAAACCTGTAGAATGAGACAAATTTTCCATGTTAGGAAGAGCCATCATGTGATGACAACAAATCTTTGGTTCATTTTCCCCACCATTTACAATGAGTACCCAGTTATTTTTTATAAGCTTGAAGGGGATAGCATATGCTTGTGATATAAGTCCGCCCTTCGGGCGAATCCATCCTAGTGCATTTAACGAGGCCTAGGAAGGAGAAACTCGGAGAACGTCATTTCGACGAAATCCAATGTCATCAGGGTTTAACGAGTCTGACAAAGGAAGAACTCGGCGTCTTTTCATGTTTAGAGAATTTGAAAAGACAACGGAAAAGAAAACTCCACAGGTCCCTTTTCGTAAATAGTTCCCCAGATCCGAAAAGGTAGAAAACAATATCCGGGAAAACCTCCTAGTCGCGATAGGCTAGGGTATTCCTTGAGCCTTTTTAGTAAACAATCCATCTGAAATGAAAAAGGGATAGTATCTTTGAGTGGGTATGAGAGTTAAGTGTGTCCACTTTAACGAGATCAAAACGACAGGCCTCGGCAATCTTTTCATGTTTAGAGTGAGAAAGAAAGTGAAAGATGACTCCAGAGTGACTTTTTCATGTATTTACCGAGTCCGAAAAAGTATAAAATACAACTCGTTTCACCGTTTCAGTTGCGTGAAAGACCTGTTGCTACACAAAAAGGCAAGTGTAAAACCCATTTTCGACACAAACATATTAAAATATTCAGAAAAATAAATTTCAAAACCTATTTTAAGTTCAAAATTTTATAAATATGTCAAATGGTAAAAATAGAATTACTTTTTACTATTTACCTCACCGAAGAGCAACAGTGGTCCAGTTTGGTGTGCAAACTTCTGCCAGTGATTACGACCGATCCGGGCTACCATCCAGAGTTCTGTCAGTTCCAGGTAAGAGGCGCTTCCTTGTACTCCATTTCAATCCATTTTTTAATAGTTTTCCATCATGCATTAGACTTCTGAGGCCACTTTTTAATTTTTTAGGGCTCCGCTCATTGGCGCGGGTATCGGGCACGGACCCGCGCCAATGGGCTTTTACATGGAAAGGGCTCGCACCAGCGGCAGAACCTCAATTTTTGCCTAAAAATTTGAGATTTTAATCAAATTGAATGAAATTTGAAGCTCATCAGAGATCTAATTAAGGGTTTTGACCATGTTGATGCAGTGAACCGAGCAAAATGGTGATTGAGTGGAAAGAAAGGGAGCACAGTGAAGAGGATGAACAAGCCATGGAAAATGAAGTTTGCATGAACGCCCTCAGGAACTGTGGGCTAAAAAAGTTCTTCCTAACACCTTGTTTACGAGCTCAGCCTGAGCTTCTACAGTACTTGCTAAATATGTGGGACGCATATGAACAAGTATTCAAACTGCGAGACCAAGTGTTAGAACTGGAGGTTGCTGACGTGTACTTCATAACCGAATTATCACGCAGAGGTACAGTGCCCATACTGACAGGGAGCAGACCATCTGGTGAGAAAATGGAGCAAGTGATGGCACGTGTGTGCCGAGGGGCACAACTGGGATCCGGAAGTGGAAAGGTGGACATCCATACCATTCCTGATCTGGCACTGAGGGTAGTGTTGCATACCATCACGCGGGCTGCGGGGTCGTAGGCACCGAACGAGGCCACAAAGGCCCAACTTTTGTTAGCCTCGGAGTGTATGACTCCTCTATTGTTCGACTGGGCCACGGCAGTGACGATAAACATAAAGAGGCAACTGACCAAATGAAAACAAGCCAAGCTGAAATAGTTTGGCTATTGTTCTATTCTGGTATCGTTCATTCTGGAACGATTACCAATCTTCCAGGGCCAAGGGGCCATAGTAGCTGAGCCTATTCCACGAGAGCCAAGAATGGCTCGCTGGGCAGCACTGATGCCCAGAGCTAGAGGGGGCCAACATATGTCCTGGAGGCCGGAGTTTTTTGGGTGGTTGCGGAGTCAGCTGATCGTAGTGGAAGACTGGCCATATGCCGGTACCGATTTCACTGGTGATCCAGATCTCCCACTGCCGGAGGGAGATGATTGGGACGAGGAGTTGGGTATGACCCCTTCTCTTTTTGATTTTATATTTTATGATTTTTTTTGTTAATACATGTTCTTCCTGACACATTTTATATGTATGCAGACGTGGGTCCAGAGAGACCAGCCGGTATGTCTCCTATCGCACGGAGGACTCTTCCCGCACCTGATCCTCAGGCAGAGGGTGCAGAGGGGGGGGAGTTAATCCAGAATCTCGAGGGCATCGCCCGAGGGATCCCAGACTACGCCCGGCTGGCGGATGTACCGATGGCGTACCAGAGACACACGGTGGGAGTGCCCAGTCACCTCCACCGAATTCTGAGATGCTTAGTGCATGCAGTTACCTGTTATCATGAGCACCATGCGGATTAGACTCCTAGGACTTTTATCATGCATATTTTTTGAGAGACATGTCATCTCCGGATGTATTAAGACGAACATATATATTTTTTGATTTACTGTGATGCACACTATGTAAACATTTCGATATATATATACATATCTATTTCTGGATGGATCTTTCTTTTCATGTGATGATGATTTACAAATTGCGCAAATGTCTATCTAAAACCAAATTAGCTACTGCATCAGTTAACGCATTCATATGCCTAGGAATATGTTGATATGTAATATAGTCAAAATTTCTTTCCAGTAAATGAATACACAGATACAGACGTAAGATGGATGGGTTTCTGACCGAATAATGACTGTTCAGTTGTAATACTACAAGTTGCGAGTCTAGATACACAAGTAATTCATGGATACCAAGGTTTACAGCCTCGGTTAATAATTCTAATACAGCACTATATTCCGCGATATTATTTGTAGTACGTCCCAGACACACACCTTGCAGGTTGACCAACTCACCAGCAGGATCGTAGATTACCCAGGCTGCTGAAGACAGATTCCTGGTACTGCGGGAGGCACCATCCATGAAACCAACAAACGGATGAATGGACATCTGTACAATCAGGAAGACCCGATCAGCAGAAAGATGTTTACATTGAAAACCACACCACACATGCACACAAATGAAAAACACACACTTATGTACACACACCACACCAAAAATCACTTCAGGCATAGTATTTTTTGAGGTACAGCCCATTTCTGGGATGCGCCAGCGGAACTCCTTCATAATCTATAAGCTCATAAGCCTCGTTCTTCAAAACGCGTTTTACTATGTAGGGCCCATGCCACATAGGATGGAACTTACCGGCCCCAAGCTTGTCTTGTGCTTGATCGTACAGGAGGACGAGGTCTCCTTCAACAAAGGAACGAGGAGAAACCGATTGATCGAAGTGAGCTTTGACCCGCTTCTTTTGTGCTTCAATAACTAAAGTAACTAAGCGGCGGTTTTCATCTAACCATTCCAGATAAAAAATACGCTCTTCCTCAGCAGAAGTGTCGGGTAGAAGTTCCACAGCTAATTTCAACGAAGGAATCTTGCATTCAACCGGAAGAGTTGCTTCCAGACCATACACCAATTGAAATGGTGTGAACCCAGTTGCACTCTTTGCAGACGTCCGGTATGCCCATAGAGCTGAGAACAGTTGGAGATTCCAATTATATTTGTGGATACCAACTGTTCGTTGAAGCATAGTGACCAGAACCTTGTTCACTGCTTCAACCTAGCCGTTTTCCTGAGGGTAATACGGCGTTGAGCTATCGTGACGTAAGCCCAACTTTGAAGTCAGCTCAGCCATCATATAATCTCGGAAATGAGTACCGTGGTCAGTAACGATGGCTTGCGGGACCCCGAAACATGCAATGATATGGTTGAATATGAATTGGGCAGCTGTCTTACCGTCGACAGCTAGTGTAGGCATTGCTTCGGCCACTTGGTGAAGTAGTCGACAGCGACAATGATATACGCATGCCCCCCGGCTGAGCGAGGGTTACATGTCATAAAATCCATGCCCCATTTCACAAAAGGGCCGACGGTAACAACAGGATGCAAAGGGAGAGGTGGCGCATGCATCTTGCGCTGAAACAGCTGGCACGTCTGACATTTACGAACTGCAACGATACAGTCTTTGAATATTGACAGCTAAAAATAACCTGCTCGCAGAATATTCTGGGCAGTACCATATCTGGACATATGTCCACCACGGGCGCCACTGTGGCAGTCATTTAGAACCCTTTCAGCCTCTTCCAAGGTTAGGCACCGACGGAGCACCGAATCTACTCCAACACGGTATAAGGTATCTCCTACGATGCAGTATGGTTGAGACTGATGCCGAATTCGACGTCGGGCATCTTTAGTCAACTCAGACCGAAATGTGGAGGTATGAAGATACACGATTATGTCGCCATACCAAGGGTCACGAGTACTGATGAGGAAAAGAGTTTCGTCCGGGATATGATCCTCAGAAAGTGAAGGAGTGGAGTCTGTCGGGAGTGAGCATATAAGATCCGCGAAAACAAGTGATTTCTTCGACTTGGCGGTAGTGAACTCTAAGTCAAACTCCTGTAGGATAACGATCCATTTGGAGTATTTTCCCCCCAGCAATTTTCTAGAGAGAATATATGTCATGGGGTTGCAATCCGAAACCACTGTTATCGTATGCAACAGGATGTAATGGCGAAAGCGCTGCACAGCGTGTACTGTGGCTAACGCCAACTTCTCGACGTGAGCATAACACGTTTCCGTATCGAGAAGGTTTCGCGATAGATAATAAACAACATGTTCATTAACATTATCATCATCCTGCACCAGAACCATAGCAATGGTGCTAAATGCGGCAGTGAGATATAAAGTGAAATCGCGGCGATAATCAAGCAGACGAAGCAAAGGAGTATTAACCAATAACGTCTTTAGCTTCTCAAAGTACTGCTGAGCAATTTCGTCCCAATGGAAGGGAACATTCTGCTTTAATAGGCGCGCGAATCCTTTAGCCACCTCTGCGTAGTTCGGGATAAAGCGTCGAAGGAAGTTCGCTTTTCCCTGCAGACTCTGTAACTGATATAACGAGGAGGGTGATCGGAGGTTGATGATAGCCTCAACTTTTAAAGGGTCAAGGCGAATTCCATATTTGGAGACTATGAATCCCAAAAGACGGCCAGAATCCACGCAGAAGACGCACTTATGAGGATTGAGCCTAATATTGTAGCACCTACAGCGGAGGAAAATCTGGCGGAGGTGTTCAGGGTGATCCTCTCGCCCAGCTGAATGAGCTGGCAAGTCATCCAGATAAGGCTGAATGATATGGCGAATGTCATGGAAAGCATAAGACAGTGCACGCTGAAAAGTGGCTCCAGCGTTCTTCAAGCTGAACGGGAGCTTTTTATACGCAAAAGTACCCCACGGACAGATAAATGTAGTCTTATGTTGATCCTCAGGTGCAATATTGATCTGATTATACCCTGAGAAACCATCCATCAAGGAATAAATCTCACTTCCAGCACATTCGTCAATAATCTGATCTATGAACGGAGTGGGATAGTTATCTTTTGGACAGGCGCGATTGATGTTGCGGTAATCAACACAGACCCTAATAGTACCCTGCTTTTTATCAACAGGAACAATGTTAGAAACCCATTATGTGAGGGGGATGGGATAAATAAAGCCCGCGTTCAGAAGTTTTTCAACTTTTGCCTTAATTGCAGCGGCTTTCCGAGGATGCATGGGGCGTAAGCGTTGGCGCACGGGCTTCGCACCTGGATAGGTTGGAATCTCATGCACTACGATACTGGGATCAATCCCCGGCATTTCCTCGTAGGACCAGGCAAACACATCTCTGAATTCCTTGAAAAGATCAGTATAGACTTGAATCTCATCAGGAGAACAAGTCACTCCCACGTGAATATTCTAAACGATCCCCGGTTTGACGGAGATGTTGATCGGGATGGTTTGGGTGATATTACTCAGGTTTCACTCCGAAGAAACCTCGTGCGTCAAGATGGGCGTTTGGAGAGGAGGAGAAGGAACCTGAGATGCATAACGCTCCAAACAATCATACATTGCCCCCAAGCTAGGCATAAAAGAGGAGCGATGATGTCCATCGCCCCAAGGCAGCTCCTCGAGAGACATAGTTTCAATGATGGCTTCATCGGAAGGAAAAGTCTCTTTGAGAGGATCAGGTGAATCAGCCTGACCAAGCCAGGGGGATTGAGAGTAAACATCTAGAGCCATGCTCAAAGGAGCATGCTGAGGAGGTGGAGGATCAGATGCGGCAACAATTTCACAGTAGCTGATCTCCACTGGAGTCAATGGCATTGATTCTCCAAACTCAAACACCTGCTCAAGCGTAGGAATAAGCCAGGGGTCATCGGACCTGGAAATCATGTTAACTTGAGCGGTGTGCAGTGGTGGTGTAGGAAAGATACCCATGAGGACGGGGTCTTTGAAGAGACCGAGTCCTACACTGTCATGGGGATTCGGAATCTGATCCACGTCTGGTACGTTGTTCTCGGAAGTAGAGGTGAAGAAGGACAAATGATCCACCGTGACTATTTTTCCCTCGTGAGGGAACTTAAGAAGTCGAAAGACGGTGGATGGCACGCATAGCATGGCATGGGTCCAGCTGCGGCCAAGAAGTATATTGTAGTTGAGCCTGGCGTCGACTACTTCTACTTCTACGTTGACAGTATTCCCTTGTAAAGTGATCGCTAAATTCTCGAGAACACCCAGGGGTTTGGATTCCCGACCATCAAATGCCTCTAGGGCATTGGGAGATGACGCAAGGGCTGGAGAGCCAATGGCCTTCCAGCAAGCGGATGACATGACGCAGGTAGAAGCACCTTCATCCACAACGGCGCTATGGATGTTAAGACCGTTAATCCCGACTTGAATAACAAGAGCTATCTGATGTGGAAGTCGGGGGGAGAAATTCTCTAAATCGAAGGTGAGAAGACTCGAATCGGTGGGATCAATGCCACCGATCGCAGACAATAAAGCCTTCCGTTGCGAAGGAAAACTTTGAATAACTTCTAGTGCAGAAATAGCAGAGGGTAACTGTGCCAAATCCTCAACAATGCTGTAGTGTTGAGCGGCACGAGCATTCGGATTATAAGAAGATCTTCGAAGAACACCTTTAGAAGGTGGCTTCACAATGGGTTCAGGAGTAGGCTTCTCTATTTCCAAAGAACTGGAGACAGGTGGGGGAGGCGGTCCATCCGCAACTGCCTTCCTGGGTGCCTGCCGCGATTCGTTGTAGTCCTTCGAACGCGTAGCGACAGAAATAGGTGCAGCAACCTTCATCATGAAAACTTGGGACCCAAATGGTGCAGATGGTGACAGCTGTTCAACCATCTGGGTCTGATGAGATGGGAATGGCTCTTTAAGAACTGCCAGAGTCCCTTTTGAGCCCTTGAGAAGTTGACTAACTTCGGATCGTCGTGGACAATCCTTAGTATAATGGTCTCCTTCGCAAATGAGGCAGGGGTACTTCGGTTTACGCTGAGAACCATCCTCAGTACGAGATTTGGATTCTGGCCTTGGGGCATCGGATTTGGATTTGCCTTTGCCCTTATTTTTCCCTTTGGAGGCTTTCTCCGTAGGATTGGCCTGAACGGCGTTCACCTCCGCAGGAGTATTGTTGGAAGAATTAGACTTCTACTTCCCATTCGAAAATTTCTTCGAATTCTGAGATACAGAACCAATGACACCATCCACTGCGGGGGTAGGTGGAGCCTTAGAGGTTCCGGACCGAGGGGCATCAGGCAAGATATCATAAAGCATGCTGGACTGAGAATATACAAGATCCAGATATTGGGCACGCGCAATGGCTTGTTCCTCCGTCACACACGCTCCCATCGCAATATCTTGAGCGATTTTATTCACAAAGGAGGTGGTGAACCAGTGAGTTAGTATCTGATCAGGTATATGAAACTTGATCAGTCTACGACGGCGCCGCCACTCATGAATGTGATCAGAAATGTGAGTGGCTTTATCCTGCTTCAGAGAAGTCAGGAGGTGCGTCCCGGCTTCATAACGAACCGGTAACTGAAAATGCGTGAGAAAAGCCATGGCTAAGGAATTGAAATCTTGGAAGATACCACGGGATAACTCGATGTACCACTTAGCAGCAGCTCCAGTCAAAGTGCACTGGAAGAGGCGCAGACAAATCGAATCGTCGACCCAAGAGTTAGACGAACACCAAAGATGATACGTCATCACATGCGCTTGGGGGTCCTCTCCAACTTTTCCCTCAAACTTGGGGTAATCACCTGGTATCTTGGTAGGAATCGGAGGCCAATACAGATTATGTAAAATCGGATCATTGGTCAATTTTGAAACATCCGGCAACTCCAAGGTGGCCAGGAACGGCAATGGTGGATTGACCGTCATGCCAGGCCCGGGATGAGGTCCAGTACCCATACTCCACAATGGTTGTGAATATCCTTGCCCCCATGGGTTCTGTCCCATAGGATTCTGACCGTAGGGAGCGTAGGTCGTATAACTAGACTGATTTGGATGCTGGTAACCAGTGTGTGGGGCTTGATAACCAGAGTGTGGACCCTGGTTAGGATTCGGCCCTGTATAAGCAGCATTTGGATTTGGCTGCTGAGTATAGGTGTAACCGGGTGGAGGGGGATAATAGTGACAGCCTCTGGGGTGGTTATAATTCGGTTGAGATTGACCATGAGGATAATAACCACCCTGAGGATGAGTCGGCTGTTGGTAGGTGGAACCCTGCGGAGCCTGATAACTAGGGCGCAGCTGTTGATTTGGCTGCGGCATCGAATGAAATGGCTGCTAGGCAGGGTTAATGGAATGAGCAGGCTGCCCTGAGTGAACAGGTTGACCCGACTGAGAGGGCTGCCCTGAATGAACAGGTTGACCCAGATAAACAGGCGGCACCGGTTGCGCAGGTTGACCTGGCTGTAAAGGAGCCCCAGGTTGTGCCGGATGGGCCGGTTGGCCTGGAGGCGGAACACCAGGTTGTACCGGATGGGCCGGTTGGCCTGGTGGAGGAATAGGGCCAGGTGTTTTCTGGTAACCGGTTTGACCTGGAGCAGAACCATAGGATGGTCCCGACTGATATGCAACATTAGAAACAACAGGGTACTGTGGTTGCATTGGTTGAGAAGGCTGGATCTGCCCCCCAAGACCATAGACCGGTCTCGGTTGGTACCCCGGCTGAGGCTGTAGAGGTTGACCGGAAGGGCTGTAATACTATCCTTGCGGACTGTACGATGGCCCTTGCTGGCCCGCAGGATATCCCTGCACGAGCTGCCCCTGTGGGTCATAAGGATAGCCAGGTTGGCCCGAAGGTTGGCCTTGGAAAGGTTGCCCTTGCGGGTTGTAAGCTTGGTTGTAAGGTAAACCTTGAGCATGGAGGTAAGCCTCAGGATCAGGTAGATGTAAAATATCCACATGCTCATCATATTGACCTGGAAAAGCATACACGAGCGTACCATCCTGTGCATAGTGCGAAAAGTAAGAGCGGTTGGGATCTTGGGAGGATGGTCCAACCTCCAGATTCGGCTATTGCAGGGACAACCGATACTCCTCCGGAGAGATATTCTCCGGTATAGCAGTCGCTAGATAAATGTCTTCAGGAGATGGCATAGCCCTGGCAGAGGGTGCCGTGACAACGGGTGTAGAGGCGGCCACACAAACAGTGGGCCGAATGGGTACAAAAGTAACGGGCGTCTGAGGAGAAACCCCCGGTGAAGGAGCAGCTGGCCTCAGAGAAGGAGCTGACACTCCCATAGAGGCAGCAGCGGAAATGATCTAACCCAAAGACCTGTACCCCGGTGGTAATGAGGGACTGGTTGTTGACATAACAGTTGATTCAGAGTTGTCTCCCGAAAAAAATATTCGTGGGAAGAGTTGATAGTCTTCACCAGACGTTGGAATTTCCTCACCAGAATCACTCATGGTTGAGCCTGCCGCTACATCTCGAAATAGACGGCGAGGACTAGGAGGAAAGACATCATCTATAAAAGGCAAACCCGATGTAAGAGAAAGGAAATCAGCTCCTAATCTCAATTCAGACACAGGGTCCGAAAAGGGCCAATCAAACTCAACTGGTCCCCCAAAGGGTTGCTCAGAAAGAACCGGTCCCCCGTCAGGAAACTCGGAAACAATGGGCTGCTTTGGTTCAGCAGAGGATTGGGAAACCTCTGATGAATCATCCGTGTAAATACTACCAGTAGACGAAACCAAGGGTTCCGCCACTGTGACAAAAACGACAAGAGAAAAGATCAAACACACACACGGGCTGAAAAAGAGTCAAGACACATGATCAAACGATCAACAAGCAAAATCTAACAGGGCGTGTAATCGTGGGTGATTAATTTTTTACCACATTGAAAAATAAGAAACTTCACCGTTTCATGTTTTAAGAGTCGAGAAACGGTAAAAAAGGTGACTCTATCTCTTTCAGATTTGACACAAGCGTGAAAGGAAAAGCGCTTGGTGATCCTTTCAAATTTAGGGAGTCAGAAAAGATCAAATGATTGCTCAGGAATACTAGGCAAAAGGGTGTACCAAATAACCGTGAACTGCAATATACACCTTGGTTTCAATAATGAAAGAGAAATCAACCAAGGACTTTCCGTACGTGCATGAAATCTCTTTGAATGCTGTGTCCGGTGTATCACGGGTATAGAGCGGCAGACTCGGCTTCCTATGGATAAAGGATTGAAACCTAGAGGGGTCTCCCTTTACATACGCGATGGTACGGGGAGCACAAGTCTGTACTAGTGCTGTCTAAAGCCAAGAGGCGAACGACAGCTACTAGGTTTTAAGACGCCGAAACACGTCTCTAGCCTAGACCTCTAAATATGTTTCGTTATATTTCAATGCTTCCTTAGGTAAATTGAGTAAATTTTATGGTTGATCTTCAATTATGTTTCGGTTTCAAGGCCCTACCGTATGTCATATGACAATCTCCTGTATGCAGCTATATGAGAAAAGAAAACTTTTCAATTCGATGAATGCTATCTAGTTAAGGGAAGAGCTTCAAACAATGATGCAACGAACAACAACACTGTAAACGAAATCCTTCCAAACTAGATGAATTTCACTATCCAAAAGTAATTTCAAACATTCAACGATACGAATAATGCAATGTAATCTATGCAAAATCCTCTTTTTCGAAAACTATGCAATTGTAATCTATGCACAATTTCCTTTTCTTTTTAAATAATAAGAATGCACTTAATGCATTTTTCGATGAAATGAGAATCTACTTAATGCATGCTTTCAATGAAAGAGAATGCACTCAAAGCGATTTTTAGCTTTCAATCATTAAACAATGTGATCTAAGTTCAATGATAAATCTCAAAATAATTTTCAATGCAATGTGATCTAATGCATTTTAACAAAAATAACACTTTGGGACGAAAACTAAATAAACGCAAATCTTCTTAATGAAAGATGAATGCAAAAGGGATGTAAACAAACACTAAGAATGCAATCGTTGTTTCAAACACTTTGTCACGAAATCCCTCAAAAGGCGACAAGACATATGAGGTCAAACACAAAGAGGACTTCCAAAGCATGAGATCAAAACAAGGCATTCATTCCCTTTTACATCAAAAAATCATGGAAGGAAGACATTTCAAACAATGAGCAATGTAATCTATGCTCATACAGTGAAAATATCGGAAGGGAAAGACACATTGGTGAAGGATTTAGGGAAAAATTCTCAATTTTCACACACCCTGAAATTGGCTCGACTTGTACATTGACAACTAGCGCCAACTGGCGCGACTTGCACATTGACAACTGGCGCCAATGGCCAATTGGCGCGGGTTGCTAACTGACAACAAGCGCCAACACCTGAAAATGAAGAAACAAAGAATTTCTCCCAACCAAGACCAGACTCACCACTTCAAGCAGAATCTCCAAGACTCAAATGAACCATGTGATCTAGGCTCAAAGCGAGACAGACACAGATCAAGCTCAGAAAGCTCAAAACAGAGTAAAACCTAGTACCTTACAGGATTGGCGCGACTGTAAGGCTCAAACTAGCGCCAGAATAGAATTGGCGCAGGTAATACACTAGCAACCTGCGCCAATGGGCACGACTGTCAAGCTGAAAAGCGCGCCAGTCGAGTTTACCAGTCAAAAATAAAAAGATCAATCCAACAAGTAGACCAGTGACAATCAAGCTAACCAAAAGCCAAATTCACAGAAAGAACCAGCCCAAAAGAGCTGACCAAGCAAGCAAAGCCAAGAAATTGACCAGAAAAGAGAAGACAACACTCCAAGTTGTTCAGTTTGTAAACTAAACCGGAGATAGACTGAAGCAGCATTGATCTACTCCGCTAATGCAGAGCAAAAGCGTTTCGAAGGCTATCTGGCTACACTTCAGGCTCCGTCTATAGCTTACAAATCAAACAACAAGCTGATTCCCCAGCGGAGTCGCCAAATTGTTGAGGAGGTAAATCCCCTCTGTGGACAGAGGCGATCCCTACTAGCCCAGATCGGGTCTAGCAACAATCAAACACGCTACAGTGCAGGTTTCTAATTGTAAATAAACCGACTTGCGAGGAAGGCTTACCTGGAATCCAACGCTGTCGTTTGTAGAAGAGGTGGTGCTCCCGTTCCTTCGCCCTGGCAGATCACAGCCCTCACGATCTCCATGATCGGACACCTGCACATGCAAGAAACAACACAAACGCAAGCATAAAATCCAGTGCATACAACTATATATCAGTCGAAGAGGATATAAATCATGAACATGATCAAGAACAAGAGTGGAACCATAACTGATAGTCGCTTATCATTAAAGAGTCAAAATAAGAATACAACCATAGCTTCGACGCAACACTCTCCTTTAGCGGGTCGTCAGCACAACATGTCTCGAAAAAGCCTGTCAGGGATGGGACAACCCTCTCTCTCCGGATACTTGGAAATAGTATCCTTGCTTGGATTTGGCCTTAGGGAATCAAGAAGGCTTTTGCAGCATGAAAGCTTTTGGGAACTTAGAAATTCTGCCACTCTTTGGAACTAGCTTGCAAATGGAAATGGGCAAGATTTTATAGAAGGAGGAAGGGGAGTTGGGATCCCTATAATTACGGAATTGGCCCTATCATCAAGGAAGCTTCCATGAGAGGTGGAAAACCACTTCCTCTCTATGGAAATCCGTAGCCAAACCTCCCAACTCAAGATAGAAATCAGCCCAGTAATTTGTTAGGATGAAACTTCTGCCTTTTATTTTTTAAAAACACCTCTTAATATGGTTGGTGCGGGTGCGACTCTATGACAGAGCGCCAATTGGCGCGTCCTCTTTGGAGGATTTTCCCTCTTGCCGCGAGGGCTGAACTATGGAACCGCGCCAATGGAAAAAGAGCTATTTTTAGGGTTTTTTGCAAGGAGATGTCTTCAGGGCAATGAAAGCTCATCTTCAGAGGGATGAAATGAAAGTATTTTCAAGTCTTGTTTCTGCTCACAGGTCACGGAATGAACCCTCCAATGTGCGGGATGGGGATTGCAGGGACGGTGACAAATTTTTGTGTAACACACATAACAATAAAGAATCGTTTAACATCAAGAGAAATAGTTCACATAGATGCCACAATCATGAAATTATTACAACACATTTCAAATAAGTTAAGCACCAAATTCATTGAAATAGTTCAATTACTTCAGTACATGTGAAAGCCAACATGAATCATTAAAATTACAATTATTTCCTTAAAACATTCACAATCCATGCATGAAAATGTGCAGGCCAAAACGCTTCAAGTATTAAGCAAAAGTTCCAAGATACATAAGTACAACGAGCACCACTAGCTCCAATAGTGGAGCATTAGAGCTACTACTTTCTCCCCAAAAGTATTACCTCTATCTCTCTAATGCCTATGGCAGAATCCAAGGTTAAAATTCCTTTATATGAGTAATGAGGATCCTTTTATAACTTGAGGCATGACTTTTCATATCCTCATGACTCTTGGCTTTCCAACTTCTGATCACCTTTGGACTCATATACTTGGTTCTTTTGTCCATACATGACCCTTGGACTTCCACTTCTTTGTCTTTATAATAATTAGTTGACTACATCATAATTTCCACATCATCATGTGATGAGGACGTGACAAGTCACTATCATTGATGACTTGGACTTGTAGTGATCGATGACATGGAGTTTCTTAAATGGTGACATGGCTGCCACTCGTGTATTTGATCTTGCGTGCAACTTTCAATCGTTGTTGTATTCACCCCACAAAGGGTATTTGATCTTATGGAGTCCTCAAGGTGCTTTGATAATCAAGACTTTAATGTGTTCTTGGTTCTTTAATGCTTCCTTTATCTTCCTTCTTTGCCTGATCTTCTTCATGAATGCTTGCCATGTTGTTCCTGAAATATCTATAACTACAATCATTCATGGCAAGCAACATTAGCCTAAAAAGTCTCCTATTCTAACATGTTTCGAGAAAATTTTGTGTTCATGTATTAACAATGCACTTGGAGAGAGAAAGGAGAGATTATGGGCACAAGGGCACACCTCAAAAGACTAAAGGGATGAAGAGAGGGAGCTTCAAGGCTTCGAGATACGCTCATGCGCTCAAGAGGAGAGAGATAAAATCAAGGGAGGGCATAGAGCACATGTCCGAAGGATGAGGATGAGGCTTCAGGCTTCCCAAGTGCATTGTGCACTCAAGGGCGACAAGGAGAGTGCAAGGAGAAAATATTAAGACTAAAGGGGAAGGCTTTGGGGCTTCAGGGTATGCTCATGTGCTCAAGAAGGAAGAGGGAATAAGGTGTAGTGTCAAAGAATGAAGGATGAAGTATGAGGCTTTAGGGCTTCATAGTGTGATCATGCGCTCAAAAGGGCCAAGTAGAGCACGAGGCACATTACTGAAGGCTGAAGGGGTTAGGCTTCGAGTCTTCGGGGTGCACTCATGCACTCAAGAAGGAATAGGAGGGTGCAGGGCACCTTTTCGAAGCATGAAGGATGAGGCTTTAGAGCTTCAAAGTGTTCTCATGCACTCAAAAGGGCCAATGAGGGTGCATGGTGCATTGTTGAAGGTTGAAGGGGTTAGGCTTTCAAGTTGAAGAAGTGCGCTCAAAGGAAGACTCAGTTCTTTAGGGTGCAGTTCAAAAAAATCAAGGGGAAAGATAATTAGAGTGCACTATGCACTCTTGGATGGCACAGGGCACACTTTTGATCAAAAAATTATTCTCACTCAAGGCTTTAATGTGCATTTTTGCGCTCATAGCCTTAACGGGTTAACTTTGCAACCAAAATTTGTTTAAGTGCGGAATATGGAACAAGGGGCGAACATAATGAGTTTGGACATTAACTCATGTGTGACACATACCAACTCATCAATAGAACTTATAAAATCTTGAAGAATGATAAATATACATCAAAATGCCACTTTACATACATTACCCAAGTACAACAAAAAAAGTGTATGTGACTGCGGCCACAAGTATCGTTTTGCAGCAAACAAAGGTATTGTGATCATGAAATGCACTAGAGATGTTCTATCAATGCGACGACACTTAAGAATGATCAATAATGCTTGAAACATATAGAATGAATTGAAATTACACTCAACGACCAAGGAGACACTAGATTTGGCAATTAGGTAGGCTCCAAATTTGAATATAGTGAAATTTTTGGAGGGTTTTTTAGCAGCGACAACACTTAGAAACACATTGAGCAAGCTTCAGCTTCTATTATTAGGAATTGATTTTAAGATAAATGATCATCCCTTTATCAAGTATTGACCAATCCATTATATTTCCTATAATTACCTTTTCGATCTGATTATATACCTAGAACCTCATTGTACTTGAATTCATTAAAACACACAAAAGATTTCCATATCTCAATTGTTTCGATCATAGGAAATGGTAATAAGCGCGGAAATTTTAAGATATTCATACTATGAGTTTCATATATTTTGTTGCTCTATTTCCACTAGGCTTGGAAACTACCCCAATAGAGTTACCATAGAAGCACAAGCGTTACTTCGCTGCCAATATGCCTAGAATGTACCCCAACAAAGTCTCTTGCTCCACCTCCCTGTGCAGGAATCCTTTCTTTTATTTCACCATTTATTTATTTATTTAATAGGAATGTGCTTCAACACTTATTATTTTCAGCAGGCAGAAGAGGGATCTCGACTTATTGAGAGTAGAGGAGGTTTCCCCTTCATAGAAATATTATTTAACCTCCAATATTGGTTTGCTCACTTTAGATTTTCCCCTTATCCTTCTCTACTATATGGATAAGCACGTAACACACCAAGTAGACATACACCAAGTTGGGGAGTTTGGACACCAGAATAGATGCAGATATAATAGGTTCACTCAAGGTTTTCCTTTTGGATGTATCAAATTTTCCATCTAGACTTAGCTCAACCTATGGAATCTTCCCAGATAAAGAAGAAGAAAAAACAAATATTCATGTGTTGTGGTTGTCACGTTTTCTCTTTTATTTCACCAGAAAGTATTTCTGAGCCATACACTTTTCACATAAGGTATTATTTATGTATAATGACCAAGAAACAAAAAAATAAATGACCCAACTAAACATGAAATTTACATGACTAACATTGACAAAAAGAGAAAAAAAATGAAATACTTTACTGGAAGCAAAAATTAAAGCTGCTATTGTAAATAATTATTTAAATCTCGGCCATTTATGGGAAGAGGGTCAATCCTCCTGACTAATGATTTTAGCTTGAAGGTATTATGACAAAGCTTCTATTTGATGGTGAACAGGTTGATCCATAGAGGTTGGAATTTCGTGTGTTTTCATTTCAATTCGTTGGGTTTGTACCAGTTCAATACTAAGTCACCGACATTGAAAATATTCGTCCCTGTGGATTTCTTGTTAAACTAGTGCATAATATGGTTTTAATGGATGAAAATTATTTCTTTGGATTTGAGCCCTTCTTCCTCAAGTTTAACTAAAGTATTTATCTTGGTTTGAACCAAAAGGAAAGATCTACCTTGGTACTGTTGGCTTGAGGGGTCCTGACCCAGGTTCAGAGGTTAAGTTTTGCCAAAAAACCCCTATACTACTGGCCCTTTCGGCAATGACTTACTTGCGGAGGCAAAAGTCTCACCCGAAGCAGTATGGGAGGGTGCGGTAACTAGGTTTTCGCACCCTGAGAGAGAGTAGGTAAGTCAAATAGGATTGTGTTCCCAACTTCTAAATAACTTCAGATCTAGTTACAAACTTATATCGAAGAGTTCATATCTACTAACTATCTTCACATACACATGCGAAACACTGATCTATCAGTACAACAACTATAATAACATTAATCGACATATCATAGGTTTAGGAACAAGGATATTCTCGCAGTTATATCAGATCTATTCGTAGGTCGATAGTTCTCAGTTACCAGAGTTACTATCAATCATAGATTAAATCAGCACCTTTGCATCAGTAATATCACAAGTAAGATCATAAACGCATACACAATAGATCACAGGAATACTCAGTATTATAACAACACATAATCAACCATAGATCTCACAGTTCGCATCAACAGTAGTACATAAACTCATATAACGCAGAGATACTCTAACCAAATTCGCATATATTAATATCCAAAACCCAAATACACTTCAACGCAGCCTGCACACACAGCCAGCAGGGTCCACACATAGTAGGACTAAGGATCTTCGCGCACAACCAGCAGGAGTCCTTTCCCTATCAACCCAAATAGATCTAACACTTCGCAACTATCATCAATACATATTCTCTTCTGCCTATGTCTCAAAAAAGGTTCATTTATTTATACCGATTTAGCCTATGCATCCAATGGTCCGCAAACTGTGGTTTGTAGACTCTTGGTCTACCCTTGACCCGTTACAATGCGTAAGGGGTTTTGACTGGCCCCAAAACCCCCGCGTTAGGCTAATTAGGACCAAAATATACAAAATCGCAGCTTTTAGGAGACCCTATTCCAACAGTCCCCCAACACAATCTTGTGACTTGTCCCGAGTCACTAAGAGGGTGGGTTCTCCACCTGTGCCTACAAAAATTTGATCGCCTTGGCTAATGGAGGCAACATGCCTTTGCTCTGAGCAGCGGCTTTCTGGGCAATGTCGACCATATTTTCAGAAATTGGGCCTTCCGTTGTGGCAGTGACACTCGCTAGAGTCTGGTTCAGCTGGTTAACCGCGACATCCACATCCTGTGACAGCGTGAGGGCCTCAACAACCCAAGGCTTCAAGCAGTCGTTGAGGGAATTTTTCTTGTGCCGAAGTTCATCAATATCAGTTTGGAGGGTGTGACTGGTGCGTAACTGTGTCAAGCGTTGAGCAGGAACTAAAGTGGATAGGGTAGCTTCTATTGTTGCGAACTCTTCTTCTTTCTGCCACAGGTCCTAGTTGATGCTTCATAGGAGTGGGTCGCGCTTGACCTTGGTCCATAGCTGCATGGCCATATCTAATAGTTGGGTACCCTACGCGATTTTCCCTATAATGGTCCACATAGCCTCTGCGACCAGCATGGTTCGCTGGGCCTGTACCTCTGGGGATGTTTTAGTCTGCAACTTAGCCTAGAGGTTCGCAATCCGTTGCTTCGTGCGTGCCTTGACCATCTGAACTTCCTTGTGGGAGGCCTTCAGTGCTACGACCAACTTTTCAACCTTCGCCTGAGGGGTGGCTATGGCCGAGATCTCTGTGGTAACCTCCGTGCAAAGTTGGTGAATCATGTTTTCGAGGTCTTCATGCTGCGTGGTGGCTTGCAATGTATCTGTCTTCATCTGTAGCACCCAGAGCTCGGCCTGGATTGTGTTGACCAAAAATTTCTGTTGCTAATCTAAGGCTACCCATCGGTTCTTTATGGCCAAAATGACTGCATCAATGATTTTTTCAAGGTCTCCATCAGTTAATGTGACTGTCTCGTCACGTGTCATCCGCTAGGAGCGCTGCTTCTTGCGGGGCGTTTTGACGGGTTCGCTTGTTCGCTTCATGCTGCAGGGGGAGGAAGGTCCTCCTACATCCCGTCCTTTTGTTCCTAGGTATGGCTGCGTTACCTGAGTCTCTGCATCAACGTCTTTTTCAAAGTTCTACTTCTGATGTGCGTCTTTTTGGGCGGCCGCTGTCATGTCTTGTCTGGTACTATTGGTCGCACTTCTGGTATCCTTGAGGACGACAGAGGGGGTGACTCTTGAGGTGCCTTGGATGCTCTTCACACCAGTTTTGAAGCCAATATTCCAATTAGGCAGCTAGAGCGCAATGACAGTGTCAATTTCTTCATCTGCCACCATATAAGGGAGCGAAGTCCAGGCTTTATCTTTGTGTGCTTTGATCTGGACGTTGTGCATAGTGATTTGAAAAGTCGCAATATCCTTGTATCTGTCATACATGGTAGGGGACAATCATGGTCGGGAGTTAATGGCTGTGGCCAAGCTATGCTGAAAAAGGACCCAGAAAACTTGGTTATCTTCGAGACGCTGCAGGTCCCTAGAATCCCAAAAGTGTGCATAGCAAGCTCCTTCGCACATGTCCTGGGTAAGTTCAGGAAGGACTGACTCCTCAGGGGCTTCCCAGGCAACCAAAGCTATGAGGAATAGTAACCAGGAATAAAAAAATGCATGGCCCTGCTCCTGGGACTCGCAAACATTAGTCAAAAACTCATCGCACAAATATTGGGCCCAGTTAAAATGTACCACTTTCCCGCATTGTCCGGATAACTGAATTACGTAGGCTGGGAAAGGGGAGACCTGATATTTTCTCATCATTTTTCATGCCAGCAACATCGTGCCTAGCTGCGTGCCTTGGTCACTGATTGTCTTGGTTATAAAAGCCCGAGTATTGCGCTCCACATGGTATGTCTTGCGCACATACTCAACCATTTCCGCCTCATACTTTTTACCCATGTGCTCCAGAGGATTGGGGCCATGCATGGGAAGGCCAGTAATTTTGTGAACTAGCATAGTGTTGATGGGGATCTTGTCCTGGATCCACAAGCAGCCATCATTAATTAGAGAAAGAAACTGTTGGGCGAGTCGGTCCGTAAAGGGGTAGTGACCGAAGTGAGGCATCCTTAACAAGTTCAGGAGCCCAGACCCAACCAATCCATGTACCCAATGCCGAGGAACAATTTTAATCCCATTGTCTTCCTGAATCATGTCAAGGTATAATTCAGGCACCAGCTAAGGGAAGGCCTTCAGACTGGCCAAGTCATGATCGTCAAATTTGATCTCATGTAGCTTCCCAATAGGGTTACCAATGGGAGGGACTTCTACTGGGGTCAGTGGCATCTGCAGATAAGTGATCAGGCCATCGAGGTGCTTTGGTGTGCATTTCGCAGGGCCTGCGCGGCCAGACGAAGGGAGGTAACCAGGTGATTGGTCCGACAGGCTGGGCCTCCTCCTGAGCAGCTTACGCTTGGGGCATCACCTTCAAGGATGATACATTCTGCGGGGACGCATGAGGTTTCCCCTTAACCCATTTCTCGGGTTCCAGGAGTTTCCTGGAGTCTTCTTCTTTTTCCTTGCCCTTCTTAGTGAGTGGGGTGGAGAAAAGGTTTTCAGCCTCCAACTCAATATCCACCACTTCCTCAATTCCCAGTTCCATCGAGATTACTGGTGCTGAGGGTTCAGCAGGATTCGTAGCTAACATCCTGGTGCGAAAAAAAAATTCAAGATTGCTACTATCCGAGGGAGCAGGTTGCTCAGATAGGAAAGAGACGCTAGGGGCACAAAAATTCTTACAGCACCACTCCGTCTGGGACAAACATGGAAAGTACGAGTTATTCAAGCGATACGGAACCCTTGGCTGCTCTAGCCCACCTGTTTTATAGCTTTGGCGACTTCCCAATGGTAGGGTAGAATTCACATGGAACTTACCATCAAGTAAATGGTAAAAAATCTCCAAAAATCGCCTTATTAAACGGCAGCCGCCCATCCCATCCAAAGGTAATTTTTTCTTTTTACCCAATTTGACTGTTCCAATGGCTAGTTTTTGTACCCTGGGTGCGCCCAGCATACCCTTGTGCTCCCAGTGCACCTATGCGCTTGGAGCATACCCCCTACGCTCCCGGCGCACTGGCTGTAGCCTGAGCTTATTCCTTCCAAAGGTAATTCTATGTCACCATAGCCCAACCACCAAGATTTTTTTTTCCCGTTGCCTTGCCTGCGTAGTGACCTTCTATTGTGCCCTCACAAGCTTCTGCCAAGATAGTGGGCCTCTCATGCTCCAGAATGTATCTGCACAACACTTGGCCAACACCTAGTTTATATAAAGGACCAGCGATAATAGTAAAATCCGCCGCCTAGGTAACCAACTCCTTCTTTTGTCGTACCAAACATTCTGCAGATTTTGTGCCTGTATTCAGGGGCTGAACGATATCAGTGAAGTGCGCATGAACGACCCTTATGGCGAACCACTGCACATCAGGCAATCCTTCCCTCAAGTTAAGGGGTTCCCCGCCTGACTCAAGTTGGGGCAAGTGATCTGGCCTCGCATTCAGCTTCGCTGGCTTGACTATGACTTCAAAATTGTATTCATGAACCATCAACAGTCGCCTGAATAGTTTCCACCCCCAATAGAGGCTTATTCATCAGGGAATTGAAATCTGAATGATTTGTAAACATCTTAAAGTGTTCTTCCAATAGATAGTGTCGATACTTCTGTAGTGCATAGACCATGGCCAACCCTTCCTGTTACACAGCAATTTGTCACCGTCCCTACAATCCCCATCCTGCACATTAGAGGGCTCATTCCATGACCTGTGGGCAGAGTTAAGACTTGAAAATACTTTCATTGCATCCCTCTGAAGATGAGCTTTAATTTCCCTGAAGGCATCTCCCTGCAAAAAACTTAAAAATAGGTCTTTTTCTGTTGGCGCGGTTCCATAGTTCAGCCCTCGCGCCAAGAGGGAAATCCTCCAAAGAGGGCACGCCAATTGGCGCTCTGTCATAGAGCTGCACCCGCGCCAACCATATTAAGAGGTGTTTTTTAAAAATAAAAGGCGGAAGTTTCATCCTAACAAATTCCTGGATTGATTTCTATCTTGAGTTGGGAGGTTTGGCTACGGATTTCCATAGAGAGGAAGTGGTTTGCCACCTCTCATGGAAGCTTCCTTGATGATAGGGCCAATCCCATAATTATAGGGATCCCAACTCGCCTTCCTCCTTCTATAAAAGCTTGCCCATTTCCATTGCAAGCTAGTTCCAAAGGGTGGCAGAATTTCTAAGTTCCCAAGAGCTTTCATGCTGCAAAAGCCTTCTTGATTCCCTAAGGCCAAATCCAAGCAAGGAGACTATTTCCAAGTATCCGGAGAGAGAGGCTTGTCCCATCCTTGACAGGCTTTATCGAGACATGTTGTGCTGACGACCCGCTAAAGGAGAGTGTTGCGTCGAAGCTATGGTTGTATTCTTCTTTTGACTCTTTAATGATAAGCGACTATCGATTATGGTTCCACTCTTGTTCTTGATCATGTTCATGAGTTATGTCCTCTTCGACTGACATATAGTTGTATGTACTGGGTTTTATGCTTGCGTTTGTGTTGTTTCTTGCATGTGCAGGTGTCCGATCACGGAGATCGTGAGGATTGTGATCTGCCAGGGCGAAGGAACGGGAGCACCACCTCTTCTACAAACGACAGCGTCGGATTCCAGGTAAGCCTTCCTCGCAAGTCAGTTTATTTACAATTAGGAACCTGCACTGTAGCATGTTTGATTGTTGCTAGACCCGATCTGGGCTAGTAGGGATCGCCTCTGTCCGCAGAGGGGATTTACCTCCTCAACAATTTGGCGACTCCACTGGGGACTCAGCTTATTGTTTGATTTGTAAACTATAGATGGAGTCTGAAGCACAGCCAGATAGCCTTCGAAACGCTTTTGCTCTGCATTAGCGGAGTAGATCAACGCTGCTTCAGTTGATCTCCAGTTTGGTTTACGGACTAGACAACTTGGAGTTTGGTCTTCTCTTTCCGGTCAAATTCTTGGTCTTGCTTGCTTGGTCAACTCTTTGGACTGGATTTTCCTGTTTGTTTGGCTTTGTTTTAGCCTTGTTTTCACTTGTCTGTGTCTGAGATTGCCTGTTTTTATTTTTTCCATAGTAAACTTGGCTGGCGTGCTTTTTAGCGTAACAGTCGCGCCCATTGGCGCAGGTTTCTTGTGTATCACCCGCACCATTACCTTTTTGACACTAATTTCAAGCTCACAGTCGTGCCAATCCTGTGAGCTATTAGGGTTTGCTGTGTTTCAAGCTTTCTGAGGCTGACTTGTGATTTTGATCTTGTTTTTTCGGCTGTTTGAGTGCACTGGAGCCTGGTTTGACTGGTTGGAGCCTCCTTCCTTTGGTTGTTTGCCTATTTCTTTCGATTTTTCATACGAGCCCTAGGGCATCTAGGTGCCTTTGTGAGTCGAGCCTCCCTTGGGAGTTTTTTTGTTTCCGTTCGTTCAGTCGGCTGTGGGATCGCTTCCTTGCATTCCTTTGACAGTTGCCTATCATATTGTTGTGTTTTTGAGTGACTGATTTCGTTTTCATTCGAATTTCTCTTTGCTTCATTTTGGGCCTAGATCACACAGCTCATTGGTGTCTTTGGGACTTTTCTTGATTTTGAGAGACTTTTTGTCGATTTGAGATCTGATTGTTTGTGCCATTGAGTGAAATTTGTTTGTTTTGCTCTCTTAATATCATTTCTCGAATTGATTTTTTTTATTTTCGGTTTGTTTAGTGCATCTAGCTATCAAACATTGAAAATAAAAAAAATCTCTTTTGCTTATTGGTTGATTAGTACAAATTGAAATCTTTTCGATTTTACTAGTATTTAGTGAATTTGAAAGAAAAAATTTTAGTTTCATTAGTTGCATTAGAGATATCATTGATTGTCTTCTGATCATTTTGTTTGTGTAAAAAAAACTCTCAACTCTTCTGTAGCTAGTTTTCATCGAACGAAATGATGAACTGTGGCATGTAGTTTTGCATTTAAGAGATTTTTGAGACAGCACATTCGTTAGGGCCTGAAAACTGAAACGTAATTGAAGATCAACTTTAAAATTCACTCAATTTACACTAAGGCAACATTGAAATCTAACGAAACACATTTAGAGGTCTAGGCTAGAGACGTGTTCCGGCATCTTTAAACCTAGTAGCTATCGTTCGCCTTTTGGCTTTAGACAGCGCTAGTACGGACTTGTGCTCCCCGTACCGTTGTGTATATAAAGGGAGACCCCCCTAGGTTTCAATCCTTTATCCACAGGAAGCCGAGTCTGCCGCCCTATACCCGTGATACACCGGACACAGCATTCGGGAAGATTGCCTGCACGTACGGAAAGGCCTTGGTTGATTTCTCTTTCATTTTTGAAACCAAGGTGTATATTGCAGTTCACGGTTATTTGGTGCACCCTTTTTTCCTAGTATTCCTGAGCAGTAATTTGATCTTTTCTGACTCCCTAAATTTGAAAGGATCACCAAGCGCTTGTCCTTTCACGCTTGTGTCAAATCTGAAAGAGATAGAGTCACCCTTTTTACCGTTTCTCGACTCTTAAAACATGAAACGGTGAAGTTTCTTATTTTTCAATGTGGTAAAAATTAATCACCCACGATTACACGCCTTGTTAGACTTTGCTTGTTGACCATTTGATCATGTGTCTCGACTCTTTTTCAGCCCGTGTGTGGTGTTGAGTTTTGATGGAAACTTTTTCAGAGTTTACCAACCAAGGAATCCCTTCAGAAGGGAATCCTGGTCATTTTCCTCCTTTTGGGAATGTTGGTGCTCCTTACATGGCAACGTTGTCCCTTCCTGGGTTAACTGTTGGGTTGCCTGTCTGGTTGTTTTCAACCTCTGTGGTCCCGAATGTCTCCACTACTGTTCAATCAGTTCCACCGCCGAAACAACACCATGTTGATTCCCAGGTGGAACTCTCCCCTTCTTCGCCCGTTTCTGCGTCCTCATCTTCTACTTCGCCTGGTGAAACTCTGGATTCGAGTAACCAGGTGGCTAAGAAGAAGAAGAAGAAGACAAAGAAGAAGAAGTCCGATAAAAGAGAGGCTAAAGTTGCCACTACTGTTTCTGAAACATCTCCTCCTGATGTACCTTCCAACCCTCCACGGAAAGTCAAGTTCCCCTGCATGTTGTGCACGGGAGACCATCTTCTTCAAGATTGCCTTGGCATTCCCAAGGTGCTTGAAGCATGGTCCAACAGCCCTTCGCCGTTGTCTTTGACTTCCGGGAGCCAGGTTGGGGGCACGTCTTCAACTGGTGCTAATAAGGCTCCTAAGAAGCAGGGTAAGATCACCAATCCCTGTAAGTTGTGTGAATGGCATCATGCCATTCACCTTTGTCCTTATATGGATCAAGCCAAGAGAGTCTTGGACAACCCGACTGTTTCTACACCATGCCTCCCGGCTGGTTATAAACATCTTTCTTTGAGTATTCCACCTACTGATGCCATGATTGGTCAAGAGTCATCCTTGGTCAATCCCACTCCCTCAGAAATTCGAATTCAAGAATCCGCCCCTGACCAACCATTGGTCGTGGGATCGGTTGAGCTGGCCCCGTCCGCGATACACCAGGGCTTTTCTGTCGAGAGTGGGTCCCACATCCATCATGTTCTTCTGGTTTCCTTAGATTCTTCAGACTTGGAGAAAGATTCTCCTGTCCCTATACCTCAACAAGCAGCTCCTTCACCTCCTGTAATGGAGGTCCCGGAGGATACTCCTCCCGCCTTCGAGATGGAGGTCATGGAGGAGACTCCTGCTTCTGTAACATTAGGGGAAGACCTTCTCCGTTCGATGGTATCCCCTCCGAGTAGTTTGGTCGCTTCCTTTGATTGGAATCGATTTGTAGGATTTCGCCTTCCATCCTATGTGCCTTTCGAAATCACAGTACAGGCTTTTGGTCTGGTTGTACCCAGTACCATTATAGACGAAGGCGCCTCTATTAGTATTCTATCCTCAACTACCTGGCAAGCTTTCGGTTCACTGCTGCTTGCGCCTGTTACACAGAATCTGTTGACTTTTAACAGAAGGACGATTCAACCTTTGGGGATCCTTCCAAGGTTACCTATTACTTTGGGAGGTAAAATCGTCCATATGGACGTGATGGTTGTTCCAGGCCCCTTGGATTTCAATCTGCTCTTGGGGCCCGATTACACTTATGCCATGGGAGCTCTTGTCTCCTCCCTTTTTCATGTGGCTTGTTTTCCGCATGAAGGACGGATGGTGACCATTGATCAGCTTGCGTTCTTTGGTCCTAATGTGGTAACTGGTCCGCCATCACCCCCTCCTGGTTTTTATCCACCCGTTGTATCTGCTCCACCGCAGGTCAACTATGTGTCTACCTACCCTGTGCCCGCACTCAGTGATGACGCCGTCGTGCATAGTGTACTGGGGGCATTGGGTCCTGACTTCCAGGATGTTTTCCTTCCATCGGGAGTGGAACTCTTGGAAGCACCGCCTTCTTGTCCATTTTGACGAAGGTCGCTTAGAGCATGGTTTCCTCCCTGTGTCAAGCTCTTTAAAAAATGAAACCAGATTCTCGGAGCATAGTTCCTCCACTTGTGTCAAGCTCCTAAAAACAATGAATCAAGCTGTTTGAGGATAGTTCTTTTAAGTGTGTCAACCTCGTTAAAATAATGAAACACGAGCCTGTTCAATTCAAGTTTTGTTAACTTTAGATCAAATCTCTTGTGTTGAACCTTCACTCCATTTCCAATGGACTGAAGCTTGGGGGGCATGTTCCTCGGATTGAGACATCATGCTGGGGGGCATGCCCGTTTCCTTATTTCAAGCATAGTTTGTGTTTTAAGCTTGCATAAAAATAAAACTCATTTCCAAGCATAGTTTGCATATGTGTGTCCATGTGTGCTTTTAAGCTTGCGTAAAAATGAAATGTGTGATTAAATACATTGTGTGAAATTTTCATTTGGGTCGTTTTTTATGCAACTGATACATTAGATAACATTGTATTAGATATCCGCATGACATATAAAAACATCATCACATGTAAAGAAAGATCCATCTGGAAATAGTCATATGTATATATATATATATATATATATGTGTATCGAAATGTTTTCACAGTGTGCATCACATAGATCAAAAAATATATATGTTCGTCTTAATACATCCGGAGACAACATGTCTCTCAAAAAATATGCATGATAAAATTCCTAGGAGTCTAATCTGCATGGTGCTCATGATAACAAGTAACTGCACGCACTAAGCGTCTCAGAATTCGGTGGAGGTGACTGGGCACTCCCACCGTGTGTCTTTGGTACGCCATCGATACATCCGCCAGCTAGGCGTAGTCTGGGATCCCTCGGGCGATGCCCTCGAGATTCTGGATTAACTCCCCCCCCTCTGCACCCTCTGCCTGAGGATCAGGTGCGGGAAGAGTCCTCCGTGCGATAGGAGACATACCGGCTGGTCTCTCTGGACCCACGTCTGCATACATATAAAATGTGTCAGGAAGAACATGTATTAACAAAAAACATAAAAAAAATATAAAATCAAAAAGAGAAGGGGTCATACCCAACTCCTCGTCCCAATCATCTCCCTCCGGCAGTGGGAGATCTGGATCACCAGTGAAATCGGTACCGGCATATGGCCAGTCTTCCACTACAATCAACTGACGCCGCAACCACCCAAAAACCTCCGGCCTCTAGGACATCTGTTGGCCCCCTCTAGCTCTGGGCATCAGTTCTGCCCAGCGAGCCATTCTTGGCTCTCGTGGAATAGGCTCAGCTAATATGGCCCCTTGGCCCTGGAAGATTGGTAATCGTTCCAGAATGAACGATACCAAGATAGAACCATAGCCAAACTATTTCAGCTTGGCTTGTTTGCATTTGGTCAGTTGCCTCTTTATGTTTATCGCCACTGTTGTGGCCCAGTCAAACAATATAGGAGTCATACACTCTGAGGCCAACAAAAGTTGGGCCTTTGTGGCCTCGTGCGGTGCCTGCGACCCCGCAGCCCGCGTGATGGTATGCAGCACCACTCTCAGTGCCAGATCAGGAATGGTATGGATGTCCACCTTTCCACTTCCGGATCCCAGTTGTGCCCCTTGGCACACTCGTGCCATCACTTGCTCCATTTTCTCACCAGATGGTCTGCT
This sequence comes from Pinus albicaulis, assembly GCA_034641835.2. Taxonomy (NCBI): domain Eukaryota; kingdom Viridiplantae; phylum Streptophyta; class Pinopsida; order Pinales; family Pinaceae; genus Pinus; species Pinus albicaulis. The sequence continues at coordinate 1,758,545,956 of CM076578.1, read as the reverse complement.
CCCGGTCAATATGGGCACCGGACCTCTGCGCGATAATCCGGTTATGAATTACACGTCAGCAACCTTCAGTTCTAACACTTGGTCTCGCAGTTTGAATACTTGTTCATCTGCGTTCCACATATTGATCAAGTACTGTAGAAGCTTGGGCTGAGCTCGTAAACAAGGTGTTAGGAAGAACTTTTTTAGCCCACAGTTCCTGAGGGCGTTCATGCAAACTTCATTTTCCATGGCTTTTTCATCCTCTTCACCGTGCTCCCATTCTTTTCACTCAATCACCATTTTTCTCGGTTCACTGCATCAACATGGTCAAAACCCTTAATTAGATCTCTGATGAGCTTCAAATTTCATTCAATTTGATTAAAATATCGAATTTTTTAGGGGAAAATTGAGGTTATGCCACTGGCGCGGCTGTCTCCTGAACAGTCGCGCCAGCTGGTGCGAGCCCTTTTCATGTAAAAGCCCATTGGCATGGGTCCGTGCCCGATACCTGCGCCAATGAGCGGAGCCCTAAAAATTTAAAAAGTGGCCTCAGAAGTCTAATGCATGATGGAAAACTATTAAAAAACGGATTGAAATGGAGTGTAAAGAAGTGCCTCTTACCTGGAACTGACAGAACTCTGAATGGTAGCCCGGATCGGTCGTAATCACTGTCAGAGGTTTGCACACCAAACTGGACCACTGCTGCTCTTCGGTGAGGTAAATAGTAAAAAGTAATTCTATTTTTACCTTTTGACATATTTATAACTTTTTTAACTCAAAATAGGTTTTGAAAGTTATTTTTCTGAATATTTTAATGTATTTGTGTCGAAAATGGGTTTTACACTTGCCTTTTTGTGCAGCAACAGGGCTTTCACGCAACGGAAACGGTGAAACGAGTTGTATTTTATACTTTTTCGGACTCGGTAAATACACGAAAAAGTCACTCTAGAGTCATCTTTCAGCTCTTTTCTGACTCTCTAAACATGAAAAGATTGCCGAGGCCCTTGTCGTTTCGATCTCGTTAAAGTGGACACGAATCGACATCTACCCAGTATACGTTTACCCCTTTTTCGGGCTGGGATGGATTATTTACGAAAAAGGAATACCCTAGCCTATCGCGACTAGGAGGTTTTCTCGGGTATTGTTTTCTACCTTTTCGGGTCCGGGGAACTATCTACGAAAAGGGACCGCTGGAGTTTACTTTTCTGTTGTCTTTTCAAACTCTCTAAATATGAAAAGATGCCAAGTTCTTCCTTTGTCAGACTCGTTAAACCCTGATGACATCGGATTCAGTCGAAATGACGTTATTTGAGTCACTCCTTCCTAAGGCTTGTTAAATGTACTAGGATGGATTCGCCCGAAGGGCGGACTTATATTACAAGCATATGCTATCCCCTTCAAGCTTGTTATCAAAAATAATTGGGGTACTTGCCAGAAATGGTGGGGGAAAATGGAACCAGCATCGTTGTCGTGTCGGCAGTATGTCGCTCTTGAACATGGCACTTGTCTGCATTCGTGTCGGGTTGGGGACATCTCATCTCGTCCTTCACTTTGCCTCCGTGGGTTTGGATAATCCCTTTTGACCTCTCATCTGCTCATTGCCTCGTCACCATGACCTCTGATCCGTTGATGTCAAATACTGCCAAGTCCATTATCGTGCCGTTTACATGTTCAAGATAAGTTGACCTCTGCAAGTATCAACCTTCCTCTGATTCTCATATAATCCTGATTCACAAAAACATTATGTTCCTCTGTCTCGTGTCGATGATGTGGGAAACATTATGGCCCACCTTCGATCAAGGTCACTTCCTTTCGACTTCAGCTCATTATCCAGGAAGATGGTCTAGAGACTCTTTCATGGTACCTTGGAGCCTGCATGCCTCAATGGCAGGTTCGTCGCATTCGACGTGAGGTTTTCATCATTGGCCTCCAATCGAGTGATTCTATGGGTGTTCGACACCAACTCATTGATTCGCACGCCGTAGATTGTACCTATAGTACCTTGAGGGCCATTGTCACTATTGGTGGTTCCTCTCGCGTCTGTTAACAGCTTTCATCATTGGCTGGTAATCAGGCGATGTTCTTGCATGTTCGACTTCAGCTCACATATTCGCATGCTTGAACTTGTACTTTTTTCGGGTCGAGATGGAGCGCAAGACCCTGGATTGTGTCTGTTGTAATCTAGGCTGCGATATTATGGATTATTATGATTATTTACATGACTCACTGATTGGATGGCTGCGACCATACCTGAGTCTATTTATCGATCTTCATTGGATGGCTGCATCCATGCCTTGGATCTAGATTATTGTAAACTCTGTTATGGATGGTTGCGCCCATACCACGCATATATATCATGTATTTGAGACATCAATTGTACTTCGCTCCGCAGGTTTTTCGATGGCGGTGTTTTCGGTCGCCATGTTCTCGTAAAGCATTTCACCCCTCTCTCTCTCTTTCGGGCCTCATGCTTTAGGGGGCATCTGTTACACAGCAATTTGTCACCGTCCCTACAATCCCCATCCCGCACATTGGAGGGCTCATTCCGTGACCTGTGGGTAGAGTTAAGACTTGAAAATACTTTCATTGCATCCCTCTGAAGATGAGCTTTAATTGCCCTGAAGGCATCTCCCTGCAAAAAACCTTAAAAATAGCTCTTTTTCTGTTGGCGCGGTTCCATAGTTCAGCCCTCGCACCAAGAGGGAAATCCTCCAAAGAGGGCGCGCCAATTGGCGCTCTGTCATAGATCCGCATCCGCGCCAACCATATTAAGAGGTATTTTTTTAAAATAAAAGGCGGAAGTTTCATCCTAACAAATTCCTGGATTGATTTCTATCTTGAGTTGGGAGGTTTGGCTACAGATTTCCATAGAGAGGAAGTGGTTTTCCACCTCTCATGGAAGCTTCCTTGATGATAGGGCCAATCCCATAATTATAGGGATCCCAAATCCCCTTCCTCCTTCTATAAAAGCTTGCCCATTTCCATTGCAAGCTAGTTCCAAAGGGTGGCAGAATTTCTAAGTTCCCAAGAGCTTTCATGCTGCAAAAGCCTTCTTGATTCCCTAAGGCCAAATCCAAGCAAGGAGACTATTGCCAAGTATCCGGAGAGAGAGGCTTGTCCCATCCCTGACAGGCTTTATCGAGACATGTTGTGCTGACGACCCGCTAAAGGAGAGTGATGTGTCGAAGCTATGGTTCTATTCTTCTTTTGACTCTTTAATGATAAGTGACTATCGGTTATGGTTCCACTCTTGTTCTTGATCATGTTCATGAGTTATTTCCTCTTCGACTGATATATAGTTGTATGTATTAGATTTTATGCTTGCGTTTGTGTTGTTTCTTGCATGTGCAGGTGTCCGATCACGGAGATCGTGAGGATTGTGATCTGCCAGGGCGAAGGAACAGGAGCACCACTTCTTCTACAAACGACAGCGTTGGATTCCAGGTAAGCCTTACTCGCAGGTCAGTTTATTTACAATTAGGAACCTGAACTGTAGCGTGTTTGATTGTTGCAAGACCCGATCTAGGCTAGTAGGGATCGCCTCTGTCCGTAGAGGGGATTTACCTCCTCAACACTTCCCTTGCTGCGGTGGCATATTTGGTGGCTCGAGGGGTCCTGACCTAGGTTCAGAGGTTAAGGTTTGCCAACAAACCCCTGTAATACTGGCCCTTTCGGTAGTGACCTGCTTGCGCAGGCCAAAGTCTCACCTGAAGCAGTATGGGAGGGTGTTGGAACCAGGTTTCCGCACCCTGAGAGAGAGCAGGTAAGTCAAACAGGGCTGTGTTCCCAACTTTAACAGTGTTGGAACAGGTTCTCCTACGAGCCACGAAACTGGTCCAATTTTGAATACTTTTGATTCTATTTAGTCTAGCACAGGTTTTTTGGGGTGGGACAAAGCCCAGAAAGCATTGTAATGGGAAAAAGGGTAAACCATGGTTCCGCAAACCACGGTTTGCGGACCATAGGAAAGTTTAGGCTAGATTATTATAAATAGAGGAACATTTTGTATTGTAAGGTAGGCAATGAAGAGCTATTAATGAAAATTGTGGGATATCTGTTTGGGTTTTGGGGAAAGGACTCCTGCTGGCTGTGTGTGCAGAGATCCAGAGTCCAGCTATGTGCGGACCCTGCTATTGTGTGCGTAGGCTGGGATGGGTATTGTATGAAGGAACTGATGAATTGATGAATAAGAAAGGTTGCTTGAGAACTGAATTTGTGTATACTATTTGTGTGAATCATTGGTAATTACTGCATTATGCGCATTCTGTATTCAAGCTGCGAAAGATCTGTGTAAGTGTGTTTTTTGTATCTGGATCTGTTTTGTTCTATTTTATGCAATATTGTGCTTTTATCATAGAAATATATAATTATAGATCTAGCGCACGTGGATGCGAAAAGATACCTATTGACCCTGCACATAAATTGGCGATCTGGGTATCACAGGGCCAAACGCAGTTCTTCTTGCCTTACCTATCCTTTCTCAGGGTGTGGAAACCTGGTTCTAGCACCCACCCATACTACTTCGGGTGAGACTTTGACCTACGCAAGCAGGTCACTACCGAAAGGGCCAGTAGTATAGGGGTTTGTTTGCAAACCTTGAATACCGAACCTGGGTTAGGACCCCTTGCGCCAACAAATAGCTCAGATCTAGTTACATAATTATATCACATATTTCATATCTACTAATTATCTTCGCATCCACATGCACAACATTGATCTATCAGTACAGCAACTATAATCACAATAATCGATAGATCATAGGTTCAGGAACAAGGATATTCTTGCAGCTATAACAAATCTATTCGCAAGTCGATAGTTCTCAGTTACCAGAGTTACTATCAGTCATAGATTAAATCAAAACCTTTGCATCAGTAATATCACAAGTAATATCGTAAACACATACATAATAGATCGCAGGAATACTCAGTATTATAACAACACATAATCAACCATAGATCTCACAGTTCACATCAACAGTATTACATAACCTCAGATAACGCAGAGATACTCTAACCAGATTTGCATATATTAATATCCAAAACCCAAATACACTTCAACATAGCCTATGCACACAGCCAGCAGGGTCTGCACACAGCAGGAATGAGGATCTCTGCGCACACAGCCAGCAGGAGTCCTTTCCCTATCAACCTAAACAGATCTAACACTTTGCAACTATCGTCAATCCCTATTCTCTTCTACCTATGACTCAAAAAAGGTTCATCTATTTATACTGATTTAGCCTATGCATCCAATGGTCCGCAAACCGTGGTTTGCAGACTCTTGGTCTACAGTTGACCCATTACAATGTGTTAGGGGTTTTGATCCACCCCAAAACCCCCACGTTGGGCTAATTAGGACCAAAATATACAAAATCATAGCTTTTAGGGGACCCTATTCCAACAGTCCCCCAACACAATCTTGTGACTCGTCCCAAGTCACTGAGAGAGTGGTTTCTCCACCAGGGATTGCAAAAATTCGATCGCCTTGGCTAATGGAGGCAACATGCCTTCGCTCTGACTAGCGGCTTTCTAGGTGATGTCGACCATATTTTCAAAAATCGGGCCTTCCGTTGTTGCGGTGACACTCACCAGAGTCTGGTTCAGCTGGTTAACTACGACATCCACATTTTGTGACAGCTTGAGGGCCTTAATAGCCCAAGGCTTTAGGCGATCATTGAGGGCATTTTTCTTATGCCGAAGTTCATCAATATCAGTTTGGAGGGCGTGACTGGTGCGCAGTCGTGTCAAGCATTGAGCAGGAACTAAAGTGGACAGGGTAGCTTCTAACGTCGCGAAATATTCTTCTTTCTGCCACAGGTCATGGTTGATGCTTCATAGGTGTGGGCCACGCTAGACCTTGGTCCATAACTGCATGGTCGTATCTAATAGTTGGGTACCCTGTGTGATTTTCCTTATAATGACACACGTAGCCTCTGTGACCAGCGCGGTTCGTTGGGCCTGTACCTCCAGGGGTGTTTCAGTCTGCAACTTAGTGTGGAGGTCCACCATCCACTACTCCATGCATGCCTTGACCATCTGAACTTCCTCGCGAGAGGCCTTTAGTGCTACGACCAACTTTTCAACCTTCGCGTGAGGGGTGGCTGTGGCCGAGATCTCTGTGGTAACCTCCGCACAAATTTGGTGAATCATGTTTTCGAGGTATTTGTGCTGCGCAGTGGCCTGCAATGTATCTATCTTCATCTGTGGTGCCCAGAGCTGGGCCTGGATTGTGTTGACTGTAACTTTCTGCTGCTCCTCTAAGGCTACCCATCAGTCCTTTATGGCCAGAATGACCGTATCAGTGATTTGTTCAAGGTCTCCATCAGTCAATGTGATTTTCTCATCACGTGTCATCCGCTGGGAGCGCCACTTCTTGCGAGGCGTTTTGACATGTTCGCTTGTTCGCTTCATGCCGCGGGGGGAGGCAGGTCCTCCTACATCCCGTCCTTCTGTTCCTAGGTCTGGCTGCGTTACCTGAGTCTCTGCCTCGACGTCTTTTTGAAAGGTCTACTTCTGCTGCATGTATTTTTGGGTGGCCATGGTCATGTCTTGTTTGGTACTCTTTGTCACACTTCTGGTATCCTTGAGGACGACGGAGGGGGTGAATCTTGAGGTGCCTTCGACGCTCTTCGCACCAGTTTTGAAGCCGATCTTCTAGTTAGGTAGCCAAAGCACAATGATGGTGTCAATTTCTTCATCTTCCACCATATAAGGGAGTGAATTACAAGCTTTATCTTTGTGTGCTTTGAACAAGTACGAAGAACAATTATGCCACCGCAGCATAATTGTTTGAGGACCATTGGATGCCTATGAATAAAAAAAGGTTCATCTATTTATACTGATTTAGCCTATGCATCCAATGGTCTGCAAACCATGGTTTGCAGACTCTTGGTCTACCCTTGACCCATTACAATGTGTTAGGGGTTTTCACCCACCCCAAAACCCCCACATTAGGCTAATTAGGATGAAAATATACAAAACTTATAAAAAATCACAGCTTTTAGGGGACCCTGTTCCAACAGGTACTTTTGGGAGAGTTGCAAGGCTAGGAGATACAGGTTCAGGGCCAAGATAGATTCTTTACCATAAACCAAAAATTATAGTGACGTTTTGAGGGAAGGCTTCGAAGTTACATGGTTAGCCCATATTGCATTTGTCAAAGCATTTTTCTAGCTCCTTTGTTTAGATAAAATAGTTTTCTTGATTATGCAGATAAGTTTTTTGTTCGTTGATTCAACTAAACCATTTCCCTGCAGGTAATAGTTAGATGCATGCTTTAATATAATACCATTCTCTAATGTGAATTCATAAAGTTTCAACGAAGAAAATAATTCACATTATCAAAGACAAGAGACATTGGAATGCTAAACCTGGTTATAATATTTTTCTTCAAGGAGTGGATGAATTCATGGTCAATTACTTGTCTTAGAGGAACTTCTTCTATCCAACAATTCAAATTATTTTTCATTGTTATAATGTATTGGTTTTGATTCGATGAATGTGGAAATATTTCTCTGATAATGTCTAGTCCCCACTATTGGAATAGTTCCTCGACTGATACTTGTAGCAACGGGGCGATTGACTTCTGATATCGACTGGTGCATCTCTGAAAAGCTTGGAACTTGTGAGCATAAGCATGAGCATCCTTGAATAAAGTGGGTCAATAATAACCATCCCTCATTAATTTATGTGCAATTGTATCGCCCACATAGTGACCACTTGTCGGTCTGTCGTGTAAATATTTTAGTACCTTCTCCTTATCTTGAGGCTCAAGACATATTAGCAAGGCATCGTTATGGTGTGTTCTAAAAATAACTCCATGAACAAGCTTGTAAGATACAGAATTTAGCTTGTTTCCCTAGACTTTTGTTTGTTCGATAGATGCGTGGGAAAGGTGTCACACTCTAGAAATTGTTGTATGTCCAAATACCATGGCACTATTGATTTGGTCTAGGGAACATGTTCAATGTTATACATCTCTATTTCCTGCTCCCAAACTGAAATATCTTACTTGGGAGCATCTCTCGCTTTGGATGAAATTTGACAGATACCATGACCCTTAATGGTATGAATTGGTTTAAACTCCATATCATATTCTTGTAAACATGCTATCTAATTTTCCCTCTTCTCACCCAACTCTTGTTGTATGGAAAGTGTCCTAACCATTGAATGAGGCACAAATATGATAGTGTTAGTTTTAAGAAGATAGACCCTAAAGTGTTTTACTGCATTAAACATAACATAAGCATGTTTATCAATGGCGGGATAATTTCGTTCTGACCCCTGTAAGCTATCACTCATGAAAGAGATAGGTCGTTAATTTCCTTCAGCATCCTTTTGATTCATTATGGCTATAATAGATGAATCTGAATAAAAAAATATAAATAAAGAAATATTTTCCATAATCAGGACTGAATAATGCAGGTGCATTATCAATAAATTGTTTAATTTGAGCGAAAGAATCCTTTTCCATTTAATCTCATTTATAAGTCACATCTTTCTTAATCATTCCTGTAAAGGTTTAACTATTTGAACATATTCAAAGATGAAATTTCACAGGAAATTAATCTTCCCTAATAAATATTTCATAGCCTTTTTATTCACCAGGAACAAAATCTGAGTTATAGCTTTGACCCTTTCGAGATCAACATTGATTCCATGTTTCACATTGATGTGTCCTAAGAGAGTACCTTTTGACACACCAAAGATGTTTTTCTTGGTATTGAGAGAAAGCCCATATTTACAACACCACTCAAATATTTGTCTCAGATGATATACATGATCTAATCTTCTTTTGAATATTACATTTACATCATCTAAATAAATAACTACACTTTGGTCAATCAGGCCACAGAATTCAATGTCCATTACACTTGGAATGTAGCACCAACATTGATAAGACTGAATGGCATACGCTTAAAGTTGAATGTTCCCCACTTGGTCCTAAACATAATTTTACGACAGTCTGGTATTGCCAATAACACTTGATTGTAGCCAAAAAAATCATCTAGCAGCAATAACATCTCAGACCTAGATTTTTTTTGGAGGATATTTCCATGGATGGAACATGGTAATTATTTTTATTAGATGCCCAATTGAGATTATGAAAATTTACAGATAGCCTTATCTCATTGGACTTCTTTTGGACTAGGACCAAATTTGAAACCCAAGTGGAATGTCTAACCTCGAAAATGATTTTAGCATCCAACAACTTTCTTATTTCCTTTTTGATTAGGGGTTCGAACGTTGGATGAACTTTCCTTAACTTCTGTTTAAAAGTTTTTTCCCCTTCTTTAATGGGAATGACATGTTGGATAATATGAGTATCATATGTCTTTAACTCATCGTATTTCCATGCAAACACGTCACGGTATCGTTTGAATAGGTGGATGAATGCTTTTCGTTCTTGTGGAGAACAACATGTACTGAGGTTTACATAATTCATATCTTCTTGAGTTCCTAAATTAACTTGTTTGGATAATAAATTTGAGCTCCGAGTATTGGTATTGATCGGTCCTCTGAACCAATTTTGTAGGTCATATAATTTTTCCAGGGACACTACACTTTTAGGCATAGGTTACCCTTCATTACATAATATGCCTCTTGCAAAGCCTTGTCATGCTATTCCTCCTTATTGGAAACATCTTTAAACACATATGTATTAGCCATAAAATGAAGTATCTAATGGTCGTCATTGAAAATACAAAAATTAGTGATGTTATGGCACATATGGTTTATATATAATATCTATATAAAAAACATTTTTCAATGGATACATCCTAGCGACCGCATTTTCTAATGCATCCGCTGCAACATTTCTAAGCCTAGGAAAAAAATTGTATTAAAAGATTTAAAATAATTAATCAATCGCCATACCTCCTACTGGTATTTTTTAATATTTTATGAAATGAAGTGGATACTGTCCCATACCTAACAAGTAACCACTTCTAAGTCACCAAATACCTTGAGCAGTTATACCTTCAGATTGATGGCTTCATTTAGTCCAAGCACGGATGCTTCATATTCGACAATATTATTTGTACACTCAAACACCAAATGACATGGTAGGATGTGCTTCTTATTGCATGGGTTTATGAGTATGCAACCAACTCCAGAGACATCCTGTTTTCTTAAACCATCAAATTATAGAGTCCAAATATTATAATTAGCTACTAAATTTCTTCTTGCACTATTATTACTATTACTATGCACATCTGTATTACACGATTCATTAGCACCGGTCGGAGTATAAGGAGCTCCAACTGTGTATCAGATGGGACAGGTGATGGATGTGCTTGATAACGCTCGTGATTAATTTCCAAGAAACAATTTCTAAATTTTAAATCAATATAAGAAACAAGCTCATTATGACCCTCAAGTTGGCTCACTCTGCACTCAAATCTGGTTGTTTATGCCCTTATATGGAAGCCATAAATGTGACTAATATGTAGAAAAATACCCTTGTAATTTAATAAACCAATCCCTACTCAGGAGTAGGCCATAGGCTTTAGGGATGTCCACAATTACAATATTTATACATTGTTATACTCAATGATCATATGATAATCAGATAATAACATTCTTGAGTCCGCCAATAGCTTGTATGAGGGATCTATCCAGTTGAATGAATTGTGCATCATTTTTATCCCATCTAGCATTGATTTTCTTAGCAACAGATAATTGAATTATTTTCACAGATGCACAAGAATCGACCAAAAAATTATGGACATTGTAATTTAAAATTTAAAAATTTAACAAAAATGGGGGGTAGATATTGTTAGCTTCTAAAGTTACAATGTTAACCATGGATTCCAGGGATTGAGAAGACTTAAGAGACACCTTTTGAGAGGTAGAATTTTTGTCACCTAATGAAGGTTGTGAAAAGGCTTGGACAAGAAGTTCACATCGGCCTGCTATCTTTGAAAGCTCAAATATGGAAATGTTGTTGAGCTCTCTTTAAATCTTCAACAATATTATAATAAATTGTTTCACCTTTAGCAGGTAGTGTTGAAGTGTATGTAGAAGTAGCTTTATTTGACACTTTGGGAGTGATATAATTTTTTCTTATGATGGAGGAATTTTTCTTAGAAGTAATAACATTTCTATAATTACTTTGTGCATTCTGAGCATGGTTTGTCCGTGGTGAGATCTTTAAAAATCTCTCCTTCAAATTTTGTCTCATCACCTCCTGTTCAGAAATGGTCCCTTTACTCCTCAAACTAAATCGACCATTTTGTTTCTGAGGTGGGACTTTGCTTTGTGGTGTTTATTCAACCCTCTTCTTGTAAGTATTGATAATACAATCAAAAGCATTAACTACATGACCAATACATGTACTTTATTCACCGCTGCAGGTTCATTTATTTCTTATGTCTGCTCATACTGCTCATCTACTAGTAAATTCTCAACAATGTGTGTGGCTAGAGAATTCATGTTGTGGTTCCACTATGGGCATGTTTTCTCTGAATTCCATTCCTGATGGAAGGAACAATAGTTATCCACACTTATACTTTCAATATTCAACACAACTTTCAAACTCTGGGTAGATTTAGGTCATTGACTATTGTTGTTGTTATTATTCCTTATAAATGGGAAATAATTGGGGGGCTTGTTACTCGTAGAAGTCTCGCTTGACCTTCTCTTCAATTTTGAAACTGCGTTAGTGAATGCCTTCAATGATGTAGAAATAATTGATATGATATTTTTCCTTAGTCTTCTTATCTGGATCAAACTTTGATAACAACTTCTTCGGATGTCTGGAAATTATATGAAGGTTATCCAGAAGAGCAAGTGGCCCTTGGGCCATCCAATATAAGTCCTAATCAGCCATGTCTTCGTCTGTTGGTTCCTCTTCATTTTTAGAATCTGATGAGCCTTATCCTTCATCGTTTAAACCATCGTTAAGCTCAAAATATGCTCCCGATTGTTCTCCGCAAAAAAAAACAATACCTTCCTCGCACTCTTCATGAATGGGTGAAAGTGGCTCTTGTTGAACTATGTCTTATGAAAACTCGGTTTGTTAGTATGTATCTTTTTTCAAATTGTACGAAAAAAGACCACTTTAGCTACGCATAACTTATAGCCCTAACATCAAATATGGTTGCCAATATCTTCAGATCTGCAGTTAGTTGATCAAGACAAACGCTGCAAAAATCCAGATCTATGCATAAAAATACATTAAGCAGTAAAAATAAGGTTTTGCTCCATACATCCAATAGAAAAGACAAGAAAAATATTTTTGAAAGAATTTTATATTAAGGGCACCTGGGAGGAAAGCAAGAAAGGTGTTTCCAATTCTCCTCAATGGGATGGGTTCTTGAAAGTCCTTAGCACTTCAGATTTATAATTTCTCTCTCTTGTTGGTGTAGAAAACCCGGACAAACATAGAACTCAAAGGGAGCTCACAAAGTGAAATAATGGAAAATTTGACAATGATAATGGTTCAAAGTCAGACCAAGAGTATAGATCCAAAGTGATCTAATAGGAAAAAAAAGGTGACAAATGAATGGGAAAACCCTTCTATTTATAACAAAATATTAGGTCATTCTAGATCTTGGTGCATGATTAAAATAATATTAACCAAATCTAGATCCACCTTTTATGGAATATTTTATTATATTTGTTGGAGGGGAAAAGTATTTGACTTGGGTCAAATCCCTTTATTTGTAAATAATAAATAAATAAATGATTCATTTATCATTTTAAGGAAGTGGTTGAATGATAATTAGATAAATAATGATTTATTTAATTATTTATAAATGATTTAGTCATATTTAAAAAGAAATATTATTTAAATACGATTTAAATAATTATTCCTAGAAAATAATAAGATAAATAAGGATTGATCTAATTAATTTCCTCGTTTTGGGTTAAATATGACCAGGAATAATAATTAAATTATTTTTTAACTAATTATTCATTGAGGAAAATCAAACAAATGTGGATTTATTTAATATTTCCTCATGGGGTTTCCTGTTTAGATCATAAACAACCTAATAAATGTGTTTTGTTAAGTTATTTTACATAATGAAAGCAATTTTACTTAGGGTAAAATTGGTTTTACATGGTGAACTTGGGTCCATCTAATGATAATAGGTTAGATGACCAAAAAATGGTGTAAAACTGTTAATTCCTCAAGAGTGGCGAAAACCAAATATTCCATTGATCTAACAAATACACTAGTATGATTTGTTTCTTTCTTCTTAGGATGATACAGAATGTTATGAGAAGCAAGGAGTTAAACAATAGCTTTCACAAACCGATAGGTTATAGGCCAAAGTGCCCAGATCTGTTCTTGGGTAACTTCATAGGCAAACACCGGACCAGGTTGAGAATACCCTCCTACTTCGGGAATATGCATTGGAATGGTGCTTGAAATATTACTGCCTTGTACAAAAGATGAATGATTTGGATGTGTAGAGTTTCAGCCATAAAAAATAGCTACCCTCCCTCTAGCACCATAATGTTAAAGGTGTTGGATACCACCAACATTCAAGAGATCTCCTTGATATGAGGTCCCAATTAGACCTCACACTGTTTGGTGTATGAGTCCCATCCAGAAATATGGCTCGACTATAATGTACTTAAATATATTCCTTGGCTTAAGTTGTTAGCACAAGAGAGAAGCGCACATGTGCTTTTGAATGAGTAAGAGAGTTTTCCTTATGAATTTTCAGTTGTATATGTATAAAGGATTTTTATTGTAAGGGGGAAGAAAGTGAGCCTATAAAAGAGAAGTAATAGTACTAATATAATGGAGAAACACAAACATAACAATAAATAATCATTGAACATCAAGTGAAACAGTTCACATAGATGCCATGATCATGAAATCATTAAAACACTTTTCCAATAAATTAAGCACCAATTCATCGAAATAGTCAAAATTACTTCAATACATGTGAAAACTAACATGAATCATAAACATTACAAGATAGTCCTAAAACATTCACAATCCATGCATGAAAATGTGCAACCCAAAAGGCTTCAAGTATTAAGCAAAATTTCCAAGATATATAAGTACAATGAACACCAAAGCTCCAATAGTGGAGCATTATAGCCACTACTTTCTCCTCAAAAATACTATATCTATATCTACAATGCCTATGGTAGAAGAAAAGGTTAAAATTCCTTTGTATGAGTAATGAGGATCCTTATAAAATTCCTTTTTATGAGTAATGAGGATCCTTATATAACTTGACGCATGAATTTTCATATCCTCATGGATTCCTGCTCAAGCCTTCATAGTGGGATTTTGCCCTCCTAGCCTTAATGGGTTCACTTTGCAACCAAAATTTCTCTAAGTGCGAAAGATGGAACAAGGTGTGATCACAATTATTTTGGACATAAAATCATGTGCAACACATACCAAATCATCAAGAAAACTTAGACAATCTTGAATAATGATAAATATACATCAAAACGCCACTTTAGATGCATTCCCCAAGTAAAACAAACAATGTGTGTGAAACTACCACCTAAAGTGTCATTTTGCAGAAAACAAAGGTATTACAATCGTGAAATGCAATAGAGATGTTCTAATCAATGTGACGACACTTAAGCATGATCAAGAACACTTGAACCATATAAAATCACTTGAAATTAAAATAAATGACCAAGGCGACACTAGATGTGAAAGTTAGGTAGGATTTAAAAGTTAAATATAGTGAAATTTTTGGAGGGTGTTGTAGCAGTGACAACTTATTTAAGCTTGCATAAGGAAACTGCACTCATGAGTTCAACCAGGATTGTGCATGTGTGAGCAAGTTACTTTGACAAGTAGAATCTGATAAGAAGACTTAAACATATATAAAAAAATCAATCAACCATGAAGGGATTATGGAAGACAGATCGTAAGATCCTGAGTAGGCTCCAAAATTCAAGTGTAGGCAAAATTTTGGAGGTTGTTTATCACAGTGTCAAAATTTTCGGAGCTAGAAGAACTTAATATCAGCCAAGTTCATTAGGATAGTGAATTTGATAACAATGGAACACCCCCAATAATACATCAATGGTTTCTTAAGCCATGGATGATACCTTTGTGTCAACCAAATTTGTTTTCTATATTACAACATGAATCCCTCCAAGGATGAGGTATCGTGTGATGTTTCCCCACTCAAATTTTGTGATGTTCTTTTATAAAAAAATTATATGTGAAAATTCCATGAAAATTCCATGTTGTTTATTAGTATTTTCCCCATAGTGTCATTGTCACTCTATTAGGTCAGCTTTGCAGGGGACCAGATGTAAGTGAACTACTACAAATTCATTGAACTCAACAAAATGATGTCAAAATGTAATCTCTCAGACTGAAAGGTTTGTCCTTTTCATGGTTCAGTCAGAAGGTTAAAGGAACATCACTTCTACCACCACAGCCTTAACATGGAGCCTCTCTATAGAATAGAAGAAAATTGAAAATATTGTAGAGATATACATGTTGAGATTCAACAAGATGATGATCCTAGTGAAAATTAAGCACCTATACTAGGTGGGGGCTGCAGGTTATTTTTAGGTGTATGTTTATTTTTATAATGTTGAGCATATTCTATTTATAGCAGGATTCTATTTATAGATGGTTGAGAAATTATATTTATAGATGAGATTCTATTTTTAGATGCATGTGCGAAATCTATTTATAGATTGCATGTCAATTATTATTAGCCCTTAAAAATAATTAGACAATAAATAATAATCTATTCTCTTCAAGCAATTGATTTCAGTTAACTAATGTGGCAAACCAGTTGAATGAAGGAATTTCGAGTTCTAAGGTTAGTTGTTGGGACATGCAAGTGGACTGAGTTATAACTGAGTAATTCGAGGTTGTAACAAAGTTGGATGTGTAGTTATGTGAGTTGTTATTTAGTTTAACTCAGTGGAGTGAGTTAAACTCATTTGTGCTAGTTGTAACTAAAGATATGCTAGTGAAAGATCAGTGAATTAATTATTTAATTAATTCACAAGCAGTGGTCTCACATGCAACTGACGAAATACTATTGTTAACTATACGCATGTCAAATCCAATGGAGACCCAGTTGAGAGGTAGGTGAAAGGATCAGTTTGACTATCAGTTATGACATTAGTGGGTGCTCAGTTGCAACCACACACACATTGGAGATGCCAATGAGGATTGTGCAATCAAGGCAAGGAAGATCAAATTCATTCAGGGATTGTGATCAACAAGGATTGCGCAGTGGAGGAAGGCTGATAGGAGGCTGTAAATTGGTGCATGTTTATGCCAATTTTTGTATGACAGTGTGAGACAATTGTATATTGTACTGAGACCTCTTGGATTAGAGTTTCATATTAGATTGTTTCATGATACACAATATATACATAATATATGATAGTGGGGTTTTTAGCTTTATGCTTTCCCAGTAAAAACATCTATATTATGTGCGACTGATCTTTCTTCATGTGTTTGCAATTGACGATTAAATTTCGACAGAGATTTAAGTAGAAGGATTCTGTATTTAACAGTGGCATATAATTGTTATATCAGGAGAATCCAGGCAATACATAATTGTATTAAAATTTCTACATGGTATTGGAGCAAAGATGATTGCAAAATTGAAGCAGTAGTTGAGTTTCTTGGTGGAAATAATTCGAATTTTCTGCAATAATTTCTTGGTGGGACAGTTGAGTAAACATCGAAATGGATTTCAATGGTTTGTGGCTAGAATATGCACTTGAGGGAAGCTCGAACTACATTGCATGGAAGGACAGGATGGAGGCGGTGCTTGAAGATAATGGCTTGAAGGAATTCATCGACAATGATGTTCCTAAGCCCACTTCGACGGATGTTGCATTACTTGACGCATGGCAAAAGAAAGTAGCGAAGAGAAGAAGAATTTTCTTGGAAGTTTGAGAGAGAATATTGTCTCAATCCTTCATGGGAAAGCCACTCCATTCGCTATGTGGAAGGCTTTGAAAGATATTTTCCAAAGCAATAGCGACCATAGGAAATTAGTGTTGAAGGATAAACTCAGAAAGATCAAAATGGAGAAGGGCGACAATATTCCTAAGTATCTCAAAAATTTTGTCCAATGTCGAGATGAACTAGGGAGTGTGGGAATCACGGTTGCTGATAATGATTTGGTGAGCTTGGCTCTCTTGGGACTTCCTAAGAGTTAGCACATTTATCAAGACTCTTTCAACGGACGTGAAAAACTGTTGGATAGGGAACGACTGTGGTCAGATCTAGTGCAGGAGAAGTTCAGGCAGAACACAAAAGATGGTTCTTCAACAAAGAATGATGATGAAGAGGATTATGCTTCGGCTGCCAAAGCAAGGAAAGGGAAGGGGAATAAAATCCACTCAAAATCCGAGGCTAAAGGAAATAAGTTGGTTTTGTCCAAGGTGAAGTGTTTTCATTGTCACAAACATGGGCATCTCACCACTAACTTCCCACAGAAAAATAAGAACAAGAAATTTATTGGAGTTGCAGCTGGTGAGGCCCTTGCCTCGCAATTTGAACTTGATTTCTCTTTGACCGCATGTTTGGTTTCAAGCGCAATGGGATCGGTGTGGTATCTTGATAGTGGTGCTTCTTTCCACATAACGGGAGATAAGGATATTTTCAGTGACTTGGAGAAGAAATATCTCCAAATGCATATATAGATGGGCGGCGAGTCAAGTAAACCATTTCTTTTGAAAGATGTTATGCATGTTCCAGGTCTGAAGAAAAACTTGGTCTCAGTCGCAATGTTGGAGGACAGAGGCTATGACGTTGTTTTCAGCGATGGAAAACCTTTCCTGTGACATTAAAAAATGGGTCAAGCCAAGAGGATGGGGATTTGAGTCAAGAATATATACAAGCTGGAGGTAGAAGGTTGTGTTGCAATGATGGGAAAGGCAGAAAAAGTGGTGAGTTGGGATGAAGGCTAGTTATGGCACAGGCGATTGGGCCATCTTCATCATGGAGCTTTGAAAGTCATGCAGCAAATATCCACTGGAATTCCAATGGGAACACTTGCTTATTTAGATCAGCGCAAGGGTTTCACCATGGGGAAGCATGCAAAATCCACCTTTCATGAAAAGGAGAATCGTGCTTTGGTGATCCTGGAGAGAGTTCACATAGACATGTGTGGACCATTCTCAGTTGCTTCAATAGAAAAACACAAGTATCATGTTATTTTTGTTGATGAATTTTCTCGTAAATGTTGGATCTACTTCATGCAGAAGAAGGATCAAATGTTCTCAAAGTTCTGTGAGTTTAAAGAATTGGTGGAGAAATAGTCGGGGAAGCAAGTGAAGGCTCTACGGAGCAATAATGGTGGAGAATATATCTCGAACGAATTCAAAGACTTCTGTAGCAAAGAAGGAATTTGAAGAGAACTCATAGCGCCTCATAACCCATAGCAAAATGGGGTCGTGGAGAGGAAGAACAGAACAATCATGGGTGTTGCACGAGCAATGCTACATGATCAGGGCCTACCAATACATTTGTGGGCGGATGCGTCAAAAAAATTTGTCCTCATAGGGTACTTGGCATGATTACACCTGAAGAAGATTTTATTGGTAAGAACTTGGATGTTTCTCATTTAAATATTTTTGGCTCATATGTTTATGTGCATGTGATCAAGAACACTAGGAAGAAGCTGGAGCCGACTACTGAAGTTGGGATATTTTTGGGGTACACAGAAACAACCCACAACTATTGTGTGTATTTTCCAAACAGTTGAATGACTGTGATGCGACGAGATATAAAATTAAATGAGGAGAAATCCATGAAGTTGTCGCTTGAGACGGAGCAAGACTTGCATGCGGAAGAGGAACTACTTGTTCCTAAAGATGAGTCTCTAGATGTGGATCAGCCACATGAGGAGGTTCATAGAGTGGAGGAGTCCACTTACACAAATCCAAACATCATAACTGGCAGAAGGCATACCACAAAAGTTGAGAGGTTGAAGCTTGATGAGGCACGGAATGTAAGATTCCCTACTTCATAGCGCAAATAGAGGCAGTCTCCTAACCTATTCACTGGATACATGGCTCTCATGAGAAAATGTATTGTGACTGAGCCATCTTCCTTTTAGGAAGCAGTGTAGGAGCCCACATGGGTCGATGCAATGGTGGAGTAGTATGACTCCATTGTCATAAAAAGTGCTTAGGAAATTGTTTCAAGGTTGGTTGATAAATCAGTGGTAGGTTCATGATGGATCTACAAGGTAAAGAAAGCTGCTGATGGGAGTGTTGAGAAGTATAAGGCAATATTTGTATACCGAGGCTTCTCACAGATTGAGAGGATTGATTATGAAGAAACCTTTGCACCTGTCACAAGGTATTCTTCCATAAGGACCATCCTTGCTCTCTTAGCGCAGATGGGTTGGCATATTCATCATATGGATGTGAAGATTGTGTTCCTTAATGGGATCATTGCGGAAGAAGTGCACATTGAGCAGCCTAGAGGATTTGATATCTTCAGCAGCGAGTCGCGTGTGTGCAGACTCAAAAGAGCATTGTATGGGCTGAGGCAAGCACCCCGTGATTGGTACACTTGGATCGACAACTATTTCACTAGACTTGGCTTCACCAAGAGTGAGGCGGATGAAAACCTATACCAAATTGTGGTGGAGGGTAAGATTTTAATCATTGTTCTTTATGTTGATGATTTAATACTGACTGGTGATGAGCAGTTGATACACTCATGCAAGGAGGACCATGCAAAGGAGTTCGAGATGAAGTATATGGGCCTCCTTCACTATTTCCTTGGATTGGAAATATGGCAACGAGAAGTTGAACTATTTGTGTCTCAAGGAAAGTATGCAAGGGAGATACTCGGTAAGTTTCACATGCAGGGTTGCAAACCCATGGATACTCCTCTTCCAAGAAATTGGAGGAAAGAGGACGCTACATCTGGAGAGGTAGTGGATGCTACTGTCTATCAACTATTGGTGGGTTTTCTCATGTATTTATTTAATACAATACCATACATATGCTATGCGGTGAACCAGCTTAGTCAAGCGATGGTTAAGCCTATCAAGCTATTTTGGAAGGCGGGCAAGCATGTCTTGAGATATCTCAGGGGCACATATGAGTATGGATTATGGTACAGATAGAGGGATGAGGTGAAGTTGCATGGCTTCACAGATGCAGATTGTGAGGGTAGCCCAACGGACAGAAAGAGCACATCAGGATGGGTCTTTAGTATCAGATCTAAAGTTGTTTCTTGGTACAGCAGGAAACAGAGATATGTGGCACTCAGTTCAGCAAAAAAGAAATACATGGCAACAAGTCAAGATGCAAGTGAGGCTATCTAGATGAGAAAGATCCTGGTTGGTTTGTTTGGTTCTCATTTAGATCCTACAATGATTCATTGTGATAATCAAATTTGCATTAAACTCTCAGTTAATCTTTTGTTTCATGATAGATCTAAGAATATAGATATCTGGTATCATCATATCAGATATTGTGTATAGCAAAAGATCATGTTGCTTCAGTACATTCCTACAAAAGATCAGGATGCAAATATCTTGACGAAGGTGCTCACTAGGAGAAAACTTGAATACCATATAGATAGGATCGGGATGAAGGATAATTGTAATATTCCCAAATGGGAAAAGCACTAATATAGTGAAAAATGCTGGAACAATAGTGTAAAACATCATATAAAATAAAGAGGCCAATATGGATACCTTTCATATGTTATAACAACAGCAAAATATGCATAAGAAATGGACCATAAGATGTACAATAAGAAAGAACAAGCCTCCAATAGAAAAAATCCCTCAAAAGAGGTGTTGCTACTATATATAAAGAGATGGAAGTTTGCTACAGCGTTGTTTAAAATCCACTGCTACATAAAATGAATAGACAACATATCTAGGGCTAATATGTGCCTCAAAATACAGATCCAATACAGATCTTAGCACTATACAACCTCCTTTGAAGAACCCCTCAAGGGTTTTCAACAAAACACCATGTGCAAGATGGGGATCTAGGCCCTAGGGCTGAAGATCCACTGCAAAATATAGATCTGGAAAGTATGGTTGATATTATATGCACAATAGAATAGCCTCCTCCAATATATCCTCTAAATGAAATGCAAATCCTTTTCACTATAAAATATTCTCTCCAAATGGCGTGCCAAACCACCTTGCAACTCCTCCTACAGAAATAACGCAGATTTGGAGTAAATTGCGCTATAGGGATAAATAAATGGTTGGCCTAATGCCAAGATCTGAAAATAAGCACAAGAGACTTCCTTATTGTCCTCCCAATGGAAAGGAAGCCTTCTCCACTAAAAATGAGCAATGAAATGACCCAGATCTAGTCTCCACTGCTGCAACCTACAAAACAACTCAGCCCTCAACAGGATCTGCGCTGTAAATGAAAGCTGAAGCTTGGCCTTAAGCCTGAAAGTGGAAAATGTAGTAAAAGACTCCTCCAAGAGCTTCTCAATGGAAGAGGTGGGATTCCTGATCAGTAACACCCAGTGCTAAACAACACTCAATCTCAGCTAAACAGCAAGAGAGATATATATGTCTAAATAAACCATATATTCAGAAATATCATATACCAATACATAATGAATATGGCTGCCATCATCTTCATTTTATAAGATATGAGCTTCCAAACCCTAAGCCACATCCAATAATAGCACTACTTCCATGCAAAGTATCTCCATCTAAAATTGTGTTGTCTTTCATTGATGGCCACTCCTCCATGATAGCATTATTGATTTGGTCAAAGTTGACCCAGTCAAGGTGTTCCAGCCCCTTTTCACACTTAAAGGTGCTAAATTAAGCTACCAAGATATATCCTTTTCATATTGGCATTGATTTATTCATTATTAAGGAAAATTATGGACCTCCATTGTCCTCTTATTCATTAAACATAAATAAAAAGCAAAATTTAATATTCCAACTAGCCCATGGCTAATTGGGAATATTATAGTCCTCCCTTCCCAAAGGTTGTTTGTCCTCAAGAAACTGACAAGGTGAGTGCTGCAACTCTTCTCCTCCATCATTGGTGACAAAAATGTGTGATAAGCTTCCCTCATAAGCTAAGTGTCTACCAATCCATCCCTCCATGAAATGCTCCTCCAAAGTTCTTATGAGATGCAAATAATCCATCCCGCAAGGAGGTAATAGTTCCAATGAAACAAACATGGTTTGCTTAATGTTCTCCCTAAAACGTGTAGCATAATGAACATGGATAATATCTCTCCCATAGGGCACATACATTCCTCCCATCCTCCCTCCAATCATTCCCATAAAAATAATAAGTACATCATCAATTTCTGGGATCAAAATTAAGTACATACAAACAGAAATTTGTAAAAATGGAGGTGGGTCATAGTCCCACATGTGGAACCAGCGTAGTAAATCTCCTTACTGCATCAGATAATGATATGGTAGCTTCTTTCCCCACCACTTAATTTCTGCCCAAGTCTTCTCACAATGGCTGAAAGTGTGAGATATTTTTGGTGCCTTTGGTGTGCACCCACAGAGATACAATATCTCCCTATGTCCTCCAAGGGAGTGGCCATGTTCAGAAATGTTTATGGCCCAAAGTTTTCCATGAAGTTTATATGGAATAATGATCCTCCTTGGAGCTATGTACTGCATATACATGGTAAAGGAATGCATATATTCATCAAATAAAACATTATGTACATAAGCATTTTCCTCACCAAAATTCCTGCTCATACAATTGGAGTGGTTCATGGTTAGATCCCCTCTCATTCCAAAAGAGGAAAGAGGTGGCTGAATTAAATCCTTCATTGAGTTATGTCTCTCTTCCAACTCCATATGGTTCATGCATCTTTGAAAATGCTAATACATT
This sequence comes from Pinus albicaulis, assembly GCA_034641835.2. Lineage (NCBI taxonomy): Eukaryota > Viridiplantae > Streptophyta > Pinopsida > Pinales > Pinaceae > Pinus > Pinus albicaulis. The sequence goes on along the minus strand of CM076578.1, from coordinate 1,758,523,193 downwards.
TCCTCTTCAAAGCCTTCCCAAATGTAGTTCTCCATGATGGTGTTGTAAGCTCTTATGGAATAAGTATGGCTGAAAAGGAATTCTTCATGAGCTCTTTGTAGCAACTTATCCTTGAGCTTGGAGGATCTATATAAGAATATCCTACCATGATAATATATTACTTCTTATTGGACTAAATAACGCTTTTCATGTAGCTGGTCATCAAGTATCATGCATGTGAAAAGATCCTTGGAATAATCCACCAATAGTTGGGATTTCCAATATGGATCAATCTTCCATAGTGACAGCGCTGATGATCTATTACAAAGAAAATCTATCATATGGTTGCTCTTATCCTTGACATCTCCCATGCCAAAGGTATAATGCCAAAGGTGTATTTTGGAAGGTTGATATTCCTCCCATGCTTATCCTCCCACACCGCAAAATCTGAAATGAGAGTGGGTGATGGTGATGTTGGGAGGATGTCTCCCTCCTCCTTGAGTCTACCCAAGACTCTCAACGTTGTATCTTGGCCTTATAATACTCCCATCCCTCCTGGATCTATGCTTGGAGCATCATGTGGTGAGACATCTCTCACCAAATCTGAATCAGGTGTCCTCCCAGGTGGTTTGCCACAAGATAATAATGTCCCATGAATCAATCTCATAAGCATAATAGATGGGACTATTAGGTCCTTGCTTCCACTGCGAAAATCCATATTTGTTTTCTGTGTGGAAATTTTATGTGAGGGATATGTGTGCATGCCTTTAATCATTTGATTTTTTCCACTCTTTCTATTCACCCATTCCATATACAAAGTCTCCCAATAAGTGGTGACTTTCCCCAAAGTAATCAACCATTGCACACCCAATATCACATTGGTGTTAGGTATGTCAACCACAAAGAAGTGATCAGTCAATGTATATGTTCCCATGGTGATTGATAAGTATGGAACATAATGCATGCATTGCATATTTCTATCTCCTGGGACCAAAACAAAAAATCCCTCAAAAGCATCAGTGGGTATTGCCCTCCTTTGCACTAGTTGGGCATCAATAAAATTGTGGGTAGCCCCACTATCAACCAAAACGAGAACCCTCTAATTTAAGATGGAACCTTGAACCCTCAAGGTCAAGTACTTAGGTACTCCTCTCAATAATTCAAGAGCCCCTCCAATTGGAGCAAATGCCCCATTCCCATCTCCTAATGGTGTTGGTTTATCTCCTGTTATGTCAGTGTTGTGACCTCTTCTTGGTTCATCTTCTTCTCCCTCCTCATCATCTGAGAAGACCTCTATGTAGTGTGCCTTTCCTGCCGCACATATATGTCTGGGTGCCCAAGATTCTTGGCATGTGAAGCAAAGCTTCCTCCTCCTCAAATCTCTTCGGATATCATCATCAAGAGGTTTTCTATTTTGGCTCTCCATTGAAAGAGGAGCCTTCTCATCTTTTCCCTTTGATGGAAAAGAGGGCTTATACTGAAATGTTCCATTTGCTTTTGGCAATGCATCTTCAAGATCTCTAGCCCTTTCAATGGTATCTTGAAGGTTAGTGGGCTTGGTAGACTTAACCAACCCATCAATGAACATATAAACCCTTCTTGTTGCAGATAAATCAGGAACCATAACAAAAAGTCTCAAAAATTCAGAAATATAAGTTTCTATATTACCTGATTGTTTTAGCTTTACAAGCCCCATTAATGGTGCTTTGGGATCTCTTCTATCAAACCTCTCTACCAGCCTCCTTGTGAACTCTAAATATGCAATCATATTGGCATGACCCAATGTAGACAATCCATGGAACCACCAATCATGTGCTTCACCCTCAAGGTGCAATGTTGTTATCTTAATGGCCTCCATTTCTGGAACTTTGTTCAACTGGAAGTAGATGTCAAGTTTCTCTACCCATGATTTGGCAGTGCATTTAGATGACCCATAAAAGTTGGGTAAGAAAAATCTTCCCATAGTGTGGTGTAGATCGTGATTCTGAATGAATCCACCACTTGTATTGTGATGTCTGGGTCTCCTATTTTCCTTGATTTGAAAAAATTATTGAAAACTCAAGTGGTCCTTGAATCTTTGAGTTTTAGACTCATACTCCATGAAATAGTCTTTAAGGGATTCTTGTTCTTGAATCCCATCATTTCCCACAGCCAAGAATGTAGGCATTGTAGAGCATTAGGAAACTTGTTGCTGCTACACTGGTTGATCACTCCAGCGATGAGAAATGTTGGAGCCTTCACCATGTTGAAATCCTTTAGGGGATTCCTTGTATCTATCCATTCTCATCTCCTTTATTTCTCTAGCAATTTCTTGCATGGCTCTAAGAAGGAACTTGGGGAACTCCTTCTCTTCATCTTCTCCTAGAGAAAAAGGGGTTTTACCCTTGTCTTCTTTGTCATTTGTATAATCAAACTTTCGGTGTCTTCTTCTTTGATACCTCTTCTCTCTATTAGTAAGAGGATCTCCTTCCTCAAATGACATATTGGCTTTTCAAGATGCACAGGTTGTGCCAAGGTTATGCTCTGATACCACTGTAATATTACCAAATGGGAAAATTAGGAATATAGTGCAAAATGCTAGAACAATAGTGTAAAACATCATATAAAAGCAAGAGGCCAATATGGAGACCTTTCATTTGTTATAACAACAAAAAACTATGCATAAGAAATGGGCCATAATATGTACAATAAGAAAGAACAAGCCTCCAATGGAAAAAATCCCTCAAAAGAGGTGTTGCTGCTATATATAAAGAGCTAGAAGTCTGATACAACGCTATTTAAAATTCACCGCTACAAAAAATGAATATAAAACAGATCTAGGGCTGATATGTACCTCAAAAGATAGATCAAATACATATATGAGCACTATACAACCTCCTTTGAAGAACCCCTTAAGGGTTTTCAGCAAAACACCATGTACAAGATGGGGATCTAGGCACTAGGGCTGAAGATCCATTGCAAAATATAGATCTAGAAAGTATGGATGATCTTATATGCATAATAGAATAGCCTCCTCTAATAGATCCTCTAAATGAAAGGCAGATCCCTTTCACTAGAAAATCCTCTCCAAATGGTGTGCCAACCCACCCTGCAACTCCTCCTACAGAAATAACACGAATCTAGAATTAAAATACGTTGTAGGGATAAATAAATGGTTGGCCTGATGCCAAGATCTGAAAATAAGCACAAGTTACTTCCTTATTGTCCTCCCAATGGAAAGGAATCCTTCTCCAGTGAAAATGAGCAATGAAATGACCCAGATCCACTGCTGCAACCTGCAAAACAACTAAGCCCTCAATAGGATATGCTCTGTAAATGAAAGACGAAGCTTGGCCTTAAGCCTGAAAATGGAAAATGTAGTACAAGACTCATCCAAGAGCTTCTCAATGGAAGAGGTGGGATTCCTGATCAGGAACACCCAGTGCTAAACAACACTCAATCTCAGCTAAACAACAAGAGAAATATATATGTCTAAACAGACCATATATTCAGAAATATCATATACCAATACATAATGAATATGGTTGCCATCCTCTTCTTTTTATAAGATATGAGCTTCCAAACCCTAAGCCCCATCCAATAATAGCACTACTTCCATGCAAAGCATCTCCATCTAAAACCACGCCATCTTTCATTGATGGCCACTCCTCCATGAAAGTGTTGTTGATTTGGTCAAAGTTGACCCAGTCAAGGTGTTCCAGCCCTTTTCACACTTAAAGGTGCTAAATTAAGCTGCCAAGATATATCCTTTACATATTGGCATTGAGTTATTCATTATTAAGGAAAATTATGGACCTCCATTGTCCTCTTATTCATTAAACAGAAAGCAAAAGAAAAATTTAATACTCCAACTAGCTCATGGCTAATTTGGAAGATTACAATAATCCCTTTCCTGTTGAGAGGGAGTGTTGAGATTCAACAAGATGATGATCCTAGTGAAAATTAAGCACCTACACTAGGTGGGGCCCGCAGGCTATTTTTAGGTGTATGCATGTTTTTAAAATGTTGAGCATATTCTATTTATAGCGGAAGTCTATTTATAGATGGTTGAGAAAATTATATTTATAGATGAGATTCTGCTTCTAGATACATGGGCGAAGTCTATTTATAGATTGCATGTCTAAAAATAGATCGCATGTCAATTATTATTATCCCTTAAGAATAATTAGGAAATAAATAATAATCTATTCTCTTGAAGCACTTGATTTTAGTTAAGTGATGTGGCAAACTAGTTGACAGAAGGAATTTGGAGTTCTAAGGTTGGTTGGTGGAACATGCAAGTGGACTGAGTTATAACTGAGTGATTCAAAGTTGTAACAGAGTTGGATGTGTAGTTATGTGAGTTTTTATTTAGTTTAACTTAGTTAAGTGAGTTAAACTCAGTTGTGCTAGTTGTAACTAGTTGTAACTAAAGATACACTAGTGAGAGATCACTGAATTAATTATTTAATTAATTCACAAGCAATGGTCTCACATGCAACTGAAGAAATACTACTATTAACTACATGCATGTCAGATCTAGTGGAGACCCAGTTGAGAGGTAGGTGAAAGGGCTAGTTTGACTATCAGTTGTGACATTAGTGGGTGCTTAGTTGCAACCACACAGACATAGGAGATGCCAATGAGGATTGCACAGTCAAGGAAAGGAAGATCAAATTCATTCAAGGATTGTGATTAGCAGGGATTGCGCAGTGGAGGCAAGATGTTAGGAGGCAGCAAATTGGTGCATGTTTATGCCAATTTTTGTATGATAGTGTGAGACAATTGTATATTGTACTGAGAGCTCTTGGATTAGAGTTCCGTATGACATTGTTTCATGATCCATGATATATACATAATATATGATAGTGGCATTTTTAGCTTTATTCTTTCTCGGTAAAAACATTTGTGTTATGTGTGATTGATCTTTCTTCATGTGTTTGCAATTGGCGATTAAATTTCCGCAAGGATTTAAGTAGAAGGTTTATGTATTTAACAGTGGCATATAATTGTTAGATCAAGATTATCCAGGCAATACATAATTGTATTAAAATTTATACAATACAAATATATCTTCGGTCCACCTCTTGGGGTGGCTCTACATGGCCAGGTCAAACTTTCAATGTAATTGATACCTGGCACTCGTTTATCTAATGGCCCAATATATAAGAACTCTCTCGTGGAGAATGAAGAAATAAAATGTCAAATTCATGAGCTCATGAAAAAGACCACATTTGACTAAGGCTTAACCTTGTGGGAGTCTAATTGTGTTAGCGCAAAAGAAGGATGGGACACGAAGACTCTATTTTGATTATAGAGACCTAAGCAAAATCACTATCAATAATAGATACTTGATCCCCGAAATTAAAAATCTTCTTTATCAACTTAAGGGTGACAAATTATTTATTAAGATTTATATGAAGTGAGGTTATCACTGGGTTCCAATTCAACAAACCAGCATATGGAGACAACCATCAAACCCAATGAAGGCCATTTTTAGTGATTTTTCATGCCCTTTGGCTTGATCGATGCTCCAACAATGTTCATGAGGAAGATGAATGATATCTTCTAGCCATTCAAAAACTCTTTTTGGTTGTATATTTGGATGAGATCCTCATCTTTAGTAGAACTTGGGTGGCATATTTGTAGCATATTCAACAAGTCTTGAGCACCCTACTACAACATAATTTGTATGAAAATATAGATAAATACTAACTTGACATGCAAAAAATTGAATATTTGGGGAATATTGTGGTTGAACATTGGGTGCATGTGGACCTAGCCAAGATCTATGCCATTTAATATTGGTTAACACTTAGGACTCTTCTATGGCTTCTTGGGCCTTACTAGCTTCTACCAAAGGTTTGTGTTTGGGTTCTCTAATATTTCTTGGCCCTTACATCAAGTGACCAAAGGTGTATCAAAAGAAAAATATTTTTGGTTTAAGTCACAATAAAAAGAATTACGAAATATAAAACATTACATTTTCTCTACACCAAGCCTAATCCTGTCAAACCTGAAATAACCATTTCAAATAAGATAGATGCCTCTAACTATGCTATCAGAGCATTCCTCACTTAGTAAGAATATTTGATGACCTATCATAGTCAACACTCTCTGATATGATCTTAATATACCCTACCTATGACAAGTAGATGTACTCCATCATGCAGACTATTACACATTATTTTGTCACAATTAAGAAAATGATATCGAATTTGGATCTTTCACCATATGAAGAAGTATTTTCATCAATCCCAAAAAAAAATGCAAGATCTACCTCTCCATAAAAGATAAAAATCCTAGATTACATACCTTAAAAACCCTAGTTTTGGAGACTGTCGCAAGTAATTTCATTATAACCTGTGACATCACACCACGCATAGCTAACATCTTGGGTCTTCATTGCAATTTTCCTTATAAAAAAGTGTGTCAATTTTTTTACATGGGTAAAAAATAAAAATAAAAGGTTACAAAGCTTCCATTCTAGACGCATTATGGAGGTGTCTTTCTGATCAAAAAGGATATGGGATCAAATCCTTGCTCAAGTGGTTCTCATGTATACCATAGTGGATCCTATCCCCTCCATTATGGATCTAATTCCTACCTAAGTGGATCTCAAACTTCCTTCCCTAGCCTATTTATATAGTACACTCAAAGGAAAAGGGGTTGGATTTTAGACCCTTGAAGTATACTTTCATTTTGCTAAAGTCTAAGGATTTTGAATGCAAGGTTGGAATTGAGGAGTTGAACTTCTCCAGTATCTCCCGGGCATACTTACCCTGAGAAACAAACAGTCCACCACTGCGCTGCCAAATTTCCAATCCCAGGAAATAATGAAGGAGGCCCAAGTCCTTCATCTCAAACTCTTTTGCAATATCCTCCTTGCATGAAAGTATCAACAGCTCATCACCCGTCTAAATCAGATCATCTACATAAATTACAATGATCAGCAACTTCCCCTCCACCACAATCTGGTACAGGTTAGGATCCGCCTCACCCTTGGAGAATCCAAGTCTGGTGAAATAACTGTCTATCCGTGTGTACCAAGCACGAGGTGCTTGTTTCAACCCATACAGTGCTCTCTTGAGTCTGCACACATGCAACTCGCCGTCGAATATCTCGAAATTCAAATGCTTCTATACATACCTTGTGCTCAATGACCTACCAGGAACGTAGTCTTCACATCCATCTGATGAATGTGCCACCCCATCTGCGCTGAGAGAGCAAGAATCGTTCGTATGGAAGAATACCTTGTGACAGGTGCAAAGGTATCCTCATAATCGATCCCCTCTATCTATGAAAAGCCTTGGGCAACAAATCTTTCCTTGTACTTCTCCACACTCACGTCAGCTGCCTGCTTCACTTTGTAGATCCATCTCGAACCCACCACTGATTTCCCTTCCAGTCTCGAGACAATCTCCCATGCATTGTTTCTGACAATCGAATCATACTCTTCCACCATGGCATCTACCCATGCGGGGTCCTCCATAGCTTCCTCGAAAGAGGATGGCTCTATCATGATACACTTGCTCACAAGAGCCATGTATCTAGTGTACCGATCAGGTGACTGTCTCTCTCTGCGCTATGATGTAGGTGCTCCTACAAACTTCTCTGCATCTTGAGCCAGTCGCTCAGCTTCTGTAGTGCGCTTCCACCCTCTGATGGTTGGCGCTGCATGAGTGGTCTCTTCCACTCCATGAACCTCATCTTGTGGCTGATCCACATCCTAAGACTCATCCTTAGGAACTAATAGCTCCTCATATGCATGCAAGTGTGACTCCCTCTCAAGTGAACAATTCATGGCTTTCTCCTCCTGAAATTTGATATCCCGTCGCACAGCAGTCTTGCAATTTTCTGGAAAATACACATGATAGTTGTGGGGCGTATCAGTGTACCCCACAAATATCCCAACCTCTGCAGTCGGCTCCAGCTTCTTCCTGGCATCCTTCGTCACATGAATGTAAACAAGTGAACCAAAAATCCTCAAATGGGAAATATCAGGCTTCTTACCAGAAAACGCCTCCAGGGTGTACTCATGCCAAGTATCCTGTGAGGACAATAGTTTTTCACATATATTGCAGTATTGCATGCCTCCGCCCACAAGTGAATGGGTAAGCCCTAATCATGCAACATCGCCCGTGCAGCACCCACGATCGTTCTGTTCTTCTGCTCAGCTACCCCGTTCTGTTGTGGGTTATGAGGTGCTATGAGCTCTCTTCAAATTCCTTCTGCGCTGCAAAAGTCCTTAAATTCGCTAGATATGAATTCACCACCATTGTCGCTCCTTAGAGCCTTCACCTGCTTCCCTGATTCTTTCTCATCCAGTGCCTTGAACTCACAGAACTTTAAGTATGTCTCGCTCTTCTTCTACATGAAGAAGATCCAGCACTTACGAGAAAAATCATCAACAAATATCACATAATACCTGTGCTTTGCTGTCGAAGCTACTGAGAAAGGTCCACACACATCTGTGTGAATTCTCTCAAGGATCGCCGTGGTGCGACTATCCTTCTTGTGAAAGGTGGCTTTCACAAATTTTCCCAAGGTACATCCCTTGCACTGATCTGACTACGCAAGAGTGCCTTTAGGAAGCCCAATAGAAATCTGTTGCAGTATCTTCAAAGCTCCATGGTGAAGGTGGCCCAATAACCGGTGCCACAACTCGCCATCATCCCGGCTCACCACTCCTTCTGCCTTGCCTACCATTGTTGCGCAGCCATCTACCTGCAATTGATAAAGGTTCTGTTGTGGTAAAACACAACCCCTCCATTTTTGACTTGTTCACTTCAAATAATGGGGACCCTTTCTATAAAATTTTGGCTAAGCACCTTTTAGGATTTTATTTAGCTGATTATCCTATGCTTTTGTTAATTTTTCATTTTCTTCGGATTCTTGTTTTGATTGCTTTGTTAGAATCGATTTTTTATAAGCTTCCCATTGACGCTTGTTTCAATGATACATATGAGTAGAGTTAATGGAGTGGTAGGTTAAGTTTAATATATTTTTATTTATTTATTTAGTATTTAATATAATTAATATATAATATTTAATTAATTTAATTAAATTAAAATTTAAATATTATTTATATTAATTAGTTTATAAATAATTAATATTTTAGTTAGATAGATATTAATTAATAAATAGTTTATTAATTAATTAGTTTAGTTCATATTTAATAATTAAATTAAAATTAATTATTAGTTATTTAGAATTCTAATTTAGGATTAATTTTTTAAATTTAAATGCTGATTTTTAGCCCAGCAACAGAAAATTCCAGAATTGTGCCAGAATTGACTCACCAACTTCGGAGGCCCATAGAATGAGTTTTATTAGGCCAAATGAGGCCCAGGACGGCTCATTGGAAAGATAAAATCAAGGAGAACATTTCTAAGGAGGTTCCACTAATAGATCTGATCATTAATTGTGTCAAAAATTATGCAGAAGATCAAGCTCCGAATTTCTAAAACAAAATCAATTTTCTGATTTATTTTCTGCATTTTCATTTGTCCAAGCCTCTTCTAATTGCAGATTCATTTGTCAATAATATCATTGGCTAATTAAAACATCTCAGGCATCAATAAAGAGCTTATATTTTATTTTTAATGATTTATTTAAATTAAATTTGATTGGATTTGTTTTAATGCCAGAAATGGTATTTTGATTTTATTGTTACATTTTAAATCATTTTGATTTCTTTTTGCAGGAAAACAATAGAAGATATATGGAGAAAAAAGACCTCAATCAATGAGAATGCTCCAGCAATTAAAGATGGGAATTTTGAGCAAATAAAATTGGATTGGGCAGATTTCTCTTCAACAAACTTTCATCTCAAGAATTCCTTTGCAAATATTATAAATATGAGATTGCAGAAAGTAATAGGGGCTGCTCTCCTCTGCAATTCCAGACTTCTAAAAGCATTTCTGTTATAGGAATTTAGAGTTGTAGATGAGGAGGAGAGAAAAACTTCAGATCTGAACATTAATGAGGGTTTATTCTTTATATCTTGAATTATGCATGATGGGCAGAGTTTGCATTTCTGCAGCTCTAGTCTTGAAATCAGAAATTCAAGTAATGTAAAGTACTGTTAGAGACCAGGATCAGAGAAGCAGATTCAATTAATTCGTATTTTTGGCATTTCTGTAGCAAATATCAGTTTCATTTTTATGTTAATAAAATTGTTGTTTCATTTTATTCATGTTTTGGCATTTCTGTTGATATGGATAATTTGTCTCAAATTGTTATGTATCTCTGCTCTTATGAATTAAACTATGATTTCTGAGTAACCATTACTCAGAAATCTATCTTATAACACTGATTTATTAAATAATAATGTGTTGTGAATTTCTTCCACATGTTATCGTTTAATTATTAGTTTGACTGATATGATAATCGACATCAATTTTTGTGAATTTCTTCCGGAGTGTTGTTGATTAATTATTTTAGTCAAATGGTCTCAATAGAATGTGTTTTGTTACTCACAAATGTGAGCTAATTGAATTTCTTCGTTAGCTTAATATTAATTTAAAACCAGACATATTTTAATTCTCATTATTTAATGATCTTGCTCTTAGTTGGGTTAGATTTTCATCTACCTAATTGAGATAGGATTTAGATTAGTTTCTTTTTGCTTGCATTATAGAATAAGTTTGCAATTAGATTAAATTTACATTCTTTTAAGTCCTCTTTTCAAAGAGGCAAAATCTTAGTTGTGGTTTGGCTGAACCCAAATCAGCTTAAGGGTCATTCTCTTGCTTGATCAGCAAGAAGAATTGATCTGATATCCCTGTCTATCGGTAGTTAAGGACACATCATAAACCAATAGCGATAGGGAAAAGGTAACTGGACCTAGTTAAACCAGTCGGAGCCACTATCATAAACAGAAAAGGAACTGTATTAAGGTCCGGACCGGGTGATTATCCCCCAATGTTGTAGCAGCGATTTTCGAGGCTTCAACATTTTTGGCGCTAGAAGGAGGGCCTGAAACTTGTTGTCTGTTGGAGTCTTTTCAATTTTAACATTTTATTTAATCACGACGGCTCCTTTTAAACTTCCAATTTGGAGTTGTATCCATGGACGTGCATCTTCCAATACTCCACCCAAAGTGGTAAGACTCTTGTCTCAGGTAAAATTCAATGGTAAGAGAAATTCTTCTGCTTTTACTCATGTCCTTCAATTTATTCAAAATGTTTCAAATTATGATTTTCCAGGAATTGATGAAGGTATATTATGCAGAATTTTTACTCTCACATTTGCAGCAGAAGCAAGAAACTGGTGTAGAACTCTTCCGGTTGCCTCAATTCACAGCTGGGATCAATTTGTTACAATTTTCGTTTGTAAATTTGACCGCTATGATAATGGTCAGGTATGTGATGAAATTGAATATCTACGAAATGAAAATGAGTCTGTTAGAGATTTTAATATTCGACTTCATTTGAATTGTTTAAAATTTAATGTCAAAGATGAACCTATGAAAGAAGAATCACTAGATTGGTTTGAACATAATTATTCTCTTCCCCCTAGTCCTGATCCATATGAAATTATTTCAAGCATTGTTCCATCCCCTTCCAATATAAATGAGAAATCCAATTTGGATGTACAAATAAATTGTGATGAAGAGGTTTCACAAATTTTGGAAAATATTTCTAATCAAATGCAAGAAGACAACAACAGCAATTTTGCAGAAAGACCTGCATTAGAATCTGAAAGTTTCTTTGCATTAAATTCATAAAATCAGATTTCCAATCAGCAAGTGCAAACAACATTCAAAGTAAATAATAAAATGCAAACTGCTGTACAAATTTCAGAATTTTCCCATGGTGAACAAATGTCGAAATCAGAGCAGCAAAGCAGCCTTCTTCAAGAAAGCATGCGCACGCAAAGGAATGATCTGGAATCTGAAATTTACAATGATTATAATGCACAAGAGTTATCAAACCGAGACATTTTTAATTGCATTATTTCAGATTCACATTTTTCCCTTTATCCTGATATTTTTTATGATGGTAAATTTTCCCCTCTTGGTGTTAATGATATTTCAGAAAAGACAGAGGCTGATATAAATGAATTACCATTAAGTTTTTATCAAGATAGAGAAGCAATTAATGATCATTCTTTTGCCATTAATGAACATGAAATTCTTGTTCCTCCGTGTTTGGATATACTGGATGAAATTGAAGGGAATTCTAGAGAATCTTGTGAAGTCATTTATGATAATTACTCTGACATTGAAGATGTTGATTTTTCTCGAGAAAATCATCATCGGAAAATTCAAATAACATCGAGAATGAGAGACATTTTAATTTAGAAATTATTCCAACCAATCCTCATTCTAAAGCAGATAATCATCTTCATGATTTCACTATTCGAGAAAATATTCCAATTTATGATTCATATCATGATCAAGCTTTCATTCCTGTTCATAATCATAAATCTCTTTCTAATTCACAAGTTGGAATTCGAAATTACTCAAATTCCATAATTCTGGCCAATCCTTGTGAAAAAAAAATTATTTCAAAGCGATCCCAATCGTGCTGTAACATTAGTTGTAACAATAGTGATTTCATTTTATTTTTGTTTCCTCAATTATTTTGTATTAAATCAGATTTATTTTCAGATTTTTAATACATTACGCTGGCATATTGAGCACTTTATTATCAAAAATTCAATTGATACATTGCCTTGTTGGAAAATTGAAGTTTTATATTATAATCAAAAGCATCAAAAACTATTTCAATTTCAATTTCAATCGATGTTAATGTTTTATCAAAAGCTTTTATCTTCTCAAAGGCAATATCAACAAGATAATGTATTTTTAGAAATCTGCCAGCAATCCAATTTAATTAATAATTTTCCATTTCATTTAAAAGATTTCCATCCATTTTTCATTAATTCATTTGAAAAATATTTGGAAAATTTTCCTTCATGGAAGATTGTCAATAGCTTAACATTTACACATAACACTAACAATTTCTTCCAGGCTTTTGAATCTAAAAGCTCATATCCACAATCTGGCCTGTTATCTCTTCTTTTGAACATTTCCCAATTTTTAATAGAAATTCATCCAGATTTCTATGATCCAATTGGTATTCAATTGGAAAGAAAATTTCATGAGAAGGAAATTTTAGATAAGCTTCTAACAATAGTTGTACATTCTGATTTCAGGTTTAATTTTCTTAGTTCAATTATATTTGTATTTTTATTACTAACATCTGAATTGTACATACATACAGGGATTAAAATGAGAAAATGGTTACATTGGAAATATGACTATACCTAGTCAATTTCATGTATATGGTTAGAATAGAAGTAGAATTAATTTAGTTTGTTTTTTTTATGTAGTTAATTTATTCTTAATAGTTCTTCAGATAAAAAATAAAATGAGCAACCAGCCCTTCTCATTTCATATACATGTTCAGGGAAATATTTTCCTCTTATCAGAAAATTTCTAATTCTTGCTCCCCATATTTTAAATCAAAATTTATTTCAGCAATATCTCTACTCTGCCTATTTTGAATAATGTCTTGACTAAATTCAATTGAGGTTGCACTTGGCACCAATCACCTCAAACCCACTTTTCTCTATTTCGAAATGTCCTTATATGATTTTCTTCTTAAATTTATTTGTTAAAGGTTTTGAAGATACAGAGCTTCATGATCTCATTTTCCCATGAAAGATATGACTGTCTATTATAAGCTTAATTCCAATTTGATCATTATTATTCATTCTAACCTTTCATGGTAATCACATGAAGTTCATATTATCTTCCTCGAAAATTTGTTAAAATGATTTTAAGGGTGTCTATTTTGCTATGTGCACACATTTAAATCTGTAGTGGCTTCATCCCATTCTGATCTTTAGTTTATTATTTAATGCTGCAATGTGCATCATATTTATTTACTAAAGGCATTATTAAACAGTCACTATATCAATACTGATTTTTCTCAAGTTAATTCGGAATGAGCAGAGGTAAGGAGTTGCTGTTGCAATTCAAAGGGAAGCCTATTTTCATATTTATTTCTGGTAAATTTTATATTTCCCGAACATGAATAAACATATCTTATTCAGGCTGATTGCTCACTCCGATTTAGAATAAATAATGAGATGATTTTGAACAAAGTCAAAATTTTGATAAATCAAAGGAAGAATTTGAAGATTCATGAGGTAAAATCTACAGACAATTTCTTTCCAGGTATACATTTACAAGTTCATTTTCATCTATTATTATTTTATCTTTTCTTTAGTTTATTTTTGATACTTTTTCTGTTTTAATTGTAGGTTTTCATTTGTTTTCAAAACTTGAAGTAAGCAACAAACCCAGTTCAAATTGGCAACAGGTTCAGGGAAATGTTATTTGAGACTCATTAGAATGTGAGCATTCTTTAACTTTGTTTTTATTCATTTGGGAAACCCAATCGAAATTAAAAACAATATCATAAGATTTCATCGTAAGTAGCTCTTAGCAGTTTTGATAAAAAAAATTTCATAAAAGATCTCCGATGTATTACCTCACTTATATGCGATATCGCATTTCTCATTTCGCATATCAGAGGTTTGCAGTTGAAGTATACTCCATTATCGTGAATTGCCTTTACCAATATTGCGACAACCACATAAGTCCGGACCCGATATAAAATTCAAATCAAGTTTATAAAATATCACGTCCATTCAATCGCAAATAATGGTAGGAGCATAACTTTAAAAGGGTCGATGTCTCAGATCCGATATGTTATTAAATTTTCATCATAAAGCTATTGGGTCCACTCTTCATCGCATCTCGGCATCGCAAGAATCATATTGTATTACATCTGGTACCAAAACATTCACCAATCGCCGATTAGCATCACCAATTAGAAATTGCCGATATCGCAATCGCTTCATCGCATTTTTAATTATGCTCACATCACAATTCAGAATCTGCGATGTGCGATGTGCAATAAGGGAAGCACAATGTCAATATTCCCCGATCCCCAATATAATATATCTTTAATGATGTGATCGCTTCATTTCATTGCACATGTTCTCATTACATGTTTTCATATCGGCAATTTGCCATTGCAATCTCTAATGTGATAGCTTTCAATGCATGCCTCTGAGCCATTAACATTTAATCGATATATGGCATAGAAACAAAGGCAAAGTCTTGCAAATTAAACTCAAAGCATGATGAAGAAACATGTGATGTGAATCATCCAATACAGCGATGTGTTATTTTAAAAGCGAGCGTGGGTAACCACTATGGAAAGAAAGCTGTTAATGACAAATTTGCAGCATATTCAAATCATTCTGATTTCTCATATATTTCAGTTTTAAATATATAATTCCATAATTAAAAAGGAAATTCAAGACCTCTCTATCTTCATATTTTAATTTTATTATCTTGGATTTGGTCTTGATTCTGGACAATTTATAAAATCATGGAGTTTATATGAAACTTATAATATATTGAGAAACAGTCATTACTGCAAATTTTCATTCTCATTTCTGATGCATTTGTTTTCCCTTGAACATTAAGCATTCCATTTTTGCATTTTACTGCTTGCTTTAGTTTAGATAAAATAAGTAATGATTTTGGGTTATAGGATTTTGGTTAGTTTAACTTCTTCATGTTTTTAATGTTAATTAAAATAAGAAGTCAGCTAGTTTGGAGAAACTGATACCTTTCAGGTAAGATCAAAAGCAATTATCCAATGGTAAGATTCATGTACCCACTTTCATTAATTTCCATTTCGTTACTTTAGTTTCAGTTTTGTTTTTTCTGATACATGAATCTGTTTTGCAGCCTTTCATAAAAGCTTCCAATCCTCCACCAGATCATATTTTCGAAGTCCATACTCTTATCCTGGCTTTATTTTAATAAGCAGCGATAATCTTCATTGAAACAGCTGCGCTAGGAAGTTTCTAAACCTTTAATATGTTTCTTTAAGAATTTATTTTTTAGAAAATGATTAAGATGATGCTTGGAAACAAAAAGATTGAAATCAGACAGAAATTTTTCATTGTGGCCGAATTTTATCATTACTGCTATCTAAAAAGCCTAAAACACTTACAACCCTGCAAGGTATGAATTTTCTAAATCTCGACATAAGAAGGATTGATTACACGATTATTTTCTTTCTTCATATTGTTGAGACATTAGTATAAACATTATTGTTTGAGTTTATCTTGCGAAACTTGGATTTTCCTTTCCATTCTTAAATTTTCTTCATCTTTAATTTTTGTTGATTTCTTTCTCATTTTAGCATAAGAATTCTTTTTCCTTTGGTTTTCAATTTTTATTTTGGTGAATTTGCCATGATTTATATGGAAGGCCTTCTTGTTACCTAACAATGGTCAGCATACATGGAGAAAATTTGTTAATAGTCATCTATTAGCTTTTTCTTAAATCTCTTAGTAAAATTTGATTTTCTTATTATAAAAGTAGACATACTTAAGGAAGAGATTACCAATTTAGAGAAGTTGACAAAGTATCATAAAATCTGGAAAAAAATCTTTTTTCATCAAAATTGTAATCATTTTGAGATTTCAATATTTTATTAAGATCTTTCAAAGTTCTATTATCAGTCAAGAAAAGTTATTTTTAACCAAGTAAATACACTTTACAGCAAAGCACCTTTTAACTCTGAAATTGTCATTCTTAACTCTTAAGGAGTCAATGATTCTCCCTGTCCCGAAGAGTCTTATTTTTCTAGAGTATAATCTAGAGATATATTTAAACTTAAAAGATAAGAGGTCTCATCATGAGCCTGCTTACCATGATCATAGGGGAAAAATAGGCTGACATTACCAACACTGCTAAACAAACCAGGGTAATGGCTTATGATTGCAAACAATTATAAGACAAAGGGTCTCATCACGAGCCAGCTTGTTCAGTCCAATTATAACCAGTGAATGGCATTGTCAACTATCTGGCTACCAAACCAGGACAATGGATTTTAAGATTTATAATAAAAATAAAAAATAAAAATAAACATATATAAATGGATTTATCTCTAGGTCAATAATTTTTAAAGAGATGGGATTTTGAATCATTGGTGGTTAAAAGGTAACCCTGTCAAGACTATAGATGTTTGCTGGCAACAGTGGCTCTACCTGTGACAAATGAGTATATTTTAAAAGCCAAGCTGTAAAGTGACCCCTGCTTTATCTCTACAAATAATTAAGGACTGATATAGAAGTTTTGAAATATTTTAATTTATGAGGAATTTTAAGGAAAATTACAGTTAGATGATTCTTGCTTTTATTCAGACTAATGAACCTAGTCAAGCATTTTAAGTATAATTCTCTTTTCTTTAATTATTTTTACTTGAATTTTAGGAAAATCTCATTCATATCAAACAGAGATAACTGGTTCTTCTCCCGTGTGTCGCCATTGTTGTGGTAAAACACAACCCCCCCATTTTTGACTAGTTCACTTCAAATAATGGGGACCCTTTCTATAAAATTTTGGCTAAGCACCTTTTAGGATTTTATTTAGCTGATTATCCTATGATTTTGTTAATTTTTCATTTTCTTCGGATTCTTGTTTTGATTGCTTTGTTAGAATCGATTTTTTATAAGCTTCCCATTGACGCTTGTTTCGCCTCATTTGGTTAACTGGTTTGAAAATGGCACTCCTTTGAAGTCCCATCATTTATCTAGTCTGGGTTAAAAATGTTATTTTTATTCTTTTTATTTATTTTCGGAGTGGCTGTAGTTTAGAAAATTTCATAACTAAACTAAACATCATCAAAATAAAACCAAAATAAAAAAAATAAAAATAAAAAACTGATATTTAACATTAAATTTTAAACATTAATTAAATTAATTATTATAATAAAATATAATTAATTTAATTAAAATTAAAACTTAATATTAAAAAAAAAATATATATATATATATATATATAATAAAATTTACATCGCATATCGCGATATCGCAATATCGCAATATCGGAACACATCGCAACTTTTATATAATGCACATTTGACAAACTGCGATATTGCGATAAGGAAATATGCGATGTGTTAAAAAGTTTTAATATAAAGTTTTTGTTTTTCCCTTATGCCTCCCGTACCTCCACCTCACTCACCCTCACGTCACCCTCACCTCACCCTCCACTCACCTTACCCCTTTACAAACTCACATGGATTAATTCATAAGTTTTAAGTTTTAATGATTTGTTTTAAATTTTTCAATGATACGTATGAGTAGAGTTAATGGAGTGGTAGGTTAAGTTTAATATATTTTAATTTATTTATTTAGTATTTAATATAATTAATATATAATATTTAATTAATTTAATTAAATTAAAATTTAAATATTATTTATATTAATTAGTTTATAAATAATTAATATTTTAGTTAGTTAGATATTAATTAATAAATAGTTTATTAATTAATTAGTTTAGTTCATATTTAATAATTAAATTAAAATTAATTATTAGTTATTTAGAATTCTGATTTAGGATTAATTTTTTAAATTTAAATGCTGATTTTTAGCCCACCAACAGAAAATTCCAGAATTGTGCCAGAATTGACTCACCAACTTCGGAGGCCCATAGAATGAGTTTTATTTGGCCAAATGAGGCCCAGGACGGCTCATTGGAAAGATAAAATCAAGGAGAAAATTTCTAAGGAGGTTCCACTAATAGATCTGGTCATTAATTGGGTCAAAAATTATGCAGAAGATCAAGCTCCGAATTTCTAAAACAAAATCAATTTTCTGATTTATTTTCTGCATTTTCATTTGTCCAAGCCTCTTCTAATTGCAGATTCATTTGTCAATAATATCCTTGGCTAATTAAAACATCCCAGGCATCAATAGAGAGTTTATATTTTATTTTCAATGATTTATTTGAATTAAATTTGATTGTATTTGTTTTAATGCTAGAAATGGTATTTTGATTTTATTATTACATTTCAAATCATTTTGATTTCTTTTTGCAGGAAAACAGTAGAAGATATATGGAGAAAAAGACCTCAATCAATGAGAATGCTCCAGCAATTAAAGATGAGAATTTTGAGCAAATAAAATTGGATTGGGCAAATTTCTCTTCAACAAACTTTCATCTCAAGGATTCCTTTTCAAAAATTATAAATAGCAGATTGCAAAGTGTAATAAGGGTTGCTCTCCTTTGCAATTCCAAACTTCTAAAAGCATTTCTGTAATAGGAATCTAGAATTGTAGATGGGGAGGAGAGAAAAATTTAGATCTGAACATTATTGAGGGTTTTTCTTTATGTCTTGGATTATGCATGATGGGCAGAGTTTGCATTTCTGCAGCTCTAGTCTTGAAAGCAGAAATTCAAGTAATTTAAAGTACTGTTAGAGACTAGGATCAGAGAAACAGATTCAATTAACTAGTATTTTTGGCATTTCTGTATCAAATACCAGTTTCGTTTTTATTTTCATAAAATTGTTGTTTCATTTATTCATGTTTTGGCATTTATGTTGATATGGATAATTTGTCTCAAATTGTTAAGTATCTCTGCTCTTATGAATTAAACTCTGATTTCTAAGTAACCATTACTCAGAAATCTGTCTTATAACACTGATTTATTAAATAATAATTTGTTGTGAATTTCTTCCACATGTTATTGTTTAATTATTTGTTGATTGATATGATAATCAATATCATTTTTGTGAATTTCTTCCGGAGTGTTGTTGATTTATTATTTTAGTCAAATGGTCTCAATAGAATGTGTTTTGGTACTCACAAATGTGAGCTAATTGAATTTCTTCGTTAGCTTAACATTAATTTAAAACCAGACATATTTTAATTCTCATTATTTAATCATCTTGCTCTTATTTGGGTTAGATTTTCATCTACCTAATTGAGATAGGATTTAGATTAGTTTCTTTTGCTTACATTATAGAATAAGTTTGTAATTAGATTAAATTTACATTCTTTTAAGTCCTCTTCTCAAAGAGGCAAAATCTTAGTTGTGGTTTGGCTGAACCCAA
The DNA here is from genome assembly GCA_034641835.2 of Pinus albicaulis. NCBI lineage: Eukaryota > Viridiplantae > Streptophyta > Pinopsida > Pinales > Pinaceae > Pinus > Pinus albicaulis. Next base: position 1,758,503,292 of record CM076578.1, on the reverse strand, counting down.
ATCAGCTTAAGGGTCATTCTCTTGCCTGATCAGCAAGAAGAATTGATCTGATATCCCCGTCTATTGGTAGTTAAGGACACATCATAAACCAATAGCGAGATAGGGAAAAGGTAACTGGACCTAGTTAAACCAGTCGGAGCCACTATCATAAACGGAAAAGGAGCTGTATTAAGGTCCGGACCGGGTGGTTATCCCCAATGTTGTAGCAGCGATTTTCGAGGCTTCCAACGGGTTCTGCTCGAGCCCTATCCTCCGGGTCTCACCGGTTGCCTTACTGCGCAGGAAAGCCTTTCCCTCACTAAAGACAACATCATATCCCTTGTCTTCTAACATGGCCACTAAGATATAATTCTTCTTCAATCCTGGAACATGCATAAATTCCTTCAATCACGAAGGGTGTCATCCATATCCATCTCTCAAAGTAGTGCGTCTTACTGCAGTCGCCTTTGTATCTGCCATCTCGTAGCCTATCTGATGTGCCAAGATCTTTCTCATCCAGATCAGTAAACAAATCTCGATCTCCTGTCATGTGAAAAGACGCACCACTGTCCAGAAACCACACTGAACCCATCACACTTGAGACCAAGCATGCGATCAACGAAAAATCCAGCTCAAACTGCGAGGCTAAGGCCTCTCCAGCTGCAGTTCCAGCAACCTACTTATTTTTCTTCTTCTATGGACAATTAGTGGCGTAATGTCTGTGCTAGTGAAAGTGAAAGCACTTCACCTTGGACATGTCCTGCTTCTTGCCTTTCGCACCGGATTGATAAGCTTTCTTGCTCTTTCCCTCCTTTTCTTTGGAAGCCAAAGCAAAATTCTCTTCATCAGAGTTCTTTGATGAAGATCTGTCCCTGGTACTTCGCCTTATCTCCTCTTGCACAAGATCCGACCAAATTCGCTCCCATCCTGGCAATTTCTCCCGACCATTGACAGAGTCCTGATAGGAATGCAAACTCTTCGAAAGCCAAAGGAAAGCCAACCTCACCAATTCCATATCATCAACGGTCACCCCCACACTTCTCAGCTCATCCCTGCATTGGATGAACTTCGTGAGGTACTTGGGCATACTGTCACCTTTCTCCATCTTTATGTTTCTGAGTCTATCCTTGAGCGCCAACTTCCTCTGGTCGCTCTTGCTTTGGAATAAATATGTCAAGGCTTTCCACATCAAGAATGGAGAAGCCTTACCATGAAGTTTCGACACTATGTGATCCTTCACACCCTCCAACAGAATCCTTCGACACTTTGTTGTCTTCTTTTGCCATGCGTCAAGTATGGCAGCATCAGTAGAAGTAGGCTTTGGGACTTCAGCATCTATGAACTCCTTCAACATATTGTCATCTAGCACCGCTTCCATCCTGTCCTTCCATGCAATATAATTCTAGCTTCCCTCAAGGGAATACTTCAATCGCAATCCGTTGAAAGACATCTCAACTTCGACACCAAGAAAACACTGCTGCAAATTCGAATTCCACCAGCACAAAACTCAACCGCTTCAATGTTTTGCAATTGCTCCAATGATCAATATCGCTCTGATACCATGTAGAAATTTGAATAATTGAGATATTATTCACCGAGATTCTCCTGATCACACACTATTTTAGCTTCATGCATAAAACATAATCTCTTCTACCATTGATCATCACATGCGGAAATGAAATAAATTGCATGCATACATTAAAACCACAAACAATCACACACATGAACACAGTATTTAATGGGAAAGCTTAAAGCTGAAAACCCCAACTATCTGTATATTATATGTCATGGATATCATGTAACAATCATTGTACAAAGCTCCTCACAAGCTCACACCTCAAACACTACACATAAACAGAAACCTTATTACAAACTTTATATCATCTTACACTTATAACATGACTCATTAATATCATTAAATACATGCATGGGTGACCTCATCAACCACCTCTCCTTCCTAACTAGATAAATTATCCCATCATGACTACTCTTTATAATTTGATGATCAAATATACGAGTATATTGGCTGATAGTTAAGCACCTCTTTCACCTATCTCTGCACTGGTCTCCACTGAAACTGTCCATGCACTGAAGTTAACTGATGCATTCTTTAGTTGATTAATGAGTTTATAATCAGTGAATTAATTAATAATTAATTCACACCACTCTCACTAATTGTATCAATTAGTTAAACTGAATACAATTCCACTAACTTCCTCAATCAACTCCACCAAACTCTGTCACATGAGTTCTAACTAAAGTATCCATGCAATAGCTCCACTTAACCCTCAGGAATAGCGTAATTCCTTTTTTCAGCTCCTGTGCCACATCTGTGCACTTAACTGAAGTGCTCCAAGAGAATAAGATAATGTTTAGAGTCCAAATATTATTAAGAGCTAATAATATTCGACATATCTATTTTTAGACTGGCAATCTAAAAATAGATTCCGCCAAATATGTCTAAAAATAGAAGTCCATCTATTTTTTCTGACTTGACCAACCATCCACAAATAGCATCCTGCAACTCATAGAACATGATCCATATGTCTAAAAATAGACTTTGCACCAAAAAATAGCCTGGGGGCCCTCTTAGTGAAGGCGACTCCTTTCCACTAAGCTCATCATCTTGTTGCAATCTCAACAACCTTTGGTTGTAACTCTCTCCTTTTCCTTATTAATAAAAACTATATTTATTTCCCATATATGTTGTATCATTTGAAAATATTGTAATAAAACTCCGTGATCATCTACTTAGAATCTGTTGAGTATTTTATATATCAAATTCTTTGATTATTTGTTTGTTGGTGATATTGTAGGTTTTGTATTTGAGGATAAAAGGTAGAATGAGAGCTACAACAACAACAAAAAATTGAGGACAAACTTCATATTACTAATTATGTCCATATTCACATTTTCAATAGTATTCTAGGGAAATCTTGTATATTTTCGTGTGTTTTGTTCTAGTGTTTGGTTTCTGAACCTAGGGAGATTTTTCTTGTCTGCAAGAGAGATAAGTCTTCCAAAAAAGGCATTTTGAAAATTGAATAATTATATTATTGGGAAGGAAACAATCATCCACATTGATCATAAGCCTACGAAATTTATCCATACACAAGGAAATTTATAGAATGATCACCATTACAAATGGTGCACATACCGCAATAATTCCTCTTTAACATCAAAGAAAAGAATGATTGCAGCAATCATGTAGACAAATGCCTCAACCATTCCCTATTTGTGGCACCAATCATAATTCTTAACTCTTGTGTGCATGAGACCTGTGAGTGGCAACAACTATACAACAATGGCTTTGAATTCGTTTTCTCATACCAGATGTTCATCGCCAACTAACAAGTTCTAAACCTGCACCTCCAAGATGTATTCTTGTGTTACCTAGTTGACCTTTGTGTTCCTTTGGCTGATTGTTCCAAGATAATCTAGGAGGAACATTATAATTGGATGCTCACTTTGGTGTGGAGAAGATAGTAGAAATACTTTAGAAGAATTTATGCTAGGAAAATATTTAACAAGGTGTCAACTAATATATTATATTATGGACTACCTATGCCATTGCTAAACCAAACACCAAGAATAAAGAGTTATACACTCCTATATCCCTGGGAATCAGTCTCCATGGATTGCATGTTGTATTTTCCTTCCATATAGAATGGTAATGATTGTGTGTTTGTAGTTGACAACTAGTTCTCTAAGATAGTCTTTTTTGCACCACGTAAGAAGAGTATCATAGTTAAAGCTACCACTAAAAATTTCTTTAAGTGTGTTTGGATTCATTTTTGGCTACCTCAAACCATTATTTTAGATATGGATGACAAGTTTCTTAGTATCTTCTAGTTTATCCTATGGTCTCTATTGGATACCGAGTTGATCTAGGTGGATCACCATGATCGCTGAAAATGAAAGTCTCCAATTGTTGATGCAACGTGTGCTATGTCGAATAGTTTAGAGAGAGATTTTTGACATCGCTTGAATGAACAAACTCAAAGTCTCCTAGATTTCCCATCACTCCATAGACATCCCATCTACTTCAAGTCTGTAGAGATTCTTTGCTCGAATCCCAACCTTCTTGACTTGTCCCGTTGCCTTGTGCCGAAGGAAAACTTTTCCTTCTCTAAAGACAACTTCATACCCTTTATCCTCTAACATTGCGACTGAGATCAAATTCTTTGTTAGACCTAGTACATGCAATACATCTTGTAAAAGAATGAGTTTACCTGAATCCCTATGAAAGGTTATGGTACCAATGCCGGTCACATTGTATCGTCCACCGTTGCCCAACTCAACATGCATCTAGAGACCTTTCTCCACCAAGTCACTGAACAGATTTGCATCTCCCGTCATGTGAAAGGAAGCGCCACTATCAAAGTACCACCCTGATCCCAATGCACTAGACAACATGCATGCGATCAATGAGAAGTCCAGCTCAAATTGCGAGGCAAGAGCCTCACCAGTTGCAGCTCCAGCAGCCTGCTTGTTCTTCTTCTTCTTTGGGCAATTCGTGGCGTAATGTCCATGATCGTGACAGTGAAAACACTTCACTTTGGACATGTCACGCTCTTTACCTTCTGCACCGAATTGATAAGCCTTCTCCTTGCCCTTCCCCTTCCTTGCTTTGGCAACCAAAGCGCAGTTTTCTTCATCAGCTCCCTTTGATGAAGATCCATCTCGAGTAGTCCTCCTTATCTCCTCCTGCATGAGATCCGCCCAAAGGCGCTCCCATCCCGGCAGCTTCTCCCGACCATTGACACTATCCTGATAGGAATGCCAAGCCTTCGGAAGACCAAGGAGAGCCAAGTCCACCATATCCTCATCTTCAATAATCACCCCCACACTTCCCAGCTCATCTCTGCACTGAGTGAACTTCGTGAGGTATTGGGCAATATTGTCGCCTTTCTCCATCTTGATGTTCTTGAGTCTATCTTTGAGCGCCAGCTTCCTTTGGTCACTCTTACTTTGGTATAGATCTGTCAAAGCTTTCCACATCAAATATGGAGAAGCCTTTCCATGCAGGCTGGATACAATGTGATCCTTGACGCCCTCCAACAGGATCCTTCGACACTTTGCTTGTTTCTTTCGCCAGGCTTCCACAACATCAGCATCATTAGAAGTAGCCTTTGGAATCTCTTTCTCCACAAATTCCAACAGCCCATGATCATCTAATACAGCCTCCATGCGGTCCTTCCATGCAACATAATTCGAACTGCCTTCCAAGGCATATTCTAGTCGCAACCCGATGAAAGACATTTTGCCGCGGCACCAAGAACACAAATCTGAAAAATTCAAATTTCACCACCAGCTGATAACTCAATCGCTTCTGATCTACACTTGAGAGAAAATTATTTCCAAATCAGAGATTGAATGCATGGGCTTTTACCAGACCTTTCACTTTCCGAAGAAAGATGAATCCGGAGGCTATCTGGCCTGTATGCAGGCTCTGTCCGAGGAAATAAGTTTGCAATCACCGTAATAGATCTCGACAATTAATATTGCTCCGATACCATGTATAAATTTGTTGAATAAATCACTTATTCAATGGAGATTAACATGATCACACATGAATTTCGAATTGCATGCATAACACATAATCTCGTCTACAATTAATTGTCACATGCGGAAAGAATAGAAGCGATAGCACATCAAATCATCACACACATTAACACAGTATGTATGGGGAAAGCTTATAGCTGAAAACCCCCAGCTATATTATATTATAAATGGAGAGAACATGCAGCAAATACATAGTACAAACTCCTCACAAGTACTCAGTACTATCTCCCAAAGCTACACAAAAACTAGCTTGGTTTTGAACAAGTCACAGGTTCAAAACACACCCACTACTTTCCCTGCCTCTATTGCGCAATCAAGGCTAGTCTAAATAGAGATCCAGGTTCGAATCTCACTGGCTCCAACTGCGCAATTTTCATTGGTAATTTCCTCCAAGTGTGGTGCAAATCTCATGCACAACTAATGTCGCAACTGATAGCTAACTCAACCCTTTCATCTACCTCTTTCACTTGTCGCCACTGAACTGTCCATGCACTGAGTTAAACCGATGTGTTCTTTAGTTGAATAATGAGTTAATAATTTGTGAATTAAATAATATTTAATTCACACAACTCATCTCTAGTGTATTAGCTAGTTAAACTAAATACAACTAGTTCAACTAGTTAACTAGAACACCATCTCCATTAACTGTCGCATCAACTCCACCGAACTCCGCCACTTGAGCTCTAACTGAAGTCAACCATGCATTAGCTCACCTAACCCATAGGAAAAGCGTATTTCCTTCTGGCAGCTGCATGCCCCACCTCTGAGGGTCAAACTGAAGTGCTCCAAGAGAGTAAACTGAAGTTTAGAGTCCAAATATTATTAAGGGTAAATAATATTTGACTTCCCTATTTTAAGGAGAGGCAATCTAAAAATAGACTTCGACCTATAGGTCCAAAAAATAGATGTCCATCTATTTTTACCAACATGACCAATACTCCAAGAATAACATACTGCAATCCCTGGACCATGCTCCATATGTCTAAAAATAGACATAGTCTAAAAATAGATTTTTTCGACAAAAATCACATGTGTGGTCCCCACCTAGTTTAGGTGATCACTTTCCAACTAGGATTAGGAAAGATGTTTCAGGAGGCCTCCTTCACTGTTTCTTGTTGCCATTTTCAACAACTTTTCCCATTCAACCTTATTCATTTTGGGACCGATTGTTGAATCCTCAACCTGCACCATATTCATCTCAAAATCCTATCCATCCATCTGTACCCCAACAAGCTCAAATATATATGAGCCAACCTTTATAGGTTTTTTTTGTATCACAACATTTTTAGGAAGTATTAGGTACTTCCCAGTTCCTGCTTACCTAGCCAATATAAGGTACCTTACATTCTTAACTGCTTGGACATGGTACTCCTCAAGTTTTGATAGGCCAAAATGTTCAAAGTATGGCACAACCCCAATCGAACCCACTTTACCATGGGACAATGCAAACTCCTATCGAGCAATAGTATAGACTGTATCAACGTATTCCTCAAGTGCCTTTTCAAGGCCAACAAATCCAAACTCAACCATCTAGAAACGTTATGGTTATCCTAGGGCTGGGAAACAAGGTCACTTGTATACCAGTTATCAGAACCCTTCTTGTTTAGGAATACAAGTGCTTATTGCTCAAGTTATTCCTTCATATCCAAGCCATCCTCCTCCATCCTTTAACTTGCAGTCTCCTTTTGTGGCCACTCTCGAATTTCCAGATTTAACTCAACTCACTAATGACCCCATTGATCATTCTCCTTGGTGGTCGAACATTCCTACTAAATTTCTTTCCAATATCCCAAAATTCAATGGGAATCCAAGAGAAGGCCTGTTGACGCATGTTATGGCTTATCATCTATGGTGTTCTTCAGACTCCCTTAATAATGATTCCATTCGTCTTCATCTTTTCCAACGAATGCTTACAGGTACCACAAATAAATGGTATATCAAGTTACCTAGAGCTTCGTTTCATGATTTCAGCTCTTTATCCACCACCTTCCTCACAAATTTCTAGTTTCCCATCAAATATGAAACTGGAACGGAACTATTGACCAACTTCAAACAATCAAATTCCACTCACATCTTAGATCACATTCATGAGTGGATGCACCGCTTCTGGTTGGTCAAGACTTATGTTCTCGATCAATTGTTAGCGGAGTGTTTCACCAAATCTATGTTATCTCCTATAACATAATATGTGGCTAAAGGTTGAGTCATGACCGAAAAGAAAATATATTGCTCGTGCACAATATTTTGACCTTGTTTATACCCAATCAGGGAGGCTCTATGATAAGATATCAAATGCTCTGAGACCTTCGAATATTTTTTCCTCCACCTAGTAAAGAATATCATGTTGTTGATAGCGTGATTGGTTATACCAGTTCGCAGTTAGCGAGTAAAACATTTGTTGTTTCTATTATTGCATCTACTCAAAACCCTCATAAATGTTGTTTCATCTGATAAAGGAAAGTATTAACAACAACCTAGAAGCAAGAAGAAAGGAAAAGGTGAGAATAAGGAATACCCCTCACCATAGGATAAACAAAAAAATCAGTCCTCCAATGAGAAACGAAAGCCTAGGTACCCATGCTTGATTTGGAATGAGGATCACTTTACACATGATGTTTGCACCACACTGAAGTGAATTAGTTTCTTAACTCTTCCACTTCTCTTGCTATGTTGACCTACATGTTTCCCAATCAAGAGACTCACATGGTTTCCCAAGACCCTTCTTCCTCTAACAGAGTCTTGATGATTTCCTCCTCAAAGCAGAGATATGATGTTATGGTGGCCACTCAGAACAAGGACTATGGTAATGTGAATCCATTGAACAGTCAAGCTACTGATCAACCTGCCAGTTCAGAATCATCTTCATCAGATCCTACTCCACCTCTGATTACTACAGAATTGACTATCAAGCCTGTGAAGGTCATTATTCACAAGTCTTATTTTAACCCTTGTTCAAGAGTTTATCAAAACTATAACTTAGTTGAAGACTTGGATCAGTCTCCATCAGCTACGTCAACTCTTAAGGAGTTGCAAAACAACCCTGCCCAAAAGAATGCCTTGATTTCAGCTATCATATGGTGGATCCATCAACTTCCAAGCTAGTAGGTTTCTCTCATGAAAACTAGACCCCTCGACTTCCGGCTCAATCAAATTTTATAATCTAGGTCGTCATCTGTGGTAAGAACATCCATCACTCTATTGTGGATGAGGGAGCCTCGACCTACATTATGTCCATGTCTTCTTGGAAGGTGATTAGTTCGCCTCAACTCAATAAATAAACTACCACATTGAAATCCTTTGAAGGAAGAACATGCAAGCCTTGTGGGATTATGAACTCCCTTCAAGTAGAATTAGGGGGGAAGCTGTCTCCATAGAATTTGAAGTTATTGAAGGACCTCTCAATTATAATATTCTACTGGGAAGTACATGGGTTTATGTCATGATTTCCTCCATTTCGACTTACTTCTGTATGATCTCCTTTCCGCATAAAGGCGGGATTGTAGCCATATAAAAACTCACCTTTTTCTCCTCTGATTCTCATGTTACTGGAAGTGTCCCTCTTGTAGGGGGAGCTATACATTCCTATCAACATTTTGAAGTTGGATTGTGGTAGGATTCTGCACTTATGGGAACCATTTCACCCCCTCCTCCTCTCCTTCCCGACATATCGTCTTCGGATTCTTATATCAACATGATATCATCCTCTACTCTCCTATATGATCCATGGATTGTACATAATGAAACTAACATCCAAAATTTTGGTGACCGAATGTCGCTTAGCCTCGTTGAGATAGATTATAAATCCATTTATTCAGCTTGTGTGGCTTATACCTTCTCTTCGATTAATTAAGTATATATATATCACTGGATTATGGCACATCTTCTGATCCTTTTTCTCGTGTATTATCTACTAATGAGAGCATCATGGAGATCATGATGCCAGATGACAAGCCATGGGATGAACATCACCATCATTCCTCCTTACCAGATTCCATTGAGGATAATCTTAGTGATGTGTACTTACCTAATTTCATCAAGCCTTCTATGAATTTTATCTCCATTCATGAGGTTGACTAAAATAACCTTTCGAATATCAAAGAAACGATACCTCTCGATATCTCTATTAAGCCAAGTATTGTAAAAAATATATATATTGAAGTGTCTTGTTCTTCATCTAAGATCGAGATCTATAAATCCCTATTTCTTGATTTTCGAGATGTCTTTGTTTAAACTTATGAATAAATGCTAGGTATCGACCCAAATATATTAGTGCACAAAATTAATACTTATCTTGATGACAAACATGTCTGGAAGCGCCTCTGTACGATCCATCCCAAGAAGGTTATCAGGATTAAGGCTGAAGTTGAAAAGCTCCTTTGGGTTGGTTTTATATACCCCATTCCTTTAACTGATTGGGTATCAAATGTTGTCCCTATCATGAATAAATAGGTCACAATCCATGTATGTTTCGATTATTGGGATGTAAACCATGCTTGTCCAAAGGACAACTATCTGACCCCATTTATTGACCAAATTGTTGATGATTATGCTGGCTATGAGATTTATTCATTTTTGGATGGATTATTAGGCTATAATCAAATCAAAATTCTCCCACTGGACCGACCTAAGACTACATTTATTTGTCCTCACGGTAATTTTTCGTATCAGAAGCTCCCATTCAGTTTAAAGAATGTTGGGGCCACATTTCAACGTGATATGGATTACACTTTTCATGACATTAAACACATCATGCAACCCTATTTGGATGATCTCCCTGCTCATTCTAAACATCGGGTTGATCACCTGATGCATCTAAGGGCCATTTTCCTTTTTTGTAGACATTATAACATTCCACTTAACCTACACAAATGTGTGTTCTGCGTTGGTTCTAGTTGACTTATGGTTTTTTTAATTTCAAAGCAAGGAATTTGTATTGATCCTCTGAAAGTATAGGAGATCGTTGACTTGCCTGCACCTTCTTCTCTCATTCAGTTACAAATACTCCATGGGAAATCTAACTTCCTACATAGGTTTGTCCCTAATTAAGCTGATTTGACCAAAGGATTCACTCGCCTGTTGAAAAAACGTGTCCCCTTTCATTGGGACGATGCTGCTCAGAAAGCGTTTGATGCCCTAAATGATGTATTGGCTCAAGCATCTATTTTATGTATCTTGCTACTGCCATTTCTACTATGATGCTCTCATATATATGTTTATGCTACCAGATAGAATATCTTACACGCTGGTTACTTTTGGCCTACTATCTTTCGCAATTGCATTCTCGTTGTCCAGAAGTTTCATGTGTGCCATATCTACGATCATAAGATTCATGCTCCACCTACTCCATTGTATCTCGTTATCGTTGTTGGTCCCTTTGCAAAATGGGGTATCAACTTCATGACATGTAACCCTCACTCGGTCAGGGGGCATGGTTATAGCATCATCGTTGTAGATTACTTTACTAAATGGGTCGAGGCGATTCCTACATATAACATTACTTGAGAAATTGTTGCATATTTTTTCTTCAATCATGTTATTAATTGGTTTGGTATTCCGCCACCAATAGCTATGTATCACAGAAAACATTCCCGGAATCATATGATGACTGAACTAGCTGCTAAGTTGGGACTTTCACATGAAAATTCCACTCCCTACTATCCTCGGGATGGTGTAAAAGTTTAGGTTGTTAATAAAGTTCTTAAGACTATGCTTTAACGTATGGTAGGGGTCCACAAATCGAACTAGCACTTAGTTATCTAGTTGCCTTGTGGGCTTACCGAACCTCAATTTTGACTACTACCGAATTCACACCCTTTCAGTTGGTTTATGGTTTTGAAGTAATCGTCCCCATCAAATGTGAAATTCCATCGTTAAAACTAGTATTTGAACTTCTTCCTGCCACTTTCGTAAAGGAGGAGTGTCTTACACATCTGGCTCATTTGGATGAAACTCAGTATGATGTTTCTTTAGCCAACGAATCTCATAAAATACGTGTCAAGGTGCAATAGGATAAAAATTTCAAGCCTCGTGTCTTTTAAGGAGGAGACATGGTTCTCTTATACGACCAGGAGGTCGATAAGTTAGGTCCAGGAAAGTTACAACCTATTTATTTGGTTCCATACATTTTCATGCGAGTCCTTGCAAAAGGGTCCTATGAGTTAGTAGACTTTGATGGAATTCCACTGGCACATCCTAGGAATGGGTTGTACCTAAAAAAATAATATGCTTGACCTCATGCATAGTACACTGTGTACACACTGTCTACAGGTGTGTTGAGTGTGTTTGTAGTGTGTCTTTTCAAAGTTTCCCATGATTTCTGTTGATCATGTTTACATTTGGTTTACAGATGTCGACATCTCTTAAACTATATATTGGTTATACTGATGGTGCTAGTTGTAGTAATCAGAAACTATCTTCCATATAATGAGATATATTTTCTCCAAATGGTGAGCTAGTGAGTATGCAAGGTATTTGCATTGGTCATTGTACTAACAACATCGTTGAGTATAGTGCATTTTTTGAGCTATTATCTGATGTTATTACACATGGTATCCGTCATTTAGTCTTCAAGCCTGACTTAAAACTCGTAGTACTAAAACTTGCTAATGTCTATGGAGTTAGAAGTCCCACCATCCTTCACATGGTTTTGAGAGTACGTCTTCTAGAAATACATTTCTATTTCATATGATATGAACGTATTTCTATAAATATAAACACATTGGCAGATTCCCTAGCTAATTACGTTTTAGATAAACACTTGCAATGAATGTAAATAGTTTCAATTCACATCACATCATATTGAAAACATAATAGGACTAGGAAACACTAAAAATATGTATATATATTAAATTTGGTTTTACAAAATTTGTGCCCCGAGACACATATGGCTACAATTCCCATATGAAAAACTACATGCAAATATTGAAGTAGACAGATCAATGGTGCTCATGATAAAATGGAATTGCATGAGTTATCTTGCATAGTGATCGACCAATATGGCTAGGCACTCTGATAGTGTGTCATTGAAGTTGCATAGGAATCTGGTTGACCACGATCCTATCAATCTCGTGTTTCAACCACTCCATGTGGTGCTCCACCTCTGATAGGATATCAGCTACTTCAAGATCTCGTAACACATCCTGGCCTACCGCACCAACCTGTACTGGTACCACTTCCTCCTCATGTGGTTTTCCCTCTACATGACAGAGATATGAAGAACCTACTGGTCGTACTGGTCCAATATCTGCATGAAAACATCAATAATTTAGTCTCGGAAACATTAAAAAAACACTAAAAATTTGTAAAAGTTTCAAAAACTTAAATGGTTAAAATATTTTACGTGAAGCACCCCATTTCTCTCCCTTAGGAAACACGAGTTGAGGGTCATCACAAAAATCCATACATGTGTAAGGATAATCATTAATCATAATGAAATTTCTACGCAGCCATAACAATAAGGTTAGTGAGAAGATGATCACTGACGGACCTGCATCTCGGTACATATGATTTATCCACCTCCTCATCTGTGGGGCCATTGGATCGATAGGCTCAAGTGTAATCTACTGAGGTTGAATTAGTGGCACCCGCTCTAGAGCAAAAGAGACCAAGATAAAACCATATCTAAAGTTCTTTAACTTCCCCTCTCTTGATTTAGTCAGTTGTTCCTTCATATTGACCAAAAATTCCTCACTCCAATTGAATATTGTTGGCTCAAAACACGCCACCCCGTACTGCATGTACGATCTACTTGCTACATGAAGTGTTGAGCTACCTTCCAATATCGCGATGATGGACAATATCATTCTCAAATTCAACTATGTTACATATTTTATATTGATATTTCCATTCATAGTTGGTTAGGCTTGAGGTCTACAATAGGTAGCGATATAATCCTTCATTGTTTCCCCACCACTTTTCCCACCTAGGAGAGAGATGGGGACACCCCTCATGGATAAACCTGTCATAAAGTAGATTTCTTATACCTTTATCTTGAGTATATGTTTCCAAAACCTGAATGCTTGTGTCTAAACATCCCATGAATAAACAAGATATTTCAACAATTCCATTTGTTACCTCATACTAGGAAGCCAGAATAATTTCAGAAATCCACAGTTTTTCAATGCCCAGATGGTAGCAGGATTAATACATTTAAATCTTGTTATTCATGTTCTCTTTCTCTCCAAATTAATGCCATTTTGTGCTAATGAACACTTGAAACATCAACAAGAGATTCATTAGGCTCATTTTCATGCAAAAACTCTTGAAAATGCAACAAGATGATGGAGCTTAGTGAAATGAAGTCGCCTTCACTAAGTGGGCCCGCAGGCTATTTTTGGCGCAAAGTCTGTTTTTAGACTATGTCTATTTTTAGACATATGGATCATGGTCTATGAGTTGCAGGATGCTATTTATGGATGATTGGTCATGTTGGTGTACAGATGGACCTCTATTTTTAGACATTTGGGCTGACCCATGACCTACGGCTAAAAATAGAACAATCAAATATTATTAGCTCTTAATAATATTTGGACTATAAACATTATCTTATTCTCTTGCAGCACTTCAGTTTGAGCTACGGATGTGGCCCATGCAGCTGACAGAAGGAATTACGCTATTCCTAGGGGTTTGGTTGAGCTACTGCATGGTTGACTTCAGTTAGACTCATGTGGCAGAGTTTTGGTGGAGTTGATTGAGGATTTGATGGAGTTGTGTTCGGTTTAACTTAGTTGAACTAGTTGTATTTAGTTTAACTGGCTAATACACTAGAGATGAGTGGTGTGGGAATTAATTATTAATTAATTCACTAATTATTAACTCATAAATCAACTAAAGAATACATCAGTTAACTGCAATGCATGGACAGTTCAGTGGAGACCAGTGTTGGAGGTGGGTGAAAGGGTGAGTGTGACTATCAGTTGTGACTATAGCTGTGCATGATATTTGCACACACATTGATTGAGATTTCCAATGAGGATTGCGCATTACAAGCCAGTGGGATTCGAACTTGGATCTCATCATTATTCATCTTGGATTGCCGAGTAGAGGCAGGCAGACTAGTGGAGGAGATTTGAACTTGTGACTTGTTCATCTCAGAGCTAGTTTTGTGTGTAGCATATGAGATAGTGATGAGAGCTGTGAGGAGCTTTGTGCTATGTATTTTTACATGTTCTCTATCATTATAATATACAGATAGTTGGGTTTTTTCAGCTGCATGCTTTCCCCATTACATATTGTGTTATATGTGTGCTTGATTATGTTTTAATGTGTGCATGCGACTGCTTCTATTTCCGCATATTGATGATCAATTGTAGAAGAGGTTATGTATTATGCATGAAGCTTAAATAGTGTGTAATCAAGATAATCTCGGTGAATAATTCAGCTATTATTCAAATTTCTACAAAAACCTTGACAAATTTTGAGGGAAAACTAATAAATAACTTAGGATTCCCCCCCCCCCCCCAACTCACCCTAGTATTGCATGAAAGAGAATTTCACCTCTCCCAACAGTGTTAGTCTGCTTAGGTGCAATGTATATTTTGATTATTTTGGGGTGTTTTGGTCCTAGGGAGTGTTTTTGGAACCCTGGGGCCCTCAAAACCTCAAAAAACTTGCATGAAATCACAAAAAATGGACCATGAAAAGAAAGAGAAGGGTTTTAGCTCCTACTTGGAAGCAATGGTACTTGAAATGGCCCATCGTATTGGCCACAATCAACTGCAGAAGATCAAGGGGAAAAGTGCTCATAATTCTCACTATTGAAGGTAAATGTGAAATGGTGAAAATTAATAGTCATTTTGAGTATTTATGGTCATTTATTGCATTATTTTATTCATATCTAATGTTTTTACCAATATATGTTTCATTTTTACTTTGAAATAGGTATGTTTAATCATTTTTGTGATGTCTTGAGCAAGTCAATAGTTGTTAACGGATTTTTATCATGCTTTAAACAGGTTATTTTGACCAAAGAGTATAATTTTATCTATTTTTCGGGCTCTATAAACCTACGAAAAAGGAAACTCTTGGAGTCCTCTTTAAGCTCTTTTCATACTCCCAAAATATGAAAATATCATCGAGCACTTGTCTTTTCGAACTCATTAAAGTAAATGAAAAATTTCTACTAAGTATATGTTTAATCCTTTTCCGGACTGAGATAAACTATTTACAAAAAAGGAATACCTTAGTAAAACATGGCTAAGAGGTTCTCTTGAGTATCATTTTCTACCTTTTAGGAATAAAGAGACTATATACGAAAAGGGATATCTAGAGTTTTCTTTTTCGACTTTCAAACTCTCTAAGCATGAAAAAGATGTTGATTTTTACCTCTGTTGAACTCGTTAAAACATCAAAAAACGATGGACCTATCGAACATGACAAGGTCGAACCACTCCTTCTAAGGGTTCTTTAAATATAATTGGAGGGGTTCATCGAAAGGATGAACTTATAGACCAAGCATATGTTATCCTCCCCAACCTTGCTAAAAAATAAAGAGGTACTGACCAGTATGGTTGGGGAAATTAGGAAAACATGGTACTCCATTTTCTAATGGAAACGAGTCACTCTTGAAAACAACACTCTTCCACTTCATCTTTGTGGATGTTGGGTTGGGTAATATTATTGTCTTTCGGTTCATCATACCTTTTCAAAGCCTCCATTTTAGTTTTGGGTCAATGATGCCAAATCCATTCAATGTTGTCGGTCTGTTCAAGAGAAGTCATTCAATTGATATATGTTACAATATTCTTAAGCCCTCATTCTATCTTTTCCTTTCCTGATCCAGTTTTGTATCGTTGTCATTTTTTCTCAATCATGATAACTATTTCTTGTTGTTGATGGGCTATACATCAAAGCCCTCCTGTGACGGGTCGCTTCCTATTGACATCAACACATTATCGAGGAAGTTGACTTAGGAACAACCCTTTGGTACCTTGGTGCTTGCATACAACAATGGCAAGTTTCCTCACTCTCGGCGAAAATTTTACACCATTTTCCTTCGACCGAAAGACTTGGTGTGGTGTTCAAAATCAACTCATTTATTCACACCATACGAATTGTACTGTAGTACCTTGATATCCATTAACATCATCGATGGTATCTATCACATTTAATACAACTTACATCATCGACCGATAATTAGATGGTGTCTACCATGTTCGACCTCAGCTCATTGATTCACATGGTTATACTCATACATTGGATTGGTTGTGTGAATGAGATAGAAGACCCCGAATCTAGTTTCATCCATCCAAGCTACGATTTTAGGAGTTATACAAAGATCACAATGTATGATGGCCATGATCATACAAAAATTCATATATTCATGGGTCCACCAGTTGTCATATATGGATGTGTATTTTGATCATTGCACATGTGATGTTAGCTTATGTGCTTAGTATGGGTATGCCTCCCTCAGAAAAAATATGTAATGATAATGTATTGTAATAGATGAATCTCATTGGTTGTTCTTGATCCTAACTTGTCACAAGGTAAATCACTTCAATCATCAGTCATCATTTATAACTTTGCGCTTTAGGGGGAAATATGTTCTAGGCCATATTTTCACATTTGGTTAATATGCCTTCTAATGGGATCAATCAACATCCTTTTCCCCTTTTAATAATCATTGCACAAACCCCTAAGCATGTCTCTTTCATTCCTTGGATTTTTTGCCTGAAACTGCATCATCTGAGCCAGTTTTAGGACGAGTGCTCTCTAGCCTCCTATTGGACTGTGTTCACCTACAAGTTTCTCCATTTTTCCTGTGTTGATCACCTACATGTTTCTCCCCTTTTCAAATTCATTGGTTCTGTAAATTTAGGAAAAAGAGAGAGATTCCAGAAGCCTCCATTTCTATAATATTCTAGGATTTGTTGTAACCATTTACCTCAGATAAATTTGGATCCTGTCCTACCCTAATTTGGAGTTTCCATAGCTTATTCTTTGATCCCATCCTCAAGTTGTAAGGTGGATTTAAAGCCCTAGATTGGTAATTGGATGAGAAATCCCAACTTACCCCAGTCCTCTATATATTTATAACCTTCCATATGCAAGGGGTTGGATTTTGGAGAGTGATTATACCCTTATGTTGTTGTTGTGAGAGACATATTTTCATGAATTTAGGGTTATTTTAGGTGCACATTGGAACAAGGAAAGGACAATTCGGCCTGGAGGAGCTCTTCTACAATACCAACACCTATTTATAGTTGTAACTCCTTCCATTAATATTAATGAAAAGAGTTCTATTTTTTCCTATATGTGATGTCGTTATTCATGTATTTCAACACCATGTTATCTATTGAATAGAGTATTTATATGATGTTGCATAGATCTCATAGTTTCTTGGCTTGTGTTGTCTGACTATGCAGGTTCTAATTTTGGAAATTGAAGCTGGAATTGGAGCATTCAAGCTAGAGAAGGAGTGAAGCATGCGACAGATTCCAAGTAGGCTTCATCTCATCATCTATTTACTTTAAGGAAAGAATTGGGTTCCTTGTCTCTTTATTGTTCTAGGTTAGACATTGTACCTATGGGAGATACTTTTTTCTGTAATCGTAAATCCCGCATAACAAACACTACCCACCACTTTTTCTAGGGATAAAATTTCAAATATTTTGAAATCATGACCATGACTATCGACACCCTTACAATAAAACAAAAATAAAGTAAACCCCTGAATAAAAAAGAGGCATTTTCAACAACACACTCTTTTGTTTAGATTAAACTTGCAATAGTTTTAGAACCATGGCATAAAATCCTAAGACTATTGTTAAAAAAATCATGAAAAAAAAGAAATTTTAAAAAATAGGGGGTGGGAGGCGTGGCAGCTTCAGGGGGATGCTAATGCACCCTTGAGAATAAGAGTAAATAACTTCTTCATGGAGCCATGGAAAAGCCTCAAATCGCCAAGTGGAGACCTATGCATTATATCAAGGAATCAAACAACATTTTGCATTAACAAATTGATCATTGTGGGAGACTTAGAAATTACAATCAAGCATCTTCGTTTCAACTCTCTTCTCACGAATTATAAACTCAATTCAATCTTCAAAAAAAAAATCCTTGCTTTGAACCATGTCCAGGGGTTTCAATATGTCCATCTGTTGTGACAAACAGACAGAAGGGTGGATCATTTAGTAAACTACGTTACAAGGTATGACAGAGACTCCCTTAGAATAAATGAGATGGGTATTTATTGTCAAATCCCATGATATTGGTTTAGGATGGTAGGCTTTATTTGGCATGTGGTGGTGTTGCAATACACGTGGATAGAAGGTAACCATTGCAATCATTTAAACATTAGTTTGTATCACCTTCACCCTTCACATTAACAATAATTCCATTTACAATGTTCATGATGTAGAGGTTAGTTGTGATCTTAAGAATCTCATCCAATACAAGGAAGTTGATATCGTCTCACACGAGTCCACTCCTACTCATACTTACATCAACTGCTATGGAGGAAGTGGGAAATTTCCCGTTAGAATTTCCACAACCCTCATTTTGCATGTTTTGTTTTAGTAAATATTCTTCACTATTCTTAGCCTCAATTAATATGAACATGGCGGAAGTAGGGATCAATCCTTATTAGCCCCTAATACCGTGCTTGTCCATCCAATTTAATTTAGTGTGGATTTGTTTAAAGTGTAAAGTTCGAGGATTCTCTCTAAGTGAGATAAATCATGTGGTTCATCAAGTGGAAATGGAAAATCATTGTCAGACAATCAAAAAGGACATAGCTCATATCCACTCAAAATAAATATGTGATTCATAGAATGAAATGAATCATCCCTAGCTACAACATGCACAATTGGCAGCCTAATGGTCTACCACAATGGACGTTCTCATTAGCCAAAAGCAAAAACTTCATAAAATGGAAGATGAAATCAGTGCACTTAGGAGTCAAATTGAAGAATCGAATATCTCAAGCTAGCAATCTCTACAATATCCTTACTCATCAACACATTTTTTCAGTTCTCCTCCACTTATTCTGCCTAATTTAAATGTAGAGCCTAAAAATGTCTCTCCTCCAAGTTAGGTAAAAAACCACCCTATTTGTAGCCTTATGTAAGTCAAAACTTGACAAAATTTGGGCATTTTCTATATAGGTTTTACAATTGGGAACAAGTCTTACGAAGATTTTTTTTATAATAGTATAAAAATTGTGCCCTTGGCCATGTTAGAAGAACATAGCCAGAAGAAAAAATTGAACTAATTCTAATCCGGTGTTGCATCCGAGATGTAGATTTCTATTAATATAAAAATTTTCAATTATGGTTAAATAAGTGGGGTGGGGTGTAGGGAATAAATAAAAAAAGAAGGAAAATAAAAATGAAAATGAAAAAACCTCAAAACACTGAGAAAATCAATTTTTTTTTAAAATATTCATTTTATTAAAAAAATGAAAAAAAAACATACAAGTTATTAAAAAAATATGAAAAGAGAAAATACCCAAAACCTTGCTTAAATTTTTTAATAAAAACATTAAATAAATAAAATTTAAAACAAAAAATGAATTTAAAACAATTAAAACAACAACAAAATACAATTGAAAATAAAAAGAAAAAAACACATACATTAAATTTATTTTTCAATAAAATAAAACCATAAAATAGAAATCATCTTCTGCTCCCACCTCTTGCTTTCCCTCCACTCCTCTATCACTTAAAAAAGGAATGATGGACTAAGTGGGGTGGAGCCCCTTCTTCCTTATTTATTTTCAACAACCACCACTCCTTTAAGCAAGAGACAAAGGGTGGGGTAGGTGGTAGTGGTGGGTGGGTGATGGAGGTAAGTAAGAGGGGGTAGATGGGTGATTCCTATATATATATATATATATATATATATATATATATATATATATATATATATATATATATATATATATATATATATATATATCTATATATATATATATATATATATATATATATATATATATGTATGTATGTATGTATGTATGTATGTATGTATGTATGTATGTATGTATGTATTTTAATTTTTATATATTTTATTTTATTTTTAAATTGTATTAGATGTATTTGTTTTAAATTTTGTTAAAAAAAACAAGACTTATAAGGTGTATTCTTTAGTGTTTTATTTATTTTATTTTATTCTTGTGTGATTAGAGGAATCAACAACACGGTGGGTTTTATACTTGTATAACATGAGGTCAATTCCAAATGCTACCACTAGATCCACTTCTAGGTGCTTACTTATTCCCCATTTGTAGTCATGGATTAAACAAGGATTTGAACCTTGGATCTCATAGTCTACAGAACACTTCACAACACAACTTTGAAAATTGAGCCAGCCCCTCAGGGATTTTTTTATTTTCATTTTAATTTAGAATGTATATTTTTTTTTATTTTATTAAAAAGGTGTTTTCCCTAAATTTTAGGTTGTCTTCCTCTCTGTTTTTATTTTTCCCATCTATTTTTATTTATTTCCCTTTCCTTTTTTCCCTTTTTATGATTTTGTTCATAATGGTGTGTGGATTTTATGTCATTCTTTAATTATTGTTGTAATTTTAATCCCAAAGAAAAAAATAATGTGCTACTCATAACACCTCTTTTTTTTATTTGGGAGTCATTTTAATATAATTTTTTAAATAGGAAAGATCCAATGACTAAGCAAGGGCCGAGACATCCCATATTGACCATGGACGGAGTGAAAACTCCCTAGGGTCACCTACTACATGAGCCTAATCAATACATGCTACAACATGCTGCTAGAGACTTGAACCTGGGTGGGTGGGGTGGCAAGCCACAATCCCAACCACTTGAGCTATGATTTTGGTTGCAAGGGTACTAGTTTTGAAAGCCATGACATCAAAAGTTGAATTTCAAGTCCTATGAAAAATGGGAGTGCTACTAGGAGCGTCACTTTTCAATTTAGGGGTTGATTTTAAGATATTGGTCACAATAATGTTGGTTCATACGTCCATGGTTTCAAGAAGTTCTAGTTTTAACCTGGAAAAAAGGGTTGCTACAAATAGCACTACATTTTGATTGAGGGGTGACTTTTAAGTTTTTGGTGGCAACATTACAAAGTTGTTAAGGCCGTGGTTGCAAAAAATGGTAATTTTAACTCCCTAAAAAAGGGTGCTATCAATATCATCACTTTTTAAAATGGATGTAAAAATAACCACTAAATATGGCATCTAAAAATATAAGAAATTTGGAATATTTTGATCAAGTGGGTAACCATGTTAAATACCTTGATAGGTCACTTCTAGTTAAATATACCTAAGCAATACATAATTTCCATGTCCTTAATACCTACTAGACTGATCACAACATATTATGCCAGCTTTCCTTCTAATACATGATTGTTTTTCGAGCATTTCAGTTGATACAACACTTTTTCTATGGTTAGATATCCAGGGAGGGTCTCCGCCTCTACTTCCACCTATGCTAAAAATATCACTATTTTTAACTCATTGGTCACAAATAAGCCATGGTATTGGAAGGAAAATCCTTCTCATTTTGTCAAGAAGTTGGAAGAAATTCCAAAGGTTGCGGATTTTACACCGAAATTAAGAGCACAAGCCCTACAACTATTTGAACATGGCTTGGTAAGATAATTCATGGGGATTTGGCCCTCCCTGTGTTCTATGAGGTTGTGGGTTGAAAAAAATTGGAAACCCATAATCAAGGTTTCTATCACTTTGGCTTTATGTGGAAAAGGTTACTTTACCTTCTTTTTTGAGAACAAGGATGATCAAGGACTGATTTTTCAAAGCATGCCTTAGTTCATAGGGGCCCAAGGTTATATATTCATCGATGGAGCCAAGATTTAACCCTAAAACTAATGTCCCATTTGATATCATTTCTTGGGTAAGCTCCCTTTTTTCCCCTACACTGTTGAAATGATACTACTTTAAAAAATACCAGTAATGCGCTTAGGAAATACATTGATTGAACCGAGCCAAAAGAGGGTATTTTCTCTTATGTAAGGATATGCATGGAGGTAGATCTAGATAAGGGAATCCTAACAAAAATAACCATAAATTTGGATATTTGGACCCATATTCAAGTGGGTTGACTACAATCAGCGTCTTTTTAAATGCAAAGTTTGCCATGAATATGGCCACTTTGAAAGGAGTTGAAAAATGAAGCAGGAGGAGTAGTAAAAATAAGGAAATGAAGGAGAACAATGGAAACGACAAAAGAAGATAATATGTCTAACTAAACAACATAACAATCTTCCAACGTAGCCAGATCATAATGGGAACAAAGGGAAAGGTGACCCCACCCCTTCTCGACTCTATCCTTTGTTCTGTAGTTTGGGGGTATGTTTTCCCTGCTTTGGGTTCATAGATCCAAAGTCTTGCCTATTCTGTTTAAATTTTTTCTTGATCTTCACAACATATCGATATGCGGTTCCAAACGAGGAGATATCCAGGAACTCCATCGCTTCCTAGATGTACTTGTGTAGACAATCGTGGTACTTGAGTAACATATGCCACTCAAAATCCTTGATACCCAACTTCGTGCAAAGGGTATGAAAAATATTTGTGAACTCTAACACATCATCGTCCCTTTCCTACAAAAATGTGGTTTATTTTAGGTACTTATCTTCATAGCTCTTGATAGGGTAATATTTGTTGAAAATGGAAACAAGAAATATTGAAAATGGCATCAAAAGGGCTTCTCATTAATTTCCCCTTAATTAAATTAGAAGGAAATAGTAATTCCACATCACATGACAGCTTGTACGAGTTAACTGAGTTGGGAAGACTTATTTAGTTCAATTGTTTCGAGTTGGGGGTCAAACTAGAGGCATGTAGAGTGTCTCCTACTTTTTAGGAGCCATGGTTGGGTTTATTTTTAATTGTAATTAGTTAACTCAATTTATTTGAGTTAAAATCAGTTTAACTAGTTCTAACTGGTGTATGAGCTAGTGAGAGGTCCAGTGAATTAAATATTATTTAATTCATGTGCAGTGATCAATCAAATAACTAATAATTCACTCTAAATAGTTGTTGCATGTCAGTTCTAAGGAAGGCTTAGTTGAGATTGGAGTTAAAGGGAAGTGTACTATCAATTCTACAATTAGAAAATTGTACAGATGGTGCATGAAGTGAGCAAGACACCTTGGATGTATTGGGAAATAAATTAGTGGTAATTTCCTAATTAATAGGGGATAAATTCCCTCAGGAATGTGTAAGCAAGGTTGAGCAACCCAGAGGCAATTTTTTGGTTAAATATTGAACCAAACTTGTTGGGATCAAAGTGAGATAATCAGAGATAGTGCAGAGAGCTCTCAAGCATGAGAGAAGCATTTTATTCAAATTAGAGGAAATTTCAGCCTAAAAGTGGCCTCCTAAGGAAAAATAATAAAATATTAGTTAAAATAATAAAATAAGAGTTCTGAATTTTGGAGGGAAAAAAAGAAAACTACTTTTTTTAGTTGTATTTTTTACTTTTTTCCTTATAGGTTTACTCAAATTTAAAGTGTAGACACTCGTTGGATGCAGAATTAAATTCCACATCCAACAAATACCAATTATGCATACTTTTGAGAAGACCCACATTGATAAAAACTGCAGATACATTAAAAAGTGTGTTCAACACGTTTTTTAATGTATCTATGATTTTTATCAATGTGGGTCTTCTCAAAAGTATGTGTAATGGGTACTCGTTGGATGTAGAATTTAATTCTACATCTAATGAGTGTCTACACTTGAAATTTGAGTAAACCTATAAGGAGATAAGTCAAAAATACAATTAAAAAAAATAGTTTTTCTCCTTTTCCCTCCAAAATATTTACATGTACCTCTTTTTAAATTTAAAGGATTTTGATTGGTTTACATATTATGACATGGAAAATACATGAAAAATTCATCAGCACTTTTAAGCTGAAATTTCCTCTAATACGGTTTCATATTCTTGACTTAATGCAATATATAGATAGCGAGGTTTTTAGGAAAGGCTTTCCCCCGATACATCTTTGTGTTGTGCGATTGAAATTATTTCTCATTCTTGTTCACTTGATTGTGTGATCGTAATTGGTTTCAACAGTTTGTAGAATAGATTCAAGTATTTCTTTTTAGCATATTACAATATCAATTGAATCTATGTGAATTTTCTACATGGTATCGGAGCATGAATCACTATAGAAGAGAAGAATTTGAGTTTGTTTTGAACAAGTGAATCAAATTTGCAGATTTATTTTTTGGGACCAGCAGCAGATCAAGATGTCTTTCAGTGGATTGAGACTTGAATATTCCCTTGAGGGTAGTTTGAATTACACATCTTGGAAGGACAGTATGGAGGTAGTATTGGAGGAAAGCGGACTAAAGGAACTCATAGACAGTGATATTCCTAGGCCCGCAGTAGCATATGCTCAAAATCTTATTGCATGGAAGAAGAATGTAGAAAAGGCAAGAAGGATCCTGCTAGAAGGAGTTTGAGATCATATTTTCTCGAACCTCTATGGAAAGGAAACTCCATATGTTATGTGGAAGACCCTAACTGATTTGTTTCAGAATAACAATGACCATAGGAATTTGGCGCTGAAGGAAAAGCTCAGAAAGATCAACATGGAGGAGGGCGAGAAAATTCCACAAGATTTGACGAAGTTCACTCAATGTCTTGATGAGCTTGGAAGTGTTGATGTTATGATTCCCGAGGATGATCTAGGGAGTCAAGTACTTCTAGGCCTTCCCAAGAGCTGGCACAACTACCAAGATTCGGCAAATGGGAGGGTGAAGCTACCAGAG
Organism: Pinus albicaulis; assembly: GCA_034641835.2. Classification (NCBI taxonomy): domain Eukaryota; kingdom Viridiplantae; phylum Streptophyta; class Pinopsida; order Pinales; family Pinaceae; genus Pinus; species Pinus albicaulis. The sequence continues at coordinate 1,758,478,025 of CM076578.1, read as the reverse complement.
TGGGAGCGATTGTGGTCTGAATTGGTGCGGGAAGAGATTAGGAGAAACACCAGACGCGGGATCTCTTCCAAAGAAAATGACTTTTCATTAGTCAGCAAAGGAAAGAAAGCCAAGGGAAATAATTCTTAAGATGAAGAGGGCAAGAAATAATTGTCCAACATCAAGTGTTTTCACTGTCACGATTATGGGCACTATGCCACAAAATGTACACATAAGGAAAGCAAGAAGGAGCCTGCAGTTGCAGTAGCAGGTGAAGCTCTAGATTCAAAATTTGAGCTTGATTTTACTCTCATTTCATGCATGGCCAGAACTGTAATGGGATTCATTTGGTATCTCGATAGCGATACCTCGTCCTATATAACGAGGAATAGAGATATGTTCAGTGACTTGGAGGATAAATACCTCAAGCAGAACATAGAGCTTGGAGATGATGGGAGGTGTTGTCGACAATTATTGTATACCCTAGAGACAGCCTAGAGTTTCTATAGACCAGTGCCTAGGACATCTTAGCATAGCAAGGAGCTCATAATATATCTTGGGTTGTCAATCCAAAAGCTCTCTTACTATCTCTTGTAAAACAAGGAAATTAGTTTAAATGGAACCAAACTCTCTCAGAAGGTGATACAAAGATAAGAATAATGTAGGAATAGCATATAGAACTCCAATACAAAAGCATCAGACAGTTAAGAGACAGCTTACTGCAAAGAGGGCCAGTTCAAATAGTATGCCACAGAAATCAAACATCAGAAAGTGGATGCAGTGAGGAAAACATGAAGGAGATACTAGTTAACATGAGGCTGATACCCAGATACACAACAAAACCACATATGGGCTTACCCAACTAAGAATCCATACATGACAATGGCGTTTTAAAAGCACCCTCCTCAAGTAACTAATATAGCAGAAAATATGAATGACATGAACATGGAACAGTATATCATGACTAGGCCTATTTAAAGCGCTTGACTAATCCAAGTATGGGCACCAGCTAGGATGAATCCTTACTTAAGATCAGTGAGCCACTCGCATTCTAGAACATGATACAAGAAGATAAATGCAATGAAATGAGATATTATATTAACACATAAGAAAAGATTACATACTGTGGGATACCAAAGACCAGAATCCTCATTACATTTATAACTCCTCCTCACTGAGACCCTACGGGCTCTGAGCCTTCATACAGAAACTTTACAAGATGTATACAAAGCCTTTCACTGCACAGTTTGCTGATAGAAATCTGGAACCCTTACAATGTATTTCTTTCTCGTTTTTATAGAAGAGATAGAAAGCTCCAGATAATGAGGTAGGTGATACACATTTAATGATGTGATTTGAAACAAAGTGGTGGAAAACATTCGCGCCCATAATGTGAATGACTGAATATAATTATCTGTACTTTACAATCTACCTCCAAAAATAAATGCACCGAGAGAAAGTCTCTTCAGGAACAAGGTGTAAGGGTAACTCTTCGTGAACATTCTGTACGTTCCTGAAGGGAACTTGACTGAAATATCACCTTGAGGATATTGCTTTCTGAACACTGTACCTTCCAATATTTAAATTTAAATCCAAGACCTTTGATGCAGGGCGTTGTATCTCTCGATCTTTCGCTAATATTTTTATGCTGCCCCATTAATTCTTCATCCGCTCACCATGTGTATTTGAATGACCTTGGAGGGTTTAACAGACTTAGATCCTTGCCCCTCTTTATGGTGGTCATATCACAGCAGCTTCTGGATATTTTTCTATAAATTTTGCTCTTAAAACAGGGTCCTGCTGCATATTCTCGGCTTCTGAAATGGAGGCGGAGATTTATGGTGATCCCTCGTCACTGCAACCTGCAAAATTCACAAATAAGTTAAGAAGACTGGACACAAAGGTGGTGGACACGAGCATGACCATGGACTGATGACGTGAACTGAGAAGGATGGCAGGGAAGTGCAAAGTGGCGATGGAATATACAATCAAACGGTAAAGCTAGAACAAGACGACGGTACGTAACATAAACCATGTAATAAGACACGTAAACAGAAAATACAAACGGTGGCGGTGGACACAAATGACACGTGGGCGTACGGGAAGCTAAGTGGAAGGGACGACATGGAGGTGGACCTGATCAAGTAACGGAATGCGTGAACAATTCTGGGCCGCACAATCAAAAATGAAATCAACGGTGGAGAGTTCATTGTACAACGGCGGAATGGTGGACCCGAGCATTACGTGACTTGGGTTAAATCTCGTGCGACTTTGGAGAATGACCACCGTCAGATGGAGAGCGCAGGATCGGACGGTCGATGATAATTCCGCTACCCAACTCTCGTCCGGAGAATAATGCGCGAAATGGGTGGTTTGGATATCGTACACCAGGACACGCGTCACCCAGCGTATGGAATCGCTGGGTCTGCGGGAAATACCGCCTGCTATGGATGGGTGGTGTGGAATAGACCACCGGTTTTCGGGCGTGGGGGCCACCATGGCAGATTAAAATATGGGTCGTCGATTTGTTTTGGATCGGGCGGCTAAGATTTGGCCCAAAAACATAAAGCAATGGGCTCCTTTCGTTTTAACACACGGTTTTGCACATAAGTCACATGGGGAATAAAAAAAAAGGGGGTTGAGACCCAATATAAATTTTAATTGCGGGTTTAAGCCTTTGCAGTGTATTTTGTGGGCAGAAATAGTAATGTTAAGCAGAATATGGGGGTTTTAGGCCACGACAGGGGTTTTAAACGGATTTGAATGGGGCTGTTGGCCAAATTTCTGAATGGAGGGGCTGATATGTACAACATCGGCTCCATCTGGGGACGGCATGTTCATCCTTGGACATGTCGAGAACCTGCAGACCATCTGATCATGCTCTAAGTGGATTCTGCTCTTTAGCACCTCTAGTTTTCACTTCATAATTAATCGGCACCCACACATTATTAAAATAATGATGAAACAAAAAGAAAACTAATGTACAATATAATACACCAGGCTGTCTTCGCCTCCTGGGTCCCATACTTTTCTTTGCTGGTATCCATTAGTTACATTATTCTTCAACTGTACCCCTCTATGTTTCCATATTTTGTTCTGCAATTTGCCTCCAACTATGCTTTCACATTCTGTTCTTGTTTTTCCATTGCCAAATTTTCTTTGCTTTCTTGCTGCTATCTGTTGTTTCTGAGGCACCTTCATCATCAGTCTTTTGATGCTGTCAATTTCTATGCCCAGCCTTTCTTTTGTCTGGAACTTACCTTGCCCACTGCTGTCTTCAACCTGGGTAGCTTTGATTTTTGCATTTTCCACTGCATCTTCAATATGGCTCTCGAAAGCTTGATCACCTTCTTCTTGTATTTTGGAAGGCAGTGGGATCTCTTCTTTTTGTTCCACAGTAACAGCTTTGAAAAAATTTCTCTCTGCTGGAAATATGTTGCTAGAAAATACCCTTGATCCTTCTTCAAATGTTTGCAGGAAATGCACATAAGGATCATGAAATGATACCTGGTTAAGAGTATCTGGCAGGCAGGCTTCAACCAGGATTTTATCTCCTTTTACTGGATCAAGAGGAATACTCTCTTGAGATAGAGAATCTCCTTCATCTCCTTCGTTCTCTAAACTGGAGGACTCAATGTATATTGGAGCTGAGTCCTTTTGGAGCTCTGGTATATTCTGTGCTGATGTGCTGAGCTCCTTGAAAAGATTTATGTATTCTTGAGCAGGGTCTTGTACCTTTGCTTCCTCTTTTTCAAGAGAAGACTCGTTACTTTCATCTTGCTCAAGGATCTCTTCTTTTCTCTCCTCCTCTTCTTCCTGTATTGAATCATATTTATTTGACATAATCTCTAGCAACCTGATTTCTTCATTCCATGGGTTAAAGTCTTCCACCGAATTTCCTTCCTTCTTTCTTCGTCTATCAAGTGATGTCAGATTTCTCTCATCAGCATCAATCCCCATGTTGGAGAATTCACCCTCTATTTCTAGGAATCCTGTCTTATGTTCTTCATCCTCAAATCCCTGCCACTGCTTGATATTATCTAGGGTGAGTGCTTCTTCTGGAGGAAGTATGAAAGAGGCGACTTGAGATTGATATGCTGGTTGTTTCAACAGTTCAGTCAAGGGGACTGGGATTTTGATCTTTTCAAGTTCTTTTTGCAAATTGAAAGCAAAAGGGGATTTTTCTATTGCGACTTCTTTGGACTTTTCATTTTGATCTTGAGTTCTAGTCCACTTCCCTGAAGATCTCATATTATATCTTCTATTGAAATGTGCTTGCATGAAATCATTAAATTGTTTACAATAATGGTCAATTTATGCTTCCTCCTCTTCTTCTTGCAATGGGCATTCCATTTCTTCATTGTTTGAGAAATCATGATTTGAATCTTCTAATTCATAAGCAGCATCTTCAGTGGAGTCATCTGCTGGGCCTTCCAGGTACAATGGGTGTGGTACCTGATCTTGCTGCTCCTTTGTATCTCTGGGCAATATTTGCAGGGGTGGTCTTTTGTACTGGGAATTGTATCCTCTGTTTGGAGCATTGTAGAAATTTTTAGGGGCTGCGTTCTTAGCCTCCAATTCAAGCTTGACCATCTTCTTAATCATTTTTCTTATTTAGTCCATTTTGTCAGAGTCTTTGTCTTGATTGGAGGTAGAGACCTCTTCTTTGCCTCTCCTTCTAGTATCCTGTTCAACTTTTCCTTTTAATTTCCCAGTGGAGGCAAAGTTTGCTTCTAATTCAAGAGCATCTGACTGAGCATCATCTAGAGTGGCAGGTTTCCTTTCCCTCAAGGAGAAGCCAAAATCTGAATCGAAGGCTGCTATGAAGACTACCTTAGTAGCAGTTTGGTGAGGCTTCATCTCAGGAGGCAGGCTCAAATATAACTTATTAAATCTTTTAATAAACTCTGACACCCCTTCATTATGTTTCTTCTTTAGAGTATTAAATTCAGTCAGACACATCCCGTGATCTTTATTTTCTCCCCATTTCCTGAGGAAAACTTCTTCCATTCTTTCCCAAGTATTTACAGAATGGTCTGCTAATGTTTTAAACCATTTTCTGGCTTCACCGTCCAGAGATTGAACAAACAATCTTAAGACCACGTCCAGATGTTCAACATTCAAATTTTCTGCAAAGGCACAGAAGACCTCAAGATGTTTATGAGCATCAATCTCATTTTCTCCATTGAATCTAGGAAAAATCTTCAAATAATCCTGTGGCATATCATTTAGCACTTATGGTAAGGCCAGTGGAGCATATTTGTTTAACAGGAACGCAGGAATATTAGCCATTGGAGGAGGTGGGGCTTGTGCGGAAATCTGATGTACAAATGGAGGCATAGGAGGAGGAGGAAGTGGAGTATGGATAACAATAGGAATGTATTGTACAGAAGCCTGAGTTGTATATGGAAACAATTAACGATTAACAGGGGCTACTTCTGTAACTTCTTTAACTTCCTCAGCCTCAGGGGTAGGATGAAAGTTCACTTTAGTTCTTGCACTTCCCCGGGGTGGACTATCTAAGTAATATTCAGGATTGTCCTCGGTGGAGTCGAAATTTTCAACCAGGATTTCTTGAGAAGAGGAGGATGGGAAGTCTTCTACAGAATGTTCAGGGTTTTCAACACGAACTGACTGTCTTTCTCTCCAACTTCTTCTATGTATAATATTTTCTGGGTCAGGCACAGAAGGTATCTTCGACTGTGATGTATCTGACCTCAAATGTGGCTTTCAAGGAGCCAGGACTACCAATATATTTATCAAATAAAAATCAGTGGAGTCGCCAAGGTGAGAGATACGCAACTCTTCAACTCTCTGTGTTCACCTTATTAGAGAGTGAATATGATTTTTCGAGGCCCAGAGAAACTGATATTCTTGAATTCGCTCCCCGGAAACGGCGCCAGAAAGATGTTGTCGACAATTATTGTCTACCCTAGAGACAGCCTAGAGTTGCTATAGACCAGTGCCTAGGACATCTTAGCATAGCAAGGAGCTCATAATATATCTTGGGTTGTCAATCCAAAAGCTCTCTTACTATCTCTTGTAAAACAAGGAAAATAGTTTAAATGGAACCAAACTCTCTCAGAAGCTGATACAAAGATAAGAATAATGTAGGAACAGCATGCAAAACTCCAATACAAAAGCATCAGACAGTTAAGAGACAGCTTACTGCAAAGAGGGCCAGTTCAAATAGTATGCCACAGAAATCAAATATCAGAAAGTGGATGCAGTGAGGAAAACATGAAGGAGATACTAGTTAACATGAGGCTGATACCCAGATACAAAACAGAACCACATATGGGCTTATCCAACTAAGAATCCATACATGAAAATGGCATTTTAAAAGCACCCTCCTCAAGTAACTAATATAGCAGAAAATATGAATGACATGAACATGGAACAGTATATCATGACTAGGCCTATTTAAAGTGCTTGACTAATCCAAGTATGGGCACCAACTAGGATGAATCTTTACTTAAGATCAGTGAGCCACTCGCATTCTAGAACATGATACAAGAATATAAATGCAATGAAATGAGATATTATATTAACACATAAGAAAAGATTACATACTGTGGGATACCAAAGACCAGAATCCTCATTACATTTATAACTCCTCCTCACTGAGACCCTACGGGCTCTAAGCCTTCATACAAAAAATTTACAAGATGTATACAAAGCCTTTCACTGCACAGTTTGCTGATAGAAATCTGGAACCCTTACAATGTCTTTCTTTCTCATTTTTATAGAAGAGATAGAGAGCTCCAGATAATGAGGTAGGTGATACACATTTAATGATCTGATTTGAAACAAAGTGGCGGAAAACAATCGCGCCCATACTGTGAATGACTGAATATAATTATCTGTACTTTGCAATCTACCTCTAGAAATAAATGCACCGAGAGAAAATATCTTCAGGAACAAGGCGTAAGGGTAACTCTTCGTGAACATTCTGTACGTTCCTGAAGGGAACTTGACTGAATATCACCTTGAGGATATTTCTTTCTGAACACTTTACCTTCCAATATTTAAATTTAAACCCAAGACCTTTGATGCAGGGCGTTGTATCTCTCGATCTTTCACTGATATTTTTATGCTGCCCCATTAATTCTTCATCCGCTCACCATGTGTATTTGAATGACTTTAAAGGGTTTAACAGACTTAGATCCTTGCCCCTCTTTATGGTGGTCATATCACAGCAGCTTCTGGATCTTTTTCTATAAATTTTTCTCTTAAAACAGGGTCCTGCTGCGTATTCTCGGCTTCTGAAATGTAGGCGGAGATTTATGGCGATCCCTCGTCACTGCAACCTGCAAAATTCACAAATAAGTTAAGAAGACTGGACACAAAGGTGGTGGACACGAGCATGACCATGGACTGATGACGTGAACTGAGAAGGATGGCGGGGAAGTGCAGAGTGGCGATGGAATATACAATCAAACGGTAAAGCTAGAACAAGGCGACGGTACGTAACATAAACCATGTAATAAGACACGTAAACAAAAAATAAAAACGGTGGCGGTGGACGCAAACGTCACGTGGGCGTACGGGAAGCTAAGTGGAAGGGACGACGTGGAGGTGGACCTGATCAAGTAACGGAATGCGTGAACAATTCTGGGCCGCACAATCAAAAATGAAATCAACGGTGGAGAGTGCATTGTACAGCGGCGGAATGGTGGACCCGAGCATTACGTGACTTGGGTTAAATCTCGTGCAACTTTGGAGAATGAACACCGTCAGATGGAGAGCGCAGGATCGGACGGTCGATGATAATTCCGCTACCCAACTCTCGTCCGGAGAATAATGCACGAAATGGGTGGTTTGGATATCGTACACCAGGACACGCGTCACCCAGCGTATGGAATCGCTGGGTCCGCAGGAAATACCGCCTGCTATGGATGGGTGGTGCGGAATAGACCACCGGTTTTCGGGCGTGGGGGCCACCATGGTAGATTAAAATATGGGTCGTCGATTTGTTTTGGATCGGGCAGCTAAGATTTGGCCCGAAAACATAAAGCAATGGGCTCCTTTCATTTTAACACACGGTTTTGCACATAAGTCACATGGGGAATCAAAAAAAAAGGGGCTGAGACCCGATATAAATTTTAATTGCGGGTTTAAGCCTTTGCAGTGTATTTTGTGGGCAGAAATAGTATTGTTAAGCAGATTATGGGGGTTTTAGGCCACGACAGGGGTTTTAAACGAATTTGAATGGGGCTGTTGGCCAAAGTTCTGAATGGAGGGGATGATATGTACAACAGGAGGTATAGTGTGACCAACATAGGTATAGTTACCTTTCAGAGAGAGTCTGGATCCCCTCTCAGACTCACATATGTATTTTTTGTTCCAGGAATAAATAATAATCTTGTTTCTATAGTATTATTGGGAGACCGTGGCTATGATGTGATATTTATAAAAGGAAAGATTTTCCTTAGACACATCACCACAGGAGAGGTGAGACAGATTGGTGTGCGAGTCAAGAACCTGTATTCTCTCAAGGTCGAAGATGCATACAAAGCCTTGAGGAGAAAGGAAAAGGTTAGAGACGTGGTGTTTGAGAGGGAGCATGAATTACCTCTCAACATGAAGTCTTAGAACCAGCCTCGGAAAGTTGTGTAGAAGCCACTATTGGAGGAGTAGAGAGGATGACAAGTGGAGACATCCACTCAATATGAGACCTCCAGAAGGGGGGAATTTCGAGCCATTTGGGCAGAGGGAGCACATGCAGCCATACCTCCAGGTGAGAGGTGGGGAGATTTGAAGTAATAGTTCCAAGAGAGAAGAAATTTTTGCAGGGTCCATTGAGATGTTTTTTCTCATGGATCATTACCTTGCTACAAGAAGCCCACAGTACACAAAAACAGGATGGATCAGTGGCGGTTGATGCAGTCATATGTCAGAGTGACAGATGCAGATATTAGCAGCAATCAGATACTATGGAGCATAAATAAGAGTTTACAGTAGTGTTAATGGCATAGTGCAGAGTGAGAAATAGTGCAGAGTTTTCAGTTGATAGTGCAGTAGCTAGTAGCAGTAAGAGAGTCTGGTGACAAATGCCTCATACTAATTTAGGCTGGATGCTTTTCAATTTAAAAAGTTGCAGTAGAAACAACACTAGATATAAGTGTTTCATGTAGAACATTCCAAAGTTACCAGATGGAGATAGAGTTTAATTCCTTTCTTGTTGAGAGGGAGTGTTGAAAATGGCATCAAAAGGGCTTCTAATTTAATTCTCCCTTAATTAAATTTGAAGGAAATTGTAATTCCACATCACTTGATAGCTTGTACGAGTTAATTGAGTTGGGATGACTTAGTTATTTTAGTTAATTCTAGTTGAGGGTAAAACTAGATGCATGTAGAGTGTATGATACTTTTTAGGAGCCATGGTTGGGTTTATTTTGATTTGTAATTAGTAAACTCAATTTATTTGAGTTAAAATCGGTTTAACTAGTTCTAACTGATGGATGAGCTAGTGAGAGGCCTAGTGAATTAAATCTGATTTAATTTGCATGCAGTGATCAATTAGATAACTGATAATTCACTCTAAATATTTGTTTCGTGCCAGTTCTAATGAAGGCCCAGTTGAGATTTGAGTTAGAGGGAAGTGTACTATCCGTTGTATAATTAGAAAATTGTACAGGTGGTGCATGGAGTCAGAAATACTCCTTGGATGTATTGCACAATAAATAAGTGGGAATTTCCTAATTAATAGGGGCTCAATTCCCTTAGGAATGCGTAAGCAGGGCTGAGCAACCCAGAGGAAATTTTTTGGTTAAATATTGGACTAAAATTGTTGGGATCAGAGTGAGACAGTCAGAGATAGTGTCGAGAACTCTCAAGCCTGATAGAAGCATTATATTGTTTCATATTCTTGACTTAATGCAATATAAATATAATAGGGTTTTTAGTTGAGGCTTTCCCTAGATACATATTTTGTTGTGCGATTGAAATTATTTCTCATTCTTGCTCATGTGATTGTGCGATCGTAATTGGTTTCTGCAATTTGTAGAATAGATTCAAGTATTTTGGTTTAGCATATTACAAGATCAATTGAATCTATGTGGATTTTCTACAATATTGTTCCTTGACAGCCTCTCAGAAAGAATTCCAAGTGGATGCGACTGAAAATATTGAGGGTTCCTTCTCATCCTTCTGCTCACAATGGGTTTCCCATGAATCCTTGACATGGGGGGTGGCTTTAAGGAGTGCAAAATTAGTATTTTCCCTATTGGAAAAATTATGAATTGAGAAATATCCTTCTAGCAGATTTAATCATTTATCTATGACATCAGCATCTATTTGGCCTTCAAATATTGGAATTTCAAAGTTAACTTGTACCTTAAAGGGGGTGACACCTCCAAGGTGGCTTCCGGATAAATATGTGTCGCCCGTTGATACCCGTTAAAGGATATGGGAAAATTTATCCATCACCTCGTTCCTTTATCGCTCGAGTGATTCTTCGAGCAACATTTTGAAAGGATCTCCTACTCCCTCATCTTTATTTTCTTCTACCATGGGAGTTTGTCGAGGTCGGTGATGTTGATCTTGCAAGGGCTCAACCCATCCAAGTTCTAACTCCTTATACCCCGACCTCATTGGGGACATGCAAAAAAAAATAGAGAAACAAAAGATCGTTTTGATACCACTAATACAGCTTTATGCATGAATGAAATGAAATACATATTTAAACATAAGCAAAGAGATACAATGAAAACTGAACTTCAATTCATTAATAACAAATACTAGAAGTTGGTTACATGCAGAATGGAAATAAACCAGCTCGAGTGATAGTAGTTATCTCTGAGAAGAGATGTGATGACTACATTCCTTCTGAACTATGTTACAATGAGCCTTGAATGCCTTTTTATTATTGAAAAACAAGGGAAAACCCTAAACATCCAAAAACCTAACCCTAGGCGATGAAGCACCAAAATTTTGTGGGCCCCGTTGGAGTTAGTTGGTACATCAAAGTCCCGGGGTTTTAACTTTGGCATATGATCTTGGTTTGATGTGTATGATACCTCGTTAGAAATATCTATTTGAATAAAACCAATTTCAATTATGTACCATTATTGAAATTCGATAATCTTCCATTTTTCCAAAAAAATGTTGTTTAGGGACTCAAAACAGCTCTGAAAGTTTAGGACCCAAAAAAATGTCAAAAATAATAAACTGTGATACAAATATGAAAGTGAAAGGAAATAGTGTTGGGGTCCATGTGGAATAGGTGGGTGGCCACCATTATCCACATGGATCAGTCCTCCCCCTTTGGGAAGCGATGGTCCCCATTGCATTAAGAGCCTTCATGAGATAGGGAAACTTATGTTGAACTTGGTCCTTGGTGAGCCACTTGCCTTGGTGTAGGAGCTCACCAGCTTGGACAATCCGATACAGTTGGATCCTTTGTTGGTGATTTTTCTTTATATTTTTTTCCATGACACGGTTAGCTGTGGCATGTGTAACATAGTCTGGGTTGATCTTTGTTGGTGTCAACTACTCAACAATGTTTAATGTGTCCAACAATGGTGGAAAGTATGGTTGAAGGTGATCCACATTGAATACAGTGTGAAAACCAAGGAATTGGGGGATATTAAGCTCGAAAGCTTTGTCCCCACAACCATGGTTATGGTTCCTAGCTCGTATCAGAGTGGTTGAAGCCTCCAATGGGCGCCGACAAGGAATTCCTTCTACAAATGAAACCACACTTTGTCACCCACCTAAAACTTATGTGGCACCCGATGTTCATCATTCCATTGTTTCCACTTGGCGTTGGCTTTATCCAAGATGTCTTTAACCTGCTGGAGGATATGATGAATGCATTCAATAAATCTGGAAACTTTATTAGCTTAAGACTGAACATGGGAAAATTCTTCTTGTGTAGTTGCAAAAGGTAGTGCAACATCAATGGGACATAATGGTTGAAACCCCAGGACCACTTGAAAGGGGTTGTGTCTATTCAAGCTATGGATAGCTATGTTATAATTTTGTTAGACATAGGGAAGGCTCGCATCCCATGTTCGCAAATTCTTATAGTTTTACATGCAGAGTATCTGCACAATCATATTATTGATGACCTCTGTCTAGCCATCATTTTGGGGGTGGAATGTAGTCAACTTGGTGAGCTTGGTGTCCAAAAATGATTAGAGGCTCGACCAAAATGTGCTCAAGAACCTCTTATATTGATATGATATAATAGTCTGCAAGATCCAAAAATGCACCCACACGCATTCAGAGAAGTGTTTGGCAGTGGATTCTAATGTGATACTCTTCTTGCAGGTAACCGATATTGCAATCTTAGAAGAAATTTCGACGACCACAAATACACAGTCGTTTCCATGCTTGGTAGAAGGAAGGCCAAACATATAGTCCATGAATATGGGTTCCGAGGGCTGACTAGGAGTAGGAAGAGGAGTATACAGAGCTTTATTTTTAATGGTTGGCTTGGCTATGACACAGGAAGTTCAGGATCTAATATATTTTCCAACATCATGTCAGAGATTTGGCCAATAAAAATTATTATGTAGTACTGCCACTAGCTTCTCTACCCCAAAGTATCCTATGACCCGACTACAACGTTCCTCCAAAATTATATTGGAAAGCTCACTCGAAGGAATACAAATATGTCTCAAGTGGCATAAGAGTGCATCCTGGAGGTGGAAGTCTGGAACTCACTTTCCATCTATCAGAATCTAGTATGTGGTGGCAAATTCTAGATCATTTTTGTAAAGTTGCGTTCATCCTGAAGTCGTGTGCCCATAAGAGTCGAGAACAGTGGTCAAGGGCACAACCAGTGGCCGACTTAAGAAATATGCAACATTATTGGTGTTTCCATTCTTATACTTAATGTTCAGATATAATTTTTGCATATATGTGGATCGTTTATGATGGTGTCCATTCTGCAACTTTCCCTGAGCCTGTATAAATTGAATAGGTCAGTGATTTGTCTCATGAGATCGTATCCTTCCCCAGAATGTAATTTTTTCAATCTCAGCAAGCCTCCACAATGGAACACATCTTTTTATCATAGGTGGGGTTTTTTTGAATTATATTAGAGAGTCTCTCACTGTGATATGCCACTAGATTCCCTTGTTGCATGAGAACTACACCAATAACATAGTCGAGAGCATCTGTCTCAATTTCAAATGGTTGTTGCAGATATAGCAATGTGACTATTGGTGTAGAGTAAATGTGGTGCTTCAGCTTAATGAATGCCTTACAATGGAACTCAATCCAGAAAAAATTTTATTTCGCTCCACCCTTGGTAACTTGACTCAAAGTCCAAGTGATATGAGATAATCCCAACATGAAACTTCAATAGAAATTGGCAAGGATGAGAAAGTTTTGAAGCTCTATTAGATGGTCGAGGCTGGAAAATCCTGAAAGACTTAGATCTTAGCCAGATCCACATCCATGCCTTTCTCATCAATGATGTAACCTAGATATTGGACCTGATTCATGCCAAAGGTGCATTTCTCCAAGTTAGCACATAGCTTGTGTTACCACAAGGTTTGAAGGACTTGTTGAATGTGTTGTAAGTGTTTTTCCCAACTCTTGCTAAAGATGAGGATGTCATCTAGATATACAACCATGAACGAGTTGGTGAAGGGGTACAATATGTCATCCATCATCCTCATAAAAGTTGCAAGGGAATTTTTCAACCCAAAAGGCATGACCAACCACTCAAAAAATCCCTCCTTATATTTGAAGGCGGTATTCTATACATCTGTCAGCTCTATTGGAACCTAGTGATATCAAGACTTCAAATCAATCTTGTTGAAGTACTTTCCCGCCCTGAGCTAGTAAATAAGGTCATCAACATACGGGATTGGATGTTTTTTGTTGAGAATTATTTTATTTCGTGCCTGATAATCACTGTAGAGTCTCCAAGTCCCATCCTTATTTTGTATGATACAATCGGGCTCCCACAAGGTGAGGAAGTGCCACTATCAAAATACCACACAGATACCAATGCAATAGAAACCATGCATGCGATCAATGAGAATTCAAGATCAAATTGTGAGGCAAGGGCCTCACTAGCTGCAGATCCTCCAACCTTCTTATTCTTCTTCTTTTGTGGGCACTTAGTAGAAAAATTCCCATGCTCGTGACAGTGAAAAAACTTCACCTTGGACATGTCCTGATTCTTTCCATTCTTGGACTCGGATTTATAATGGAATTTCTTCCCCTTCCCCTTCACCTTCCCACAATCGTTCCCAATCTGGCAATTTTTCCCTTCCATTGATAGAGTCTTGATAACTGTGCCAACTCTTGGGAAGTCCTAGGAGAGTCAAGCTCACCAAATCATCATCAGCAAATTTTATTCCAACGCTCCCCACTTCATCCTAACATTGGATAAACTTTGTTAGATATTTTGGAGTGGTGTCACCCTTTTCCATCTTGATCTTCTTGAGTTTATCTTTGAGTGCCAATTTCCTATGATCGTTTCTGCTTTGGAATAGATCCATAAAAGCCTTCCACATTGCATATGGTGTGGCTTTCCCATGGAGGCTTGAGACAATGTGGTCTCGCACTCCCTCCAACAGGATCTTCCTCACCTTTTCCACTTTCTTTTTCCATGCATCAATAATTTTAGCATCTGCCACTGCAGGTTTAGGAACATCATTGTCAATGAATTCCTTCAAGCCATTGTCTTCGAGTACTACCTCCATCCTGTCCTTCCAAGCAATATAGTTTGAGCTTCCCTCAAGTGCATACTCCAACATCAATCCATTGAAAGCCATTTCGATCTTGAATCAGCTGTAGCACCAAGAAATTCTTTCTGCAAATTCGAGTTCTATCGAATCACAAACTCATCTCCTACTTCACTTTTGCAATTTCCTATGCTCCGATATCATGTATAAATTATACAACATGCATGTATATCCTGTATTCACCTCATCTAAAAATGTAATAAATTTAAATACTCAATTGCTTCTACAAATATTTTGCGAAATTAAAAATGCAATCACTAATCACATGAACATGAAGAAGAATCAAATCACACACAACACATATAATTTCCTGAGGAAATTTTACAGCTAAAAACCCCACTATTTTCTATTGTATATTCAGCATGGATTATGAAACAATTACATACAAAAATATTCTCACAAGAGCCCTCCAGTACTCAGCTAATTTTCTCACACTATCATAAGCAAAACTGACCAATAAAAGCCAATTCTCAGCCTCCAAAAAACCTACCTTGATTGCACAATCCTTGATGGAATAGATCCCTAAAAGATAGGAATACTTGTCTTACTTGATTGTGCAAGTATCATGGGTACTCCAATGGGTGTTTGGTTGCATGTGTGCAACCCAATAATCCTATAGCTAATATTCAACTTCCCTTTCACCTAGAACTCAATTGGGTCTCCACTGGATCTGACATGCATGCACCTAATAATAGTAAATCCTCAGTTGCATGTGAGATCACTAATTGTGAATTAATTAATATTTAATTCACTTGATCTCTCACTAGTTTATCTTTAGTTACAACTAGCACAAATTATTTTAACTCACTTAACTGAGTTAAACTGATTACAACCTGCATTAACTAATGCACCACTGCACTTCGATCTCTGTTACAACTAGAATTACTTTGCATGCCTCACCAACTACCTCTAACTCGAAATCCACTAGCGTATTGAGTTTATCACTCTCAGTTAACTATTTCAATTTACATTGGGAATAGATTATAGTTTATTTTCCATCTTAATTAAGGGATAACCAAAATAGACATGCACCCAAAAATAGCACTGTGGGCCCCACCCTAGTTTGGGTGCTTAATGCAACTAGGCGTGGGTGCTGAAATTTTCTTGTTGAATCTCAACACTCCCTCTCATAAATAAAGGGATTATCCTTCACCCTAATCCTGTCTCTATGGTATTCAAATTTTCTCCTAGTGAGTGCCTTCTTCAGAATATTTTCATCTTGACATTCCGTGGGAATGTACTGAAGCAACATTATCCTTCTCTGCACACAATCTATAAGATAATGGTACCGAATATATATATATATATATATATACTTGGACCTATCATGAAACATAGGATTAATGGAGATTTTAATGAAACTCTGATTATCAAAATGAATCACTGTCGGATCCATCTGAGAACCAAAAAAACCAACCAAGATCTTTCTCATCCAGATAGCCTCACATGAAGCTTGACTTGCTGCCATGTATTCCGCTTCCGCTGAACTCAGTGCCACAAATCGTTGCTTCCCACTGTACCAAGAAACTATTTTCGACCCAATGCTAAATTTTAGTGTCAGCCTTTGCAACCTTCCTCCAGTGATCAAACATGCTCTTACAAGGTGATTTTAAGCTGTCAAGGTCAAATTTTGTCATTTCAGTGAGTCTTCAAGTAAAATTTGGTCACTAGGTATTAGGTCTAGGGTTTGCTTTTACTCCTTTCAAAGTTGTCCAAATTTCGGTCCATGTCACCATTCAGCTGAGTGTACCATCATTCAAAGGGTTTTCATCATCATGTCAAAGTTCCAAAGGGTCATTTTACACCTTGTTCATGCTTCAGTTGTGCCTAGGTAAGGTTCATTTCCCTCTCCTAGGGTTTTGGAGGTAATTTCTCTTGGATGGTCAAATCATCAGCAAAACTTCTATCCTGATGTTCATACACCTTCCCCTATCCTTAATGTACCTTATTAAACACTTCCCATCACTGAGATCCCCTAAATTCCTCATTTTCGCACAAACCCTAGTTTCTTGCTACAACTTGGCAATTTTCTAGGCTAGGCCTGTGTTTTTCCCTTTTGGACCCCTTCCCCTCACTCAATCTCTTAAATTCCACTTTATCTTGTTTCCTAACATCCCTCCCTACTTCCCAAAATTTTCTCAATAATTTATAAGCCCCTTATCCCCTTCATTTCGCTTCATTTCCACAAATCCCTTGTTCCACACATCGGGATAGGTTTTACTCCAATGATTTTTCTGAGAAAGAAAAGATGAATTTTGGACAAATCAGAGAGGTTTTTGTCAAAAATAGGCCAAGGAAGAAAAAACTCCTTCCCTTTTTACACAGGTGTCATGGTTTTAGATAAATGTCAAAAATACAGTTGCCTCAGGAGAATTGATGCACCTCTGAAGTGACCTTGGGAAAATCACGATTTCTCCTAGCTTGGTTGGCCAAATGACTTTCTTGATGAGTCAAATGATAACTAGACACAAATATATTTCCAATGAGCTATCATGAGCTCAATTTGGAGTTGAGGAAGACCTTCAAAAGTTGACTGCAACAGCACTCTGCCTTGAGGCAGCCTCATTTTGCACATTTTGACCAGTCTTGGGAGATTTGATTTTTGACAGAAAAATGAACTCAAAATTGAAAAATTCCAGTTGTTTTGGAAAGTAGACTCAATAATATTTGCAATAAGCTATCCCGCACCCAATTTGGACACCGGGAAGGCCTCCAAAAGCCTCCTACAAAAGGGCGCTACGCATTGGGTTTGTGGCGCGGCGCATAGAGCTGCAAGCCCAATTTCACCATAAACTTCTCCAAATTTTCCAAATGTGCTCAAATCTGTGGTGTGAAAGTAATTTAAGAGTTTTTTCCATTGCAATTGAAAGGTTTTTCTCAGAATTTATGGCGTTTTAGTGTGCGAAAGCTCGTCATTCAGTCCAAAAGCACAAAGGAGACAAAACAGAGTTTAAAGTGAAATGTCAAGTTTTACAAATATTTCAAAGTGGGTTTTCAAAAAAAAAAAATTGAAACCTTTGGCATAAGAGATATTTTCATTGTTCAAAGTTTCATTTACATGCCAAAGACAGCAATGAGCCAAAATAAGTGGTGTGAGGAGTGAAGGAAGAAGATTGGAGGTAAAACTGGGCAAAGTTGCGTGCGCGGCGCATTGGGCAGCCGACGCGACGCACCGGAGAAGCGCGGCGCATTGGGCCTGCCTCCCCAGTGTAAAAAATACACTGGTGTGGTGCATAAGAAGGGCGCGAAGCATTGGGCTGACCGTGCGATGCACATGGCAGAAAGCATATTTTTTGCTATTTTTTCCAAATTCTCAAAACTAAATCGGTCAATCTTTATCCAAGCAGGTCCATGCAATCATTCCATTTCCATGAATATGTATTTGGTGTTGTTTGTGAGGAATTGAACACAAAAACCAAACCCTATTATCTTGTTTGAGGATTTGCTTCCTTTAGGGTTTTGAAATTGTTTTTTGTGCCAAATATTCCCATTTCCCCACCTGGTTTTTCCCCTCCTCATTGTTTGTATCCTCACAACAGCCCTTTTCACTGTTTATCCTATATCCATAGTTACTCATTCCTACCCATTTCCATTCCCTCCCCATCCCAATTGTGAAATTTCTCCAAAATTAAGTGGCTGTCCCTAAATCACATATTTCAAATGGCAAGTTGCACTTGATAAAAGCTCATTATTCCTACTACCCTATTCCTCCACAGTCCCTCCCATATTACCTCATATTTGGAAATAAATAAAAGACACCAAATTCTAATTTTCATTCAAGACAACACAAACCTTGCAAATTCTCATGGAGACGAATACTTCTTGTGACCAAGACAGTGACTCTACAACTGAATTGCATGCACCAAGAAGGCATTAAAGCGTCGGAAAAGGCATGATAGACTCCAAATTTTGGCCGAAGTTTCCTTGGCTCAGCATAGTGCTTGATGGTGGGCATTCAGCCCAAATTTCAAGAAATTTGGGAAAAAATTTGTCAATTTTGAATTTTTGGGCCTAAACACAGATTTTCCTGCCCGACGCGTAGCGCCACTTGGCGCGCGCTTATAATTGGCAGCTCTTCTGGAGGAAAACTTTGCATTTCTGGATTTTTCATCAAAATTTATCCATGCCTATGGTTTACCTAAGGATTTCATCAAGTTATGGGTTGCCTAAAGGGTCAAAAACACCCTAAAAATGGCCTTTCTGCCACTTTTTGCACACACAGGAAGCAGTGTTGGGAGATTTGATTTTTGGAGGTGCAAATGGTAACCAAATCCATAAATTCCACTTGGTTTGGAAATTATACAGGAAGGGCTTTCCAACGAGCTATCCTGCACTCAATTTGGACTTCAGGAAGGCCCTCAAAATCAGCCTCAAACTTGTGCTACGCATAGAGATTTCAGGCGCGATGCATTGGGAAATTTGGCCTATTTTTCACTCAACAGCTCAGTTTTTCGCCTATTTTTGGCCAGTTTGACTTTTTCATGTAACTCTTGATGTACCTTGATGTAATTTCATGACCATGATGTAATTTTGGCACATTTTTACTCATCTTAGTGGATTCATTCACCAAAAAGTGAAATGTAAGTGAATGAATCAGTTTCCTATCATATAGAGGCAAGTTGTTTCATTGCCTATTTTCCAGTTCCTAGTTTAGATATGGTTGAAACAGCTCCTATAATTATGAGCTCGACCCCTAGATGCATGGGAATGAGTTAGGCTTGTCTATATCATGTAGTTCTTTAGTCATTTTCAGGGTTGGACACTTGGGATTGCTTGGCACTTTATTGTACATTTCATCTCTGCAATTTTGGCAAAGGAATAGACCAGGGTTTGCAGCACTCTTCGGGATCCATGTGGCTCTGTGTTTTGATGGTGTTTTTCTATATGTAATTTTAATTTCACTTATGCTTATGTGTATCATTTCCCTTCTCCTTTCTTCTTAAATTAAACAAATGAGTGATAAAGATGGAATTCATTAGATTGCTTTGCTCTGCCTTGAGTTTTTTTTTAATTTTCCATGTTTTCATCTGTTTGAAGAGGATTCTTGAAAACCTCTTGCCCTCTTCAGCTCCTCATAGGTTTGAACTATCCATTCATTCAATTTCAAAGCATCAAAACAATTGCCTTCCTTGCCCCATTTAGAACTCTGCAAAAAACTAGGCCTCATCCCCAAACCCAAAACTGCCTTTCCCTTTGTTTCCAACAAAACCCCCGAAATAAAAATCAAACTCCTTTACTTATATACTTAGCCTAAAATTAGTTTTTATTTCAAGTCATCTCAAGCCCCATCGATTATTTTTTCTGAGATTGACCCGAAGAGAGCCCTCTCCTGATCTGGTAGGGCTAGCTACCAGACTGAGCGTGGTTTGATGTTACCCTGAACTCTGCCTTCTTTCAGCCTAAGGTAGATTTAGGCAATAACACTAAAGATCCCTCATGATGTGCTCTTTCTGTCTGATGGACTGCCAGCCCAATCTGCATCTGTGAAGCCATGCAGCTTCACTCCATCTGTACATTTGTACCATAGACCATACTCTGATGTGCCCGTCAGATATCTCAGGACATGGTTCCCCGCCTTCCAAAAGATCTTTGTAGGCTTAACCATAGCTTAAATCAGCTAGTTAACTGCATAGCAAATGCCTGGTCTCGTGTTCACTAGATACATTAGCGAACGCACTAATTGTTGGTAGACAGTAGCATCTACTACCTCTCTAGAAGTAGCATCCTCTTTCCTCCAATTTTCTGGAAGAGGAGTATCCATGGGTTTGTAGCTCTCCATGTTAAACTTACCCAGTATCTCCTTTGCATACTTTCCTTGAGACAGAAAAATTTCACCATACTGCTGCCATATTTCCAATCCAATGAAATAATGAAGGAGTCCCATGTCCTTCATTTCAAACTCCCTTACACTATCCTCCTTGCATGAGTGTACCAGCTGCTCATCACCAGTCAAAATTAGATCATCAACATAAAGAATAATGATGAATAGCTTACCCTCAACCACAATCTGGTATAGGTTTGCATCTTCTTCAATTTTGGTGAAGCCCAGTCCGGTGAAATAGCTATCTATCCGAGTGTACCAAGCACGGGGTTCCTGCTTCAACCCATAGAGTGATCTTTCTAGTTGTCACACATGCAAATCACTGTTGAAGATCTTGAAACCTTTAGGTATTCTCTATGTACACCTATTCCTCAATGATCCCATTGAGAAACGCAGTTTTCACATCCATCTGATGAATGCACTAGCCCATCTGTGCTGAGATTGAAAGGATGGATCTTATGGAAGAGTACCTTGCAACAGGTGCAAAAGTCTCATCATAATCTATCCCCTCGGTCTGTGAGAATCCCCGGGCCACAAATATGGCCTTGTATTTCTCCACACTCCCATTAGCAGCTTGATTTACCTTGTAGATCCATCTCGATCCAACCACTGATTTGTTGACCGGTCTTGGGACTATCTCCCATGCACTGTTCTTGATAATGGAGTCATACTCCTCCACCATTGCATCAACCCAAGTTGGTTGTTGCACTGCTTCTTGAAAGGAAGATGGTTCAGTCACAATAAATTTTCTCATAAGAGCCATGTATCTAGTAAATCGGTCAGGAGATTTTCTCTGTCTGCGCTATGAAGTAGGGGCTCCTACATTCTCTACAGCATCAAGTCTCAATCTATTAGCTTCCGTGGTGTGCCTTCTGTCATTTCTGATGGATGGCTCTGCATGATTTTTTTCCTCCACTCCATGAACCTCCTCATGTGGCTAATCCACATCTTGAGACTCATCCTTGGGAACCAACAGTTCCTCCTCTGCATGCAAGTCTAGCTCCCTCTTAAGGGACAACCGCATGGTTTTCTCCTCATCAAATTTTATATCTCATCGCACAACATTCATTCTGTTGTTTGGAAAATACACACGATAATTTTGGGGGTTTCAGTGTACCCCACAAAAATTCCAACCTCAATTTTTGGTTCTAGTTTCTTCCTAGCGTCCTTGGTCACATGCACATAAACAGATGAGCCAAAAATCTTAAAGTGTGAAACATCAATTTTCTTACCAGTGAAAGCCTCTTTAGGTGTACTCATGCCAAGTACTCTATGAGGACAACAATTTTGCACATGTACCTATGTGTTGCATGCTTCCACCCACCGATGCATCGGTACCCCTTGACCATGCAACATCGCTCGTGCTTCACCCATAATAGTTATGTTCTTCCTCTCTACGACCCCATTCTATCGTGGGTTATGAGGCGCTATGAGTTCTCCTCAGATTCCTTCTTTGTTGCAGAACTTCTTGAATTCATTAGAGATGTATTTCTCACCATTATCGCTCCTAAGGGCCTTCACTTGATTCCTCGACTATTTCTCCCCTAGTGCCTTGAACTCACAGAACTAATAGAATGTTTGATATTTCTTATACATGAAGAAGATCCAACACTTACGAGAAAAATCATCAACAAAGATTACATAGTACTTATGTTTTTTTGTAGAAGCAAAAAAGAATGGTCCACACATGTCCATGTGAACTCTCTCAAGGATCCCTAAAGCTCGATTCTCCTTCTCATGAAAGGTGGAATTTACATATTCTCCCATAGTACATCCCTTACATGTGTCTGAATACCCAAGTGTACCCCTGGGAATACCAGTAGAAATCTGCTGCATGACTTTCAAGGCTCCATGGTGAATATAGCCTAATCTTCTGTGCCATAATTCACCCTCATCCCGGCTCACCACTTGATCTTCCTGGCCCATCATTGTTGCGCAACCATCTACCTCCATCTTGTAGAGATTCTAAACTCAAATCCCTATCCTCTTGTCTTGTCTTGTTGTTTTATGTCACATGAAATCTTTTCCATCACTAAAAAAAACATCATAGCCTCTATCTTCCAACATTGTGACTGAGACTACATTTTTGTTCAGACCTGGTACATGCATTACAACTTTTAATTGAAAGGGTTTACCTGATTTCCTCTTAAAGGTATTGGTACCAATCCCGGTAGAATTTTACCACCCGTCATCTCCAATTTCAATATGCATCTGGAGGTCCTTCTCCTCCAAGTCACTTAAAAGTTCCTTATCTCTCATCATATGAAAGGAATCGCCACTATCCAAATACCACATAGATCCAAATGCACTCGACACCATACATGAGATCAATGAAAATTCAAGCTCAAATTGTGAGGCAAGGGCCTCACCAACTGCAGATCCTCTAGCCATCTTGTTCTTCTTCTTTTGTGGATAGTTAGTAGCAAAATTCCCATGCTCGTGATAGTGAAAACACCTCACCTTGGACATGTCTTGCTTCTTTCCATTCTTGGACTCGGATTTAGAATGGAATTTCTTCCCCTTCCCCTTCCTCACCTTGGCAGCCAAATCACAATCCTCTTCATCCTCATTCTTAGATGAAGATCCATCTCTGATGTTCCATCTGAACTCCTCCTACACCAAATCCAACCACAGTCGTTCCCAATCTGGAAAATTTTCCCTTCCATTGACAGAGTCTTGATAACTATGCCAACTCTTGGGAAGTCCTAGTAGAGCCAAGCTCACAAAATCATCATCAGCAACTGTTATTTCAACACTCCCCAGTTCATCCCGATATTGGAAAAATTTTGTTATATATTTTGGAATGGTGTCGCCCTTTTCCATCTTGATCTTCCTGAGTTTATCTTTCAGCACCAATTTCCTATGGTCGCTGCTGCTTTGGAATAGATCCGTCAAAGCCTTCCACATTTCATATGCTGTGGCTTTCCCATGGAGGCTTGAGATAATGTGGTCTCGTACTCCCTCCAACAATATCCTCCTCGTCTTTGCCACTTTCTTTTTCCATGCATCAAGATTTTCAGCATCTGCCACAGTGGGTTTAGGAACATCATTATCAATGAATTCCTTCAAGCCATTGTCTTTGAGTACTGCCTCCATCCTGTCCTTCCAAGAAAAATATTTTGAGCTTCCCTTGAGTGCATACTCTAACCTCAAGCCATTGAAAGCCATTTCGATCGTGAATCGGTTATAGCACCAAGAAAGTATTTCTTCAAATTCGAAGTATATCCAGTCACAAAATCAGCTCTTGCTTCACTTCTGTAATTTCCTGTGCTTCGATACCATGTAGAAATTATACAACATGCATGTATATCTTGGATTCACCTGATCTAAAAATGTACTAAAGTTAAATACTAAATCACTTCTACAAATATTTTGTTGAATTAAAAACAAAATCGCTAATCACATGAACATGAAGAAGAATCAAATCACACACAACATAGATAACTTCCTGGGGAAAGCTTGCAGCTAAAAACCCCACTATATTCTATTGTATATTCAGCATGGATCATGAAACAATTACATACAAAACTCTTCTCAAAAGAGTCCTCCGGTACTCAGCTAATTGTATCACACTGTCATAAGAATAACTGACCAACGCATAGCCAATTCTCAGCCTCCAGTCAGCTTTCCTTTCTTGCACAATCCCTAATGGAATAGATCGCTAAAATATAGGAATTATTTCCTTCCTTGACTGCGCAAGTATCATGGGCACTCCAATGGGTGTTTGGTTGCATGTGTGCAACCCAATAATCCTACAAATGATAGTCAACTTCCCTTTCACCTACAACTCAACTAGGTCTCCACTGGATCTGACATGCATGTAGCTAATAATAGTAAATCTTCAGTTGCATGTGAGATATGTCTGAAATACTGAGAGGGGGGGTGAATCATTATTCCTTTGAATTCGTATTATTATTAATATTTCAAAGCATTAGTTAATCTTCAATTATTATCAGTGTTTGTACAATGATAGCAGTAAACAAAAGGAACACAAATGCACACATTTTTTAAGGTGGAAACCCCCTCTGGGACAAAAACCACTTGAATGCTTTCCTAATAATTCTTTAATATTCAACTCCAATTGAAGTAAAGCTCCAAATTCCTAGAATCTAGAAAAGCATTCTTCTCCACCTCCCACTAGATGGATGCTCCAATACCTGAGATTCTTCAGTAGTCGACTGAATGGATGCTCCAACACCAAATGAGCTACAACTCACCCTAGCACCACCGTACCACCCTAAAGTTTTCACAAGCTTGAACCTATTGGTGACTTCATGCACCAGACTAGCACCACCCTACCACCCTATAGAATAATAAAAGAAGAATGGACTCCCGTACTAGGGAAAATGGTCCACTTTACAATGATATAGAGTAATGTAGAAGAAGAAGACACAGTAGACCATAACCCCAACTATGACACAAATACCTAATGATGATCCTAGACCTCCCGACACCGACTCTTCAATTCTTGGTAGATAGACACTTGTACAAATTTTACAAGGATATTTTTACAATGACTCAGTACAATGATACCTTTACAATGACTGTATGCAGTGTTGCCCACGTGAAGACTTCAAGTGGTGAACTTCTTGTTGTTGTTCTGCACCTTGATTGTTACTCTTTTCATGCTACCCTTTTTCACTCTTCAGAACATTAGATCATGCATTGAGTCTTATCTTGATGAATATATAATACCTGCAAAAATTCTTCAAGGAAATACCTATGACATGATGATAGCAAAACTTACCTCATCCTGCAAAGCATATGTCAGTGTTAAACAAAGAAAAAAAATTAGAGTACATGGAACCTAATAAAATTAAGATATGAACATGCATATACAAAATATATTTACCTAGAGCTTACCTTTGATGCACCTTTCTTTGCTTTGCTGCCCTAGAAATTCTGGTCCTTTGCAGCCCTTGATAGCACATGATCTAGCTTTTTCTTGCCTTCTAGGAGCTTGATATTGAAATGGTGTATCTTTGTTATTTCAGATCCCATATATGTGATTTTTGGTACTGTAGTATTCCTCTAACTCTTCTTTCTAATGCCACATCTCAGACCTAATTTGGATTCTTCAAGGAAAATTTATGCCCAATCTCTCGCAATGACCTAATTATGGACTGGTTCAGTAGAGAGAAACTGTACAGCGTGGCACGTGTCACTGTTTCTTCATTTGGCTCTTAAATTGATACAGAGAAAAGTACAGTCCATGCACTCTGCCACTTTTTACATAATTCCAATCTGATAATCAGAGAGATATTTATGACGATTTTCCCAAGGTCACCTCTTTGAGATGAAGTTCAGGAGCCTGCAAAAACCCTAACTTCGACAAATCATATATCCAAAAATATTGCGCACCATGATCTGAAATTTTTACAGGAGCTTCCTCAGGATTTTGCCTTCACCTCATAAAAATTTCAACTTTTGAACCATCGTATAAAAAAAGGTATAGCGCAAATTCCACGATGACATTTTTCAAGTAGCGAAATCCCTACATGAGGAGGATATAAGGATCACAATTTATATAAATGCTTAGGTTGAGAGAGTCTTCAACAAGTGAACATGGGGGAATTTTAGGAGCTTAAAAATTATTAATTATTTACTTTTCAATCACCCATGCCACAACCCCATGGGGTTTTAGCCCACTAACTAGGGTTACTAACTTCAAACATGAATATCTCTCAAACCGTGAATAATTACTTGGTGTTCCATATATCAACGGAAACATATCGACAAGTAGAAACCATTAAAAATATCCTTGACTCGAAATATTGTAATTTGGTAGGTAAAAATTCCCACGCAAGATCAGGGTAGCCCTTGGTGCTGCTTGGGTTGACATCAATGACAACCACTGATCAACAAGATCACTGGTTGTGAATTAATTAATATTTAATTCACTTGAACTCTCACTAGTGTATCTCCAGTTACAACTAGTACAACTGAGTTTAACTCACTTAACTGACTTAAACTGATTACAAACTGCATTAACTAATGCACCACTGCACTTCGAACTATGTTACAACTAGAATTACTCTGCATGCCTCACCAACTACCTCTAACTCGAAATCCACTAGCATATTGAGTTTATCACTCTCAGCTAACTATTTCAAGTTTACATTGAGAATATATTATAGTTTGTTTTCCATCTTAATTAAGGGATAACCAAAATAGAAACGCACCCAAAAATAGCATTGTGGGCCCCACCCTAGTTTGGGTGCTTAATGCAACTAGGTGTGGGTGCTGAAATTTTCTTATTGAATCTCAACAGGTGCTTCCGAGGTAGCTGCCAGATAAAGATGCTTTTCCTGGTGATACCTGCCAAAGGATATGGGAAAATGTATCCATCATCTCGTTCCTTTTTCACTCGAGGGATTCTTCGAGCAACATTTTGAATGGATCTCCTGCTCCCTTGTCTTTCTTTTCTTCCACCATAGGAATTCGTCGGAGTAGGCGAGGCCAGTATTGCAAGGGTTCAACCTATTCAAGTCCTAACTCCTTATACCTCGACCTCGTTGGGGACATGCACAAAAAAAAGAGAAAGAATAGATGGCTCTGATACCATTGACCCATATTTATGAAAGAATGAAATGAAATATAGATTTAAAATGATAGAAATATTGAAAAAGTTGCTACATATTTCCTGATAAGAGAAAAATGATAGAAATATTGAAAAAGTTGCTACATATTTCCTGATGTTTTTTCCATGAGCCATATGCATATTTATATAATATAAATACTCTTTTTTTTTTTTTAAATGTACATTACTATTTTTCATTAAAACCCTTTTCCATCTTTGTCTGCATCACATGTCTTTTCATGGAACTAACAATCAATGACGTAATATAATTTTCATATCTACAATTTTAAGGTTGTCCCTTTGACATTTTCCACATAAACAAATTGGTTATTCTTATCCATGGAATCCTATGGTTTGTAATGCTTGGAAACTAGGAAAGGTTTTCCATAATTTGATTACAAGCTTTATATTTTCACAATTATCATAACAGCCATGTAAGTGGTTGTTCCATGGTACCTCTTATTTGCAACCATGCTCGTAACTAAGCTTTTATTTTTAATTCTTCCTTCTACTATACATTGTCCTTTCCTACATCCACATGAATTGAGAAGTATAATATTACTAATTCTCCATTGGCATCCAAAACAAACAAAACACGACACCAAAAAAAATTCTTGATCTAATATTGTTCCCATACCATATCATAAGCTAAACTTAGGGATCAATAACAACAAACTACAACAAGAACGGTAATTCCTTCTTCGTGGGAACATTAATGATGTGTTATCATGTTGTTTTTTTCCACATGCAAAAGTGGAAGGTCTTTCACTAAAGATATCACCAATTATCATAAACCAATACGAAGGACCACATGCACAAAGTCTTGAAAAATGCTTAAACTACTTTGGAGGATCAAAGGCAATGATACAATTATCCAAATAGATAATTGTATATAACATCAATTCATCGACCACATTAATTACAAAGGTAATCCTTTAAAAAACAATGTAGGGTTCTATACATCATTGATGCATTAAATTTCACAATCCAGCAAATGCCATGTTGTTTCCATGCAAACTTTTAGCTTAGGAATACATTGTGCATGTTGTTTTTGGCAATTATGATGAGGTAATTGCGATGGAAAACTTGGGAATAATTTTCTTTTTCCTTCCATTGCATCCTCCAAGAAATCTTATGATACACACATTTTACATCAAGTTTAAGGAGTTTAATGAATGTAAGATTACACTATAAAAGTATAGTTAGTGTTTGAAAATCCCTATTGTAATCATTTAATTGTGCCTCAAAGTTATTGTTGTTATTTATTTGTATTCTTTTTTTTCCATTACATGAAATAGAGTGTTTTTGCATTAATCGATAAATAAAAAAAGGAGAGACTCAAATGGAAAAGAACTCCCATGAAGAGAGAATTTGGAGATACCTGCTTAGATCACCCAAGGTAAAATCACTTATTACTGCATTTTTTCACATTCTCATTAACACATAAAACTTAGTCTCTTTCCCACCATTACATGTAGTGAAATGGTTTTGAATGTTTTTCCAAATGGATTTAATACTAATCATTTGAACTATTGATATTGTTAGACAATTACAATATCACTTCTCGTATAATTTTATGCGGGTCTATAAAAGAGGATTCTTCATTCGAGTTTACTTTCCCTTACACCACGTCAAAGGCCATCTTGTTAATAAGCTTACTTAAAGGTTTTCTTCTCCCTTCACTTTTTATTTATGTTGATTGCATGTTTGAAAATTAGTATATTTATCTTATTGTTTTATTGTATTCGTCCAATAGTTCCAACCCATTGGATCAATGCATTTGGTACACCCTTATAACAAATCATGCATAGCATGTTCATGTAAATTGCAAGCTTGTTTTGGGATTCAATTTTATTTCAGAATTCTTAAGATGGGCATTTCTAGCTCTAAAGAATAATATTTCCCACCCTAGTCTACCTCATTACAACCATTAGCAATGCCAGATTATAATTTCCATTATGTCAACTTTACAAAATTATTAATTACAAAGTCCTTTTCAAAGCTTTTAATAAGTAAATGTTTCCAAAAATACATTAGTAATGTCATGCAGACTCCTTGAAATCATAGATTATATTATCAAGCCTAGTTTTCCTAATCCAAAATATATATTTTAATTTCATAGATGTATTTTTTTGTATCATCAATCATTTCAATTATTTTTTTATTTTTCGCGGGGTGGGGGGGTGGGGAGAATACTTGTAATTTTATTCAAGATGAAGAAAACTACCTTTAGCATGTGCAATAAGCATCAATTTATCAAAATGTTGGCCACTCACCCTAATAGATGATCAAAATAAGTCTACGTTCCTAGGGCTTTAACTTAATACAATATTACATACTTGGGATTCTGAAAACTTGGATAATAGATCAGTATTGTGTTGCCTTAAATTGAAGGATTCTATCTCAAAACTTGTCTTGGATAAGTGTCAAATTCCATATTAAGTTCCCTAAAGATATGATGGAAAGTAATTTCATGGAAAACAACTTTTATGTCATTCAACTATCTTTCCAAATGAAACAAGGAATTATTGACAATATGTATGGATTCATTCATCCAATTTATTGTAAGTATTAGGTCCCCATTTACTTGTAAAGAGACAAGTTGGAGATTGGATGTAATCTTTAAATGATAAAATGGACCATTAAAATCACCAAAGTTGTTTCTTTCCCCTATCGTTATTAGCGTTGAACCTAAAGTAGTGGACCTCGAAGATATAAAGGACAAACCTCAAACCAACTATCGAGTCACATTATATTCATGCTCCATCGAAGAAAGCTCATGCTTTCATTTTGTGAACATTCAAGGGGGACAACACTTTGGGTATCTTATTTCTTTATAGATTTATGAAATGCATAACTAGGGCCTAAATATGTGTTATAGTTTGGAAATTCGGTTAAAGAACATCTTCAAAAGTGGTGTGGTTCCATGCCAATCAAATCTCTTAGAGAGCAAGAAAGGGAAGGGACTACTACTATTTTAGTTCCTTGTTCTCAAACCAAATTTCGAGACTAGATTCAACTGAAATTCCTAACCAAAGTTGTCTCCTTCCCATTAAAGATTCTAGTTCTGACCATACTCTATTTGTATAGGGACAATTTAGAAAAACTTGTTCATTTGTTTCTTCATCATTTTTGCACAAAATTAAACTCGGACCTTCCCTCTCAAATTTTAAGAGTTGGCCCTAGGTTAATACTTTACCCATAAGGGCATTACACATTAGTTCTTTAGGTTTTAAATGATTTATTGTTTTCCAAATTATTTTATGCCACTAGATCTTGTGGCTTATCTGTGTGATAAATTTATCTTTATGAACCATACTAGCTATATATTGTTTATTAGAAACATTCAAAATCTAGAATAGTTGATTTAGCTACTGCATTATTCAGATGATGGGTCGTTTAAATTCATCGGTAAATGATGTTAGAAAATTATATATTACAGAGCAATGCAACACATAAAATATGCGGAAAACACAAGCACACAAAACACATAAAACTAGAGAGAGAAAGATATACAAGGTTCACCCAGTTTCGGCTACGTCCACCCCGAACAGCCAGTCCTTCCTTTCTATTATCCAGCAAAATCAAGAGACACAACCTACAGCAGATCTGTTGTAATATCCTTTGTTCTCTCTCACAGTCTCCCTATCTTTTTCTCACTCCTAGAATACACATACAATACACAACCACAATACAATACCCTCATACAAGCGAGGGGTTGCCTTCTAGGGAAAAAAACCCTAAACTAAACATAACTTCTACCATCAGATCATCCGCCTAATGAATGGCCTAGATTGACTAGAAATTACTATACTTTTACAAGGCAATTTTACATCTGTTTTTAGTTTCGGGGGTGTTGCCTCTGAAACTCCCCGCCAGGGGGGGGCTCCATAAAGTCACAACTGCCCCCCCTGGACCCCTCATGCAGTGTTTAATTACGGGCGGAATTACTGCCCCATTAAGGTACAGGGGTCCAACACTGTGATACAAAATAAACAAGATAATCAGGCTCCACACCCAACAATCTCCCACTTGGAGATTGATTGTAGCAACTCCACCACTGCTTCATTTGCTGGAAAATGACTCCTCTTTGGACCTGGCTATTTCTCATCTTCATCGTCATCCTTGAAGACCAATTGAAACTGAGCATAATCTCAGTTTCTCCCTGGTTACAACTTTTATTAGCATATCTGTAGGATTCTGGGTAGTGTGTATCTTTTCCAGCTTCAACTGTCCATCTTCCAATACTGACCGTATGAAATGGTACTTGAGCTATATGTGTTTAGTCCTGGAATGAAATGTTGATTTCTTTGCAAGATGAATGGCACTTTGGCTATCACTGTATAACGTGCCCATATCATGCTTCTTACCCAATTCATCCATAAACCTTTGTAACCAAATCATTTCCTTACTAGCCTCTGTAGCAGCAACATACTCTGCTTCTATTGTTGAAAGTGCAACAACAATTTGGATTTTTTAAACCCAACTGACAGTTTTTCCACCTACAGTAAATACATATCCTGTAGTGCTCCTCCTGTTATCTCTGTCACCTGCCATATCTGCATCAACATATCCCCGTAGAGCAATGTTTGAACCACCGAAGCATAATGCTTGATTTGTGGTACCTCTCAAATATCTAAGAATCCATTTCACTTCCATACAATGTTCTTTTCCTGGATTGTTCATGTACCTGCTTACAACTCCCACTGCATGTGCAATATCAAGCCTTGTGCAGACCATTGCATACATTAAGCTTCCAACTGCTGATGCATATGGAACTTTAGACATATAGTCCATTTCTTCTTGGGTCTTGGGACACATCTCCTTACTAAGTTTGAAATGGCTAGCAAAAGGTGTACTAACGGGTTTTGCATTCTACATATTAAATATTTTCAACACCTTTTGTATGTACTCATTCTGAGACAGTGTTAATTTTTTATTTTTCCTGTCTCTAGTTATTCTCATACCAAGGATTTTTTTTACAGCTCCCAAATCCTCCATTGCAAATTAATTTGCCAATTTTCTTTTGAGCACATTTATTCCTTGCATGTTAGACCCTGCAACAAGCATGTCATTTACATACAATAACAATATAATATAGCTGCCATCATTTTTCTTTTTCAGATAAACACAATGATCAGAGTGACATCTAGTATAACCTTGTTCAGACATAAACCTGTCAAATTTTAGATACCAATGCCTTGGAGCCTGTTTTAAGCCATACAAGCTCTTCTTTAACCTGCACACTAATTTTTCTTTCCCTTTGACCTTATATCCTTCTGGTTGCTCCATATAGATCTCTTCCGCAAAATCTCCATGGAGAAATGTTGTCTTTACATCTAACTGTTCAAGATGTAAATCTTCCGCTGCTACAAGACTTAAAATAGTTCTGCTTTAAGTCATCTTAATAATAGGAGAAAATATTTCATCAAAATCAATACCTTTCTTTTGTGCAAACCCATTCACCACAAGTCTAGCTTTGTACCTTTGTTTTCCTCCATCTTCTTCCTTCAGCCTGTAAACCCATTTATTCTGCAATGTATTTTTACTTGCAGGCAACCTGACTAAGTCCCATGTCTGGTTATGCATTAAGGAGTCCATCTCTTCTTTCATGGCTAGCTCCCACTTCTTCCTAGTTTCAACCTGCATTGATTCTTCATAAAATTCGGGTTCACCAGAACTAGTCAACAATAAATAATATAATGAAGGAGATTATCATTCAGGGGGTCTACTTATCCTGGTAGATATTTTGACACCACTCTCAGGTGTTTGAGGTGCCTGTTGCTGTTGTGGTGGTTGTTGTTGTTGTGGTTGTTGATTATTGTTATTTTCAGGAACCTTTACTTTTTCTGTGATCTCATCAAGAATTGTGTATTCTTTGTTTTCTTTTTCCTATTTCTTTTCCTACAACTGATTCTTATACAAGACCTTTTCATTGAATATTACATCTCTTCTCCTAATGATTTTTTGATTTTCATAATCATATAAGTGATAACCATAATCATTAACACCATATCCAATAAAGGTACATTTCTTTGATATTGCCTCAAGCTTTGTTCTGTTTTCTTTATTAATATGGACAAAGGCCTCACAGCCAAAAGGCTTTAAAAAAGAGTAGTTTACCTTTTTACCTGTCCATGCTTCCTCTGGAATACCACCATCCAAGGAACTTGAAGGTCCTCTGTTTATTAGATAAACAGCAGTATCTACAGCATCTGCCCAAAAATGTAAAGGAAATCCTACATGAAATCTCATGCACCTTGCATGCTCCATGATTGTTCTATCCATCCTTTCTGACACACCATTTTCTTTTGGTGTTCTTGGAATTGTCTTCTCTCTACGAATTCCATGCTCTGAACAGTACCTATCAAACTCTTTGCTGCAATATTCACCTCCATTATCTAATCTGAGACAATTCGACTTATTTCCTGTCTCAATCTCAACTAAAGCTTTCCATTTCTTGAAAGTATCAAATACATCATATTTATTTTGAATACAATAAATCCAAGTTTTTCTAGTTGCATCATCAATAAAAGTAACATAATAACGAGAGCCACCGAGAGATGATACCTGAGCGGGTCTCCATACATCTGTATGCACAAGCTCTAATTTTTCACTCTTCTTTTCTTTCCCAACTCTGAGAAATCTGACTCTCTTCTATTTCCCATAAATGCAATTCTCACAAAAATCCAAATCAATATTCTTCAAACCCAGCAACAAATTCCTTGAGTGAAGAATCTTCATCCCCTTCTCACTCATGTCTCTGAACCTATGATGTCATTATGCTGCATCTTCTCCTTTGGAAGTTAAAGCATTAACAAAGTTATAAATACCATTGCATAAATGCAATGTACCAACCTTTTCGCCTTTTGCTATTACAAGGGCTCCTTTGGTGATCTTCCAAGTTTTATCTGTGAAAGTTGTCACACAACCTTCACCGCCTAACTGCCCTGTTGAAATCATATTTTTCTTCAGATCTGGAACATCCCTTACCTCCTTTAATAGCCATTGGTTTCCATTCTCCTATTTTACAAGAACCTTACCCATTCCAACAATTTTACAGGGTTTATCATCACCCAAATGGACTTGTCCAAAGTATCCTTGAACACAGTCATGAAAATATTTCTTATCAGGTGTGGCATGGAATGAGGCCCCTGAATCTACCACCCAGGAATCAGTAACATTTTCGAAAGAAAGAATCAAAGCATCTTGTAACACATCACCTGTCACATTTGCTTCATGATTGTTTTCTTACTGTGCGTCTCCTTCTTTTCCCTTCCGAGATCTACAGTCTTTCTTTAGGTGTCCTTTCTTTCCGCATTTCCAGCACACTATTCTCGATCTAGACTTAGATCTGCCTTTCCTTGATTTACTATGATACCCTGAGCTATTTCCTCTTTCCATTTTTCTTCCCCTAGACTCTGCACTCAAAGCATTACCCGATGTCTCACCAGAGCTTTTCCATCGCATTTCCTCGCTAAGGATAGCACTGACAACATCATCGAACTTTAAAGTACTAGATCCATAGACATAGTTACTAATGGCCATAACTAAACCATTCCAGCTTTCTGGAAATCAGCACAGAAATAAAAGAGCCCTAACTTCATCATCAAATTTTACCCCTATAGAACTTAATTGATTGGTAACTGTATTAAAATCATTTAAATGGTCTGCAACATATCCACCTTCTGACATCTTCATATTAAATAAATGTTTCATAAGAAATACCTTGTTTGAGGACGAGGGTTTTTCATATAGTTTTTCCAATGCCTTAATTAAACCCTCTGTTGTTGTTTCCTTCGAAATATTGAAGGCTACCGATGCCGCAAGGCACAACCGTACTATTCTGAGTGCCTTTCCATCGAGAATCTCCCATTCTCGTCTGTCATAGCCGTTGGCTTCTTTGTTTTTCCACTCAATGGTAGGTACAAATCTTTCTAATGCAGATAATTTTCCATCTACATCTTCTACAATGGAAAGTTTTGGCTGTTAAATTTCTCGACCCTAAACTTACCATCTTCTGCCATTTCTCCCACTCGAACCAGGAACCGTTATTTCCTACGAGATTATCAGCCAAATAGACCTTCGGCTCTGATACTAGTTTTTAGAAAATTATATATTAAAAATAAAAATGAAACGCATAAAATATGCGGAAAACACAAGCACACAAAACACATAAAACTAGAGAGACACAGATATACGTGGTTCACCCAGTTTGGGCTACATCCACCCCGAACAGCCAGTCCTTCCTTTCTATTAGCGAGCAAAATGAAGAGACAACCTACAGCAGATCCATTGTAATATCATTTGTTCTCTCTCACAGTCTCCCTATTTGTTTCTTGCTCCGAGAATACACATACAATACACAACCACAATACAATGCCCTCATACAAATGAAGGGTTGCCTTCTAGGGCAAAAAACCCTAAACTAAACATAACTTCTACCGTTAGATCATCTGCCTAATGAACGACCCAAATTGACTAGAAATTACTATACTTTTACAAGGAAATTTTACATCTGTTTTTAGCTTCGGGGGCGCTGCCCCCCCCCCCCCTGGACCCCCCAGGCAGCGTTTAATTATAGGCGAAATTGTCACCCCATTAAGGTACAGGGGTCCAACGCTATGATACAAAATAAACAAGATAATCAGGCTCCACACCCAACAAATGATTACCAAATATGTATTTTATTCACATCTAAACTTAAGTCCTCTACCAATTTCTATCCCTATGATCTGAGATTGGTCATCTTAAACTTGGCTAATTACTTTAGCATGAAGTACCCAAAACCATATATATGTTCAATCATATCTTCAAAATAATGATGTTTGGGTTACAATTTATTTTAGCATCTTTTCCAACCTTGATAAAAATTCCATTCCCATACTTCTAGGATAAATATCGACCCATAAGAGGGAAAGCAAGATTTATAGATTTCCAAAAATTCAATCCTCTATGATATTTCTTTGGTTCCCTATGGATGAATTCAACCAAAAAACCTATAAGTATGTAATTTTATGTCAATTTTTTATTCCATTAAGGGTTATCAGAAGTAATAAACTTTTAGGTTGACTTGGCCACCGGTGATCGAACAAATATAAGAATCTCATTAACTCCCCAACCAAAATAGTCTTTAGGCTTAATTAACTTGTCCCAACTTACCTTGTAGGAGCCCTTCTATTCATGACTTCTTTACCAAAGGAACTTGAAGAAAAACTTTGTAATTTTATTAAGGATTCCTTTTGGGATCAAAGCCCCAGCTTTTTAGTACACCATAGTGGCTTCAAGAACTTATTTAATTAGAGTAACTATTCCTCCTTTCAAAATAAATTTATGACACCATAAACCAAACTGACATTATACATTTTCTACAAGAAACCTCCAATCATTTATGACATGTTCATTTGCGATCCTTAAACTTCCATAGATATTCTATTGGACAGTTCATCTCAACAGATCTGATAAAACTATATTTAAAATTTTTGAAATCTACACTAGTAGGGTTTTTTTTCTCTTTATATTTATGGATTTGTAGATTAATATTTATTGTGTATCCTTTCAAATTAAAATTTATGCATATAAAGATATAAAAATTAAATAAAAACACAAAAAGACATTTAACACAAGATATATCTTGGGCAACCCTTTCGAGATAAAACCTAGCTAGAAGGTGAGGTCGCTCTTCTCTCTTTCTCTAAATATAAAATACCTAGAAGTACAAATAAGGAAGGTTTGTGGCCCATGGGAAACTACAGTGCAAAAATCCTATATTTTTTCTCTCTCCCTATCCCTCTTGGCTACTCTACTCGTCCATGGAAAAAGTGCACTTGAAAACAATGGAGCCCCTTTTCCTCCTAGTGGCCTGGTTATAACACAACCTGATAACCTACTAGTGGTTAGGTTTAACTCCCTCAACTATTAGCCAAAGTTACAGTATTTTTTTGTTCCCAAGGAAAAATCATAATTTTCATTAAATGTGAAAATTACATGTTGTAGATGCATATGCATATGCATATTTTGTGATTGTAGTCACACCATATTTTGCTATCAAAAATCACCCAAGGGGTGTACAAGTATAGCAGTCAGAATATATACAATAAATACAATAATTTAAAATCGGTCATATTGTTCCATCAAAATCTGTCAAAATTGTGCATGTATCCCTTTGTCATATGTTTGGTTGATCGATGAAAGGGTGATGATAATATCTATAGTGTTTCAGATCCTTTTGTTCTTATATGTGCCATAGCCCCTGATGTTGGACCGCTGCCTCCTTGGATAAACCATTGGAAATGTTGTTGCGCTCCCTGTAAATATGACAACATGAAATGGATAAAAATTGTGTTTTCAGAAGCCAAAGATCCTCCAATATACTCTGAAGTGTGTGCACGTGACATGTAGTGGTTTTATTGAACCAATTGATGATGATTTTAAAATCTTCAAATATTTGTAAATGATGACAATCATGCTCTAATACAAACTGAAGTAGATGGTGTAGAGTGATGAGCTCTACATAGTTGTTATTTCCATATGCTATTCCCATATTTATTTTGAAGGAGTGATGAAGGTTGAGGTGGAGGATAGTGCCTCCTCCACATCCTCGGGGTTGTGTCGAGCCATCAAAGTATGCCCAAGGATGATCAAATTTTATGACTTCAGTTGTAATGGTTCGAGGTGGGCACTGGGGGTAATCTTCGGGGATGCTATTTTAGGTAGATATAATGTGAGATGAAATAGAGTGCCAGTTAGGGGAATATAGAGCAATTCTTGGCTAGCCAGATCCCCCAGCTGATAACAAGAGGTAGATTTCATGCTTTATGAGGGGAGGCTGATTTCCACTAGCTTTTCCATGCCACCAAAATTTTTAGACCTGTCCACTAAGAATTGATGTGTAGCTCAGATAGGATTGATGTCCATAATTCCAGAGAGGTGTGGCAACTGAGAAAAATATGATCACTTGTTTATGTGTCCTTTCGATAGAGGGTGCACCAAGAGGGGCCATGTATGGTCCTTCTCTGCAAATTATCCATGGTGGGAGTTATTTTGGTAAGAATGCACCACATAAAAGCGTGGTGCGAGGCAGGGCTTTGAGTTTCCATAAGCACCTCCACCACCAAGTAAACAGTTGTGGGGAGTGGTCCGAGTAAATATGCAAGTAGCCATCTTTGGGAGAGTATTTCCCAGACTTGGAAAGTGCCCAAATTAATTCATCATCCCCTAGGCAGATGCGAATGTGGCCTTCAGATAATGTTGTAGTGTAACTCTGCCATATTTGATGCATAGGGGCAGGGAGGCCAAGGTGGTCCGCTGATTTCCAACCCTGCATATAGAGTGTCGAGGACTATCGATCAGCGATTTGTGATATGAAATGTATACCATGACATGAGAGATGATTGATAATATTGCAGGGGAGAGTGTGAGCGTTCCCACTCCCTGACCATGGTTCAATTCTGATACACGCTTGATTTCCAGATCTGATGCTCCATGTCAGACCATTCTAAATGTGTGGCAGAGAGGCTAGAATAGCCTTCCAAATTGATGATATATTTCGGTGGCTCCAAGAGAGAAGCTTGATCCAGTTAATAATTTTCATGGGCCGAATGTATTTCATATACACCACCTGTGTCCAGAGATTTCTAGAGGTCATAATTTTCCATCCCAATTTTTCAGGAAGTTCTTTGTCAAATATATCCAGATTCTTGATGCCCCATCCTCCCTGCTTTTTTGGAAGGGCGATACGATCCCATTTGATCCATGCAAAAGTATGTCCTTCCTGATTCCCATTCTAAATAAATCAACAACATAACTGTTGTATTTTGACAATCATGGCTCGGGGGATCCATGCTAGAGATATCTAATATATCGGGGTGGCTTCCAAGACAGATTTGATCAAGGTGAGTCGCCCGGCCTGAGATAACCATCTGTTGTTCCATATAAATATTTTCTTTTCCAATTTGGAAATGATCCAAGTCCAATCAGAAATGTGGTAATCAGAGGGTTTTAGACAGAAGCCAAGGTACCGAAGACCATCAAGAGGGTCCAGTGTGGTAAACGGAAATATGTTCATGGAAAGTCCCCTTTCCTATGGAGTGCATTTGAATACTGATATAGTCGATATGTGAGCATTATAGACCATGCTTGTGGCTATGCTGAACGAAGCAAGAGCTGTTGAAAATGATAGGATGTTGTTGATGGATCCATTAAGAAGGATGAGAACATCATCCACGAAGAGGAGATGGGAGAGTGTGCAACCCTCCGTTATTTTGATGCCTTGGAGATGCCCTTGATTCTTTTCGTCCGTGATTAATTGACTTAATGCTTCCATGATGAGAAGAAAGAGAAGTGGAGATAGGGGGCACCCCTGTATGAGCCCTCTTTCCGAGTGGAAGAAGGAGGAGGCAGACACATTGATGAGGATTTTGAACGATACATTACTGATACAACACATGATCCATTTCATGAAACTTTAGGGGAACCCCAAATGGGTGAGGATCATTCGAATGTAAAGCCAATTAGAGTGATCAAATGCTTTTTCAAGGTCCAACTTTAATATAATGCTCTTAAGCTTTTTTCATTTGATGGAGTGAAGGGCCTCCTAGGCTGTGCCAATTGCCTCATGAATCTGGTGGTGGTGGAAGAATGCAAATTGTTAAGATGAAATGTGATCAGAGAGGATGGCTTAATGTGATTCACAATGACTTTGGAAATGATCTTGTATATGTAGTTACAGAGGGAGATAGGTTTGTAGTCAGAGAAGTGTCGAGGATCGTCAAATTTGGGGATGAGGGAAATGAAGGTGGAGTTGAAAGCATCATATAATTTTCTAGATGCGCGACAATATTAGACCACATTGAGGATATCCTGACCCATGATCTCAAAGAAAGCCAGGTAAAATTCAATAGATCATCCATCAGGCCCAAGGCTCTTGTCTTTCTAGAATCATTTCAAGGTGTCATGAAGTTCTTGCATGGTAACAGGACGGGTTAGGTGTTATTCATCATCTTGGTCTATAAATATAGAAAATAAGCCAACAACCTTTATAATTTCAACCAGATTTGTATTGGTTGGGGCCTTGTAGAGGTTGTGAAAGTGTTCCACCCCCATGTGGGCCAACATATGAAAATTTTGGGCTTGATTTCCATGTTCATCCTCTAGTGTCGAAATAGTGTTGATTGCTTTACGGCCGTTTGCAAATTGGTGAAATAATTTAGTGTTTTCATCTCCAACTTTTAGCCATGTAGCTCTACTCCTAAGGCGGCAAGTTTCCTCCCATTCCTTGAGAATTTGAGACCTTTCTGCTTCAAGGAGAGTGAGTTTTGTTCTAGTGTCAACCATGGTCGGACCTTCCATCAAGGCGGATTTTATTGCAACAATCTCTAATTCAACATTGAGAAGGGTATCCTCATCTTTTTTCCTCTGATCCCTAGCCCAAGTCTTGGTCAGTTTCTTGACTGCAGGCATCCTTTCATAGAAGGAAACTGAGGGAGAGGTTCCAGGGTTAGAGGGGTGTGTGTACCAATAGTCAGTTACCAAGTTAATGTACTTTGGATGGGAGAGCCAAGTAGAATTGAACTTGAAGGGGATGCAGGGTTTCCCACGGGTAGGTGCAAGCTCCAACTAGATGGGGTAGTGGTCAGACAATCCCCCAGATCCCACCCATTATCGGTAAAGTGGCCCAGAGCTGGTTAAGGTTTCATGAATGAGAAAACGGTCTAGTCTACAAGCAACAAAGGCCTCACCAATCCTATGATTGCTCCAAGTGGGATGGATCTGCGACATGGGGATGTCAACAAGGTAGTGATTTTTAATATGGTGATTAATATCAGCAGAGAGGGGGTTAGGATGTGCAAGGGGTCCCCAGGATTCAGTCAGGCCCAGGGAGAAATTTAAGTCACCTTCGAGAATAAGGTTGTGAGCAGATAAGAAGGAAAGATTGAGAAGATGTTTCCAGAAGGGAAGTCATGTGCTGCAGGGTCCATAGATGTTCATCATGCGGTATTCGAACCCAAGATCAAAGGAGAATACATCTACGCCCAAGAATCCTTCCCCTCCCTAGTAATAGAGAACTTTGATGGATCGAGGGTTGGTGCCTAGTGCAATTCCCCCAAAACGACCTCGAGCATCCATGGCCTGGAAGTTCCGGCCTGAGAATATGGCTTGTAAGACTAATATAACATGTTTATAGGAGTCTAGGGTTTCTTGCAGAAAAATGATGTCAACCAGGGTGCTAGTCAATAATCTATGAAGGGCCAGCTTTTTAGCGGGGCTGGCTAGACCACGACAGTTAAAAGAGATTATCTTCACGAGGTAACGAGGGGGAGGGTCGTATGTGCTCTAAGGACCCATTCGAGTGTATTTTTTTTTCCATCCATGACTTCCTGCCCCACCTGTATGATGACCTTAGTTATGTTTGAATGTCAACCCCTTCCCAATTTAGTTCGGATACGGTCCAGAAAACCCAGGCCAGCAGTTCCAGAGGTGGGGGGTGGGAAAGTGAGCGGAGGTGGTAGGGATGGGGACCCCAAGATTCTGATGAGGATTCAGTGGGAGGATCAGATGGGGGGGAGTTGGGGATGGTGGGGGGGATATCAACAATGGTGGGCGGTGGGGGGATGTTTGAAAAGAAATGGACAAGGGAGGTCGGGAAGACGATGAAGAGGGAGCTATACAATGTGAAATCGAAGATGATACATATGCAAATGATGTGAAATGAAATTCAAGGGATGAGGAGTGAGATGTACCCGATGTGAGCTTAGTCACTGTTGCCCGAGCCCGAGTCATCCAGGGAGATGGTGGTCTAGGAGGTGCAGGAGTGGGCTTGGGCCCCGAGGAAGCTTTCTTGCCTTTGCGTCGATCAACATATTTTTCCAAAGGAGGGGGATTGATCGGAGCATCATTTTCCTAAGGGAAAGCAGATATATCAGCATCTTCGGATTGTTTGAGAAGGGGTAAATCCTTGTAGAGGTTCCCAACCATGTGAAATCACCGGCA
The DNA here is from genome assembly GCA_034641835.2 of Pinus albicaulis. NCBI lineage: Eukaryota > Viridiplantae > Streptophyta > Pinopsida > Pinales > Pinaceae > Pinus > Pinus albicaulis. Next base: position 1,758,435,943 of record CM076578.1, on the reverse strand, counting down.
ATGATAAGGCACACCCTTATAATCCAAGGTCTGAATGTGCACAAATTTCCTCCATCGAAGAGAGATGGCTTCTTCTAACCCTTCGCGAGTGTCCAGGTAAACCAAGATCCTTGCCATTGTCATAATTTCCATCGATAAATATGATTTATCATAATCCAAGTAGGTTCCTAGAATATTGTCGATATGCCGCATGACATCCTCAGACCAAAAATGGAGAGGGAGGCCAGGCATTCTTACCCGAATCGGACCTACTTTGAGTTGTTCTCGCTTCGGGTCGAAGAGAGGGCTCCGTCTTTTAAACATAACCGGAGCCTGTTCAATGTGCCATAGATTTGAAAGTACCCATGCTACCTACACTGGGCACTGGAATCTGACGGCAAACCAACTCCGAGGGAGGATGACTACCATCAGAAGCTCCTCCATGATTGGACCCCAAATCTCGTTTAGCCAGGTGCGCAGGTGATTTAGGTTTTATTTACGCCCCCGTACATGGCCAACTAGCAACTTATCTGTCGTTTCCATAACCTCTCCCAGATGGAGCCTGTCCCCAAGGTTAAGGTCAAAATTCATGTTCCCCCGCTTGATGCACTTTGAGCACCGACTACCCCGAGGAGCCAAGCTAGGTTTCCTCTAGCTGTTTCCAGATTCAATCCCTGGATCAGAGTCGATTATATTGAATGCGTCTGGACAAGGGACAATAAGTGGTGCAGAGAAACAACTATAGGATGTGAGCCCAGATAGTGGGGGAGGAGCGTCAAGCGAAGCAAATGGGTTCGGTCCAGAAGATGCAGAAGGGTGCGCTCCAAAGGAACCTTGAGAAGACGGGGTGGATGGATCTTGGAGGCAGGTAGTGAGAAATTTTAGTGAATTCGGGGAGAAAGTAGTAGTGTCCATCGGCGGCGAGGATCCAGGGAGGATGGGAGGCAGATCAGTCAGCGAAAATAGAGGGGAATAAAAAAAGAGAGGGAGATTAGTGGGTGGAGGACCAAAGAACAGATGAGAATATGGCAAGGGAAGCAGGGGCCATCAGATGCGACAGCGGGTAATTTTAGAGCCAACAGGGTGCTAGGTGGTAGATGGTAAGGAGTTGAACCCCAAATCTCGATCCCATCAAGAGGGTTCGAGGAATAGTCGACCAATTCCTCCTCTGCAGCTAGCACAAGATGGATTTAATCGCCCGTGATTGTTGCAGCCTTGTCTGCGACGGACCCGACAGAGAATCCAAATGTGGTTACAGAGATGAGTGGTCTGCCTATAGGGAGATGTGGACATCCTGTATCTATTGTCGGTGGAGAAACCCTAACCCTAGCCGTAGCTAACCTGCTTCAACATGGAGGGATACGAGCGCATGGAACTCCATCTTCCCTTTCCACCAAAGTTACAATATTGACTCTTATAGATTCTTCTTCTTCATAATCAATTCACTAGCTCCTTTTCCATGAGTCATAGGGGCTGATGTGGCATCCCCTCAAATTATGGTGGTGAAAACAAGAAGGTCAACTTCTAAGTGGCATAAATTTTTCATATGGACTCCGATTGAGGTGATTATTGCAGCGTTGGAAAGGAATTTGTGTGTAGAATATTAAAAATGGTTTTTGCTAAATCATCAAAGTTTTTCCCCCAAAAATTTTTGTTTCATGCCTCAAAATTCTCTTGGAAGGTTTCAGACCCCAATTTTCCAAACTGGGTCTCACGAGTAAAACTGGTCCTGTGAGTTGATTCCTCCACTTTTTCCACTTTAAAAGCATCAATATGAATGATAAATAATATAATGATCCAATATATATCAATTTTTCCTTCCAAAATATATTGGTTATTTTAAATCAATGTCCAAATGATGGTTTCATAATAGTAGAACCCTTGAAATATCCTTAGTGTTGCCATCCCCCACATTTGTTGCGTACATAATTGAATTTTCTTCATCAATTTCCATACCATTGGATTTTTTGAAAAGGGCCAACACTTCCCTGAGCGTGTCTATATTCATACCATAGGCCAAAAAAACACATGGTACATCTTCAATAAATAAAAGGTGGGACACTACTACAAGTCCCTACCATAGTTAACCCCCATGAACGATTGCCTATGTTTATCTTTAGGGAGAGCTCTAATAAACCATTCAACCACCAACAAAAATAGATACTAGTGGTAAACCTTGAAAAATTCCTCTAGTATATATAAAGAAACCAAAATTTGAGTCATTGATAAGAACATTGAAGTTTGAAGTAGACACATGCCCCATAATCTGGGGAAACAAAGGGAGTGTGAAACCAAGATGTAAAAGTAACAAATGTAGAAAAAACCATGAAATTTGTCAAAGGGTATTGAAAGATTCACCTTAATTGTTGCATCTATAATATGTTTTTTTTAATTGAATGTAAGATCTCTTGGGTAGACCTTATGGCTCCATGAATCTGAAAACCTTGTAGGAAGTCAAATTGTTCCTCCAATATATAATTAGATAGCACCAATTTTATACAACACACATGTGTTTTAGTAACAACTTTGTATACACATTTTCACATAGATATGGGCTATAAATACAAAAATAATGAAGGTGTGTCCACCTTGGGGATTAATGTTATAAAGTTTATGTTGCCAGACATTATACTGGTAAGATGAACTCATTTGACCACTCAAAGAAGGCCTTCTGCAAGAAAATAAAATAATTATTGTTTTCTTCATTGAGTGGGCATAGGATATATTTTATTTCAAAATTTTCATTTTTGTAGCTTATTTCCTCTTGTTTATCAAATATGCAATTTGAAAAAATCCCTTCTTTGCTTAATCTTGTTTCATTTTTCTACAAAAATTTTATTTTAAGAATACGTTTCATGGAAATCAATATCAAATACTAAGTAAGCCACCCCTATCCAAGGAAGAACTTGAAAAACAACCTTGAACATACATTGGAAGTTTGTAGCAAACAATTAACAATGAGGTAAACTACTCCTCTTTGTCCACAAGGGTTTTTCCATTGCAAGTTGTCACTTCATCCAGAAAATACAAAACAACCCTACCTAATTAATTCATTTAATTACAAACTGCAAACCATGAGAAAAATATGGTTCTATTTAGTAGGTAAGCCAAAGATAAATTTGTAGTATCTTCCGTATTTTACTAATGTTTAGGAAAGTCGACTAATATCTTCGAAGGAGATTCCCTTAACTTGTATAGCCCTAATTCCATGATAACCAATAATTACCTCTAAAATTCTATATTGTCCATGTTGATATTGTTGATGTACTTGGCCAAATGACACTATGAACTTCAACGATAATCTCACACAATAGTTTCTTGCACAATGACCACCTGACATGAGTGTTGACGTAATATGATTTACCATCCATTTAAATGGTAGATACTTAAGAGGTGACACAAATTGTTGAATTTCATTGAAATCAAAATATTATTAGTGAGCATATATCATTGGGTAGTAGTAAGCACAAGATCACTACGTTGTGTTTGTTGAAGTTTGCAACAAGAAACAATGAAATTGGCATCCAGAAACAACATGACAGCACCTACACTAGTTTGGGACCACAGGTCGTGTAGTGATGGGTCCTAGCGATACATCAGTGTGAAATCTGCTTTATTTAATAAATTGGATATGTGTCAAATTTAATTATCCCTTAATTAAATTGGACAATAAAATGTAATTTCATCTCATGATCACTTGTAATAGTTAACTGAGTGTGATAAAATAGGTTAGCTCATGTATTTCGAGTTGAGGGTGGTTGGTGAGGTATGCAGAGTAATTCTATTATTTATGGAATTCGAATTGCGACTGGTGCATTAGTTTAATGCATGAGTAATCAATTAACTCAGTTAGGTGAGTTAGAGTCAATTGAAATACTTGTAATTGTTTGTTGCACTAGTGAGAGATCAAGTGAATTAAATCATATTTAATTCACAATCAGTGATCTGCCATGTAATTGATGATTTACTATTAATAGTTGCATGTATGTCAGTTCCAGTGAAGACCCAGTTGAGACAAAGGTTAAAGAGAAGTTAACTATCATTTGTGATATTAGCAAACTGCCCAGATGTAGTTAAAACACCACAGGATGCCCATGATACTCTACGCAGTTGGGGAAGGTTGAAATTCCTAAATAATAGGGATTGCATTCATCGGGAATTGTATGAGAAAGGCAGGCTAAAGACAGGCTGAGAATTGGCTAAGTGTTGGCCCGATTTTGTCTAGATCAATGTGAGACGATAAGCAGATTGTAGGAGACACTTGTGAGAAGAGTGCATTGTAATCATTTCATGATTCCTTATGGAATATGCAATATATGATAGAGGTGTTTTGAGCAGCAACCTTTCCCCGGGAAATTATCTGTGTTGTGATTTGATTTGTTTCTTTCTGCACTTGGTGTGATTGGAAATTGTGTTTATTTTCTGCAATTGATTTGTAGAAGGATTCAGTATCTAGCTTTAGTACATTGCTTGATCAGATTGAATCCATTGATATACATATGTTAGTATAATTTCTACAAGATTTTAGTGCCCTGATCTCCCAGACGTTGGCACAACATTATATAATTTCAACTATAACCCTCCAGTCGCATGCATGATTCCTACAAGGGAGAGACTGCAGACTTTTTCACCCATTTCTGTGCCTTAGACCGTGATATTTAAGCCACTTTTTTAGGCTAGGATCCAAACCTATGCCCATAACTTAATGAAATTTTCAAAAACCATGAATGACACAAAGACAAATGCTTCCATACAAATCTTATACAAGAGCTTGACCTAACCAGGCTTAACCATGACAAACATTCCATCAAACACATCATGAACATGAAATGTGCAAGTCATAAATACACATATGAACATAGGGATCTCATACTTACCTTAATATTGTCAAGAAGGTCCGATTTCCTCTCATAATAGCTGAAATATCATCTACTAGGTCATATAATTCATCAACCATACATTTACTAATCAAAACATGATGAGAGCCATAACTAAAATCCGTCATAAACCATGCTTATAACCAACAAAATAAAAATGATAGAACCATTAATATCACATAATAATAAATGAAATTACCCATAAAATATAAGAGGAAAATAGCTCTTATTAACAAATGAAAAATCCAACCAAGTCAGGGATTTCCACATACCACTTGACCATATATTGGGATGAACCATATCTTTCTTTCAGCCAATCGCCCCCGTGCCATATTCTAAGCATGAATGTGGGACTCACAACAAAACCAACTAGGGCTTCCTCAGACTTTATCATGTATCCCTCCATTACCATTCAAGGGATTCCTACACTCGAAACCCTCATATATACAATTAGGATTTACCGTGTATCGTGCCATTATCGGTATAGGGATTCCTAGGACCAAAAAATAAACATACACTACCAGGATTTACTACAACCCCACCATATACTGGTCAAGGGATCACTAGGCCCTAAACGAGCATAGATTCCTCCAGATCTCTCCACCTAAACCGAGAGGAATTTTCCCATCTCTGCCCTCATAATTTACCATGTATCCTGCCACTACCGATCAAGGGATTCCTAGGCCTTTGGGAATTTTCCTAATACCACCCCACTTAGTTTCGAAATCATTTTGAATTCTAGCACAACCAAGTAAAAGAAACCCATCACACCATGGCTATCCAAAAATGGAAAGGCAATGTTACAACCATTGTCACACCTGGAAAAACCCATGCCAATGATAGCAAGAGAACCAAATACATGCATGCATGTACCATGCATCCATAGACTAGCTAGGAAATAAAACATCCAACCCGTTACCTGCACCTGTTTAAGTTGCTTGATCCAACCTTTTCCTTGCTTGATCCTTGCTTTCCTTTGCTTTATTTCCCTTCCTTTTATTTCCTTTCTCCAATGCTAGAGTGCTCCAAGACTGATCTAAGTGTGTAAGAGTATGAGAGAGAGATAGAATAGAGAGAGAGCTCCAAATCTGAACTGAAAAAAACTTACACTGACAAAATTTTTGAACTGATCATCATAATCCTTTTTATCATTGAGGCCTCTATTTTCTTCATTTTCCTCTATTTTTCCTTCATTTTTATCCTCACATGAAACTTGTGACCTTTCACCTTCCTTTTCTCTTAATTTCCTTTATTTTCAATAAATAAATGTTAAATAATGCCTCTTTTCCTTTGTAATGCCTTTTCCATTTCCTTTTCCAATTTCCTTTATCCATAATAAACAAAATGAACACCCGTTAGGATGTTTTTCCCAACATTCATCTTGGAATGCTTGACCTTTATTAACTTTATTACATGTATGTTTAACCTAGGGTTGTTACAGACCCCTCCCCCTTAGGGGAACACCGTCCTCAGTGCTCAATGACACCTAAAACCAGCAACACTGCTCACAACCAAAATAAACTCACTGGAGCTTTATAAATTAGCTCGATGCAGTATTTACAATGAACATCCTACTAAAAAGCATAACTAACATGACAAGCATGACAAAATAATAAACATACCTCTTATTGGAGATTTAAAACACATCTCGTTGCGGTATTTACATACATATACATATATAAATTTACCAAAACTACTTTTCCTCACCCGAGAAACAATGAAGGATACATAGCCCGCATCAAATCAGCCATATCCCATGTACGTTCATCAGGCCCAAAGTGCTTCCATTGCACTTTAACCTACTTGATTACTTGGTTACTGAGCATGAGCATATTTCTCTGTAAAATGCACTTAGGTTCCAGCTGGAACTCTCCTTTTGGCTCCACCTATCATACAGACCAATCAATAACATGATCAACATCCTTTACATATATTTTAAGAAATGAAGCATGGAAAATATCAAGGACTTTCAATTTTGGAGGAAATGCAAGTCGATAGGCCACTAGTCCAATCCTCTAAAAGATCTTGAAAGGCCCGTAATATTGAGGTGTCAGCGTCGCACATGACCCAATCCTCAAGGATTTATTATTGGGATTGATGTGAAAGTACACATGCTCCCCAACCTGAAAGTCCTTAAATACCTTGTGCTCATTTGCATAGCTCTTCTGCATGTATTGTTCTAACTTTAGATTCTTATTTATGGCTTGCATTTCTTTTTCCACTTCTGCCAACATATCTAGTCTTATCAATACCATTTTCACTATATCACTCCAACTCATGGGATTAAAACAACTTTGCCCATAAAGTTCCTCAAACGGACTCATCCTCAGTGACTCGTGATACCCATTGTTGTAATAAAATTCAATGAGTGGAAGATACTCTTCCCATTTTCATTATTGATGCATAACATCCATGCTCAACATGTCCTCAAGAATCACATTGACCCTCTATGTTTTTCCATATTTCTACAGATGATAAGCTATAATGAAGGCCAACTCTTTTCCCAAACCTACAAATAACTCATTTCATAACCTGCAAGTAAACTTAGCATCCCTTTCTGAAACAATATTCTTTGGAACACCCTGCAACCTCACTATATCCCTTATGAATACATGTGGTGCCTCACTAGCTAAATAAGTAGACTTCATTGGAATTAAGTGAGATAACTTAGTCAACTTGTCCACCACAACCATCATAGAATCATGTTGCCTATATGTCCTTGGAAATTATGTAATGAAATCCGTGGAAATGACCTCCCATTTACTTTTTATAATTGGAATCAGTTGTAGTAAACCCTACAAATGTTTACAATATGCTTTTACCTATTTACAATCCGAGAAACTAACCACAAAATCTGCCACTTCCTTCTTCATATGCAGCCAATAGTATAAAATTTTCATCGTTAATATTTTTTTTTGATATCTTGGTGTTGTCACTACGACAAACAACCTCCAAACATTTTCTCATACTCAAATTTTGGAGCCTACCATAGATCTTGCGATCGGTCGCTCCATAGTTGCTTCTTGGTCAGCTTATGCTTTTTGAGCTCCCTCTTGGATTGGAAGTGTTGAAGTAACTTGCACACACATGCTCAGTCTGCAATAAGTTCATGAGCACATTTTTCTACGCAAGATTCGACAATCATAGCACATTCCATCAGGACTATTCCTATGTGATTTCCAATCCATGTTGACATTTAGTGCACACTGACAATGCCAATTTATCACATTATAGCTGTGTTTTTAATTCCATTTCGGTGAGTTTTGAAAACTATCACTTTCGTGCACCTTTGTTTTCGCGAGTTTCAATTTCATATTTTCAGTTGTTGCTTTCGCTTGCCTTTACTCTAATTAGTTTCATTTTCATGTTACCTTTGTGTTACTTTAAATGGCACCCACGTATCTCAAGAGTCATTCACACTTTAGAAATAGGAATCTTTCTACATTTTTGTTGTCGCATAATGTATGCATGCATGTTTTGGAGGTTTCAAGGGGTTACATTTACGTGAATGAGTTTTTCTAACCAAGAAAACATTAGTCGCACTCATTCCCAAGTTTTAAGCATTGTAACACAAGTGTCGTAACGGTCATCACAAAATATACCATTAGTGTAGCATTTGTCGTGAAGTCATCACAAGGTTTTTTCATTGATGGAAATATGTTTTCAAAGTTTTTGTATAATCTACATTTTTGTGTCGTGAAAGTGTTTCAAGTGTGTGATCACAATCAACTCATATCATTGTTCACATCAATCTCTTTGGTCCAAAACTTAGCAAATTTTCATAAGTTCCCCAATAACCTAGCCTCATCTGAACTTCCTCAGTTGTTCATTGTGCATTTCCAACTATCAAGTTGCATCCTTCTCCCTTGACACTTTTCAATGTGGAGTTCTTTCTTTCTAGTACTACGCACTTCGCAATTTTAGTGCTCAAGCTTGACCTTGCCTCGAAGTATTGTTCAATTCATTTCCCTACCTAGCCTCAACTATGAATTGTGCAATATCTAGCCTCAATTTCATCCCTTGATCTCCTGAGTTTCACAACTGCGTAATGGCCCATACTCCTCTGCCTCCCAGAACTGATCGGTTTTCCCAAGCAGTGAAAAACCCCGCAGCTGAGCTCACCGAGTCCAAAAACTGCGCAGATTGTCTCCCAATATTGTCTAAGATGCGTAGTATTAAGGCTAAAACCTCATCCCTGAGCTCTTGAACTACACAATTTTGCAATCACTTAGGCTCATCTTCCCTCTAGAACAATGCAACTGGCTGAAATAGTGCAAAATCCCTCAACCTATCACCCTGAGCTCTAAAACTGTGCAATATTCTTCCTAGGTCCAACCTAAACTACACATTGTGCAGTCTCAGAGCTCAAGCTCCACTTGTGATTGCATGATATGTGCAACTATATAGTCACTAAGCCTCTCGCTTTGCCTACCACCAGGTTCTGGCTCAATCAGTGGATCATCATGCACCAGCTTATACTAGGGTTTTATGGGATTGATGTCGTGTTGTCATGAGTGAATTGTAGATGTAGGAACTTTATCATGCTATGCCAAGATGATGATGAAGGATATGGATAAGGAGGACATGCTAGAAGACACATGTGGAGCTGAAGATATAATATGATCGACAGGTGAGAAAATGAAGGAACATCGGACTATAACAAAAGATCAAGATCAAGATCACATGGAAGACTCCTCATCTTCAAGTAATAAGGAGAAGGAAGAAGAGGAAATGTATCACATTTTCAAGAACGTGACACAAAAAAATAAGTAGCGACAAGGACAGCTTGGCAATTTCACATATTCATGCATTCCATGCCATCATTGTCATGTCATGTCCTGTCACAAGTCGTCATATGCCACATCATTATTATGGATCATGTAAATTGTATTAAAATGTATTGTAAAGTGGAAGTCAAAAGGACACACATGGAATATGAAGCGTCATGTAAGTTTAAAACTCATAAGAATTCAAACAGTCATGAGGGTAGTCAAAGAGTCACAATGAGGGTCAAGCATCACCCCTTGGTTATATATACACCCTCATTGTATGAGCAGAGGAATTTTCACCTTGGCTCCACCTGCAAATGATTAGAGAGATAAGCTAGTTCTTCTGTGGAGCAAGGAGTGGATCCAACCCTCCACTATTGGAGCTAGTGATTTTCATTGTATACATGTGTCTTGGTACTTTTACTTAATAACATAAGCCTTCCAAGCCAACATGTTCTTCATGCATGAAATATGAATTTTTGTAACACTATTATGTGGATGTTTGTATTTCATGTTTTCTTTCACATGTGCTAAGGTAGTTTAATTATTTCAGATATTTTAGTACTTATCTTATCGATAATGTGTTGTAATAGTTTTTATTTTCGTTGCATCCTTGTGGACTATTATGTTGGGTATTAGACATACCTTTCTCATTCGTTGGTTGTAATTATCGTCGCATCCTTTGTGGACTATTCTGTTGGATGTTAGACAGATCTTGTTGTTTGTGTGTGTCTCTTCTTGGGTTGTACTATTACCTCTCTCTTACATGCCCACCTTTTCCTTCCCCCTCACAGTAGAAGGACTTTGAAACACAAATGATCGAACACTCACCAGGCATACCCCCCTTTCTTTTCTAAGGCGCATTTGGACTCCTCTCTCTTGTTGGCAATTAGAGCTAAGGCATATTTATAAGAATACATGGCATTTGAGTCGATATTCTGAATGGGGCTCATACTTCAAATGGTGTGATTTCTAATTGAGACTTCACATCAGGGAGACCCCTTAATTAATGTATTTCCAGCACCATTAACAATAGTGCTAGAAGGAGGGCTAGATGAAAATTTTAGCCCATTGAATCTAGTTTGAACCTCTTATCTAAAATGGCTCATCCTAAAATATTGCTCCCGAGGTGTTTCTCTAATTTTTCCATTTATAAATTTTCATTCCCTAATGAGCCTCTCTATAACCTATCTTATTTAAAGTTTGATGGTGATAACAGAGCATCCATAACCGAGCACATTTCTAATTTTCTTAAATTTTGTGAATCTTACGAAATCTAGGATGAATTTTCTTGTGTGTTTTTCTTCCTCACCCTTGAACGGCGTGTTAATCGATGGTGCCATACCTTACCACCTGCTTCCATTCATTCCCTTTGTCATTTCTTCTAGGATCTTCATCAAACCTTCGATAGGTATAATTACCGATATGTTTGTAAAATAATTAATCTCTTAAGAATGAAGCCTAATGAATCAGTTGAGGATTTTTCTTATCAATTCCTTCACCTTTTCTATGAAATTCCTGAAGAGGATACGAATTGGGATTTCTTGAAACAAGATTTTGGGTGCTTGGTTCTTATATATTTATGTGGTGAACCTGAACCCCCTGATTTTCTTACTTCCCCAACTCTTGTGAATCATGAGACACCTCTAATTTTAGAGGAAGAATTTACAGCTCCTTTTTTTCTTTGTCCTCCTCCTTTTCCAGTTCCATTGAAGGTGTCTTTGTGCGATGTTAATAAAGTTGAAAAATCTGAAAATCAAATTCCTAATTCATCTTCCCATTATTCTTATGTTTCTCATGACTCAGATTCAATGGCTCATGAAGCCTGTGGTGAAGACTAGCTTCCCCATTCCGCAACATGATGTTATTATTCATAACACCAGATTGTAATCTAATATATATTTTTGTTATCCTCCATCATCTACATGCCATGACTCTATGTATGGTGATACGCCCTATCAATCCACTCCACCTAGTCTTTCACAATCTCTTGATTTCCGCATCGTTGGTTCAAATTGCGATTAGGTACAATGAGGTCACTTTACATAGGAAGGCGAGCAGGAAGGTGAAGATGCTTTTAATATTTCTTCAATTTTCCAAAATCCATCACATGAAGATGATGTGCTTCCATTCTTTGATGGTTTTCAATATGATAATCTCGATAGTGAATCAAATGTAATCAATTATTTTGATCAATCTGTAGCCTTGGGAAAAAATCATTCCAATCATGGTGACTCTATTGATGTATGCAATCACGATAGCCCAGGTGTATCAACTGATGTTTTGGTTTCCCATGAAGATTTTACTTTAGATCCATAATCAAATTTGGTCAAATAAGATGTGCTTATCAAAAATTCCTCTTCATCTCATCATCTCTTGTGCTCTACTATTTGTGGTGCATCTACTTGTGGTAGAGACACTCCATGTTCTTCAAGTCCTTTAGGTTGTGATATTATCCATGATGAAAATGGAAACAATAAAATCATTGGATACCCTTCCCATCCCCCACCATATCTTGTCTTGCATGAAGATAACTCTCCAAATCAGCTTACTCACGAAATTTCCCTAATTCATTCATCTTCAAATTTGTGATCAGAAGAATCTTTCGATTTAAGCAATATGGTTTTTGAAGTTGAAAAATTTGGTAAAATAAGTGACAGATATGGCTTCCATCCATTGAGAAGTGGTCTTATTGAAACCCGCGGTAGCATTTATCCTCAAACCATTGATGATCTGGTTCAAGCTTCAAAATATGATTTTACAATCGTGGAAAGTTTCGGGACCTTCCAGGGAGTCGAGGAACTTCAACCTTCGTTGATGGTTATGTCAGGATCTCGTAACTTCCGTAAGCCCCCCAAACTAAGTTAGATCTGGTTTCTCTCATGCAATCCTTCTCTTTGCATGGTTTCACTCAATGTAAATCTCTTTCTGAAAGATGTTTGGTATTTTAGATGTAATCTTTCAAACTTTTGAGATTTTAGTTCTAACTGGATTCAATAATACTTTTTATTTCATTCATCTTCATGCAAATATCTCGCATCAAACTCGGGTTTGGAGTGTGTATCACTCATAGAGTGATGGAATCGTGCATTTGATCATTCCAAAGACCATCTTTGGATGAAGGAATCATATCTATCATATATGTTTCATGATAAGTAGCTCTAGGCTTTTCTTGTGAATATCATATCGTGAATATTTTTCTTCATCGCACCTAAAATCCCCTTGAGTGTGAATTAATGCACGAGTTATCACATGAATCAAATTCTTCCTCATTCACCATGTCCCGACTGGTCTCATATATTTTTTTTGCTAACATCCCTTTTAAATTATTTGGATTATTACGATTCGTGTATTGTTTGTCACCGGTTACAGGAAAATGGTTTGTCACATTTTGCTAGCGAGGAAGTTGGTTGGGTTGTTCAAAGCATTTACAGAACTATTCAAATTGATTTATATTCATTTATTACAAACTAGGAATCTGATGTTTTAATCATCCCATATGATCATTATTATTTCTTTGATGTTTTCCATTCATTTTCTCACCAATATATCCAATGGTGGTTGTTTTACATCCTTCGATCTTCATCATTCAACATCTCACTGTTCATGTTTTTTTTTAGCAGTTGAGGCACTTCAGCCTTCGCTGATGGTTATGCTAGGTCTTCATTATCTCAACATGACTATTGAATATGATCAGATCCATTTTCCCTCTCAATATTCTCATTGTAATCTCGCACCCCTAATTGAAAATTCATCTTTTCAAAGATTTCAGGGTTTTCAGGAGGATCATCATGAATTTTGTGATCCAATCGTTGAATGGTTGGAACAGTATTACCTAGAAAGGTCTATCGCAAATAACAAGTTGCAACATTTCCTCACGCTTTCTAAGAATTTCGGTGCATAATCAGACTCATCTGTGAGAAGATTCTGAGATTTGTCTGATTTTGCTTTCAATCGAAGAGATGAGAATATGAATTGGATGAAATCAGTGGCCGTGACACATCTTTTTGTCCACATGCAAGACCTTTAAAATTTTGTGCAAGTTATTCAAGTTTTTAACTTTTCCGATTCACGTTGCTTTATATCTATTTTAATAAATCATATCTTTGTGATTATAGGTCAGGAACAACTACAGTGGCTACACTGGAAATTCCATTATGCGTGGCCCTAGACTTCTAGCTAGTTAGGTTAGGAGTAGGTCTAGTTGCATTGTAGTTTACCTACACATCCATCCTACATTCATTTCTTGTAGTTTATCTTGGGTTTTATAGTTTTTATTTCACATCATGTTTTGCTTTATACATTTTATGTTTGGGATTTAGTTTTTATTTCTTGTTGTATTGTGTATTTTATTTCTGCTTTATCGGTAATTCCTTGCATGAATATGCTTTGATGGTCTGAAAGGGAATGTGTAAAAATAGAAAAGGACTTTGTGACACAACAAAATTTGGCTAACTCTCTATCCTTCTTTCTTTTCTAGGTTACATATTTTGGTTGATCATATTTCGATGGAAAATACGATCCTTTCATTAAGAAAGCCTTGTGTCGAACCATGAACTCCTTGTCTATTCTGGAAACCTCATGTTTGCACTCAGTTTTATGTTTTTTTTGTTTTCAAGCTGATCCAATCAAGTAGATAAGTACAAGGAGAAAATCTAAGTGAGCAAACCAATATTATAGGTATTATATATGCTTCTCTGAAGGGACAACCTCTCCTTCTCTCAATAAGTCGGGATCCCTCTTCCGCTCATAAATAAATGTGTCGATGCACAGACCTCTTTAAAATAATAAATAAAGGTGAAAGAAGAGAAATGCCTCTTGCACAGAGAGGTGAAGAAAGAAAATCTATCAGGGTATTTTCTAGGCTCGCTAGCAGCAGAGTAATGTTTTTGTCCCTGAAGTGACTCCGTCGGGGTACTATCCATGCCTGCTAGTAGTGGAGCAACACCAGAGATGAAAAACTATACTCTGAAAATATAAAGCTCGTCAATCTCATTACCCTATCCTGATTCGAAACATTGTGTGATCGATGATTGTATGTTTTTGTTCAATCGAGTAAAGGAATGAAGGGGACTATGTTTATGTATAGGGTAAGTGGGGAAGACATGGTCATCTGAACGATGAATCAATACTTATTGAAGAACTAGACCCTGCACGAAATAATTGACGAAGGCAGAGAAGTTGGAGTTATACCAGTGAGTCGCCAATGTTGTCGTTGTGGCAAACACCCTCCAAAAATTTTCTCATACTCATATTTTGGAGCATAACGTGGATCTTGCGATCGGTTGTTCCATATTCACTTCTTGGTCAACTTATGCTTGTTTAGCTCCCTCTTGGATTGGAAGTGTTGAAGTTGTTATCACTCAGTAGTTTCTCAAGGTTAAAGAAAGAAATAGTCTGAGGTAACCACAAACCAACTTCAAACTCTAGGATCTAGCCATCCTAGGGTTCAGAGAGGGCTCTCTCTTTAAAGTTTAACTTTGTTTTAATTTGTGAATATTAGGCTAGTTATGAAAGTGCAGCTTTGGTTTTGTTTTGGTAGATTTTTTGGGAAAAATCACTTGAAAGGATGGATAGTGGGAAATCTATTTGTCCATTGGGATATGGAGTCAAAATCAAGTTAACAGGACTGAGATCAAGGGCAAAAAGGTTAAATGTCTTCAGGGCAAGATAGATACCCTTGGAGATCTTGGAAAGTTGTTTTTGTGAGGTGGTATGGTCGAGATAAACAACACTTAAGAATCCTTAAATCTGGAAAAATAAGTAGTAGGAAGAGGTCGAACAACAGAGGGAGCAATTAAGGGTTCCCTACACTGGAAATCAGAGGAAAACATATAAATGATAACTAGTTAAAAACAGGGTGTTATTAACATATCTTGTAGTAATATTCCTAGTTATACATTCATATTTAGCATAAAAATAAATGGATGCATGTAACAAATAAAAGAAAAAATGATAAGTGAATAAAATACTTCACTCCAAATAGCTCATCACAAGAATCCTGAAGTATGATGCCAATTTGCTTTGATCTAGCCTGCTACTCGAAGTTTTGACACACAAAAGCTTTAAAGTCCAAGAATAAATGACTATAACAATCCCAACAATTTTATTCTACCAAAATACTTCAAAGAGTGAAGTATTTATACAAATTCTAAACTAGAATATCTTGAAAAAATATCAAGATTGGTTTACAAATATCTCCAACTATTTTACATAAATAGAACTTAAGTAAAGGACACTCAAAACTAATGCATCTATTTCGCACTATTTTTTATGGATAGGTGATGAAAAAGAGGATAATTCTAATTTGATATCAACTCTTAGTTGATGATGAGGCATCCAAGTCACTAATTGTTTCCTTTCTTTGTGCATTATGCTCCAGAAATTATGCAAAATTAGGGTCCAATGATACCTTTGTATGTCTCAATCCAAAATAATTTTTTAAAATGTGAAAGAGATTATCATATATAAATATTTTTTTGAGATAAACCTCTCTCAGTTCTTTAAAATTCTGCTCCAGCTGTTCGCAATAGGCTCTGAGAAAATATGTGTAAAACAGAGCTTTGCACAGTGTGAAAAATAGGCTGTAAATATGTGCATGTATCTCTCATTCTGTAATACCTGTGCAAAACATGAGATAGGTTTTTGTATATGGGTCTCTTAGGAACAAAAACCTCCTCCAATTTTGTAATATGTATTTCTGATTGGCCACAATATTCTCTGTAAAATGATGACTTAACAATAATTTTCTGTAAAAGGTGCTTTCAAATATTGTTTAATATTTCCAAACCCATAATGGCCGTTAGAAAAGTGAGAGAGGTTTTTGTAGTTGGGAATATTAGGAACTTAAAGCTCCTTCATTTTTGAAAAATTCATCTTTTATTGGCCACAATAGTTTCTCAAAATAATGACTTAAACATGAAAAATGTCCCTTCTTGCTATGTTTTCATCTTTTAACCTTACTGTTCTTTTAACTGTTTTTACTTTCATTTTGGATAAAATTCATTGTTGTCAGTGAAAGTATTTTTCATCTTTGTTTAACCATTACTGCCTTTGTATTTAATTTTACTTTTTACCTTGACTACTCTGTAACTTTGTTTTAACCTTTACTGTGACTTTCATCTGATACACTTTAACTCTGATGCTCTTTGATTGTTCTGTTTTCACTGTCACTGTGAATTCTTACTTTAATTTTACCATTCACTGTGTAATTTCATCTTTCTAATCTCTCTTTCACTTGATTTTATTTTTTCTTTGTACGCAAACTGTTTGTTGAAAGAACCTTTTGAATTAAAATCTGAGAATTTGGAGCAAAGAATTTTGTCAACTAGTATTGAAACTGTTGGCCCAATTTTATATTCTGAGAATAACCTACAAAAATCAAACAATTTGTTAATGAAACACAGGTCTGCAAGAAGGGATAATGACTTTTATGAATTGGGAAAACCTGTGAAATGAATTTTGACTTTGGAGGTTTAACTTTGTTGGCACTGAGTAATTGAGTGTAACAATTCGGGATTCTGAGCATTGGTAAAAGAGTTTGAATCTTTCAAAGGGTTTAAAAAGGTCTGAAAAAGGTTAAATTTATTCAAATTTAATTAAAATAGGTTAAATTATTCGAAACTGTGGCTTTATCAGGGTTTCTACAACAAATACACTCTTTGAAGGCAATTAAGGTCTTTCTGTAGACAAATAGGCTTCACAAGGTTCAATATTGACAGAAATAGCTCTTTTTAATGACGAGAAGGTTAATTTCTTGAAGAATACCTTTTTTGCAGGTATTAGGTCTTGAAACAGGGTTTTTGAGGCGTCGGAAGATTCTTGATGGCTTTGGAGGTTTCTGGAAATGAACTCAAGCTTCCAGTGATCTTGAATGGTTTGTAGGGAAAATTACGCAGGCTTTTCGAGCATAAAAATGGTGAAAAAATGATTCTTTTATAGTGAGGGAGGCGCGAGCAACAGGTTAATGCAGAAGATAAAGGGATGAATGAATTTCTAAGGTTTAATATGCATTTTGGTAATATTACCTAGTCATTTAATAATTGTTTGCATCAGTGGGAAGGGTGGTTTTGGAGTTCAATGGGATTAAAACCATAGTGGTTATCGTGCGGCATTTTGGCAATAAGTGGTTTCGGCTTGAACCCACGTGATCCCATAATTGAAGGACACGTGGAGGAGAGATAGGATCGTGAAACCACTTATTTCGTGCAGCTTTGGCATGGGGGTGACCGCGCAAGTTTTTTACGCGATATCGGATGTCCGCTGTCAGATCTAAGTTTTAAAAGCAAACGGTCCAGATCCGTTTGGGAGATGTGCCGAAATGGAAGGTGGGGCCGGGATATTTTCATATGTGGAGGGATATGACTTTAAAGAAATAAATGTGAAATATGTTTAGACTTTAGTTAATATGATGGCGGGGAAAGACTTTAAACTTTATAAAAATGTGTTTCTTAATAAAGTTTACAGTTTGGGCATTATGAAATAGGAGGGGGGAAGAATATAATACATTTAAATTAAAACATTTATGAAATATTTCAATAAAAACATATGCCAGCACCAGTTATTATATATTATATATATTTTATCAACTTTTAACAGTTTGTAAAAACTATAGGGGGCGGGATTATTTCAATAAGGATATGTTTAGACCAATGGGTTTGTAGGGCGGGGTTTATTTATTTGTGCACATGGGATATTTAAAATTTGATCTGAACTTTAAAATAGTGGGTTAAGAGGGTTATTTTAATATAATGGTATTAATATATACGGGAGGGTGTATTTAGGGATTTAATACAATAAGTTAGGTGTTAATATGATAAAATAAATGGTGTAATGGACATAAAATACATGTTAACTCTAAGTAAAGTGCAAAAAATAAAGCATTGCTTTATTATATTATATTTCACACTTTTAACTTAAGATAAAATGTATTTTTGAGGGTTTATGAATGATTTTTGAAGGAAATGAAGTTAATTATTTTAGGGTTTCAATTTTACTAAGTAAGAATATGTCTTCACTTAGGAAAAAGGGGTTTTGATGTAAGAATGAAGGGTAAATACTGATAAATGTGGGTTTAACATAGGAATTCAATATTTTTAACTAACCAGTCACCAAGCCTTGGGCCCGGTCCCAACAGAAGTTAGAGAAATTCTCTGAGCCTTTTTTACTGATAGTTTAGAATACTGAATACTTGTAGGGAAGGGGAAATTAGTGATTTTTTCCCAATGATGCTTTATTACATGCTTGATCAACTGCTTTCTGCCTACCCATCTTTATTTCTAACATATTTTCTTCATTTTTGTAGGTGCATTTAGGCTTGCAACCTTAAAATATTTTTCTTTCAAAACATAAAACTATCTAAGTCTACTTTATTTAATCTGAAGGCTCAGATTAAACTGTTGAGCTCCTCATTATTCTCTACCTATCTACTGATTTTTCAAGTTTAAACTGTTTGAAAAATATTTATTCACTATCTAAAACATGAAATTGAAAGCATGACGAGTTAAGGCTAAGTTGTTTAACTGATCATGGATTATGGCATTTATTGACACTCTGCACATAATCATTATTCTTGCAGTGAAAGTAAAAGTAGTGGCATTTGGACTTGCTCACTTTCAGGTCTTATTTTATCTCTTTTATTTTGGGGAATATATTTTTATAAGTCCTTTTATATTTCTTTTTAGGACTTTTCCCCTCTTTTTTTTATTTTTTATTATCTTCAAATATGGGAAAAAAACTTGTAGAAAGCAAGGTATATACATATTTACAAGACTATCAAAGTCAATTCAAAAATTATGAATCCTATATTGATAGGACCTTAACAGAAGTCACTTGCACACACATGCTCAGTCCACTCATGAGTGTGCTCTTCTATGCAAGCTTTGACAAGAATAGCATTTTCTATCAGGATTGTGCCTATGCGATGCCCAATCCATGTCGATAGTCAGTGCGCACTGACAATGACAATTTCTCACATTCTAGATGTGTTCGTACTTCCATTTCGATGACATTTTCCAACTTTCACTTTCGCGCAACTTTGTTTTTGTGAGTGTTTTTTTCATGTTTTCAGTTGTCTCTTTCACTTTCATTTACTCTAATTAGATTCTTTATCATGTTACCTTTTCTCTAGCATGTTTTACTTTCACTATCGTCCACATATCGCAATATTTTTTCACACTTTAGCAATTCGAGTCCTTTCCCATGTTAGTTGTCGCATAATGTATGCATGTTTTTTCTGGTGCTTTCAAGGGGTTATCTTTATGTGAATGAGTTGGCCTAATCATGTAAAAATCAGTCGCACTCATTCCCAAAGTTTTAAGAATTTTCACACAAGTGTCATCACGGTCGTTGCAAAGTATATCTTTAGTGTTAGATATAAGACTTTTGTGATCCATAATGTAGATAAATGTCTTTCGAATTAATCACATCATTAGGATTTGGTCGACGTTTTGAACCATCTAATGTGGTTCATCCTCAGGACAAGGTGAAGAAGGAAATCGATCTCATTGAATAAATAGTAAGGATGCATCATTGCTCGATGATAGCTACTAAAACTAGTCGTTAAAAACTAGCCATTATTTAGTTAATTAGTTAGAGAATTTAAAAGTTTTTAATTATTTAAAAATATTATTTAGAAGGGTCAACAAATAATAGAATAATTTATAAAATTGATTAAATTATAAAATTAATAAGGGGGAAGGGGTAAATAATAGTAAAGGGAATAATATTAAAATAAGGGGAAGGGGTAAATGAATAATATAGTATAATATAAAAAGGGGGAAGAATTATAATTATTATAATGAGCGGAGAGGGGGAAATATATATATATATATATATAATAAAATCTAAGAAACAAACTAATAATATAGAATAAGGGAAAATATCTAAACAAGAGGAAATTGCATAAAAACATAAACCAGAGAAAAAGAAAACAAGGATACAAACCAAAGAGGAAAAATCAAAACAAAGGGACGAGGATAAAATCTGAGACAAAGGAAAACAATACACGGGGGATGAATCACCTTGAGAGGGCCAGAATCTAGCTCTTACTTAATTTCCACCCATCATATATGTTGAGATTTTTAGGATGTCTCTCAATTTCAATGGTCTCCCTCAGCTTTCTATGATGGAAGTGATTCACCTTAGCAATGACTTTGGAATATTCAATGAAAACATGGTGACACGATTTCCCAGCATGCTCCACAAGAGCAGAAGTGCGGTATCGACTGTGCCTAACGTCTACAGCATGCTCATGGATTCTTTGTCTTATGGATAGACTAGTTTCCAAAATATAGGGAGTACTGCAGGAGAAAGGTACTAAATAAAATCCTTTCATGTCCTTTGGGTCTACAGGGTCCTTAACCGATCCGAGAGAATTATTGATAGTACAAATAGGTATAAAATGAGAGGCGGAATTATTTCTCCTAAGGACATGGGCAATTCTATCCGAGGTCCCTTGGATAAACGGGAGATTCACCTTGGAGATAGGATCCAACCGAGAATATTTGTCTCTTGAGCCTTTAACAACTTTTTGAAAGGCCTTCAAATATTGAGATATGTTATATCCATTAATCTTAAACACATCCAGAAGATGGGATTTCTCTGATTCCAAATGGATATCATCAGATATTCTAAGAGCCTCGGTAGCCAGAGTGTAGAGAACACCAAATTTCTGAGCAAGAAAATTATGAGAATCAGCATGAAGATACTACTCAGTGTGAGTCTTCTTGCAGAAAAATTGGTGAGATCGATTTCCTTCTTCACCTTGTCCTAAGTATGAACCACATTAGATGGTTCAAAACATTGACAAAATCCTAACGATGTGATTAATATGAAAGACATTTATCTATATATCTTTAGTGTCACACTTGACATGAAGTCATAAAAAGGTTGTCGCATTGAGGGAAATATGTTGTCAACGTGTCTAGATGATCTAAGTTTTTGTGTCATCAAAGTGTTTCAAGTGTGTGATGATAGTCAAGCCATATCATTTTTTAGAATAGTCTCTTCAGTCCTACGCTTAGCCAATTTCCAGAAGTTCCCCAACAACCTAGCCTCATTTTTCCTTCCTCAACTGCACATTGTGCAGTTCCAAACCTCAAGATGTATCCTTTTCCTTTGACACTACACAATGTGTATTTCTTTCTTTCCAGTGCTGTGCACTTCACAATTTCATTGCTCAAGCCCAACTTTGCCTCCCATAATTGAGAAATTTATCTTCCCAACCTGGCCTCAACTATGAACTTTGAAATCTCTAGCCTCAAGCTTATCCCTTGAAATCCTGAGCTGCATGACTGTGCAATGGACCAGCCTCCTCTGCCTCCCAAAACTAAGAATTTTTTCTAAGCAGCGAAAAACCCCGCAGCTAAGCTCAGTGAGTCCATAAACTGCGTAGTTTGTCTCCCCGATCCTGTCTGAGCTACACACTGCATAGTCTCAAGGCTCAAGACTTATCCCTGAGCTCTTGAACTACAAAATTGTGCAATGACCTGGGTTAATATTCCCTCCAAAGTTGCACAATTGGGTAAAACATTTCAAAATCCCTCATTCTATCACCCTAAGATCTAAAACTATGTAATATTTTTCCTCAGTGCAGCCTGAACTGCGCATTGCATAGTCTCGCAGTCCAAGCTCCACCCCTGACTACCTGAGTTGCACAAATGCGCAGTCATTGAGCCTCTCCCTTGGCCTACCACCTGGTTCCATCTCATTCAGTGGATCATCATACACTATCTTAGACTAGGGGTTTATCAGACTGATGATGTCTTGTCATGAGTGAATTGCAGATGCAAGAACTTTATCATGCTATGACAATATGATGAAGAAGGAGATGGAGAAGGAGGAAATTCTAGAAGAAACACATGGAGCTGAAGAGGTAAGATGATCACTAGGCGAGAATACAAAGGAATAACAGACTATAACAGAAGATGAAGATCAAGATCACATGGAAGTCTCCTCATGTTCAAGTCATAAGGAGGAGGAAGAAGAGGACATGTATCATATTTTCAAGCAGACACAAATAAAGAAGCAACAAGAAGGACAGCTTCGCATTGTCACATCATCATGTAGCCCATGTCATCAGTTTCATGTCATGTCCTGTCAGAAGTCATCATATGCCACATCATTATTGTGGATCACGTAAATTATATTCAAATGTATTGTAAAGTGGAAGTCCAAAGGACACACATGGAATATGAAGACTCATGTAAGTTGAAAATTCATAATTAGTCAAACAGCCATGACGGTATTTAAAGAGTCTCAAGGAGGGTTAAGCATCACCCCTTGGTTATATATACACCATGATGGTATAAGTGTAGGACTTTTCACCTTGTCTCCACTCGCAAAGCATTAGAGAGATAGGATAGTTCTTTTGTGGAGAAAGGAATTGCTCCAACGCTCCACTATTCAAGCTAGTGATGTTCATTGTATACATGTGTCTTGGTATTTTTACTTAATAAAGTAAGCCTTCAAGGCCATCATTTTCTTCATGCATGAATTTTGTATTTAATTTTTTCTTTCACATGTGCTAAGGTGGTTGAACTATTTCATTTATTTTAGTACTTTTCTTATCGAGGATGTCTTGTAATCGTTGTTATTGTTGTTGCATTTGTGTGGACTATTCTATTGGATATTAGACAGACCTTTCTCATTCATTAGTTGTAATTACCATTGCATCCCTTGTGGACTATTCCGTTGGATGTTAAATGGATCTTGTTGTTTGTGTGTGTCTCTTCTTGGGTGGTACTATCACCTCTCTCTTAGAGGCCCAGGTTTTCCTTTCAACCCGCAGTAGAAGGACTTTGACACACATACGATTGAACACTCACCAGGAACACCCCTCTTTCTTTTCGAAGGCACATGTGCACTCCTCTCTCTTGATGACAGTTAGATCCAAGGCATATCTAAAATAATACATACCAACTCGCCTGATATTCAAGATTGGGCTCCTACTCCAAACTGTGTGAGATCTAATTGGGACTTCACATCAAGGAGACCTCTTAGTTGATAGATTTCCAGCACTATCAACACCTGGATCTCTTGAATATTACTTAACATGAAATTCCCTCAAGATAATATTATTGAGCTCACTATTTTATGATACATGGATCTTGTCCCTAAAGCTAATGAAACCATCTCTTGTGAGATGATAGTCCACATCCTACCCACATGTACCTTGTTTTTGTAACCTATGCCTAAACTCCCTATACATGTCATCCTATTTTCCTGCCTGTAAGATATGATCCTCTAAATTTGTCCCATAAGAACTCATAGATCATATATGATTTACAAGTATTCTTCTACTAATATCATCTGTAACCATATTTTCTTTACCCTTAGTATACGTGATCTCGAATTCAAACTCATTGATCGTCGCAAACCATCTAGCTTTCCTGGAATTCAGATTTGGTTGGTCAAATAAGTATCTCAATCCACTATGATCACTCATAAATATGAATCACCTACCAAGAAGATAATGTATCCACATCTTCAAAGCATGGAAGATCGCTTCCAACTCAATGTCTTGTGTCATATAGTTCTTCTCGTGCTCATTCAATTTCCTTGATTCATAGTACACTACCTATCCTTCCTGCATGAGGGCTCCACCAAGTCCTCTCTTGCAAGCATGTGTGCACACCACAAACTATTTATCCAGATATGAAATATTTAAAACTGGATCATTTGTTAACAACAACTTCAACTTCTCAAAGCTTGCTACACATTCCTCTGTCCATTCAAACATGTGATAGGACATGCAATCCATGAGAATTTCCTGATGAACCTCTTGTAGTAACTTGATAACCCCATGAATGACCTTACCTCATTCAAATTCCTAAGAGTTTCCCATTCCGTGATAGCCCTTATCTTTTCCAAATCCAATGTTATGCCTTCCTTGGAGACAACATGCCCCAAGTAATGTACCTTTGTCTAAAATAAACTACATTTGCTAAGATTGGCATACAAATAATTCTCTCTCAACGGTCTCAATATTGATGCTAAGTATTTGGAATTTTATTCCTCATTATTATAATATATCAATATAGCATCAATGAATACAATAAAAAACTTGCCTAGATAGGGATGCAACGCATTATTCATCAACCATATAAAATTAGTTGGAGCATTATTCAAACCAAATGGAACTACAAAAAACTCATAGTTTCCATACCTGGTATAGAAAGTAGTCTTTTAGATGTCCTCTTCTTTTATTTGTACCTGATGGTATCATTATCACAGTTCAATCTTCGAGAATGTTGCTGCTCCCATTAGCTGATCAAAAAAGTCATCAATCCTCAGCAAAAGATACATGTTCTTGATGGTTACCTTCTTCAACTACCTATAATAAATGCACAACCTGAGATTACCATCCTTCTTCTTCAAAATAATATTGGTGCACCCCAAGGTGACATACCTGGCCTAATGTATCCTTTTTCAAGAATTTACTTCAACTGCAACCTCAATTCCACTAAATTTGGAGCGCCCATCCTGCAAGGTGCCTTTGATGTTGGTGCTTCCCCTGGTACCAACTCAATAGAAAAGTCCACTTCCTTGTGAGGTAGAAACTCTGAAATCTTTGAGGGGAATATATCTTGAAATTTTTGCAAGACCGAGTACTTGTTCAATACCTTCGCATCCTCAAAATACTTACCTTTAACATTGGAGATATGCACTACAAATAACACATACCCTTTCATGCGACTTAGCTTTTCCTGCATAGTTGTAACCATTCTAATTGATGTAGCCTTATTCTTACCCTGTAAGATTCTTTATTCTCCATTTTCATCCAACCACTCAATAGCCTTCTCATGAAAATCCACCTTAGTCCTGTGAAGATACAACTAATACATACCCAATTGCATAATGTATGATCACAATGGAAGTAAATTCAAATGTTCCGATGTAGGCATACCATTAAACTCAAATTCAAAAGCTCTTACCTAATGATGAACACTTTTATTTGTACCTGTATCCAAATACACTAACCAATATTATGCATGTACCTATTTATTCAAACCACACGTATCCACCAAGTCAGGATTAACATAACTATAATTAGATCTAGGGTCAATCAAAATAGGAACAAATTGATCAAAAATCTTATCATCCATCTCGATAATAGATGCCTGGTGATCCGACTGCTTGTTATCCAATGCTGCATAGATCCGAGGAATTCTCTTCCCAATATCCCCAATTGTCTCCTCTTCCTAATCGTTGTAGATATGAGGCCTACCACCCTAATACAGCAGACGGTCCTTCGTGAGATGCTTCTTGCCACATATCCAACACTCCAATTGTCCCTTACCATCACCTCTATTCCGTTGTCCTCCATGTTGAGGTCCATTAAAGTTATTTTAAGGTACAACATTCTCTTTCTCATCTGCATCATGAGGTCTCGTTCTCTTCGGCTTCAATTTACCTTTATTCTTGTCTTTCCCTTTCCAACCTTGCTGATACTTTTTATTGTGCTTTGATTGCTCATAAAAGTGCTTCAACTTTCCAATTAATTATTCAAGTGACCAAGGCTTATCATACTCAATCCGATATCTAAATGATAATGGTAATCCACTGAAAAATCTCTGAATTTTGGCCTTCTCATCCTTAAGATACGGTACATACCTCAATAACTCCAAGAACTTAGTCATATACTCCTCATATGTAATCAATCTAATATTTAACTCATAGAAATCCTTAGCCTTATTGTAATATTACCTCTCTGATAAGTACTTCTTCCTGAAAAGTCTCTTGAATTCATGCCAACTCAAATCCTCTATCTTAATGTCTTTGACCTGCTTCACATCTTCCCACCAGATGTGTGCTTTCCCTTTTAGGCTGAAGATATCTATTCTAGACTTCATGTTCTTTGTATAATCATGAAACTCAAATAAATTTTTCATCCCAAGCAAACATGCCTCTACATATTCTGACTTCTTTAACTCTCCATCGAATGTAGGTGTCTTGGCTTTCTTGAACTCATCTGGAAAATACCCCTTGTCACTTCTCCTATAAGGATGATAACAATGATGAACATGATACCTGTCATAACTAGAACTAGAATAGAACCTATGTCCATCACCTCTCTTATATGGTGTATCCAAGAACCTGCCATATCTAATCATCCCATCTCTATCCAAACTATGCCCACCATTATACCTACTACCATATTCCCCATTAGTTTTTTCCTCCTGTCCAAGATTGATCCTAAGCGGTCCCTTTCTCTGCAACTCTAACAAACTCTAAAGGATAACCGCATTGACCTCTATTTGTTTCTCCAATGTCTTGGAAATTATTTCTTGTGACTGAATGATATTTTCATTATCTACCTTACAACTCTTTATTTTTTCCTTCAAACTTCTCAATGTGTCTGCTATGTGAGGGGAGTACTCATCATCATGTTGCTCATTTGACTTGTAGGGAGATTCTCGAGAATTGTATTCCACCATTCTGTTATTCATCTTTTCCTTCTACCTCCTGCAAGCATACCATGTTAGATAAACCAAATAACAACAAATTCAACATACCTCAGTATAGTTTAAGGGGGGGGGGGGGTATTCGTCTGCAAGATCAACCAGATTAGCACGATACATGTATAATCATAATCACGTCAACATACCAGCATAATGACAACATCAATTGCATACCATGGCCTTATGCATGACAATAATAACCATAACACTACATACATAATCATCCATATAGACACTGACATGCATTAAAACTACATATACAACTCAAAAGAATTCATGACAAACTCATCTCAACAACAACATCATTAACTTCTACATGACAATGCAGTGATAACAATGGCCATCACTATGCATAAATACAAAGAACATATAAAACCTTCATGCATGCATGACAAACACATTTCCCCCATCAATTCCAAGAGTTTAACAATGGTCTAATACCAATCTGTAACACCCTCCTCCCACATTTACCCAAGTTACTGACTTTCCAGGGTAAACATGTGACGAAGAGTTACTATGATATGATTAAACCTCCTATATCACCTTAAGGAAGTGGAATCAACAATACAAAACCTTAATGACTTCCCTCAAGTGCTACAGGACCCCCAAGGGCTAAACCACACTTTTAGGTGCCCAAGCCCTAAGATAAAGCTTTGTTTCAGTGCCCTAATCTCCCAGACGCAGGGAAAACACTGCCTGATTTTGACTGTAACCCTCCAGTTTCATGCATGATGCCTACAAGGGATAAACATAGGTCTTTTTCACCTAGTTTTTGTTGATCAGCGGTTGTCATTGATGTCAACCCAAGCAGCACTAGGGGCTAACCCAATATTGCATGGGAATTTTGACCTACCAAATTAATATATTCTGGGTCAATAATTCTTTTGATGGCTTCTACTTGTTGAGATGTTTCCGTTGATATATGGCACGCCATGTAATTTCTTCACGGTTTGAGAGATATTCATGTTTGAAGTTTGTACCCCCAGTTAGTGGGCTAAAACCCCATGGGGTTGGGGCATGGGTCATTGAAAAGTCATAATTAATATTTTTAAGCTCCTAAAATCCCTCCCACGTTCACTTGTTGAAGCCCCTCTCAACCTAAGCATTTATATAAATTGTGATCCTCATTTCCTCCTTATGCAAGGGATTTCGCCATCTGAAACAGGTCTTCATGGAATTTGCGCTCTAAAGTTTTTTCTACGAAGGTTTAGAAGCTGAAATTTTTATGAGGCAAAGCCGAAATCCTGAGGAAGCTGTTGTAAAAATCTTAGATCAAGGTGTGCAATATTTTTGGAGATATGATCTGTCGAAGTCAGGGTTTTTGCAGGCTCCTGAAATTCATCTCAAAGAAGTGACCTTGGTAAAGTCATCGTAACTCTCTCTCTAAGTATCGGATTGGAATTCCGTAAAAAGTGACGGATATTTCACAGTCTGTACTTTTCACTCTATCAAATTCAGAGCCAAATGAAGAAACAGTGACATGTGGCATGCGTACAAGTGCGATCTGATGAAACAGTCCATAATTAGGGCATTGTAAGAGATTGGGTATAACTCTCTCTTGAAGAATCCAAATTGGGTCAGACCTGTGTGCATTTGTGTTACTCTTTTTTTCTTCTATCATTGTATGAACATTGATAATAATTGAATATTAACTAATTTCCTAATTGAAAGGAATATTGATTCACCCCCCCCCCCCTCTCAGTATTTCCAACAATTTGTATCAGAGCTTGGTTCCTTCAATAGCAGTTTAACATCTAAAAGGAGGTCATGGAGCATACCAAGAATGGTGTACCTCTATTCAATGAAAATAATTATGCACTCTGGAAAGGAAGAATGGAGGTATATCTCTTGGCGCAAGGTTACAAAGTATGGGACACTATTCAAAATGGATTTACATCAACCACGAATGAACAAGGTAAGAAGAATTTGGTAAATGATGCAAAAGCAAATAATATTATTATCAGTGGACTTATTGAATATTCTTATCATAAGGTGTTGGGTTGTAAAACTGCCAAAAATGTATGGGACAAGCTTAAGAATATATATGCAAGTGACTCAAATTTCAAAGAAGCAAAGCTTCAAATCTATAGAGCAAAATTTGAGCAACTCGGAATGAAAGAAGATTGCAACATTGCTGCATACTTCCAATACGTTGATGATGTTGATCAGCGGTTGTCATTGATGTCAACCCAAGCAGCACTAGGGGCTAACCCAATATTGCATGGGAATTTTGACCTAAAAAATTAATATATTCTGGGTCAATAATGCTTTTGATGGTTTCTACTTGTCGAGATGTTTCCGTTGATATATGGCATGCCATGTATTTCTTCACAGTTTGAGAGATATTCATGTTTGAAGTTCGTACCCCTAGTTAGTGGGCTAAAACCCCATTGGGTTGGGGCATGGGTCATTGAAAAGTCATAATTAATATCTTTAAGCTCCTAAATTCTCTCCCACGTTCACTTGTTGAAGCCCCTCTCAACTTAAGCATTTATATAAATTGTGATCTTCATTTCCTCCTTAGGCAAGGGATTTCACTATCTAAAACAGGTCATCGTGGAATTTACGCTCTAAATTTTTTTCTACGAAGGTTCAGAAGCTGAAACTTTTATGAGGCAAAGCTAAAATCCTGAGGAAGCTTCTGTAAAAATTTCAGATCAAGGTGCGCAACATTTTTGAAGATATGATCTGTGGAAGTCAAGGTTTTTGCAGGCTCCTGAAATTAATCTCAAAGAAGTGACCTTGGTAAATTCATCGTAACTCTCTCTCTGAGTATCGGATTGGAATTCCATAAAAAGTGGCAGATATTTTAGAGCCAAATGAAGAAACAATGACACGTGGCATGCCATAAAAGTGCGCTCTGCTGAAATAGTCCATAATTAGGGCATTGTGAGAGATTGGGTATAACTCTCTCTTGAAGAATCCAAATTGGGTTAGACCTATGGTATTGGAAAGATGACTCAAAGGAATACTACAGGACTGAAAGCCAGATATTGAGGATCTGAAATAATAGAGATACACCAGATTCAATATCGAGCTCCTAGAAGGCAAGAAAAGGCTAGATCATGTGTTGTTAAGGGTTGCAAAGGACCAGACTTTCTACAGCAGAAAAGTAAAGCAAGGTGCAGCAGAGGGTAGCATGACAAGAGCAGCAACCAAGGTGCATAACAGCAGCAAGAATTTCATCATATGAAGTCTTCAAGTGGGCAGCACTGCATACAATCATTGTAAAGGTATCATTGTACTAAGCCATTGTAAATACATTATTGTAAAAATTGTACTAGTGTCTATCTACCAAGGGTTGAAGAGGCAGTGTTGGGAGGTCTAGGATCATCATTAGGTGGTTGTGTCAAGGTTGGGGTTATGGTCTAGTATATATTCTTCTTCTACATCATTCTATATCATTGTAAAGTGGACCATTTTCCCTGGTATGGGAGTCCATTCTCATTTTATTCTTCTATAGGGTGGTAGGGTGGTGCTAGGGTAAGTTGTAGCTCATTGGGTGTTGGGGCATCCATTCAGTTGACTACTGAAGAATCTCGGGCATTGGAGCGTCCATCCAGTGGGAGGTGGAGAAGAATGTTTTCCTAGATTCTAGGAAGTTGGAGCTTTATTTTCAATTGGAGTTGAATATTAAAGAATTATTAGAAAATCATTAGGTGGTTTTTGTCCCAGAGTGGGTTTCCACCTTAAAAAAATGTGTGCATTTGTGTTCCTCTTGTTTGCTGCTATCATTGTACAAACACTGATAATAATTGAAGATTAACTAATGCTCTAATTGAAAGGAATACTGATTCACCCCCCCTCTCAGTATTTCCAACAATTGGAATCAGAGCTTGGTTCCTTCAATAGCAGTTTAATAGCTAGAAGGAGGTCATGGAGCATACCAATAATGGTGTACCTCTATTCAATGAAAATAATTATGCACTCTGGAAAGGAAGAATGGAGGTCTATCTCTTGGTGCAAGGTTACCAAGTATGGGACACTGTTCAAAATGGATTTACATCAACTACATATGAACAAGGTAAGAATAATTTGGTAAATGATGCAGAAGCAAAGAATATTATTATCAGTGGACTTATTGAATCTACTTATCATAAGGTGTTGGGTTGTAAAACTGCCAAAAATGTATGGGACAAGCTTCAGAATATATATGCAGGTGACTCAAATGTAAAAGAAGCAAAGTTCAAATCTATAGAGAAAAATTTGAGCAACTCAGAATGAAAGAAGATTGCAACATTGTTGCATACTTTCAATACGTTGATGAAATAACCAATACTCTGGAAGGATTGGGAGAGCCAGTTGACGAGAAGACTATTATACGGAAGATTCTTAGAACGTTACCAGGGAGATTCAACCCAAAGGTATCGGTCTTAGAATACAGTGCAAATCTAGACAAACTCAACAAAGAGGAATTACATGGAGTTTTCATAGCATATGAAATGAGACTTGATGAAGAAGAGGGTACTTCGCATCTAGAAACTGCATTCGTTGCATCTAAGAAAACCAATAAGGATAAACAACCTTCAATTGAAAAGACATGCACCTGCAAGTGTGAAGAAAAGGGAGATGATGAAGAAGGTCTTTCAGATGAAGAATATGCTTACTTCACGAGAAAACTACAAATTGGTAAGGGACAATTCAAAAGTAAACTTCCATTGATATGTTTCAGCTGTAATGAGGTTGGGCATTTTGCAGCAAAATGTCCAAACAAAAGTAATGGCAACTCAAAAAGAAAGAAAGGCTTTAAGAAATTCAACAAGCAAGGATCCAAAAGGAACTTTCTCTCTAAAGAAGATAGCTCATCATCCGATGAAGACAATGATAATGAAGAAGAAGCCAATGAGAGAGTATTGTTTATGGCCAAGCACAATAAACCCAAGCACAATAAGCAAGAGGTATCAAACAACGAAGAAGAAGGATGGACCATAGATGAATTTTATGAGGAAGCAATCAAGCTTATAAAAGATCTCAAGGCAGAGAAGATCCGTTCCAAAACTCTTGAAGAACAAGGTCAAGGTCTCAAAATTGAAGTTTAAGAACACAAATGCATTGAAGAGTCACTTCAAAAGAATTTGGAAGAAAGCAACCAAGAAAGGGGAGAATTAGAAGCCGAAGTAGTCTCGCTGCGAGAGGAAGTGAAGAAAGGAAAAACTATCCAAAACTATGCCAACAGCTCAAGGGCATTGGAAGAACTCATCAACAATCAACGATCATACAACGACAAAACTAGCATCGGTTACAAAGAAGAAGAAGCAAGACCTTCTACAACAAAATAAAATGAACCTATGAGATCTGACATGCATGTAGACTTCATTGGACAAGATTCGCAAGAATAGCCTTGGAAGACAATTCCTTGATGAAAATTTCCATCCAGGTACCAACATATTTTTTATGGCTACTGTTATTCATGTGGAAAATTTGGTCATAAAGCTGTAGAATGTCGCACGTACCCTAGGAACGAATACAATTCCAGGAGATCTGTCAAACATGAACCTACTAGGGCTCAGTGAAACATCAATAGATTTGAACATTTAATAAATAATATTAAATGTTACAAATGTCAAAAATTTGGACACATAGCCAAAGACTGCAAACTTGAAAATCCTCTAGAAGAATCTTCGAAGCCACAGAACGAATGAACATGGAAGAAGAAGAAGAATGATAATTGTGTTCTCGCTCTCAAGGCTCAAAAGAAAAAATATGTGTGGTATGTTGATAGTGGTTGCTCAACGCATATCACTAGAGATAGAAATAAATTTGTATCTTTGAAAGAGAAGAAGGATGGAATCGTGTCCTTTGGAAATGATGGATCTTCAAATGTTATAGGATCAGGTACTGTCACTCTCAAAAGAAAAGATGCTCTAGCCAAGAATGTTCTGTTGGTTTAAAACATGAATCACAATCTGCTCAATGTTGGACAAATGTGTGATCAAGGACACATAATACTATTCAACTCCACGAAATGTGAAATCAGGAAAGGCGTGTATGGTGAAATTGTGGCTACAGCAAGTCAAGCTTCAAATGACATATATGTTCTGGATGAAGCAACTAAAGCATGTCTAATAGCTAAAGAGGATGATACAATAATTGGTAGCAATGATGATCGACTAAGTAAGAAGTTTTCTACAAAGGTGCAAAGTGATTTCAAGATGTCTTTACTTGGTGAGCTGACATACTTCTTAGGGCTTCAAATATCTCAGCAAGAGAAAGGAATATTTATATGTCAAGCCAAGTACATCAAGGAAATTCTTAAGAAATTTAAAATGGAAGATTGCAAACCCATCCTTACTCCAATGGTAACAGGTTGCAAATTGAGCATAGACGACTCATCTAAGGATGTGGATCAAAGGTTATACAGATCTATGATTAGTAGTCTTCTATATGTAACAACCTCCCGACCAGATGTTATGCAAGCAGTTGGACAAGTAGCAAGATTCCAAGTAGTAACAAAAGAATCACATATTAAATATTCACCAGCATTGGAATATCTTCGCCAGAAGCTTGGGATTCTCCCAAGTTCTGATTAGATTTTCCTTTTTCAGAATATAAAGGGGGAGTGTAAGTAGATTACAAGTCTGCAGGACGATTGTGTGTTAGGGGGAGTGGAAGTGTGTATAGGTCCACAGGATGGTTGTGTTTCAGGAGGAGTTACCCTTTGCCATTGATGTCAAAGGCAGAGATAATGTTGTAGGAAGAGGTGTCATGATCGCAGGGGGGGTATTTGTGTTGCCATCAATGCCAAAGGGGGAGATTGTTGATCAGCGCTTGTCATTGATGTCAACCCAAGTAGCACCAGGGTCTAACCCAATATTGCATGGGAATATTTACCTACCAAATTAATATATTCTAGGTCAATAATGATTTTGATGTTTTCTACTTGTTGAGATGTTTCCGTTGATATATGGCACGCCATGTAATTCTTCACGGTTTGAGAGATATTCATGTTTGAAGTTTGTACCCCCAGTTAGTGGGCTAAAACCCCATGGGGTTGGGGCATGGGTCATTGAAAAGTCATAATTAATATTTTTAAGCTCCTAAAATCCCTCCCACGTTCACTTTTTGAATCCCCTCTCAACTTAAGCATTTATATAAATTGTGATCTTCATTTCCTCCTTAGGCAAGGGATTTCGCTACCTGAAACAAGTCATCGTGGAATTTGCACTATAAATTTTTTTCTACGAAGGTTCAGAAGCTGAAATTTTTATGAGGTCAATTTGAAATCCTAAGGAAGCTTCTATAAAAATTTCAGATCAAGGTGCACAATATTTTTGGATATATGACCTATGGAAGTCAATGTTTTTGCAGGCTCCTGAAATTAATCTCAAAGAAGTGACCTTGGTAAATTCATCATAACTCTCTCTCTGAGTATCGGATTGGAATTCCATAAAAAGTGGCAGATAGTGCATAGTCTTTAATTTTTTCTCTATCAATTTCAAAGCCAAATGAAGAAACAGTGACACGTGGCACATCGTAAAAGTGTGCTCTGCTGAAACAGTCCATAATTAGGGCATTGTGAGAGATTGGGTATAACTCACTCTTGAAGAATCCAAATTGGGTCAGACCTGTGGCATTGGAAAGACGACTCAGAGGAATACTATAGGACCGAAAATCAGATATTGAGGATCTGAAATAACAGAGATACACCAAATTCAATATCGAGCTCCTAGAAGGCAAGAAAAAGCTAGATCATGTGTTGTCAAGGGTTGCAAAGGACCAGACTTTCTACGGAAAAAAATAAAAGCAAGGTGCAGCAGAGGGTAGCATGACAAGAGAAACAACCAAGGTGCATAACAGCAGTAAGATGTTCATCATATGAAGTCTTCAAGTGGGCAGCACTGCATACAATCATTGTAAAGGTATCATTGTAAATACATTATTGTAAAAATTGTACTAGTGTCTATCTACCAAGGGTTGAAGAGGCAGTGTTTGGAGGTCTAGGATCATCATTAGGTGGTTGTGTCAAGGTTGGGGTTATGGTATAGTATATATTATTCTTCTACATCATTCTATATCATTGTAAAGTGGACCATTTTCCCTGGTGCGGGAGTCCATTCTTATTTTATTCTTCTATAGGGTGGTAGGGTGGTGCTAGGGTGAGTTGTAGCTCATTTGGAGTTGGGGCATCCGTTTAGTTGACTACTGAATAATCTCGGGCACTGGAGCATCCATCCAGTGGGAGGTGGAGAAGAATGTTTTTCTAGATTCTAGGAAGTTGGAGCTTTATTTTCAATTGGAGTTGAATATTAAAGAATTATTAGAAAATCATTAGGTGGTTTTTGTCCCGGAGTGGGTTTCCACCTTAAAAACTATGTGCATTTGTGTTCCTCTTGTTTTCTACTATCATTGTACAAAAACTAATAATAATTGAATATTAACTAATGCTCTAATTGAAAGGAATATTGATTCACCCCCCCTCTCAGTATTTCCAACAGATGAAATAACCAATACTCTGGAAGGATTGGGAGAGACAGTTGACGAGAAGACTATTATACGGAAGATTCTTAGAATTTTACCAGGTAGATTCAACGCAAAGGTATCGGTCTTAGAATACAGTGCAAATCTAGAAAAACTAAGCAAGGAAGAATTACATGGAGTTCTCATAGTATATGAAATGAGACTTGATGAAGAAAAGGGTACTTCAAATCTAGAAATTGTGTTCATTGAATCTAAGCAAACCAATAAGGACAAACAAACTTCAATTGAAATGACATGCACCTGCAAGTGTGAAGAAAATGGAGATGATGGATAAGGTCTTTCAGATGAAGAATATGCTTACTTTAAGAGAAAACTAAAACCTAGTAAGGGAAAATTCAAAGGTAAACTTCCATTGATATGTTTCGATTGTGGTGAGGTTGGGAATTTCGTAGCAAAATGTCTGAACAAAAGTGATGGCAACTCAAAAGGAAAGAAAGGCTTTAAGAAATTCAACAAGCAAGGCAAAAAGAAAGGATCCAAAAGGAACTTTCTCTCTAAAGAAGATATCTCATCATCCGATGAAGAAAATGACAGCAAAGAAGAAGCCAATGAGAAAGTATTGTTTATGGCCAAGCACAATAAAGAAGAAGTATCAAACAATGAAGAAGAAGGGTTGACCATAGAATAATTTTATGAGGAGGCAATCAAGCTTATAAAAGATCTCAATGCTGAGAAGATCCGTTCCAATACTCTTGAAGAACAAATTCAAGGTATCAAAATTGAGGTGGAAGAACACAAATGCATTGAAGAGTCACTTCAAAAGAAGTTGGAAGAAAGCAACCAAGAAAGGGAAGCATTAGAATCCGAATTAGTCTCTATGCGTAAGGAAGTGAAGAAGGGAAAAGTTGTCCAAAACTATGCCAACAGCTCAAGGGCATTGGAAGAACTCATCAACAATCAACGATCTTACAACGACAGAACTGGCCTCGGTTACAAAGAAGAAGAAGCAGGACCTTCTACAACAAAATACAATGAACCTATGAGATCTGACATACATGTAGACTTCATTGGACAAGATTCTCAAGCACATCCTTGGAAGACGATTCCTCGACGAAGATTTTCATCCAAGTACCAACATATTTTTCATGGCTATTGTTATTCATGTGAAAAATTTGGTCATAAAGTTGTAGAATGTCGCACATACCCTAGGAACCAATACAATTCCAAGAGATTCTTCAAATATGAACCTCCCAGGGCTCAACAAAACATCAATAGATTTGAACATTTAAGAAATAATATGGAATGTTACAAATGTCAGAACTTTGGACACATAGCCAGAGACTGTAGACTTGAAAATCGTCCAGAAGAATCTTCGAAGCCATAGAATGAACGAACATGGAAGAAGAAGAAGACTGATAATTGTGCTCTCGCTCTCAAGGCTCAAAAAAATAAAGATGTGTGGTATGTTGGCAATGGTTTCTCAACGCATATGACTGGAGATAGAAATAAATTTGTATCTATGAAAGAGAAGAAGGATGGAAACATATCCTTTGGAAATGATGGATCTTCAAATGTTATAGGATCAGGTACCGTCACTCTCGGAAGCAAAGATGTTATAGCCAAGAATGTTCTATTGGTCGAAAACATGAATCACAATCTGCTCAGTGTTGGACAAATGTGTGATCAAGGACACACAATGCTATTCAACTCCACAAAATGTGAAATCGGGAAAGGTAGGTATGGTAAAATTGTGGCTACAGCAAGTCGAGCTCCAAACGACATATATGTTCTGGCTGAAGCACCTAAAGCATGTCTCCTAGCTAAAGAAGATGAAATCTGGTTATGGCACAAACAAATGGGTCACATAAACTTTGACAATCTTGTCAAGATGAGAAAAAAGGAAGCAGTACGAGAAATGCCGAAAATCTCAAAACCTTCCAACACACTATGTGAGGCCTATCGGCACGGCAAGCAGACAAAAGTCAAATTTAAAACAAAAGAACACTTTGCATCACATCCACTGGAATTGATACATACTAATCTATGTGGTCCCGTGAGAAGAAAAGGCTTAGATGGAGAATTATATTTCATGTTAATGATAGATGACTATACCAGGATGACAACCGTCAGTTTCCTAAAGAAAAAATCTGAAGCATTTGAGTGCTTTAAGATCTACAAGGAGTTGGTTGAAAATGAAACTGATTTGAAAATAAAGTGTTTAATATCAGATAATGGTGGAGAATTCACTTCCAAATTATTTCAGCAATACTGTGACGAAAATGGAATAAAAAGGCAATTTTCAATAGCACGAACACCTCAGCAAAATGGAGTTGCTGAAAGAAAGAATAGAATTGTACAGGAAATGGGTAGAACAATGTTGAAGGACTCAAAATTGGATGAAAAATTCTGGGTACAAGAAATTGATACATCAGTCTTCATTATCAACCGAAGTCTTCTCAGAAATAATTGCAACAAGACTCCATATGAATTATGGAAAGGAAAACCAACTAATGTAAAATATTTCAGAATCTTCGGAAGCAAATGTTATATCAAAAGAGAAGATCAAAATTTGGGTAAGTTTGAATCACGTGTTGATGAATGTATCTTTGTTGGTTACTCACGCAAAAGAAAGGCCTATAAATGCTATAATCTAAGATGAAAACAGATAGTGGAGTGCATAAATGTTACATTTGACAAAGATGGTGTTCTAGCGAGTAATGATGAGGATCTAGAATCTTTGAAACTTGAGACAGAGGCTGAAAAAGACACAGAATAAATTGTAGAACAAGAAGCAACTATCAACGAGGAAGAAGTAAACAATGATCATCAATATATACCAGAACAACAACAACAAGCTCCTCCAAGGAGAACAAAAGAGTGGATTTGAAAGAACCATCCATCAAATCAAATCATCGGTGACATAAATGAAGGTCGACAGCTTCATTCATCACAACAAGCTCACGTTGCTTTTCTAGCAAACTTTGAGCCTAGTAGTTTTGAGGAAGCTAGCCAGAGTGAACATTGGGTAGCAGCTATGAATGAAGAATTAGATCAAATTGAGAAGAATAACACCTAGGAATTATTTCCACGACCAAAAGATAAAAATGTCATTGGGACTAAATGGGTGTTCAAGAACAAATTGAATGAAGATGGGCAGGTTACCAGAAACAAAGCAAGATTGGTTTGCAAAGGCTATGCACAAGTGGAAGGAATTGATTTCGACGAAACATTTGCACCAGTTGCCAGAATGGAAGCCATCTGAATGTTTCTCGCCTATGCATGTTCAAGAAAAATCAAATTCTACCAAAGGGATGTTAAGTTAGCACTTCTGAACGGAAAATTAGAAGAAGAAGTTTACATCGAACAACCTGAAGGTTTTCTACTATCACAAAAATAAGACTAAGTCTGTAGGTTAAAGAAGGCTCTATATGGTCTCAAGCAGGCTCCCAGAGCATGGTATGCTCGTCTTGATGGATATCTACGTCAACAAGGGTTCAAGAAAGGTAATGTTGATAGCAATATTTATGTACAAATAGATAAAGATAATTTAACAATCGTTGAGTTATATGTGGATGATATAATATTTGGTAGCAATGATGATCGACTAAGTAAGAACTTTTCTACAAAGATGCAAAGTGAGTTTGAGATGTCTTTACTTGATGAGTTGACATGCTTCTTATGGTTTCAAATATCTCAGCAAGAGAAAGCAATATTTCTATGTCAAGCCAAGTACATCATGGAAATGCTCAAGAAATTCAAAATGGAAGATTGCAAACCCGTCCTTACTCCGATGGTAACAGGTTGCAAATTGAGCATAGATGACTCATCTAAGGATGTGGATCAGAGGTTGTACAGATCTATGATTGTGAAGTTCATATGCAACAAACCTTCCCGCGCATGTTATGCAAGCAGTTGGACAAGTAGCAAGATTCCAAGCAGCACCAAAAGAATCACATATTATTGTCGTCAAAAGAATTCTTCGATATCTAAAGGGCACAGAAGAATATGGCTTGTGGTATCCCAAGCGCAACAATCTCATTATTCAAGCCTTTACAGATACAGATTGGGAAAGAAGCATTGATGATCGTAAGAGTACTAGTGGAGCAGCATTTTATCTAGGTGGTTGTCTCGTATCATGGTTGAGCAAAAAGAAAACTTCAATCTCGTTATCTACAGCGGAAGAAAATTGCAGCAGCATCATGTTGTAATCAATTCCTTTGGATGAAACAAACTTTGCAAGATCTTCAAGTACAATTCAGTGAGCCTATTCCCATATTCTATGACAACACTAGTGCCATCAACATCTCCAAGAATCCTATCATGCATTCAAAAACAAAACACATTCCGATCGAATAACATTTTGTTAGAGAACAAGTTGCTAAAAAGAATATCAAACTTGAGTATGTTTGTAAAAAAGAACAAATTGTGGATGTCTTCACTAAACCTTTACCTCGTGAAGCATTTTAATATCTTCGTCAAAATCTTGCGATTCTCCCAAGTTTTCATTTGATTACAGGTCTGCAGGACGGTTGTGTGTCAGCGGGAGTGGAAGTGTGTACAGGTCCGCAGGATGGTTGTGTTTCAGGGGGAGTTACCCTTTGCCATTGATGTCAAAGGGGAAGAGAATTTTGCGGGAAGAAGTGTCATGATCGCAGGGGGAGTACTTGTGTTGCCGTCAATGCCAAAGGGGGAGATTGTTGATCAGCGGTTGTCATTGATGTCAACCCAAGCAGCACCAGGGACTAACCCAATATTGCATGGGAATTTTGACCTACCAAATTAATATATTCTAGGTCAAGAATGCTTTTGATGGTTTCTACTTGTCAAGATGTTTCCGTTGATATATGGCACGCCATGTAGTTCTCACGGTTTGAGAGATATTCATGTTTGAAGTTTGTATCCCTAGTTAGTGGGCTAAAACCCCATGGGATTGGGGCATGGGTCATTGAAAAGTCATAATTAATATTTTTTAAGCTCCTAAAATCCCTCCCACATTCACTTGTTGAAGCCCCTCTCAACCTAAGCATTTATATAAATTGTGATCCTCATTTCCTCCTTATGCAAGGGATTTCGCCATTTGAAACAGGTCATCATGGAATTTGCGCTCTAAATTTTTTTCTATGAAGGTTCAGAAGATGAAATTTTTATGAGGCGAAGCCAAAATCCTGAGGAAGCTACTGTAAAAATTTCAGATCAAGGTGCGCAATATTTTTGGAGATATGATCTGTGGAAGTCAAGGTTTTTGCAGGCTCCTGAAATTCATCTCAAAGAAGTGACCTTGGTAAATTCATCATAACTCTCTCTCTGAGTATCGGATTGGAATTCCATAAAAAGTGGCATATAGTGCACAGTATGTACTTTTATCTCTATCAATTTCAGAGCCAAATGAAGAAACAGTGACACGTGGAATGTCGTACAAGTGCGCTCTACTGAAACATTCCATAATTAGGGCATTGTAAGAGATTAGGTATAACTCTCTCTTAAAGAATCCAAATTGGGTCAGACCTGTGTGCATTTGTGTTACTCTTTTTTGCTGCTATCATTTTACAAACACTGATAATAATTGAATATTAACTAATGCTCTAATTGAAAGGACTATTGATTCACCCCCCCCCCCCTTCTCAGTATTTCCAACAGTTTTGTGCCTGCGACTCCAATATTTAAGCCAATTTTTCAGGATAGGAACCAGACTTGTACCTAGAACTTAATGAAATTTTCTAGAACCATGAATGACACAAGGACAAACCATTCCACACAAATCTTATAAAATAACTTGACCTAAACAGGCCTAACCATGACATACATTTAGTCAAACACATCATGAACATGAAATGTGCAGGTCAAAAATACACATCTAACCATAGGGATCGCATATTTCTCAGAAGATTTTCATGAGGGTCTGATGCCCTCTCATAATAGCTACAATATCATCTACTGGGTCATATATTCATTAACCATACATTTAATAATTAAAACATGATGAAATCCATAACTAAAAAAATTCATAAACCATGTTTATCACGAGTATAATAACAATGATAGAACAACCATTAAAATAATAATAAAAAATACATTTATTCATGAAATAGAAGAGGAAAAGAGCTCTTATTAACATATGAAAAATCCAACCAAGTGAGGGACTTCCACATACCACCCAAACAAATATTAGGTTAATACAAATCTTTCTTTTAGCCAATCACCCCTGTGACATATTCCAAGAATGAATGTGGGACTAAAAAAAAAACCATCCAGGGCTTCCGTAGGCTTTACCATATATCCCGCCATTACCGGTCAAGGGATTCCTAGGCCCGAAACCCTCATCTATACAACTATTATTTTTTGTGTATCTCGCCATTACTTATCAAATGATTCCTATGCCTAAACAATAAACATACACTACCAGGATTTACCGCAATCCACCCATATATTGGTCAAGGGATCACTAGGCCCTAAACAAGCATGGATGCCTTTAAATCTCTCCACCTAAACCGTGAGGAATTTTCCCATCTCCACCCTTAGGCTTTACCGTGTATCCCACTATTATCTGTCAAGGGATTCCTAGGCCTTTGGGAATTTTCCTAAGACCACCCCACTTAGTTTCGAAACCATCCAGAAATCCAACTCAACCAAGTAAAAGAACTCCATCACACCATGGCTATCCGGAAACGGAAGGAAAAGTTGAAACCATTGTAACACCTGAAAAATCTCATACCAATGATAGCAAGAGAACCAAATACATACATGCATGTATCATGGATCCATAGACCAGCTAGGAAATCACACATGCAACCTGTTACCTGCAATTATTCCTATTGAAGTTGCTCGATCCAACCTTTTCCTTCCTTGATCCTTTCTTTCCTTTGCTTTCTTTCCCTTACTTTTCTTTCCTTGCTCCAATGTTAGAGTGCTCCAAGAATTCTCAAAGTGTGCAAGAGTATGAGGGAGAGAGAGTGAATAGAGAGAGAGCTCCAAAACTAAACTGAAAAAAGTTGTGAATTGATCCTCAGAAACCCTTTTATCATTAAGGCCTCTAATTTCTTCATTTTCCTCTATTTTTCTTTCATTTTCCTCCTCACATGAAACCTATGAGCTTCACCTTCCTTTTCTCCTAACTTCCTTTGTTTTCAATAAATAAATGCCAAATAATGCCTCTTTTCCTTTTTAATGTCTTTTCCATTGCCTTTTCCAATTTCCTTTAGCCATAATAAACCAAATGAACACCCATTAGGATGTTTTTCCCAACATTCATCTTAGAATATGTGTCCTATGACCTCAGTCTTATTTTTTTCTTTATTAAATTTATTACATGGATTTTTAACTTGGGATTGTTACATGGTGAATACTTTGTTGCCTCATTTTGGCCAATTATCACAAGATGTCATCAAACTAATAACAAGTTTGATTTGTATGTAAAATATGAGGAAACATCACACAACATTAAAATAGTATGCAGTACATCACAAAAATAAATTCCTTCACTTTTACTAAACATTTTGTTATGTTTATTTTCTTCACATCCATTGATATGCACCATATTGAAAACATATTTCATAAATGCATGTTCAATTCCTCTTAACTTTGGAACTCACCCCAATTATCTAACATATGTAATTCAATGAGCACCATAATGAAATCTATGTGAATATTTAGCAATTGATAGTATCATGGGTCATACCCATGTTTATGTTCAAGAATATTATTAGAAATTATCCAAAGGAGTCACAATATATGTATACATGTCTCTCCATTTCCTTTATACACTCAATGATAGTTACATAAAGCTCCATTTGTACACTTTTATAAAAACACATATCGATGCAATTGTCCATTTCCACACTTTTTATGCAATCTATTTAAATTTCAAAATTATTGTGTTTCTTTCATGTTTCCTTTAATTCATTAACATGGAGGCATTGAAAGACCACTTATGGTTGTTATAGCTCAAAAATCCACCCCCCTGAGACAAGAAGAAAAATA
The DNA here is from genome assembly GCA_034641835.2 of Pinus albicaulis. NCBI lineage: Eukaryota > Viridiplantae > Streptophyta > Pinopsida > Pinales > Pinaceae > Pinus > Pinus albicaulis. The sequence goes on along the minus strand of CM076578.1, from coordinate 1,758,392,461 downwards.
TATCCTTTTCCAAGTTAGAGTATCAATTTGTGATTGGTGAAACATCAAAAAACAAGTGTTTTCAAGCATCAACGCTCCTACCAAGTGGTATGGACCAAACCAAAATGTTGAACAATGCTCCCTCCTAGTGTTGGGGACCGAAACAAAATGCCATCAATGCCCTCTCTGCACTAGAGTTCTAAAACAATGCCAAAATTCAACTAGATAAGCTTATATTCGGTCCAAATTAAAAAAAACTGGTTAAAATAATCATTATTGATTAAAATAATGATTGATTTGGTATATTTAATCATCACCTTGATACAGTCAAGAAATTTTCTAGGTGAAATGAAGGCCAATCATGAAAATAGTTATATAAATGGAGCTCTTCACTAGTCACGAGGGAGAAGAAATGAATTTATGTTGAAATGTTGCCATAACTATAACCATTATAAACTTGTGCATCCACACTAGTGAACATAGATGTTAGGGAGCAGATCAAGGGTAGAGGCTTGGAGGAATAATTGATGTACTCCAATTCAATCAAAGAACAATAGTAATGAAGATTTTCCCCATTATTTATCTCTCTTTATCCATTATATTTGATGTGATTGGTATATTATATTTGGTACTAATATTGTTTTGCAGGAATAGCATGTTGGTTTCTTTCTCTGTGTGTAGGTAATTTAGGAGATCCAAGAGTAAAGTTCTAAGAGGAGATCTTCCTAGAGCTGACATTGTCAAGTAGATTCAAGGATATAGCCTTAAAAGGTATGTATACAACCTTCTTATTGTGGATCTGAAAGTGCTTGGGATTGTCTAGTTTCTTTTGTCTCACTTCTTCATTCACACACATTGTCTGGGAAATATCTTAGGTAAGGTGTTGTGCGGAAAAATCCCTTCTGCAAATAGAAGATATCTCCTTAGAATCCTAAAGGAAAACTACATACAAACAGACATAAGAATATTTATTTCCCTAATCAAACTTCGTTAAAATAATTAAAAGTAGGGAATTCGAATGATGCTCTTACCTCTTAGCGAATTCTTGATGAAGACCCTTGATATGTCTCATTGTAGTTTCTCAATGATTTGATGGAGCCTACAGGCACAAACATACAAATGATCAAAGGAATATGCAATATAATGGTCTAAAAGAGGCTCAATATAACGATCAAGGATATTAGAAATTGAAGTTATCTTAATTAATACATAAAGAGAATAAACCATTTACAACTCCAATAAGACGACAGAATGATAAAAAGTATCCAAATGTATTATTCAAAGATAAAGGAAGATCCTTACAACACGGCCTTGATGTCGTAGGTTCCTCCAAAATGCCTCTAATCTTTCTCCTTGGATGTTAAGCTTCCCAATCCAAAATTACCAGTAGAATACTACAATTTGTGAACTCCCCTAACCCTAAAGCCTCTACTCAATTTATAGGACAAATGTAGGAGGTTTCAGATCCAAAAAAGAGGGATGAGATCCACTAAGATATGACTCAGAAGCTTCTAGTTGGGATATATCTACCTAACAATGCTTCTAGAACTTACTTTTTATTTTTAGCTTCCTTTAATTCATTTGAGAAGACTGTAATGGAAAACAGAGTTAACTTTTGCGCAGGTATTAATGGAAGAAACAACATGTGCATAGAAATAGACTAGAAAAAGTGCGCAAGTCATGCTAAAGAGGTCAAAAGTCCATTTTACCAAAAATTCATGATTTGGTCAAGGAATATAAATGTTTGACTTGCAAAGGAGTGCATGGGAACATAATTATGGACGGTGATAGATCCATTTTCACTGTTAAGTGTCATGGCGAAAAAATGACGTGTAATAGATTTCCCCTTAAAGTGTGAAGTATGGAAAGTCATTAAAAGATTGAAGCGCTTTATCATGCGAAATATTGGATCAGAGATAATGGTTGGAAACCTACAACAAACATTCAAGGATTACAATTCAAATATATATGAGCATCACTAGGGTAGGCACTCCCATACTTAGAGTAAAGCTGACTTGATGAAAAATTACATGAATAGCCTAGAATCATATCAATAGTAGACATAGTATGGATGCAATCATATGTTATGAATATGTCTACACAATCATGAATACATAACACATCACATCCTGGATGGATAAAAATAGATCTAGGGTCTTCATCTACATCTCTTGATCCGTAGTATGAATCTGACCATGTGAACAAAATGTGTTGAAGTATAACACGGCATATACCACTTGATTACAGGTCAATTATGTGAAACGTTAACAAGTGCGAGAGAAACCGCCAATAATGAAAACGGTTATAAAGGTGTTCTCAGTACAATCTATGAAGTATGATTTGGTGATCTGTAGTCGAACACTCATAGAATCGCTCGATCGAAGGTCAATCATGAGAACCTATCATCGAAGGTGAGAAACATGCCATTAAGGCATGTAGGCCCCAAGCTACTGAAAATGGTTTCTAGATCAACTTCCTAGATAGTGAGTTAAATTCGACAGGAAGCAATCTGTCGCAGGAGGGCCTACGAAATGAAACTTCATGTCAAGTTGAAGAATTTTTTTTCAAGGAATGACTCAAGGATGGCTAACGTGAATGAGGGCTAATATTTGCAAAGGAACATGAACTAAGTTTGAACTTCTCTTGAACACATGACGACATGAAAATTGACTTTGAAACATTTGACTCAACAATAATACCCAAAACCAGCTGACGAATTTTAACGAGATTCGATTAACTGCAATATGAATGGATTATCAAACTCGTACATTAGTGTGATGAAGTGTCATGTTCAAGAGTGACATACTACATTTATATAAATGCAAAATTGTATACCTTTTCCCAATTTTCCCCACCATTACTGACAAGTACCTCTTTATTTTTTTCAAGCTCGAGGAGGATAACGTTTGCTTTTCATAACATGAACTATTTCTTCTAGGTAATAGATCTCTTCCAAGGTAGTATGTTGTGTTCAAGAGTGACATACTACCTTGACTCCTTTAAATGAGGATAACATGAACCGTTTCTTCCAGGTAATACATCTCTTCTATATATTGCTTTTCATCCCTTTAAAATTCAAATTTAGGATTTAGTTTAATTTTTTGGGGAGGTTGTAATTTAAAAAATCCTCCTACGAGGGTGCATAGTTTCCTTTCATCGAGGTTGTGTACCCCAATAATTTTTTACACACTAAAATACGTGATTTGCGTAGTTTTTCTACTGAAATACTACACAAATGCGCTCCATGTGTAAAATAAAATATGCGCAAGCACCGAGGGCTTTTGAAAATATATAGAAACAACCCCATAAAATTCCAAATTTCTCTCAATAAAATTTCTAACACTCTTAAATTTTCAATTTCGGGACTCTTGAGAAACAATGTTGGAGTGGAGAGAGAGATAGAAGATGAAACTCATGATGCAGAAGTGATGGACGATTCGAAAACTCTGTGAGCTATAAATAACTGTGGTCTCTACAAATTTTGGGCCATTCCAGGGATAAAATCTCAAGTAGATCTTATGACATGATTAGTGAGGGCTTGGGACGTCCAGGAGCAGTGTTTTATCATAGGTGATCACTGCCTCACTATTGATTCCGATGAAATATATTTATTGACTGGGTTGTCCCGTAGAGGACGTGAAATTTCTTTATTTGGCCAAAGACCAGGTGGGGAACCAACTACTTTATACTTGAGGTGATATTGTGTCCCTAATTCGGTGCTTAATTATGGATGGATAGATATCAAAACTATCCAACGACTTGATTTGAGGACTATTGCTTTCACAGTCACTAGGATGTGTTTTAGTGCAACACCTCACATGGACACAAAGGCCTAGTTGAAGATTACGTTTCAGCGTTCAGATTCCACCATTTTTACATGGTGTGAGTGAGTGGTTGTCAATATGAAAGGAAAACTTACCAGAGAAAAGGAGGAAAAACTGAAAAAAAATTGGTTATGGAGCCATTCTTTTTTCACTTTCCCTAGAGAGGATTCCACTCTTGATCCCACACCAACATCTTGTTGATCCAGTAGTACCTAGAGATCCATGTATGTTACGATGGGTTTAGTTGATGGAATGCCATGGTGGAGATGATGGCCCGGTTGTGAGGTATACTCCTCATATTTTGGTGTGGTTGAGAAGCCATATTTAAATGATTGAAGACTTCCCATATACAAGGATGGACTACAAGGGCGATCCAGATATACCACTCCTAGTTGGAATGTAGTCGGGGAATATAGGTAAAAATTTCTCATTTTGATTTTTTATGTTTTAAAATTTTTATTTTGTTTTCAACATCCAAATCTAATTATCGAAATGTCGATGTAAATGTAGTCCTATCTCGACCAGCAGGGTTACGACGATTTGATAGGTGAGGAGACCAACCTGTAGCAGTTTTATTACCACATTCAGATGTAGCTGAGGGTTTGACTGAGTTGGAGCAAAACTTGGAGAGGCTTACTATAAATATCCAAAATACCGAGAATGATGATTTGCCTCACCGTTACCAGAGGCACGTGGTTGGAGTTCCAGGGCTGATCAGGCGACTGTTGGGCCGAGTGGCTCGCGCCATAGTTTGCTACCATGATCATCATCATGGATAGTTGAAAATATTTTTAGGGCTACATTTTGATTTTTGTATCGACATGTTTGGATAATAAAGGCTACTGAGCCTTATATATTTGGATGATATTTTTGTAGCACACTTTTTACAAACTATTTTACCTAATGAGAACTACTACTTTTATTCTCAGAGTATCTTTTTCAATATGGATGAAATATTGTTTTATTTAAAAATGTTTCAAATGTCTATTTAACACTTGATTGGCCAATTCATTGGCTATGGTGTTTAAATTTCTTGAAATGTGTTGATATTTGATATAATCAAATTTCCTTTCTAAGAGACGGACCCGCAAAAACATTCTTATCATAGATGGACTTCTAACTGCATAGACACCGTTTAAATGTAATACCTAACAAACAAACATCGAATTCCAAAGAGTTTGGCATCAGATAATAGTTCAATTACTGCACTATATTTTGATATGTTGTTCGTTGTTTTACTGAGGCATATCCCATGAATAGAAACTAACTCATCAGTGGGTGAATAGATGACCCAGGCTGCGGAAGATAAATTTCGAGTACTGCAACTGGCGCCATCAACAAAGCTAATGTAATCCTAAGGGAACATCGACATTTGCAAATCAAGGGTAATCAAGATAAGCAGAAAAAGTAGTAGAGAAACGTAAAAAATGTAAATCAAAATCACATACTCATAAAACTATAAGTAATGCACAAAAATATCTTCACAAGGTAAATCATGCATAATATCTCTTCAGATAGATACCATTTATGGGCTCTCCTAAAGAGACATCGTCAAAATCAACTAATTCATAGGCCCCTTTAGGTAATACACATTTGACAATGTAAGGACCATGCCACATTGGTTTGAATTTACCAATGCCTAGTTTATCATGTGCTTGATCATAGACCAAGACTAGGTCACCTTCCAAATAAATGTGAGGATTTACGTTTCGATCGTACTAATCCTTAACACATTTCTTATGCGTCTTGCTAGCTAGTGAAGCGTTATGACGAGTTTCATCTAGTTGTACCAAGTATAAAAAATCTTATTCCTCTACAAAGGTAGCTGGTAACTACTCAATGGTTAGTTTTAATGACGAAATTTCACATTCAATTGGTAAAATTGCCTCTAAACCGTAAATGAGTTGGAAGCGAGTAAAACTAGTTGATGTTTTCGCAGAGGTATGGTATGCCCACAAAGTTGAAAAAACCATGGTATGCTAGTTTCTTTTATGAATTCCGACGATTCGTTTGATCATGTTGGTCAAAAATTTGTTCCCAACTTCAACCTAACCATTTGGTTATGGATAATAAGGAGAAGATTTGTCATGGCACAAGCCGAGTTGGGCAGAAATATCGATCATCTTAAAATTTTAAAAATGGATACCATAGTCCATAAGGATGGCTTGGGGTACATTGAACCTAACAATTACATGGTTTAATATGAAAATAGTTGCAGTTTCACCATAATTTTTAAATGTAGGCATCGCCTAGGCCCATTTTGTGAAATAATATACTACAAGAATAATATACCCATGCCCCCTGGCCGAGTGAGGGTTACATGTAATGAAATCAATGCCCCATTTTTCAAATGTACCGACAGCTATGATTGGGTGAAGAGGAGTTGGAGGAGCATGCATCTTACAATCAAAATTTTTACAACTATGGCACTTTCTAACCACAATTATACAATATTTAAAGAGTGACGACCAGAAATAGGCAGCGTGCAATCACTTTTGGGAAGTGGTAAACCAATACATATGACCACCACAAGCTCTGGAATGGAATTCATTTAAGGTCTTCTCAGCTTCTTCATGTGTTAAACAACGTTGAAATACAGAATCAACACCACGATGATAAAGGGTATCGCCAACAATAGTATATTGCTGAGATTGGTATCATATTCTACGACGATCAATTCGTGAAAATTCGGGCTGAAAAGTTTGAGTTTGAAGATATATAATGATATCTCCATACCAAGGATCAAGGGCACTGATTAGAAACAAGGATTCATCAGGAAGATGATCTTCTACCACGGTTTTAGATTCAGTATAGGGAAAGTCACATAATAATTCGGTAAAGACCAATGATTTCTTAGATTTAGATCTTTTGAATTCCAAATCAAACTCTTAGATGATAACAATACATTTATATTATTTTCCCCCTAACAATTGTTTAGTAAAAATTACATCATAGGGTTGCAATCACAGATCACGGTTGTTTTTTGTAAAAGTATGTAGTGACGAAAACGTTGGACAACATGCACTGTTTCCAAGTCCAATTTCTCCACATGTGCATATTTTATTTCATTTGGCATGATATTCCTACTCAAATAGTAAATCATAAGTTAAATATTAGATATATCTTCCGCACCATGCCTATAGTAGCATGAGATGAAGCTAAATACAAAAAGTAATCGCGATGATAATCAGGCGGATGCAGCAACGGTTCATGGGTTAGTGTGTTTTTTAGTGCATCAAAAACTTTTACAGAAAGCTCGTCTTAAATGAATGGAATGCCCTTTTTTAAAAGTCGATTAAAACCTTTAGTTAGCTCGGCGTAGTTAGAAATAAATCTATTTAAAAATTTTGCTTTCCCTTGCAAACTTTGGAGTTGGAGAATATTGGAAGGAGGAGGTAAACTAAGAATAGCCTCAACCTTAAGTGGATCGAAATGATTCCCTTCCTTTGAAACAAAAAATCCCACTAATCGTCCTGAATGTACATAAAATATGCACTTATGTGGATTCAAATGAATGTTGTAAATCCTAAATCGAATGAAGATAGCTTTCAAATGCATAGGATGATATTGTCATCTCAACGAATGAGTTGGTAATTTGTCTAAGTAGGGTTGCACAATATGATTGATATCGTGAAATGTGTAAGACACAACCATTTGAAAAGTATTGTTGGCGTTCTTCAATCCAAATGGTAATTTGTGATAGGCAAAGGTTCCCCATGGACAAATGAATGCATTTTTGGGCTGATCAGAAGGGAGTATGTTTATCTGATTATATTCGGAGAATCCGTTCATAAATGAAAATATTTCTCTTCTAGCACAATCATCGATAATTTGGTCGATGTAAGGGGTAGGGTATTTGTCCTTTTGACAAGATTTATTGATGTCCCTATAATCAACACATGCTCGAATAGTCCATTGTTTCTTGTTCACTGGAACAATATTGGATACCCAATCAGTTAAGGCAACAAGGTAAATAAAACCTTCTTTGAGTACCCTTTAAACCTCAGCCTTAATAGCAGTAGCTTTCCAAGGATGAACTGGACGTAATCTTTGTCTGGAAGGCTTAGCATCCGATTATGTATTAATTTCAAGAATCAAAATACTCAGATCTATTACTGGAATTTCCTCGTAGGACCACGAAAAAATATCACATAATTCCTGAAATAGGGTGTTATACATGTTGATTTCATCAAGGGAGCATGAGTGCGTATATGAATGTTTTTGGTAATTCCAGGTTTAACTAAAATGTCAATGGGTAACGTTGAAGATATGTTTCCTAAATTTGTTTCTGAATCCGAATGAAGGATAAACATCAGACATTAAAGAATATCGAAAATTTCAACCGAAAATATGGATGAAAATCATTCTCGATTTTATCAAGTTCGGGTAAAAATGATAAGCGATGATGATGATCGTTCCATGGAAATTCATCGAAAGTAATCATTTCCATAATACTATCGTCAGTTGGAAACGTTTGATCGAAATGATCATGAAAATATATCAGTTCTAAACTTGATAAATGATAATATTCATCACTTATCACATTCACTTTATTAGTGTTAGTTGATGATGGGTTAAAAAGTGATTTAATTTCCTAATAAGCCAATTCAAAGGGGCTTAAAGGCATCTCATTTCCATACATGGCCAACTTTGACTCTGAAGTCACAATCCAAGGATCAAACAATAGAATTGTGCTTGATGTGATCATGTTGACATGAGAAACATTACGAGGAATATTTGGTGGAGATATCACAAAAGTTCCCATGATATATGAATCCTTAAGAAAACCTACTCCAACACCCTCATATGGAGTAATTCACTTTCCAACAAAAGGGATGCTACTTGTAGAGGCAGGGTCTGGAGTATAGTAAGATAGTCGGTCGAATTTGGAAATCCTCCCTTTGTGGGGAAACATTATCATTTGAAAAAATGATGAGACTACAACTGAAATCACATAATACCAACTTCGTCTGAGTAAAAGGTTATAGTCAAGTTGAGCATCAACACCCTCAACTTAAACTGCAATGGTTTCACCTTCTTTCTCTACAGGTAGATCATTAAGAATCCCATATGGGCGGAAACGTCTTCCATCGAAGGCTTTTAAAATCATGTGGGATTTATTTATTATTGGAGAACCAAGGGCTTTCCAACAAGCAATATACATAATACACGTAGACGCTCATTCGCGAATTATCATGCGAAAAACTCGCTTGGTCTTAATGAAAACTGGTATTTGGAATTCCATTTGATGTGGAATCATAGATACATAATTGTCTAGATAAAAGATAATTAGATTAGAATATTGAGGGTCAGTAGCTCTTATTGTCAACAAAAGTAATTTCCGTTGTGTTGGACAAGTTTGCATCACTTCAAGGGTCAACATTTTTGAAGGTGACATAGCTAGATCTTCAACAATTTTGTAATTATGAGCAGCTCACACATGTGAGTTGAAAGCTGAATTTCGAAGAAAACCTTTAGAAGGCATTCGAATCACCATGTCATAACTAGGTTTCTCGATATGTAATGGATCAAAAGGAGGAGGAATCAACATGGAAGATTGACTAGGTGAACCAATGGTGTTTCCTTTTAGAGGACCCTTATATCTGTAATCTTGAGATCTCTTAGCAACCATAACTTGAGAAGACATCATCATGGTATATTTTGATGATATGGAAGAAGAATAATTATGAGAGATAATTTTATTGTCTTGAGAAGGAAACAGATCCTTCAAAACAATGGGGGTGGGTGAACCTTTGATGAATTTAGTTACCTCGATGCAATGGGGGCACTTCTTGGTGTAATCATCTTCATCACAAATTAAACAAGGATAACGAGGTTTCTTCTTCTCGTTAGATGGTTTGGTTTTATCATTTTCATCTCAAGAGGGATTGTTTTGTTTTGCTTTACCCTTCCCCTTCTTTTTACCTTTGGTTGACTTATTTTTACTGGTAGATGAATCTACAGCGTTAATCTTAGAAGTATTTTGGGGAGAAGAGTCCCCTTTAGGCGATTCAGGTAAAGTTATAATTGGAGTGCTATATTCGGAATGTTTCTTCTTTCTCTTAGATGTATTGACAGAACCGGCTACACCATCTATGGTGTGAGAGTTGTAAAGAGTTGTTTTTATTTTACCAGGGCAAGGCAAATCCAGAATATTTTCATAAAAAGTGCCAGACTATGTGTAAAATAGGTCCAAATATTGGGCATGAGCGATAACTTGTTCTTCTATTATAGCATTTCCTTTGGAAACATCTTCAGTAATATTTGGAAGTAAAGACTTGGTAAACCATTCAGCCATAATCTGATCTGGAATGAAAACTTTAACCAAACGATATCTATGTCTCCATTCATGGATGTGATCGAAAATATGGGTAGATGAATTTTGTTTAAGCGAGGTCAAAAGTTCGGTACCGGTATCATAACGGACTTGTAACTGAAAATGTGTCAAAAAATCAGTAGCTAAGGAATTGAAATTGTGAAACGAAGCTCGTGGTAACTCAATGTACCATTTTTTGGTTGAACCAATTAATGTTTGTTTAAAAATCCGTAATTGAATGGAATTATCGATTAAATGATTGGATGTGCACCATAAATGATAGGTTATGACATGGTTTGAAGGTTCTTCTCCTCATTTACCTTAAAATTTCAGCATATCACTAGGAAACTTGGTGGGAATTGTCGGCCAAAAATGAAAATAGTAAATGGGATCAATTATCAGCCAAGACAAGTCTAGTAAATCGAAGGTTGCAATGAATGGTAAATTTTAGTTAGGATCTTATTGTGGAAACTGGTAACCTTGTGGGATAAGTCTCGTATCTGGAGGAGTATATCTAGGATATCCTGCAATAGCCTGAGCGGTTGGAATTTTCATAGCTTAAACATAACCAGGGTTAGCCATACCAAATTAATGTTGAGTCGGCATCTAAAATGTATGACCAGGTTAGGGTTGACTCTGGAAAAGAGGATTTGGTCCAATATGTCCCAATTGAAATTTCCCTTGAAAGGGTTGGCCTTGCAAAGGTCGACCTTGAAAGAACTGAATTTGATAAGGTTGACCTTGAAACGGTTTACCTTGAACAAATGGGACCTGAAAATTTTGGTTTTGAAAATTCATTTTCAAAGTTCCTATACCAAGTTGTCCCAAAGGAATTTGAGGTATAGACTGGATTATAGGTCCAGTTTGATAAACTGAAGTCTGAGGGATAGCCTGCATAATAGGTTGTGTTGATACTCGAGGGGTAATTGGAGTAGAAATTTGAGATATTCGTGGGATGAGTGTTTGAGGTTTACTAGGTTGTTGAACATATGCTTGTGCAACAGACTAGACAGGAGTATGTGGACTACTCGGACCAGGGTGTTGACTTGGTTGTTGAACACATTTTTGTGGCTTAACTTGAGGAATTTCCTGAATAGGTTGTTGAACTTGAGTAAAGACAAGTTATCCAGTTGGTTGTGCAAGTTGGTAAATGGGAATTTGAGGAGAAGCTTGAAAATATTGTTGATAAAACGCAGGATTCCATTTAATATGCATCCCTGGATAAGGAGTGCCTAATAAGGGTTGTGACACAAAGTGTTGACCTAAACTAGCTCTAGGCATCAGACCATAACTTTGATAGTTACTGTGTAAAGGTTGTCATGTAACCGTAGGATATGAACCAATGAAAGGTTGCTCTCTAGGAGGAGGTGGTTTCCCCTAAGGCAGATTATAACCACCTGTTGGGTTAACTTGATTATTATCGCCGAAAATCATGTGAATTTATTCGTCTGGGGTCAAGTTTTGGGAAGTAGTCGTTAATCACTCAATTTACATGGTATAAATTTGAGGAGAAGGATACGCACATGAATAAGTCGTAGTAAGTGACTGATATCTAGGAGGAACTGAAGGACCACCATTTAACAAGGTTCCTAGAGAAGTTGGAAACATGGATGGATTGGTAGACATACTTCCAAAAGCCATGTCTAACATATTATTCATGGGTAAAAATTAAAAAGGAATGTGGTGTCATGGATGACCATAACCAGATGAATGTGCAAAGTAAAAAGGTGTAAGGTACCAAGCATCTGGTCAAAAAGGAGAAATAGGAAGGTCTAATGGAAAGGTTTTTTCACCAACAAATAATGGGCTACTGGGAGTTTCTTCTTCGTTGTCTTCATTAATATATTTGATACTATGAGACCATGAGGAATATTCTCAGTAATTATAAGTTTTACTTTGGGTGAACGTGGAGTAGGAGTAGGGGCTATAACATTTGAAGGAGACTTAGGTTCTAAAACATCAGACTCAGACTCAAATATTTCTGGTTCAACTGGTTGTGTATCTGAGACTTCACCAATGACAAATTCTACCATATTCATTTCGGTGGTTACTGGTTCAGTTTTTTCCAAGCTGGTTTCAAATTCCTGAGGTTGATTAACTTCAGATTCAAGTTGTACCACAATAGATGTTTCAAGTTGATCTGAAGACTCAAATCCTATTTATTTTCCCTTTTCAGCCTTAATTTTTTCTAATTGACTCGGTGTATACTTAGGAGGTTTACCCTGCATTCTCCGTGAGTGTCGCAGTATTTCAGTCACGATTCATTTTAATTAATAAATCAAAAATATCAAGAAATCACACCTAAAGCCTCTAAAAAGTAAAACCAAAAAAATAAACACACACTAGCAAATCTAGGAGTCAAACCACACACAAACAGTTTGTTTTCATGGCGAAATCAATAGTTGGTGACGAAATCCAACTTTGCAAAAATCAATGTGAAAATATAGCGGATGGAACCAGTTACCCTGACAACCTGCTTAATGAAACAGTCTGGTGCAAGTAACTCCACTTATGCCATCTCGAGTGAATATTACCCTCCAAAAATTCCAAATGAGTCTAGTCAACATATGTTCCAAGTATAATAGAGACCTTCCCTCTACCATCACCTCGGGGAAAATCCCTAATATTGTGGTCACTAAGGTTACCAACTATCACAATTTAACCTAGGGGTACATTCATAGGCCCGAAGTACATGCATGGGTATAGTAACTAAGCTCAATCCCCTTGAAATCTCCTTGACATGGTAAACCTGAGGTTTAATAGCAAGTGACCGCAAGTACCTTTCAGCATTAATTGTAATGCGTGCAAAAATTATATCTTTACCAATGAAGCAAGTATGATTACTTCACCGAGTCCAATATGACCTGATGCTTAACTCTTGTGCAAGAAGAGCTTCCCAGAGAAAAACCATAATAACTCGATTTTCTCTCTACCGCAAGCTTCTATTATTTGTTTATTCCTTTGGAAATTTCACTCACTTCCCTGATCCAAAGCACTAACCTGGTCTATCTTGGTGGAATGAGCCCTAAAAATGTAAAAATTTCTAGATTTATTTTAATTAATGATGTGTTATTTGGTTGTTACTTACTCAGAGGGATATGAAGATGAAACTGATGATATTTTGACTGACTCAAAATACTCTAATGCATTCCACAATGAAAATGTGATCTTTTTCTTTCAATGAAATCCGAGTTAAGGGAAAGTGAGAGGTTCTTTGATTTTTCCCAAAAAGAAATGCAAAACTCAAAATCCCAAAAAATTATTTTCCATGAAATGCCAATTCACTTTGAAAACTATTCAGATGCAGAAACTAAATGAAAATTTCAATTCACTTAAGTCAAACAAACACACAAAACATATTTTAGAAACAATCACTTACAATTCTTCAAATTTAATGAAAAACCAACAAAATTTCTAAAAAGATAAAAAATCCTAAAATGAGTGTTCTTAATTAATGATGCCTATGAGTGTAATTTAATGAATCATTCATAATGAAAAAAGGAATAATTCACTTTTGAATTCAGCAAACAGAAGAACTTTCACAAAAACACCATCTCTTTGAGAAAACCCTAACTTCACTAATCTAGAAGAGCCTTCACAAATAAGAAAAATGTTATGCTTAAGCAAGTAAGATTGATAAAAAGTCTTGTGTATTTACAAGAAAAGACAGGAAAACAATGGGTTCAAACATCAACATATCCTTTCAGATGAATCAACAAACCAATTGGATCAAACCCTACTCAGAAATGTGAACAGGATAAATTCCCAAAAGGATTCACTATGGAACTCAAATAAATTCACAAAAAGTTTCTGAAGGTTAAAACAAACAAAAATGACCATTAAAAAAATAAAAATAAAAATCTGATCAAAAGAAATATTATTTTTTCAAAAAACTCTTGGGGGTGCGCGGGTAATCAGTTCAATCCAGTGTTCATGCGCACTGTGCTCGAAAGAAAACTACGCAAATCCGCACTTTATTGCTGAAACAGAAGCACGTAGGTAAAGAAGATTTCAAAAAAAAACAAAATCAAGGCTTATCAATTCAGAGGATCTAAAAGTTCGTGATTGTATCAACATTCAGACGCAATTAAACCAGAAAAAAATAAAATAATAAAATAAAATAAAATAAAAAATAAAAAAAATAAAAAAATTGAAAGCAAACCCAAGGAAAAACTAGAGAACTAAGACATTCCCCAATGGAGTCGCCAAAGCATCCCTTCTACGGATAGAAGTGATCTCCCTAGAATCCTAAAGGAAACTAGAAACAAATAGACATAAGAATAGCTCTTTCCCTAAGCTAACTTTGTTTAAATCATTAAAACTAGAGAATTGGAGCGATTATCTTACCTCTTAGCGAAATGCTTGATGAAGACCCCTGATATGTCCCATTGTAGTTCCTCAATGCTTTAATGGAGCCTGAAAACACAAACATACAAAGGATAAAAGGAATATGCAATATAATGATTTAAAACAAGCTCAATCTAATGATCAAGGAGATTAGAAATTGAAGTTATCTTAATGAATACATAAAGAGCATAAACCATTTATAATTCCAATAAGACAACACAATGAGAAAAAGTATCAAATTGTATTATTCAGAGATAAAAGAAGATCCTTACAACTTGACCTTGATGTCATGAACCCAAATGCCTCTAATATTTCTCCTTGGATGATAAACTTCCCAATCCAAAATTACCAGCATAAGACTAGCATTTGTGAACTCCCCTAACCCTAAATCCTCTACTCAATTTATAGGAAAAATGGAGGAGGTTTCAAATCCACAAAAGAGGGATGAGATCCATTAATAGTGGGATTAGGGTTCCATGATCCAAGGGAACTAGTTCCATGCTTAGAGGGTTTTGGCTCGAATATATATGACTCAAAAGCTTCTAGTTGGGATATATCTGCCCAAAAATGCTTTTAGAACTTACTTTTTTATTTTTACCTTCCTTCAATTCATTTGCGCAGTCTGTAATGGAAAACAGAGCGCACTTATGTGCAGTTATTAATGGAAGAAATAGTGCTTGCACATAAATAGACTAGAAAAAGTGTGCAAGTCATGCTAAAGAGGTCAAAAATCCATTTTCCCAAAAATTCATGATTTAGTCAAAGAATATAAATGTTTAACTTGCAAAGGAGTGCATTGGAACATAATTATAGATGGTGATAGATCCATTTAACTGTAAAGTTTCATGGTGAAAAAATGGCGTGTAACACAAGGCTTTCTAGGATTAAAGTAGCCAGATAATACATGTGAAATTCTCTCTTAAATAAAATTGGCGACTCCACTGGGGAGATCACAGTAATTCAATTTGTTAGCCTATTGTGCTTCGTTTTTCTTGGGAATTTTTGGTTTCCTTGGTGTTTTATAGTGGTCATTAGTCATATAAAAATCTTGGTTTCGAAACCAAGATCCTAAAACCTCATGGATCTATTTTTTCCCTTTCTTTGGTGTCTCTAGTTCAAGTCAAGGCATTGATAGCCCTTTGTTTCTGTCTACATAACTACTGGGGAGCATTGATAACCTCTCGGATTCAGGCAGTCCTTCTCTGACAGAGCGTTGAAGGCAGTATTCTTTAGAAATTGAGGGGTTAAGCTTAGATCTGAAAGGGGATATTTGCATCCCTACAAGCCCTACTGGGTGGTATTTTGGCTCTCATCATTGTTTTTTTACTAAGTTTACATGCAATTTTGTGAACATAGTTACCTTATTAGGGTTTGATCCTTCTTCTTGGGTTTTGATACTTTTTGGGTTCATCGTTGTTCAAATACCTCTCTAGAAACAGTGTACTAACAACCTTGCACTAATTATATACCTATAGCCATATTTCTTGATCGAAAAAAATCATTTTTCAAAGCTTAGTGCATTCTTGTGGGTAGATCTAGGGATTTTGGTTCTGGGTGGCATTTTCATTTATTTCCTTTTCTTTATTTGTTGTCATTTTTTCAGTTGGTTTTCTTATTTTATTGTTGGGATTAGAGTGATAAATGAGAGAGAAGTGAGTGACATGTGCATGGTTTCATATTAAACAGAAAATATCTCTTCCTTACTCTAGGTTTAATTCATCGAAACTAAAATTTTGCATTAGCATATCTTTGCATGGTTTCTTTAAATGAGTTGAGTCATAACATCATTTAAGTTTCATCCATCACCCTTGACTTAATGAAAAATTATTAAAATTAACATACTTAATAAAATTAATTCGATAATTTTCTCTTTCCTTGGTTGCAAACCAACATTATATAGGCTAGAGTCTTAAGATAGGGGAGTGAGGTTAACTTCCTCAAGACTAAAAACAAACATAGAATCTTGAGATAGGGTGTGTAAATAAAATTTCATTGGCATGGTCTGGGAAGCCCTTCTAACACAATTCTTAAGCATTAGGCTACATTGGAACCTTCATAGTGACCTCCGAGCTCTATTTGGAACTGGTGGTAGTTATATCCAAGAACTACATCGTACTCATGGGGGTCTCCTTCAGGAGGCTTCGATATCGATACCCTACCCTTGTGTGTAGTTCTAATTGATGATTGTCCCCCCAAGACATGTTTTTATTGGTGGTGACCTTAGTGGTATTTCTTAGGATATTATCACGAGTGACAACGAGGGGGTTGGACCTTGCTATACATGGGACATATTTTATGCAAACTCACTCGATCCTCCTTGGGGGGTGATCCATGAATCATAAGAGAACTTGGTCCCATATTGGATTGTTAAGTAGGTACATGTTATAACTATCCAAACCATTTCTTCACCATTGATTCGTTCATCGATTAAGTGGGATCCAACGGTGGGAGGATCCATTCCCATTAGGACTCTTCTTTGTTCATGCTCGTGTAACCTTTAGCCACCAACATGACATATTTTCATTTGCATCGTCCTCTAGACTTGTGGCCCTTTCCCCCTACAAGATGGGTCCACCTCCTCGTAGACATTGACTTAATTCCAACATAGGTACATTTTTGTCTTGAGTTCCTTTGGGTGACACTCAGAGGCTTGAACCTTTGGTTCATAGAGTGGTTGGCCAATATTTTCCATCTGATCCTACCTCTAAACTCATCTCATTAGGTGGGGATATCGACTTATGTGGATCTTTACAGAGTCCCTTACCCAATTCATTCATGGATAATGTTAGTACTTCTATGTCGGAACCCATTGTGTCCATATCTATAATTATTGATGGTGGACTTCCAAATGTCATGTCCACGTTTATACCTTTGACCACATATCCCTTCTAGACCACATCCTTTAACGACTCCTCCTCCTCGTTTTGGAAAAATATTAGTGGACTTCTGCTATTTTTCACATTAAATATAGGTTTCTCCACATCATAAACCTTTACATCTCCATTCATGGTGAGTGGAGTTTCTAATTCCATCACATATAGTATCCCTATGTCCAATGTTGGAGGGTCTAACTTCTCTTTCCAACCTGGTTTCACAGGCCCTATGATGGGTTCGGGTATTTCAGTAGGAAGGACGACAATGCCCAATAATTGATTTCCATATGGTTGGAATCCTTTCAGTGTAGCCATGTCATCCTCTAGTATCATTGGAGGTGTGTTCATTTCTAGTGGGTTCAATAATCCCCTTGGGAGTCAACTAACTAGAGGATCTACGTTCCAAAGTCACACATCTGATCCTTGTAATGCCTTTAGGGGAACAAACACTTTTACATGTATAATCCATGGGGTCCTAATCATGTCAATAACCCCTTTGGATCCCCCTATGGTCAAGGAGCTCAACATTCTCTTATAAATCCTTTTTCCACCGAGACCACTTACCCTGGTGGCATTAACCAATCACAAGTTTATATGGGAGTTGGAGCTAATAACTCTAATCAACCCACTCCCATGTATAGACATAATACTGGAAACAATTCTATGGGGGGAGAATAACCTCCACTTGGGTCACAAGGGTTTTCCAACCCCCCAAATATTTGTTTACATATCCTTTCTTGGAAACTCTGTTTTTTCTCTATCTTTCTAAGTTGATGAACGACCCCATATAAAATAATATTGCATGGCCACTTGTTCCACATAAGTTTCCTATTGATATTAAAAGATTCAATGGTAAGCTTGGAGAATACCCAACACCTCATATCACCACTTATCATTTGTGGTGTTCATATAACTCTTTTATGGGTGATAATATTAGGTTGTGTCTTTTCCAGCGGACTCTCATTGGTGGTGCTGCCAAGTGTTATATTGATCTCGAATCCGTCACTTATGATACTTTCTTGACTTTGGAAAAAACTTTGTTAATCATTATAAATTTCCTGTTATATATGATTCTAGTATTAATATCCTAACTACCTTTTGTTAGGATGAATCCACACACATTTCTGATCATATTCATGAGTGGAGGAGACGACGAGATTTGCTTCGAACCAAACTTATTGATGAAGTGCTTCGTAAATGGTTTATTAAATATTTACTACCTAATATCGCCGAAGATGTGGAAAATGGTGAATCCTAAACCAAGAATCAAACTATATTGTGTGCCCACCAAATCAACTTGATTTATCTTCAATCGGGCACCTTGTATCAATGCATAAAAAATGCTCCTCAGACATCGACTGCTCTGTCAACTTAGAAACCCAAAACCCATGAAGATGGAGTCGTGGGATCTATATCATCTGGAAAAATAGGACCATTAGCCTATAAAATGGGCCAACTGAACATTTCTTCTAGTACCTCGACTCGTCATCCCACCACTCAAACTCCTTATTCCTTTATTATCACCTCTAAGGTAAATTGTGTTCAATCCACCTCAAATAATAATCCTTAACAACTAGGAGGGAAAAAGAAAAATAATAAGTCCAGGACTTCATCTGAGGAACTTGGGGCATCACAAACCCAAGATAACACTGTGAGTGGTGAAAAAGAGAAGAAGAAGAAGAATAATAACTTTCCCTGCAAGATTTTTGGGGATGATCATCTTACTCATGATTGCCCCGGGATGGATGAGATTCTTCGATATTTCTCGCAACAACCTACTTGTTAACTATTTTTCTTAACGAATTTGTTACTGGCCCAACAACAAAACATGGTTGCATATCCTCCACCAACTCAATAACGGGGGAGTAGGGGAAACTCTTTTAATGCCTTGCCTTCAACATAGGTTGTATTATTGGTAAATTCAAGAATCCATTTACAAACCAAAGCTCATAATTACGAGAATTCTGAGAGTGGTAGTTCTACCTCAAAGCATGTGAACTAACCTACGTCGAATGGTAAAATTCATTTCGATAAGTCATCAATGAACATTGTGTGGCACCCACCTAAGGGTGCCCTTCCAAATATTACATACAATCCCATTGTGAAAGTCGCTCATAATTATAGTATTGTTGAGGATATGGCCAAAGCTCCAGATTCTATGTCTACATTCGAAGTGTTTGAAAGTTTCCCAACACAATAAAAGGAAATTTTGTCTGCTATAGTTGGGGTGGTTCACTCATACTCAATCATTATGACCTTCAATCCATATCTTTGGAAACCCCATCTTCCACATCATTTGGCCTTCCAGATAATGGTCCACATTTTCATACAACACGTTGATAGGAAATTTTGGATGAGGGGGAATCGAATTGAATAATGTTGTAAAAGTGTTGGAAAGCTCTTGGTTCTCCCACTTTTTTTGCACCTAGACTAGCCTTGAAGGCCTTTGATAGGAACACCTTGTAGCCTCAAGGGTGTTTTCAGCTTTAGCCATAGATCTAGGAGGAAAAATGATCTTTAATGAGGTCAAGGTCATTGATGCATCGTTAGATGATAACCTCCTCCTTGGGTGAGGTTGGTGCTACACTATGACCATTTTCATGTCATCATTTTTCTAGGTCGTGATATTCCCCCATGAGGGTAAAATAGTCACTATTGATCAACTAGAATTTTGCAATATCAATCTTCAATTTCACGATAGTTAGTCGATCCCATTTATTCGAAACTCTTCCATGCTTGCGAAGAGTACTGGAGCGAGAATTTTTAAAGACTCCTCATTGATGGGCACATTTCCCCTTGCTCCACCAAACCCATTTCCATATGCTTCCACAATTAACATGATCTGTTAGGTCCCTATAATAATAGTGTAGCCCCTTATTATTGTTAGTGTAGCCCCCTTATTTTTATTGTTGTGCTCATGTAGTTAAAAAAAATTTATTATTGTGCCCCATAGAAGCCCACTATTGTTATTATTGTGCTCCATAGAAGCCCACTATCATTATTATTGTGCCCTTACATTGTTATTGTTATGTCGGCTAGGATTATATTGTCACCCCTTGGACTCCTATATATATAAAGAAGGTTTTGTCATTTGTACCATCCAAGAATTGTTAATTTATGTAATGTAAAAGAGGTTTCCCCCTCGAAGTGGCTAATTTATAAGGCGTTTATCTCTCTTTTCTTCTATTTTATGATTTGCTTTCATAACATTTGGTATCAGAGCTTTAGATTCTAGGGTTTTGCTGCTTCAAATAGGTCATCGTGGAATTTTCGCTATCACGTTTTTTCTACGAAGGTTCAAAAGCTAAAACAAAAACACATTTGCAAATAAATCTTGAGGAACTTCATGTAAAATTTCAGATCTTGTTTCGCAATATTTTTGGAGATATGATCTATGGATGTTAGGGTTTTTGCAGGCTCCCAAATTTCAACTCAAAGAGGTGACCTTGGGAAAATTGTCATAACTCTCTCTCTGAGCATCAAATTGGAATTCTATAAAAAGTGGCCTAAATTAAACAGACTTTAGTTTTCTTTGTATCAATTTCAGAGCTCAAGGAGGAAGCAATGACACGTGGCACGATGTACAAGTTCTCTATACTAAACTAGCCTATAATTAGGTCATTGTGGAAGATTGTGCATAACTTTGTCTTGAAGAATCCAAATCAGGTCTGACCTGTGGAATTGGAAAGAGGAATTGAGGGCTAATACAAGACAGAAAGTCAGATTTTGAAGATCTGAAATAATAAAGATAAATCAGGTTCAATATAAACCTCCTAAAAAGCAAGAAAAAGGTGTGTATTTTTTAAACAAGTTTGCATAACTTTTGTTTGAAAAATCAGTTTGAAGTGATTCCAAAAGAATATTGAAGCATAGATATCAGTATTGAGTTATATAATTCCTCCCAAAAATAATTCCACACCCATTAAGCCCTCAGAAATCTCTACTATGATGCATGAAGAGGAAGAATTGCAGTATCATATATCAAAATTATGGTACCAAGTGCAACAAATCTCGATCTTACAAAGAGAAACCAAATATGACATAGAGTGTTTAAAAGCATACATGGAGGCTAAGTTCGATGGTTTGAAGGATCAAATGAAAGCTAATATGGATGATAAAGCAGTGGAAGATCACATCAAGCATCAACAACAAGTTCTTCAACTCTTAAAGGATAACCTAACTTTGGTGCAGAATATAATGAAACAACAGGAAGATCAATATCGTAGCGAAAGAAGTTCTGAAGCGGTCACAGAAAAAAGAACTCGATAGCTACGAAATCAATCAATTTCAAAGTATCTCATCAAGTGAATAACTTAACAACTGAATATTCCACATAGGAGGATGCGAATTTTATACATAAGCATTCATAAATAATCAAGCGTTAAGGATAACACTTGTTTGAAGGAGAGGGGCATGTTAGGTCCCTATAATAATAGCGTAGCCCCTTATTATTGTTAGTGTAGCACCCTTATTGTTATTGGTGTGCCCATGTAGTCCCCATTTTTTTATTATTGTGCCCCATAGAAGCCCACTATTGTTATTATTATGCCCTTACATTGTTATTGTTATGTCGGCTAGGATTATATTGTCACCCCTTGGACTCCTATATATAGAAAGGAGGTTTTTTCATTTGTATCATCCAAGAATTTTTCATTTATGTAATGTAAAGGAGGTTTCCCCCTCGAAGTGGATGATTTCTAAGGCATTGATCTCTCTTTTCTTCTATTTTTGGAGTTGGTTTCATAACATGATCTCTTTTGTCACTTATGAATCCCTCAGACCTATCGATCCTGGGTAGTTCCTACAGAAGATAAATCTCATAGGGGCAACATGCCACCTTCTGTGTAAGTCATCACCTATTCAACGGTGCCACCACCACCTGATGACACTCGTCAGAAACTCCATCCCAATATGAAATATTATTAGGCTACTTTGACCACATAGGTCATCCACAGGTCATCACTGCATCACTTTCACATGACTCCCTTGATATTGAGCCGCCTTCAAATAAGGCCATCTTGGAGGTCATGGCTTCAAAAGATAAGTTAAGGGAGACTATGCCTCATGATACCTCTACTCTCCTGCATATGGAATTGATGGACTGTAGCACTCAAAATGTTGAATCAGGCCAAGGAGAATCTCCTAAGTCACCTGCAGACCAAGTCAAGTCGAGGATTTATAGCATTAAACTTGTCATTGAATTATCCACTCTAAAATCCCTCGTAGATGAATGTCTCTTACCCTCTTCATGTCTTGATCATCACTATCAAGGATATGGCTTAGCTCGTGAGACCATTCACCCTTTATGTCCTTGGGTAGTTCCTGATAATGATATGGTTCTAGGCCATCCTTGGAATCATCAACATTTAAGAACATGGAACTTTAATTGGATGTGGCATGGCCCCATGATGGTACACCATATGTTTCCAACAACTTCCCATGAGTTCATTCATTTGATTTCTTGGCCTGTGCCCAACAATGGGAACTAAATTGCATAACCTATCAGATAGTGTCATGCTTTGTACATATGTATATATTTCTACCAAAAAAAAAAATCATATTTTTAACTATTTCCCTGAGGTATATCACTGAAACTGACATATAGGTCTAATATTCACCGACTTTTTCACTGCATTGTTGGCCTTTTATGTCTCTATTTTGATTAAATTAGGGTACAACCCATCAGGCTTTGACATTAACCACTCCTTTTTGCATGTTGTAACTTGTGCGATAGAGCCTACCCTCCATGGGCACCCTAGAATAACACCATATTTTTGTTTTTGTGTTTATGCTGCAATTATTTATAGGTTTGGGGATCCTCTTTAGTAACCTCCATGACATCGAATTTCAGCCTCATGCCTCTCTTTGTCTATTATTTATGGCTACCACCCTATAGGGGGTCCCCACAATATTTTAGCTTGTTGATTTATGGTTGCCTATGCTCATGTTCCTCAATGTCTTACTCAATGCTATCATATTGATGATTTTCTTTATTTCGCTCACCAGATTTACAACTGCCATGCTCAACCTCCTTCCTTTTCATTAGACCTTTTTTCCATCTCGCAACCCTCCATCACCTTTTAGAGAGACCACTATAATGAGTGGATTTCCATTGCCAAACACTTTTCCACTACCCTTTTCTTTTCTTAGGTTGGTTCCGTCATTACCCCTTGAAAAAATATACATACCATTATACTAGTTGTCTCTCTAAAAAAAGCTTCCTTTGGCCTTATTTTCATGCTCGTTAAACAATGAAAATCATGTGCTCCTTTTGCTATATTTTCGCGCTTGTTAAATTTATACAAAATTTTCGAGTTTATTTTGGTCTTCCTTTCATGACTCATTAAACCCATGAAAATATCGAGCTTATTTTGCTACCATATTTTCATACTCGTATAACTATAATAAAATACCAGGTTATTTTTGTCTTTTTTTGCTCGCTAGTTAAATTCAAAGTCAATGAGTGATCTCTTTTCCATTCTCAAGATCGTTAATCCACGAGAATGTCACGAATGTACTTTTATCTCTTTTTTGGCCTTGGTATAAACTCACAAAAAAAGAACTTATTGAGCTTAATTGTATTCTCTTTCGTGCTCATTAAAATATGAAGGGTATACCATACACAAAAAAGGGGGGAATCTTTGTCACTGTTGCATCTTTGTCTTGAAAGTTGTATGTTTCCATTGAACATGGCACTTGTTAGAGACATACTCTTAAATTTGGTTATTTTCTAGACTTTTGAACCACACAAGTCAAGCCACTATGTTGCTTGAGTTGATATCTCACTTGATTAGTTACCTTTCCAATCTATGGGATTTTGTGATGCCTCTACTGTCACCATCATGTCTATAGATATTCTTTAGTATACGCTGCTAAGTTCACTATTATGTCATCATGTTATATGCTCAAGGGAAGTCTCATTTAATATTCTTCCATCTGCATGTGTCATTGCACCCTTTGTGTTGGACATCCCTGTGTCAGTTGTACATCACTTCTTAATTTGTTATCATCACGGACCTTACATTGGTGTTAATTTTGTGTTGATGATAGGGGATACATTACAAACCTCCTTAGATAGATCTCTTATCGTCGACTTCAACACCTTATCCAGGATGTAGATCTAGAAACAGTCAAGTACCTTGGAGCTTGCAGCCATCAGTGGAAGGTTTCCTCGCGATTTCTATTGGGTTTTCACCATTGGCTCGTGTTGACCGATTCTGCAGAGTTCTCAAATTCAGCTCATTCATTCGCACTCTATCGATTGTGCTAGGTACCTTGGGAACCATTTTCATTATCAGTGGGCTCCCTTACGTCTATTAGCATGATACATAAATGGTTGGTAATTAGATGGACTCCTTGCATGTTGGACATCATCTCACTCATTCACATGTAGTAGATTCGTACCATCGGGGTTTGTGTTAAATACTTTGGGGCATTGAGGCCACTTCACTCATGATCATTTCCTCCCCCAAGCTTTGATTGGAGAATATATTATGTACTTTGAGGGTTATCCTTGGGGGCACTCACATTAGTGTCCAACCCTACTGATCACTAATGTATCAGAGTTCTAAATTGTATCACGACTGGTCCTTGATGACATCATTCCATAGTATCTTGTGTGGGCCTCTATGACCTGTTCTCTTAGTACCAAGTATGGGTATTCCTACCTCGAGATGTACTTATTTATGTATATGACTATAATTTTGAGTTTCTACAAGTATCTTGTATGCAATCTCTTCCTACCTCTCTCATAGGTTTATTTATTGTAATGTATTTCGACCATCAAATCATCTTATGACCTCATACATTAGGGGCCATATGTTATAACTCAAAAAGACACCCCAAGGGTCAAGAAGAAAAGCATATCCTATGCAAGTCAGAGGATCAATTTGTAATTGGCGAAACATTTAAAAACAAGTATTTGAGGGATCAACACTCCTGCCAAGTGGTAGGGACCGAACGAGAAGGCCCAACAACGCTCCATCCAAGTGTTGGGGACTGAAATAGAAGACCATCAACACCCTCTTTGCACTAGATCTCTGAAATAGTGCCAGAATTCAACTCAATAAGCTTAGATTTGGTCCAAATTAACAACTTTGGTTAAAATAATCATTATTGATTAAAATAATGATTGATTTGGACTATCTTAATCATCACCTTGATATGGTTAAGAAAGTGGCTACATGTAATGAAGGGGAATCATGAGAAGATCTATATAAATGGAGTTCTTCATTAGTGATAGGGGAGAAGAAATGAATTTATGTCAGAATGTTGCTAGAGTTATAACCACGATAAACTTGTGCATCCACACTAGTGAGCATAGAGGTTAGGGAGAAAATCAAGGGCTGAGGCTTGGAGGACTCATCGATGTACCCCAGTTCAATAAAAAAGAAATAGTAATGAAGATTTTCCGCATTATTTATCTCTCATTATCTATAATAATTGATGTGATTGGTATATTATGTTTGGCACTAATATTGTTTTGTAGGAATATCATGTTAGTTTCTTCTCTGTGTGCAGGTAATATAGGAGATCTAAGAGCAAAGATTTTGGAGGAGATCTTCCTAGAGTTGGCATTGTCAAACAGAGTCAAGGATCTAGTGTTAAAAGGTATGTTTGCTACCTTCTTCTTGTGGATCTAGAAATGCTTGGTATTGTCTAGTTTCTTTTGTGTCACTTCTTCATTCACACACACCATTTGGGCAAGCTCTTGGGTAAGGCTTCTTGTGATTAAAGTAACCTACTACTATAGGTGAAATTTTTTCTTAAACTGTGGTGCAAAAGAATTACAAGTTATTGAAATATTGAAACTAAGAGATGTCTTCGTGGATCCCTTATAGCCATTATGCAAATGAGTAATTGTGATTATTGAGCCTCCAATTGATGACTTTTATTGCACAAAATGTGCATGCAAAACAATGTCCTCGTACAAGGCCACATTGAAATACAAAATCTATAAAGCAAATATCAATATGCCAAAGGAACTCATTTAGCAACTCTTTCCAAAACATACTCAAATATTGTTTAAACCATACAGCATGACATTTCAAAGATTACTTTCCTACTATGACCATTTTGTGTAAATACCACTTTCGGAATTACAAGGACAACACAACACGATTATCTATGCGAAAAAACTTTAAGAAAGTTCTTCTATGATGTAAGTTAATCCACAAAGCAAAGTTACACCATTCACAAGTTAAGTTAGAGTTTGTTCACACTTTTCCCTCTAGAAAATTCTTTTCTAATCACCTTATTACCATGCCTCATGTTTTGCAATGTTAATTTTGTAATTGAAGAAAAATACAACTCCAACCATCTTTAGCAATTTTTTCCCATTTTTCTAGAAATAGAACCCCTTCTTCAAATTTATAATATAGGAAATGCAATGGGCAGACTGTTTCTTTTTTTCCACGAGTTTGCCGTGAATTAATGCCTAGTACTTTACTAACAATTTTATTTTAAAATATTTTTGGTGATGCTTTTTAATGTGATAAACTCTTTTACGTTATACTTTTCGTTTCTAAGCCCTTTTGAAAATTTGTTTTTCCTTACTATATTTCAAGACCATATATTGCCTACTATATATCGGGACCGTATATTCTTTTTTAGATTTATGAATCATGTTGCTTATCTCAACTATTATGAGTTGTACAATGATTTTTTTAATTTATCCAATTTATTATATTAACACAAACTTTCACAATATAACACAATATAAAGTAGATATAACATTTAAAGTTACTAATTTCATTGATTGGTTCTAAATAAATCTTAGTATATATTTATTTATCATTTTAAATAATGAGATCTTTGCATTGCTTCTAGAACCCTATTGAATCTCAAACGATAATTGGGCAATATCGTTTATCAAGGATCGTAATACATTCAAAGAATTTTATATTTGATTTAAAACCAAAATTATCCAATTGATCATTTTTTAAATAAAAATTTATATATTAAGTTTTGCATTGGTTACACATTATCTTGTATTAAGTTTTGTAGGGGTTACACATTATCTTTTAAAAAGGTTAGAAAAATATATTAAGTGCTTGTTAAGAATCACACATTATCTTTTAAAAAGGTTAGAAAAATATATTAAGTGCTTGTCAAGAATTGGATGAGAAACCACTCAGGGTGCTTGCTAAAGAGCTGAAAAACCATCTAGTTTTCTAAGTAATCTCGGTCCTCTTTGAGCTGAGTATGACTTCCTACTGAAACTATTGAAGAAATTCCCCTTATGTCATGGATTTGGCTAAAGGGTGACTACTGCAACTAATTCTGGCTGTAATGAGGTTATGGTTGGGTGGAAAATTGAAGTCCCACCTTCAATTTGACCATTGGCTTTATTATATTTGCATGAATTTAGCTTAGAGCTATGAAATTAAATATTTCCTTATGAAATTTAATGTATGGCTTTGAAAAATGTTGAATCGCGACAGGAATGATGGTATATGAAACTATTGGCTGAAATTCTTTCAATGTCCTGTAACTTTATATGAATTATTTTCATGCATCTGTAGATAAATGCATGAAGTTTTTCAATGTATTGCATCTGGATATCATGTTTATGTTTGCAGTGTTATTAAAGTGCCTGAATTAACAGCAAGGGATGCCATTTTTCCTGTGTGTAAATGAAAGGGTGATTCTTAGAAATGTCAGTGATTTAATATGGAATGTGACTTAATATGCCTATGATTTAATATGAAATGTGACTTCGTGCAGGCTTGAGGAATATTGACTTCCTGTATGATTTTTGGTTGATTGCAAGGATTATGGCATGCATTCATGAGTTTGTTCCTATTTATTATTAGCCTAAGAGGACTGCATATTTTTGAGATGTTATGAGATTGAAATTTATCTAATGGGCCTTAATGTAAATTAATGGAAAAATATGTGTTGTGTTTGCTATGAAACTAACATATTTGGATTCCAGATTTTATTTTTCCATTGTTAAGCTTGGGAAGGATATGTGTGTGTGTGTTTGTGTGTAAATATAAATATATATTCCAATTAGACTGAAGCCCTTATAATTCCATGAGGGATATCACTCTATACATATTGAATGGGTTGGGTTGAACCCTGTTAAAATCTCAGGAGATATGTGTGTGTGTGTGTGTGTGTGGAAATGATTGGGAGTTGAGCATTAAGGCATTAAGGGCCCAACCCTCAAGTCAAAATAGGCCATGTGTGATAAATCTGCATGACCTAGCATTGACAACGGGGAAAATCCCAAACCACATGTACACATATGTCATGACACTACAAGGAAAAGACCCTCTAGCGGAGGTTATAAAGGAGGCTTTTAGTGTTATAAATTGGCCAAAATCGTCAAAAAAAAAAAAATCTACAACATCTGTTTATGGTTACGGAAGCTTTGGCAGAGCTTTTAATGGAAATTCAACACAACTAAAAAAAATTGGGCGGCCGGAGGTTATTACGGATGTTTTTTTCATTTGTGCGCTACTAAGTTTTCAATGCACTGGTGTGTGTCATCTAGAAGGTGGCTCGGGGCGGTTGAAGGTACATGCACTAGGGCGTCAAGGTATAAAACCGCACTGGACACATTGTTGGTGATAGAAAGCACTGGGTCGTTCTAATTGGTCTTGGGAATTGTGCAATACCCATAGGTCGTCTCGAAGCACGGTCGTGAACTTGTAAAAAACGCGGTACGCTGACGCATATGGAACAAACGCACACCAAAGATTTATAATTGGTATTTGTAGGTTTTAACCCTGAACAGAAATATCTACACACGATTCTTATAACAGAAAATAAACAATAGCAAGAGCATAAAACATAAAACAGATAAACACAGAGATTTTCCCCTGGATCCCAAATCGGGACGACCAGCTTGATTTTTCATTATATTCCTTTTGGTGTTACAACACATATATATACATGCCGAAGCATACATAAACCCCAATCCATTAACCCTGGATTAGAACATAACCGTAGTTCCCTTGACCGGATCTACAAAATACCAGGGGCCGAAAACCATCGTACCCCAAAACCATGTGCAAACTCATGCAAAAAACATGGGTGGGTCTGTGGGTTAAGAGTCACTTTTTCAAAAAAAAAAATCATAAGGCGGCACCCTGGACACAACGATGGGGCACTGTCTCCCTGTTATGGCAAATGCAGCATTAATGAAGACTGGTCGTGGAAATAATATAACACATGCCCAACATTCTCCCACTTGTTGTTTTCTTTCCACAGGGGGCCACAGGAGAGCTTAGTCATTGGGTCAATTCTTCAACACCCATTGTTTCTCTACACCAAGAGAACTTCTGAGTGCTCACAGACTTTGTCAATGCATCTGCAACATTCTTCAAAGTGTCCACCTTTACCAGCAACACCCTTTTGGCCTCAACCATATCTCTAACAAAGTGATATTGAACATCAATGTGCTTTGTCTTTGAATGATAAGCAGGGTTCTTAGCCAAAAAAATTGCACTTTGGCTATCACAGTCTATCCTTATAGCTTGCTGTACCAACCCCATACTTGAACACAATCTCTGCAACCAAACTGCTTCCTTGCTTGCATGAGTGGCTGCTATGTATTCTGCCTCTGTAGTTGAAAGAGCCACTACAGACTGTCTTTTACTCATCCAACTGACTGCGCCCCCAAATAGGCTAAACACATACCCACTTGTAGATCTTCTTTGGTCCAGATCTCCAGCCCAGTCTGCATCAACAAAACCACGAATGTCCAACATTCTTTCTAATCCTGATCTTCCTTGGTAGCACAAGCCATAATCACTAGTGCCACGTAAATATCTAAAAACCCGCTTCACTGTTGTCCAATGCTCCTTCCCTGGGTTTTACATAAACCTGCTCAATACTCCCACTGCATGTGCAATGTCTAGTCTAGTATGCCATTGCGCCCTTGATCTACCCACTGCACTTGCATATGGAACATAGGACATATCCTCCTCTTCTTCTTGTGTCTTGGGACACTGTTCAGCAGATAGCTTTACACCTACAGGAATAGGAACATTCACCGGTTTACTATCCTGCATATTGAACCTCTGCAATATAGTCTCGACATACTTCCTCTGGTTTAACCAGAGCTTCCTCTTTGCCCGATCTCTCTTAATTTCCATACCCAAAATATAGTTTGCAGCACCAAGATCCTTCATGTCGAATTTGGAGAACAGTTGGGTCTTCAAATCTTGGATAATTTCTTTGTCATTTTCAATCAACAACATATCATCCACATACAAGACCAAATAAATAACACGGTCACCAATTAATTTAAAATAAACACAATGATCCTCCTTGCTTCTGGTGAAGCCAAGTCCCCGTATATAGGTATCAAATTTTTTATACCACATCCTTGGTGACTGTTTTAACCCATACAGAGACTTCTTCAACCTGCATACTAGTTCTTTCTTACCCTTCACCATAAAGCCTTCAGGTTGCTTCATGTAGATCTCCTCTTCTAGATCCCCGTGAAGAAATGTTGTCTTCACATCCATCTGTTCTATCTCAAAATCAAATACAGTAGCAACAGATAAAAGTAATCTAATAGAAGTAACTTTGGCAACAGGAGAAAAAATATCACCAAAATCAATTCCCGGCACCTGGGAATAACCTTTTGCTACCAACCGAGCTTTGTATTTCTCCACCTTGCCTTCTACATTCATCTTCTTCTTAAATACCCATTTGCTCCCAATGGGCTTCCTTCCAGCCGGCAACTCCACCAGATCCCATGCATCGTTTTTGTGCAAGGATGCCATTTCATCAACCATGGCCTCCTTCCAGAGTTTTCCATCCTCTGAATCTACTGCCTCCCTGACAGTTCTGGGTTCATCATCAGTTATAGTTAAGGCAAAACCTGAACAGAAAGCAAATGGACTATACCTTTCTGGTTGCCTTCTTTCCCGAACTGATCTTCTCAAAGTTGGAGTTTGTGGCTCTTCATCTTCTGAGTCTTCTTCTGTTGTAGAGTCTGATTCATCCTCCTTTAGCTCAAGCTCTATCTTCTCAGGTTCCTTTGGTAGGACTTCATGTTTAACAACATCTTTCACTTCTCTAAACACCACATCTCGGCTGTACACAACCTTCCTTGTTTCTGGGTTCCAAAGCTTGTAACCCTTTAAACCATCCTTATACCCAATAAAGATGCACCTTTCAGATTTATTATCCAACGTGGTCCTTTTCTCCTTTGGAACATGTACATATGCATCACATCCAAATACCCTTAGATGTGAAAAAGAGGGTTTCTTACCAGTCCATACCTCATGTGGAGTCTTATCCTCCAACACTGATGAAGGTGATCTGTTAACCAGATAGCATGCAGTCTCCACTGCCTCTGCCCAGAATTCTTGTCCTAACCAGGTACCACTGAGCATGCTTCTTGCCTTCTCCATCAGTGTTCTGTTCATTCTTTCTACAACTCCATTTTGTTGACGTGTGTATGGAGTAGTCTTCTGTCGTGCTATACCACACTTCTTACAAAACTCTTCAAATTCCTTCTTGCAGAACTCCCCACCATTATCTGTCCTCGGCGCCTTTATCTTCTTCTCTGTCTGGTTTTCCACCAGAGCCTCAAATTCTTTAAATCTGTCAAAAGCTTCAGATTTCTTCCTCAAGAAATATATCCATGTATTCCTTGAGAAGTCATCTATGAATGAAACATAGTACACAGACTTTCCCAGTGATGGAACTGACACAGGTCCAAACACATCATTATGCACAAGTTCAAATATCTTGTTCGCCCTCTTAGCACCAGAAGGAAAACTCACCCGATTATGCTTCCCATATACACAATGTTCACAGAAATTGAAATCTAGAGAGCAGTTAGACATACCTTCTACCATACCATTTCTATGCAGTATCCGAAGGCCCTTCTCTCCAATATATCCAAGCCTTTGATGCCATAACATGGTCTTTTCTCCAGAGACAGCTAGGCTTTCCACTCCACTTTCAGGAACCATTGTGCCATAATACGCTATTGCTAACATAGCTTTTAAATTGTACAGAGTTCCGGTCCGAACTCCCCGCATTAATACCAGTGCTCCCCGAACCATCTTGCAGGCATCTTTCTCGAACACTGTTTTTACACCTGCATCATCCATCTTGCTTACAGAAATCAGATTTCTGGCCAATGTAGGAATATGCAGAACACCAGAAAGTGTTCTAATCCTTCCACCTTGCAGCTTCAGCTTGACCTTTCCACGTCCGACGATTCTGGCCTTCCTATCATCCCCTAGGAAGACATCACCACCATCATATTTCTCATACTCGCAGAACCACTCCCTATGGGGTGAAGTGGCGAGATACACCAGTTAATCATTGTAGCTCGCGGTCTACATGTGTGTTGAAAAGCAAGCCACACATCCCCAACTTCCTTGAGGTGGTTTTGCCTGCAGCAGAAGAAACATCGTAGAATCCTTTCTCGCCCTGCTACGAGAACTTTCGAATGTGGTCCTTTTGTAGTCCCCTTCCTTTCCGCATTTCCAGCACACCTTTACAAACTTTCCAGGAGATTTAGATCTCCCTCTAGATTTAGATCTCCCACTCGAAACCTTATTCTTGTTTCTGTTCTGGGACCTTCCTCGTACAAATAAGGCATCTCCATTATGACCCTCCATATTTCTCCGTCTCATTTCCTCCGACAGCAAGGCTGAGACAATGTCATCAAAATTCAAGGTAGTTGTATTGCTACCTATTGCAATAACCGGACTGTCCCACGAGTTTGGTAGAGAACACAACAAACTGATGCACTTATCTTCATCTGAGATTTTAATATCAACAGATGAGTTGTGTTCATACCACCCGACATCAAGGACAAGGATATGCTGCGAGTCTCATCCTTCATCCTCGGTTATACGGCTTTTCATGGGAACAACTTATTCACCGAGAGACTTAGATTGGTACAAAGTCCCAAGTTTTTCTGAAGTTCTTCGTCGTAGCGCGATTCGTTCAACAATATTGAATCTAAGACACACAACCGTATTGTGCTCTTAGCCTTCCGATCCAGTTTCTTCCAGTCTTCATTTGACATTGTCGTTGGTTTAGTACCTGGATCTACCGTG
Source organism: Pinus albicaulis (assembly GCA_034641835.2). NCBI lineage: Eukaryota > Viridiplantae > Streptophyta > Pinopsida > Pinales > Pinaceae > Pinus > Pinus albicaulis. Next base: position 1,758,359,079 of record CM076578.1, on the reverse strand, counting down.
ATCCACTGATCTTTATCCACCAGCAGATCCTCCATCTTGAGCTTCCACAACTCAAAACTCTAACCATTAAATTTCTCGATCTCTATCTTTCCGTCGCTCGCCATCTTCTTTCACTGCAAGAATCGATCCCGCAGATCTCCCACTGAACAGGGTCTACCTCAGGCCCGAGAAAAAAATCCTCAGCAGCAAAGGCGTCCCCTTAAAGCCGAAACAGCTCTGATACCAAATGCAGGTTTTAACCCTGAACAGAAATTATCTACACACAAATCTCATAATAGAAAATAAACAATAGCGAAAGCATAAAACATAAAACAGATAAACACAGAGATTTTCCCCTGGATCCCAAATCGGGACGACCAGCTTGATTTTTCATTATATTCCTTTTAGTGTTACAACACATAGATATACATGCCGAAGCATACATAAACCCCAATCCATTAACCCTGGATTAGAACATAATCATAGTTCCCTTGACCGGATCTAAAAAATACCAGGGGCCGAAAACCATCGTTCCCAAAAACCATGTGCAAACTCATACATAAAACATGGGTGGGTCCACCTATGAGTGGGTCCGCACACCAAAAAAAATTACGCCTGGGGGCTGCCTCCCCCCTTGTGACCCCCCTGCTGCGCCCGGCGCAACGTACAGCGCGCGGGGCTAGTCGTGGAAATAATATAACACATGCCCAACAGTATTGCTATTTGTACGGTGCCCATAGGTCGTACAAATGCACCAGTGCATAGTTTCACATAAACGCACCGATGCTTAGTATCGCACAAATGCACCGAGATTTTTAATTGGTTTTGGTATTTGTGCGATGCCCATAGGTCGTAGAAATTCACCGGTACGCTGCGGCATACAAACGCACTGGTGTACAGTACTGACATGCACTGGTGTTCATTTTGCATTTTTTAGAAACATCGACCTGTGACAGTGCAATTATTGTGAATTTTTAAAATTCATTACTCATCAAAAGTCGACACATCTTATAACAGTATTCATATTAATTAAATTTTTATTAATGCATTTGAATGTGATGTTTGGATTAATTTGTTATATCATATCATAATTCTTGTGATTTTTTAAAATTCATTATTCATAAAAAATCGACACATATATATCTTATAACAGTATTCATATGAATTAAATTTTTATTAGTGCATTTGAATGTGATGTTTGGATTAATCTGTTATATCATATCATCAAATTTCACATCTCTTCATTATAATATTTAATCATCCATAAATTTAATCAGTGGTGTTACATTTCACAGCGACAATGGAGAACGCAATAGAATAAATTAAAACATACTTTATTATTATTATTATTATTATTATTATAAGACAGTCTTTGTCATACAAATGGGACAGTTATTGGTATCCCTTTGTCTTTCAATTGGGACACTATGGCCATTACATTAAACAAAATGTCTGATTCACAGACAAATATTTCCAAAAATACAACACCTTGCTTTGATATCCAAACATAGTGATCATCATTCTTCGCTTGAACTGTTGTCACTACTAGAGCTACTTCCATGACTTGGGTTATTTTTAGGAATGTTTTGTTCACATTGTTGATTGTTTTCTTCTTCTTTACCTTCCATCTACAAACATAAAAATAAGCGGTAATGAGTGTATATACATTGGTGAGAATAATGAAAATTGCAATATTAAATAATATACATCAATGTAAATCGAAAAGGAATGACGTATCATAGCAAAAATCGACACATAAACTATATACATTCTTTCAGAACCATGTACCATGCCATCTTTCAAGATTTCATCTGTTGGCATTTCCTGCAAGTTTTATGCCCCATAACAGATCATATATTTAATATAAAAGATTTTTTTGTTCTATTAATTATAGACGGAGCTAAGTAAAACAAGGTCGATAGATGCTTACAAATTCCACAATTAATTTCTGATATGCCAACATATACTCACAACCCATATTTAACCCAATTTCAATGAATTTGTCTGATGGTTCTTCTTTGTATGTTAGCACCTGTTTGAAGGCATTCAATGATTATTTTTTAAAACAACTTAAAAAATACAAAAATGAAATCTATTTAAGTTGTTATAAGGAAGTAACAATTACTCACAAACTTATATATCAACCCTTTTCTTCCTTGTCGTCATGTTTTATGTGTTGAATGGGTTCCATTCTCTTTTCTTTTTTGCAAGAAAATACTTGAAAATTAATATTTAATGCTAAATTGTTTATTCATTGTACCTAATGATCGAAAAATTCAATGATTACATATCACATTTGAAGCACGTTGTAGTTGAGATGGCTCCTCCTGCGATGCAATTTTGTCCATTTCTTTGACCATCTCCTTGTACACCTTTTTGGACATTCCTACTGACATATTTCGGATATCAGCTCATTCATCTTTTGAGATTTTCATAATCTTCTTGAAAATGTAACATGACAATAAACTATTTAATTTTTATATTGATATATGAAAAGTAAATATAACAAAAGTGATATTTATAAATAATTCTAGACAAACATTTAAAGGAATATTACTTTTTCATTCCTTCTTCTTCTTTTTTGTACGTTTTTGCTATTAAAAGTCTGACATGTCTCATTGACCAATTCTCTAGAAACTCTTCCTATAGTTTAGATAAAATTTGGTTCTTGGAACCATTAGATTTATTTTTGTATTGTAAGTGGAAAGAACATCTATACATTCATTCCACTAGATCCCTCAAACTTTTGTAAAAGTTTTTCCCTGTTTTGTTAACCTCTAGCACCACTCCAGATGAGGTAAGGAGCAATTCATCTGCATGTTCTATTTTTTTCTTTTCTTAGAACAACATTCTTTTTATGAGTTGCTAGTCCCTGTAGAACATTAAACAGATGTGAATTAATAGATTTTTTAACACATGTTATCTAATAATTTTAAGTATATTATTAATGAAAATTAAAAAAAGAAACTCATAGTGGATCGATAGTATTTTTTTCATTCACCTGATTCATCCTTTCGCATTTTTTCCATCAAGATTTTACGCTCTTATGGTCCTAGATCAGAAATAATCTTATCGAGCTTCGTCATTTTGTGGCTCTGCACGATACACAGTAAACAATACATATTAGTTAAACTTACATATAGTTCAAAAATAATATTTTTTGTAAATATTTACAAAGAACTTGTCTTTTTTGCTTTTCTTGATGTGTTATCAGTATTTTTATTACTTGATCTCTTGTCAGGCATTTCTTTATAGATCTGAAACATGTACCATATCATTCATTAATATATTTATAAATAAATTGTCAACTTTTTAGGTAAAAAAACAATCTCAATAAATTGGTGAGCCATTCATGGTGTACGCACCGACGTCGATGCGTGGGGGTCTTATAAACGCACCGCAAAAACAGTATAATAGACAATATGGTGCTCTATGTCAACAAGGAGCACCAGTGCATTACATGTTACCCACCGCACCGATTTACACAAAGAAAATAATAAAAATCGTCTAGTGTTAGTTTTTGTAGCATAAACGCCCCGAGCAAACAAGGGACCCTCATACGGTGCTCTCTGTCAACTAGGAGACCCGGTGCGGTGCGTTATATGTTACATGGTGCACCAATTAACACATAAAACATTTTTTTGCAAAACAGCACATTCGCAGTGCGCCATAATGAAATAGAGCACCGGTGCCCTATTTTACATATGGTGCACTGATTTATTTATTTTTAATTAATTTTTTTATCAAACAGTACTTTCGTAGTGCGCTGGGATAATAAAGCGCACCAGTGCACTAGGTTACACCGGGCACAACGAAAAAAAAAAAAATCTGTTTTTTTTTTAAATTCACACAAGGGCCGACATGGATTGGGATCCGACTATGCAAGTCGTCTCGTGGGTTGGATGTCTTAGGCCTATATATAGCAATACAAACCCTATAAATCTAAAATGAAAATCCCTAATTCTGAAATCACAAAAACAGGGAGAAGAAAGTGCAGAAACAAAAAAAATGTAGGTTTTAGGCTAAAAGTGGATTTTTTTTATTTTATTTTGTTTCTGAAAATGAAAAATAAATTTAAAAAAAAAATCTTACTGCGTAAAAAAAGTAATAAAAAAAACAATAAACATTGAAATTTTTTTCATACTGTGTAAAAAAAAAATGCAGAAAAAGTAAAAAAAACAATAAACTTTAACCACGAGATCCTTTGAAATTCTATGCTATAGGGTTTGAATCACCAGAGGTTTGGAATTATGATTGTCTGAATACTTCTGTTCGAACGTATTTCACTGCTACACAGTGCTCTCGTGCTCTATTGCTCCAGGTATGTCTCCTGCAAATATCTGGCTGAAATTTTTGCAAAAATAGTGAAATAATGAAAAGTGTTTAGTATTTAAAGAATTGTTTTATGAATCAGATTTCCGAAAATATTTTGCCGCCTATTTTTCAATTTATCGCTTTTTTCACTTAAAGAAAATAGAGTTTCATTTTTTTTATTTGTGGTTATTCGTCACTTGTGCGTCACTTAATAGAACCGCACCGATGCGTCCGTTTACAAAATGACACCAGTGCGTAGTAATGAAAATGCACTGGTGCGGTGATCTGTACATTAGCACCGATAACAAGAAGTCCATTTTTAAGGCACCAAAATTACTTTTAGGTGTGTGCACCAAAATTTATTGTTGATTTTTCTCAAATGCAGGGAGAAAATATCATAATTCTATCGAATGGACAATTCTTCAAAATCCAGCTCACTCCATAATATTTCTCAAATTCCATCGCAGAGTTCTCCCTATCCATCTCGAGATGTAATATTTACTTCAGATTTTATTTATATTTTCATTATTTAATTGAATTTATGTTTTTTATCCATGTCAATCATGCACAACTTAATTAAATTTATAATGTATACAAATTTGTAGGTTCATGCATATTCATAATCGATTTCATATGCACAAAATATTCAAACAGCTCCAAAACGTCGGAAGCTCTTATCAAGAGCAGCGTACCACAAGGCGCATTTGGTAGATGAAAATGGACAGTGGCTTCACCCTGCCAATTGTAACAATATTGCATCGTCTAGCCACAATCCTAGGACAATGATGGTAATAATTATAATTGTTTGGTACATTGATTAATGTAATTATTTCAACGTCAAACCAATTAATCATGCAATATTGTCAACATGGTTACTAATTAATATCATATATTTTGTACTAATCATGCTCAAATATATTTTTTTTTAAATTATTAGGATTCTTGTGATGATGAGCAACCTACCTACCATCTTCCGTTGCACTCCATGACAATGTAAAATCGAGAGAAGACTGAACTAAGAGAAAAAATTGGAGAGGAACGATACCAAGAATGGTTGAATCAACCACCGATTCAATTCCCACTACGTCTAGATTCACCAATTAGGAATGACTATTGCAATAGTAGTTCTTCACAAGCTGGCAATGGAGGCAATCAAATAGAGGTTGGTATGGATGATTACTTAAGGGATATGACTGCCATGGAGACAATCTTGTTAGATGCATTCCAAAATGATGATCAGCTAGGGAATGATGCTCATATCGCTGACACCTTTTTCGAAAGCCTTAAATTTGCTTCCACCACCCCTCTCTTTGGACCTAGTGGTCAGTAAAATTCTACCCAGTTGGGTACAACGATGTTATTGTACAACTTGAAAGAAAATTTTGGCTTTTCGAATGCATGTTTCTCGAAAAATTTGAGGTAAGTTACCATAAAGTCCTCCTTTATATAAATTTGAGAAATATAATCAATACACAATGAACATTACAAATGGTAAATTTTATGAACATTAATAATTATATCAGCATTAATGTACATTCATTAATATTTTTTTCCATGATCACCAACTATAGGTTATTCAAAGATAAGGTTCTTCCGAGTGATAATTTCTTGCCTGGTAGCTGCGAAGAGGCAAATAAATTGTTGAAAATGTTGGGTTTTGGGTACATATCATATCATGCATGTCAAAATGATTGTATTCTATATAGAGGAGAATATGCAGACAAACAGATATGTCTGAAATGTGGGAATGACAGGTATGATAAATAAAAAAAGAAAGGTAAATCACGTATTGGTCCTCCTTTCAAGATATTGAGGCACATGCCTATAGTCCCAAGGATTCAAAGGCTCTTTCGTTGCAAAGAATTAGCTATGTTGCAGTGATGGCATGCCTCACACAGAAGTGAGTTGGGAGTTATGTGAATCCCAACTGATTCAATAGCCATGAAGCATATAGAGGATACATGGCCCGAAAAATTCAAGGATGAATTACGAAGTCTACGACTCAGCATAGCCATGGATGGCATCAACCCATATTCCCTCCAGAACGCCAAATATTCTATTTGGCCTGTAGTAGTGATCAATAAAAATATCCCCCCATGGTTGTCTGTGAAGAATGAACATATTATGTTGGCTCTCATAGTCCCAGGTAGAAGACAAGTGAAGAATATGGATGTCTACTTACAACCACTAGTAGATGAATTGAAGGAATTGTGGGATGAGATAAATATATACGATTTATCAAGACCCATCACAGCAGAGAGGAGTTTTACGTTGTATGGCATATGTGCTTACACGACACATTATTATCTAGTCTTAGGATTTTTCTCTGGTAAATTACATGTTTAATTTATTGATTTGTTTATATACGTAACAATATTCTTTCACATATTAGTTATTTAACTCGTTGTCATTGTTCTGATCTTCATGAATTTCTTTAACGTGCCATGAATATTAATTGTATACAATAATCTCGCAGGTCTTGTAACAAAAGGGTATTTTGGATGTAAACCTTGTGGACCTTCTTTGAAAGCTAGATGGTCCAAGGACCTACGAAATCCAGTGTATGATTGCTCCAGGGTATTCCTCCCAAAGAACACCCTTACATAAGAGCAGCATCCGCTTTCAATGGTAAAAGACAAAGAACCCAAAGGCCTCCAATAACGACACCAGTTGAATGGCTTAGAGCATATGAGAGAGAGAAGGAGAAGGAGTTCATAGAAATGTTTGATTCAGATGGGGAGCCTATGTTCGATGATCCAGAATTCTTCGACACCTATGTTGAGAAATTTCCCATTGGGATGAAAAGGAAATATATATTTTATAACCTCCCATATTGGGAGCATCTTAAGATTACCCACTTATTATATCCCATGCATATATCTAAAAATGTTTCATCTTCTTTATGGAGGCACATATCATCAAAACAAAGTGACACATTGGATGTTAGGAAAGATCCTATTATTTCAAAAACTAAAAAGAAACATTGGCCAAGACGATTAGAAAGTACGGGATCATAGGTAGGCGCTAGTCCCTCTAATTCATGGTATTTCAAAGAAGGTGATGTCCCATGGATTTTTTAAAAACATGATATTTCTTTGGAAAAAGAAGTTATAATGGACGTGAGGGTGCCAACTTCATACAAGTCTTCACTACGGCGTTGTTTCACCGTGGATCGCATGACCATTTGAATCTTCTAAGAGTATGTATAATGTCAAAAGCATGATTTTAATATTTTTTATATTAATAAATTTTATCCCATGCAGGGACCATAAAACATAACTAATTTTGTATATTATTGCACGTGTTTATAACTTTGCAATGTCATTATCCTTTGTTCGTGTGTGGGTGTGTGAAACACGAATTCCCTCAAGACCTAGGACATGCCATATCTAAATTATCTGCATTTGTACGTTGATCACGTCAAAGGAGATTCATGTGGCTAGCATTCCACAGTGGTGTTAAGAGATAGTTGAGATTGTTTGTATGTTTGAGAAGGAATTGTCGATGAGTTTCATGGACTTGCAGGTTCATCTTCTAATCCACCTAGTAGATGAGGTTGAATTTTTTGGGGTGGTTTCTTGTCGTTGGATGTTCTTCTTAGAGAGGTACATGAAGAAATTGAAAGGTTTTGTTCGAAAAAGGGAAAAACCCGAGGGGTCTATGGCAGAGGGGCACATATCGTATGAGTATTTCTATTATGCCAGTGAGTACATCAAGCAGATCGACAATAGACCAGGTATGGTGATTTGGGACGATGAAAGGGATGAAGACAAAAGAGAAGGGGAGTTGCTCCAAACGAGTGGAAAAAAATGCTTGATAAAGAATAAGCGACTTATAATTTTTCAAATTTACACAAAGTAAATATTCATGTTGAACTTCGATATAATGTATATTTTGATCTCTATATACTATATAATGTCGGTTTGATTTCATCAGCGAATGCAGAAATTGAAGCAATCAATAAATTCGTTCTTTGCAATTCTGAAGCGACACAACCGTGGGTCGCATTGTACGAACAAAAGAGGTTGAAATGGGATAGTGACAGGAAAGAATTCAAATGGTTGAATGGTATAAGTGTACCTTATCCCGATCATTTAAAAGAAAATATGTCAAAAATATGCCCCAACATTTGGGTTGTTGACCAAGTCAGAGAGAAATATGGTGCAACCAATCCTTACCCGCGTGCTGAAAAGGATGCGTTAAACGTAGGGATTGGGTGCAGCATCTTGGTAATAATCTATTTAATTTATATGTAAATTTGAAACTTATAAGACATATATATTTCATATTTTAACTGTTGGGTTATTATAAGACACATGACACTATGATTTTTTTAACTTTTTTTATAATAGGTGCATTTGTTCCCATCTATGTGGGCATATAGACACCATTTTCGCACAGAAAATGACGATGCTGGAAACATCACACAAGACTGTGGAGTGGAAGTCGAGTTCAATCAATCTAGTCGATCTGGCCATCGTAATTAAAACCTAGTACGAGGGACGTTAGGTTACGTCAGAAAGATACAAGAGATCATTGAAGTGGATTTCTCTTCTTTCCAATGTGTTATTTTTAAATGCAAGTGGTGGGACACCTTTGATTGGAATAATGTAAAGGAAGATCGCGATAGTAGGATGATATGTATCAACTCTAGAAAGATGTAGGATGAAGCTAAGAAGCCCTATGTTTTCCTCAAACACAGCAACCAGATGTTTTTTTACCCAGATGTGTTGGATAGGGATTGGTGGTTCATATTGAGACATGACCCTAGATCAAAACATATTTTTGAGAACAATAGTGTTATCATGCCATGCGAGCTGGAAGATAATGAGGGTGATCACGAGAACCGAGAGTGATATGGTACATGTGTTATTTCATCAATATTTATACTTTTTAAGATGGTTTTTTCGAAACATTATAATATGTATTTTGAATTAATTGGTAATTTTCATTATGTTAATGTTAAAATCAATATTTCACCTGATAATTTGCAATTATGTTGATCTCAAAAATAATGGCATACTGTATAAAGTTCTTTTTTTTGTATGTAATATCATAATAAAATAATGATAATTCTAAAGTACCTGAATTTATTTGCATTATTTTCTAAACTTTATTATGTTACAATAATTCATATTATTCTAGATTTATTATTTTACAATTATTTAAAATTTTAAAAATTTAAAAATTTAAAAATTTTAATAAAATAATTTTACATTAATACGATTAAAATTTTACAAATATTTTACATACAATTACAATTACAACTTTACAATTTCACATACAATTACAATTACAATTTTAGATTTTTACATACAATTACACTTAAAATTTTACGATTACAATCAATTCACAGTAATACAATTAAAATTTTACAAATATTTTACATAGAATTAGAATTAGAATTACAATTACAATTTTACAATTTCACATACAATTACAATTACAATTACAATTTTAGAATTTTACATATATACAATTACAATTTTACAAATTTAAAATTTACAATTACAATTACAATTTTACAAATTTACATATATACCATTACAATTACAATTTTAGAATTTTACATACAATTACAATTTTAGAATTTTACATATATACAATTGAAATTAAAATTACAATTACAATCATCTCACAATAAATTAAATATTACAATTACAATTAAAATTTTACAAATATTTTACATACAAATACAATTACAATTTTAGAATTTTACATACAATTAGAATTACAAATATTACAATTTTACAATATCATGATCATTTAATATGAAATTAATTAATAAACATCACATTCATGATAATCATCATACAAACATCATATTTGACTAAAAAACACATTCAAATTCGCTAATATCATCGTGATCATGATTATCTAACAAAACACAATTAGCATTATATAACATCATCACAACACAAATATCAAATATGCATCTCATGTGAAATAACTGATATCACATACACATCTATATGCAAGTTGAACATTAAATGAACATATCTAACATGACCTAACAATATACACATCATGATCATCACCAACATGTAAATTAAGTACAACTGCAACATGAACATAAAATACATGGACCATATATATATATATATATATATATATATATATATATATATATATATATATATAACTGAGTAATGTCAAAAAAATACAACAGTAATATAAATTTCATGGATCAACTGGTGGTACATCATCACTAGCAGTACTAGTCGAGGCCTGCTCAGTCAATGGTGCAGCCTCGACAAGCTCAGATACATGTTGATCATCACGTTCATGTTGATCTGGTACTGGTGCCTCATGTTGATCAGGATCAACTGTCGGCTGCTCATCGTGATCACTCGACATGGTCGATGGTCCAGCCTGCTCATGATCATGAGTATTGTTGGATGTTGTAGGCTATTGACTAGACGTGGCCGATGGTCCAGCCTGCTCTCCATGATGACTACTGCTCGATGCTAGTGGAGGCTTCTCATCTGGCGCGGCACGAGGTTAACGATCATCAGATGATGCGTCACTGCTCGCAGACTGTCGATCACGTGATGCATCTCAACCACGCCTATAACGTGCAACAGTCCTCCTCAGTCGCGTAACTAAGGTCATAGCTACTACAGCATGCCGCATCAGGTTGTACATGTCACGCGGCATGCCTCTCCACATATGTACCAGCCTACCATCGACCTGAGAAAATGTCTCTCATAGTAACGAGTATGACTCTCGCCTCAACAATCAATGCACAGAGTTGGTCGCCCAACTCCATCCTCAATCTGCTATCAAGCCTACCGCGTTTAGCAAAAGGCAGTATCGGCGCACCAGCAGGAGTAGGCCTCTCTGCACCGGCCTCCTGATGATCCTCGGCATCTGGCATATCCTGATCGTCATCAGGATCCACACTTGTATCATGTGGTGGTGGTGGCATGTCCTCGCCATCAAAATACCCACTTTCTACAAAATATATACAATTATAGAACAATAATTAGACAATTTCATTACACTATTTAATAAAATCAAGTTAAAGAACATGTTGGAATAAATTTAAATAAAACAGTAATATTACCTCTATCATCCGGCGGCTCATCATCTGTGAAGAGGATGTTGGAACACCCTCGCCAATCCAAACCAGTATAAGGATAGGGGACCATAATGATGGGATGCTCGTCAACACTGGATAGAAACTCCAGTGCATCATGCGATATCCTCACGGAAAAATCAGTCTCGCCCCTCTTGGGCATCATGTGTCCCCACATGTGCATTCGTGCCTCCAACATCAGCCTACGAGGCTGCCGAACAAAAGTAGGCCTCGTCTCTGGAAACCTCTCAAAAAATAAACGAAAATCTCTAAATAAAAAGGGAAGTTGACCCTCCCCTGTGCATGAGCACGACATCTATATAAGGTTGTACAAAACTGTCGCAAAAAAATGGCAGACCACCTGACAAATCGTGGCTCTTGTACAAAAGAATCAACATAATATAGAAGCGAGCAACTAATGTGTTTCCCGTCACTGGTGTTGTGTGAAATGGTCGAAATCAGAAGTGACAAGCACCTCAGCTCCTGACTACCAAATGCACCAATACGTAACTGACCTCCGAAGACCTGAAAATCTGAAGGAGACAGTTTATATGCGCTAATATATCTCTAGGATTACACCAATTGACTCCCTGTTGCATAGCCAACTAGAACCTCTGGGAACGAGGGAAAATCCACCCCTCTCCTCAATAGCCCTGTAATGAAATATATGTCCTCCTCAGTGGGCGTGTACCACAAGTTAGGACTAACCCGAAAATCCTATCGGTGGGCATTCCACCTACGAATAATATGTCTCAAAAACACTCCATGGCCCTTTATGGAAGTAGCATCCCCATAGAACTTGAGGAGGACTACCTGCCTTAGGAGCCCCTGGGTAGTTGTTGTAATAGGGCGAGGGTACACATCTCTCTCCCTCTCTAGTGCTTCCTACAGGCGAACCATGTTATACTAGTCCGCCTATTGTTATTGTTGTTCCCCCTCTTCTCTCATTTCACGTCTCTGAATGATTGACATATTAAATACAATTTTTTTTTAAATGAGACACGTATTTAGGAATATACATATTTAATTTTTTTTGGAAAAAAAAAAACAGTCGGTGCACCACAAAAACAGGCATGCACCGGTACCAATGCGTCTTTTTTTGTCGCACACCAATGGAGATGCACCAGAAAATATTCAATGCACTGGCGGCAATGCACCTGAAAATGTCCAGCGCATCGTTGACTATGGACAGTGTCAGGAGTGCAGTATGCTAACTAAACTCTACACCCTGGGGCGTATATTTCGGTCAATGCACCGACCTCCTGACATCATGACACAGTCAACGGTGCGGTATTTTACCAGGTCGCACCGTTGACCCTGTCGAAATACGGAATGCAGTGCACTGACAAAAATACCCGCCCCGGGGCGGATATTTAAGTCAACATACCACATTGTCTCTATTCCACATGGTCAACGGTGCGACCGGGTAACCACCCGCACCGCACTTTTTTTTTTAATTTTAAAATAACACGGTGTGCCTTTCAGTACCACCCCGGAACCGGTGCGGATACCGTTAGCACCGGTTGTGGTGCGGCCTTTAAATTTACAGGCAGCACCGCGAACTGGTGCGAGCCGAACGGCTCGAGCGCACTGCGCGACAAATGTTTTTTTTCTTTTAAATGGTTAATTTTAAGGTAATTTGAAATTCTAATCCGCTAAAAGGCTTAATTATGGAAAAACAAGAAAAATACCTGTACATTTGACCATCGAGGAGGCATATTGGCTGTAGAATTTGAAAAAGAAAATTTTCCCACCGTTTTGAAAAATTCAAGCTGGAGATTGGTGGGCAATGCATAGAAGCAGTGCATGCAATGGGTGTAATGGGAGCTCTGATGTCAGGGCAGCTCAGACAAGGATAAATTTCACCAGTGCTTGAGAGCTCTGGAGCACTAAGAAAAGTGAAAAATGTGGTTTTTTGGCCGTAATTTTTTTTTTTTTAAACCTTGTTCCAATGCACGGGGTTTTATAGGCGCACCGGTGCGGTTTCTTAAGACCGCACCGGGTGGTTTCTGTTTTGGCGCGGGGTTTTATGACACATCAGTGCAAAATATTTGTAAAGCACCGGTGCGCTACAGTAATAAGATGCATCGAGCGGGTGTCTACAGAGCGCACGGTGTCTGGTGTGCCAATGTTTTGTGTGCACCGGTGCTTTCTCTTGTTGAACGCACCGGTGCAATTTAGGATGATAAGCGCACCGGATGAAATACATCTGCAAAAACCTCCACCCGCCAACCTCCTCTAATAAACTCTTCTAGAAATAGATGTCTGGGGTATTTTTATAAGGGGTTCCTTAAAAACATCCGCTAGAGGGTCTTTTCCTTGTAGTGTGAAGGTTGAATTTTATTAACCAAAGCAGTAAGTAAGTAGACTCCTTGTTTAATGATATGTCCAGGAGCCATGAACAAGGGCATGTAGGCTAGAGGTATATGAGCCATTAGATGTTGTGGGAGCACCAATGTCATCCAAATAACCTCGAAAGTATTTTCCCAAAGATTTAGAAGGGAGACCAAGGGAACCCAGTCGGGATTTTACTACTGGGATGGTGTGGTGCGATGGGGGAAATTGTGAGGCATTCAACATATCAAAATAGAGGACTCTGAGTTCACTTACAACATGAAAATTAAATTTTACCATGGATCATATGGTTTAGTGGGACCCATGGCCAGCATGCAGGCGATGTGGCTTGAGGGTGGCATGGTGACCTAGGAGGCAGACACATGTCACAATGAATTGGGATTTTTGTGGGGCCAAGTGGCCTATAAATGGGTGATATATGACACCCATTGAATGTAGCCACATGGAGGGTGTGATGTCACCCCAATGGTAAAGGTATATGATGTCACCCTGAAGAATCTACCTTGAATATTTCCAATGGAGCTAGGTGCAATCCCGTCGATATTTTATTCTTGGGGTAAGTTGGTAGTGGTAGGCCCCACTTGTCACCCTAGTGGTAAATTTGGGTGAAATCACCTCGACAGATTTGAATGGAGGGCATAGTTCCAGGGTGATGTGGCATTGAGGGACCCACTAGGCGGTGTGATGCATTGGAGGAGTCCATGAAGGGGGTTCATACTCCATGTGATTGGTTCAAAATTGATCTCATGGCATTTGATGTGGAAACATGATGCAGCAGCTTCCACGTAACCCCGGAAGTTCTTCCTTGAAAATTTCAACGGGGGACTACAAAGGAACCCACCGGGATTTTATTCCTGGGGTGATGTGTCCATGGAGGGGCTTCCAACCATATACCTCACATATGATATATTTATATATATTCATGCATATGGAAAGGTATTGTGAACCATAGAAAGGGGATAACATGGCACAACATAAGCGGGTCAGCAGTTGGAGTGTTGAACTACCACGTGGTAGTGATGTGGCTATGGCTTGGGTATCCACGTGGGTGCCATGTGGGGACCATGAGGGTGCCACATGGTAGGTCAGATGATGTGGTAAGGCCTCATAGGCTAGTCATTTAATCAACCATATCTTTTGATTTGAGAGTTGGATTGGAGAAAAAATTATTTTGTTGGAAAGGTCTTAATGAGACGAATGCAGCAATTTTATCCATTTTAAGTTCTAAGGTAGTTGAAAAAGAGAAAAAAAAATTAGACCCCATTTCCATAATTGGAATTTGGATGTTAGTTCATCATAGTAACTACCTCCCTATACCCTTAGTAAGGGCTCGGGATAGTATGGGGTATGTTACAAAGTGGTATCAGAGCTTCCAGGTTCAACACTTGGACTGTATGAGATCGATTGCAAAATAAATGAAGATATAATGTTTTTTACTCTATCAACGAGTAAAGTGATTTGATAATTTCTTATTTTAGGTATTGGTTATAGCACTATGATCATGAATATTTATTATATGCATGTGCAAAGTGAATGTTGGGTGTAGTAGTGTAATTAATGGTTATGTGCTAACTTGGGATTTATTGCAAGACCTATGATGCATTTTGTAAATGTGAATAAAATTATAAGTATTATAGATAAATGTGGCTTCCGAACTAACCCCCTCGAGATCACAGATGCCATGAATATTGGCGTTATTAAGAAGTTTGAATTCTTCTAAAAATTTTAAAAGCTTATCTAAAATGGTAATGGTGGTATCGGTAAGGAGGTTGATTTTAATTATGTCGTTTATATGGATTAAATATTGAATTATAAAACCTATGATGACATGATGGTAACATGTTAATATGTGTATATTTATTCTAAATTTCGAAACCAATTTAACGTATATGATTAAAATTGTGTCCTTGTTTGAGACATGTGATTGATAACAATTTTAAGGATTTTTGAAAAACTGCAGGGTAACATGTTGGCTTGTCATGGAAATATAACAACTGGTATGATTATTATATCTCATTAAAACACTAACAAATGAGTGTATGTAACTGCATCGCAAGACTCAATGGCAGTATAAAGAATCATGTATCGTGGCATGGTGCAACGACATAAAAGGTTGGAAATTTCTTGAGAAAAACTATGTCAATAGAAACAACTGAAAATGTTGGAACAATAGTGAGGTGAAGAAAGTAAAGGGAGGAATTCTGGTAAAAGAATCCCTTTGGTCGATGCCTGCTTTGCATAAATACATGGATTTATCTAAACTATGATTTTAATTGACATATGTTTGTATATGTTATGCTTGTGACTAAGTAAATAGTAGTATGACAACCAAGTGGGTTGGTTTGGTTCATGGGGATAATGGACAATGATATGGAAACCATGAAAATGGCTCAAAGGAGGTTCTCTTGACCTTGACTCTAATAACATATGCAAATGTATGTTCATGATCATGTTGATGTATGCGTATAAATGTTATTGTGTCCAACAAGGTGCTTTCCATGAGGAGGCTAATAAACCACCCAAGGTGCTTCCTTTCAGGTTGATAAACCACTCTTAGAAGTGCTTGCCATAGCTGATAAGCCACCTGTGATAAAATATTGTGTGGAACTTCCACATGGTTCTTTCCATGAGGAGGCTGAAAAACCACCAAATGTGCTTGTTGTCACGCTGATAAACCACCCTTAGAGTGCTTTCCAAAGCTAATAAACTACTCATAATGAAAATATTGAATGGAATTTCCACAGGGTGTTAGTTAGGGTTGAGAAACCACATGAATTAGAGTGTTTCTTGAAAGAGGGTTGATAAACCACCCAGAGTGCTTTCTATGGGATGATAAGCTACTCATAGAGTACTTCACATAGTACTGTGAAATTATGTTGTGCTTAACTCGCTGATAAACCACCTAGGGTTCTTTATATTGGGATGATAAACCACTCTTAGAGTGCTTTCCACAGCTCCACCTATGATAAAAATATTGTGTGGAGTTACCATGGGGTGCTTACCGAGGAGGTTGATAAACCACCCAAGGTGCTTGTTGTCGGGTTGATAAATCACTCTTAGAGTGTTTTCCGCAACTGATAAACCACCTGTAATGAAATAATTTCATTGATTTTCCACAGGGTGCTTGCCGAGGAGGCTTATAAACCACCAAAGGTGCTTACTGTTGGACTAATAAACCACTCTCAGAGTGATTTCCATATCCGATAAACCACCTGTAATAAAGATTGTGTGAACAGTGTGAAAACAAAGTTTGTATTTACCATAATTGGGTAATGCAAAAAAGTTATTTAATGGGTTCCAAGTTGCAATGAACACTTTTTAATAAGAGGGAAGGAATGGCCTATTGATTATATTTATGCTCCTGATAATGGTGGGTGAGCTTGAACGAAAAATGGCAAGGGATGAAACTTGATAGTATGTGAACAACATGGATGAAAACATGCTAAGTAGAATGAAATATTGAACATTGTGACCAAAAAATATGAGTTGATAACATTGATAAAGGAAGCGAGGTAAAAAGGTAAAAGAAAGTAATTGGGTGAGAATTCCTTTGGTTGAGTTTGGAAACTGTTGTTTTGAAATTAATGCATGCCCCGCATGAATAGTAGAAGGTTTTTTAAACCTTAAACATTATCTGACATGTGAATGTGTTAATTTTATATGAATATGTGAATATATGAATTGCATGTTTGGAATGACATGATGAGGTTATCCAATGAGATCCCATGTCATGCAAGGGATCCATTGAGAAAGTGTAAATTCTTGTTGTTACTTAATATTATGATCATTTACGTGCCATGTTTGTACCATGTATGTGACAAGAAATGTTGATTGTGATCTCAACAAATATAGTAACAAATAAATGGATTCCTTAGACAATTAATGAGGCACATTCATTATTTCATATATACTTTTTTGTGATAAACCACTCAGAGAGATATTTATATGGAGCTATTAAAATATTGTGTGGAGCATACACAACATTGAGTACTTACTTCGATTAATACAACACTCAGTCCAGGAGCAAAGAGAAAGCTACAAAGCTAAGTATTGATTATCACTTTAAATAAATTTTGTCAAGACGATGCTTCAATTTGGTTTAAAGTTGTGATTCGTAATGACTTGAGCTATGTTTTAATATGATTATTCTATGTTCTAAAATCATTCAAAAACTTTATTATTATCTCTGATGACATGTAAGTCTATAATGTTGGTGAAATATTGAATTGTCCAGTATAAGAATGCGAGGTTGATTGCAAAGAAAAATAGCAACAACTTGGTGATATTAGAGTGTGTAGCGGCACTGTGATTAAAGATTTCAGGAACAAGGCCATTTTCAGACACTAGCACCAAATGGTGTCTACTAATTTCCATGAAGCATGCTATGACCAGTATGAAATTATGGAGGCGGGGACTTACCTTGGTTAAGAAATCCTTCCAATGCATGGAAGCCTTGCCAAGGAATGTAATGCTCGAGGGACTGGGAAGCAAATAAGAGGATTCTTGAACTTGAAAGGTGAGTGATTGCATGGAAGGGGGATCAGATCGCATAAGGGACTGGAAAGCAAAGAAGAGGATGCTTGAACTTGAAAGGTGAGTGACTGCATGGAAGGGGGATCAGATCGCATAAGGGACTTGAAAGCAAAGAAGGGGATTCCAGGAAATGATATTGGTTTTTAAAGGGTTATGAGCATGGTTGATTGAAATTAGAAGGACATTGGGGGTGCTATGAGAAAACAACAAGCTGGTAACTATTCTCTAAAGGAGAAAGGAGCATCAGGATAGCAATGCTAGATATTGGAGGAAATAAACACTCCAAATAAAAGGAATAGATCAAAGTTGAATATGGTGCATCGGAAGCACCAAAATATGACAAAAGGGGCCATTGGGAAATGACTGAGCAGATGTGGGAAACATATCCTTTCTGTTTACTAAATGTTTGGATCTAAGAGTTGTGTATGAAGCTTATTTTTGTTTTTTCTTTACTAATAAGAACACCGAGGACAGTTTTCCATTTAATGGGATGGGGTTTGTGACACCCCTGGTTCATTTCCCCTGATTTTTGGTAATGTGAAAATACTATGAATTACAAAATCAATATATTTTTATGAAATGGCCTAAAGAGTGGGACCGCAGGTCCATGATATAAGAGGAAAGAGAAATGATAAACCCATATGGGGTTAGCTGACACCTTTAATGAATTTTATGGTGCAAATAATAAGAAAAATAAGAGGAAGAGTCAAAGAGGAACATGAAGAGGCACCCTTGCGAAATTATAAAAGAACATTTGCACAATAATGCTAGGGTTGGATTGTCTTCTTGAGAAAGCACATGAGAAGTTTTGAAAAATACCTATAGAGTGGAGGGAATGAAATTATGTGGGAAGCTAAATTATGGCCTGGAGGAGCTCAATAAATACTGAGAAAAATGGGAATGAGTGCTTACAAAGAATTGGCTGAGAAACCACTCAAGGTGCTTATTTAAGAGCTAAAAAACCACCTGATTTTATAATTAATCATTGTCCTCTTCAAGCTAAGAATGACCTCCTACTGAAACTATTGAATAAATTCCCCTTAGATCATGTATTTGGCTTGGGGGTGACTACTACAAGCAATTATAGTTGCAATGAGTCTAAGGTTAGGTGGAAAATTGAATTACCACCTTCAATTTGGCCATTTGATTTATTGTATTTGCATGAATTTAGCTGAGAGTTGTGAAGTTAAATATTTCCTTGTGAAATTTAATGTATGGCTTTGAAAAATGTTGCATGGCGGTAGCAATGTTGGTATATGAAGTTATTAGCTGATATTCTTTGAATTTCTTGTAGCTTTATATAAAATGTTGTCATGCATCTATAGCTAAATGCCTAAAGTTTCACTATATTGCACGTTGATATCATGTTTATTTTTGCAGTACTGCTAAAGTGCCTAAATTAATAGCAGGGGATGCCCTTTTTCTTGTGTGGAAATGAGAGGTTGATTCTAAAAAACGTTAGAGATTTAATATGGAATGTGACTTAATATGCCTATTATTTAATATGAAATATGACTTCCTACATGCTTAAGTAATACTAACTTCCTATAATATTTATGGTTGATTGAATGGATTTTGGCATGCATTTATGAGCTTGTTTATGTTTATTATTAGCCTAAGAGGCCTGCAGAATTCTAAATTTTTATGAGCTTAAAATTTATCTAATGGGCCTTCGTGTAAATGAATGGACAAATATTTGTTTTGCTTCTTATGAAACTAAATGATTTCACTCTCAGACCTTATCTTATCAGTTATAAGCTCGGGATACACACACACACATATATTTTGGTTTGACCAAAGCCCTTATAAGCTCAGGGTGGATATCACATGGGCTAGATCGAGCCCTGTCAAAAGCCTCTGCAAGATCAAGAGGGATAGCTCTAAGATCTTTACAAAAATGTATATATGTGTATGGAAATGAGTGGAGGTTGAGCCTTAAGGCATTAAGGGCCCGACCATCGAGTCCTAATAGGTCATGTAATAGAGCTTCATGATCGAGTGCCGAGGGAGGGGAAAACCCAAACTGCATGTACACATATGCTGCGGGGGCTTAATTTCATTAGTTGAAGGAGGAAGGAAGTAGACTCCCCATCTAACCATATGGCCAGGATCCATGACCAAGGGCGTGTACGCTAGAGATATATGAGTTTTTGAATGTCACAGGAGCACCAAATCCATTGTAACCAACCCTCCCATATCTACCAAAGTTTACCGGCCTGCCAAGGTAACATGAGAGGAAGAGATACTATGACATGACTCAACCTCCTAAGTACAGTTAAGGAAGTGGAATCGACAAACCAAAACTTTACTTACCTTCTTCGGGAGCTACAAGACCCCCAAGAGCTCAAAAAACCCCTCCAAGTAAACAAACCCCGAGGTAACTTTTGTTTTCAGTGATCTAGACTCCCAACCACAAGCATAACACTACATAAATTTGATTATAGGCCTCTAGTCACATGCATAAGCCTACAAGGTAGCGACTGTAGTCCCATTTTCCTAGTTTTGTACTTATGACCTTGGAATTTGAGCCACATTTTAAGGGCTAGTCTCCAGACCAATGCCGCGAACTTGATGAGACTTTCTATATCAACAAATGACACAAAGACAAATCATTTCACACAAAATTTAGTCAAGAACTTGACCTAACCAAGCCTAACCATGATAGTCATTTCGCCAAACACATGGAGAACATGTAAACTACTAATCATGAATGAATATCTGACCGTAGGAGTCTGAAAATTGTTTGAGAATCACCAAGGTCTAATTCCCTCTCATAATAGTTGTAATAACATTTTTTATTCCATGCATTCATCAACCAATCAATATCTTGTCAAAACATATAAATAACCATATATATAATACATCATATAACCAACTTATAACCAAAATAGAACCATGGTAAAGCAACCATAAGATAACCATCATAATCAATACATATGATCATAGATCACAATAGGGAAATACCTCATATTAACACATGAAAATACCAACCAAGTCAGGGACATCCACGTACCACCCGACCATAGATTGGGTTGAACCAGATATTTCTTTCAGCTAATCACCCGCATGCCATTTTCCAAGCATGAATGTGGGATCTCATGGAATAAACCAACTAAAACCAAACCATGGCTTCCAGAGGCCAAAACAACTCAACCCTCAACTAGTGATTCCACCTCACGATCGGACATCACTAACCATCACCAAATCAGTCTCTACCCAAGTTGTCAAGGGCTCGAGAGTGTTTGTTCCAACCTAGCTCCCGGAATATTAACTACGACCATAGTTATCATAAGGCTCCAGAGCATTTGTCCAACCAAGGCTCCAAGACTAGTAACTCAACCCACTAAGGGCTCCAGAGCATTTGTCCAACCAAGGCTTTTGAGACTAGTAACTCAACCAAAGTTGTTCCAGGGCTTCCATAGTGTTTGTCCAACCAAGGCTCCAAGAACTAGAAACTTAACCCAAAGCCATAAGGAACATGAGCACCAATCATAAACAAATGGAAAAACCCACAACAACATGGTTATCCAGGACAAGAAAAGGCTAGGAAAAACCATTGTTAATCCAGGCAATCCTCCATGCCAATGACAGCTCATACCAATAAACCAAATGCATGTACCATGCATGCCAAAACTAGCAAGGAAATCATACATGCAACTCGATAAAATAAAATTAATCCAACTATAGTTGTTGATCCATATGTTCCCTTGTGCTTTTTCACTTTCCTTTGCCTTATTTCTCCAATCCAATTGAATACTAGAGCGCTCGAGGCATGCTCCAACAATGCTCCAAGATTTCTCTAAGTGTGAAAGTGTATGAGAGAGTGAGAGAATAGAGAGAGAGCTTCAACATTGAACTGTCAAAAGGCTACACTCCAAAGTATAACACTGAAAAAAGCCATGAATTGATTCTCAAAAGCCTTCTTATCATTGAGGCCTCTATTTTCTTTAATTTTCCTTCAATTTACCTCCCATGCAAATTTGTGACCTTTCATCTCTCTTTTCTCCTAATTTCCATTATTTCATAAATAAAATTCCAATTAATGTCTCTACCAATTATTTTTTTAATTTCCTTAGCCATAATAAACCAAATGAACACCCACTAGCATGTTTTTCCCACCATTCAGCTTGGAATACTTGTCCTGTGACCTTTGTCTTATATATATATATTTTTTTACATGGAGAATCAACCAAGGGATGTTACAGTTTTCCACGTACCTTCGGGAGTATTTCCTTATAGATTTCAAAGGGAGACCATGGAAACCCCATCGATATCTTATTATCGGGATGAGGTGGCATGGTGGGGCCAATTTTGAGGCCTTCGTACAAGGACAGAGGACCCTAAGTTCACTTCTAATGTGAAAATTTCATTTTACCATAGAGTGGATGGTTCATTGGGAGCCATGGTAGGAAACATGTACTCAGGCTAATGTGGCAACCATGGAGGCAGACACATGCATATGCAATTGGGGTTTTTGTGGGGCCAAGTAGTCTACAAATAGGTGACACGTGGCACCCCTAGAGTGGATCCACGTGGAGGGTATGATTTCACCTCAACGGTAAAGGTAGATGATGTCACTCCAATGCCTCTACCCCTGTGATTTCTCGTGGAGTTGGGTGCAATCTCATCAGTATTTTATTCCTGGGGTAAGGTGGCAGTAGTGTGACCCACATGCACAACTACAAGGGGGAAGCATCGTAAGGTGTAGGAGGTGGAATTCCACATCACCTCAATGGTAAGGTTTGGTGACGTCACCCCAATGGATGATATGGTATGCCTCTAATACCAACATTATCCAAGATCTTTTTTTCAGTGATGTTAGCAGAATTGTATGAAAGAGCTTGTAAAAACCATGTATGAAAACACATAAAGAGGAAGAAACATAAAGGACATCATAAAGATAATACACACAAAATCTTGATAACAGAGTTCGTTTAGTGTGGACTACATCTCCAGGCCTTGTTTCAATAGTGGGGAGTTTGATTCATTCATCTCAACAAAAATGAAAATGAGTACATGGAAAAATAAATTATTATACCTCCATTTTTTTCAGATGACCTCAAAATGGACTGTTCAAATGCAAAAACAGACTGCACCAATGAAATCGTGCTAAAATTCCAGTAAAATGAGTATAAACTAGGCTATATTTCGCCCCTGTCAACTCTAGACCCCCTAGAGAATTTTTAGATTCAACAACAAAATATTTGCAGTAATATTTTGAGAATATTCCTCTAGAACCACGCCCTTAGGCTCCTGTGTGCAGGGTTTCGTCTCCGTACTAGTTCCGTCGGTTATTGGTTCCGAAGGGTCTACATTCCGCTACATCCATGGTTCCCCTGGTCAAATGAATGGGCATGTGTTTTTAAACAACATAGTGGATAGACTAACCAAGGATAAGTCATTGGCTCAACAACTGGCCCGTGCCATGTTCAGAGTTCCAATTAGGGTGGTCATGGTTTCCAACCCGGCGGACCCCCTATTTTGGGTTTGAAAACAATATATAATATATGTGTTTTTTAAACTTTCGTCATTACAATTTTGTAACTGTCGCACTATATATTAAACTATTGATCGATAATCATTGAATTAAACCACCCGTTGGTATTTAATATAACTATCTGTCGAACGTTGGAACTCCACCTGTGTTATTAAATTCTACCCACCAGTCATTAAAATCATTCTAACATTGTCCGCTATTTTTAACTGTCAGTTTTTATTTGGCAAGGCTTGAGTTGGTGTGTCTGCCAACGTTTTATTTGACCACCTATTTTGGTATTATGACCATCAATCATTTTTAAATTGCTTGTTGCCCCAATATAATAATCCGCAAAAATAATAATTTTTAAATTTGTTTAAAGCAATTAAACTACCCACCAAGTTGGCCAATTGGGGGCCAATTTGGCCGCCTATTGGGTGCCACATGGTATCATTTTATTGGTCCATGTGGCCCCATTCTATTGGGCCACATGGCCCCATTTTATTAGGCCACACCTTCCCACTAAGTTTAGTGGGGTGTCGCGATATTTGGTAGCTCTAACAAATTTAACTACAGTTAAAACCTTTGTTAATTTTATCATACCACCGCCAAATTTGACCACTTTTTTTACCATACCGCCAAACTAAAGTTGCTCCAAATTTATATGGTGACAAATAAATCTTGTCCTTTTGCTAACTTTGACCACAACTTTGACTGAGCATAAATTTTGCGTATGAACTCAGATTGAGGCACTGTTTGTACCATTGGAAAGCTTGAATAAATATATTCAATATAGATCTATTTCCACTACAATCCAAGAAATTATAATTTTTCCATTAGGGATCCTCCTGGATCGTTCCTCCCCACTGAAGGACTTTTGTTCCTCCAAAAGTATAAACAATATTGCAATCTTGATCTGCATAACAAATGTCTTTAACAGACCACACTTTATTCTCTTTCACCTTTCTAGTTCATAGCCATAAATGATGAAACCGACACCTGTATCCGTATGCAAATATGTACTTCTCAGTGCATATCCAACTTGCAAGATCCCAAACAAGACCATACTTGCCCAAAGAATATAACAAAATCATGGTCAAGTTTACAACAAAACCCATACCCATTTTTATCCAACTAAAGGTCAAAATACCACTGCGTTTCATACTCAAGTGATGTTATACATTTCATCACTTTTTACAATTTTTTTCCCATCTATGGGGACTTTACAGATCAACAAGTGATTTACAATGGTGGCTATTCTCAACTACTTAAAAAGGTTATACATCTCTTAATTAACCAGGTTAATGAGCTCTCTTCTTGTAGTTGGCTTCCTTGTTAAATTTCTTTAACAGTCGGTTCCTTCATAGGTGCTTTCATATTCTCTCGATCCTTCTTTGGGCATAGAACTAGATGGAGCTTCCAACATGTGGATTTCTAATGTCCACGCTTCTTGCAATGGCTACAAAGGTTTTCCTTCCTCCACAATTTCTTGACCTTATTTTGTGTATCCTTCTTGGGTGACATATGCTTCCTTGAATGGTTGTCTTTGGTGTGACTCTGGCGAGGATAGCTTTCCTTAGCTCTTCCCTTGAAATGCTCACTATCACTGGAATGTTTTGATGTGCTCTCAACATCTTGAATTGTCTCAGACTTGTCGCTTGAAGACTCCCTTGTCTCCATGATTTTGGGGTGTCTTTCTTCCTCTCTGACAAATCCCAATCCTACATATCGTGGTAGTTCCACCACTTGGGATTCACAATTCCTTGGCCATTAACTCCTAGGCCCTTTCCTTCATATCCCATATTCTTCATTAGCTTTGAACCAATTCTTGTAGTGTGCTTTTCAAAAGCACCAAAATCATCACCATAATGATAACATGAAACTAAAGAATCACTAGCACTCTTTACATTAGTTTTTTATTCTGAAGTGGGGGATGATTAGTTTGCTAAGCCTTCGTTGCACTTCAACTTTTCCAAGGCCTCCTCTATGGATTGTAAATAATGTCCCAATCCTTGCTTCTCCTTTTTTGATTCTTGTAGAAGTCTTCTTAATTCAAATTTATATTCTTGAATGCTCTGGTTGATATCCTCAAGTTCTTGGAGCCATGCATTCTTTGATTTTCTGCCCATCATTGGTCCAATACCTGCAATCCCAACAGTTTTGATCTTAGTTTCATTATCATAATTATAACCCAAGTCAATTTTTTTAACACCTACAATCTCAGCCCCTACAATCTTCATCTCATCGCCTGAATCAAATCCAAGGTCTTGTTGCATTGTAGTAACCATGTTTTGCTTCCCTTTTCTTCCATTCTTCTTGGACTTCAATTTTGGATGCAGTTTCCATCAATGCTCCTTGTCATTCCCTTCTTTATTTCAGTGAGTGTGAGAGGTTTTTTCTTCCTTTTTCCATGTTGTCATTGTCTTCTTCACATGGTTGACTTGTTCATACCTTCCCCTGCTTTCAAGGTGAATGGATTTCACAATATCCGCATCAAAAGTAGTGCGTTCAAACAAAAACAATGAATGTCAAAGATAATTATGTAGAAAAATAATATGTTTCATCAAATTATAAGTTGAATCTAAATGAATGTCAAATGTTAATGCTTGCTTCCTAAATTTCTCCGTGAAACTTTGAACAATTTGACCTCTGTCTTGTCTCAAATATTGTCATTCTATCATGGCTTTCTACCAATATCCAAATGGATGAAATTGTCCTTTTAATGCAGAAACAAATTCAAACCAAGAAGAAAGGAGTTTACCCATACTATTGCTATCTTTTTGAAGTTTTCTCTCCCGCCATACAAGAGTTGTGCCTCCCAATTGAAGAGAGGCCAACTAGATCTTTGCCTCATCCTCTTTGATCTATTGTATTTTGCAATACACTTCAATTTGTCTTATCCAACTGTTTAGTTGTTCTGCATTAGATTTTCCATTAAACATGGGAAAATAAAAATTTACATCCAACTTTATAAAAAAATTGTTTTTTATAAGCATTTATACATTGATTAGTAGAATGATGAGAAGAAGGTGAAGACTTAGAACATTCACCAGAAGATGGAGATGGAGGTTAAATAGGTTCTCCTTCGTTTCCTTGATTTACCGAAGCATTATCCTTTTCTTTATCTTCATTCTTTTCCTTCTTCAACAATTTCTTCTCATAGTTTTCAAACAATTTGTATACCTTATTTTCCACGTTATAGAAATCTTTACAAAAAGCTTGCTCCTCCTTTTACCAGTGTCTTCATCTGCCATTTTCCTTCTTCATGTTGCATGTCCAATCTCTAGGTCAAAAGACTTAAGTTTTCCTTCACCCTTTTTGAGCTTGGCCCTGGTTTTCATTCACACTCGCAATTCACTTAAGCAAGAAGACCACTCTGATACCAATCATGATCCAGTATCCCTCTAATACCAACATTATCCAAGATATTTTCTTCAGTGATGTTAGCATAATTGTATGAAAGAGCTTGTAAAATCCATGTATGCAAACACTTAAAGAAGAAGAAACATAAAGGAGACCATAAAGACAATGCACACAAAAACTTGATAACGGAGTTTGTCCAGTGTGGTCTACATCTCTAGTCCCTATTTCAATAGTGGGTAGGCCGCTTCATTTATCTTAGAAAAAAGTAAAAATGAGTACATGGAAAAATACATCGTTATACATCCATTTCTACCTATTACCTAAAAATGGGCTACTTGGATGAAAAAATAGACTGCACCAATGAAATCGTGGTGAAATTCTGGTTAAAATGAGTATAAACTTGGTTATATTCCACCCCTGTCAACTTTGGACACCCCAGAAAATATTTAGATTCCCCAGCATAATCTTTACAGGAATATTTTGAGAATATTCCTCTAGAACCGTGCTTTCACAGTTCCCGCACAAAGGATTTCGACTTTGTGTTGGTTCAGTTGATTATTGGTTTTGAAGGATCTACATTCCACTTCGTCCATGCTTCCCCTGGTCGAATGAATGGCATGGGTTTTTAAACAACACGGTGGGAAAACTAACCAAGGACGAGTTGTTGGCCCAACGGCTAGCCCGAGACATGTTAAGTGTTCCACTTAGGGTGCTCATGGGTTCCAACCCAATAGATCCCCTCTTTAGGGTTTTAAAACAATATATAATATATGTTTTTTTTTTCATTGCAACGTTGTAACCGCTGCACTATATATTAAAATGTCAATCTATATTCGTTGAATTAAACTGCCAGTTTGTATTTAATATAACTTCCTACCGACCATTGAAACTTTGTCTGTGTTGTTAAATTCTACTCACCAGTCATTAAAATTATTCCAACATTGTCTGCCATTTTAACCTTCGGTTGTTGCTTGGCAGGGTTGGGGCTGGCAGGTGCGCCAACGTTTTATTTGACCACCCATTTTGGTATTATATGATCATCGGTCATATTTAAACCACCCATTTCCACCAATATAATAATCCATCGAAATAACTATTTTTCCATTTGTTTAAAACAAATAAATCGGCCACCAATTTGGCAAGTTGCGGGCCAATTTGGCCACATGTTTGGTGTCATGTCGCCCCATTCTATTGGGCAACACCTTGACACTAATTTTAGCGGGGTGTTGCCATATTTGGCGGCTCTGCCAAATTTAAATCCAGTTAAAACCTCTACTAATTTTATTAGACCTTTGCCAAATTTGACCACTATTTTGGTTGGAACGCCAAACTGGAGTTGCTCCAAATTTATCTGGCGACAACTAAATCATGTATTTTTATCAAGTTTGACCACAACTTTGACTGAGCATAATTTTTTCATATGAACTCGGATTGACACATTTCTTGCGCCATTGTAAAACTTGCGGTGAGCTCTTCAATCTGGTCCTAATTTCACTATGATCCGAGGAATTTGACTTTTGAGGGCTTAGGGATCCTCCTGGATAAACGAATTTGAATGGAGGGCATTGCCCCAGGGTGATGTGGCATTGAGGGACCTTCTCAACGGTGTGACACATTGGAGGAGGAGTTTGTGAAGGGGTTTCAAACTCCATGTGATTGGTTCAAAAGCGCTCTCGTATATGTTGATGTGGCATCGTGACGTGACAACTTCCACGTAACCCTAGAGCTCTTCCCCGGTAGTTTCGATGGGAGACTACAAAGAAACCCGCCAAGATTTTATTCCCGAGGTGATGTGGCCATTAAGGGTCCCACACATGCGTACCTTACATATGTTATATTTATATATATTCATGTGTATGGAAATGTCTTGCAAACCATGGAAATGGGATAACATGGCATGACATGAAGGGAACGAAAGCTAGAGCGTAGAAATTACGCATGGTAGTGACATTTATATGACTTGGGTAGCCACGTGGGAACCACGAGGGCGCCACGTGGTAGGTCAAATGATGAGGAAAGTCCTGATAGGCTAGTCTTTTAATCGGTCATATCTTTTGATTCAGGAGTCAGATTGGAAAAAAAATTATTTCATTGGAAAGGTATTGCCGAGATGAACGCAATGATGTTATCCATTTTAATTAATATGGTAGTTGAAAAAGATCAAAAAAATTAGACCCCATTTCCATAACTGGACATTGTAGGTTGTGTCATCAAAGTAACTACCTCCTTCTACCCTTAGTAAGGTCTAGGGATAGTATGGGGTATGTAACATAGCTCACAATACTCCATTGTCACCACTTTTTACTTATCTGGTAAGTTTGTTACATTGACATATTTCTTCGTGAAAGTTTAAGATATTCATAAGTTAAAAAGAACCACATGGTGGCATGTCACTGCTTATTTTGTATAGATGAATTTTTTGCATGTAGGTTTAGTTTGTTTAGTTGAAATGATATGGTAGCCACGTCAAACACTAAGCCACTGGAATATTTATATATATTATCAATAAGTGCGACATAAATGTGTGTGAAGATGAGATAATTTTATTACTTGATTTGGTATTGGTGACACAATGTAATTCGCCTATCATATTTTTGGTAATGAATTTCCTCAAAACTTTATTAACCATTCAATCTTCAAAAATGTAAAAAAAAATAAAAACAATAAAAAAGATTATTTAAATTCATCCATTTTTTATAAAATACGCTCTCAAACAAAAATAATATTTTTTTAATAAAATTTTGTATTTAAAAAAATAAACTAAATATTCACATCATTGTAAACATGCATCCTACTTAAGAAAATGATAATTATGTTACAGCGAATAATCAAAATATTCTTGTCATCCATATTGGTAACTAAATGTATCACAAACATCTTGTTCTTCATGCTAATTTTATTTAGCAACAACATAATAAGAGAATATATTACAACATAATTTATGTATAATTTATTTTATTAGATTAATTTTAAGTGGATGTGAAGAATGCTTTATATTTTCTATTTAAATTCAATTCTTCATTATAATGAATTTTAATTATGTTATTAAATTTATGTAATGTTTTCCAAATTAAGAAATATTTATTCTTTATATTAAAAAATATAAATATAAAAAAAGTTTAAATATGCACATCCCAATGTTATTATAATTCCAATTACAGTTATATTTATACATCAAGGACTAAGGATCACTTTACTAGCTTACCACAATCAGAACACTTTACAAACTTACCAAAATCATACGCATCATGTGAGGTATTATATTTTTAATCACACATATCGAGGAGTATAAGGATCACTTTACAAATTTACGACAATTAGAACAGTTTACAAACTTACCACAATCATATGCATCATGTAACATATATATATATTTCTAATCACATATATTTTTCCTCACGAACAACCCATTATCATATCATTTCCATTGATTATATCTCGAAGACTATAACTACTACTTATTTGGAGATATAATGATCACAAGAATCACAATCTAATCAATATATATGCAAATTAAGCCAACAAAGCTAAGTATTTATCATTATATTTGCTATGAGATATTATCATTTTATCATCATTCCTATGGGATCTATCAATTGACATTAAATTTTAAGCTCAAGCTTCCTATTTCTTTCCTCTCACGCCTCTTTGGATTCCATCAGTAATGAGTTTAGCGACTTAGTGCTTGATTTATGTATATAATCGAGTTCATGAATATAATCTAGGTGTTTTTTGTTACTATAAAAATCTTCCATTGCTTGAAAAACACAAGTCTTAAAATCTTCCATTGCTTGATCATTGGCGTACGTAAAATTGTTACCGCATTGCATATTCCTTTCAACGAAAAAAGAAAAAGAAAAACATAATTCTTAGCGGAAAAAATTCGTGTGTGCAATTATGAATTTTCATATGATTTTTTTTTCAAATCAGTTGGCATCCAATGAGGATAGGAAATAAGTTGAGAATATAATTGTGACCTTAAAAATTTAAATACAAGCAAAGTGAAATTGCATTTGTCAAAGTGCACACTAATATTTGCATTAAAGTGAAATGAACAAATGGTTGGAGAATCGGTTTTGTCAAAAAGCATGACAATTCATGTAGTAATGTGGTTTGCATTCAATAAATAGGAATAGTTTCTTAATTATAAAGTTTTTTTTCAAACCATTAGGCATTTGAATTCTAACACTACATATTTTGCAATTGGTTCTTTGTTTTTATTAGCAAGGACGAAATTTTTTCACTGACAAAAAAAAACTCAATTACTATATACAACTATAGTTGGAAGGCGCAACACCATAATTGAGAATGCAATGAACATAATGTCTCTATACATTGTAATACTGATGCTTGCAAAAAATAGGGAAGTAAATATGTAAATCATGTTTGAGAACAATGTTTGGGAGAAAGGTAGAAGAAAGACAAATATCTTAAATCGAAAAGTGTGTAAGTGTGATGCACACTAGAAGTAGATGTTGATCATAGCTTTTCTTATTTCGATAATAATGTTGTCAACTATTAAAGTGAAAATCCCTTGGATGTGGAGTGTCCTTAGATGGAAATTGTGGACGATATGTTGTGCTTATATTGTTGGAAGCTTGTCGTAGCAATACTAGGTAGTGCTCTTGTAGGTGTGGCATTTGCAACATGTAATCAACTCTACAACCATTTGTTTCCAATGTGCATTCAACATTATGCTCATAACTCAACGTTATATTTTCTTTACAAAGTATGCATTTAGCTAAGTTTGGATGTATAATTTGTTTGCATTTTCTACAAAATCGTTGGAAAGGAGGAGAGAACACATTTTTTTGGTTTTAGTACTCATTGTACTTGCTTTGTAAAAATATTTGATCGTTAATTTGGAATATGTTTAGAAAAAATGTGAAATTTTGTACACTAGAAGAAAAATATTGTTAATAGCATAAAAAAGCGTTGAGAAAAATGCTTGTGTTCTTGATTTCACAAAAGATAATAAATGTGCTCTTGTAAATTCATCATTAAGAGCATCAACAAAACTTGTTGATCCAGAATGCAATTGTTGCTTGCCTTTTGCATCGATTCTGACAATGTTTTTCAACAAGTTGATTGGAGTGATTTTTTATGTCAATTGATGTTGGATTCTGGAAAAATGCTCTTTGTGACTGTCATTCAATTGTATCTGTAACAAAATGAATTATGCATATTTCTTATGCAATTTTTATAGGAATGTCGAAATAAATGTTAATTTCCTAAAGATAGAAAACAAATAAAGAACGTGACGCGAAAAAAAACAAAAAAAAACTAAAAAACAAAACTAAAAAAAACTAAAAACAAAACTAAACTAAAAACTAAAAAACTAAAAACTAAAAAAAAACTAAAAACTAAAAAAACTAAAACCAAAAAACCAAAAAACCAAAAAACCAAAAAAAAAAAAACAACAACAGAACAAAACAAAACAAAAAAACAAAAAAAAACAAACTATTCAGCTTTTGGAAAAAATGCATAATTGGTTATTGTAATAGCAAACTTATAATTACAGTGTCGCTTGGTGTTTCACGATCTTTGATATTTAGTTCAAGTTGCTTGTTATTTTGTTGAAAACCTATCACTATTGTTGCGATGGAGCCAACAACATATGTATCACTTGATACAAGGAGGTTGTTTATTGTTGTGTCTAGAGCTAGTCTATAGTTCTTGTGAATTTGTGGTATTATTTGAACTATAGTTCTTTGCTACACCACTATACAACATTTGCATCGTCCCTTTCATAAATTACTTTGTTTCTAATTACAAGTTCTATAATGCAAACATTGTTTCTGACACTAAAGATGCCTTCAAAACGTTTTATTAGACTATTGCTCATGTTTACTATGATTGCTAGTTGACTGACATTGTCAACTAGCCTTTGTAGGTGAGTTGGGGTTTCTATTTTGTGTTGGGCCATAGACAATCAGGGCATCGCCCTCGAAAACCTTTGTATGTGCTTCTGAGAATAGTTCAATGATTGTGCAAGGACTCGTTGGTTGCATTGTTTTTAGTCTATGCATTTGCAAAGTCAGAATGATAGACATACAAAAATAATGTAATTGATTTGATGCAAAAGTACACATAACTCTGATATTTTTTTTATTTTGATCTTCTTCTATTTGTCCATGAAGCGTCTAGCCACTACACATATTTTTTTCCATATTGTTGTAAATAGTTAGAGAAGTTGTTTTCAAAGAAACAAAATGTAAGAGATTAAATTTCAAACGAATGTATAAAAAACTTCACAACTATGTATGCTGGGCAACAATACATGATATAGTTTGTTGTTAGCTATAATATGTTGTTTGGTCAAATTAGAATATATGGAAACACATGTTTATAAAGCAAAAATAGCAATGGAATAGAGAGAATAAACAAAGAATAAAGCATTATCAATGAAGTTCACAACATAAATCAATATACAACATTTTTTTTTGTCTTTATCTTTATAAAGCATAACTAGTTGATAGGCAAACGTTTTGGATTAGCGGCAATAAAATATCTAGTTTATAGATTTCATTGATCATAACAAATAAAGTTTGTTTGGTAAACGTGTTTTCCAAAACCATTATGGCTGGAAATGACAATTGATTTTTTTAATCGTTTAATGACAATTGATTTTTTTAATCGTTTGCACAAGATGAACTATGAAAGAGAAAATGTAGCCAGGAATGTTTCCTAATATATAGAAAATGCATTCCAAAAAAAATTATAAAACTATCAGAAATATTGAAATGATCATAAAACTATCACGAACATGGCACTAGAAGGCTAAATTACCATTAAGAGAACACATAAGTAGCCCATTCATCAAAAGGTATTTCAAGGTTGGAAAGATATGATTATGAATGCAACAAAGAACACGTGGCTAAGGATGATAGAGATAAGAAAATATAATTTGATTAATGTCACTAAAGACCAAAAAAGGTCAATGGGACTTAAAAGTACCATCTAGTAATGAAACACTGGGAGTGACTACCACAATGTCACAAAAATATTAGTGAGGTAGAGGAGGAAAACAAAGACATCCATGTTAAACCACCGACCATGGAAGATCCAGTCACCACCTATCAACCTACTTTCAAGATTACTACAATAATTAGGCTAAAATAGATATCCCAATTTATGATACCAACATCCATGTTAAACCACCAACCATGGAGGATCCAATCACCACTGTCAACCTACTTTCAAGGTTACTACAATAATTAGGCTAAAATAGATATCCCAATTTGTGAGAACATGAAATCTTGTCAAGAATATTGTGGAAATGCATTTATTGAATGGTTGTAATACATATGCATTTATCAATTTACTTACCATGGGAAATCTTTTTACAGAACCTAAGTGAAAATACTATGCAAATTTGGCCGAATAGATACCCTATTTAGGGTTGCAATGCTTCTAGGATGCATGGATCTTTCGATTTGAGTAAGAGTAGGAATATTTTAGTTCTTGAGAAAGTCTAATGCTAATATCTTAAATTAGGGTGAGATCATGGGAAAGTAAGAAGCAACGAGTTAATTTTGAGACTTAACAACTAAGAAGAATAGAGAGATTGTGGGAGAAAAACAAGAACATAGTTAAGTTTGATCTATCATAAATTTATAAGCTGAGGGATAGTGAGCATAGTTAAGTTTAAGCTCTTTAATAATGTAAATGCATTTTCAAATAAGACACATTTCCAAAAAAAACTACTCACAGAAAAAATAATTATGAAAATAATTTGGAAGGTAATAGCTCAAAATAAATATCAAATTACGGACTCTCGATAGAATGGACATATGCTCTATTTTATTATGAGTGTTTGATTATGGGTCTTGTTATGGACTCGAAACAACAACTTACAAATGGAAAATATGGATAAAGTTCTGTTGAATTTTTGTAGCTACGGTCAGTCTTCGTAATAGATATTTTAGCCCTCAAAATATTTGTAAGACATGTTCTTCATGATGGCTTCAAAAAGAGGGAATTTTGAATTTTAAAATATTGATTTTTTTCCTCCAAATGTAATGTCGACCCTCCTTCAAGTCAAGACGGCCCCATTGAAGGGACACACCCATTCGTGTTCCTTGAAATGCCTCTATATAGGACATTCGTCCTCCTCAAAAGAGAAAGAATTCATATCACTCATGAGGTAGAATTCAAATCATCATAAGGACGAATTTGAGGTCAAATTTGAGGAAATAATACGATGGAATATGAGCCAAACGAGTTTCTATAGGGTAAGAAAAATCTGTGGCAGATCAAACTCTAAGGTAGGACGAATTTGTGGCAAAATAGACATCTGAGGCAGGTTGAATCTGCGGTAGACTGGACATCCAAGGCAAGGTGAATTTTTGGAAGAACAAACTCTGATTCAAGCCAAATATGTGGTAGACCATACATCTAAGGCAAGACGAATATGCAATATACTAGACATCTAAGGCAAGACGAATATTTGATCGACCAGACATCTAAGTCCAGATGAATATCTAGTAGACCAAACTCTAAGGCAGGTTGAATCTGAGGTAGACAAAAGCTGAAGCAGACATCTGATTCAGGCTTAATTTGAGGCAGGTCAAATATCTGGGCAAGTTGTTTAACCACATTTGACCTGGTTTTTTGCTATTAGTCAGTTGACTTTATTTTTACTATAAGGATCATATTATATCTCATGTTGAAGTAAATAATTTATCTAAGGAAAAGGTTGTTTGGTTGATCCAAATGGAAATTCGCATCCACTGTAAGTGTTGTAACTCAAAAGGCTATAAATTTGGGCCTCACTTTGTAGAAGGATAGATTGTTCCATGCAATGTAGTTGTAACAACATTTTTCTCTCTTAATAATGAATTGATTTTTATGGTGTATTTTGTTTGCTCTTCTCATGTTTTTGGGTTGTATTCAGTTTTCACATTCTTTATCAACTTTTTGTGCTAGTTCATCTCCTTCTCTCTCTTGGTTCTGGATCTTAGCCCCCAATATTTGTATCATGGGTTTTTCCCCAAGTGGATTTTCCTAGGGTAAAATTATTGTGTATCTTGCTTGGATGTCTCTTTATGATCCTACTGGCATTTTGTTTCTACTATTGATTTA
The DNA here is from genome assembly GCA_034641835.2 of Pinus albicaulis. Lineage (NCBI taxonomy): Eukaryota > Viridiplantae > Streptophyta > Pinopsida > Pinales > Pinaceae > Pinus > Pinus albicaulis. The sequence goes on along the minus strand of CM076578.1, from coordinate 1,758,322,897 downwards.
TTCTATGTGATTTCTTAATGACTAATGGAAAATATGAAAAAGACTAAATCATTAGAATTAATTATCAATTTATAAGACCTATGAAAATTCAACATGGTTTCAAAGTTATCGTTGAAGAGTTGCCTTGAAGGTGTAAGGTCAAATATAAGTCAAGTTAACACAGGAAGCTAGGATGAAGTCTCTGGGGAAGAGAATTAAAGTTAGGGCTTTGTTTAGGATGAGTTTAAGAAGATATTCCATTGAAATGTTGTGTATAATACATGCCCTAACAAAGGTCTATCAAGGTCGTGAAAAATGAGCATAAAATTTTGTTTAAATTTATTCTTTATTATGTTTATAGGAGAGAAGTGCCAAACATTCGAACAAAACCTATCAAGCCTCATTTTAGGGTTGAATTTCCTGCGTACAAATTTCTGAGGTATGGTCCAAAAATGCCTTATTTTAATCTCTGATAAGCCGAAAAGCCTCAGTCTATTATAGTGGGCCAAGAAGGCCTCAAAGCATGTTTCAGAATGCCTCAAAGCATGTTTCAGAAAGCCTCAAGACATGCTGCAGTAAGCCAAGGAGACTCAGAAAGTGACCAAAAGAAATATTTCTATCTAAAAGCCATTTGTGCATAAGATTTAATAATTTTTTCTTTAATCCTTAGATTTTTAAAGGAATTGGACTGATGCTTTAGCAAAAATGATAAGTTTGAAGTATCTCATGCGTAAGTTCTCTTGGAAGATGAGTTATGACTACTAAGGAATAATAAAAGATACAAGACATATCGTTTAATTCATGGTTTGAAGGATTCTATTGTGTAATATTCTGGATAGGAAATAGACAACAATATAAAGCAACATAAACAGACAACTACCACAAATAGAGAGACATCATGAAAATTCTACAAATATGGAGAAACATTGAGCCATTTTATTATAATATGAAAGATAACAATGGGTACGAAGGTGATCTGAATAATGGCACCTTAGCTTGCTCAAGGCAAGCTGGAAATACTCTCAGAATATCCCATTGAATGGATGCTCTCTATATGACTGCGTAACTCCTGAAACTGTTGTTGTTGCTACTACTACTAGAATGGAGCTGCTCTTTTGGGTTGTTCCCCTGCTCAGAAAAATATGAAACTCGGAATATAAGCTCTCCTCCAATAACCCGAAAAAACCCAGGAAGGAATCCTGGAATGGCTGACCCTGGAATTTGACCTCCCTTGGAAAATCACACAGTCCAAGTGAGTATGTTGGCCCTGAATTGATAAAATGAAAATGATGGCCTCCTCCTACTACAAAATATGATTTGTGAAGGGTTGATCCCTTCACAATACTCCTAGGCTGAAATCCCTGATCTCCCTTCTCTCCCAGTGTTGCCTCCTCTCAAGACTGTGTAATCCCCAAGTGTGACTATGCTGCCTTAGTGACTGTGTGCCCCTGGCTGAACAGTGCTAAGTGCTATGTCCTGGAAAAAAATGGTGGATCTCCTCACCTGAGAGGGCACTCGAAGTCCCCCGAGGCTGAGGTTGGGGCCTCCTCTCGGAGACACCCGTGTGTTGAACAGCACTTTCAAACTTCGCTAAACAGCAAAAGCGTGCTCAATGTCTAAGGACAGAAAATCAGAAGATGCATAATAGAATGATTGAATGGTGAGCCTCCTCTCCCTTTTATGCTTGAGCTCCCTTGGGCCCCACTCAACTGTGTTTTCCCTCCTTGGCCACGCTATCCCTGCCACTGCGTTGTCCTGGCCCATGCTTCCCTTTTCCCTGTGTTGTCACTTGGCTCTCCTAGGCCCCACGCTACCAACTAAATTTTCCTAAGTGACTTTAGGGAATTATTATCTCCTAACTGTGGGTTATGGGTCCCATCACCCCCTTTATTAACTGACTAACATTAGGAAGGCAAAATCTAAACAAAATTTATATTGCCAATTAGTTGTTGCTAATTGGGAACATTACAGTCCTCCCCGCCAAAATGTTGCTTGTCCTCAAGCAACTGCAAAGACGGATGCTGCAAAATCTTCTCACTCTCCCAAGTGGACTACCGGTATGGCTAAGGTCATCGGTAGACCAAGTCCCCTACCTCAAACTTCCTCTCTACCCTTCCCCTGTCGACATACAGCTTCTGCTAGTTCTGTGTTGTGGCTAAGTTATCCTTAAGAGCCCTGAGTATATCCTGACTCTCTTGGATCTAATCCTTGGCACTAGGGGCCTTTCTAGCCCCAAACATAACATCATAAAAAGTTAGAGCACGTTATCCATAAAAAGCATAAAACGGAGACATATTGATATACATGTGGAAAGTGGTGTTGTAGCAGTATTCCCCCAAATGTAGCCAACGAAGCCATGCCTTCTGCTGCCCTGTGACATAGTTTCGCAAGTAGCCTTCCAGCCACTTGTTCACTATCTTTTTTTGTTCGTTCGTCTGAGGGTAATAGCTGGTACTCGGAGTCACTGACTATGGTCTTCGGGAGACCATGCAATCTGAAAACATCCTGGAAGAACAACTATGCCATTTTTGCAGCTGTGTACCGTGTGGATATGGCGAAAAATTGAGCATACTTTGTCAGTTGATCACATAATACAAAGATGCAGTCCTTGCCCTGCACCGTGGGCAACCCAGTGATGAATTCCATCGAAATGCTTTCCCACTTTCCTTCTGGAATGGGAAGCGGTTGAAGTAATCCGGCTGGGTGGCTCATCTCCCCCTTGTTCCTCTGACATACCTCGCACTCCTTGACATGCCGGAGTACATCCTCCTTGAGGCCTCTCCAAGAGAACCTCTCCCTAATGGCCCTGTAAGTCTTCGTGAATCCCTGATGACCCGAAAATGGTGAGTCATGGGAGGAACACATTATCTTCTCCTTGAGCAAAGAACCCCCAGTCAAGAAGATCCTCTCCCTGAATTAAATAAACTCGTCCATCACCCTATACCTGTCATCTTTGAGCTGGCCATCCAGCACCTCACAGGAATAACGGTCCTTGGAGTACTCCACCAGTAGCAGAGCCCTCCAATCTGTGTCTATGCTCATCAAGGACAACATTGCCGATTTTCAGGATAGATCATCGGCCACCACATTATTCTTCCTTTTGACATACTCAATGTCAAATTCATATGCATGGATCTTATTGACCCACTTCTGTTGCATCTCCTACAACTACTTCTGCTCTAGGAAAAACCAGAGGTTGTTGTGGTCAGTCCTCACCTGAAATATTTTTCCCGCCAGGTGCTGCCAGAACTTGGCCAATGCATGCATAATGGCCATCATCTCCTTGTCGTATCTAGGATACAACCTAGATACGATAGCGGCAAGCCACAAAAGCTTGAAAACCATAGGATACAACCTCTCATGCGGCAACAGCTTTCTGCTCTCGAAAGCTATGGGGTGGCCTCCTCACATCAAAACTCCACCCACCCCCTCTCCTGAAGCATCACACTCCAAGAGGAAGGGCTGTGTGAAATCCGGCAAAGCCAATACTGGGAAGCTACTCATCACCTCCTTAAGCCTATCAAAGGCTCTCTACGTTGTGTCCGTCCAACTGAATGCCCCCTTTTTGGTGAGGTCTGTGAGGGGTGTAGCAAGTTTGTAAACCCCCTTGACAAACTTCTGGTAGTAGGTGCAGATTCCTACAAACCCCCAGAGTTCTGTCACATTCTTCAGCTCCTGCCATTCCGAGATCACCCAGATATTCTCCTCATGGACCCTCACTCTGTCCACACCAATGATATGCCCCAAATAGAGCATCTATGTCAACCCAAACTCGCACTTGGAGAGCTTAGCGTAGAAATGTTGCTCTTCCAAGATACGTAGTACAGCCTCAATGTGTGGCAAGTGATCCTCCCAAGTGTGGTTGTATTAAGGATATCATCAAAGAATACCAGCACGAACTTCCTCAACTAACCACAGAAGATGTGGTTCATACAAGACTGGAAGGTGGCCATTACATTGGTTAGCCCAAAGTGCATCACCAAAAACTCAAAATGGTCGTAATGGCATCTGAAGGTCGTCTTGGGGACATCCCGGTCCCTCATTTGGATCTGATGGTAACCCAACCTCAGATCAATCTTGGAGAAGAATTTTGATCCCCTCAGCTTATCCATCAACTCGTCAATCCATAGAATGGGGTATCGGCTCTTCATCGTTTTACTGTTTAGATCCTGGTAATCGATGCACATCCTCAGTGTGCAATCCTTCTTCTTCACCAATACAATAGAAGAAGAAAATGGGCTAGTACTAGGCAAGATGTGTCCCAGTGCTAAAATCTCGTGAATGTCTCTCTCAATATCATCCCTGTAGGCTTTGGGATGCCTATAGGGTGTGGTAATCATAACTTGTATACCCTGCTCAAGCTCAATGGTGTGCTCAAATCCCCGATCTAGTGGCTATCCTGTAGGTATATCCCCAAAAACTGTAGCATACATGTCCAAGATCGACTGCACATCTGGGTGAACTACCTTCCATGTGGCCCCTTCCTCTGAAATATGCAGCTCCACTGCCCACTCTATATCTCCCTTCCGGAAGTCTGCCTCATCCGGTGTGCTGAAACTGTCTGTGGAGGATAGGTGTGCATGCCTCGGATCATCACATGCTTACTGCTCTTCTTGTCCATCCACTCCATCTCCAAAGTCTCCCAGTATGTGGTGACCTTCCCCAGCATGATCAACCACTGCACTCCCAGCACCACGTTGGTGTTTGTAATGTCGACCACAAAAAAATGATATGTCATTGTATAAGTCCCCATGGTCACGGCTAATGCCGGAACATATCTGGCACACTGCATAGTTCTGGCACCCAGTACCAGTACGGAGAATCCATCAAAGCTCTATGTATGTATGCCCCTCCTCTCTACCAGTTGGGCATCAATAAAGTTGTGAGTGGCCCCATTGTCGACTAGAACTGAAACACGTTGTCCTTAGATGGTGCCATGGACACACAATGTCAAATACTTTGGAACCCCTCACAAAGAAGCAAGGACTCCTCCTGTGGGTGCAAATGCTGCTCCTCTTGCTCCTGGGGGAGGACGTGGTGGATGATCCCCTCTCTTCACTACAGCGTTGGCCTCTATCTCTATCCCCTCATAAGCATATTCTTCCCCCTCACTATTGGAGAAGACCTCTATGTAATGTGCCTTCCCCGCAGCACATCGATGACCCGATGCCCATGGCTCCTGGCATGTGAAGCATAGCTTCCTCCGTCTCAATTCTCTCCAGGTATCATCATCCAAAGGCCTTTGGCCTTGGTTCCCCTTTGGAGGTGGAACTCTCATTTCCTTCCCCTTCAGCTGAAATGTCAGTCTCTGGGGGAAAGGAGCTCTAGTCCTGGAAAAATAATCCTTCAAATCTCTAGTCCTCCCGACTGCATCCTGAAGTGTAGCAGGCCTTGTGGATCTGACTAGCCCACACAGAGGTTCTTCCAACCCTTCAATGAACATGTAAATCCTCCTAGCTTAGGATAATTCAGGCACCATCATAGAAAGCCTCAAGAACTCGGAAATGTAAGTTTCAAGGTTCCCGGCCTTCTTGAGCTTTGTCAACTCAACAAAATGCTCTTCCGAATCTTTTCACTCAAACCGCTCCACCAACCTCCGTGTAAAATCTGCATACAATGTCACTGCCGAGTGACCCAGCGTGGCCACCCCATGGAACCACCAGTCATGGGCCTCTCCCTCAAGTTGCAGCGTTGCCACCTTAATGGCCTCTCCCTCTGACATTTGATTAAGCTAGAAATAAATGTCCAGATTCTCCACCCAAGCTTTCACTGAACATTTAGAGGACCCGTCAAATGTTGGCAAGAAAAACCTGCCCACAATATGTTGCATCTCACCTCCCTGTGTGTACCCACCACCTCTTTTCTCGTTGCGGGATCTGTTGTCCTTCTTGAGGTGGAAAAAATCATGGAAAGTGAGAGCTTCACCAAACTCTCACCCGTAGGAATGATACTCTGCAAAATAATCCTCAAATGAACCACTTCCGGCTCTTGAGGTCCTCTTATCCCGGTGCCTGAAGTCATAAATGTGGGAATCGTGGAACGTGGGGGAGTGAGTGGTACTACCTGTTGTGTTGTGATCTTCTCCTGAGCGTGATGAGAAGTGTCGGATCCCTCAATGATGTGAAAACCCCTTGGGGTTTCCCGCTGTTTGTTATCCGCGGCAAACTTCTTACCCATCTCCTCTATCTTCCTCGAGAGCTCCTACATAGATTTCTGGAGGAGATTCGCAAACTCCTTCCCTTCATCTCTTTCATCTGTTAGAGGTTCTTCCTCCTCTGCGTCCACCACTCGAACGTAGTCCCCTTCTCGAAAAGTGGCCTCGAGTCTCCGCTCTCGACTCTTGTACCTCCTTCCCCGGTAAGTGATATATGGTTTTCCTCTTGGTGTCATAAACTGATCTGCTCCACAGGCCGAGCCAAGTCTATGAGCTCTGATACCACTGTAATATTCTGAATATGAAATAGACAGCAATATAAATCAACATAAACAAATAACTACAGCAAATAGAGAAACATCATGAAAACACTGCAAATATGGAGAAAAACTAAGTCATTTTATTATAATCTGAAATATAACAATGGGTACAAAGGTGTTCAAAATTTTAGCACCTTGGCTTGCTCAAGGCAAGCTGGAAATACTCTCAGAATCTCCCACTGAATGGTTGCTCTCTCTATGATTGTGTAACTCCTGAAACTATTGTTGTTGCTGCTCCTGGAACTACTGCTACTGCTGGAATGGAGCTGCTCTTTGGGGTTGTTCCCCTACTTAGAAAAATATGAAACTCGGAATATAATCTCTCTTCCAATAACCCAGAAAAACATAGGAAGGAATCCCGGAATGGCTGACCCCGGAATTTGACTTCCCTTGGAAAATCACGCAATCCAAGTGAGTACGCTGGCCCTAAACTGATAAACTACAAATGATGGTCTCCTCCTAGGGAAAAATATGATTTGTGAAGGGTTGATCCCTTCACAATACACCCAGGTTGAAATCCCTGATCTCCCTTCTCTCCCAGTGCTGCCTCCTCTCAAGACTATGTAATCCCCAAGTGTGACTGTGATGCCTTAGTGATTGTGTGCCCCTAGCTGAAGAGTGCGAAGTGTTATACCTTGAAAAACAAACGTGTATCTTTTCACCTGAGCGGGCACTCGAAGTCCCCCGAGGCTGAGGTTGGGATCTCTGCTCGGAGACACCCGTGTGTTGAACCACACTTGCAGGCTTCGCTAAATAGCAAAAGTGTGCTCAATGTCTAAAGACAGAAAATCATAAGATGCATAATAGAATGACTAAATGGTGAGCCTCCTCTCCCTTTTATGCTTGAGAGCCTAGCTCTCCCTTGGGCCCCACTCAACTGTGTTGTCCCTCCTTGGCCACGTTATCCCTGCCACTGCGTCATCCTGGCCCATGCTGTCACTGCGCTGCCTGGCCTACGCTGCCCCTTTCCCTGCATTGTCACTTGGCTCTCGTGGGCCCCACGCTGCCAACTAAATTTTCCTAAGTGACTTTAGGGAATTATTATCTCCTAAGTGTGGGTTATGGTTCCCATCACCCCCTTTATGAATTGACTAACATTAGGAAGGAAAAATCCGAACAAAATTAATATTTCCAATTAGTTGCTGCTAATTGGGAATATTACATATTGTGTAAGATGTTTAATGCAAACACTTCATAATAATGAGATGTTCAATGATGACTATGAGGCTTGGGAATACAAAGGCCAAGAAAAGCTATGCGGAAGTCTTCCAAAATATAAGGTTTGATGCTTAGAATGTAAGGTATGTACCATTGCTCAATTCACTCATAATGATTTCATTTCGATCAAAATGTTTATTTTGGAAACATTCTTGTACACTTCAGCGTGACTAAATGATCATGCAATAAGCCTTGTTAATGAATATGCTTGGTTGAAAAGTATAAATCAAACTTGTCTCATGAAAAGAATAAATATTGTTTATAATCTACTTCTTGGTCAAACCATAGGAGTGTGGCAAAGATATGATATGTTTCCTTACAACAGTCATAAATGAATTATTGAAGAAATATAGTCATAATAAGTATGAATGTTGAAGGATTCATTTCACCTACAAGTTCACTGATAAGATTCACAAGAAATCTAAAGCATAAAATTCATCTTGATACTTCAAGAAGCAATGGTAGTATCACAATTCAGATTGTGGAAATACAAAGCCACACAAGGGAATTATGTGATCTATATACATTTGCTGAACATTTCAACCTGTATTTCTTCTTTGAAAATGTAGTATGTTTTCAAGAGCGAGGTGTCTTGAAGCTACAAGCTCTTGAAGTATTTTGTCATGAAACTTGCACTGAAAAATGCATTTGCATTTGTTGCTAATATTGATTGTTGATACTAAGGTATTTGGATGCGACTGCTTTTTCTCAATCCTGGAGTCTATTCCTTGCGCTCTAAGGGAGTCAAAATTCAGAAAAAGGATCACTGCCATGAAGTAATTTCGTGGGTATTACCTTCACTTTTGAATTGTTAAGCTTACAATAAAAAAGAGGTCGACTTCCTCTTCAAGGCTGGAGACTGAAGTCATCTTGAGAAAAATGAGTTTTTTACAAAACTAGAAGTGTTTTGATGAAGTATAGAGTACTTGGATTAAAATGATCGAAATCAAATTTTAGTTGAGAATACATGGTTTCTAGAATATAATTTCTACTAATGAAGCAATAACCAAGTATGTTGTGGGTCTGTCACATTTTTCTTGATGAAGAAAATTCATTAGAAGGTCCTTGATCTTGACTGACATAGATGGAACGTCCTTTGATTGATGACGTGATGGATTTCATCATATATGTGAAAATTTTGTATATGACAAAATTTGGTAGACCTTCAAAAGATGTAGATAAAAATTATAGGGTTTGTAAACCCTAGCAAACTAGAATTTCCTAGGGTTTGTGAGCGTGACCTAGATTAATGTTTCCATTGAAAGAAGAAATCCTAGCTCATGCAATGAAGTAGTGGAATCATTCTAAGGATGAGGTTGATAAATTTACAATATGGATGCAAGAAGGCCAAGATCAAGAGGCAGTTGACATTTCCATATAATCCTCAAAAGATAAGTACTTTATATCTCTCTTACTTTATTATTGTTGTTGTTATTGTTTTATTATTAGTTAGTCTCTTGACTTAATTTCTTTTGTTGCGTTATAATCATTCTTAAATGGCCTCCTAAGGAGGATTACAGTTACATAGTAAAGACTACCAAGGATATGGTAGCAAATGGAAGTAATGGAAGAATGAAGTGAAGCTTGTGACAAGAGGACTCTCCCAGAATCAGTGATTTGTGTTTATAGATATTGTACTAGAAGAGATCTGAGCTTATAGGGAGAAGGAATATCAAAAAAATTGAAGTATACCTTGACATTCAATGCAACATATGGTGACATAGACAATTACAAAGAAATATTTGAGAAGGTTCTCACAAAAATAGGGAGAGGATCATGAAAATAAATTTGCTCCAGTTACTAGGTACACTTCTATTAAAAGTATTGTTTCTTTTGTTATGGAATTAGATTAGATGGATGTAAAGTTTTTTTTTTCTCAATGAAGAAATTGAGGAAAAGTGTACATGGGACCATCTAAAGGATTTGAGGGTCATGAAGGAGTCTTCTTCTTGAAAATAGCATGTTGTACCTCATACTTGGATTGCTTGATCAAATTTGTTCCTACATGATTTGTTTTTTACGGAAGCAGAAGAACTCATGTGTCATAGGGAACAATTGTGGTATAAATGTTTGCTTCTATAATAGGAGGAGTTGTCAGGGAGCCTTGTTTTATCTTCAGAGGGAGTTGATCTCTGAGTTCGAGATGAAGGACCTAGATTTGATGCATTTCCTCCCTGAATAATATTGTTGAGATCCCTTAGATATTTTTGGGATGATGGACTATCATGAGATCTTTATGCTATATAGTTGATATGCTACAGTAACTAGAAAGTTGTAGTGGCATAGGGAGAAACCAAGATTACCACAATAGGATCTATTTCAGAACAAGCACCTAGACAGGGTGACAGAAAAGTAGTTGATCATCTTATGTTTGAGCCAAGACATGTGGTTCAACATATGTCGAAGTACCAGCATGGTACAGTTTGTTATGGCACCAAAAATTATGGTTTGATATAATGAATCAAAAATTTAAGTACAACTGCAAATATATAAAGGTTCAAATTGGGAAGAGAGTGTAGTAGATAGAAAGACTTAATCCAGATATTGCTTCACTTTGGGCTCCATTACAATTTCTTAGATGAGAAGGAAGCAGACATCTGTTGCACTCATTACTACAGAGGTTGAGTATATTGCAACTTGGTTTGAATTATGAGAAGAAATATGGCTTCAAAAACTACTTGCAAGATTGTTTGATTAAGTGCAAGTGATGACCATGATGACAGGTCAAAGCACTGTGAGATCTAGTACCAAGACATGGTATAAAAGGAAGAAATTTGGTTCCAATACTATTCTACAATCAAGCAGATTGTTGACAAAGCCTTTGTCCCGTAATGAAGTGTGTATACTTCGAGGGAAAGCTTGGATTGATTGAGTGTGTCTCTTTTGGCAAGAGGGGGATATGAAATTGCAGCATCAAGGACAGTCATTCTCCCTAGGTCAAGTTGACCAAGATTGAGGAAGATGGTCCATAGTGTTGATGTGGTAGCATCATGGACAAACACTCTCCATGTGTCAAGTATGTTGATCTGAATTAGGGAGAATAGTTCGACAGGATAGTAATTCTTCTTGTGTCAATTATGTTAACTGAAATTAGGAAGAATGGTCCTAGATTCCCATAATCGCTTACTTGAGTGGGTGAATCTCAGCATCAAGCTGATAACTCTCCAGATAGTTTGAGTGAGCTCATTTAGAATCAAGCCCAAAATTACTCATGTAGAGTGTGGCCTTTGTATATTCATAATTTTTCAAATATATTAACTAGAATGATGGTGAACCAAGACTAATAAGTATACCATGTGCCAGAGAGACCGAAATTATGGTGACTATTTGATGCTAATGATGTACCATGTTTCAGTAGTACTGATCAGGAGTATGGTGATGTTGCACCATAAGTCTGTTAGGTCCCATTGTAGTGGCTACTATCAACCTCCAAAATTTTGCCTATGCTTCAATTTTGGAGCCTTCCTTCCAATTCCCATGCACTTATCATGCATTCTCATCAAGTATTCATGCTTTGATTGGGATTTATGCTTTTAGATGTGCTTTTTTCACTTGTTTTCACACTTAACCAATCTTTCTAAGTCACGAGCTAACCTCCTAACTTGATCTTGCAGCAGTCTTGGGCTTGCCTCCCGAAACTGCGCAATCCATGAGGGCAAGCCCAACCTTGATTATTGGAATTGCGCAATCTTGACTGGAAACTCTTCCTTGAACTCAGAAATTGTGCAGTGATGGATGGAAGCCTAGCACTGAGCCCAGAAATTGTGCAATCCAACCCTTGGGCTCATAAATGGAACAATGCACTTAGCCAGAAAGTTTCCCAGTTCCCCGGAATTGCACAATATTTCCCAATAGTGTGCAGGGAAATTATTTTTCCGAAAAATAAAAATAAAAAAAGCATCCCTCAAAAATAGGGATCCATTTTTAGTTTCCCAGAGTAGGCACACTTGATATTTTTAGAAATTTTCACCAAGTGTCACTTTTTCCTTGATTTTAGGCATGTGCGTCATAAACCCTAATTCAGTCAAATCTATTTAATTGATGCCTCTAAAGCTCATTTTCACATTCAATCTTGGACCTCTGGAATTCTCGAGGAGATCAAGGAACCTTCGATGCGGTTATCCTCGCTTTTGTGGGTGAGTTTCCCTTTTATAGCATTTTGTCGCTTTTTGTCATTTCGCTTGTGTGAGTGTTGTTTCGCTTATTTCTCTTCATGATTGTTGGTGTTTTAACCTATTTTATTTTGTAGAAATGTTTTTTCAAGTTCGCATTTGCCTTTCACAAGTGTCGCATCGGTTTTGTTGGCCCTCAATTTTCACCCTTTTTCACCATGCATATTCCACCTTTCTATCATCCCTTACCACCATATCTTGATCATATTTGTCATATTTTTGCCTCTTTATGCACTTTAAGGTCAAATAATTATGTCTTTTAATTTTTAGAATTTTTAGTAAAAATTGGGTATTAAAAAATATTTATGGGAGAAACAGAATTTCTCGCAATTGCTCCATTGAAGTCGTATGTGCAGGACACCTGAGCAAAAACTGAAGATAGATTCGAGAAGTATAGGAACCAAGGATGGACAACCTCCTATTGGCACACTCCAGATGAGTCTGAATAGGCCTAGTCAAAGCTGGTTAAAATTGACCAGTCACTCAGAAAATCCCCTGATTGAGGGGGCAGTTTTGTGATTTTGTGGAATCTTCCCAAATTTTATGCAACAAAGGGATGAGTTAGACCCTATTAGGTGGAATAGGACTCTTTTTGGTTGTTACAACCATTATAGTTTATTTTTTTATACTTTTAGCCTATTTAAGCACAATTATTCAGCAACTATGAACACATTATTATTATCATCATCATTACTCTCTTTCTGAATACATTTGAAGACTTGCTCTATATTTCTCGTGCTTCATTGTTGTGGGTTTTGAATGGTGAATTTTTGTAGCTAATTGTTTTAGAGGTGTAGCAAGAAGAGGTGGAGGGCCCCCATTCCAGCTAAGAACATTATTTTGTTCACTGATGTGCATAATTGTGAATATGTAGCATTTTAGTTTTCTTTATATTTCTATTATAATTTCTTGTGAATATTTTTTGTATAAACTTGTTAGTATGTCATGAAAATTCAGATTTTTTAAGTGATCTCCTTTCAGTGACTAGTTTGGATAAGGAAGGACAACCTAGGTCTCCAAGTTGGAGCCTCTTTCTTGTGAACTAAGAATTCAACTGGAATTTCTATCTATGCATTCATCCTTTCTTGCTTTCTTTAATCAATTGATTTCTTAAAACGGGTATTATGCTTTATGGTGAACTTGGAATTGTTGAAAAATAAATCAATAGGAAGGAAAATTGGTATCTCTAAGTGAAGAGCCTCTTCCTTGTTGACTATGATTCAATCATTCACTTGTTCATGCTTATAGATCATAGTTTCTATGTTTTTCAGTATTTTTATATTTGTAATATGCATTTCCATCATCTTCATATAATCAACTACTTCCTACACTAGCTTAATCTAAGATCCATATACCTTGTCGTGCTTCTAAGTTTACCAACCCAGATTGATAATTAAAACAGATGCTCTAATTCAACTCCATAAATTAGACTAACATTTTTGGCGCCCTTGTCGGGGAATCACGCTTAGATATAGCTAATTAGGAAACTTTCTTAGAAAAACATTAAAAAAAAAAACAAAAACATATATATATATATATATATATATATATATATATATATATATATATGGTGGATTTCTTTTCATTATGGTTATCTATGCCTAGCCAAAGAGGTGATAAGGGTAGATATACGAAACAAAACCCCCCAACCACTAAACCATTGGTGGGAGCAGGACCATCCACATTCGAACTAACACCAACTGCTAGGAAACCAACTTTAGAGGATCTAGAGGAAAAATAGCGTTCGAGACAAAGGCTAACTTTGCTTGAAAGACAAAATCTATTAGCTTGTGAGGTAAGGAGGAAATAAACACAAGAAGAACCGCCTTCTATAGGAAAACATACAAGGAAACCAATTGATCAACCAATTCTTGAACAGCTTAAAAAAGTTGAGGATACACAAGCTCAAATTTTAACTCAAACATTTGAAACATCTAAGAAAGAGATGATGGAAGAAGGACAAGGATACACTATTCTAGGATTAACTCCAGGACAAAGTATACAATGAGAAAGACAACAGAAAGAATGGGAAAGAAAGAGAGAAGAATAGAGGAAAACATAAGAATCCACTAGAAAGGAAAAATAAAATAAAATAAGGGAAGATGAAAAAGGAGACAATGACCGAGAAACTACTTTTGGATTCCCAATCTTAGATACTAGAGCAATTTTGGGAGAAGAGGTAAAATTGAAAAATATTCCACCTTCGATTTTACCAAACTTTTATGGTATGTCTTCTGAATATCCTGACTATTTCTTATTCGAAATTGATATCCTATGTCGAACCTATGGGTATACTGATGATACACATAAACTTCATCTTTCTCTGCAACTCTTAAAGCATCCACGTTAAATTGGTTTATGGGATTAGGTGAAGATACTATTACCAGTTGGGAAGACATGAGAAATATTTTTCTTAAGAGATATCAAGCATATTGTAGGCCTAGAGATTCAAAAGATGACATTTTTAGAATGACTCAACAAGAAGATGAAAGTTTAGAGGAATACTTGGACATATTTCTCTACAACTTACAAAAATCTAAACATCATTCTTTAAATTCAGATATTATTTGAACAATATTTTTAAAAGGCATACGAGATGAGAATCTTGATATCCTTAATGTTATGGGTAAAGGAGATATTTCATAAATACCATTTGGTGAGATTGCTGAGTTATGTCAAAAATACTAAAAAGGAAGAGAAAAAACTAGGAAGAGAGATGCAAATTCTAAAGCTACTAAATCAGCAACATGAAGTATAACAAGAGATTAATTACGAAACTTGTTTGAATATTTTAAAAATGATATCTAAAGCACATTAGGGCCACAAGTTGATGCACTTAAAACACGAAAGAAGCAAGAGGAACAAGATCAAGTATTATCAATTTTATGTCCTAAATGTAGGAAGAGGAATCCATTGAGATAATGTAATTTAGACAATATTCATGTTTGTGGACTTTGCACTGAAAATCATGCAACTTATAATTATCCAAGGCTAAAGGAATTGCAGGAAAATCAAATAGAGGAAAGCCAAGGGATGGAATCTCTTTATTATTTAGCACCAATAAGACCTTGGCAGCCTCGATTTGTTGGTATGTCTCAAAATCCTCCTCAACAATTTACTCAGCAATTTCCTCAAAGTTATCAATATCCTATTCAAAACCCATGGAATGATCCTATGCCTTGGCTAGCTTGGCCTCCTCAACAAACTCAAAATCAACCTTCTCGAGGTTGGAGAGGGTATGCCTATGGAGCCCAACCTCCTCAACAATATTATCCCCAATCATTTCAATCCTATCCTCAACAACCATATCAATAATTTCCTCAACAATCCTTTCCATATCAACAATTTCAACACCCTCAAAAACCAAATCCATCATCATCACCTGCACCACAATTGACCCAACCACAACAGCTTCAACTACCATCTAACCAACCACCACCTATACCAACTCAATTACCAACCCAACCAGTGGAAAATCCTAGTAATAAGTCAATATATAATGTGGAGGAACGAACTTCATTTCCTACATATTCAATTCGTCTTGTTCAATATGTTCATTTAAGGTCTGGGAAAATACTGCAAAAAGAATCCCCCATCATTATAGAAGAAAAAGGGAGTCCTGGAAAATCCAAAAACAAGCATACAATAGAAGAGAATCAAATTCAAAAATGTAAGGCAATAATGACTCAAACACCTCCTTTTCCTGAAATATTTGTTGAGAAAAAATGTTTTATTACTCTTCCTAAATTTGATATCTTAGATGAATTAAAGAATACTTATGTAAATATTCCTTTATTTCAAGCAATAAAAGATATCCCAATCTATATGAAGGAAATTAAGGAATTATGCATAAAGAAAATTGGAAAAAAAAGACTTGCCAACAATCCATGTGATTGGAAGATTAGCTAGCTTCGTGTCAACAAGTAGTGTAATTGAAAAATATGTTGATCTGGGAATCCAAATGGTTACAATTTCAATTAAAAAAAATTTAGTTTCTAAAACTTTAATTGACTTGGGGGCTGATATTAATGTGATGACGACATAAACGATGAAATACCTCAATTTTCCAAACATTCAACCAACCACTACAATTTTAGAACTACTTGATAGATCGAAAGAAGTGTCAGAAGGTGTACTTGAAGATATCATAGTTTCATTAGACTCTTGGGAATATCCAGTATAATTTTTAGTTATATAGTCAAAGACAAATATTGGAGGGCACCCATTAATTCTTGGAAGAGCTTGGTTAGCCACAGTTGATGCCTTCATTGGTTGTAGATTGGGAAGTATGATTATCTCACATGAGAATGAAAGAAAACACATAACACTCTATCGTCCTGCTCAATATCCTTCTTTGATATCATGGCCTGATGAAATAGAACAAGAAAAGGAATAAATTCAATCTATTCTAAGTATTAATCAATATTTTGATTTCAGAGAAGAGGATAATGGGGATTTAATTGATTTCTTCATTTTAGAAGAGTTGAGAACTATGCAATATCATGTTGCAAGTCAAATATTAGAACAACACTTTTAAGAAAATTGCACAATCAATTCCTTGCAAACATCATTTGATGCCATTTTTCCTGCTAATTCAATTACACATTCACCAACCAAAACAATTGAACTTAGCCCTCAAAATTCTCTTAACATTGGAAATAATTTGCAACCAACAGAAGAAAAGAAATTGGTTTAATTATTAAGGAAATATTCAAAAGAATTTGCTTTGAATTACACTGATATGCATGGAATTCATCCTGAAACATGTATTATCTACACATATGACAATACTAAACCTATAAGGAAACCACAATGAAGAATGAACCCAATGATGAAAGAGATAGTCAAGGAAGAATTGCAGAAATTACTACAGGTGGAATTTATCTACCCTATCTCAAATAGCCAATGGGTTTCACCTTGAGTGGTTGTTCCAAAGAAAAATGGGAAGTGGAGAGTCTGTGTATATTATATGGAATTAAACAAAGCAACACTTAAATATTATTTTCCCATACCATTCATTGATCAAGGCCTAGATTCACTAGCTGGGAAAAAAAATTTATCCTTTTTAGATGGATTTAGTGGCTATAATCAAATTAAAATAGCGTTGGAAGATCAGGACAAAACTAATTTCACATTTCCTTGGGGTACAAATGCTTATAATGTGTTACCATTTGGATTATGTAATGCACTAACTACTTTTTGAAGAGCGGTTTTGGCCATATTTGTTGATTTAATATATGAATGTGTAGAAGTTTATATGGATTATTTCACTGTATATGGGAAAAATTTTGATGATTATTTGAAAAACTTGGAAAATGTTCTACAAAGATAGATTGAAAAAAAATTATCTCTCAATAATGAAATATGTTTTATGATGCTAACTGAAGGGATAGTATTGGGTCACCATATTTCTTCTTTAGGAATAAAAGTAGATCCAACAAAAATTCAAATCATTGTGAATTTGTTACCACCAACGAATCAAAAAGAGGTAAGAAGTTTTATAGGATATGCAAGCTATTATCGAAGGTTTATTGAAAACTTTAGTAAAATGGCCTTGCCCTTATTTAAACTACTTACAAAGGACATCGAGTTTCAATGGAATACTGACTGTCAAAATTCATTTGAAAAACTGAAACAAAAATTGTCCACAACACCAATTATTAGAGGACCAAATTGGTCATTATCATTTCACATATATACAGATGCATCAAATACTACAGTAGGGGAATCATTAGGCCAAAAAGAGAGTAAACTACACTATGCTATATATTTCATTAGCAAGAATTTAACTCCAGATGAATTGAATTACATAGTATTGAAAAAGAGATGCTTGTTGTAGTACATGCAGTAAATAAATCCAGACATTACATAACAGGATATGAAATGTTCATTCATACTGATCATTCATCCATTAAGTATCTAATGAATAAACCCATTACTAATGGAAGGATTACTAGATGGTTGTTATGAATGCGGAAATTTAACATTACTATATTGAACCGACCAGTAAAACAGAATCAAGTGGAAGATTTCGTTTCAAGACTTTATCTTCCTGGTGAGATTGTTCCAGTTTCTTATAAATTTCCAGATGAACATTTATTTTCTATATCAGTTAAAATTCCATGCTTTTTATAACATAGTTAATTATTTATCATCTGCAAAGTTTCCTTCTCATTTAATAAATAAAAATAAAAATAAAAAATAAAAGATAGTGCTAGATATAGTTGGGTTAATGGAGACCTTCTCTATACTTGAACTGATCTGTTAATTAAAAAAAGTGTAAGAGAAGATGAAATTTTGGATAATTTGAAGGCATGTCATGATGAACCATGTGGTGATCATTTTGCAGACAAAAGGAAAACATAAAAAGTGTTGAATCTAGGCTATTATTGGCCATCATTATTCAAAGATTCAAAGACTTATGTCAAGCAATGTGATAGTTGCCAAAGAATAGGAAGACCTATACATTCTGATGAAATGTCTTTGAAGACACAAGTACTTGTAGATCCATTTGAACAATGGGCTCTTGACATTGTGGGTCCTATTAATCCACCATTCAATGGAAAAGGTACATCTTAGTATGTATTGATTATGTGACAAAATGGGTGTAGGAAAAAGCAATGGCAAAGACAACAGAAAATGTAGTGGTATCTTTTATTTTTGAAGAGATATTTTTTTAGATTTGGAGTACCAAGATAGATCATCACTGACCAAGGAGCAAAATTCACTTCAAAGCTGATCAAATATCTTACAAAAAAATACAAAATCAAGCACAGAAACTCAACTCCATCTCACCCGCAAGCAAATGGACAAGTGGAATCAACAAACAAAGTGCTTGAAAACATCATGACAAAGATAGTAAAGATAAACAGGAAGGACTAGTCAAAAAAATTGAATGAAGCATTATGGGCATATAGAATAACATGGAATAATACTACTTGGTTCATCCCTTATCAAATGGTCTATGGAAAAGAAGTTATTTTACCAATTTAATTTCAAATACACACATATAGACTTGAAATTGAACTTTGACTAAACCAATCAAAGGCACAACAACAAATAATCATGCAACTAAATCAATTGGATGAAATTAGAAAAGAAGCAATGGAACATACATCATTGGTACAACAACAAAGAACTGAATGGCAGACAGATTCATTAAAAATAAAATCTTTCATATAGGAGACTAGGCACTTCTATTTGATTCAAATTACAAGGACTTCAAAGAAAATTTCACCACTCACTGTTTAGGGCCTTATGGGCTTGAATAAGTCTATGATAATGCATCAGTGAAAATCAAGGCAATATATGAGGCAAAAACACAATTTCTAGTCAATGGGAACATATTCAAAATCTACAGCAAGCTTGTGAATAAATAAGATTTCCTCAAGAAAATATCAACAGAAGAAGACATGCAAGTTTTGGAAAAGCACAGTCATGTGCCTTCCTTACTTTCAGAATTTAATAAAAAAAAAATGAAATGAAAAAAAAAAAGGAGAAAAAGATCAAAAATAATAAAGAGATTTGGCTATGAAAATCCATATTTCTAGCACAATACAAATCTGAATTCATATTGGAAAACCAAGTTACTTGGCTAATATGAATTCCTTTTAAAAAGTTGTGTATTTTTAATTCATTTTATGTTTCAGGTTGGCACTAAGCTAGGACATTCTATTCTCCAATTTATAGACTTGAGGACAAGTCTCAAAATAAGTAAGGGGGGAGACAGAATAAAACAAGTGCATTTGTTTTTGCCTTGTTAAAAATCTTAGCAAATCAACAAGGAAGAGAAACTCAACATACTGTTAAAATAAATATGGAAGCAACTCAGAATGCAAGGTACTTTCACTTCAATCAACAGATTCAGAAGGGACTTGAACATAATGACATTTTACTTCAGTAGGGACCTGAAATCAACATCAAAATCTATCACAAAGGGACCTGAAATCAACATAAAAATTTGTCACAAAGTGACCTACATACAAAGAGAAACCAATTAGAAGAGCTATTTGAAGATTAGTTCCTCTCAAAACAACTAACGGAGCTATTGGAGAGACACTTATTTTCAAGCATCAACCATGGAAAGTAATGGAAAAATTGTAAGTTAAAAAATTATTTTTAATGCCTTTTTTATTTTGAAAGAAATTATTGAACTAGGAGACTAATTAAACCTTGATACATAAGAGTGTAAGCTTTCATCCCCTGAACAAACCTAAAACCTTTCTCTTTTCATAAAACCTTTACCCTACCATCTACTGAAATCAAAGTTTCTTTGCCTACAAAACAAGTCTTTTTTTTAAACAAAAAGTTACATGTCTCTTTGCCTACCACATAAAGTCTTTTCTGCATGGGTTAGTGTCCCAAAAATGGAAACAATATATGTTTGAAATAAGGAGTTATAATGCTATGAAGGAATATGGAATCATGATGCATTTACATGATCTAAAAGTGAAAAATTACTCTATTTTCTTTTTGGTCTTGAAATGACCTTGAAATGATCATTTCAAAAGCTATTTCAAGAGTAATTATTAAGAGCAGAATGTGGATAATCATTAAGATTGCATCATGAAGAAGTAGATTACATGGAGATAAGACATATCATTTCAAAAGGACCTTGAAAAGATCATTGTAATCACCAGAGAAGACAACAAGAATGTAGTCCTGATGATACATCATAAGAGGCTCACTTAAAATAGTGGCATACAAAACTCACTCAGAGAAATACAGGACATATGCAATTATAATGAGGTGTGTACAAAAAAAATTCATGCACCAAAATGAGATCATAAAAATTCTTGTAAAAGGCCTTCACCAAAACTATTGAAGAAATAACGAAAGTTTAAGGTCACATCTTTGAAAATGCTTGGTAAGAAGGTATGAAAACTCACCTACAAGAAACAAAAGAAATCAGTTCAAACAAATATCCAAACGTTATATACTCAGTTCAAAAAAAACACAGCACCCAAAGAAAAAGCTTAGATATAGGAACAAAGGCTCAGAAATGGAGAGGTGAAGCCTGGGACTACGGCCAAAAATCTGGGTAGGAAACGTAAACCCATAAAATTAGAATCGGTTTTATAATGACATAAGAATTGAAATAAATTAAAGAAATTAGTTGTTAAATTTATAGGGTATACGAGGATTCCAGTGTTGAGGAGATCTCGACAAAATCTGTGAAAAATGTTGCGTTTTCATTGAACAAAACTCTGTAACTAAAATTTGAAGCCTTCAAAACAAAACCCATGAATTGTGTGGAGCTATCAATGTTTGAATTCAGTTGGGAGTTAGAAACATGACAGACATTTTGTTTTAAATTGGCTGTCAGTATAGATCCTAATCCCAAGCTTGAGTTATATTGTTGGCAGCATAAGTCCAAATCTGAAGGCTCCAGTTGTATGGTTCTCAGTGTAGGCCCAAGTCTGAGCTACAATTGTATGGTTGGTTGCGTAAACTCCAAGTCCAAGACTCCAGTTACATAAACCTCAAAAACAAAGCTGGAAGTGCATGGTGGTGTCAAGTGGTGTCAAAAATAGAGCTCAAGTGGTGGTGAGTGCAAGACGGCACTAAATTGTAGGTGGCATTTCGAAAACAAAGTTGTAATTACCAGAGAAGAATGTGATAATAAAAAGTGCTAGAAAAATAAATATTGCTTGAATTTTTCCCAAAAGTCGATTTTTGGAGGTGTTAAAACACAAATATTGCTTCTTTTTCTCATGGATATTAAACAGTGACCAAAAATTTGCATATCAGCCCAGAAATTTGACATTACATTTCAAAGATTTCTCCTTATTTTCATGGGTATTCAACAGTGACCAAAAATTTGCATATCGGTCTAGACTTTGACATTTTAGTTCAGAAATTTATCCTTGTTTTTTTTGGGTATCAAGAAGTGGTTCAAATCAACATACTAGTTCAGACTTTTTGGGTATAAATTACAGACTCCTGGTAAGCAACACACCTGTGTTATTTAAAAAATAAATAAAAATTGAATGATCATCTACAAGAAAACATTTATGCTCTTCTCTCATATTCACACCACAAATATGTCTCTGTTATATAGACATAGTCTACAAGCAACAAAAAAATCCCTCATAACCGAGTTATTATTTCTCCATGAGATTATTCACTATTGAAGGATATTTGGCATGGTACAGAGAATAGAAATAACACAAATAGAGCCACCCAAACTTGCAAATGGAACGAATAATAGAGCCCAAGCTATTCAAAATTGAGAAATGGAACAGAGAAACCATAAAGAAACTTTATCAAGCAGGGTTTTTATAGTTTCTTATGCAATTTAATGGTTACAATGATAAAGTGTCAGAGATGTTTGTCTCCAATAAAAAACAATTGTAGGAGATATTACCATCCCTATCACACATGAGTATTTTTATCAAGCTACAAACTTTTCAATGATAGGAGAAAAATACCACAAGGGACAACACTTCAAAGAAAGGGATGGAAATATTTTCTATAAAATACAAGGAAGGGTACATTTGAAAAATATAAGGGGATTCCAAGGGAGTGGTTTAAAGAGCCATGGGCTGAGTTGGTTCTCATTATTCAGAAATATTTTACCTGTGATGGGAGGTATAATATAGTTCACCTATACCATATCAAACTTCTCCAGAATATAAAAGGTGATAGTAAACTAAATATCCCTTATTTATTTTCTAAAATTTTATTAAAAATGCTTGAAGGGGTGAGAAGTAAAAAAAAAACAAAGAGGCCAGCTACTATCACAAGGGATTAATCAAGATATTGATTGAATATCAGTTGAAAAACATAGGAGAAAATGGGAAAACTTCTTGGACAAGAATAATTTTGTAGAATTTCAAAGGGAGGAAGAACCAGTTGCAAATGAGGAAGCACTTGAACAATTTCATCTTTCTAGAGATGTTATGCAATCACAATTATATCCAAGAACCAAATCCAAGAAGAAGCAAGAGGGCATAACCATTAAGAGGGTGAGATATTTTGTATCTTTCCCAAAGAAGTCAAGGAAGAAGGTGATAGAAGAGCCTTCTAAGGGAGAAAAAGACATTGATGTAGAAGTCCTAGAAGAATTGCCTCTCAGTACACCTCAACAATCACATCATGAGATCATTGAAAATCTAGAAAGAAAAGCACAAGAAAAGCTTAGAGAACTATAAAAAGATTCTTAGTGTGAAGATCCTTGGATTGAGGGATCATCATCCTATTCACATGCAAAGAAGATCAAAGTATTTTCTTAATTATTTCATGGTGAACCATCAGAGACTCACAAAGAACAAAATGCAAAGAAGATCAAAGGGGTTTATGGAGAGGTTCATGATGAAGAACATGCAAAGAAGATGAAAGAATTAAACACAAAGCTCAAGGTAAATGAAATCATGGAAAGACATCTAGAAATTATAAAAAAAAAATTACAAAGAGCAAAACAACAAGATTGTAAAATAAAACAAGAGGTTGAAGAAGAAAATGAAGAAACTAGAAACACAGAACCTCCTCATTTCAAAACAACTATACATATGGTTAAAAGAGAAGAAACGTTGGCAATACAAATATGAGAAATGGAAGGTAAAAAGTGCAATCTACAAGGGTGAAGAAAAAGGACAAGAAGGCATTGATATACTTTTGCAAGAAGCTCAGATAGAAGCTTCTACATCAGGGGAAAGATCTACAGGAAAAACAACAAGGAGATCAACATGCAGAGGCAGGAGATCCAAGAGACAAAGACAAGAATGAGGACATGCTTGTGGATCAGCAAGGAGGAGATGTTGGCCCTTAATTTTGACCTTTTTTTCTGTTGGTTTTAACCCTCTACAGAAAGTATCTGTAAACGAATCTTAAAGACATAAAATAAGCAATAGTGAGAGCATAAAACATAAAACA
The DNA here is from genome assembly GCA_034641835.2 of Pinus albicaulis. Classification (NCBI taxonomy): domain Eukaryota; kingdom Viridiplantae; phylum Streptophyta; class Pinopsida; order Pinales; family Pinaceae; genus Pinus; species Pinus albicaulis. The sequence continues at coordinate 1,758,299,180 of CM076578.1, read as the reverse complement.
GATATACACAGAGATTTTCTTTTGGATCCCAAATCGAGACTACCAGCTTGATTTTTCATTATATTCCTTTTAGTGTTACAACATATATATATATATATATATATATATATATATATATATATATATATATATATATATATATATATATATATATATATATATATATATATATATATATATATATATATATATATATGCCCAAGCATTCATAAACCCCAATCCATTAACCCTGGATTAGGACATCACTGTAGTTCCCTTGACCAGATCTACAAAATACCAGGGGCCGAAAACCATCGTCCCCCAAAACCATGTGCAAACCCATGCACAAAACCATGGGTGGGTCCGCCCACCGAAAAAAAAAAATTTGTTGCAGCGCTACGCCGAACCCCGACAAGGGGGGCTGCAGCCCCCCCTGTGACCCCCCTGCTGCGCTCGGCGCAATGTACAGCACGTGCGACTAGTCGTGGAAAGAATATAACACATACCCAACATTCTCCCACTTGTTGTTTTCTTTCCGCAGGGGGCCATAGGAGAGCTTAATCATCATTCTAGCTCTGCAACACCCATTGTTTCTCTACACCAAGATAACTTCTGAGTGCTCACAGACTTTGTCAATGCATCTGCAACATTCTTCAAAGTGTCCACCTTTACCAGCAACACCCTTTTATCCTCAACCATATCTCTCACAAAGTGATATTTAACATCAATGTGCTTTGTCTTTTAATGATAAGCAGGGTTCTTAGCCAATAAAATTTCACTTTGGCTATCACAGTCTATCCTTATAGCTCGCTGCACCAACCCCATACTTGAACACAATCTCTACAACCAAACTGCTTCCTTGCTTGCATGAGTGGCTGCCATGTATTTTGCCTCTGTAGTTGAAAGAGCCACTACAGACTATCTTTTACTCATCCAACTGACTGCACCTCCAAATAGGCTAAACACATACCCACTTGTAGATCTTCTTTAGTCCAGATCTCCAGCCCAGTCTGCATCAACAAAACCACGAATGTCCAAAACTCTTTCCAATCCTGGTCTTCCCTGGTAGCACAAACCATAATCACTAGTGCCACACAAATATCTGAAAACCCTCTTCACTATTTTCCAATGCTCCTTCCCTGGTTTTGACATAAACCTAATCAATACTCCCACTGCATGTGCAATGTTTGGTCTAGTACAGACCATTGCATACATCAAGCTACCCACTGCACTTTCATATGGAACACGAGACATATCCTCCTCTTCTTTTTGTGTCTTGGGAATTTGCACCTGCATCAAATCGATTTCTTACCAGTCCATACCTCATGTGGAGTATTATCCTCCAATGCTGATGAAGGTCATCTATTAACCAGGTAACATGCAGTCTCCACTGCTTCTGCCCAGAATTCTTTTCCTAACCCAGTACCACTGAGCATGCTTCTTGCCTTTTCCATCAGTGTTCTGTTCATTCTTTCTGCAACTTCATTTTGTTGAGGTGTGTATGGATTAGTCTTCTGCCATGCTATACCACACTTTTTACAAAATTCTTCAAATTCCTTCTTGCAAAACTCTCCACCATTATCTGTCCTCAGCACCTTTATCTTCTTCTCTATCTGGTTTTCCACCAGAGCCTTAAATTCTTTAAATCTGTCAAAGACTTCAGATTTCTTCCTCAAGAAATATATCCATGTATTCCTTGAGAAGTCATCTATGAATGAAACATAGCACACAGACTTTCCTAGTGATGGAAACGACATAGGTCCAAACACATCACTGTACACAAGCTCTAATATCTTGTTTTCCCTCTTAGCACCAGAAATCGAAATCCAGAGAGAAATTAGATATACCTTCTACCATACCATTTCTATGCAGTATCTCGAGACCCTTCTCTCCAATATGTCCAAGACTTTAATGCCATAGCATGGTATTTTCTCCAGAGACTGCTAGGCTTTCCCCTCCACTTTCACAAGCCACGGAATTGTTGCACCCATCAATAACATTGCTACCCTAAAGCTTGTACACAGTTCCAATCCGAACTCCCCGCATTAATACCAGTGCTCCCCGAACCATCTTGCAAGTATCTCTCTCGAACACTGCTTTTACACCTGCATCATCCATCTTGCTTACAAAATCAAATTTTTGGCCAATGCAGGAATATGTAGAACACCAAGAAGTGTTCTAATCCTTCCACCTTGCAGCTTCAGGCTGACTTTTCCACATCCGACGATTATGGCCTTCCTATCATCTCCAAAGAAGACATCACCACCATCATACTTCTCATACTCGCAGAACCACTCCCTATGGAGAGTGAAGTGAAAGGATGCACCTGAGTCAATCAACCATGACTCATGATATACATGTGTATTTGAAGAAGAGGCCAAATACACATCCCCACCTTCATCCGAGGTAGTTTTTGCCTCTACAGAAGAAGCATCCTCAGATCCCTTTCCTTTCTCAGGAGCTTTAGATCTACAGTCCTTTTTATAGTGCCCTTCCTTTCCGCATTTCCAGCACACCTTTACAAACTTTCCCAGAGATTTAGATATACCTCTAGATTTAGATCTCCCACTCGAAAACTTATTCTTGTTTCTATTCTAGGACCTTCCTCATATAGACAAGGCATCTCCATTCTGGCCCTCCATATTTCTCTGTCTCATTTCATCCGACAGCAAGGCTGAGACAATGTCATCAAAATTCAAGGTAGTTGTATTGCTTCCTTTTGCAATAACCAGATTGTCCCACGAATCTGGTAGAGAACACAACAAATTGATGCACTTATCTTCATATGAGATTTTAATATCAACAAATAATAGCTGACTTACCACAGTATTGAAGGCATTCAGATGCTCTGTCACCAAGTCTCCATCCTTCATCCTCAAGTTATACAGTTTTTTTTGCAGGAACAATTTATTCACCAGAGACTTAGATTGGTAAAAAGTCCCTAGCTTGTCCCACAAAGTCTTCGTCGTAGCTTCCCTAGATACATTCAACAATACTAAATCTGAGACACACAACCGTATTGTGCTCTTTGCCTTCTGATCCAGCTTCTTCCAGTCTTCATCTGAAATTCTCGTTGGTTTAGTATCTGGATCTACCGTGATCCATTGATCTTTATCCACCAGCAGATCCTCCATCTTGAGCTTCCACAACTCAAAACTATGACCATTAAATTTCTCGATCTCTATCTTTCCACCGCTCGCCATCTTCTTTCACCGCAAGAATCGATCCCACAGATCTCCCACTGAACAGGGTCTACCACAGGCCCGAGCAAAAAAAAACCCTCAACAGTAAAGGCGTCCTTTTGAAGCCGAAACTGCTCAGATACCAATTGTAGGTTTTAACCCTGTATATAAATTATTTGCAAACAAATCTTAAAGACATAAAATAAACAATAGTAAGAGCATAAAACATAAAACAGATATACACAGATATTTTCCCCTAGATCCCAAATTGGGACTACCAGCTTGATTCTTCATTATATTCCTTTTAATGTTGCAAAACATATATATACATGTTGAAGCATTCATAAACCCCAATCCATTAACCCTGGATTAGGACATAACCGTAGTTCCGTTAACCAGATCTACAAAATACCAGGGGCCGAAAATCATCGTCCCCCAAAACCATGTGCAAACCCATGCCAAAACCATGGGTGGGTCCGCCCATTGAAAAAAAAAAAAAATCTCGTAGCACTGCCCCGGACCCCGACAGGGGGGGATGCCACCCCCCGTTTGACCCCCCCGTTGCGCCCAGCGCAACGTACAACGCGTGCAACTGATCATGGAAAGAATATAACACATACCCAACATTCTCCCACTTGTTGTTTTCTTTCTGCAGGGGGCCACAGGAGAGCTTAATCATCAGTCCAGCTCTGCAACACCCATTGTTTCTCTACACCAAGAGAACTTCTGAGTGCTCACAGACTTTGTCAATACATCTGCAACATTCTTCAAAGTTTCCACCTTTACCAGCAACACCCTTTTATCCTCAACCATATCTCTCACAAAGTGATATTTAACATCAATGTGCTTTGTCTTTGAATGATAAGCAGGGTTCTTAGCCAATAAAATTGCACTTTGTCTATCATATTCTATCCTTATAGCTCGCTACACCAACCCCATACTTGAACACAATCTCTACAACCAAACTGCTTCCTTGCTTGCATGAGTGGCTGCCATGTATTCTGCCAAAGTAGTTGAAAGAGCCACTACAGACTCTCTTTTACTCATCCAACTGATTGCACCTCCAAATAGGCTAAACACATACCCACTTGTAGATCTTCTTTGGTCCAGATCTCCAGCCCAATCTGCATCAACAAAACCACGAATGTCCAAACTCTTTCCAATCCTGGTCTTCCCTGGTAGCACAAACCATAATCACTAGTGCCACACAAATATCTGAAAACCCGCTTCACTGTTGTCCAATGCTCCTTCCATGGTTTTGACATAAACCTACTCAATACTCCCACTACATGTGCAATTTCTGGTCTAGTACAGACCATTCCATACATCAGGCTACCCACTGCACTTGCATATGGAACACAGTACATATCCTCCTCTTCTTCTTGTGTCTTGGGACAATGTTCAGCAGACAACTTTACACCTACAGGAATAGGAACCTTCACCGATTTACTATCCTGCATATTGAACCTCTGCAATATAGTCTCGACATACTTCCTCTGGTTTAACCAGAGCTTCCTCTTTACCCAATCTCTCTTAATTTCCATGCACAAAATATAGTTTGCAGCACCAAGATCCTTCATGTCGAATTTGGAGAACAATTGGGTCTTCAAATCTTGGATAATTTATTTGTCATTTCCAATCAACCACATATCATCTACGTACAAGAACAAATAAATAACATGGTCACCAATTAATTTAAAATAAACACAGTGATCCTCCTTGCTTCTGGTGAAGCCAAACCCCCATATATAGGTATCAAATTTCTGATACCACATCCTTGGTGATTGTTTTAACCCATACAGAGACTTCTTTAACTAGTTCTTTCTTACCCATTACCATAAAGCCTTCAGGTTGCTTCATGTGGATCTCCTCTTCCAGATCCCGGTGAAGAAATGTGGTCTTCACGTCCATCTGTTCTACCTCAAATTCAAATGTAGCAGCAACAGATAAAATTAATCTAATAGAAGTAACCTTGGAAACAGGAGAAAAAATATCACGAAAATCAATTCCCGGCACCTGGGAATAACCTTTTGCTACCAATCGAGCTTTGAATTTCTCCACCTTGCCTTCTACATTCATTTTCTTCTTAAACACCCATTTTCTCCCGATGGGCTTCCTTCTAGCTAGCAACTCCACTAGATCCCATGCCTCATTTTTGTGCAAGGATTTCATTTCATCAACCATGGCCTCCTTCCATAGTTTTCCATCCTCTGAATCTACTACCTCCCTGACAGTTATGGGATCATCATCAGTTATAGTTAAAGCAAAATTTGAATAGAAAGCAACTAGACTATACCTTTCTGGTTTCCTTCTTTCCCGAACTGATCTTCTCATAGCTGGATTTTGTGGCTCTTCCTCTTCTGAATCTTCTTTTGTTGTAGAGTCTGATTCATCCTCCTTTAGCTTAAACTCTATATTCTCAGGTTCCTTTGGTAGGACTTGTTGTTTAACAACATCTTTTACCTCTCTAAACACCACATCTCAGCTATACACAACCTTCCTTGTTTCCGGGTTCCAAAGCTTGTAACCTTTTAAACCATCCTTATACCTGATAAAGATGCACCTTTCATATTTATTATCCAACTTTGTCCTTTTCTCTTTTGGAACATGTACATATGCATCACATCCAAATACCCCTAGATGTGAAAGAGAGGGTTTCTTACGAGTCCATACCTCTTGTGGAGTCTTATCCTCCAACGCTGATGAAGGTGATCGGTTAACCAGGTAACATGCAGTCTCCACTGCTTCTGCCTAGAATTCCTGTCCTAACCCAGTACCATTAAGCATGCTTCTTGCCTTTTCCATCAGCATTCTGTTCATTATTTCTACAACTTCGTTTTGCTAAGGTGTGTATGGATTAGTCTTCTGCTGTGTTGTACCACACTTTTTACAGAATTCTTCAAATTCCTTCTTGCAAAACTCTCCACCATTATTTGTCCTCAACACCTTTATCTTCTTCTCTGTCTGGTTTTCCACCAGAGCCTTAAATTCTTTAAATTTGTCAAAGACTTAAAATTTCTTCCTCAAGAAATATATCCATGTAATCCTTGAGAAATCATCTATGAATGAAACATAGTACGCAGACTTTCCCAGTGATGGAACTGAAACAGGTCCAAACACATCATTGTGCACAAGCTCTAATATCTTGTTTGCCCTCTTAGCACCAGAAGGAAAACTCACCCGATTCTGCTTCCCATATACACAATGTTCACAGAAATCAAAATCTAGAGATAAATTAGACATACCTACTACCATACCATTTCTATGTAGTATCCGAAGACCCTTCTTTCCAATATGTCCAAGTGTTTCATGCCATAGCATGGTCTTTTATCCATAGAACGCTAGGCTTTCCCCTCCACTTTCAGGAACCAAAGAATTGTTGCACCCATCAATAACAGTGCTACCTTGAAGCTTGTACAGAGTTCCAATCCGAACTCCCCGTATTAATACCAGTTCTCCCCAAACCATCTTGCAGGTATCTTTCTTGAACACTGTTTTTACACCTGCATCATCCATCTTGCTTCAAAAATCAGATTTCTGGCCAATGCAGGAATATGCAGAACACCAGGAAGTGTTCTAATCCTTCCACCTTGCAGCTTCAGCTTGAATTTTCCACGTCCGACGATTATGGCCTTCCTATCATCTCCTAAGAAGACATCACCACCATCATACTTCTCATACTCGCAAAACCACTCCCTATGGGGAGTGAAGTGAAAGGATGCACCTGAGTCAATCAACCATGACTCATGATCTACATGTGTATTTGAAGAAGAGGCCAAATACACATCCCCACCTTCATCCGAGGTGGTTTTTTCCTCTACAGAAGAAGCATCCTCAGATCCCTTTCTTTTCTCAGGAGCTTTAGATCTGCAGTCCTTTTTATAGTGCCCTTCCTTTTTGCATTTCCAACACACCTTTACAAACTTTCCCGGAGATTTAGATCTCCCACTCGAAACCTTATCCTTGTTTCTGTTCTGGGACCTTCCTTGTACAGATAAGGCATCTCCATTCTGGCCCTCCATATTTCTCAGTCTCATTTCCTCCAACAGCAAGGCTAGATAATGTCATCAAAATTCAAGGTAGTTGTATTGCTACCTATTCCAATAACCAGACTGTCCCACGAATCTGGTAGAGAACACAACAAACTGATGCAGTTATCTTCATATGAGATTTTAATATCAATAGATAACAACTGACTTACCACAATATTGAAGGCATTCAGATGCTCTATCACCGAGTCTCCATCCTTCATCCTCATTTCATACATCTTTTTCCGCAGGAACAATTTATTCACCAAAGACTTAGATTGGTACAAATTCCCTAGCTTGTCCCACAAAGTCTTCGTCGTAGCTTCCCCGGATACATTCAACAATACTGAATCTGAGACACACAACCGTATTGTGCACTTTTCCCTCCGATCCAGCTTCTTCCAGTCTTCATCTGACATTGTCGTTGGTTTAGTACCTGGATCTACTGTGATCCACTGATCTTTATCCACCAGTAGTTCCTCCATTTTGAGCTTCCACAACTCAAAACTCTGACCATTAAATTTCTCTATCTCTATCTTTCCATCGCTTGCCATATTCTTTCACTGCAAGAATCGATCCCACATATCTCCCACTGAACAGGGTCTACCACAAGCCTGAGCAAAAAAAAACACCCTCAACAGCAAAGGCGTCCCCTTGAATCCGAAACTGCTCTGATACCAAATGTACATTTTAACCCTGTACAGAAATTATCTGCAAACGAATCTTAAAGACATAAAATAAACAATAGCGAGAGCATAAAACATCAAACAGATATACACAAAGATTTTCCCCTGGATCCCAAATCGAGACTACTAGCTTGATTTTTCATTATATTCCTTTTAGTGTTACAACACATATATATACATGTTGAAGCATTCGTAAACCCCAATCCATTAACCCTGGATTAGGACATAACCGTAGTTCCCTTGACCGGATCTACAAAATATGAGGGGCCGAAAACCAGGGTCCCCAAAAACCATGTGCAAACCGATGCACAAAACCATGGGTGGGTCCACCCACCGAACAAAAAAAAAATCCCGCGGCGCTGCCATGAACCCCGACAGGGGGGGCTGCCACCCCCCCTGTGACCACCCTGCTGCGCCCGACGCAACGTACAGTTCGTGCAACTAATCATGGAAAAAATATAACACATACCCAACATTTTCACCATGATTATTCCACCTTTCTATCATCCCTTACCACCATATCATGATCATATTTGTCATTTTTTTGCCTCTTTTTGCACTTTAAGGGAAAATAATTGTCTTTTAATTTTTAGAATTTTTAGTAAAAATTGGGTATTAGAAAATATTTTTTGGGAGAAACAAGATTTCTTGTAATGGCTTTATTGAAGTCGTATGTACAGGACACCTGGGGAAAAAATGAAGATAGATTTGAGAATTATATGAACCAAGGATGGACAGACTCCTATTGGCACACTCCAAATGAGTGAGAACATGCCCGGTCAAAGCTAGTCAGACTTGACCAATCACTCAGAAAAATCCCCTTATTTAGGGGCAGTTTTGTGATATTTTTTAATCTTCCAAAAAATTTTGCAACAAAGGCATGATTTCAGCCATATTAGGTGCAATAGCACTCTTGTTGGTTGTTACATCCATTATAGTTGATTTTGTTATACTTTTATCCTATTTAAGCACAACAATTTAGCAACTATGAACACGTTATTATTATCATTATGATTACTCTCTTTCTGAAAACATTTGAAGAATTTCTCTATATTTATTATGCTTAATTGTTGTGGAATTTGAATGGTGAATTGTTGTAGCTTATTTTTTTAGCGTACCAAGCAAAGGTGGAGGGCCCCCATTTTAGCTAAGTAAACTATTTTGTTCATTGATGTGCATAATTATGAATAAGTAGCATTTTAGTTTTCTATATATTTCTATTATAATTTCTTGTGAATATTTTATGTATAAATTTGTTAGTATGTCATGACCATTCATATTTTGGAAGTGATCTCCTTTCAATGACTAGTTTGGATAAGGAAGGACAACCTAGGTCTCCAAGTTGAAACCTCTCTCTTGTGAACTAAGAATTGAATTGGAATTTCTATTTATGCCTTCTTTCTTAAAACATGTGTTATGCTTTACGGTGAACTTGGTTTTGTTGAAAAATAAATCAATAGCAAGGAAAATCGGAGTCTCTAAGTCAAGAGCCTATTCCTTGTTGACTATGATTCAATCATTCACTTGTTCATGCCTATAGATCAGAATTTTTGTGCTTTTCAGTATTTTTATATTTTTAATATGCATTTCCATCATCTTAATATATTCAACTACTTCTTACACTAGCTTAATCTAATATCCATATACCTTGGTGTGCTTCTAAGTTTACCAACCCAGATTGATAATTAAAACAGATGCTCTAATTCAACTCCATAAATTAGACTGACATGTTCCTTTGTTTTTTGCACCGATGGTCACTATTGCGGCGACTCCCCTCACTGATTTGAATTCATTCCTATTTGTTCAGTGTCTGCACTTGATCTACACTGATTCATTCATACTTAGTCAAATTTTCACTCAAGCTCACACCATCACTTAGATCTTCTCATTTTCCACACTTCCACAAAGCATATCTGCAATTTCTTTGGCCAATTTTCACTTTTCCCAGCTAGGCACTGCACAATCTTAAGGCTCAAGGCGAGATCTTGGCCTCTAGAACTTTGTAGTGCGTAGTACAGGCTTTCCTAACTGCACATTGCGCAGTTCCAGGGCTCGGTCATCTTGCTTGGCGACTAAAACCGCGTAATGTGCACTTTCTCCCAGTCAATTTCTCAGGATGAACAGTGGATTGTGCAGTCTCAAGCCTCGAGCTTCGCCCTTAACTTTTGGGACTGCGTAGTGTGTAGTTTCCATAGTCAACCAGTCTTCCTTGTTGTTGAAAATTGTTCAATCCCTCTCATCAGTTTCCCGGTTTGCTACCAGATCATTCCTTGAAGGTATATTGTCTAAAGACTAATGTTTGCTTGCCATGAGTGTATTTTATGTCCCACAAGTACAAATTTTTTTGAAGTACTTCTCTCCATCAATCATTGTTACCATGCCACCAAAGATATTTTCTTCAAAAGAGACCACTAAAAGCAATATTGGGGAAGCAGTTGAGCAAACGCTTGTAGACTTTCCAGTATATGCAGACACTCAATTTTTTATAGAAAAGGATTCAACACTAACATGGAAGCAAGTTAATGAAGCTCTTTCAGCAAAGAACATTGAGGAATATCTAGAGGACCGACAGGTTTATCTCAACATCTGGTAGTCAGAACTACACAGGGGTGAATGCAGATATCCAGTCTTCCTGTGTCTAGATGTCATCAACTAGATTGTGTCACACACTGATTAGAAGACCATGACATTGAGCAATGCCAATGGACAGAAACTTGCTACCTTTCTGGAAGAGTATTATTAGTGCATGTATCATCTTCCCAAGCCAGTAAATCTCATGGATTCATACTTATATGCTACCATCAACTATGTGAGCACAATATATATTGTTAAAGGATGGGTAAAAGAGCCATCGAAGTTTCGATAGACACCCACCCATTCATACAAAACAAAGTCTCTCAGGAAGGCCTACCAGCTCGTAGTTATCTTAGCTTGCAGAATCTATGGTCAGCAAAGCACAAAGACCTTTCCTGAAGGGTGGGCGATCTTATTGAACAAGGTGGTGAAGAAGGGGAAGTCATTAAATTGGTCATATTTGTTGCCTCATCGGTTGAGAGCCCATGTAGCGTGATCCTAGGACCCTCCCAAGGGAGATCAAGCAAGGTTTTACATGTTTTCATATTTACTGGATGCAAGCTATGCATATAATCAGTTTCTTGGCATGAACTAAACATGGACACCATGAGAAGTTGTCATGCATATTTATTGAAAAACTCTTTCAGATTGTAATCATCAAGGAGTAATTGAACAACTAGCTGACCATTTCATCATCTTGCTTTACAAGTTGATATTTGAAGAAGAACCACCTTGCATGTCACGTGGAGAAATGGAGGAAATAATAGAAATCGCAGATTGGATTTCCTCACCATGTGGAGCCTTCATTAGAGTGTTCAGCGAAGAGAAGACGTCGCATGTTTTTCCAAGGTATGCCACCGACAATCTTGTCATGCAAGAAGTTCCATATCATCTCGCCATAGGGTTGTCAATAGCTTTGCATAGGAAGAAGAAAACACCCTAGCCAACCCATCCTATACAAATTGAATTATACGAGATAAAGAACTTGAAAGTCGTGGATACCAAGGGAAAGGAGATATTGAGGTTTGCATTCAATACACGAGACTTTAATCCGTATGATCACTGTAAAATTTTTGAAAACCATTGTGCAAGAATTGACTTTCAGTGGCTCAATGGGACATTTAATTCGCCATAGGAGGATCCATGGTGGAATTTCTACAATTCCTCAATACCCTGTGAGCTGGTAAGTATAGCAGGGACTTCACAGGACACTCTGCAAATGAAACAAACTCCAGAAGCATCAACAGTACAAGGCAGCAACCCGGTACAAGATAAGGGAAAGAGAAAAGGTTGCGGACAATAAAAATGGATAACAAAGTTGCAAGATGAAAACGGATCCAATCCTCATGCAAACAACTTTGCCAGCAGAAGAAAAAAGGAAGCAGAGGCAATATAGAGCAAAGCGGAGGAAGAGATAAAAGCAGAGCTTGTAGGAAGCACAATCGAGGGCATAGAAAGAAGAACAAGATTTGAGGGATGAACAGGAACAAAGGAGGAGAGAACAGGAGGAGTAGCAGAAGCAAGAAGAAGAAGAAAGGCAAGGTGCCATAGTAGAGGAAACAACGCCAATACAAGTTGAAGAGAAAGAATATAACCAACCAGCATCAAAGGGAGAGAACAAACAGATGCAGGATCAGGAGCTTTCTCAGCAGATTGAAGACTTGATTGAAGTTGCAGACATGGATTTGGAATCGGAGTTGTAGGATGAAGATGTTGACTTAATTCCTAGTGCACCATAGGTCACCATTCAGTCTACACCACCCTCAGTCGCAGAGTTAGCCCCGAGCGATGAAGGGGACATAGTTCCTCTTGATGATTATTCGGTAATGGATGTGTACAATCTCTCATATGACAAACTCTAGAAGAGAATTATACAAGCACAAAGAAATAATTTTCTAGATGATCATGCATAACCTACATTCATTAGAGAGAGGTTGATAGTGGCGGACACTAGCAAGAATAAAAATGCCATTTCCGAAGAAAACTTGGCCTTCGCAGGTGCAGCGAGATCAAACACTCAATATTTGATGGTTGATAATAAGCAATTAGTATAGAATTTATAGGTTTCCCAAAAAGAGATAGAATAGCTTCACACAACAGCACAGAACGCAGCTTCCGCACACATCTACTTAGAGGAAATAAGAGTAGCGATGCTTGGTGAAGTATCAAGACTTGGAGAGACCATGCGAGACATCTATGAGGAGCTCATGATTGTACATAAGGCAATTGTCCGCTTGCATGGCTTGCAACAACAAAGCAAATAATTTGTCAAGACACTTAAGAATTTGCAAGCTTCCATCACCGTCGTGCAAGAATGGAAAATGTGATACAAAGAGGCACCGCTTAACTTGGTAAAGAAGATGAAGCCATAGGCAGAGCTAGAGAAATAAAGAGTTCGAATGTTGATTTAGAATAAGAAGCTTACCTCATTCATTAGGAATATTCAGGCCTCATATGTATGGTTATACAACAGTTTGGATTTCATGGTGATAATGCACAAGGTCCCATAAGTCGGTTCACTCACTGAAACTAACCGCAAACATCAAGTCAGGTAGGAGATAGAAGAATACTTGGAGCAACTGAGAGATATTTCCACCAAGGAGGATTTGGATCTGAACAGACAGAACATGCAGAACTACATTGGTGGTCTTGTCCAGATCAGAACAATGTTACGCCTGCTTGAGAAAGAATTTAAGACTGGTTCCAAATCATTGTACCTGAATGTTATGGAGGATATAATACGCTTCCAGCTTGACACCATCATGCAGTTTGGGGATTTCATTGCACAGTACCAAGCTTGGCATCAATACATGATCGGGAAGCATCAAGTTGAAGTTGTTGAGCTAGAGTTTTCCACAAACTCAAACATCATAGTGGTTTGTCTTGTTTGGTTGTCAAGTTGTCTCTACCCTATTTTGTCTCATATGTGTATGAGTGGAAAATGCAATATTATTTGTAATTATTTTTAAAAGTGAAATTCCAAGTGTCCATGGTTGAATTTGAAGAGTCATAATGTAATGTAATGAGTCATTTTTAAAATAAGTTGAAGAGTCATGAGGGGAATCCAAGAATCACACAAGGGCATGTAAAGAGACACCCCACTTTATTATAAATATAACCTCATAACTCATGTAAGGGGATTTTGGGAGCCAATCTTTTGGCTATGCTTAGTCTTAGGGAGAGCTTGGGAGTTTTGTGTGAGCCTTGGCTTCTCCATAGCGTTGAGGTAGTATACTTATTTGGAGGAGCATATGTTGTTGACCTCACATTCCACTACTGGGGCAAGTGGCTTGTCAAATGTTGTATGTATGATTGGAACTATCACTTTTAATAAAACTCAGCCTCGGTATGCTTTCATACATATGATTTGGATATAGTAGGACTACTCTTGTTGTATTTGCAATATATGTTATTTAACTTATGCATATGCTTATGAACTATTTCGTTTCCACTTATATGAATATTCTTGTATGTGTGTTGATGTCTTAATTTGTCACCTTAGTTTGTGGACTATTCCGCTTGTTAGTTAGTGTAATGTCATTTTTCTTGCGTGTTCCTTTTAAGCTACGTACTATTACAGGATTCCAAGGGGTGCACTTTCTTTTCCCTTTGTATGTTGGAACCGTCATATGTTGCACTTAACTCTTTGTAGGATCACACACTTATTCTCACCAAAGACACTGTGCACCACTCTATGCATTTTGCAAACCAAGGAAGATCATTAACACCCCATTATTGGGTCTCCTACTCCAAACGGTGTGATGTCTAGTTGGGAATTAAGATCGAGGAGATCCCCTTAATGTTGGCGGGTCCAACATCGTCAACATTTCTTGCATTAAAAGGAGAGACAGACGAAAAGTTGAGCCCTTGAAGTTTGTTTTTAATTTCTCTACTCATTTAATGACTTCTCCCAAAATCATAATGCCGACATGTTTTTCCAGACACACAAATCTGAAAGTGTCGGTGCAAATTATTGATAACTTTTCAAATATCAAATTTAATGGTGAAGGAGAAACAACCTTCTTGTTTTCTTGATTTCTGCACAAAACACAACATCCACTATTTGAATTTTGGCTTTTGTGATCCATAGTTATTTTACAGAGATATTTCGGTGATAATCACATTAGACAAAAAAATTTCAACGCATTTCAAAACAAGCAGTGTGGTTCATCTTCATGGCGAGATGAGAGATTAGATCCAGTCTATAAGCTTAAATAGATGTAGAGAAGGGAAAACTAGCCATTGGAACATAACGCCTAGTTTGACTACGAAGGAAAATTAATGGTTATCAATTAATTTTTATTTCTATTGAATATAAATTATTATTAAATTTTAATATAATTTAATTATGTTTGTTTTTTTATAATTATTATATTTCAAAGGATTTTGTTATTTTAAAAACATTTTAATTCAAAGGATAATATTAAAAAATTTTATTCTTTTGGTTCATAATATTTGACTTTGAATATAATGACATTAATATTTTTAATAAATGAAAATAAAAAAAGAAACAAAATCACTAAAGAAAAAAATATGGAAAGAAAAAATTGAAATAGGAAGGGGGATGAAAATAATTAAAAATCGGCATCTAGGAATATAGGGCAAGGATCCAATACCTGGTAATACTCCAACCATTGTCTCTATTAAGATTGACCTGTCTTTTTTCAATTCCTAATTCCTCCCTTAACTTACGGTGATGAAAATGGTCAATCCTAGCAATAACCTTAGCCTCTTCGATGCATATGTGATGGTTATTCTTTTATGCAAGTTTAGCTAAGGCATATGAGCGGGATCTTCCATGCTTAATATCGGCAGCGTGCTCACAAATCCTTTGATTTATTGACCGACCATTTTCTCTAATGTATGGAGTCCCACAGGAGCAAGGAATGATGTAAATCCCTTTTCCATCTATAGGGTTCACAGGGTCTTTAGCTAACCTAAGAGAGTTGCAAAGACGTTGGTTGTAGGTTGTTCATTATCATGTTCGAAGGCGTGTACAAAATTGGTGCAACACATTTCCCTATGTGTCTATACACCCTTTTGAACATCTTTTGCAACGAATTTTTTCGCATTTGAGATGTACGATCATAAATATTTGTGCCAAAAAATTCTGAAATTGCGAAAAGCACCTGATGAATCTACCCAAGATTTTCACGATCGTTTTATTCATTTTTTCTTCGAAATTCCTGAAGATGAATTTTATTGTTCTTTCTTGGAAGAAATATTCATATATCTTGTTCACATTCAGAAAATCCGCATGAACTTGATTCTTTCGAAACTCTCCCAACATACCTTGATATTAAAGCTTCTAAATCTAGGATGGGTGAAGTTTTTGTTCCAAGTGACCCTTTGCCCCCTTCTCATCAAACAACTCTAGTTTCACAGGTTGAGGTGGGAGAAACTGAGAATTCATTTGTTGATCTACCACCAGCTTCTACCACCCCACATACTCACAATTCCAACTCAGGTTTGGACTGTGAATCTGATGGTTACAATGAAGCGTTATCTCCTCGTCCTCTATCCTTTGGTCCCTATGATCCTCTGGATTGTGAGTTTTTCCGTTCTTCTGTTCAAATCTTTGTTTTGATGTTCATGAGGATCCAATGTTGGATGAAGTTGGTGTTGAGCAACCAAATTTTGATATAATTTTCGATGATTATGTCTGGAAGCCCATAGTTGAACAAGAATACGCGGTGAAGGATGACGTTCTTCCTTCCGCACCTCTCCTTCACCATCCTGACATTTTCCATGAGCTTGTCATTTCTGATGAATCTTGTGAAAAATTAGTTTCTAATTATGATACTACTTTCGATCATTCCCAGAACATGTGGGATGTCATATTTTCATTCAGATGTGGAGAGGATGAATCTTCTATTCTGAATTTTCTCAATCTATCATCTCATCTTTCTGAAAAAATAGAGGGTGAAATTTCTTGTTTTCAATCTTCCCCTCTTTACGATTCTTCAAATCATGAGGATGCCTCTGTTTGTGATATTGAAATTTCTAATCATGGTTGTCGTGACCTTTTCATTGATTCATTTGGTCATGATTCAGATTTTCCCGCTCTTGATTTTTCAAAGCCTCTGATATTTGATGATCTACCTTTGGGTGATTTGGAAATCCCCCAAGTTGTCTAGGAACTTCAACCCGAGTTGATGTTTATGTCAGGTTCTCCTAGTCTTGATATTAGTTCCACTGTCAGTCATAATATTGTTGAATCTTTCAAGGCCCCTCATCACTCTATCACACACGTTGAAAATCAATCTATTTTACAATTTTCACATCCTCCACATGTATTACACGATCCTATCGCTCATTCATTGGAGGACTTGCACGTGGCAAGCTCGATGGAAAAATAAAAATTTTCTTCTTTCTTTATGTTCACCCATTTACATAGTTAAAAACTTTATTCTTGCATGTCTTTTACTCACAGTTTGTTTAAACACCGTGGTACATCTCCAGAATGTCTCCCATGCCCATTTCGTTCATTCTTTTCTGCGTATTCTTCCAAACTTTGAACATGTTGATTTGAATTATCTTATCTTTCTTGTTTATTATTATCATTGTATATCTTTCTTGACATGAATCCTCTCACGTACATAGGCTAGCCAATGCGCTTATAGTTGCATTGTAAGTGTCATTACACGTGAGCTTGGCCTATGCCTTGTTTAGGTTAGGAGTAGGAGTACTTTTTTCTTTCTTAGTTTTTTGCTTTGATTTGCTTTACTTTGATTTCCTTTCTGATTCGCTTCTTTCCTTTCGTTTCCTTTCTTTTTAGTTATAGGTTAGCTTCCACATGAAACCATGTTTGGCTTCTGATCAAGCATGGTGAAATATACGAGGAATTTTTACTACTATCAATGCTTGGTTTTATTTCTATTCACTCTCTTTGCATGAATGTTGCATTATTTTATTCGACGATACACTAATGGTAAATACATTCCTTTCAAAGAAAATCTTAGTGAAATCACAATGTTTGAATCTTTAACTAGTACCGCCTACTCTAATCGATCTTTTATCTTTTCGGTTAATCCTTTTCAACTCAGTCGAGTAGACTAAGGAAGCGAGGAAAACCTTAACAATTATGTCAGAGGTGTATATAAACATCCTTCTCTAAAGGAAAAACCTCTTCTACTCTCATTAAGTCGAGATCCCTATTCCGCCCCATGAAATAAATAAGTTCATATGCACAGTTCTATGAAAAAATAAAAAATGAAAAAATATAAAATAAAGGGAAAAAGAAGTGAAAGGCTACTTGTGCATAAAGGTGAAGGAAGAAACTTTGTCGAGGTATTTTCTAGGCTCGCTGGCAGCAAAGCAATGTTTGTATTCCTTAAGTGACTCCATCAGGGTATTGTCTAGGCCTGCTGGCAGTGGAGCAACACCAAATATGAAAAATAAGACTCTGACAATTTCTTTTACTTGTGCATCTATATACTCCTCATCCCCAACCTAAACAACTCAGTTTACTTGGCTTGGTTAATGTGTCACTGATGAAGAGAAAGGTAGGAACTATGTCTTTAACTAAAAATAAGTGAAGAATTTGTGGTAATCAAAGAACTCAACAATACTTATCAAAGATTTAGACATGTTTTGCATAAGACAAAATTCATTCGGAGAGCTGGAGTTCTACTAGTGTGTCGCAAATATTGTAGTGGCTACAATCACCCTCAAAAATTTTGCCTATGCTTTGATTTTTAAGCCTCCCTTCCTATTCACAGGAGCTTATCATGCACTGCCATCAAGTATTCATGATTTGATTTGGATTTATCCTTTTATTTTTGCTTGTGTTCACTTGTTTTCACACTTAACCGGTCTTTCTTGGTCACAAGCTAACCTCCTAACTTGATCTTGCGGCAATTCTGGGCTTGCCTCCAGAAAATGTACAATCCATGAGGGCAAGCCTAGCCTTGATAATTGGAATTGCACAATATTTACTGGAAGCTTTTCCTTGAGCTTAGAAATTGTGCAGTCATGGATGGAAGCCCGACATTGAGCCCGTAAATTGCACAATCCATCCCTTGAGCTTAGAAATTGTGCAATGCACTATGCCAGAAAGTTTCCCAGTTCCCCAAAATTGTGCAATATTTCTCGAAAGCATGCATGGCAAGTTTCCCAAAAAAAAATAGGATCCATTTTTAGTTTCCCGAAGGAGGCATACTTGTTATTTTTAGAAACTTCCACTAAGTGTTGATTTTTCCTTGATTTTAGGCATATGCGTCATAAACCCTAATTCACTCAAATCTATTTAATTGACACCCCTAAAACTCATTTGCACATTTTATCTTAGAGCTATGGAATTCCCGAGGAGATCAAGGAACCTTCAGTGCGGTTGTAGTCGCTTTTCCGGGTGAGTTTCGCGTTTATCGTCTTTTTTCATTTTTTCTATCGGTTTTTGTCGTTTTGCTTATGTGAGTGTTGTTCCGCTTATTTATCTTCCTTCTTGTTTGTGCTTTAACTTATTTTAGCTTGTAGAAGTGTTTTTTCAATTTTTCGTTTTCCTTTCAAAAGTGTCGCATCGATTTCGTTGTTTTTTGCACCAATGGTCGTCATTGCGGCCACTCCCCTCACCGATTTTATTTTCTTCCCATTTGTTAATTTTTTGCACTTAATATACATTGAATCATTCATACTTAGTCAGATCTTCACTCAAGCTCACACCATCACTTAGATATGCTCATTTTCTAAACTTCCACAGGGCAGATTTGCAATTTCCTTGACCGGTTTTCACTTTTCCCTGCTAGGCACTGCGCAATCCTAAGGCTCAAGACAAGAGCTTGGCCTATGGAACTATGTAGTGCACAGTACAGGTTGGCCCAAGTGCACATTGCGCAGTTCCAGGGCTCAGTCTGCTTCCTTTGCCACTGAGACTACGCAATGTGCAGTCTCTCCTAGTCAACTGCCCAAGATGAAATGCGTATTATGCAGTCTCAAGCCTCAGGCTTCACCCTTGGGTGCTAGGACCACATAGTGCACAGTTCCCACAGTCATCTCGTCTCCCTTTTTGTTGAAAACTGCGCAATCCCTCTCATCAGTTTTCCAGTTTGCTAATTGATCATGCCTTGAAGGTATATTTACTAAAGACACTAATGTTTGCTTGCCATGAGTGTCTTTTTTGTCCCACAGATACCACAGTTGTTGAAGTACTTCTCTCCAATAGTCATTGTTACCATGGCACCAAATAGAGCTGCTTCAAAAGAGACTACTGAAAGAAGTATTAGGGAATCAGTTGAGACAACGCTAGTAAACTTTCCGGTATATGTAGACACTCAACTATTTATAGAAAATGAGCCAAATATAACATGGCAACAAGTTAAAGAAGCTCTTTCAGCAAATAACCTCGAGGCGGATCTAGAGGACCTACAGCCTTATCTCAGCATCTTGCAGTCAGTACTACACAGGATTGCATGCAGATATCTAGTCTTCCCATGTGCAGATGTCATCAGCTTGGTTGTGTCACACATTGATGAGAAGACCATCACATTGAGAAATGCTCGCAGACAGAATCTTACTACCTTTCTAATAGAAGATTATCAGCGCATGTATCATCTTCCTGAGCTAGTAAATCTCATGGAATAATACTTCTATGCCACAAAAAAATATGTGAGCACAATAAATATTGTTAAAGGTTTGGTGAAAGAGCCATCGAAGTTTCTACAGACACCCACCCATTCATACAAGACAAAGTCTCTCGCGAAGGCCTACCAACTCTTGGTTATCTTAGCTTGCAAAATCTATGTTTAGCAAGGCATGAAGACCTTTCCTTAAGGATGGGTGATCTTATTGAACCAGGTGGTGAACGAGGGGAAGTTGTTCAATTGGTCAGATTTGTTGTCTCATTTGGTAAGAGCCCATGTAGCGCAAGCCCGAGACCCTCCCAAGGGTGAGCAAGCAAGGTTTTATATTTTTGCATATTTACTGGATGCAATTTGTGCACAAAATCAGTTTCCTAGCATGAATTGTGTTGAAATTTACAACAATAAATGTTGAAAATGGCAACAAGAATAGGCTTCTAATTTAATTTTATCTTAATTGAATTAGAAGGAAATTGTAATTCCACATCACATGACAACTTGTATGAGTTAACTAAGTCAGGAAGACTTAGTTAGTTTAGTTAATTCAACTTTAGGGTCAAACTAGAGGCATGTAGAGTGTCTCCTACTTTTTACGAGCCCTGGTTGAGTTTATTTTGAGTTGTAATTGATTAACTTAATTTATTTGAGTTAAATCAATTTAACTAGATCTAACTCATGGAGGAACTAGTGAGAGGTCAAGTAAATTAAATTGGATTTAATTAACAAGCATTGATCAATTATATAATTGGTAATTCACTCATAAATAACTCGTGCATGTCAGTTATGAGAAAGACCTAGTTGAGATTGGAGTTAAAGGGAAGGTGTACTATCAGTTTTATAATCATCCCAATTAGACAGGTGGTGCATGCAATCAGAAGAAGGCCTAAAATAAATCATTCCTTAATTATATAACTCACTAATTTTAATCATTCGAATTTCCTTTAAAGAGAGGAATTAAGGCACAAGTTTAGTCATTGTTTTGGTGAACACGATTTGGTGAGACAAATCAATGGGAAGCACAAGTTTGTGCGTGGAGCTTTTGAGAGAAAGGTGTGCCAAGAGAAGCTTGTGCACAGGTTGGTAGTGATACAAACAGAGATAGTGCAGAGAGCTCTCAAGCCTAAGAGAAGCATTCTATTGTTCTCATATTCTTTGACTTATGCAATATATAGATAGTGGGGTTTTTAACTGAGGCTTTCCCCAAATAAATATTTGTGTTGTGCGACTGAAATTATTTCTCTTTATTGTTCATATGATTTTTCGATCGTAATTGGTTTTCACAAGTTGTAGAGTAGATTGAAGTATTTTGTTTTAGCATATTACAAATATCAGTTTGAGTCTTCGCGGATTTTTTACAAACTGGACATGGACACCACGAGAAATTGTCATGCATATTTATTGTAAACGCTTTCATATTGCATTCATCAAGGAGTAATGGAATAGTTAGCTAACCATTTCATCATCCCGCTTTACAAGGTGATATTTTAAGAAGAACCGTCTTGCATGTCACATGGAGCAATGGAGGAAATAGCAGAGATCGTAGATTGGTTTTCCTCACCAGGTGGCTCCTTCATTAGAGTGTTCAGCAAAGAGAAGTCGTTGCATGTTCTGAAAATCTATGCCATCAACAAGCTTGTCATGCAAGAAGTGTCATATCATCTCACCACAGGGTTGTCAGCAGCTTTACATAGGAAGAAGAAATCACCCTAGTCAACCCTTCCTATACAGATTAAATTATTCGAGATAAATAACTTGAAAGTCATGGATACCGAGGGAAAGGAGATACTGAGTTTTGCATTTGATACACGAGACTTTAATATGTATGATCCCCATAAAATTTGTGAAAATCATTGTGCAAGAATTTACTTTCAGCAGCTCGACGGGACATTTCACTGGCCAAAGGAGGATCCATGGAGGAGTTGCTACTTTTTTTCCAGACCCCGTGAGCTAGTAAGTATAGGAGGGACTTCATAGGACACTCCGCAGATGACAACAACTCTAGAAGCAACAAAATTAGAAGGCAGAAACACGATACAAGATAAGGGAAAGAGAAAGGTTGATGGCAATACAAAGGGAGAAAAAAACTGCAATATAAAAGCAGATCTAATCCTCATGCAAGCAGTAGAAGCAAAAGGGAAGCAGAGGAAACAGAGAGAAGTACGGAGGAAGAGAGAAAAGAAGAGCTTGCAAGAAGAAAAAATGAGGATGTAGAAAGCAGAACAAGAATTGAGGGAAGAACAAGAACAAAGGAGGAGAGAATAGGAGGACAAATCAGAAGAAGGAAGAAGAATAAAGGCAAGGTGCCATAGCAGAAGAAACAATGTAAATACAAGTTGAAGAGAAATAATAGAACCATCTAGAAAAAGAGGGAGAGAGCAAACATATGCACGATTGAGATCTTTCTTAGCAGATTGAAGACTTGATTGAATTTGTGGACATGGAGTTGGAATCAGAGCTACTGGATGAAGATGTTGACTTGATGTCAAACTCACCATAGGTCATCATTCAGTATCCACCACCCTCAGCCGCAGAGGTAGCCCAGAACGAGGAAGGGGACATAGTTCCTCTTGATGATGATTCGATAATGGATGTGTATAATATTTCATATGATGAAATCCAGAAGAGGATTGTACTAGCACGAAGAAATTAATTTCAGAATGATCATGCATCACCTGCATTCATTAGAGAAACAGTGATAGTGGCAGACACCAACAAGAATCCAAATTCCATTGTCAAAGCCAACTTGGCCTTCGCAAGTGCAGCGAGATCAAACACTCAGTATCTCATGGATGAGAATAAGAAATTGGTACAGAATTTACATGTTGTCCGAGAAGAGATAGAACATCTCTATGCAACAGCACAGAACGAAGCATTCACATAGGTCTACTCAGAGGAAATGAGAGCAGTGATACTTGGTGAAGTATCAACACTTGGAGAGACCATGCAGGACCTTTATGAGGATATCATGACCGTAAATAAGGCAGTTGTCTGCTTGCATGGATCTCAGTAGAAAAGCGGTGAATTTTTCAAGACTCTTAAGAATGTGCAACCTTCCATCACCGTCATGCGAGATTGGACAATGCGATACAAAGAGGCATCGCTTAACTTGGTAAAGAAGATGAAGGCGCAGGCAGAGCTGGATAATTCAATAGTTCAAATGTTGATTCAGAATAACAAGAAGCTCACCTCTTTCATTGGGAATATCCAAGGCCTCATATGTACAGTTATACAATACTTTGGATTTCATGGTGAGAACACACAAGATCCCATCAGTCGGCACACTCACCGAAGCTAAACACAAACATCAAGTCAGATAGGAGATCGAATAATACTTGGAGTAGCTGAGACAAATTGCCACCAAGGAGGATTTGGCGCTGAATAGACAAAACATGCAAAACTACATCAGTGGTCTTGTCCAGATCAGAATAATGTTGCACCTGCTTAAGAAAGAAGTTAAGATTGGTTCCAAATCATTGTACCTGGATGCTTTGGAGGCTAGAGTTCGCTTCTAGCCAGACACCATCACGTATTTTGGGGATTTCATCACACGATACCAAGATTGACATCAATATGTGACCGATAAGCATCAAGAAGAAGTTTTTGAGCTAGATTTTTCCGAAACTTGAGCATCATAGTGTTTTGTCTTGTTAGGTTGTCAAGTTGTCTCTACACTATTTTGTCTCATATGGGTTGATCCAGATATTTTTACTTCAAATGTGCATACATAATTGGTTATAAAAGAGCATGTAACCATTAAATCATATCACATGAATGGAGTGGAAATAAAATGCAACAATGATAAGCAAAGACACAACATATTGGTAACAGAGTTCACCCAGTGTGGGCTATGTCTTCGGGCTCTGCTCAAAGTGGGGAGGTATTTCATTAATATTTAGAAAAAATAAAATTATATGCATGTACAAAGGCACCTTATACCTCCACTTGCGGGGATGTCCCGAAAATGCGCACCTCTGCCGAAGAGATGGACTGCACCGTTGAATTCCTGGCGCGAAATTGTGAAAAATGACTATAAAGTCGACCCTGTTCTAACTCGGTCAAAATATGGAGCCTTGAGAATATCAAAGATTCCCCCAAATATTCCTTCTCCCTGGTTCACTGGAAATATGTTGCTCATATGACAATTTTGACTCCACCATTGCGCTCCTTGAGAAAAATTGAGTAAAACGAGTATAAACTCGACCTTGTTCTAAAACTATGAAAACTTAGCCCCAAGTGTTAGGTCCATATAATACTAGTGTATCCCCTTATTTTTATTGTTAGTGTAGCCCCCTTATTGTTATTGTGTTTCCCATGTAGTCCCCATATTGTTATTATTGTGCCCCATAGAATCCCACTATTGTTATTGTTGTGACCTTACATTGTTATTGTTATGTCGGCTAGGATTATAATGTGACCCCTTGGACTCCTATATATAGAAAGGAGGTTTTTTCATTTGAATCATCCAAGAATTGTTCATTTATGTAATATAAAGGAGGTTTCCCCTCAAAGACGCTGATTTCTAAGTCGTTGATCTCTCTTTTCTTCTATTTTTTGGGTTGGTTTCATAACATTTGGTATTAGAGCTTTGGATTCTAGGGTTTCGCTACTGCAAACAGGTCATCTTGGAATTTTCACTATAAATTTTTTTATTTGATGTTTCAGAAGCTAAAACCAAAACCCATTTGAGCTGAATTCTTAAGGAATGTTGTGTAAAAATTATAGATCTTGGTTCGTTATATTTTCAGAGATATGATCAGAGGAAGTTAGGGGTTTTGCAGGCTCCATAATGTCATCTCAAACAGGTGGCCGAGGGAAAATCGTCATAACTTTTGTTACAGACATCGAATTGGAATTTTGTAGAGGGGCAGAAATTGCATGGACTAAAGTTTATTTTGTATCAATTTCAGAGTCAAAGGTCAAAACAGTGACACATGGCACGTCGTACACGTTCACTCCACTGAACTAGTCCTTAATTAGGTCATTGTGGGAGAATGGGTATAACTTTATCTTGAAGAATCGAAATTAGTTCTGACCTATGGCATTAGAAAGAAGTCTCAGAGGGTTACTACAGGATCGAATTTTAAACCTTGGAGATCCGAAATCATAGAGATACATCAGTTTCAATATCGAGCTTTTCAAAAGGAAGAAAAAGGTGTGTATCTTTTTTTAAATTGCTTAACTTTTGTTTGAAAAATTAGTTTGAAGTGAT
The DNA here is from genome assembly GCA_034641835.2 of Pinus albicaulis. Lineage (NCBI taxonomy): Eukaryota > Viridiplantae > Streptophyta > Pinopsida > Pinales > Pinaceae > Pinus > Pinus albicaulis. The sequence goes on along the minus strand of CM076578.1, from coordinate 1,758,273,947 downwards.
TCCAAGGGAATATTGAAGCATATATATCAGTATTGGATTCTATAATGCCTCCCAAAAATAATTCCACGCCCATTAAACCCTCATAAATATCTACTATGAAGCATGAAGAGGAATAAGTGCAACATGATATATCAAATTACGAGACCAAGTGCAACAAAGTTCCCTCTCGTAAAAAGAAACCAAAAATGAAATGGAAACTAAGATGGATGGTTTGAAGAATGACATGACAAAGATTCTGAAGAAAGAAAAATGAGGCATAATTTCACAATTATTCTCACTACAGGTTCAAGCAGTGGAAGATCACATCGAGCATCAACAAAAATTTCTCCAACCCTTAAAGGATAACCTCACTTTGGTGTAGAATCGAATGGAACAACAGGAAAATCAACATCGCAACGAAACAAGTTTTAATGTAGGTGACTAGGTATTTTTACGGCTACAACCATACAAACAAATGTTCCTCAAGCAAGCTAAGAAGGATAATAAATTATCGTCAAATTATTATGGTCCTTACAAGGTGTTTCAAAAGATTGGTACTATGGAATACAAATTAGAGCTTCCTGCATCTTCTCGAGTGCACCCAATTTTCCATGTTTCATGCTTAAAGAAGGTTATAGATGGAAAAATCCTAGTTCAAACAATATTTCCAGAACTTGAGGAGGAAGGACAAATCATATTGGAACCTGAAGCAGTCACAGAAAAAAAGAATTCGACTGCTACAAAATCGATCAATTTCAAAGTATCTTATCAAGTGGAAGAACTTACCCACTAAGGATTCCACATGGGAGGATGATAATTTTATATAGAAGCATTCATAAATAATCAAGCATCGAGGAAAACACTTGTTTGAATGAGAGGGGCATGTTAGGTCCCTATAATACTATGGTATGTCCATATTATTTATTATTAGTGTGGCCCCTTTTGTTATTTTTGTACGATGAGTTACATGTTATTATTATTGTGCCCCATAGAAGCCCACTATTGTTATTTTTGTGCCCTTACATTGTTATTTTTATGTTGGCTAGGATTATATTGTGACCCCTTAGACTCCTATATATAGAAAGGAGGTTTTGTCATTTGAATCAACCAAGAATTGTTTATTTATGTAATGTAAAGTAGGCTTCCCCTCGAAGAGGTTGATTTCTAAGTCGTTGATCTCTTTTTTCTTCTATTTTGTGGGTTGGTTTCATAACACCAAGGGAATCTTTTAGATTCCTCAAGATTCCCAAAAGAATCCTCCTAGCAAGTTGACTAAAGATCTGCTGCTCAGATGAGGAAACTGAATATACCATCAGATTCCTTGCAAAAAACTGAGAAAAATGAGTATAAAGGTTATATACTTATGTTACCTTAAAAAATTACCCTCCAAAGGAATATAGAGATTCGCCACAACATCAAAGAATGTTTCGTGAGAATCTTCCTGCAGAATATTCTTGTCTCGAAATCTGTGCCTAGGGTGGGCCCCTCTGACCTAATTCCATTGCTTGGCATGGTTTCTTCTCTTCGCTCAGCCTCCCCTCCGTTGGGCCTCTCTGCAAAGATTTTTTTTTTAAATATTATGTTGCTTGACGGACTCCACGAGGTGATTACCTGGCATGCCAACTGGTGGGTTGTTTTTTGTTGTTGGAAATAATGGGTTGCAAGTTCAAACTCCGTGGACCCTTGTTGTTTTTTGCAACTACATACCATAAAATTCCACCATTACATGACCCATTGTTACGATGGTTTGTGACCCGTCACAGATAGTCCTTAGTTTTATCCATAGGTCAATCATTATATAAGGGTAAGCCATATAATATATGGTTCCAATATTTTAATTGACCCGGAAGAAATATGCATATCAACCATATGATATATGGTTATGTCATTACATTTTAATGTTTCTCTTTCATGGAATTTTAATATGGCTTACCCACTTCATATGTCGTTTATATGGTTATATGGTTTTGTTTTTAACCATATTATTTAATAATAACCATAATGCTTTATAATAATTAACGAATGTTTTTATTATTATTATTTAATTTTGGTTTAATATTTTTGTTTTTATATGAGGCCTTTTAATATTAATTTTTTTCTCTTTTTTGCAGGTGCAAGAAGACAATGAAATAGCGTCATGTGTCAGGGTCTAGTAGGCAACCCTTGATTTCCAAGTAAGATTGTGTGCCCCACCTGCTAACTAGGATAAGTTGTGGGTCCCTATTTTGTTGTTCACCTTGTCAACTTCAAACTGTGATAATTTGGTCATACAGACTCGTATTTGAGTGTCATTTGTGCCACCGGAATCGTAACAACGAGCTCTTCAACTTGATGCCTAAATTTTTGAGATTTAGGAACTTCCAAAATTGAACCTTTCTGGAGCCACCTTTTAATTTCTACGAATTTCTAGAGCCACTTGGATCATTCCTCCCCACTGAGGGGATTTTGGTCCTCCAAAAGCATGAACACTATCTGCAATATGTTTTACTCCCTCATCTGCACAACAAGTGCCCTAACATGCCACACTTCCTTATCCTTCACCTTTGTACCTCGGAGCCATAAGTGATGAACTGACACCTGCATCCTATCCAAACTTGTAGTACATATTGCAAAATACATGTTCAAATTAAAGACCTGTCATGACCCAATAAATCCCCATACTTTCCAAGAGTTTATAACATACTCTTTGGGAAATTTTACATCATAATCCCAATACCCTAGCTATAATAAAAAGAGGCCAAAACATCATCATGTTTCTTTTCATAAGTGATGGAATCATCACTTTTACAATCATTTTGCAACATATGATTTACAACATGTGGCCATGACAAGCTACCATATCTAATAAAACCATCTCTCACTCAACAAAGTGAAAGGGTCATCTCCTTTTGGCGGATTTTCTTGTTGAACATCCTCACCATCTGGTTCCTTCATAGGTGTTTTATGGGCATGAAGTATCTGACATGTGTCTCTCTAGTGCCTATCCTTATCGCAGTGGCTACAATGATTATTTCTCCTCCAAAATTTCTAGATCGTCTTGGAACGCTTATTCCTAGTGAAGCTCTAATAAGTGCTTATGGAATCCTCACTATCACTAGAATGTGATGAAGTGTTCTCATCATCCGGCTTTGGTTGGTCACTAGTTGTCTTGGATCATTCTCCAACCTCTTTTCTAACATACCCAAGTCCTGCATAGAGAGGAAATTCCTCCACTTTTATGGGATTCACAATGTTGGGGCCATTAATGCTAAGGCCCTTTCCTTCATACCTCATTTTCTTCAACAATTTTGATCCAATTCTTGTAGTATGCTTCTCAAAAGAAGAAAAATCATCATCATAAAAAAAACATGAAATTGAAGAGTCGCTTTTTACCTTAGGCTTGTTATGTTGCAATTTTTCGAAGGCCTCCTCCTTGGCTTGTAACTGATGTTGCAACCTTTGTTTCTCCTCTTTTTCTCCTTGTAGGAGTCATCATAGTTCAACATTCTCTTCCTGGATTCTTTGGTTGATATCTTCAAGCTCTTGGAGCCATACAACATTTGGTGCCCCCATTTTTGGCACAACATCTGCTAAAATATTTGTCTCGTCGCCTGAATCAGAGGACAAGTCAATAGGTCAATATTATGTGATCCCAAGCACTGCAATCTTCATCTCATCGCCTAAGTCTGATCTCAGGTCAATATGTCCAACAACTGCAAATCCTGTAGTTGTGATCTTCTCATCATCCTCTGATTCAAATTATTGGTCTTGTTGCACAGTTGAAACTGTCTTCTTCTTCTCTTTTTTGCTGTTCCTCTTAGGCCTCATTTCTGTATGTAGTTTCCAGCAATTCTCTTCATCATGCTCTTACTTCTCACAATGAGTACAAGAGGGCTTTTCTTCTCTTCTTTTAGTTGTTGTTGCCCTCTTTCGGCGGTCATATTGTTCATGCTCCCCCCCATCTTTAAATATGTACAACCTTCACACAAGCTTCATCAAGAGTTTTAGGTTCAAATAATAACAATGAATTACACAAATAACTATGAAAAGAGCCAATATATTTCATCAAGGTCTGAGGAGTGTCTAGTGGAACATTTAATGCTAATGCTTTTTTCCTAAACTCCTCTGTAAAATTATGAACAGTTTCACCTCTACCTTGTTTCAAATGTTTCCTTTCCATCATGGCCTTATGTTTGTAACCCAATGGGTAAAATTTTCCCCTTAAAGCAGAAATGAACTCAGACCAAGATGAAAGAAGTTTATGACTATTCTTACCACCTTTCAGCAGGTTTCCTTCCCACCAAAAAAGATCAGTTCCACTCAATCGAAGGGATGCTAATTGGATCATGACTTCATCCTTTTTTATTCTTTGTATGCGGCAATATAACTCAACATGTCTGATCTAGTTGCCTATATTTTATGCATTAGATTCTCCACTAAACACAGGTAAATCAAATTTGACATCCAACTTGAAAAGGGATTTTTATGAGTTCTTGTACCTATAGAATGACGAGAAAAGGATGAAAAAAGAACTTTCGCTAGTAGATGGAGAGGGAGGATCAAGAGGCTCTTTTCCTCATCCTTCAGGATTTACTGAGGCATGACCATTTGGTTCTTTCTTCTCTTGCTTCATTGTCTTATCATACTCTGCAAACAATTTATCCACTTTTTCTGCCATGGTGTAGAAGGCCTTGTGATAATTTCACTCTTCCTCCATCTGAGCTTCTTCGTCTGCCATTTTCCTTCTTCGTGTTGCACGCCCTACTTCTAGATCAAAGGACTTAAGTTTTCCTTCACCACTTTGGAGCTTTCCCCTAGTTATCATACACTTTCAATTCTCATCAACAAAAGACTTGCTCTGATACCAAACTTGATCTGGATCTTTGTGCTTCAAATATGCATACAGAATTGCATATAAAAGAGCATGTAACCATGAAATCATATCACATGAAAGGAGCGAAAATAAAACACAACAATGAGAAGCAAAGACACGATAGATTGGTAATGGATTTCATCGAGTGTGGGCTACGTCTTCGGGCTCTGCTCAAAGTGGGGAGGTTGTTTTCATTAATTTTCAGAAAAATTCAAATTACATGCATGTACAAAGGCACCTTATACCTCCATTTCCGAGGATGGCCTAAAAATACACACCTCTGTTAAAGAAATGGACTGCACCTTTGACTTCCTGGAACTACAAAGTTGACCCCATTCTGACTCGGTCAAAATATGGACCCTCAGGAATCTCAAAGATTTCTTCTCGTTGTTTGACTGGAAATATGATGCTTGGATGAACAATCTGACTTCACTACTGCACTCCTTGTGAAAAACTGAGTAAAATGAGTATAAACTCAACCTGGTTCTAAAAATGTGAAAATTTGGCCCCAAGGGAATATTTTAGATTCTTCAAGATTCCCAAAAGATTCCTCCCTGTAAGTTGATTGAAAATCCGTTGCTCAGATGAGGAAACTGAATACACCATCAGATTCCTTGCGAAAAATGAGAAAAATTAGTAAAAAGTTGATATACTTGTGTTACCTTCAAAAATTACCCTCCAAAGGAATCTAAAGATTCCCCATAACATCAAAGAATATTCACTGAGAATTTTCTTTCAAAATATTCTCGTCATGAAATTTGTGCCCAGGGTGGGCCCCTCTAACCCTGTTTCGTTTCTTGGCATGGTTCCATATCTTTGCTCAGCCTCCCCTCCATTGGCCCTCTATGCAAAGAAATAATGTTTAAATATTATGTTGCTCGACGGACTACCCAAGGTGTTTCCCTGGCATGTCGACTGGCGGGTCACTGTTTGTTTGTTGGAAATAATGGGCCATGGGTTCAAACCTTGCAGACCCTTGTTGTTTTGTGCAACTACATACCATAAAATTCCGTTGTTACATGACCTGTTGTTACGATAGTTTGTTACCCGTCACAAATAGTCATTGCTTATAACCATAGGTCAGTCGTTATATAAGGGTAAGCCATATATTATATGGTTCCAACATTTTAATTGACCCCAACCTCATATACATATCAACCATATGATATATGGTTATGTCATTACATTTTAATATTTCGCTTTCATTCCATTTTAAAATGGCTTACACACATCATATGTCGTTTATATGGTTATATGGTTATGTTTTTAACCATATTATTTAATAATAACCATAATGTTTTTTAATAATTATCCAATGTTTTTTTTTATTATCATTTAATTTTTGGTTGAATATTTTTGTTTTTATATTCTAATATATATATATTTTTTCTTTCCTACAGGTACAAGAAGCCAATGAAAAAGCGCCATGTGTCAAGGTTTGGTAGGCTAACATTTGATTGCCACGTAATCTTGTGGGCCCACTTGCTGACTAGGATAAGTTGTGGGTCCCTCTTTTGTTGTTCAACTTGCATTAGGGGAATTTCGAGTTCTAAAATGGGCCTTCTAAGAAAAAATGTACAACAAAAATAAACTTTATAAGAACCAATAGGATTCAATATGATGATGTCAACCATGGGGGATGATTCACCAATTTTTATGTAAAATGATACAAATATTAAAAAATAATAAAACTACTTTTTCAACTAGTATTTTCAACTTATCTCCCAAAGTTTTTACTCAAATTTTGAGCGGGAGTACTCGTTGGATGCAAAATTTAATTCCTCTTCCAAGGAGTACCCATGTTGCATACTTCCGATGGACCCTTCTACATGAAAAATGAGAAATACATGAAAAAACGTAGTTACAATCCGTTTTTTCATGTATTCTCATTTTCGTAGAAGAGTCCATCAGTATCTGGCTTGTAAATGCTCCTTGGACGAGAGTTAAATTTTCATCCAAGCAATTACTCGTAAAACGATAAAAATTTGGGAGATAAGTTGAAAATACGAGTTGAAAAAATAGTTTTGTGTTTTTTCCCTCTAAAATTTGATGATGTAATCAAATCTTGTTTTATTATTTACACTATTATTTCATAATTTCCTTAGGAGGCCCATTTTAGACCTCAAAATTCCCCTAATGGTCAACTTCAAACTACAATATGTTGGTCATACAGACTTATATTTGAGTATCGTCAGTGCCACCAGAATTATAACAACGAGCTCTTCAACTTGATGCCAATATTGCTAAGATTTAGGAACTTCCAAAATTGAGCCTTTCTAAAGCCACCTTTTAATTTCTGAGCATTTCTGAAGCCACCTGGATCATGGGTATGAGTGGAAAATGTAATATTATTTGTAATTATTTGTAAAAGTGAAATTCCAAGCATCCGTATAGGAATGTGAAGAGTCATAATGTAATGTAATGTAATGAGTCATTTTTTAAATAATTTGAAGAGTCATGAGGGGAGTCCAAGAGTCATAAAGGGGCACATGAAGAGTCACCCCCTTTATTATAAATATAACCTCATAACTCATGTAAGGGGATTTGGGGAGCCAAGCTTTTGGCTAGGCCTAGGCTGAGGGAGAGCTTGGGCTTTTTTGTGAGCGTTGGCTTCTTTGTAGCGTACATTATATTTCTTTGGAGGAGCAGGTGTTGTAGACTTCGTGTTCCACTATTAGGGGAAGTGGCTTATCAAATGTTGTATGTATGATTGGAACTATCAGTTTTAATAAAACTCAGAGCTGACACGCTTTCATGCATATGTTGTGGATATAGTAGGACTATTTTTGTTGTATTTGAAATATATGTTATTTAACTTACGCATATGATTATGATCTATTTCGTTTGCATTTATATGAATCTTGTTAGATGCGTGTTGATGTGTTAATCCATCACCTTAACCTGTGGACTATTTCGCTTATTATTTCGTGTGATGTCATTTTGCTCGTGTGTTCCTTTTAAGCTATGTATTGTTATAGGCTTCCAAGGGGCACACTTTCTTTTCCTTCGTGTGTTGGAACCTTCATACGTTGCACTTGAATCTATGCAGGGTCACACACTTGTTCTCACCAAAACACATTGTGCACAACTCTATGCATTTTGCAAACCAAGGCAGATCATTAACACCCCACTATTGGGACTCCTACTACAAACGGTGTGAGGTCTAGGTTGGACTTCATATCAGGGAGATCCCCTAAATGTTGGAGGGTCCAACAACGTCAATAGGTCCCTATAATACTAGTGTAGCCTTGTTGTTATTATTATTAGTGTAGCCCCCTTATTGTTAATTTTAGTGTAGGCCCCTATTGTTATTGTTGTGCCTATGTATCCCCCATATTATTATTGTTATGCCCCATAGAAGCCCACTATCATTATTGTTGTGCCCTTACATTATTATTGTTATGTAGGCTCTGATCATATTGTGACCCCTTAGACTCTTATATATACCAAGGATGTCTTGTCATTTGTATCATCCAAGAATTTTTCATTTATGTGATGTAAAGGAGGTTTCCCTCTCAAAGAGGCTAATTCTCAAGCCTTTGATCTATCTTTTCTTCTGTTTTGTGATTTGGTTGCATAAATTTTGGTATCAAAGCTTTGGATTCTAGGGTTTTGTTGCTTCAAACATGTAATCTTGTAATTTTCGCTATAAATTTATTTCTACGAAGATTCAAAAGATGATATTTTTACCACGTGGATCTGAGATATTGGTAACCTTCGTGTAGAAATTTCAGATCTTGGTTCGCTATATTTTTTGTGATATGGTCCAAAGAAGTTAGGGTTTCTGCATGCTCCAGAATTCAGTCTCAAATAGGGTACCTGGGGAAAATCGTCATAACATTCTTCTCAAGCATCGAATTATAATTACGTAAAAAGTGACTAAAATTACACATACTTTAGTTTCTCATGTATCAACTTTAGGGTTGAAGGTTGAAACGGTGACACGTGGCATCCCGTACAAGTTCTCTCTACTGAACAAGTCCATAATCAAGCCATCGTGGGAGATTTGGAATAACTTTATATTGAATAATCTAATCTTAGTCTGAATTGTGGTGTTGGAAATATGACTCAGATTGTTACCACAGGGCCAAATTTCAGACCTTGGGAGGCTAAAATTTCAGAGATACAATAGTTTCAATATCAAGCTCCAAAAAAGAAGAAGAAAAGGTGTGTATTTTTTAAAATTTACATAAGGTTTGTTTGAAATTTTTTTTTGAAGTAATTCAAAGGGAATAGTAAAGCATAAATATCATTATTTGGTTCCAAAACGCCTCGAAAAAAAAAATGTATACTCCCAATAAGCAACCAGAAAGCTCTACTATGACACATGAAGAAGAGGAAGAAATGCAACATGATATATCAAAATTACGCGACCAAGTGCAACAAATTTCACTCTCGCAAAGAGTAACAAAAAATGAAATGGAAGCTAAGATGGATGGTTTGAAGAATGGTTTAAAAGAAAACATGGAAGGTTTGAAGGATGGATTAAAAGCATAAATGGAAGGTTTGAAGGAAGGTTTCACAAATTTGCTACAAGAAATTCTTCCTAGTGGCGAAAAGGTATTCCATGAAACTCATGGTGAGAACAAAAAGAATGTTAATAATGATTTTAGAGACTCTAAATTTGGATTCAATACTAACCACATTCCAAATATAGATATGAGGAAGTTTGATGGCAAGAATCCGGTAACATGAATACTATAGATGGAGTAATATTTTGATCTACATGATGTACAACACACAAAAGGTACGGATTGCATCTTTATATTTAGAACCCAATCAGTTTGTATGGTATCACTTGGTCAATTTTTATGGAGGAAATGATATCACATTATGAGGATACAAAGAGGAACACCTTCTTTAGCTAATTGACAAATCTCAAAAAAAAAGGTTCAACGGCGAAGCACATTGAGGATTTTCAAAAATTGAATATCAGGGTAACTAATATTCCAGAGGAGCGTAGGATTGATGTCTTCATGGGGACTTTAAATGATAACATCCAAAATGACGTTCACCTTCGGTTACCTTATTCATTGGAGAAGGCATTCAAGGTGGCAAGAAAAGTTGAAAGAAAAATTATGGAAACAAGGAATTCTACCACTCACAACTATAAATATGGAAGTGCTGTTGCTTCTAGCCTTCCAAAACCTACAAGGTTGACACCACAACAATTGGAGGAAAAAAGAGCAAAAGGGATTTGTTACATTTCTGAAAGAAAATACACTAAATTTCATAAGTGTTCTGAGAATAAATTATTTTACATATATTGTTAAGAGGAGGAAGAAAAGGAACAAGAAACCTCAAAATAAGAGGATATACACCACGAAGTAACCCCAGAGAAAGAATAAATGAATCCGACCATCTCTTGTAATGCATTAGCGAGAATTACCACTCCTCAAACTCTCGAGATATAAGGATATATTAAGAATCAAAAGGTAATAATGTTGATTGATTTAGGTAGTACCCATAATTTTATTCATTGTAAGATGGCCAAGGAATTGTATTGCTTTCTATATCCAACACCAGAGTTGCAAATGATGGTTGAAAATGGAGGAACTATAAATTTCTCTGGAAAGTCCCATAATATCAATCTAACCATTAGGGAATATGTATTGAATGGTTGGATGATTTCCCTTCCAATGGGTGGTCACGCTCATGTTGTACTATGAGTCCAATGGTTACAATATTTGGGGACGATAGGTTTTAATTTTCAAGAAATTTTATGGAATTTTTTTGGGAAGGAAAGGAAATTGAATTAAGGGGTATCGCAAGGAAACCAGGGAATATAATCAAATATAATGGCATGACAAATCTTTTGAAGAAATAACAACGGGGCATAATTGCATAATTATGCTCATTAGAGGTTCAAAGGTCTTCGATAATCATTCTAGGGTATTTGAGAGTCCCAAAGGCCTCCCACCTATTATGATTATGATCATGTTATTCACTTGATTCCAAGAAGTGTTCCTCCAAACATCAAGTCTTATAGATATCCCTATGCCCAAAAGAGTGAAATTGAACGTATGGTTGCAGAAATGCTAGAGGTCGGTATAATTCAACCTAGTCAAAGTTCTTTCTATGCTCCAATAGTATTGGTGCACAAAAAGGATAGATCATGGCGTATGTGTCAGCTAGATTATAGGGAGCTCAAGAAGATCACTATTAAATATACATTTCCCATTCCTGTCATTGATGAATTGTTGGATGAATTACATGGAGCATTTTACTTCACCAAGTTGGATCTTTGTTCAGGATATCATCAAATTAGAATGATGACTGAAGACATTCTGAAAACAACATTCAGAACTCATGAAGGTCATTATGAATTTTTCGTCGTGCATTTTTGCCTTACTAATGCACCTTCCACATTTCAAGGTTTGATGGATTCCATTTTCAAACTCTTCCTTAGAAAATTTGTGTTATTATTTTTTTAAGATATACTAATCTATAACAAGTGGAAGGATTATGTTCAACATTTTGACCGGTTGCTCAAACTATTGTAGGGGAAATAATTATATGCAAAAACCTCCAAATGTTCCTTTGGAGTACAAGAGGTGGAATATTTGGGTCATGTTGTATCTCATGAGGGTGTTAAGGTAGACCCTGAAAAATTAAATCCATTAAGGAATGCAAAATACCCACAAATCTAAAGCATCTTCGAGGATTTCTCGGGTTGATAGGGTATTGTCGCAAGTTTGTTAAGAATTATGGGAGAATAACAGTGCCTCTAACAACATTACTGAAGAAAGATGCATTTTCTTGGACTCCAGAAGCAACCAAGGCCTTTGAACGTATTAAAGAGTCAATGTGCCAAGCACCGGTCTTAGCTACACCAGACTTCACAAAAACCTTTATTGTGGAATGTGATGCCTTTGGAAATGGAATTGGTGTTGTTTTAATGCAAGAAGGAAATCCCATTACTTTTGAAAGTCATACAATCAAGGGAAAGTATTTACGCAAACCTATTTATGAGAAGGAAATGTTGGGAGTGCTACATGCATTAAAGCAATGGTGACCTTACCTAATGGGAAGACATTTCAAGGTAAAAACGGATCATGATAGTCTTAAATATTTTTTGGAACAAATATTATCTTAAGAAGAGCATCAAAAAATCAGTCACAAAGATGTTGGGTTATGAATTTGAAATCATCTACAAAAAATATAAGCAAAATGTTGTTGCAAATGCACTCTTAAGAAAGGATGAAGATGTGGAATCATTGCTCTATGCCATTTCTATTATCCAACCTGATTTGATAACTGAAGCGAGTGATGAATGGAAGAATTACAAAGAGGTGTGGACACTTATTCAAAGATTGCAGGAAGATACTAGTACATCTAATACATTTTTCTGGAAAAATGATTCATTATGGTACAAAGATCGCTTATATCTCTATAAGAATTCCCAACTCAAACACAAGATTCTTTTGGAATTACACCGCCCCCCCCCCCGGGGCCCCCCGAGGAGGGCACTCGATATTTTTAAAAACTTACCAGAGGGTCAAGAAGGAATTTTTTGGGATGGCCTTAAATTTTATATTCAAAAGTTTGTTGTTGAATGTTTGGTTTTCCAACAAAATAAAGTCGAGATAACTAAGACCTCAGGTATGTTACAACCTTTAACCTTTCCAAGCCAGCATTGGGAGGAGGGAATCATGGTAGTGGTTGATATACTTACCAAATATGCACACTTGTGTGCAATATCTCATCCTTTTAAAGCCATTACATTTAATACTGCATTTATGGAAATAATTCAAAAGCTAAATGGAAACCCAAAGATATTTGTAAGTGACAGAGATCCCATTTTCACTGGAAATTTTTGGATGGAATTATGTTCTTGTCTTGGTACTCAATTAACTCATAACTTAACTTATCATCCTGAATTTAACGAGCAAACTGAGATAGTGAACATTTTTTTGGAAAGATATATTTGTTGCTTTATATCTGATGAACAAACACAATCGGTCAAGTGGTTACTTTTTGTTGAATCGTGGTATAACACTTCCTTCCATACTGTAGCAAAAATGACCCCATTTATGGCCCTTTATGGATTTCATTCACTGTCCATCACATCACCTTTAAAATAAAATTCTAAGGTTCAAGCAATTGAAGGTCACATCGAGCATCAACAACAAGTTCTCCAACTCAAGCAGATCAACATCACAGTGAAAGAACTTTTGATGTAGGCGACTGGGTATTTTTAAGGCTACAACCATACAAACAAATGTCCCTCAACCAAGCTAAGAAGGATAATAAATTATCACTCAAGTATTATGGTCCTTACAAAGTGTTGAAAATATTGGTACTATGGTATACAAATTGGAGTTTCCTGCATCTTCTAGAGTACACCCAATTTTCCATGTTTCATGCTTAAAGAAGGTTATTGGTGACAAGCTCCCAGTTCAAACAATATTTCCAGAACTTTATGAAAAAAGGAAAAATCGTATTGGAGCCTGAAATAACCATGGAAACAAGAACCCGACAGCTACGGAATCGATCAATTTCAGAATATCTCATTAAGTGGAAGAACTTACCTATTGAATATTCTGTGTGGGAGGATGATAATTTTATACAAAAGCATCCATAACTACTCAAGCGTTGAGGACAATACTTTTTTGAAGGAGAGGGGTATGTTAGGTCCCTATAATACTAGTGTAGTTCCCCGATTATTATTATTAGTATAGCCCCCTATTATTATTGTTGTGCCCATGTGGCCCCCATATTATTATTTTTGTGCCCCATAGAAGCCCACTATTGTTATTGTTATGCCCTTACATTATTATTGTTATGTAGTCTCTCATTATATTGTGACCCCTTAAACTCCTATATATACCAAGGAGGTCTTGCCAAGAATTGTTCATTTATGTTATGTAAGGGAGGTTTCCCCCTCGAGGAGGCTAATTCTCTAGTCGTTGATCTATCTTTTCTTCTGTTTTGTGATATGTTTGCATAACCAAGTCAGAGGTATCGATTGAAATGATGGTACCTAGTTGATGTTGTATAATTTATCATAGGTCGAAGTTGTTGACCATGATTATGGTAATCGGATGATGTTAATGCTATGATGAATTATTATAACATTTTTTCTTAGAGAAAATTTTCAACAAGTTAACATTTGGAAGTCATTGTGAATACCTCCCTAACTAAGAGGGATTGCTGAATTTTTTTAGATTTGGCCAGTCTTCATAATTGAAATTTTAGCCCTTTAAATATTTGTAAGACATGTTCTTTATGTCGGCTTCAAAAAGAGGTAATTTTGAATATTCAAAAAATATTTTTTCCTTAAAATGTAAGTTCGGGCCTCCTTCAAGTTAATTTGTTCCCAGTGAAGGGACACACCCATTCAGGTCCTTGAACTTCCTATATATAAGCCATTTTTCCTCCTCAAAAGAGAAAGAATTCAGATCACTTTTGAGGCACAATTCAGATCATCACAAGGACAAATCCGATATCTAATCTAAGACAAGAAGAGGATAAAATTTGAGATAGATCAGTTTATTTGAGATAAATGAGTTTTTCTTATATATGTCGAATCTGTGGTAGACCAGTCATCTAAGGAAGATCAACTCTATGGTAGACCAGACATCGAAGGCAGTTTGAGTCTGTGGCAAACCAAACTCTAAGGCAGGTCAAATCTGAGGCAGATAGAATCTGAGGCAAACATCTGATGCAGGCCAAATCTTAGGCAAACTAAATCTCTGGGCAGACTGTTTGACTAGTTTTGACCTAGGTTTTTTCTATTAGTTAGTTGACTTTATTTTGAATGTAAGGATAAGATTGTATCTCTTTTGAAGTGAATATTTTCTCCAGGGAAAAGGTTGCTAGTTTTTCGCCAAGTGGGTTTACTTAGGGTAAAATTCTCGTGTCTCTTGTTTGGATGTCTCTTTATGATTCTACTGGAATTTAGTTTATATTTTTTATGTGTTCTATGAATTTTCCTAATGATGAATGAAAAATATGAAAAATAAATAAATCATTAGAAGTAATTATCAGCTTAGAAGACATGTGAAAAATCAACAAGTTCCAGGCTCATTTTCTTCAAATTCTAACCACCGCGAAAGGTCGCAAACAAGGAACATTTATATTTAAAAAAAAAAGGGAAGGAAAATCTAATATGTACCCTTGGATCATACATACGTGACCACTAAATTAACAACATGGTAAAACTAGTTAAGAGAATAAAAGGTGCAAAAGAAGCACTCGTCCAAAATAAGTTATATTCTTATCAATGGGACAAAATTACCATAATGGTTTCCCCAAAATATCCTTAAATATCTCCTTAAAACTCCTGATGTAATCAATGTAACATTGAATGGGTGTTATTCCCTTCAAAATTTGGATATTATCACATCCCAACGAAATATACTCATAGTTTCGCCTACCCCACATATCTGTGTAGGCTAGATCATTATCTCGGTCTATTCTTCAACTACCCACCTAAGTGATGGTATACTTCACAATCAAAAACCATATAAACAATCATGTATTGAATCATTCTCAGGCATGTAACAACATGATTTTCACTTTATAAGGAGAATTTAGCGTTCATACTAGGCAAAATCCCCAAAATTTCCTCCACACTGATGAAATGACATTACAACATGGAATTTCAATCCATGGTTCTTCACCATTTATAATAGCTATATGTATCCATACCAATTATACTACCCTGGAGCTTCTCATTCAAATATACCCCACCAAACATCCATCATAACTCCCTCAACACCATCACTCTTCAAGGCTTGAAGATGGACATTCATATCCTTTCATCTATTGATGGTGATTTTGTGGTTTATGTTATCCAAAAGGAGCATAAAAACCTCAAGGATTCCCCAAAATTTATGTTTTTTCACAACACCCACAGGCAAGGCATGCACTTTTTCTTCATAACTCTGCTCAAATTTGGCACCAAAGATAACTTCCCAATCCATGGAGGGAGATTCCTAGGACTTAAATGCCTTGCAGGCCACCGATAAATCAGATTGGATTTGGTCATTTTTTCCTCTTGGGCTATGAATAGGCCTTCTCCAACAATTATTAGTAGAGACGAAATAACTCCATGGGCCTACAACATGGCAAGAAATTTGGAGTGGGCGTATATCAAAACCTATTTTAGGTCTCCGGGTTTTGCAATCCATGCCTGAAGTAGGCTTACATTGAACTAACATAATTCTTCGAACCTCATGCAGGTGACAATCAAAAAATGTCTCTGAATACGAAAGCTTTTCAACAACTAAAATACTTCCACACAATGAGCCAATTTGTTTGGGAATTGTAATAGACTTGTTGAAAATTTTTGACAATCCCAAGAAAAAAAAATCCACTAAAACTAGAAAAGCAAAAAATAATCAATCCTGCAACTATTTAATTCTGGGTATGAAATATGCACGCAGGGGCATGGTCTAGTGACCAGCGGACGCACTGTTAAGGCATTCGTGCTGTTAAGCAAGTCACGAGTTCGAGCCTCATCTTATTCGGGTACCGTTCTTGTAGGCTGGGTGGTCCCTGTGAGGTTATAGTGGTAATCGGCGGGTTTGACCCCGCACCT
Organism: Pinus albicaulis; assembly: GCA_034641835.2. Classification (NCBI taxonomy): domain Eukaryota; kingdom Viridiplantae; phylum Streptophyta; class Pinopsida; order Pinales; family Pinaceae; genus Pinus; species Pinus albicaulis. Next base: position 1,758,257,571 of record CM076578.1, on the reverse strand, counting down.
CGCCTGTGAAAGCTGTTCAATGTTGTTGATTCCTCTGAATTACAAAAAACAAAAGTTTGGGTATGAAATATTGCATTGCAACTCTTGACAAGTTGGGAATTGAACCTAAACAAAATTTACTCAATCTGATGACAACCCAAATGAATTTATGTATAATGAAAGATTGAAAACAATATTTATATACAAAATAACTATAGTAACTGTTCAACAAAAGTGCATAAATAGCGAGAGCAGGTAAAATTAGTATCAGGGCTATATTAAACTATACAATAACTACAATTTGAAAATGAACATTGATTTATAAAAGGTAAGAATTGAACAAATTATTCAAATGTGAACTCTATGTCATTTGGATCAATTAATAAATAGATAAATATTATCCTTTTAATTGATGTGAAACATTTTTCTTGCCATGTGTCAGCTTCGAGACTGGTTGGGGGTTTCATTGAAACTATCTTGTTGATTGCGATCATATCATCCTTCTAGTGGAATTAGGCATTAGAGATGCGTTTTAGATTGGTTTGGAGTGTATTAGATCTTAGCATATCAAAATTTAATGGCAAAGGGTAATTTTCTATTTCTGAAACAACTTGCAAATTATTTAGTAAGAGGTTCTATTGTGACACAGGTAGCCTCTATTTTCTTTTACTTGTTAGTGATGACTAGTTGTAACAGCCCAGTTTTCCAATAGCCGATCTGAAAATTTGTCAAATTTTCCAGCTGGGAAAACACCCATAAAACTTTTTTGCTCTCCTACCTTTTCAGTTCGCCCATGATGAGATGTAACCCCATCATCAAATCCTACCTAGCCTCATCCATACTATTCTGCCAATCAGCTCTAAAAAGACAATCCAAATTTGTTCAAAAAACCTCCCCTAAGTTAGGAAGTGGCGCTTTAAGACATTTCTCCTTTGGCAAACTGTCCAAGAGCCAAAAAGCCTTCATCTGCTACAGACCATTCATGACAAACCTCCTACTCTGCTAAATAAAGTTAGTCACAACCCTAAGTCGCACCACTTATGCACCCTTAAGTATCAGCAATACATAGACCATAATCTCAAGCTGATTTTAGGTGTTTCGCACTGTTTGATGGATTTTACAAGGACAAGAGACATGTCAGCATCTCATAAGACTATTTTCAGCTCCACATGAGAAGACAACTGCTTCTCAATGTGATCATGAGCCTGAGATGCATTTACAGGGCAAAGAGTTACTCATCAAACTCTTGCAACCTCATTCAGCCTTAAAGGACAGCAGAAGAAAAAGCAACACTGTCAAGAGGTTGTTGATAAGTCATGGCTAAAACCTCCTTCATTTATAAGCAGAGGGTTAAGGCGCCTCCTTCATCTACAAGCAGAGGGCAATGGCCAAGGTTTGACTTGAAAAGTTGCAGCTCACTGTGAGACAGCTTTGTTTTTAGCAAACAGTGAGACAGTGACCAGGGTAAAGTAATGATTGCAGGCAGAGGTAAAAGCAGTAATGTTTCCAAAGTTGTTTGCCTACCATCATATGCAAGAGAAACCCTTACCAATATGTTCATCAGGCAGCCTTCATATGGTTGAGACAGAAGGTTAACAAAACATCAAATATTTTTCCAAGTAAAGGGCCTTCCTCCATTCATTAGCAATGGGCCGAGACAGTGACTATTTCTAGGTTTTCTCACTGACTGATAGACAAAGTATGGACATAATAGGAGATCATTGAAATAGAGAAATAAAGAGACCAAAAGAAAGCTAGGGTACCACTGCAATCCAAGGAGGTCAAAGCTTATCTCTTAGCAGCTGTCCTCTCAAAAGTCAGGGTGCAGTCAAAACAAAACCAAATTGAAGAAGTGTTTGATAAGTTACGTTATTACACAGGCAAAGGACATGATAATGATTATGTTTAAAAGGATACTCAGCTTCCTGATGCATAAGAGAATGTCTCTCAAACAGCTCATCACAGTGGACAAAAGGAAAATTATGTTTAATTTCTCCAAAAGAGGTCTGCTCCTATAACAGAGAACCAAGATGCCTTGCTGATATATTCTGAGCAGAGGAAGGGCGCCCTTTTTAGACAGAGAATGATAAAATAGAGGTGAATGCAACTACAGTTTTGCACCTATAGTCAAGATTAGTTCCATAGTGGGCATGATTAACTCCAAAGCATTAAGAGCAAAGTGTTAGTTTATATTGCAAAAAGGGAAAAGGACCTCTGTAAAAATGTCAAAAGACACCCCCTGCAACATAAAGTATCCTCTATGAATGTCCTCTTTTCATACAAAGCGCCAGAAGTATAGAAGGGGTTTTTAAGGTGACAGTTTAGCTTTTTCCTCAGCAAAAGGCACTGCAAAGTAAGGTACATCGTAGTTCATAGCATACATAAAAGACTTTTACATGTTTTCAGTTTTTGGAGAGGGGTTCAAAACAAGATATAGGCAGGTTCATTATTAAATGGTCAAAGGTACCTTGCTGGTACATTTTGAGCAGAGGAAAGGTGTTAGAAGAAGCGCCCTTCTTGATAGACAGAGGACAAAAGATTTTAAGTGAATGCCACTGAAGCAGTGTACCCACAGTCAAAAAAAGGCTCAAATATCTCATCTCAGCAAATACAAAGGGATAGTAAAATTTGCATGGTTGTTGAATCATAATACCTCTGCCACAGTAAAATTAGGGTTAAGGAGCGCCCGGGCAGTTTGTTTCAAAATGATTTTCTGACCAAACAGAGATGAAATTTACAAAAGTGAGAGAGATTTTTGTCTCTCATAGGTTCAAGAAGAAAAACCTCCTTCAGTTTCTACACAGGTATCATGGTTTGTGAGAAATGTGAAAAATTCAAATGTCATGGGAGAATTTCTGCACCAGGATTCATCATTTTGACCAGTGATGGGACAGTCAGATTTTGAACAACCAAATTGACTCCAAATGAAAAAATTCAAGTTTTTCTGGAAAATATACTTCCATGGCTTTCCGATGAGCCATCTCGGGCCAAATTACGACAACAGGAAGGCATCCAAAAGTAGCCTGCAATCAACGCTATGTTTTTCTGCACCAGCATTCACCATTTTTGACCAGTGATGGGACAGTCAGTTTTTGAATACCCAAATGGACACCAAATGAAAAAAATCAAGAATATTTGGAAATTATACTTCTTTATCTTTCCAAAAAACCATCTCGCGCCCAATTCCAACACCGGGAAGGCATTCAAAAATGGCCTACAAACAGCTCGATGCATTTCTGCACCAGGATTCACCAGTTTTGACCAGTGTTGGGAAAATAAATTTTTGAAGGATCAAATGGACACCAAATAAAAAAATTCAAGTTGTTCTAGAAAGTATACTTCCACAGCTTTCCAACGAGCCATCTCTTTCCCAATTCCGACACCGGGAAGGCCTTCAAAATAGACTGAAAACTTGCGCGACGCTCCTGTGCACAAAATTTACAAAGGAATGCACTGCTGCGCGGCGCTCCTGTAGCAGCGCGCGGCACTCCTGTAGCACTGGTCAAAAATTCACTTAAAAACCTTAAAAAAACTCTTTGGAAAACTGCTCAAGCTCCTCAAGAAGCCCTTCCTCGAATTTTAGAGGTATTTTTACATGCCTCCTTTGGTTTTCCAAATTGCTAAGTGTTGTAAGGGGTTTAGAAAACCACAGTTTGAGTTTATGAAAAATGAGGTGTTGTTGTGGTAATGAGGCTAGAAGTCAAACATCAAAAAGGTTGATTTAGCACTAGTATGAATAACCACTGAAATTGCCCTCAAAAATAGGATAAAACAGAGTTAGAATCTGTCAGCAATATGCATTGTTTAAAGTAAGAGGGAAGGTTAAGGATCGTAAAGTGAAGGCAATATACCTGTTTTAAAATAAATAGTAAGCATCCCATAAATGTTTTTTCCTTTTTAAGATTTTCCTCTTTGTCAGCAAGGCCAAACAGTGTTTAAGTTCTAATCCCACAAAGCATAACCAGTGAAGAAACTGCCATTATAAGTTGGAAGTGTCTTTTGTCAAGCTGTGTGCAAGGAGCAGTAGAGTATAGAGAAAGCAGTGTTTTGTGTAAAAGGAGTTTCTTATGGTTTGAATGATACAAGATTATTTGTGACATCATAGAAAAATAATAAACTCTGCCACCTAGCCCTATGTACAAGTGAATTTTTACTGTGGGAATGCACTATGATTGACTGTGTTTATAATGGTTGAATCCACTGGTGGAAAAGCACACCAAAGGAACAGTGTTTGGTTGAAGGGGACTTTTTATTGTTGAAAGCTACTGGCCTTTATTGCCACATTACAAAAACATCACAAACTCTGTCACCATTTCTACAGAAACAGTAACTATTGACTGTGTAAATTCACCGTGATTGACTGTGTTTATATTGTGAATTTATTGGTTAAGTGGCCTCAACAGAGAGCAGTGTTCTTTAATCAGGGGCTTTTGTTTTCCTTCCTCTACAAGGATAAGGGTTTCCTACTACCTCAAACACCAAAGCTGGTGTCTTTCCACAGGAAAATTTACTTTGGCTGTCTATCTTTATTTGGCTGTGTTTCTCTCTTAAAAATCTGCTTGTTGAACTACATATTAAGTGGAAAGGCAGCTTTCTGAAGGAACAAGGATCTCACACCTAAGAGGGAATTTTTACACAGCATTCAAAAAACATTGTTGCCTTATCAAAACAAGTGATTTGACAGGCTAGGACAGAGTCTTGTTTGGAGGACAGTAGCTTGACAGTGATGCAAGTAAGTAGCAACTTCAGCAAAGTGTGAAGGGTGCTGGGCAAATCTACTACACCCCAAATGGATCCAAATAAGTATGTCGAGAGCATGCAACAGGTTATTCAAAATCCTCAGTCCATGACAATGGCACAACACCTTCACCATTCTCTAATGCAGGATCCAGCAGTAATGAATATGATTAAGATGTTGTCAAAACCTGTACAAAAAATGCAATTTGAAGCACAGATGGCCCAGCTTAAGAACGATCCTGCTTTAGAGCCTGTTTTGGATGACATTTCAAAGGGGGGGCCTCCTGCAATGATGAAGTATTGGAATGATCCAGTGGTACTCAGTAAGCTTGGGAAATTTTTTCAAGTGGGCAGCTCAGGAGATATGCCAGTTTCCCAGCAGTCTGCTAAAAATAAAAGAGAAGAAACAAGTGAAGACACTGACAAGGAGACATCTTTGACTTTGACTCATATGGCCAGCACTGGTGATGTTAAGGAGGTGCAAAGTTTGCTTACAAAGGGTTGAATTTGCATTTGTATGAATAGCCATTGCAATTACCCTCAAAACTATGATGAAACAAAATCAAAATCTGTCAAGCTGTGTGCATTGTTGAAAACAGAAAGGAAAGATAAGGTGTTATTAGGGTGAAAACAGTAGGTCAGCTTTCAACACAGCCATCATATGAACATTTTTTGATCTTTCAAAGGAGTTTCCTCCTTATGTTTAAAATATAAAACAGTGTTGTGCCTTTCAGTTCCATAAGGCAGAATCAATGAGTAAAGCTCATTGCATTTAGAAGTATTTTTATCACCCTGTCCTATGAACAGTCAACTTTGGACTGTGTATACACCTTGTTTGGACTGAGAAATAGTGTTGAATATATTTGTTGAAAGGTATACTAGAAGGGAGCAATATTTTGGTTGAAGAAGAGCTTTGTTTGATTAGAACTCTTACAAACCTTTGTTAAACACCTCAGAAACATTTCAAGGTCTGCCACCTTGTCCTATGAACAATGAATCCTGACCGTGTGTATACCCTCTGGTTGACTGAATTTATGGTGTTGAATTGGTTGGTTGAGTTGCATACTAAGAAGAAAGCAGGATTTTGAATTGAGAAGAATATTGTTTTTCCTTCCTCTAAAAAGACAAGGCTGTCTTATTTCCTCAAAACACCAACAAGCTAAGTACCCTCACACAGGAAAGTCACTTTGACTATGTTTGTCCTTGTTAACTGTGTATTCATTGGCTGATTGATATACAAAGGCAAGAAAAGGTATTGTTTGGAAGGAGCAGGGATCTTATATCAAAAGAGGGCATTTCACACTAAAATTGAAACCATGGTCGCCTTGATCAAAAAAGTGACTGACAGAGAAGGTAGAATTTTGTTTAAGCAGCAAGAGCAAGAGGGGGAGAGCGCTGGACAACAGCAACTCAGTAATGATGAACAACGGGAACAAGAGGAAGGGCAGCAGTTTGAGCAGCAGTTTGAACAACAGAATGAGCAGGAGTTTGAGACAGAGCAGCAACATGGTATTACTGCCCAAGAGAAACTAAAGGAGGCTAAAGGGAAGCGCCTAGCACGGAAAGAGAAGAAGGACACATCAGGACTTGACATTTTGGCTTATGTTTCAGAGCATGTTGATAGGGACCCTTGAGGGTCATACTCACAGATTTTGGGCGCATTTTGACATATTTTGGTTTTTTGGCATTTTTGAGTTTTTGGTCAAAACTCGAGAAATGTGCCATTTCATTTTGGAGATTCGTCAAAGGAGGAGAATGGTATCATTGGATGCCATAAATTCAGGAGTACACCCTAAGCGATTTTCAGGACATTTGGAGATCATTTGCTTCCCCGAAATGGCAAAAAATGCTCGCTTTTTTCACACTCTGCCCGATCTATCAGCAGACTGTAATTTTTGGTTTTTTACACACAGGTGCAGTTTTGGAGGACTTCCAGTCATCGGATTGGGAAAATTTCAGTTGTTCTGGAAAGTAGACACTCAGAGATTTCCAACAAGCTGTCATGGGCCTCGTTTTGACATCAGGAAGGCTGCCAAATGTTACCAGCAAGTCAGGGGACCTTTTTCTGATGTAAATTGGAAATATTTTTGTAATTTTTGAACCTCTAAAAACTGCCTTTTCCAAATGTGCGTTTAGCTATTTTTGCACATGGAAAATGATGAAAAGTCAATTATTTTTCCTTTTTTAGCATTTTTTAGATATTTTATGAGATATTTTGTGCCTTGGGCTTTGCAAAGCCTCAAGGACAAGTTTAGATATTTTGATTAGGCCAATGAGGATGCAAGTTGAACCATGAGGTTTTCCTCATTTCCTCAGTTGAGCCTGTTCCATGACTTTCATTTGCTCGAAACCGAACTTGAGAGAAGAAGTAATATGTTGAATCATATGAGCTTTGAAGAACATACTTGTGTTATGATTTTGGGCCTCTTGGATATCCTTGAATGAATGAGGAAGGATTGTTGATGGATTCCATGACTTGGTAGAATGGTATAGTGTCTCTTTCTATGTTATTGTCTTCTAGTTTTCATTTTATGAATACATGTTTCTTACTTGCTATAGATCAGTAGAGAATATATTTTTGAGATATGCCCATGGAGGCACTAAATTCTTTGAATCTTCATAGCTTTATGTTTTCTTCCTTAGTTGCGATGAGAGTGCCATTGCTCTTTAGTAATTTAAGGATTTTGTTTGCTAGTTTCATTCATAAGTTCTGTGCTGTTAAATGGCGGATGTATGGTGCGCCACAACACCTATGGTAGTCATAGTCCCATCCATGAAACTATCTCTTTGACTGATTAGATTATCATTTTGTTTGAACCAAGGAGGCCTAGTCCCGATCTAGCCCTTTGCCTAAAACTATGAAATCTTGTTTGTCAAAGTGCTCAATAACTTAAAGACTGTGTTTAGGCGTTCCGGCATAGTGTTTTGAGTTGTTAGTCCGTCTTATGTGTTTTTCCCCAAAATCTAATAGCCATTTCCGAAAGTTAGAGGGTCTTATACTTCTATGCATAGCTTGAATGTTTATTTCTATGTATTATTTAGCTTGTAGTTACATTTTGCATGATTAATGGCTTGCCATAACATGTTTATGTCTGCTATAAAACTAGTTATGCTTGAAATCCTTCGTCTTTCACAAACTTGATGTCCATTTACTCCATTTTCCCCAAAGATCCTTTCTACTTTGAATCAAATCGGCCCTACAGCAGCCTTGTATCATCATCTGATAGCTTCCTTGACCTTTTTCACCCCATAGCCCAGTTGATCTAACTTCTTGTTACCCATTTTATATCTTTGATCAGTTTTATCCCTCACAAACTTAAAAAACCAAAATAAAAAAACTCACTTCATAACTAACCTAATATCAGAACACCATAAGCAAACACACCGATATCTTTTACACATATAGAGAGAGCCCTCTCTGAGTCTAGGAAGGCTAGGTCCTTGGGCTCCAAAGCTTGGTTTGATGTTACATCGTCATTTGGCTCACCAATCGGCCAAATCACGGGACCCTAACAACACGGTGTTCTATTTTTCGTATGTAGTTAATTATTAGATGATGTTAAAGAGTAGGATTTCCTTGAAAGATTCTTAATGATGGGACAATTGTTTTTTTAATGATATTTATAGGTTGGAATGGCTCATTTTGCTATTGAATTTAATTTAGGATTAATTTTAATTTATTAAGAGTTTGTTTTATAAACATCAAATGCATTATTGATCCGGATACAACTAAATTAGTTGAAATTTGTCTCACCTCTACTTTCTTTAGCTTTGAAGGGGAATTATATGAAAAAACTTGTGGTGTTGAAATGGGTTCCTGATCTGAGAATGAATGTTAGTTTTGTTGTGCTAATTTCATCTTCAGATCTAAAATTCATTTTCTCATCTTATGCTTTATGTGCATAGGTTTCCTTGCTGTTTATATGTGTCAAATGGGTAAATTAGCTGAGTTTTATGACTATATTCAAGAGCATAAAGCATGAAATAAATATTTTGAACAATAGCAAAGACAAGAACAACAAACCATCACAATTGATCCATCAACACAGAGTTTTGATGAAGATTTCACCCTTCCTGGGCTACATCTCCTTGGTCCAGCTTCCATGGCTTGGGCCTTTTTATTAGCTCAAAAGTAAAAAAAATTGTTGTTTACATTCACCTACAGCTCCTAAAACATGCTTCAATGAGTCCAGAATGTCCACATCTATCATAAATGAATCTTCCTTCTCTTAATTTGGTCTTCAGCTGATTTAGGCATGGCCTTCCCTCCTAGTGGCCCTGGGCTTATTTTTTCTTCAAAGTGACAAAATCACTTTTATAATTGCTCCTTTGACTCTGCAACCTATACCAATGAATTTAGAACATACCAATCTGCTAGGAATGACTCTTCCTGAGCCAAAATTGGTCGAAAATTGCTCCAGATATGGTAAAAACAAATTTTCCTAGGAAATCTCCTCCAAATCTGGAGAAGACTCTAGTTAAGGCCGCCAAATTTGGTGTAACCGTTGAAAATCCTAAAAACTTAACTTCAGTTTAATTAGTGCTAATGGCAGATTAAATGGGATAAGGGTGGATTAAAATAATCTCGGATTTACAAAATGAATTAGCAATTAACCTTGGTTTAAGGGGTAAGTAACCCCACTTAACCATAATCCCCATGCATTTAAAAATCTTTGCTCCCCCGTGGTCTAGTGGCATGGTTGTATGGGGAGGGGGCTGGCCCCCTCCAAACCCCTGTCGGAGAATTCATTTGAAAATAAATTGCGGTCGCATGCATTGTCTATTAAGACTGTCGGCGATGGCTTATTGGTAAAGTGGCAGAGTATTGTGGGGGAGGTCGCGAGGCCGAGCCCCAACCTCCGCCAAACCTGTACATAACCTTTTACGCAGACTTCTATATACGAAACCTTTGTATGGAAATGTGCCACAATATAGTTTTGTACTATGGTATTTGGACTTTGCAAAACAATACAAATGCTCCCAATAATATATTGCACCACAATATAAATTGACCATGCGGACTTTGGCAAAAATAAAATATATGCCCACCATATATATAACTTTGGAATGTTAATAAATGTGCCATATATCAAACCTTGTACTTTGTAATAATTTGACTATTGAACATAAAAATGCAATTTCGACCATTGGAGAGGGTCCACCAAAGGGGGCACATGGCGGCCCCTAGCTGTACCATATAAAAAAAAATTGCATTCAACCATAGGAGAAAATCCATATAAAAATTTCACCTTCAAACCAATTTGGCGAATCCTGTTGTGACACTTGTCATAGTGTCATTGGGAAAAAACTAAAGAGTATTCCCTGAATATACCCTGTATGTTGACTGGGCTGCCATGTCATCAACCTGTCACTGTTCTGCAAATTTTTAGCTGTTTAGGAAAATGAACAACAAGCTCTATCTTCTTCATCCTGACTTCGTTTTCAACGAAACAAATTGCGTTGGATTCCTGGCGATGAGCTCTTCGTTGTTGTTAAGTTTCCAATCAATTCTGAGCACTTTAATTTTTTAGCTTTTACACTAAGCACCTGATCATTCTTCCCCACTAGAATCCTTTTGGACCCCAAAATCTCTTTGGTTACTGATCACGTGGATGAGGGTATTGTTCCCACATCCTTCTAGTCTCTATCCACTGAAATTTTCCCATTTTCATCAAATGGAGATTTTCACAAAAAGTTAACTTTTTCCTTGACTCTTGCGACCTTCTTTTGATCTCGTTGACACCATCATGCTGATATTCCCATGAATTTGCAAAGAAGCAATATATTCTTACAGAAACCATATTGTTCCTACCTCGGTCATTAATCAAAGGAAACTTAAAAATTGTCTCACCTTGCACATTGTCGCCATGGATATTCTTAACTGATCTTGCTTTGTACTTGCGTTGACTCTTGACCAAGTATCTTCGCCATTGCCATGTACCCTTTGGAAACCAAAAACAAGCATTTGTGGAACCCATGCCTTCTTTGTCAAGTTGATTTGTCGCATTCTCTTTGACCTTTGCACTCTCTTGCACCGACATCTTGTTTCCAACAATGCTCAACACTGATGTTGACTGCTGCAAATGTTTTACATCTTGTTCACCTCCTTTCAAAGGCAAGTTGTTAGAATCCTGAAACATATCATTACAAGCATAAGAAACCTTAATTAAATCAACTTGTTCATTTGATGCATATTTTTTAAAGGTTTGACTCAAAAAAATCTCTATGTTTGATCATTAACAATGTCAAATTCTAACTTGCATTCAGTATCCTCTTCATTTCTCCTGCATGTATAAGAGACAAACGTGTATTCTTCTTATGCGCTCTATCTATGTACTCAATACCATATTTAAACAAGAGATTCTTATTCTCATGGTGATGAAATACTGCTTTCCTATCATAAAGATAAGGACTTCCCAACACAATACCTGATATCTCAAGCGGCACCACATCAAGTTCAACTTCATCAAGAAAGTTTGAATTGATGGTGAATCTTAGTACGCACTTCCTAGTAACTTGCAAGTTTTCATACTTGCATATCCACCCTACAGGATAAGTTCTTGGATGTCTAACAGTTTCAAGGTCTGGCTGCTTAACCTAAGTCTTTGGAAATCAAGTTAGCTTGTGACCCACTATCAAAAAGTGTGTCTATCTTGGTATGTTTAGAGATGACTCTAATATGGAAAATTTCTATTCTTGCATTTCATCTTGAGTGACATTAGAGAAATTTGAAGAAATAGTGCTTTCTATATGCTTACCTTTCAAACCCATGGTTGTAATCTTTGTCTCATCTCCTGAATCTGACCCTAGGTCATGTTCAACTATAGCAACAATTTTCTCCTTTTCTTTGGCTTTCAATTTGTTTGGCTTCAACTCTGGATGAAGTTGCCAACAATGGTCTTCATCATGGCCATTCTTAAAATAGTGTTTACATGTGAGCTTCTCTTTCTCTCTTTTGACAGAGCTATTTCTCTTTCCTCTTCCATAAAACTTGCCCTTTCCTTTACCCTCACTATCTCTTTTCTCATCTATGTTATGTTTCCCTCTTGCTTCTAAATGTGTGGCTTGAACACAAACCTCATATATATTTGTGGGATTAAACATGAGAATAGTGTGCCTAAGGTAACTTTGTAAACTCCCAATGTACTTTAACAAAGTTTCTTGAGAATATAAATTAATACCCAAAATAACAACTCTTCTCCTAAATTCATGAGTATAATCGTGCACACTTTGCCCTTTCAACTGTCTAAAATTTTTCAAGTCCATAATGGCCTTTTGCATGTAAGCTAATGGATAGAAATTCCTTTTAATGGTTGCAATAAAACTTGACCAAGACATAGAGATATTACCGTAGTTTTTAATCTCTTCTTGAGTCCATGCTTCCCACCATACAAGTGCATGTCCTTCCATCCTCAGAGAAGCCAATTGAATCTTTATGGCATCTTCATGAAGGTTTCGAATTCTGCAGTACACCTCCAATTGACGTATCCAATTTTCCAATCTTTCTGCATTTATCTCACCATTATACATTGGAAGCTCAAATTTGACATCAAGTTTGAGTAAGGGTGTTTTTCCTCTTGTGGTATTTGAGTGAGTATGAGTGGTTTTTGTGGTGAAAGTGTAAGATGATGGTGATGGTGATGATGAGGATGATGATGAAGGTGGAGATGGAGGTGGCTTTCCTCCACTACCCTTTGAACTCTTCTCTTCATCCTTCTTATCATCTAAAGTTCCTTCTCCATGTGGAGGCTTAGAACCTTCTCCTGCCATCTCAATAGTAAATGCATCAAACATCATTTTAACCATCATATTTATGTCATTGAAGTCTCCCTTGACATCATCCTCTTTTGAACGACCTCTAGTTTCTCCAACACCTGACATGATGGCTATGGATTCAAGCTCAACTTATGATGCTTGTACCTCTTCAATCAACTCAGCTTCTTGAGGCAAAACTTGAGGTGCTTCAAGTGCAGCTGTGAGTGAAACTTTGGGTAAGATGGTGCCCTTGTGGCTCTCCTTCTTCTAGTCCTAATCTCAGTACTTTCAACCAACAATTTCCCTTCACCTATCTGCAAATTTAACCTTGTGAGCTTAACAAATTTGCAACCATTAAAACCCTACTTGCACAAAACTCAAGAAACTATCAAGCAGATAACCTTTCAACCAGGATCTAATACCAAATTGATTTGAGTATGAATGTTAGTTTTGTTGTTCTAATTTCATCTTCAGATTTAAAATTTATTTGTTGATCTTATGCTTTATTTGCATAGGTTTCCTTGTTGATTATGTGTGTCAAACAGGTAAATTAGCTGAGTTTTATGAGTGAATTAGCATAAAGCATGAAATAAATATGTTGAACAACAACAAAAACAAGAACAACAAACCATCACAATTGATCCATCAACACAGAGTTTTGATGAAGGAGTTCACCCCTCCTGGGCTACATCTCATTGGTCTAGCTTCCATGGCTTGGGCCTCTGTATTAGCTCAAAAGTGAAAAAATCGTTGTTTACATTCACCTACAGCTCCTGAAACATGCTTCAATGAGTCCAGAATGTCCAAATCTATTAGAAATGACTCTTCCTGTTCTCAATTTGGTCTTCAGCTAATCTAGGCATGGCCTTCCCTCCTCGTGGCCCTGGGCTTATTTTTCCTGAAAGAGACAAAAACAATTTTAGAATTTATCCTCTGCATATACAACCTATACCAATGGATTCATAACATGTCAATCTGCTAGGAATGACTCTTCCTGAGCCAAAAATTGGTCGAAAATTGCACCATATATGGTTAAAACAAATTTTCCTAGGAAATATCCTCCAAATATGGAGAAGACTCCAATTAAGGCTGTGAAATTTGGTGTAGCCACCAATCCCGCTGACTTAAATTCAGTTTAATTAGTGCTAATGGCAGATTAAATGGGATAAAGGTGGATTAAAATAATCCAGAATTTACAAAATTAATTAGCGCTTAACCTTGGTTTAAGGGGTAAGTAACCCCACTTAACCATAATCCTCGTGCATTTAAAAATATTCGCTCCCACCGTGGTCTAGTGGCATGGTTGTATGGGGAGGGGGCTGGTCCCCTCCAAACCCCCGTCAGAGAATCTGTTTGTAAAGAAATAGCGGTCACATGCATGGTCTATTAAAACTATTGGCGGTGGCTTGTTGGTAAAGTGGCAGAGTATTGTGGGGGAGGTCGCAGGGTCGAGCCCCAACCTCCACCCAACCTGTACATAACATTTTGCGCAGACTTATATATACAAAACCTCTGTATGGAAATGTGCCACAATATAGTTTCGTACTATGGTATTTAGACTTTGAAAAATAATACAAATGCACCCAATAACATATTTCTCCACCATATAAATTGACCATGCGGACTTTGCATAAATAAAATATATGCCCACCATATATCTAACTTCGAAATGTTAATAAACGCGCCATATATCAAACCTTGGACTTTGTAATAATTCAACCATTGAACATAAAAATGCAATTTCGACCATTGGAGAGGGTTAACCAGAGGGGGCACGTGGCGGCCCCTGGCTGTACCACATATTAGCCTCTGGTTGGGCCATCCCAAATCATAAAAAAAAAAAATTGAATACAACCTTAGGAGAAAACCCATAGAAAAATTTCACCTTCAAACCAATTCGACGAATCCTGTTGTGACATTTGTCACAGTGTCATTGGGCAAAAACTAAATAATTTTCCCTGAATATACCCTGTATGCTGACTAGGTTGCCATGTCATCAACCTGTCACTGTTCTGCAAATTTTTTAGTTGTTTAGGAAAACGAACATCAGGCTCTATCTTCTTCATTTGGACTCTGTTTTTGACAAAACGAATTGCGTTGGATTCCTGGTGAAGAGCTCTTCGCTTTTGTTCAGTTTCCAATAAATTCTGAGCACTTTCATTTTTGAGCTTTTACACTGAGCACCTGATATGCCCCCCTTTCCACTGTTGTAGCTAATTTGTTCATGGAGGAATTTGAATCTAAGGCTTTGACCTCGACTCAATTTAAACCAAAGCCATAGAAGAGATTTGTGGATGACATATGTATCATATGGACTCATGGTCGGGAAAAGTTGAATCTCTTTTTCCAACATCTTAATAATCATTCTAGGTCCATTAAGTTTACTATGAAATGTGAAATTAATGGGAGACTATGTTTTCTTGATGTCCTTATTTCAAAGAAGGATGGTGGTTCTTTATCCCACCAATTTTTTTTGGAAGAAAACTCACACGGAGCAGTATCTTCATGTCAAGTCTCATAATTTCCCTGCTCAAAATTTGGGTGTTCTCAATACTTTAGCTACTCGCTCGTTAAGATTTTCTGATGAAAACCACCTTAATGATGAAAATATCCATCTCCTTAATGTTTTAAAAAATAATGGATATAGTAGGCATCAATGTCTTAATGTTTTCCTTAAAGCTGACAAAGGTCCTAAGATTAGAAGAGAACCTAGAGATCAAATTTCAGGGGTTAATCTTCCATTTATCCAAGGGACCACTGACAAGATTGCGAGGGTCCTAAGGAAACATAAGGTTCCCTCGACCTTTAGGCCCCTAAACACCATTTGAAGCTCCCTAAGATTAGTAAATAACCAGTGGACCCTAAGAATATGAAAGGTATTTATGTTATCCCATGTTCCTCTGAGACACCCTACATTGGTGAAACTGGCCGCTCAATAAATCAAAGGATTCATGAGCACGCAACCGACATCAAACATTGGAGGACCCGCTCCTGAGCATTAGAAGAACATGCGGAAAATACAAAACACCACATTTGCATTGAAGAGTCTCGGGTCATTGCTAGGATTGATCATTTCCATCACTGTAAGTTTAGGGAGGCTTTAGAGATTGAAAGGAGGCCAAGTAATGTGAATAGAGATGATGACTGGAAATTAGTAGTTGTTGGATCCGTACCCTTTCTTATTAAGTTTTTATTTCTCCTTTTGTTTTGTCTTTTATCCTTATGTTTATCCCCATTTCTTTTTACCTGTGATTTTCTGTCTTTTTTCATTCCATGTGATTTTTAGTTGTTTTATTTTTTATTTCTTTATTATATATATGTGTGTGTATGCGCACGCACATATGGGTTTATATTTTTAACTATTTAATCATTTCATTCTTTAATTTATAATATTTTTTATTATTTAGTATAAAAAATACTAGTTGTTGTTATTTTTAATGTTTTAGTTTCATCTTATAATTAACCTCCCATTAAGTTAGTGTCTTCCCTTTTTAAATAATCTTGACTTTTCTTTTTTATATTTCTTTTTTAATTTTGTTGTGACATTTATAAATCTATTTGTGTTCCTTTATTTAATATTAATTAGTTGTTATTCTTATTAAGCTTGACCTTGATTTACTCTTTATAAATATTTTTATTTTTATTTATTTAGTTTACTACATTTATTCCTTTGATACCTTATTGTTTAATTTTGATCTAATTTAATTTATTTATAACTTTTCTTTGAATTTTTATTATTATTTTTTAATATATTATTCTAATATATTCCTTTTTATTAAATATTATATTTTTATTTAAAATCAATAATATTATTCTAATCGTCATAATTAATTATTTCTCCATGACATTGTCTTTATTTAATTTGAAGCCAAGATCTCATTCTACATCTTGTTCTGATGATGAACCACACTAGATGGTTTGAAACGCGTCGAAAAAATATTTTTGAGGTGATTTTCACCTAAAAAATTCTCATATTTAAAAACCATTTTTAGTTTTAAAAATCATTTTGTTCGTTGAGTTAAAATTCTTTATATAATAATAATCTTCATTATCAAATTAAAAATGGCTATTTCGAAAACATCATTTATATATAAGCTATAGAGTTGAGCGGAAGAAAGATTAACTATAAAAAGTAACAAAATATTAGAAAGGGAAAAAACCCAAACCTTAAACACATGCATATTAATACTTGGATAAAATGAGAAAATGAGAGATCTCAACATATTTTCATAAATAATACAAATATGAATTAATTGAGCATTGAATGGACAATGTTCCCCACTAACAAGAGAAGGTGTGATGCTATTCAAAATGATGAAGACTAGAATGATGGTGATTTCTTGCCATCAATGAGACTTAATTAGCACAGGTTATTCATGCAATCATATAAGATATATATAAGATGTCAATCATTCAATTACTACTAGATATATAAGAACCTTTGACACTTTTGGATGTTGTATGATACTTGTAGCTACTTATGGAGATACCATGTGAACCTCTATAGCAAACTTGTAACATGTAGGGAAGGTTGTTGAATTGGTGGATAGTATTATAGCCCTATACATTAAGGTTCATAGTTGTTAATTTGTGTCCCTCCTTACCCCTTTAAACCTAGACCTTGCATATAAATGAAGTGAAGGTTGATTGCGTATAAAAGAAATCAAGCATTAACCTCCATCACAATTGCCTAGCCATCACAATTGTGGCATCGACCTTCATCACAAATGAGCAGGCATAATTGAATTTGAAATGGCCAAGATAGATATCAGAGAGATACACATGCCACTACAGATTTGAGAATGGAGTAAATTGAAATTCAAGGAACTGCCACTCAAATTAAAATGACCAAGCCATGTAGTGGAGGTAATAGACACCTAGTCACAATTTATCTTTCTTTTTTGTAGGGTAAATTGTATTTCCTTAAAACTGGAAATTACAAGATAAATTAAAAAGCCAAGTCAGTCTCTCAATGGGGAGACCATACCAAATCTTAAAATTGACTCTTTGTAGAGGGGTGAGAGGTAACTAAGTACTAGGAGATACACAATTTAACATAGAAAAAAAAAAATAACTGAGAGACTGGCCTAAGTGACAATGTATAAAACCAACAATAACAAAAGAACAATAAAGCATAAACATGATAAAACTAGGCAGAAGGGTCTGAGTCCATGACAACAACCTAGATGGGCTCTTTGTTATCTTCAAAGGTTCCTCTAGCTGTGGGAAGGATGTCGAGATGTTATTCAATACACTCCATCCTTTGATCTAAGTCCCTCATATGTCGATGCAAATGTTTAAGGGAGTGGAGAATATATGTGTGATGCTCATGTCAATCCAAGAGAGTGCGCCCTAATAGAAATTTCATGTGCCAATAAAGATCAATTGTGTGCATATACTAATTAAAACAACCTCTCGGATGCCTTGTGTTCAGAATCCAATCTGCTAACTCAGTAAGATTCTCCATATTTGAGAGGTGAAGTCTATGAGTGGAGGCTTCTCCCTCAACACGGGTGAGCTTTTCCTAAGGGCTCCACCATGAGGTCACGAAAGTGAGAGTAAACTTCCTCTAGACGATGATGCATGCATATACTACCCTTGTGGGTTCACTCTAGGCAATATGCGACACCTCTACGAACCCACACTTGCTAACAAGGCATGGAGAATGGTTAGAGGATAGGTAAGGCTCAAGCAATAAACATAATAGACACAAGGATTCATATAATCGGGAATAACGACACGTAATTCAAGCACTAGGCTGAGAATGACCACAACAAAAGGAACATCCAATAATATTTGTTAGTTGCATCAATGAGAAGGACGGGGGGAAGATAAAAGGTGAGCCCATATAAGAAATACATCAGAATAACCCAAGGTAGGAGCCTGCAAGAAACGACCTCAAGAGGAGGAGCATGCAATGAGATGAAGCAGGAAAAGGAAAGAAAGAGGGGAAGCACAACAAAGGAGCAAGGGGGCCAGAGAACAAGCGGGGGGGATGGTCTAAGAAAGGAGACACTACCAAATGAAAACCAAGGTGGTTATGCCTAGAGGATGCAGTCAAGAACGAGGGGGGAGGAAATGAAAATTAAAGAGCTTGAGCACTAAATCTACTGAGGATCTAACCAACCTAGAAGAGAACAATGAATACTGAATAATAACAATTCTGTATAGAAAACCAAGATTACCAGGTTCATTGTGTAGCAATGGACCAAAGAGTGAAGCAGCTCCCTTGGATTGTTGAGTCCCCGAATTAGAAAGTGGTTTTTTCATTCCAAATCATGCCAGAGCATAGTTGTAGATAACACCATGCAGAGACTTTCCTAGTCCCCACAAGCCTAAAACTCGAGTATCCATGCTTGCTAATTTCCTCAAAACTGAGCTCAAAATGTAGATGTGGGCTTAGAGCCATGGGTGAAGTCCTTTCTCACATTAGAACCACATGAGTGGAAGCTCGACTGATGAACAAGCAGAATGGTGACCAACTCATTTCCAAATAGATTATATCCATGGTGTGGCTAGCTAGATTGACAGTTTGCGTGCAATATACTAGAGCCATAAATTGTTCATGGGGGTGTGTTGCCACGTCCCCCCAATCCTTTGGCCAGGTGGGATGACAGTAACTTTCCCACCCTTCTATCTCAATAGTCACCCAATCTAGGGCTGGAAGGTATTTATAAGAAAATTGTCAGCACATGGCCTTGAGAGGGTAGTCCAATAAAATATTCCAAGTGGATAACATAGGGGGAGAGGAATATAAACACCCATAATTAGCTAACAGGTATGCTATTATATCAGCGGACCTCCAAACATGCGTTGGAATAATAGTCAAAATTATGGTAATAGGGGAGGAGACCTGGCTAAGGAGAGATTTCATTCACCAACTTGATGAAATCTCATGTATCAAGGTATTATTCTTGAAGTTTTTGAAGCATATTTATGATAAGTTTGGACTCTCCTTCTACTGGAAGCTTGATGCTCCCTTGGAAATAATGTTGATTACATTTTGAAGCTCTCTAAATTAAGTTTTATGATTAATTTCAATCTTCAAATTTTGAAGACAACAAGAAAAAATATTTGAAGATCCACCTAATTTTAATAATAAAATCAATATTGCGAAACTCAACTCAAATATAATTTTCATATATGTAATAATAAAATATGAGTTTACATATTTTTATATATACATATCCCCATTGTTTGATATATAAACTCTGATAGAGATTTTTAAAAATATGAGTTTAAATTGTTTAATCTGTATAATTTGAGTGTCGAAGGGTGTTGAATCCATTTATGCATTCAAAAATGTATTTTATACAAAAAAAATTCATATTCTTGCTATTTCGTCTATAACTTAAACTACGCCTATATCAATAATGAAACATAACATTTTAAAAAACTTATAAAGAAAAACCATAAAAAATAGAATGTAAATTAAAAAATATCAAACAAATCAATTCCAAAGCAAAGTGTCAAAGTTTCAAACATTAGTAAAGTCTCAAAATTTCATTCACTAATCCAAGTGTACATGGCAACACAACAAAATAAAAATAAAAATTGAAGATCCACCTAATTATTTTAATAATAAAATCAATATTGTGAAACTCAACTCAAATATAATTTTCATATATGTAATAATAAAATATGAGTTTACATATTTTTATATATGCATATACCCATTGTTTGATATATAAAATCTGATGGAGATTTTAAAAAATATGAGTTTAAATTGTTTAATCTGAGTGCCAAAAGGTGCTAAACCTATTTATGCATTCAAAAAAGCATTTTAAACAAAAAAGAAGAAGTCATATTCTTGTTATTTCGTCTATAACTTAAACTGCGCCTATATCAATAATAAAACATAACATTTTAAAAAACTTATAAAGAAAACCCATGAAAAAAATAGATTTAAATTAAAAAAATATTAAAAAAAATCAATTCCAAAGCAACATGTCAAAGTTTCAAACATTAATAAATCTGATAGAGAGTTTTAAAAATATGAGTTTGAATTGTTTAATCTAAGTGTTAAGGGTGCTTAATCCATTTATGCATTCAAAAATGTATTTTAAACCAAAAAAAGGTCATATTCTTGCTATTTCGTCTATAACCTAAACTACACCTATATCAATAATAAAACATAACATTTTAAAAAACTTAAAAAAAAAAAACCATAAAAAAATAAAATTGTAAATTAAGAAATATTAAAAAAAAATCAATTTCAAAGCAACGTTTCAAAGTTTCAAACATTAGTAAAGTCTCAAAGTTTCATTCACTAATCCAATTGTATATGGCAACACAAAAAATTATATATTTGAAGATCCACCTAATTATTAATGGCAGAAGTGTCCTTAGACACGTTATTTTATTAATAGGAAAAGAAATTACATGAGAAATTTGCAAGAGTTTACACACGTAGACTCCAACACTCTTGCAATTAGGAAAATGACATATTTATAAGCTACATGTCCTAACTTATTTTAGTTATGGACCACTTGATAAAACAACAAATGTCCATTTACAATAAATATCCTTCTAACAAATCTACTAACTTTATTCCTATATTAGAGCCTAAGATACAACACTATTCTAGAGTCATATATTTTGTAACAATATTCTATTTCTAAGTGTCTCTAATATTAATTTAAATATTCTAATTTAATAAATATTTTATTCTAGCTTTAAACTATGATATTTGGATCATCTAACATTCCCCCCTATGATCCAAAGATACATTACAACCTATACCAAGTTCATCCCTAAACTTAGTAAATTTTATCCTGCCAAGAGGTTTAGTGAAGATATCGGAGATTTGATCTTCTGAAGGACAATAAATCGGCTTGATGACATCCTTTGCAATGAGTTATCTGATATGATGATACTTGGGGTCCACATGCTTTGTCTTTGAATGAAAAATTGGGTCCTTGGCAAGCTATATTGTTGACTGGTTGTCGATGAATAACAATGTAGCTTCTGTTGGAGGAATTCCCAAGTCCTGTAAAACTCTACGCAACCAAACAATCTCACATGCTGCTTCCCATGCTGATATGTACTCTGCTTCTACTGAAGAAGTGGCCATTGTAGCTTGCTTCTTGCAACTCCAAGACACTGTAGCTAACCCCATGTTCATTAAATAACCTGAGGTTGATGCCCTATCATCAATACTGCCAGCAAAGTTGACATCTAAAAATCCACCAAGTACAAAGTTTTTAGTCTTTTTGTAAAGAAGATCAAAATATTTTGTTCCTTAGATATAGCGAAGAACTCTTTTGGCTGCATTCCAGTGGTTGTCTCGTGGTTCCTGCATAAAGCGGGAAAGAATATTGACGTCATAAGAAAGATCTGGTCGAGTAGTTTTCAGATAAATCAGGTTGCCAATCAATTGTTGACAAGTAGTGCTATCCACCATTTCCCCACCTTCAAATTTTTAAAGTTTCAAGTTTTGTTCCATGGGGGTAAGAATAGCCTTGAAATCCTGCATTCCAAATCGCTGAAGAACTTCTGTTGCATACTTACTCTGAGAAATGAAGATATGATGTGGATGTTGGAATACTTCAACTCCAATATAGTAGTGAAGTAGTCCCAAATCTATCATCTTAAAACCTGCATGTAACTCTTTTTTCACCTGTGCAATGTGATCATCATTGTTTCCAGTGATAATCAAATCATCTATTTACATAGCCATAATCACCATATTTTTACCTTGTTGGCGTACATACAAGGTATCATCGGATTCACTTCATTGAAAGCCAACTTTCTGAATGTATTCGTCCATTTTGGCATACTGAGCTTGGGGAGTTTGTTTTAATCCATATAAAGTATTTATCAGTTTGCAGACTTTATGTTCTTGTCCTTCAGTTTCAAAACTTGGTGGTTGTGTAATATACACTTCTTCCTGTAAATCTTCGTTGAGGAAAGCACTTTCTACATCCATCTGATGAACTTTCCATCCTTTCTTAGTTGCTAAGGCAAGTGTTAGTCAGATGGTGTTCCATTTAGTTGTAGGAGCAAATGTTTCCTCATAATCAATCCCTTCCTGCTGCGCAAAACCCTTAGCAACAAGTCTTGCTTTGTACTTGTCGATATCTCCATTTTGGTTGTACTTAATTCGGTAAACCCATTTACATCCGATGGGTTTAACATTTTGAGGACAATTAACAAGGTTCCAAGTGTTGTTATTGAGAACTGCCTGATATTCATCAACCATAGCATGTTGCCATTCTTTATGTTTTATTGCCTCTTTATAGGTAGAGGGTTCAGTAAACTCATTTGCTATCAAGGCAAAATTTCCTTTACTTCTATGTGACCCCCTTGTTCTTGTTTTATTCTGCTCATTAGGCCTTACATCTTTCAAAAGTTGAACTACCCATTTTGGCAATTGATGTTCACTGGTTTGAGATTGTGAAAAATCACCATCATTGTAAAGAGGGTTGATGTAAACAGATGTTCGTTGATCAACCATAGATTCTGGGGGTAGAGAGTCACTGTCAGAAGAACTGTTGCTACTAGGAGATTTGGATGAACTGCCAAAAGACCCAGACGGTGCTAGTGAAGAAAATGGACTGGATGAATAATTTTTAGATGAAGGAAACTCAAGTTCATACCAATTTTGTGAATTTGGTTGACTTTGTATATTTCCTTTTCTTTTATCACCTTTTGTTTCTAACTTTTGAAGAAGACTTTCAATTTCTTCAGCACTCTTACTCTCATTTTCATCAAAAATCACATCCCTTCTCACAATAAATTTCCCATTGGACAGAAGTCGGTACCCTTTCTTCTGATCAAAATACCCAATCATTGTGCACTTCAAGCTTCATGAGTCAAGCTTAGTTCGTTTTTCTTTCGTAACTAAGGCATCAAATATTGATCCAAAAACTCTGATATGTTTAACTCGAGGTTTGAAACAAAACCATGCTTCATAAGGTGTGATTCCGTCTAAAGAAGCAGTTGGAGATCTGTTCCTTCAGTAGACAACTGTATGAATTGCCTCGGCCCAATATATAGGACTTAACTTTTTGAAAGTAAGCATCGATCTCACCATTCCTAACAAGGTGCGGTTCATTCTTTTTACTACTCCATTTTGCCGTGGAGTGTAGACATTGGTAAGATGTCGTTTTATGCCATTATCCATGCAAAACATTTTGAATTAATTAGAATTGAATTCTCCTCCATTGTCTGTTCTAAGAGTGTCAATCTTCTCCTTAACTTCATTTTCAATAAGTTGGCAAAAAGTTTTAAACTTTTCAAATGCTTCTGACTTTTGCTTCAAAAAATATACTCAAGTCATCCTGCTAAAATCATCAGCAAAGAGTAAGAAATATCTACATCCTCCTAGCGAAGTTTGTAAGGGTCCACAAATATCACTGTGAACCAATTGCAAACGCTTGTTTTCTCGCCATGAACTTGTGGGAAAAGTCTCTCGATTTTGTTTCCCATAAATGCAAGCTTCACATTTTGCATTTTCCCTTTTAAAGGTTGGAAGTCTCTTAACCATTCCCTGTTTTTGTAACTGAGAGAGACTTTCAAAGTTGAGATGGCCATACCTTACATGCCACAATCTGATCGGTGAAATGTTTGTACTTGCTGCTCCTGCAAAGTCAGAATTTCTTGGAATAAATGTCTCTTTCATCCTTAACAGTTTTCCATCTTCATAACCTGTCATCATTGTTTTCGTGTTCTGTTTGAAAGAGTTAATTTTAACTAAGCCATCCTCCATAATCACTAGATGTCCTGTTTGTCGAATCGTGACTAAAGATAACAATTTTTGCTTAAATGTTGGTACATACCATACATTTGAAATCATTCTTTCTCCAATGCCAAGGAGAAAAAACTTTAACTACACCTTTTCCATAAGGAGTATGTTTTGTTTTATTAGTAAGATAGATTGAATTGAGATGGCATTGTTGGAAGTTCGAAAAGAAGTCACGTCGAAAATTCATGTGTTGAGTTGCTCCTGTATCCAAAATCCATGCATCTTCGTATTCACTTCTAAGAAAGGTTGAAACCTGTAAAAATGTTGATTCTGTGTTTGTGAAGACATATTTTGAACCATCATGATCATCATGATCATTTGAAAATTGTGCAGTGTTTTGATGAAACTTAGGAATTTTATCAATGGAAGTTCTACAATCCTCAGCCTAATGTCCAACTTTGTTACATCTCCTGTAAACAATTTGACTGAAATCTCTGCCTCTGCCTTGATATTGTCCTCTACCTTTGCTTTGTCCTATGTTCGAAGTTTGTTTGAAGTTTGTCCTCTGCTTGGACTTTGTCCTCTTCCTCGATTGTATCCTCTGCCTTGATTGTTGCCTCTACCTTGAAAATTGCTCCTGCCTGAACTGTAGCCTCTGTTGAAATTGTTTCCTCTGCTTTGACTGCGACCACGACCTTGTACACTATGTGCTACTTGACTTTGATTGAAATGTCCCCATCCCCTGCTTCTCGAACTGTCAATTGAGGATTTACTTATGCTAGCCTCTGTGAAGAAGACATCTTCCCCAATCTGTTTCTTCTTCCCAAAATTTTTGTGATGTTGGGCTAACATATCACTCAACTCATCAAACTTGATTTTTTCTAATTTTCCAGTGACTTGCAAAGTTTCCAAAAAATGTGTGTAAGATGATGGCAATCCAACAATTAAAATTGTAGTTAGGAAAATTTCATAAACAGCTTGAAAACAAACATTTATTATTTCCCGCTTGATGTTTTTAAGCCGTGAAATATATTCAAGAACATCACCACCTTTAGTTAATTTTTGTTGGAGAAATTTTAATTGAAGACCAACATTTTTTTATTCAGGTTGTGTATCAAAGAGATCTTTGAGTGTACGCAAAGCAGTCCATGCATCTGAGGCATTTTTAATATGAATATTCATCTCATTGTTAACTGAAGACTTTATAAGAGCTAGTGTCTTGGCATTTTTGACTTCCCATTTTGCAAGTAAAGCTGCATCTGTTGGTTTATTAGGCTTAATGTCACCATCACATATTTCATGCCAGATCGTGTTGGACCACTTGATAAAACAAGAAGTGTCCATTTACAATAAATACCATTCTAACAAATCTACTAACTTTATTCCTATATTAGAGCCTAAGATACGACACTATTCTAGAGTCATAACTTTTGTAACAATATTCTATTTCTAAGTGTCTCTGATATTAATTTAATTATTCTAATTTAATAAATATTTTATCCTAGCTTTAAACTATGATATTTAGATCATCTAACTATTATTTTAATAATAAAATCAATATTGTGAAACTCAGCTCAAATATAATTTTCATATATGTAATAATAAAATATGAGTTTATATATTTTTATATATACCTATACCCATTGTTTGATATATAAAACCTGATAAACTTTTAAAAACATTAGTTTAAATTGTTTAATCTGTATAATTTGAGTGCTGAAGGATGTTGAATCCATTTATGCATTCAAAAATGTATTTTAAACAAAAAAAATGGTCATATTCTTGATATTTCCTCTATAAATTAAACTACACCTATATCAATAATGAAACATAACATTTAAAAAAACTTATTAAAAAAATCATAAAAAATAGATTGTAAATTAAAAAATATTAAAAAAAAAATCAATTTCAAAGCAACGTGTCAAAGTTTCAAACATTAGTAAAGTCTCAATGTTTCATTCACTAATCCAAGTGTATATGGCAACAAAAAATAAATAAATTTGAAGATCCACCTAATTATTTTAAGCGGTAGTCTAACTAGATTGCTTTTTTTCCGTGAAAATCATGGAAATTCTAGTAAGATTTTAAGAAAATCCGGCAAGGATTTTTGTAAATCCAAGTTATAGCTATCAAACTTCAATATTTTGGGTGCCCTTAAGGTCTTTGATGGTTCTAAAACCATTTCTACCATAAAAAAACATGATTCAAACACTGCTATTGCAAGATTTCTTAATTTTTTTTTGCTCAGATTCCAACCACTTTTGACCACTTTTGACCGTCCAGGCAATTCCTCCACCTTGATAGACAACTCCTTATTTTAATAATAAAATCAATATTGTAAAACTTAACTCAAATATAATTTTCATATATGTAATAATAAAATATAAGTTTATAAATTTTTATATATGCATATACCCATTGTTTGATAAAAACATGAGTTTAAATTGTTTAACCTAAGTGTCGAAGACTATGCATTCAAAAATATATTTTAAACAAAAAAAATCATATTCTTGCTATTTCGTCTATAATTATAACTATAACTTAAACTATGTCTATGTCAATAATAAAACATAACACTAATAAAAATAAATAAATAAATAATTGTAAATTAAAAAATATTAAAAA
Source organism: Pinus albicaulis (assembly GCA_034641835.2). Lineage (NCBI taxonomy): Eukaryota > Viridiplantae > Streptophyta > Pinopsida > Pinales > Pinaceae > Pinus > Pinus albicaulis. The sequence goes on along the minus strand of CM076578.1, from coordinate 1,758,230,789 downwards.
AATCAATTTCAAAACAACGTGTGAAAGTTTCAAAAGTTTCAAACAGAGTATAGACTCAAAGTTTCATTCACTAATCCAACTGAATATGGCAACACCAAAAGATTTTAATCCATTTATAATAATTATACACTCCTTTTCGTATACGTTAATCGGATCGAAATTTGATTTCTTGTTTTCCGGTTTTGAGATTCGAAGTCAGAAACACATGGAAGGCAGTGGAAGACATGTTCAATCTTACACTTTCATCATTACTTAAAAGGCGAGTAAAGAGATCCGAGGTCGCTTTGTCTTTTTATCACATTCTCGCTGTTGGTACAGAGTGGGACCATTTTATTTTTTAACACAACCTTCGTTGAAAGACATTAAATATTTTCAAAGGTCATCATTATCTAATGTTACACTGTTTCACCTTTAGGCCCTTTTTATACATTTCCTTAAAATTAAATATTTTTTTTAGCTTTACTTTTCTTGGTCACATGAGTATATATCAAAAAATATATGAGTGATGCATATTTAGACTTAGGATTATTTATAAATGTATATATCACAAATTTGACCCGGCCAAGGTGTTGCATTTTTATTTTTATTAAATCAAATTTATAATATATATAATTGATAGAGATTTCATTGACCATATATAATTTGTATTATTTCAATTATAGAAATATGTTCATTTTCTGTTATTTTAATAGTGAAATTTAGAAAGTTTTGCTATCAAACTTTTTTAATAATGGGTTGCTATCTTCATTATAGTTTTATTAAATAAACTAAAATACATTTAATTTGTATTTAAAAACAAAAAGTGATAGCAAAATCACTACATCTACTAAGCCATGATGTGAGTATTAAATTTTCATTTAATGTAAAAACTTTTTTTTAATGATGAGTTGCTATCTTTATTATAGTATTATTAAATAAATTTAACTTGTATTTTGAAAGAGATGTAATAACAAAACAAAATCACTATATTTGTTGAGCCATGATGTAAGCATTAAATGCAAACTTTATTTACACTTTTTAATTGGAATAAGAATATGGTTACTTATATGAAAACCACCTTCATGCTAATGAGAAAATAAGGTATTGTCTTTTAAAAATTACTCAGAGCTTACCACTTACAATGATAATATTATTATTTAATAAATATAAAATCACACTAATATTAACAATAAATTGTAATTTTATATTTAATAAATATACACAAGTTAAAATAGGACATATATAGTTAATAGAGGATGAAATTTGACTTTTATAAATTAAGCTATTCATCTTATTATGTGATGTTTGGGTAGTTATGTCTTTTCAAAAGTGTCACCTTTTCTTTTAGTCATTTTAAAATTATTTTAGCTTGAGCACACTAAACTATGAAGAGACTTTATTAACTCAAACACAGTGAATCATGATGTTGATTTTCATAGTTAAATGCATTTATCTTGTTACTCCATGAGGAAATTAACTAAAGTAAAAAATTATTGAGAGACTCTATTAGTTGAGGGACATCGAATCATGGAGATTTAATCCAAATTAAATGCACTCAACTTACTACTCCATGAGCAAATTAACCATGAGAGTTAAAAAATTATCATGATATAATGTAAGTGTTTTTTTAGTACAATTATTAATAAATAGGTAATTACATTTCCCAGTAAAACGCAAGTACATAAAGGGCATAATGTGGTTGCTTAATAAGTATGGAGTACATGTGAATAAATTAATGGAGAGAATAAAAAATACCAAACGCGATGTGATGTGAGTGTTTCATTAATATAATGCTTAATAAATAACCACTTACATTTCCAAATGAGTGACATAGAGGTGAAAAGATGAGGTATATTACTAATGAGGAAATTAGTCGACAATATTCCCAAACTATGGTGAGAATATGGTTGCTTAGTAAGTATGGAGTCACATTTTTTTAATAAGGAACTAGTACGAGGTTGACTTGCTTTTTTGTTTTTTGTTGTTGTTGTTGTTTTTTTTTTTTGAGTAATGTTTCTCATATTGTAGCATGTGCATCTTTCCAATATGAGGATGTATTCAATGAAGTGAAGCCGACTTGTACCATTAACTATTTAAGATTCTTTTGACTAAAAGTTGTGTGCAACTTCCCTAGAGAGAGAGAGAGAAGTTGATTTGCCTTTTTGTTTTGAAAAACATTTATATAGTAGCATGTGCATCTTACAAATATGAAGATGTATTAAATGAAGTGAAGCAAACTTGTAATATCAATCATATCAATTTCTTTTGACTAGAAAGTCATATGCACTTTCCACACACACACACATATATAGAAGTTGATTTACAACATTTAACTACTCAAGTTTCTTTCAATTAAGACGTTATGGTGTGGGGTTTATTGTGTCAAACTAATCTAATATTTGCACCAAGTCTCAATTGCTTTTGCTATAAGTAACAAACAAAAATATAAACGTACATTTTGAGAAACTTGAATCTTTGTGATGATGATAATAATGTCTTACTTAACAAGTCATTACTAAAAATGACTTCTTCTTCTTCTTCTTCTTCTTTTTTAATATATAAATAAATATTAATTAATTTAAACTAAATTAAATATAAACTTATGTTTCTCAATAAATACAAATATTAGAATTCCCAACCAGTAATCATAACATGGATACTTAATAAATGTGATGTTATATTTATTAACAAAAAGACCCTTGTATGTAAAAAACTTAATTTTCATTGAAAGCATGCAAAGTTAAGGAGTAGGCATGCTTTTGAAGCCATGATAAGAATGCATGTGTTTAATAAGTAATATGGGTGCTTAATAAGTATATGATTACATATATCAATGGAAAGAGGTTTATACATTTTGTAAGGATAAGGATTCACTTTTCTTCATAACAGGTATGGAAAGAGTTGGTTCTCCTACGACATAATTTCCAAACTATCATACAAATGCAAGAGCATAAGTGTTAAGTTAGTCTTTTCTTTAAAGCACTAGATTTCATAATGACGAGAGGAGTTAACATATTTTTTAATGTCGAGAATATGTGTACTTAATAAGTAACATAAATATTTATACCGGATTTTATATCAATAAGATTGGTAGAGAATAAGTTAATCGTGTAAGAAGGGAATCTTTGTCAAATTTAAAGATCATAAATTTCATTACCATTTAAGTTTTATGCACAATGGAATGATGTTCTAAAAAGTTTTGCTTCAATGAAAGAATTTTTGTCATAAATTTAACAATAGAAATTTAAAGCATCATCAATTTTATTATAATCCAAGTTTTATTTGCAATAAAAGGATGTTTCAATTTTTTTTGTATAGATGTAAATTATTTGAAATATTAAATGAATTGATTAAATTTTCATATTTAGTTTTATTATTATTATTAAATATTTAAACAGGAATAAGCATTTATATTGCATTAAGTTTGTGCCTGGTCACAACAAAAACTCAGGGGATACATTGAATTTGTTCATTTTGCTGCTTATTCTTACACTTATTATAGACTTCTAGAACTTCAAAGAGACTACAAAGTTTCACAATTTTCATTATATGTAGATATGGATATATTCGATAGTAGGTTCCTAATAACAAACAAAATTTGTTTCAGCGCATGACTCATTTAAAATCCTCACCCTCCTCCACTGGTGTCTGATTGAGGTTTGGACACCTGTGAACCTCTTTCTAATTGCCAACACTCAATTCATTTAGATTTGTATTCAGTAGCTTGACTTTCTCATGTAGATCTGCAAGCTATTGGCAAAGTGCCCTGACCTCCTCCATCTTCCAGGTTGTCTTGTCTTACAATTTTTGAATTTCCTCAAGCACATTGACACTGGTTTCCATATGTTGTTGTTACTGCATATGCATCACCATCATGTCAATTTGGATGACATCCATTTGCTCTGCCAAATGAGATACTCACTCCTTATATTTACAACTAAATAGAATTTCACGACCAATGTCTCCCCAAGTTTTCCCCTTGCTACTCTGCATCGCCCCTTGTCCAAGCCCGAGAAAGTTGCTGCCTTTTTCAATGGTCACCACTATCTCCCCCAAGTCTCTATCCTCAACATACCATACCTTCTCCCCTTGATCACTTCCAATGCAATTAGGCATCTTCAATTGGTGAAGCTCTCAATTGGCCAATCTAGAGTGGTCACATTCCTTCATCTCCCACAGTCACCAAATGACATAAGCCAAGCCAATTTGGCATCCTCTCAACTGATTAGTATTTAATTTTTGTCCATGACCAATGCTCCCTGAATTAACACCCTGGTTACTATTTTAGGCCATAAAGTGAACTCGTAAGACAACTTAAGCCCCCACGAGAAATAGGTAAGTCCAATCTCGAGTTGCACATAACCACAAAATTCCCAAACATTTAGACCAATATCAAACTCTATATAGAGGTATGTTAATCATTCCTATGATGTAATTCAAACCAAAACAACCCTTAACAAACCTATCCCATGCAAACACATGACTTTGCAGCCATAACACCTAGGATGTTTCCCCCACCCACACTGCCCAAACATATACTTGGCCAAGCAACAAGCAAGGATGAAGACTAGCCTGGGGTTCGAAGATTTCAACAGGAGGAGAAGGGCACTGTGAATAGGTCGCAACTCTAGGGGACTTGCCATACTCTGCAACATTTTCCACAAAATCTCGCTCCCTATGTGCCTCTCAAAATAACAACCCATGACAATCTACTACTCTACATCCACGACAATTTACAATGCTTCTCCCAAATCCCACATGAGGCAAAAGTTAATGCTACATACCTATTCATAATGGCCTCAAATCCCATTATGATCATCAATGGATGTGGGGGTACGATGATGACCCGTAAACTATCGTGGATATTCCACTGGACAGTTCGTCACAATAGGTCTGACAATATTATATTAAAAATTCGATGTTCTACACTATTATAGTTTTATTTAATTTCTAGATCTATAGATTTTACTGTAATTAGAGCATGCATGCAAATGGAAATTATGCAGAAAAGTAGAGAACATCAAAATAAGCTCCCACACACACACACACAAAATATGCTATGGGAAACCCTTTCGGGAGAAAACCCACCTGGAAGGTGAGGCTACTTCTCTCTCTTTCTCTCTCTGGAAAATATGGCTGTAGGTATAAAGAAGTAATGTCTGTGACTTGTAGGCTTCTACAATGCACAAATCCTCTTTGTGTGCCCTACTTCCTATCTCTCCTAACTATCTTTGGTCAGTTATGGAGAAAAATTCTCTCGAAAGAATGGAATGCCTCTTCCTCCTAGTGGGTCGGTTATAACACACCTTGATAGCCTACTAGTGGTTAATTTAGACTACATCAACTCTTAACTAGAGTTACAATATAGACTCTTCTAGAGTCTTTTACATCACAAACATGTGCCTATCCCTTTTTCCATGAATAATGGGGGTTGACGTGACATCTGCCTGAACTATAGGTGTGAAAACATGAAGGTCAACTTATGAGTGGCGTAAATTTTGCATACAGACTACGATTGACTCGCTTATTATGTCGTTGGAAAGATCTTCGTGTGTAGAACAACATGAAATGGTGTTGCAATAAGGCATCAAAGTTTTTCCCCCAAAAAATGTCGTTTGATGTCTCAAAACGCTCCCGGAAGGTTTCATACCCCGTTTTGCCAAACTGGGCCCCAAGTAAAAACGGCCCCGTGTGTCGATTCCTCCACTTTTTCCACTCATAATGCATCGATATGGATGAAAAAAAATATAATGATCCAATTTGGATTAGATGATATAATGATACTGTGTCTTTGGGCTTGCATCCCACATATGAGGAGAATGAAGCCCTGTGCCTTTTGCATGTGTTGATTTTACATTGGACGCCATGACAACCATCGGGCTCCTTGCCCCCTTTTTTATTTGGAGTTTGTCCCATTCATTTAGTTGATCCTGATTATTATTGAAATTTAAATTTTATTTTGGATAATTATCTTTACCATTTTGATTGTGACAAAGACCATCATCTTGAGACACCATTGACCTTTAGTTGCCATGCCTAAAGTTGATAGGCTTGATTAGCACATTTGTCTGCTTCTTCGTTTTGATTTTTAAATATATGGAAGTACCCCTTTTGTGGAATGTCTTCAAGGAGTCTCCTAATTCGGTTTAAAAGGTTCCTCGGGTGTTTATCTCGGAGCGATGTTCCTTTGAATAAGTGTTGAATGGTAATAAACAAGTCACCTAAAATTCTGATATTGGACACCTGTGCATCTTTGGCCAAGATAAGACATTATAGCATGTTGTACATTTATGCTTGATTGTTTGTCATTGAGCCAAGTCCCCTTGTAAATGTTTTGACCAAGTTTCCTTCTGGTTTATACAAGACACCTCCCGCTCCTACCACCCCTTAAATTTTCATATTAATTAAAATCTAATTTGTGTATAACTAGATTTTGGGTAGTTTAATTATTATATATTTTGGCATTGTAGATTTACGCTATGTAGGTTACATAATTCAAGTGTTTTAAGGATTCTTCAAAGCACTTAACCCATAAATATTATTATTATTATTATTATTATTATCCAATTTTAAGGTCACCGACAAGCGAGACACCAAAGTGGTGTATGAGACCCTCTTGTTTGTGGGACAAGGGACCTACCTCCGCGCAACTATATGGCTACTAAGTTTATAAAGACATACATACTCTACTCCCCTCTGGTTTTGAACCCATGACCTCTTAAGAGGAAACACATGCTTTTAACCATTAAGCCCACTCAAACTGTGTATATATACATATATAGAACAAATAACCAAAATACCAAATTATAGAACAATTAAACTATGGTATCAAATTTCAATTAAAATTTTATTACCAACCTATACTACTTAATAGTTAAGAGCATATGTTTCCTCCTAAGAGGTCATAGGTTCAAATCCGTAGGGGTAGAGTATGTACACCTCTGTAGATTTAGTAGTCAAATCACTGTGCAGAGGCGGTTTTGTTGTCCCACAACAAGGAGGTCTCATACATTTGGTGTCTGACTTGGCCGTGACCTTAAAATTAAATTATTCTTGGTGTCACCATATAAATCAAATGGTAGATAAACGTCAATAGACATCAATCCATGATAGGTATCAAAATAGACAAGCCTATCAACACAATTATATAGTTTGAGTTGGCATAATGGCTAAGACTACGTGTTTCTTCCTAAATAATTGCAAGTCCAAATCCAAAGTGGGGTAGAGTATGTATATAGTTTGAGTGAGACTAATGGTGAAGAGCATGCATTTTTCCCTAAAATGTCACAAGTTCAAATTTAAAACCGGGTAGAATATTACGTCTTTCTAAATTTTAATAATTGCCCCCTTGTCTCAGAAATAAAGAAATCTCTTATACCAATTTAATGTCAAATTTAGTCTTCTCATGAGACCACTGACTGGATGTTATCCCCTCCACTCAGTTTCAAATCTCGAGAACAATTTTAAGTACCCTAAACATTTTAATTAACTTTAATAAATTATAAATAAATAAACTATAACAACTTTAATAAATTATAAAGTAAATTGACTAATTAATTTAAAATTATGATAAAAATAAAGTAAATATATAAATTATAAAGCACACTAATTTAAAATTATGATAAAATAAAATAAATATTAACTTTGATAAATTATAAATAAAGTGTAAATTCATAAGCACATTGGCTCGATCATTTAAAATTATAATAAAAATATGGGCCCAACATGTGCACTAGAAATATACTTATAATTTAAACATTTTAAAATTAAAATTAAGATTAAACAATTTTAATAAATTATTATAATATTGATTTAATTTTAAAATGATTTAAATAAATAAATATATTCTATCTTCTTTGAAGACCGGACCAAAACATACATACTTTTGCACATTATAAATACATGAACCACTACAATTTTAAATTACAAATTTAACCTATAATAAAAACGTAATTCCAAACCAGGATTAAGCTAAATTTAACTTAGCAAAACTTTCGGCCAGCTAATCTAAGACGGAATTGATGGATTCTTTATTTTAAATAATAATAACAAAAAGGTGAACAGTACCACTTTCGAGAGATGGATCTGGACAGTTATGTCCATATGTTATCGAGAAGCGAAGATTAGGCCCCTGGGAAGAAGTATTTTGGCTTTAACAAGTCCCACCTGAGCGCATATAAAAGATAGAAGTGCGATTTGATTTTACCATATGCGACGGAATATTGGTGCACCCACCATCCTTTGCAATGACCGAAGCGTTCCCGTCATTCGGTGTGGTGGCGTTTTCGGTCTACCCACGGACTGTTATTGACGTGGAATCCCCGCTCACAGCCATAGATTGACCAGAACATGCAGGCTGGCCAGCGATTTGTTTTCTTTGTGAATTGGATTCGTCGACGGTGAAATTATAAGTGTAATCGCCGTCAGAATCTGGTACGTATGGATGACATCAGTTTTCTGGGAAACTTTAAATGAGGAGCTCCCTGTCAAATATCAAAACGTGATCTGTCTTGCATTAATTAACTTTTTGGCGCCGTGAAATTAGCCAAAAGTTAGGGTTATCCCTGCTGTGTTTCAAGTGACGGACAATCAGTGCCAGCCGTAACATGATAATCTGACGTGGACAAGACGGAGCCATGGATCCAGTTGGAGTGGCTGAATAATCGGGATGTTTAGATAGAAATTTAGTTCAATCTCAACGTTAAAGGCTCTGGTGCATTAAAGCCTTCGTGGAATAATCAGGAACATGTGGCAGAGCTTTTCGGAGTTCTAAGTGTATCGGCGGGAGTTGAGGCCGGATTAACCTGTCCAGTATAGATTTCGGTCGGCGCGATGTATTTCACGAGACTGGAGGCGGTGAATTAACAGGTAGAACGTTTTTTTCCCTTGGCTAGGGTATATAAAATTTGAAAATGGAGAACGTTGCAAACAGATCTTTAGCGGAAATATTCCAAAGCCAGGCTGTTTGCATTTACTGCTTTTAGAATTGAAAATTGGCTGTCATTTTAGGTTTTTAGGGTTGAAGACTTAGAAACTCGGAGTATGCGTGCCGAGGGCCGAGGTTTGAAGTTAAATACGACTGACACAATCCGTTTTGTTCTCATTTTCAGCGAATGTGTTTAATTATCGATTTCCACGTCAGCAGAAGCGAGACATTTTTTTAATGTCTGTGATGGAGCAAATAAATTTCCGATTTAGTAAAAGATAACATATGGTTCTTATACCAGTTGCCGTGAGAACGGAAACGGTCATTAATCTCATTGTTTACTGGCTGGAGCTGTGAATGCCGTAGTAAACGATGAAAAGGTTTCCTTGTTTACTTACCAGTCAGTCATCTACCAGGTCAAAAGACGGCAGGCATCTACCTGGCTGCTGTCTTTGCATTGATTGTGCTTGTTCTGTCAAATAATTATTTATTTCAACTTGTTGCCACATCAGTCTGAGTCGGTAGAAGTTTATAGTTTATAAAGCCTTGGATCGATTCAGCCAGCCACGCGACTCTGTGTTCGAATTGTGCTGCTGTTCTTCATTTTGGCGAGAAGCGGGGATTTGGCCGTAACACAGTTCCATCTGAGTAAAGACAGCTGGCCTTGAAGCCTTTTCTAAAATTATGTGGGAGAGCTTTTCTTTTGTTTAATCACAGCTTTAAAGTGAAGAATTCTACTAATTTCGGATCCAGAACGGTCCCGGGGGACATCTCTTGCTTTTCAAGAGTGCTAAGTTTCAACAGGGAAATTTATTTTACTTCTGTGATCCGGATTCCCGAATTTCTTGCGGAAACATAGGTTTTTGTCACTGCTATTTTGGTTTCGCAAACATGTGCGCCGATCTATAAGATCTACTCAGCCTTGACTTCAGATCCTTCGGGCCGACAGGCTTAGGCAAAAATTACAAATTGGAGCTCATTCAGTGAGCCTGGTCGCAGGCAAGCAATTTATACAATTTAGCTCAAACGAATAAACAATAATTTGTAGACAGTGATGAGCGGAGTTCAATCTTTAAACGGATGCCATTATCTTTATAGAGTTTAGAGTGGCACTGAGAGATTGAAGGGAATGGAGGCACACCAAGGCAGAACAGGATTGAATTTTGAGACGGTGAAGGTTATGGAAGATCACCATACAGATCAGAGCGGTCGGTCAGGAGTCGATACGCCTTCGTCCACGTGTGATATTAACATCTCTTCTCCTGTCACTAGACAGAAGGTTGCTGCAGCCAAGCAGTTCATAGAGAATCATTATAAAAACCATCTCAAGAGCCTTCAAGAGCGCAAAGAAAGGTTAGTTACAATAAACATCTTTGAATCTTTCGTTTTTTCCTCTGTACTTTAAAATAAAAGCTTTGTTATATTTTTTATCCCGTTGTACCCGAAAATGAAAAGTGAGTTGTTTGAATTATTCTAGCGTTCTATGACTATATGTCTTCTTAAGATCTTGACTGAATTTAGCAGTTGAATATGCGTCATTTCAAATAAGTTTAGCTGAACATCAAGAAACAGAGGATTTGGTCTCGTGAAACGTGATAGAGAATTCTTTGAAGTGATGCAAGGTCTTGAAGCACCATTATTTTTGCATTTTATAGAGTAAAGAAGCGGGAATAGTCATCCTTTAAACCTCCTAATCAATGCTTCAAACTTTATTCTATGTGATTCTTTGGATCATTTAATTGGATATTGAAAGTTTCATGTGTCAATTGGAAGTACTTAACCTAGCAATAATCCTCACTCAACAACGCTGAAACAAGAGAGCATTCACATTCTGTGTGTAGAGGTCTGCCTATACCTATTAATGCACCACAGAACCCCACTGTCATTGGGGACACTTTATACAGCTGGCCCTTTTGACACTTTGATCTAGATCCAGGACCAGACTTTTGTACGTTTTGAATATAGGATTCTTAATTAGTTACAGGTAACACATGTCTACTACAGGGTTGTAGTTTTCTGTGGTGCGCCTGCTGTTGTTTTATGTTTTATCCACACACACACACATATATATTGGGAGGGTGCCAAGGGAACATTAAGTTTGGACTCTCGGGAGTGCATCGCATGTTCTTTTTTACAACCCATTAAAATGTACCAGCAAGGAGAATTATAAGGAAACTCTTGTTTTAGTTGTTAAACTTCAAAGCCACAACCTATTAAAGAGGAGCACACCTACCATAAAGCTTACCAAACAGATATGTTTTCTTATAAAATCACATATATTTGTAATACAATTTTGTGATTGGAGAAATAGATCTTAGAAGCTAGAGCCCAAATAAGCTAACATATAGTAAATAGATTTACTCATGCAATCCGTAATAAGATTAACTGGCTACTAAAAAATGCTTTTTTAAAGATAATATATGTATTTTTTAACATAGTTGACTCCCCTCTTATAAAGGTTATGCTTCTAATACAAAAATTGTGGGGGTCCTCATTGCATGTCTCCTTTGATCATTATCCAAAACACAAACAAAGAGCCCTAGATAATGAGCTACACCAACTGTAATATTGCAGTGTCGATCTCCATGGTGTACTCATTTTTCCAATCAAACCGTCCAAGTCCTTTTAAAATTTTAAATAGAGCTTCCCCATGAATTGTGGCCCATGTTTCTCAGAATCTCATCTAAGCTTGCCAAGGTTTGGTGCACCTCTATTTAGGTTACACTGCTAGTATAAAATGTTTTGCCTTGACCTTCATTTTACATGATCATTTAGGCCAAAACTGATGTTTCTCCGCTGCCTCCTTCACCCCCAACAATTCTTAGGTATGCTGTATGAGGTGTTGCCCTCTTGCAGTAGAAAAAAGGTATTCTCAGTAAAATCCTGTTGCCTTATTCCATGAAGTCTTTCCCTCCCTGGCTTCTCTTCGTTCTTGAACATCCCATATTGCCTCTACCATTCTCCTTTGATAAGTTATGAGCGACTTTCGTTTCTTCAATGTTTCATCTGACCCATTCCTGCTTCTTTGAATAGAAATGTTCTTGTTATCACACAGAATCGCCCCCTAGGGAGTCAGTCCCCAGTGGGTTTGGAATCTTAGGTTGGCTTTCGCTAACCCCAGAAATGAAACTGTCACTTCCAGCCTCCAGATTAGTGCTTGTGAATTTGGGGTGGGGGCGTGCTTGATGTAGCCCTTTTGATTCAAAGTCTGAAGATCTGCAACGAAAAGCCTGAAATCTTTAAAATCAAATGCAAATCCACAACTAAAGATTGCAGGTTACTAAGCAATTTCTTCAAATTTGTGAAATAGTATCCCAATTTCAGCACATAAATCGTTAAAAATATTCCTAAAGCTCAGTACTGACTGGTGCCAGTGGGTTATGGAGAAGATGGAAAGCAGCAAAGCAAATTCCAAATCTGATCTGGCTGATTAAAGAATCCTATGTCTGAAACATTAAAGCAAAGAGGGCAGTCAACTGATTGAATTCTGACAGTAAAGCATCTTCTATAAACAAGACAAATAAACTTCTTTTACTCGGAGACCACAAGAGTACATGGTTCTGATCCTATTTCAGATACAAATTTGCCCTTAAGAAACCGAAGGAGATGTAGCTTTAATAGTCACTCATTAAGACGCCGGTGAACTATGAAGGACAGACTGTAGCCTTTATAATCAGAACTTGGATGAGGAAAGATAAAATAGAACTTTATGTAGGTGGACTTGATGCACTGGTAATTTGAAGTGCTTGCCCTTTCCTCTACCTATGTTTGATGCAACTTCTAATCTTAACTGTCTATGCTTAATTTGCAGTACTTTTTCTTCTACAAGAAGAGCTGCTGCTCAAGGTAAATCATATATTGAATTAAAATCTTTCTAAATTTGTGCTTGAAAGAGACTCAAGATTCATCTATATGCAGTTACTTCAGATAAATATGACTTTCTTGAAGACTTAATTTTGTCTCCAAAGGCAGAGCTAGTCTCCTTGGAAAGAGAGGAAGAGAGGAAGAAAATGGAAATTTTGGCACCTCTCTCTCTCTCTCTCTCATGCCCTAGTTTGGAAGATTGAAGTTTTTCTAGTGTTGCTGCATAGTCGAAGTTGTTGGGGTTGAATTGCTGCTGCTACAAGGTCGAAGGTTTGGAATGATTGACCTGGCGTGGAGGAAGGTCTGGTCTATGTCTAGGTTGAAGAGTCTCAAGGAAAACTTTTAAAGGAAGAGAACTTTGACTGGGTTCTCCCCTAGAGAGGGGTTTTTCTCTAACAAAGTGCCTACATCTTGTGTCTCTTGTTTTTGTGATCTTCATACACACATAAATTGGTAATTGCTTGGTGAAAGATAATATAATAATGAAGTAAAAGAAGCCAACATAATTCACAAGTAATTATCAAAAACAAGAAATCAAACCCTAATCTACTAGTATTGATTTCTCAACATGGTATCGGAGCTAAGGTTGAGAAAGATTGAAGATCACTTTGTTGGCTCAAAGAAAATGTCTACTCCCTCTATGACAAGCTATATAAGAATGGGATTTAATATTATAGGAAGTTGGATCAAGAAGTTCATCCACTACTTATTCAACAAGGTCAAGAGTCAAGGGTTCTTGGCTGCTCTTACAGGTTCTCCTAGTGACCATAATTCATGGATCGTTGATAGTGGAGCATCAAGACACATGACAGGATAAAGCAAACAACTTCATACTCTATCAAAGGAACCATCTTCTCATGCAATGGAATTGATAGACAACAAAAACTATGCTATTAGAGGCCTGGGATCAACATCTTTGAAGCTGGAAAATGGAGCTAAGCTACATCTCAACAACATACTATGTGTTCCAGGTTTGAAAAAGAATTTGCTTTCTATTTCTTGTTTAGAAGACAAAGGGGATGGAATTGCATTTGTTGATGGAAAAGTTTTGGTTTGCTGAAAAGAATCAAGTATCGATAAAGCTAGAGTTATTGGAGTTTGTGGAGGAAGCCTATATAGAGTTATTGGTTCATATGAAGATCAATCCCATTGAGCTATGGCATAGGAGATATGGTCATCTTCATTACAAGGTCACTCCTACTCTTAATCAACTAGTTCATGGCATCCCCAATATCAAAGAACATCGTGAAGGAGTTTGCAAGGGATGCTCTTTGGGTAAACATACAAGAAAACCATTTCCAAATAGTGAACAAGGTCTAACGAAATATTAGACCTTATTCACTCTAATGTGTGTGGGCCCATGTCTGACAAATCACTTGTAGGTCATCTTTACTATGTAACATTCATAGATGCTCATTCTAGAAAGACACGACTCTACCTTCTCAAGAAGAAGGATGAAGTATTTGAGAAGTTCAAGGAGCTTAGATCTGAAGTGGAAAACCAAAGTGAAAGAAGAATAAAAACTCTGAGATCCGACAATGGTGGGGAATACACTTCCAAATAATTAATTACATATTGTAAAGAAGCAGGAATTAAGAGTGAGCTCATTGTTCCCTACTATCCCAAAAAAATGGGGTAGCTGAAAGAAATAATAGGTCAATTGAAGAAGGCATTCGAACAATGCTCCTTGATCAAGACTTACCATAATTCTTATGGGGCGAAGCAACAATGACAACGGTATACATTCAAAATAGAATCCCTCATAGAATTCTTGAGAACATCACACCTGAGGAAGTATTCACTGGAAAGAAGCTGAGTGTGGGTCATCTCTGAATCTTTGGAAGTCCTCCCTACGTTCACGTTCCAAAAGACAAGTGAAAGAAGATAGACTCTACAAGCATCAACGAAATCTTCGCTGGCTATAATCTCTCCTCAAAAGCATATAGAATCTACATCAAAGAAGGAAGACATATTGAAGTAAGAAGGGATGTCATATTTGATGAAAATCAAGCCTACAAAAGATCCAAGGACGTTCCTATTGATTTCAATGAGGAAGACATACCTATATTCGAAGAACAAGAAGTACACCATGACAATCCTACTACTATTCAGGAAGAAGGACCGAATGAGCCTATTCAAGAAGTACACCATGACAATCCTACTACTATTCAGGAAGAAGGACCGAATGAGCCTATTCAACCTGTGGGCATACCAACCACTAGGAAAAGGCCAAATTGTTTTAAAGCAACCCTCGAAGATGCTGAAGGACATGAAGCTACAAAAGGAACCTTTAGAGAAAGCAAAAGGCCAAAGAGATACTTTGGATATGCTGCATATATAACAAAACTAATTGAAGCTGAACCATCTACATTCGAAGAAGCTGCACATCAAGAAGTTCGGAAGAAGGCATTGCAGGAAGAATATCAATCCATCATGAAGAATGGAGTTTGAGAAATAGTTTGTAGCTTAGTGACAAATCAATTGTCATCTCTAAATTGATTTATAAGATCAAGCATGTCGTTGATGGAAGCATAGACAAGTAGAAGGACATATTTGTTGCAAGGGGTTTCTCTCAAAAGGAAGGCATTGATTATGAAGAAACCTTTGCACACACTGCAAGGTATACTACCGTTAGATCTTTGGTTTCATTGGCTGCTACAATGGGTTGGAATATCCATCAAATGGATGTGAAGACTACATTTCTGAATGGGACCATTGATGAGGAAGTATACATCAAACAACTTGAAGGCTTTGAGGTAAATAATAGAAATAATCATGTATGTCGACTCAAGAAGGACCTATATGGTTTGAAGTAAGCACCAAGGGCATGGTATGTAAGAATGGATGCATAACTTTTAAGAATTGGGTTCTTGAAGAGTTATGTTGATCCAAATCTCTACATTAAGGTAAAGAATAATGAGCCAGTCATTATTCTACTATATGTGGATGATCCATTCATCACTGGTGTGGAGCAAAGAATTCGAGAGTGCAAGAAGATGCTGGCAGCTGAATTTGAGATGAAGGATCTAGGACTTATGTAGTATTACTTGGCTCTGGAAGTATGGCAGTAAGTTGGGGAGATATATTTGGGGCAAGGAAAATACATCATCGAATTGTTGCAGAAATTTCGGATGATGGATTCCAAACCCATGACTACTCCAATGATCACCGATCTCAAGAAGTTGAGGAGCTTTGATTCAAGTCTCGTGGATCCTACCTCGTATTGAAAGTTGGTAGGCTCCTTGATGTATTTGGTAAACACTAGGCTAGATATATGTTTTGCTGTAAACATTCTTAGTCAGTTTTAGTTGGAGCCTTGTCATGATCATTGGATAACTGCCAAGCACATATTGAGATATCTTTGTGGCACTATACATCACTGCCTAAAGTATGATAGTAAGGAAGTCCAGCTAATTGCCTTCATAGATTCTGATTGGGGTGGTATTGAGACCGATGGAAGGAGCACTATTGGTGGATGCTTTACTTTGGGAGCTGCTATGGTCTCATGGATGAGTAGGAAGCAAGATCCCATTGCATTGAGTAGTGCTGAGGCAGAATATGTGGTTGCATGTGAAGTAGGGAAGGAGGCTGTATGGTTGAGGAAGCTTTTGACAGATTTGTTTGAGAAGCCTCTAGGTCCTACTGTGATCAATTGTGACAACCAAAGCTGCATCAAGATGTTTGGAGATCCCGTGTGTCACGCTAGGACAAAACATATCAACAATAAGTTCCGCTATATCAGGAAGTTGGTGCAGGATGGGATTGTGAAGCTGGAGTATGTCCCGATAGATGAACAAGTAGTTGATATACTAACAAAGTCTCTTCCTAATAAGAAGTTTGAATATCTTAGAAACATGCTTGGTTTAATAGATATTGTTGATCTTGTTGATAAAAAATTGGAAGAGATTTGTTGAGGCTTTGTGAGTGAAGCATTGCCTGGGAGGACATCCTGCTGGCACTATGTGTTGATGTCTAGATCCCGAAGTAGGGGGGTTGGCCTTGGTCTTGGAGCTTTGACCGCGAATACGCACCTGGATCCCTGGGTTGATGGCTAGCAAGTAAGCCCGATGGTACCTAGAGAGGTTGAAAGCTTCAGTCCATCTTAGTCCCACCTGGATAGATTGCCCTGGTTAGGAATCTATTCCATGGCATTGCGGTGCCTAAACTATTGGACACCTCGGATAGATTGCCCTAGTCAGGAATCTAGTCCATGGCATTGCGATACCTAAAACTCTTCATAGTTCATATAGTTTGAGATCTTCCTTGTACTTATTATGAATATCTCCCTTGTTAAGAGGGAGTGTTGAAAATTGTAACTAGGTTTAGTCTTCATAAATTGAATTGAGTCTCCATGCAATGTACTTGTCAAAAGAATAAAGAAAATAATTTTTATTATTATTACAATGACTTATTAAAGCATGGGTTTCATGCTTGGGTCATCATTATATTAGTCAAAATCCCCATTGTGGACTCCTAGGATTAATATTGAGTTATTAGAGTCATTTAACCTTTTATAAAACCCTTCTTGGGCTTTTGAATTATGTAGAAAGAATTATTTTTGAGTCAAATATGTATTGTCACCTCCACACCAAGTCGGCCTCAAACTGTGCAATTCGACCTCACTTGGAGCCTATATATTGGAGTAGATCGAATTCATTTGGACAATCTCCCTCACTCAAGTTTTGATATCTCAAGAGGAGTTGGAAAAAGTGCGAAGTGGGCTTAAGGAGGCTAAAACAAGTGCGAGTTTGGCTAAAGAGAAGGAGACGAAGAAAATCAAAATTTTGGCACCTCTCTCTCTCTCTCATGCCCTAGTTTGGAAGATCGAAGTTTTTCTAGTGTTGCTGCTACCAGTTATTGCCTGCTGCTGCATAGTCAAGTTGTTGGGGTTGAATTGCTATTGCTACAAGGTTGAAGGTCTGGAAGGGCTGACTTGGTGTGGAGGAAGGTCTGGTCTATGTCTAAGTTGAAGAGTCTCAAGGAAAACTATTGAAGGAAGAGAATTTTGACTAGGTTTTTCTCTAGAGAGGGGTTTTGCCCTGACAGAGTGCCTGCATGTTGTTTTTTCGTGTTTTTTTGATCTTCATACACATAATTTGGTAATTACTTGATGAAAGATAATATAATAAAGAAGTAAAAGAAGCCAACATAATTCACTAGTAATTTTCAAGAAAGAAGAAATCAAACCCTTATCTACTAGTATTGATTTCTCAATAGAAAGTAGCACCATTTTTTTTTTTTAAACTTTAACGGATATGATTTTGTATTTATGTGAAAAAGAGAGTGTGGGGCTTTGCCAGAGCAGCCCTAATTACATCATACATAGTCAGCTATAGCTGTTTTCAATCTTGACATTAGCAAGGGATTTCTACGAATCTGTCTTCATTTATGTATAGCAGCCCTTTGTCCGTAGCGCTCCCTTTGTTGGCCATCGAATCCGCTTCACTATTTGAGCTTCTAAGGATATGAAAAAATTTGATGGATGCAAAGGCGGAGAGGACTCTTTTCAGTCTTTCCAATGTTCTGTTGAGGCCTGCGTTTCTGAATTGCTCTTCCATGTTCAGCTTATTTATGAGGATCTCCGAGTCTCCAAATACCTGTATTTCTTTGATCCCTTTTTCTCGGGCGATTTGACATGCTTTCAGGAGACTGAGAAGCTCCGCCTGATTATTGGTCTTCAGACCAAGACCCCAGTAGAAAGAGTCTCGGGTTGCACCATCTGGGGAATAAATGCTCCCACCGGCACCTGAGGGACCGGGGTTTCCTTTAGACGCCCCATCGAAGAAGATTGTATGAGTTTTTTGAGCTCTCCACCATTGTTGAAATGTTTCATCGGAGTCTCTCTTTTTCCAGATTGGATGTTCTGTTTGAGGAGCTAGGAGGTTCTTTCTGCTTTGAGGTTCAAAGGTTCCGAGCCACCTCTTCTCAACCGGCAGAAGCGATGCATCCACTTTGTAATACTGTTGCTGGGCTGCTTCAAGGAGGAAAGATCTGGCTTTTGCTGCAACTTGTAAGGGAGTGTAGTTCTGGTCATTGAAAATCTTCTGGTTGCGGGCCAACCAAATCTGTCAGCAAACGAACTTGGGCAGAGCATTCCATACTCTGCGCCAAAAAGATTTGTGAGGTATTCGAGAAGGGTAAAGGTGACTCCATTCTGCAAAAAGATCTGCGACTGAGGACTGAGTGGGAGAGTTTATGTGGAACTCTTGCAGCATAAGATCCCAGACTTCCTTGGCGAACAGGCAATCAATGAAAAGATGGTGAGCAATCTCAGTATTGCACCTGCAAAGAGCGCACCTGTGAGGGCCAGCAATCTTTCTTTTTGCCAGATTGTCGCCAGTGAGAATCTTGTTATGAATCACCGTCCAGAAGAAAAAGTTGACTTTTGGGAGTGCTAGAGGCTCCCATACGTTTTTCCAAAACGCTGCACTGTGCTTACTGTTTCCTGTTGTCTGAAATGCTTTGAAGCCTTCTGCTGTAGTGTATTCCCCAGAACGACCCCATCCCCATCGATCTTGCATGGCACGATGTATCGGAGCTGCGCCTTCCAATAGGTGTAGCAGATTGTTTAATTGATTTTGCAGATGGGCAGGGGTGTCGTGGAGTGCCCAACTGACCCATTCATCTCTGTGATCCCAAGCCGATATGTCATAAACGCTCAACTTGCCAGTTGATATGAGCCAGTCTCTTAAGTCTGAGATCTCAGCGTTTTCTATTAATGGATTCCGCCCCATTATGCTATCGTGCCAGAGGCGAGTGTGTTTCCCATTCCCTGGGATCCTGTAAGCATTTCGACTGAAGAATTTACTGCTCTTATAACAGAGCTTCCATAGCAGCGTACTGTTGACAATGTTTCCCAGCTGTAGGTTTCTGAAATCGACTTTGTTGGTATATTTTGATCTCAAAATGACACTGACAGGATGCTTTGGATCTTTAATCATCTTCCACAAGATTTTGCTACCAAGGGCGAGATTGACCAGGGAGGGGTCACGTATTTGCAGTCCTCCTTCATCGATGGGCTTTTTGACAATGTCCCAGTTTGCCAAGTGATGTTTCTTATCGTTGCCCCTGCATCCTTGCCAGAGGAAATCTCTGAGAAGAGAGGAGATTTGATCCATAACATTTCTGGGGGCGAGCAAGAAAGCTGCTTGGTAAATTATTAAGGCAGACAGCTGAGATTTTATCAAAATGACCTTGCCTCCTTTCGTTAACCAGAATCCTCCCCATTTCGAAATTTTGGTTTTGAATTTGCTTATTATGTCGCTCCACAACGACCTCTTGTTCACTCCTGAGATTATGGGGAGCCCGAGATATCTGATCCTGTCCCATTGGGAGTGCCCTTTGAATCCGAGAATATTAGTTATGTTGTTAAGCTCTTGTTGATCAGTGTTCCAGCTGAAGACTTCACTTTTTCTTTCATTTACCAGAGCTCCTGAGACTTTGCAGTAGTTTCTAATGACAGTGTCAAAGGCCTTCGCTATTCTGGTTGAGGCACCTCCCAAAAGAATCGAGTCATCTGCAAAGAGGGCATGATTCAAAGGGTTAACACTGCTGGTGGGTTTGAGGCCCGGAAGGGAGCCTATCATTCTTTCTGCTTCAAGTTTTCGACTTAGAGATTCAGCCAATAAGATGTAAAGAAAGGGAGAGAGCGGGCATCCCTGCCTGATGCCTCTCTTAGCTTGGAAAAAGTTCGCTGGCCTGCCATTAATGAGGGGAGCTATCCATGGGTTATCCGTGCAGGCTTTTATGAGATTTACAAACTGAGGAGAAAAGCCAAAGGAGAGCAAGACTTTGCTGAGAAATGTTCTGTTGACTCTGTCAAACGCATTCGCCATGTCTAGCTTTATGAGCATACCTTTCTCTTTTCTCTGCTTACTTGAGTGTATGGTCTCCTGCACTTGAATGACGTTGTCCAGAATGTGCCTGCCTTCCACGAATCCTCCTTGGGGACTAGAGATAATTCGGGGAAGCAAGGGTTTTAATCTGGTTGCCAACAGTTTTGCCAAAATCTTGTAGGAGGCGTTGCATAACGATATTGGCCTGAATCTGGCAAAAGTTTCCGGGTTAGAGTCTTTGGGGATAGTCAACTTACTTGCAAGATGGATTATTTCTGTGAATATCCAATGTTGGGTCTCGTGAGTTTTGATCAGCTGATATTTATCTTCGGTCCAGAGAGTTGCCAGTCCTCCCGAAGAGCCCCGTGCGCTGATCGCTATGCCTGAGCTTTTCCTCCATTTTGTCTTGCTGATTTCTAGCAGAGCTTGTCCTGCTATCTTTGTCTCTTGGAGCAAGAGGATTTCTGCAGGTTCCGACTTTAATAGGTCCTTTACTGCTTCTATTTTTGCGTGGTTCCCCAATCCTCTGCAATTCCAAGAGACTAGCTTCATTATTTACCTGTGAGCGGGGTGGAGCCACCCTTGGCTGACCTGGGCCTGCTATTTCTTCCGATCGTCATTTCTATTGTGGACTGGCTTCCTTGCGTTTTGAGCCTTTCTGCTTCTTCGTCTCTTTTTTCCTTGCGGGATTTCCTTCCGGCTCTTTTTAATGGGCGCTCAAAGAATTCTTCCTCTGAGGACTCTGAGCTTTCGACTGCCTTTTTCTTTGTGACTTCTGCATAGGTGGGGTTGGAGGGGCTGCCTTGGGATGCTTCAATCTGGGTGGCGACCCCTCCCTCTTTGCTAGGAGGAGGGCCTTCTGCATGTTCCTGGTTCTCCTGAGCTTTATTCAATGGTTCAGTTTGTACACCCTCCGTTCCTTTTGAGATTTCTTCCGCTTCCTGAGTGGGAATGGGGGTGTTCCTGGCTCCTGCTACTGCGCTTTTTCTTGCATCTTTTTTTGCATGGGCTGTTCTCTGGACTAGGGTCCAATGGTCCTCGGTATGTTTTTCAGATTGCTCCTCTGCTCTCTTCTTGCAGTGTTTTGCGAAGTGTCCGTGGCCGTGGCAGTGTCTGCATTTAAAGGGGAGCTGTTCGTAGTCGAGCTCTTGGACATGCGTCCAACCTGCCACCGAGAGCTTGATCGCTTCAGGCAATCCTTCCTCGAGGTCCACTTCAACACAGATTCGGGCGCATGCATATTGGTCTTTTCTTACAGCCTGATCTATGTATTTGCCTAGTGCGTTCCCAATGATCTGGAGCGATTTTTGATTCCAGCAGTGAAGAGGCAGATGAGGGAGTCTCACCCACACCGGCACGGCAGATGGGACGTCTTGGGAAGGGTCGAAATCTGGAGTCCATTTGTTTAAGTACAGGCCCTGCGGCCCCATGAAGTAGGGGCCATTTCTGAATATTAAGCTTCTGTCTTCCATGTTTTCAAACACAAATACAAAATACCCTTTGCCCACAAAGTAGCTCTTTGCTTCGTCTTTTATCAGGGGTTTCCAATTTCTTTGCGTCCAGTCCTCCACGGATTTGGGAGAAGGCCATAAGCCTGTAAACTGGCCTATGAGGCCTCTGTCTGCCAGGTTCAGTGCCGCTTTGCAGGTGTCTTCCTCTGGCAGGGCAACTGTAGGAATCGTGTCCAATCTTTTGATAAATTTCTGCTGAAATGCTGTGGGCGGGCGTTTTGTCCCGGATGCAATCAAAGTGCTGAATGCAGTGACTTCGGGGGGCGGATCAGCAGGGGGGGCAGAGCCCTCAGGAATCTCCATCAATCAACAGCAGGGGAGGGCGGGGCTGTGCGCAGGGGCGCAGCAGCCAGGGCGGCGCTGTATGGCTCCCAGAACCCTAGCTTCAGAGCGCAGGGGAGGGCAGCGCGCGGTCCAAGTTTAAGCAATTTGACTCTTCATGAATTGTGGCAGAAAGTAGCACCATTTTAGGAATGAAATCTATGCTGAATTTAATTTATTCTAAATTCAATTTGTCTATTTTAAATAAGTGTCATTCCAAGTATTAACTAAATCTGATCTTGTAAAAATTGACTACCTAAGAATAATACTGATTCTGAAGGGTAAGCTTGCCCATCATACAAATGATCTAATGTTGCAACCAGGCAGAATAATTTATTCTCTTTGTGGGACTCAACACTCTCCTCAAACTAATGCTTCTCTTCTCTTCTCAATCATACCTAAAATTTCCATTAAAACAACATTATTCTTGTTAGAAGATCATCATGAAAGAGGATACAACTGATCACAAGAAACTCCCAATACAAGCCTTGTTGATGTGTCCTCTTCAGAATGCTAATTGGGAGATGGTTGAGAAAAACCTTAGAGGAAGGTGTTGTTCTTCTAAGCATGAACATGTTGATAGGTTTGTTGATTTAGCCAACCAAAGCTTTGGATTGCTGATTTGTCAATCTACTGATTAAGCATACATATCATTGCTTCATGAGATCCATTTCAGCAAAACACAATACTTTCTTTGATGTCCATCCCCTGCAAGTTGGATCATCCCTATCCAATGTTGCCTAACCTCTAGGTCAAGTTTGCACAGAAAGAAATTAATCTTTTTATTAGCTTAACAATTTGCATAGAAAGAAACCAATCTTTGTAAGAGCTTAATAGTTTGCATAGAACATCTCCTGTTGATATTTTGTGTATTTGGGGTAGCATCAGTGGTGCTCTAGGTCCCAAATTTTGAGGAAGGACTAGAGTTTACTTGATCTACAAGACCCAGAAATGGATTTGGGAAATTTCATCTGGTTTAGGAGATATTAAATTAATTAATTATTTTAATGTATTTCCTAAGTTAAAACTTAGGAAAATAAAATAATTAAAGTGAATTTAATTAAACATGTGATGAAATTGTCTTAAGTCACACGGATCAAGCTTTCTTTTAATCTTAGCCATTGACTAAAGATTCAATCTTGGCCATTGATTTGTCAACGAGAAAAGTATAAAGGAAAGGCTTGGGGTCATTTGTAAGATACAGAGAGGCAGAGCATTGAAGCTAAGCTGAGATTCTAGGGCGGGGTTGCTAAGAATTCTCAGAAGTGTTTCAGTTGCAGAAGGGGAATTTAGACCAAGGGGATGATATGATCTTGGGGTCTAGAATACACAAGAAGCAGAGAAGAGATCAGGGAAGCCATTGTAGAGGAAGGCGGCATTAGTAGTAGCAAGGACAACGTAATTTTCAAGAAACCCTTCAGGGGTTACGCAGAGACCCTTGGGGGCAGCGTAGTGATTGTGTCACTCAGTGTGGGGTAATGCAGGCCCTTCCAGTGACAGCGCTCCTTCCAGTGACAGCGCTGAGCATTTGGAGGCCTTCAGAGGCTGACGCAGTATCTTTCAGGGGCAGATTTGGGGTTTCTAGGCCTAGATCTGGCTGAGTTCTGTAAATCTCGTTTGATGGTGTGGATCAGTCAGTATTGTTGGTCTTAGATCAGCCAGGTGCCACAGATCTAGAGTTTTCTCTATAGGGTTTTCCAGATCTGGAACCCAGAGTTGTGTATTTAGAAATATTCTTAATAATAGAGCCCTCCAACAGCCAGAGACTGGTTTTACCACATTGGGTTTTTTCGGGGACAGTTTGTCCAGAAATAATTGTGTCACTTTGTTTATGTGTGCATGTGCTTATTCTAGATCTGAATTGGTAGAGATCTGTTATGTGTTTTGCTTTGATGTTCACTTGAATTTATTCAGTGGATAACTTGAATAAGTAGGAGAACCACACTGGCTGGTTCGAAACGCGTCGACCAAATTTATTTGGATGTGATTTTTACCGAAAGATATTTTTTCACAATTTATGGATCACAGAAACAATATTCCTAAAAAAGGAGAAGCTTAACTGGATTAACAAAAATAATTTCTGCATAAGAATTAAGATTCAGAAATTTTTACATGGTATCAGAGCAATTGCAGATCTAGAAGGGTCACCAGCTGAAGAATTTGAAGGATCTAGCTATAGAAAGCAGCTGGAAAGACAACAGAAAAGCATATCTAAAGGGACAACGCAGTTTTCAGGAGCAGATCACGCAGAGGGAAGGGTGATGCTATCCAGCGTTGTGTTCTAGCAAGCCCACACAATTACTGCACAAAGGCAGCTCAGAAACAATGTTGGTTGGGTCTGAAGCCAGCCAGTGTGATTCAGTTCTGAATCTGTTAGATCCAGAAAAAAGTCTCAAGAAAAGTTGCAGAAATTTAGAAGAGCTGGTGGGGTTAAACTTCTGAAGTTTTCAAATTCTTAACCTTGGCACAAGTGACAAAGTTTAGGAAGAGATAAGCTTCTCAGAGAGTTTCTTGCCAAATGAAACTTGTAGTTTGGTCAGAGCTTCAAAGAAGAAGCTGAATCATAGTTGATTTGGTAGATTTCCAAGGAGGGAAATCAAGTGTTATAGGGAGAAGAGGGTTCCCAGTTCTAAAAGGACCCTAGATCCAAGATCTCTAGCATAGAGAAGAGGAGCTCTGACACATTCTGAGCAGATGGCTCCTCATGGACTGCGTGATCAGGATAGGCTAGAGGGCCTCTCAAACTTTTCGATATGGAAAGCTAGGATCCCGATTGTCCTAGAGGCATATGGTCTAAGAGATCATGTAGAGTAGACCCTGGCCACGCTGACAGATGCAGATCTCCTAAGGAAGCATAGAGAAGCTGTTGGGCATGCCAAGCGGCTGATAATGGATAGTATCAAGGACTATATTGTGCCACACATAACTGAGAAGAGGACAACTAATGAGATGTGGAAGGCCTTGACTTCCCTATATGAGGGAAAATCAGTCCAAAGAAAGATGCTGTTGGAGGTTCAAATGAGGTCATTCATGATGACCAAGGGAGAAGACATCGAGCATTTCCTCTTCAGATTGCAGTCAGTTAGGGATCAACTGACTGCAACGGGTGCAACTGTAGATGATGCTGTGATAGTCAGGACTGCCCTCAATGCAGTCACGGATGAGTGGGAAACCTTTGTCCAAAGTATCTTGGGCAGAGCGGACCTCCCAGATTGGGACAGCTTGTGGTCGATCTTGCGGCAAGAAAAACTACGAAGGTTCACCAAGAAGCAACACAACCCTGTGTTGAGGGTTCAGAAGGAAGAAGAGGAAGATGCAGCGTTGGCATCGAAGAAGCAGCCGAAGAAGAAGAGGGATCTTTCTAAGATCAAGTGCTTCCAGTATGGCGAAATGGGACATTTTGCTAGCCATTGTCCAGAAAAGAAGAAGGACAAGGGAGCATCTTCTTCCAAAACAGCGTTGGCAAATGATGGGTCAGGAGATTATGTAGCCATGAGTGCTCATGAACCACAGAGGTGGACTGACATGGACATGTAGAGGAGCTACATGGAAGTAAGGCGGGATCCTTGAGTAGCTCGTCTCTTGGATCACAAGCGAGCTATGGCATCCTTAAGACAGTAGTGGGACAAGTGGAGGAGTGGGTGCATAGATCACAGATGAGGCAGAGGTAGAGGTACATCTGGAGGTTGGGAGGAGCAACGCAGAGCATAGCAATAGCAGTGTAGAAGCAGTAGCAGCGCAGAGGCTGATGTGACTTCAGCAGCACAGAGCAGTGCTGCTTACGCAGTGCAGAGCTGCGACAACGCAGAGAGCATCAGAGGGACAACGCAGTGCAACATCAGTGTGATAGATTTCAGCACAAGGAGCTGATGTGACTTTAGTAATGCAGAGGGAGTCTGATTACGCAAGCAGAGCTGTAGTTGTGCATTGTTCTTTAGATGCCAACACAGATCTGTAGTCTATCGAGCTTCAATGATGAGGATGCAGCCCATCTGACTTGTTTGTCAAAGATTGGGTAGGAGATTCAGTTGTTTCTCTCAACAACTAAAGTTGCAGTGCAACAGATCATCAGTGGCAATGCTATGAGCAACACAGATGCAACATAGTGAGAGGGAGTTGCAGTACAGTGGTTGCAGTGGCAGTGGCAGAGTCATGGGCAGCAGTACAAAATGGCAGCTGTAGTGCAGAGTTGAGTGGCAGGAGGCCTAGCTTCAACAACACAGATTCAGTGCCCAAAATCATGTAATGCATAAGTGTGATGTATTGCTAGAGCACACCCTTGATGCTAAGAGGGAGTGTTGAGATTTTGTGTATTTGGGGTAGCATCAATTGTGCTCTAGGTCCCAAATTTCGAGGGAGGACTAGAGTTCACCTGATCTACAAGACGCAGAAATGGATTTGGGAAATTTCATCTGGTTTAGGAGATATTAAATTAATTAATTATTTTAATGTATTTCCTAAGTTAAAACTTAGGAAAATAAAATAATTAAAGTGAATTTTATTAAACATGTGATGAAATTGTCTTAAGTCACACGGATCAAGCTTTATTTTAATCTTAGCCATTGATTAAAGATTCAATCTTGGTCGTTGATTTGTCGACGAGAAAAGTATAAAGGAAAGGCTTGGGGTCATTTGTAAGATACACAGAGGCAGAGCACTGAAGCTAAGCTGAGATTCTAGGGCGGGGTTGCTAAGAATTCTCAGAAGTGTTTCAGTTGCAGAGAGGGGAATTTAGACCAATGGGATGATCTGATCCCGGGGTCTAGAATACACAAGAAGCAGAGAAGAGATTAGGAAAGACAACGTATAGGAAGGTAGTAGCAGCAAGGACAACATGATTTTTAGGAAACCCTTTAGGGGTTACGCAGAGACCCTTAGGGGCAGCGTAGTGACTACGTCACCCAGTCTTGGGTAACACAGTCCCTTCTAGTGACAACGTTGAGCATTTGGAGCCCTTCAGGGGCTGGTGCAGTGTCTTTCAGGGGCAGATTTGGGGTTTCTAGGCCTAGATCTGGCTGAGTTTTGTAAATCCTATTTGAGGGTGTGGATTAGTCAGTATTGTTGGTCTTAAATCAACCAGGTGCTGCAGATCTAGAGTTTTCTCTGTAGGGTTTTCCAGATCTAGAACCCATAGTTGTGTATTCAGAAATATTCTTAATAATAGAGCCCTCTAGCAGCCAGAGACCGGTTTTCCCACATTGGGTTTTTCTAGGGACAGTTTTTCCAGAAATAACTGTGTCACTTTGTCTATGTGTGCATGTGCTTATTCTAGATCTGAATTGGTAGAGATCTGTTATGTGTTTTGCTTTGACGTTAACTTGAATTTATTCAGTTGATAACTTGTATAAGTAGGAGAAGCTTAACCGGATTAACATAAAAAATTTCTGCATAAGAATTAAGATTCAGAAATTTCTACATCTCCATGGGGGTGTTCCAACATCTCCATTTCTTGCTTGAACTACAACAGAGCCTTCAACGCTTCTTCGAGTACGAGTATACTCTTTGATGCACTTGGGTCTTGAGATCTCTTTCTCATGGAGACACACATGAGCTCGTTGTGGATACCATCTTTTACCACCGGGCTTTAGAATACAAACAAGAGATTGGTCAGTTTGGTTGTGTGAGAGGTTTTGGAGGGGTGGCATGCCTTATTTCGACTCACTTCAAAACAACACTTTTGTGGTCTCCTTTGATGAGCATGCTAGCTTCCTATGGATCAGGGTTCAAGGTAGTGCTCCATATCCTATCATGTTTACATTGCAGAGTATTACTTCTCTCTATCCTCATTACACTTTGCACTCCATAGAGTCTTGGATGGGGAGCTATTCCTTGACCTAGATGATGTATTTCACAATAATCTACTTTTGGTAACATCATTATTTTGGGAGATTTTATTGCCCACACTAGGGTCTTAAAAGGACCTACTTCATAATAGATCTGAAGATGCCCTCTTACTTTAGGAGATTAATTTGGACATATTGGGACTTCACAAGGTCTCATAGCCTATAGGAGGCACCTTTTACAATTAGGGGAATCACATGATCTACTGCTATTGAATATTCATCTTGCTTCCTTGCATTAGGAGGTTGCACATGTTTCTCTCATAGTTCAGGGTATCGTGGTTGACTATTTCCTGGCCAACCAAGATGTTCTCCTCTTTATTTGACATTTTTAGTAACCCCTGTCACCCCCACCCCTTGTGTCTTGCAAACCATGGCCTGATACCCTTCTCTTTTTCTATTTGCCCATGAAACTTTCCCCACTCTCTTTCTCCCTCAGATCATTACCTTTTTTGATAGAGGACACTAACTCATACAACTACCTTTGATAATGGATCCCCCCACCTCCATTACTTTTGTCCCATGAGGCAACCACAACCAAATATGAGATTCTTTCCAAAGTCGTCGAGGAAGCAATTTTTGACTCCTATCCTCATTCCATCTTGTAGATTGCTTGCATCCCCCATCTTCTGGTGTTTTCCCTATGAATTGTTGGTTCAAATCATTACAATCTTCACCATAAACATATTTGATTTGACTTCACCAATGACCCACCATATTTTTCTCACCTTTAGAGATCTTATTGCTATTTCCTTCATTGTAAAAAGTGGGCTTTCCTCTCCTAAAGAAAACATGAGCTTTGTGTGGCCCTTTGCCACTTTTCCAAAACATTTTGGTGTACCCTTTTCCCTAAACATTTTATCTCCCATCTTATCTCCCTTTAAGATGTCCTTGAGCAGACCCCTAACCTCATCACCTTTGGCCCTTGCCAACCCCTAGTTGCCATCTTTTCTCTAATAGAGACATTTGGAGAGTAGTCATAGTTAATGATCTGTGGTAGGGTAGTTGATGAGGAAAGCTTCTAAGTTGAGTTGCTTAAAAATTGCATTCACTCTCTTGACTCCCATATTGCCACCTTGTTTAGCCATGTTGTATGTTTTGACATCCCCAAAGCGTGGCCTTGACACATCATTCCCTTGATTTTTGAATCAGGGACTCTCTTAGATCTCAGTAGCTATTTGACAATCATGGTGGGGCACACATTCTCCAAATTATATGCTACAATTCTCCATTGGAGAGTAGGCTGTTGAGAGCCATTTTGCTTTGAGTACTTGAGTACAAACCGCATCTTCTCACTTAGGGTCATCATTGAGGAGGCTATTCTTCACTCTTCAAAAGTCTTTTGTTACTTTGTAGGTTTTCAAAATATGCTTGATGTGGTACCATGAGAGGTCTTCTTTTAGAGGCTTGTGACATTGTCATCTCAGATACCCTCCTCCTTTGCTCAACACAACCATTTGATTTCAATAAAAGTACCATTGGGATCAAGCCTAGATTCCCCTCTTGTTGGCTTCCATTGGGATCTACATTGTTGGGTTGGAGTCCTTTTGTGAGCATATTTAGGATGGTGATGGATGCCTTCTACACCTATGTTGATATCTCTTCCCTCCATTATTGATGACTTGGTTCTTATAGTATCCTTGTTGAATGGGCTTGAGGAGATAGATTGATGCTCTATCTGGCTCTTGTGACCTTTGATAATGAATGATTAACTTGGGTAAAACCAAGGTTATGATCTTAATGCATTGAAATATGCTCTTTTTGCCTTTCATTTCTATTTCTGGACAGGGGATAGGGAGATTGCCATGGCTTATAATTTCTTGGGAGTATAGTTCATGGAACCATGATTTAGTATGCTCTAGGCCCTTGAGTCATGACTCAACAAGGGATATGGTTACACTGCCCTCCGTAGGAGATGTACTTTTAGAAATAGTTTTAAGACAACTTGTCAAAGATGTTGAGTATGGTCAATCAGATCAAAAGTGTAGTGTAGAAGGGAAATTTTTGCCCTAGATTTTCTTTAGTAGCTAGGGTTTCAATAAAAAAATTCTCTTTTTGTACAAACAATTTAATTCACCAAAAATAGTATAACTTTCAATAAACATAAATGACTTTCCAATATAAAATAAGCCCAACAATATAATCCAACAATTCCATCAACTAGTGCAATAGGTTTAGTCCCAAACATACCCTAGTAAATTCAACAGTAAAACATAGAAACGAATTTATACGCAAACTTTCAATAAACACTATGAATTTTGTGTAATCATGTACCCTAGTTGCCTCAAGTCCACTCTCGTCTTTGCCTTTGACCACCTCAGTAATCTTGGATTTGTTGCAATTATAACCTTCGTACTTCCACAAGAATCCTTTTACTCTGTTACAAGATCTGCACTCTACTTCAGGACTTGAAGGATTTTGCTGACCATAGTCAGCTTACCTATAGAGGGATGATTTTGATCAACCAACTAAAATTCAATCTTGTGATCACTAAAAATAGCCCCAAAGACCTCGTAGAACATAGTTAAACAATATGTAGCAGTTGAAATAGATTCCTACCAAACAATCATGGACAAAATTGGGTCATTCGCAAGATGGTTGTTCACCATCTCATCAACACTTGGTAGGGAGATACCTGTAATGTGACCCCACTGGCAAGATGATTCCAATAGATAACCAAGGGCATTTATAGTCAACAAACAAAGAGAGGGTGCCAATGGACACCCTTGTTTAACCCTTTGTCTAATAGACATGTGAAGATGGATGTTGGGAGACAAGAATTATTAATTAAAGTGAAGGCCGAGGCACATGAGAACAATTAATTAAAAACATTAACACATTGCGTGCCAACGCCAAGGAAAGTCAATATGCTTGTGATGAAAGTTGAATCTATACAATTGTAGGCTTTGCCAAATTCAATTTTCAGAAAGAGGGCTTGCTGATTAGAGACCCTGGCCCACTCCATGGCCTCCTAAGTTGATAATATTATATCCAAAATAAATTGGCCCTCCACAAACCTTGTTGGATCTCGGGGAAGAATTTTCATGGACACATCTTGCACTCTCATAGCTACTACTTAAGCCATGAATTTATAGGCAATGCTTAGCAAAGTTATCGAACATCTCCCACCAATAGAATCTCTAGTAGTTTTCTTTAGACTAAGTTTGATCAACCCTCTATTAAGTGACTTTGAAAAGCTACTTGAAGAAAAAAAATCTCATAAGTGAGTTGATAGAAGTGATCTTCAATTGAATCCCACATCATCTTGAACAATTCACATGTGTTGAGAAACCAAGTGTAGTATGATTAGGCTTCATTTCCCTGTCTTGATAATCACTTTTGAATGTTAGATTTCTTCTTTATTATTAGTTGTCTTCTTCATCAAGCAATTATACAAATGATCAATCTTCCAGGAAAATAAAGTGATAAGAGACACCAAAATTAGCCTGCTAGCTAGGGCAAAACTCCACAAGGGGAAAACCTAATAATCCATCTCTTATAGAGTCAAATCAAAATGAGATATCTGATACCAAGACCAAGACTGCCATCTCTTATAAAGTCAAATCAAAATGAGATATCCGATACCAAGACCAAGACTGCCACCAAAATGCCAAATCCAACCCTCCTCCAAGTCAAAGTTAACATAGGTCAAACCTGGTCTAATTTTGGTCAATGTCTTGATTTTTCAGGCCTGCAGTAGCACAAAAAATTCCGTCTGTTCACATGTGCGATTTGTGGAAAGTCTGATATTTGGTCAATACAAGAATATTCTTCTCCCTCCTTCGACTTCTTTTCTCTTCTGTGAGTTTGACTTCTTGTTCTCCTTTGTTTTGTTCAGAAGATGCTTCTTATTGTGTGTATCAATTGTCTCAGAAATAGGTCGAGCTGTCTTCTATATATATCTGTCTAGGAGGGTTGAATAGGTGCCACTCTGGAGGGCCAAGTCGACTTGACATTTTGTGGACTAATGACTCAACATAAAAATCATTTTTCTTTTTCTTACAAATGTCCAAAAGGGACATGATTCAAATACATTTTTCTTTGACTTGTAATAAATTATTTTTGATTCTATAAGCATGAAGAACGTGCTTTGACC
Source organism: Pinus albicaulis (assembly GCA_034641835.2). Taxonomy (NCBI): domain Eukaryota; kingdom Viridiplantae; phylum Streptophyta; class Pinopsida; order Pinales; family Pinaceae; genus Pinus; species Pinus albicaulis. The sequence goes on along the minus strand of CM076578.1, from coordinate 1,758,198,417 downwards.
AAAATGTAATAAATATAATAAATGTAAATATAATAAATACATCAATGATAATTTTACATTATGAAGACCGACTCTAGTTACAACTTTTACACTCCCTCTTAACTAGGGAGGAATTCATAATGACTCAACAGGATAATCTCAAGCTGAAATATTCTTATAAGAAAGGATTTGGATTGATTAACATCAATGATGATAGCATCATCATAACCAACATTGTTAAACTACGAAGGCCTTGACAAGTACGCTCTATCTCTCCACTAGATCAAAGCACAATGTTGGGAGGAATTTAATAAGACACCACACTGCCTCTCCGAGGACATACTTCACCTAAGTTCACCAAAGTATGTCCTCATATGACCATTTCCTAATCCATTGTCACGATACTTGACACAAGGAAATGTTGGTCCTCTAGATCAATGTACTTGACTCTTACGACTGTTAGTCTTGGTCACATTACAAATCTCAAGAATGTTGGTCCTTGATGTTCATGTACTTGACTTACGACAGTTAGTCCTGGCCATATTACATGATACATGGAGAACACGGTGTCCATCCTCACTCCCTCTCAATGAGGGAGGAGATCCTCACTCCCTCTCAACTGGGGAGTAGATATCCACAAACTTGAGCTTGTCTAAAAAATACTCATCCTTTTCCATGAAAAGGAACTTCATCAATGCATCAAATACCTGTTCGTCAGTGGATATATACTTGTAGCTTCACAACTCCATCAAGTCACAAATTATAATGTGCTTCGACTTTCCTGGATCTCTGACAATCTTCAAATAGATTTGACTAATACAAACACATCATAATCGAATCCAACATGTCATCAGATAGACCATGGAACATTTTAAGGAGCCAACTGCCAAATTGATTCATAGCTAATTGTACAAACTTCCATGTACAATGCAACATAATCCTGCTTCATGCTCTATCAAGAAATCATACCAACTTCCAAGTAGAATCAACCATCGATAGTATAGTTCCCTCCCAACTGAGGTAAGTGATCTTCTTCCCTTTTATTGGGAGAACCTTCTCAAGTCTTGTTTTTCATGTTGCCATCTAATGCTGAGTGTTGACTTCTTTAATGCAACCTACAAACTACTTTCTCCTTTATTTACATCTTCTAGGAAAGTCTTCGTGCTTTGCTACATTATTTCATCATCTGTCAAAGCTTAGGCAATTATTGACTTGCAAGCTTTATTAGAAGACTATGAAAGAACAAATATAAATAGGCAAAGCACAAAGACAATAGCAATAGTAGCAATCAAGGAGATGTAGAGTACTTATTTTTTGAGGAAGGTCAACTCAATATTAAACTTGGACCTTTTTCACCAACCTAGTCCTCATATAAGCAAGACGTCATTTTTAAGAGCTAGATCTTCTTCTTACAATGAAAACAATTAATTAGGGTTTTTGTTCCTATGGTTTTCTAATTCAAGTCTTTGCTAGGGTTTACAAACCCTAGATTCTTCAAGTTCCAAAGTCTTCAAGACTTGACATTTTTTAAAAGTTGCAATTTCTACAAGTACATAAATTTGTTAGCTGCAAACACTAGAAATGCTATTGACAAACCTTCTAGACACGAGATGGAGTTCATTTCATTCCTTGATGACAAAAACTTAGTTTTCTTATGCAAGGAAAGAATTCAAATGGCGATCTCTAATATATATATACAAATCCTTTTATCACACATCTTTCAAGAGAGCATAAGATTGTTAGCTTACTCTACATGTTATTCCCTAGATTCTTCATAATTTAGCAAACTTAGCATTCTATGCAATATAATTGACATAACAAGAGAAATTTGAAATGAAGAGAAGTTATATGTGCCTTTTCAACCTTACATGTTCTACCCTTCAGTTCTTTTTATTACTCAGATCAACTACAGAAGCTTGATCCATTTTTCAGAGTTAAGGTCCTCTTTCATCAGAGATTTGGTCCCTTGTAACAAAGGTAATTTGACCTTTCTTCAACTAATGTACATCGTCTTCTTCCTCAGACCTTCGGTCTTCAAAGTAAAATATGAATTATAGTCCTTCTGACGTTGAGATGAATCTTAGAGCTGCTTCAAGAGAAATATCATTGCAATGCACAAAGATGAAACTTTAGTTAGGATGCTATGTTCCATGGAGAAAACTTGGATGCATTTACAACTCAAACTACGTATCTCAAAGATCTTTCAGCCTTTTGAGCATTTGTTTCCAGGCCATGTTAAATTCTTGAAATTGACCTTGTTCTAACACAGATTTTATTTGCTTATTATTTCATAGATTGATCACTGCTTGGACTTGTATTACGACTTGGCATTATTATAGATGCCTTGGATCTGTCACAGAGATATCACAATCTCGAACTTGCTGTAAGTGATCTTCTTCAAGATCACTGAATCAAGATCAATTGATAAATTGTGTACATGCCTTACTTTATCAAGATTGCATTAACTAGATCTGTTTGATTAATTTTGCAAAGTTTCTTTAGCATAAACACGTTTCAGAAGTTTGATGTGGTACTGCTGTCATCACTATCAGCATAGAAAATGCAGATCAATTTTTAAACCCTCTTTTAATGGCCGTGTTGTTTTGTTTCACATCAAGCATGTCCTTCAACCTTTTCAATTTGCCTTGCTGATTTTGAGATCTAAATAAATATGTTCAATCTTCATGTTCCACAATTGATCTCTACTGTAGTTGTAATGAACTTTGTGTTTGGTCTTGTCATAAAAAATGGTATTCTTTGTGAGTAAGATTAGCATTTCACTTATGATATTAACACTATAACAACAATGTGTAGTATCCACTTACAAGCAAGCAAACAAAGGAGCAATTATGCAACTATGACAGGAGTTTGTCGAACTGTACACATTCGTACACTTTAATGTATTATGTATTTATAGAACTACAACATTGGTAGAGTGCAATCATCTTTGACCAATTCTCCTAGGGTTACAATTACAAAATACAGATTTATGTGAGTGATGATCTTTGAGCAAGTCATCTATGAAATATTTAGAATGAGGTAGGTGAACTGCACAACATTACATAACATGATCACTGTTTAAAGTTTTATTGGGCCATATTATCATTGCAAAAGCAAAAAAAAAACAGTTAAGTTAGAATGGATTTTTTTTTTTGAAACATGATTATACTCACAGATTCACTAAAAATATAATTTTGATAAGTGATTGGTGAAAAAGAGATTTATGTGGAGGATCTGATTTGATGGTTATGAGTGTTCTTATTGAAAATGCATATGTCAGACAAATGCTTACTACTTAGCATTATTGCATTCAAAGATAGACGTGTTCTACTAAAGATTAATTGCATGTGTTGCATGGTCAACAACTGTTTTTTGAAGCTGCACGACGTAATTCGACTTTGGGGTTGAGAATTGGCAGATCATAGACTATGCTAAATTATAATAAAATGATAAATGGGGAAATGATAAAATGAAAAATTGAAGTATAGCTTTCCTTTTTGGCATTTTAATTCGACTCTGGGGTGGAGAATTGGTAGATCATAGACTATGTCAAATTCTAATATTGAGGTTAAAAGTGGTAATACAAAAATGAAAAATTGAAGTATAGCTTTCCTTTTTGGCATTTTAATTTGACTTTGCGGTGGAAAATTAGATGATCATATACTATGTTAAATTCTAATATTGAGGTTAAAAGTGGTAACAACAAAATGAAAAATTGAGGCATACCCTTCGTTTTTGGCATTACTTTTATCCATTGTTACATACAGATACTTCTATTATTTCGTTTTAACTTTTTATGAATAGTTTTTGGTCTATAAGAAATGTAATGCATTATTTGCTATGAACTCAGGCGTCGAACTTTGGAGAAAACATTGCAAGAGGCACAACTTTCAGAAGAAGAGCAAGTAGAAATGATAAAGAACCTAGAGCGTAAGGAAACTGAATACATGAGACTGCAAAGACATAAAGTAGGTGTTGATGACTTTGAGCCATTAACAATCATTGGTAGAGGAGCATTTGGTGAGGTAATGTTATAAGTCACCATTTTTTTGTGAATATTGTCTCCAACTGTTTCCATCTTTATTCCATGTATAAAATTTCTCACGTGATTCTAGAATGCTGATTCAAAGGTCATCATAGTTTGACTGCTTTTTACTTATTTTGGATAATTCTTATAATACACCACAAGATGAAATCAACAAGCTAGGTTACAACTTTACAAAATGATCTCTCCCTACATAGGTAAGCGGTGCTAGCTTATCTTTCCTAACCCCAATATCAAGAGAGTCTACACCCTTTACACACTTTCTAATTTTTGCTGAACCGTAAGATGCTAACATTGATTTGAGGTTTGTAGTATTCCAAGATGACAAGGATGCCTCCCATTGAATGTACCTCATCATCTCTTTTTCACAAATTGGAAATTCGACACAACCATATGGTATCTTGGATTTCTACGTCATATTGTATGATCATCCTCCTCTCTCCTAAGATGGGTTGTTTCCAATGAAGAGGAGTGACATGTATTCAAAACCAAGCCACTCTCAATATATGAGAATCATTGCACTCCCAAACAAGATGTATGCTAGTCAAGCCCGACTCTCCAACCTTCCTAGCCATTTTACAAACTAATCATGTTGGCGGTGAGAGACTTCTCTTCTTGGCATATTGCTCTAGAGGGAATCATCCAGGGAGGAAATTCAATATCTTGTCTCTTATTATACAAGGCAAGAGACAATGATATTATTAGATATATCTTGTTGCCAAAATTGTGTTAGCTATGGTGATTTTCCTTGTCAATGGTAAATCTGAGAGAGCACTCTTCCTGGCATGTTGCTCTCAAAAGGATCATCCAGGGAGAAAAGTCAATATCTTATATCTTATTTTACAAGGCGAGAGGCAAGGAGATTATTAGATATATCTTGTTGCCAAAATTGTATTAGTTGTGGTGATTCTCCTTGTCAATGGTAAATCTAGAGAACAATCTTTGTAGCTTGCTCTCAAACCTACTCAACAGTGAGTTCCAAAAGTTTTTTAGAAGCATGTTGATCCTAAAGGGAATGTCTAAGTACCTTATAATATGTCTAGAGATAATTGGATTCCACTTTTTGACATGCCGCCTAGAATAGTTATCTTGCCCAAAAATAAGGGTCTTTCCCTTTTCCTCACTAACCTTTGTGCTGTATTCTCTAGTGATTATATCAAAGTGATACATTTTCTTTATATGGAAATCTAGGTGAGTTTTTTGGTGAACGTCGAGTCATCTATGAAGTGCACACTAAGCAATCATTGTCTGTTAGGTGAGAAGACGACTTTAATCCACCTGTGCAACTAATAAACTTCAAGGAGGAATATTAATATGTACTTTACAATGACAAACAAATAGGGGGTGAATGGACACCCTTTCTTGATAGGCTTTTGAAGCATAATTACCTTTGACAAATACACATTGACATGAACTATTGTTAAGGCATTAGAGAAGAGTGTGCCAATGGCCCAAGTAAATAAATTTTCAAACCCCAATGATGGCATCATATCCAAAATGAAAGTCTTGCTTGATCCTATCATAAGCCTTATCAAAACAACCTTTAGGGAGAGTGGGAAGATGTGGAATGGGTTCTTTCTATTAGTTTTAATTTGATTTTCTTGAAGATTGATTTTGAGAATTCCTATGATGGAAGTGGAGTGGCCTAGTTTTTGCCATGTTTATCAAGCCTTAATCTTCAATATTTTCTTCCTTTGTATTGTCAAGACTATGTTTATAGATGCCTTTGCTTCCCTCACCATTAATGGAGTGAAATCTAGTAGATTGAAGTTTGAACTTCTTAAGGCTATTCAACAATGTTGTTCGTTAGCTTTGACTCTTCAGGTAATTGTAGTCGAGGCCCTAGGCTATCCCCTTTAGTAGAGACTAGAGTGTAGTGTTAGGGAAGATTGAAGGCCTTCCTCTGCCGTGAGAAAAGTTGTAGTTGATCAATGGGCATTTTGCTAGTGGTTCCTTCTTGACCATTGAGGAGGATGAAATTTAATTTTACAAAATTAGAGTCCCTTTATACTTTTTGTCTAACCTTAGACTCCAACATTAAATGGAAGAAAACACTTTGTTATAGCTAGAGTGTTGATCCCTTGCCTAATTGGCAACTGATATGGGGTGGGATTGGATTCAATGAGGGAAAATATTAAAGTTTCTAGCTATAATATTTTCTTTTCAAGCCTCAACAAGGAGCTCTAGCAAGCAATGGTAGATAAAATTGAGAAAAGGTAGCCAAGTGGATTATTAGTGGGAGAAAACATTGAGACTTAATCCTAGTTCTTAATGGATTTTGTCCAAATATGTATTATATTGTATCTCGTATTTTATATTTTGTATCTCACATACCTCATTGTCAAATATCCTTAGATGACTTGGCCAATCATGATCACTCACTTCATATTTTTTTGTTACACCTCGTAGGTAATTTGGTTAAATAAGAACAGTCTCTACCAATTTTGTACTCATAAATACCATGTGGACTACATTGTGTACAATGTACTTGCATTCTTCCTTTCTTGCATGTGAGTATACGTATTGAAGTTTAATTGTGCAGATGTCACAAAGGAAATTGGACAAAGGGCACTCTTCGTATGGTTGTTTTTTTCCCTTTCTAAAAATGCAGTTAAATTTCTATTAATGTGAAAGTATGTACATATATTATTTTACCAGAAAAATAGGTGGAAAGGCCACTGTCAAAGAGTTATTTAGAAGCATTTATAACGAGCCTCTTGGGAAATTTAATATATGGAAAACCAAAGTCAGTCAGAGACATAAGATCCCCTACCATATCAAATATTAATTGCTTAATTATTGGTTTGAGGCAACAAAAATGGTACACAACACAAAAACAAAGTTTGCCTTGAAGGATGGATTAAAAACATGCACAAAATCATAATTGTTCACGCGCATTGGTTGTCGTAGTTGTAATACCCATGAGGTCATCATTCTTGGGCTTTGAGGGTCATGTAATCCATTGAGGTGGCTTGCCAACAATGAAGGGCCCATATTAATCATTCTCCTCTTCAAGTGACTTGGCCACATTAAAAATGGCCAAGGGGACAAAACGAGCCTTGCCATCCAATGGGCACGACGACACATCCTCATGTCAACCATGTCGCTAGCTATGCCTTTTCTCTTATTGCTTACAAGCCTTTTTAGGGTTTAGAGGCAATTTTCATATCTCTCAAACTTTAAGACATGTAGCAACTTTTGACTTCAATGTCCAAAATTTGTTCATATACAAGTTCCATAGTGGAGGTGGACCATGCTAGTTATACCATTCAGTGGACTTACTTCTTTCAATTCCAAGCCTAATCCTTCCACCAATTGTTTGGGAAGTAACCCCAAGCTTAAAATAAATATGGTCAAGAACTAAGCTTTGAATTTTATTAAACATGAACTTGTTATTAATATTTAAGTTCGAAAGCATGCTTCAATTGAGTCCATGGTGTCCAATCCCTAGTATTTGATGAGAAAATGTATTGGATAGTTCTAATTCATAGCTTCGAATACCAAATAATCACAATGAAGGGCTTGCTCGTATCAAGTATTAGTAGAAATTGTCACGGGGAAAAACTATTAACAACGTCCACTTTTGAAATACTTCCCTTACAATCGTTGGAAAGGTTTGATAGTGTCGGGAACCTAATCCATAAGGGTTATGGTAAATTGTATTATTCTCTTGAGTAAGATTATGAAGAGTCGTTGAGAGTCTAAGAGAGCTCTTGGAAGATGAATCCAAAGGTCACATGATAATGCATTTATGTGTATCTCTCATGCTATCTTAATTTGTGCATTCTAACTGACAACTTAACAATATTTACAAAAACTCTTGGCTACAAATGAGCCATTAATCTTGATAGGAGTTAAGGTGAGGAGGAGGGATTAGAGGTTAAAGCCTAACCAACTCTTTATTCTTGTAAGTTACACCTAAAGCAATGCAATTACATGCTTGATTTCCTTACTTTGATCAATTTGGGGCAAAGTGCTAAGCCTTGATGCACATTAATCATTCCTACTCCTTTATTTTTGGAATACAGTGGAGACTCCATTTGAATTGATGGAAGCCTCTTCTCCCTTCATAGTTGGTTCATAAAGGCCCAAAGGAGCTTGTAGTTGATGCAATATCAAAGGATGACCAACATGATGAATAATAAATTTCAATTGTCATAAGCACTTTGGAACACATTTGATATTATTCATCAAGAGAGGAATTTGTCCCCATTTTGTTGATTGTACGCTCTTCCTAGTAAAGGACATCATATGTTGTAGGAGTTATGTGTTAATTGGGTTGGCCTATGTGGACATTGGGAGAAGGTCAAAAAGAACATATGTTGAAATGAGACTTTGCAAAGAATGGCAAATATTGTTCAATTGTAACTATTGGAAGACTAAAAACATTGAATTTCCTTGTTGAACTGAGTTGAGTGAGAACTGTAGAGGCACATGTATAGAAGATATGCATTGCATATCTTTGGGTTGAGGTGAACTATGAATGGGGTTGTTTTGAGAAGGATTGAACTCCATTTGCTTTGAGGTTTAAGTGAGTATAGTCTTTTATTAGCAATGAGATGAGGATTGGAGTTTTGAGTTGGTGCTTGGAAGTGCATAATGCACATCCTTATTGGAATGTGAACCTTGTGTAGTAGCTTCTTGTAGGCTAGGAGAGTTGAACACTTGGGCAAAGCAAAGAGTCTTGAACTTATGAACATTGACCAACTTGATACTTGTCTAATAGAGGGGTGGAGGAGCTGGGATTGATAACATTGCTTTCTTGTGATTGTTCATCAATTTCGACCTCTTTTATCACCTATCACTACCAGTAAGAAAGCTATTACTCTTTTTAGTCTACAAGTTGTAACATTCCTCATTTGAATGACTATACCATTTGTGATAAGAGCAATGTTTCTTCTTACCATGGAAAATAGAGGTAGTGGAATTTGCTCTCCACTGTTCTTGATTGTTGTTGGTTGAAGGAGAAAGGGATGAAAAACCATTTGTTTGAGCTGTGAAGCTAGATTAATGCATTGTTCTTGGAAGTGTATTGAAAATAATGCCCTATGAAATTGAGAAATGCTCTAACTCATCCTAATACTAGGGGTAGTTCTAAATAAATTTGATGTGGAGGGTGTCCTGTACCTCAAGCTTTATGGAGAACTTGTCAAAGACTTTGATGAATTATTTGATGGTTTGACTAGAGAGTATTTAGTAACCATTGAGCTAATATAATAACTTTGTACCCCAACAAATAGAATTGATTTCAAACAAAAGCCTTGAAATTGTCCCAAGTGCTAATAGGATGTTGATTTGTAGATGCTAGTGTTTGATCGTGCATCTAAGTCTATTTCAGGTCTCGTTTGTCCATATTCTCTTTGACCACCAAGATCTTTTGAGTTTTAGTTTAGATTGGATTGGGTCTTGACATAAGCTTGAAGACTTCATAACCATGAAACCAACATATCCTTAATAAGGGGTTTTTAAAATTTTGGGATTGTGATTTTTTTTCTAGCTTGAAGGATTGTTAGCAATGGCATAATGGATGATATACTGTGTTGTTGAAGATATTGTGGTGGGTGCTATTGTAGACTTTGTTGTCATGTTGTTATCATTAGTAGTTGAAACATTATCCCCTACATTATTTTTTGTTGAAATTAATTTTGTTGGGTTCTTTGTACGACAATATACTCCATTTAGCTGTAGCTCTATTAGCGTTGTTCTTGGATTTGCTTCTCCAGGAGATGAATAATATTGGATCCTTGCCAATAATTTGAGTCTCTTAGATTGTTGAGTCCTGCAACACTGCTCTAGATAGACCAAGGGCTATAAGAATTGTCATATCTCTGAAGTATAAGCTACAACAAGTCTCTAAAGGAGGTCAAGAATAGTTTATCTAGGAACCGAGATTTCCTATGGTCAAGAAGTGCAGAAAGGAGTATAGTTAGAAACTGAGTTCTCTAGTCCTGGTGCAGAACGGTGCAGAAAAGGAGATCAACATAAGGAGCCAAGAGAAGAGCAGTGACAAGGTATTGGAGGCATACAAGGGTCAAGGGTCTGTGTCATGGTCATGGTACTTGTCAACTGAAAGTCTATAAGAAGAATTACTAGTGGGTTTTCCTTTCCAAGAGGGAGAGGTTTTGGCCTTGTCTTGAATAGCCTAAATTTGTGTATCTTATGTTTTGATAATTGACTTGATGAAAGACTTAATAAGCTAATAAAGAGAAAACCTAAGTAAGAGAAGTAAGCTCACAAGTAATTATCAAGTAGAGAATTGAATTAAACTATGCCTTACCAAATTCTCAACATGGTATCAGAGCTAAGGTGCTGAAGATAAAGGGCTACTTGAGAAAGAGACACTTGGGCAAAACAAAGTCTTGAACTTATGAACATTGACCAACTTGATACTTGTCTAATAGAGGGGTGGAGGAGCTGGGATTGATAACATTGCTTTCTTGTGATTATTCATCAATTTCGACCTCTTTTATCACCTATCACTACCAGTAAGAAAGCTGTTACTCTTTTTAGTCTACAAGTTGTAACATTCCTCATTGGAATGACTATACCACTTGTGATAAGAGCAATGTTTCTTCTTACCATGGAAAATAGAGGGAGTGGAATTTGCTTGAAGGAGAAGGGGATGAAAAACCATTTGTTTGAGCTGTGAAGCTAGATTAGTGCATTGTTCTTGGAAGTGTATTGAAAATAATGCCCTATGAAATTGTGAAATGCTCTAACTCATCCTACTACTAGGGGTAGATCTAAATAAATTTGATGTGGAGGGTGTCTTGTACCTCAAGCTTTATGGAGAACTTGTCAAAGACTTTGATGAATTGTTTGATGGTTTGACTAGAGAGTCTTTAGTAACCATTGAGCTAATATAATAACTTTGTACCCCAACAAATAGAATTGATTTCAAACAAAAGCCTTGAAATTGTCCCAAGTGCTAATAGGATGTTGATTTGTAGATGCTAATGTTTGATCGTGCATCTAAGTCTAGTTAAGGTCTCATTTGTCCATATTCTCTTTGACCACCAAGATCTTTTGAGTTTTAGTTTAGATTGGATTGGGTCTTGACATAAGCTTGAAGACTTCATAACCATGAAACCAACATTTCCTTAGTAAAGGGTTTTTAAAATTTTGGGATTGTGATTTTTTTTCTAGCTTGAAGGATTGTTAGCAATGGCATAATGGATGATATACTGTGTTGTGAAGAGACTGTGGTGGGTGCTATTGTAGACTTTGTTGTCATGTTGTTATCATTAGTTGTTGAAACTTGAAACATTATCCCCTACATTATTTTTTTGTTGAAATTCATTTTGTGGGGTTCTTTGTACGGCAATATACACCATTTAGCTCTAGCTTTATTAGTGTTGTTCTTGCATTTGCTTCTCCAGGAGATGAATAATATTGGATCCTTGCCAATAATTTGAGTCTCTTAGATTGTTGAGTCCTGCAACACTGCTCTAGATAGACCAAGGGCTAGAAGAATTGTCATATCTCTGAAGTATAAGCTACAACAAATCTCTAAAGGAGGTCAAGAATAGTTTATCTAGGAACCAAGATTTCCTATGGTCAAGAAGTGCAGAAAGAAGGAGTAAAGTTAGAGACCGTGTTCTCTAGTCTTGGTGCAGAACGGTGTAGAAAAGGAGATTGACGCAAGCCTGGAGCTTGCAATACCCAGGAACTATAATCTCTTCACGCAATTTTATAACTTTTAAACCTTCAAAAATTAATGCAGGCAACCTGCCTTTCCCAAAATCACATTTCTTGTTCATATCAAAAATACCATTCAATCACTTGTTGAGAAAATCCCCTTCTGGCAAACTTAACTTCTTTTGGAAACTTCTTTGTACAAAACAATAATGGTTATAAAACCATGATTAGTACAAATCATCCCAAGTTTTCATCATAATTTCCATTCGATTCATAAACTTTCATTCAATAAATATCATTCCACATCATCATTACATAGGGCTTTTAAAAGTCATAAAACAAAAATGCGCCAGTGTGTGTAATACCACTACATCACAATTTAAGCAAAACTTGACTCTTATTTGTTTCTTTAACCACATTCCCATTTCTTATCACCTCTTAACTCGACATTCAGATGCGCCCTTAAAACTCCCCAATTTGAATACAACTAACGCATTCACATGGCAAATTTCACAATTTAATGTCAATAACACATGCGTGACTTACCCACACAATCAGCTCTCCCCTCAATTGTTTATTTGCCATTCAACCTGCGCTCCAGCAATTTGATTTCATTTCAATAGTATCCAAGAATCGAGCAACTAGCAAGACTTTTCAAACCTGCGTCCGGTTTTCCACTTGCAACTTAACTGTCTCTGTGTGCCAATTGCCTTGGCATCCTTCTTCTTTTGTCCTCTGCTGTGGCTGATTTCAGAACCTCTGTTACGACTGTCACTATTCATCATCCTTTCCATCTCTATGAGTCCCTCACTCACTTTACTATGAGTTGCACTAAAGCCTCTTCAGCAGCAAGTCCTGTCCTGCCGCCACTTACCTCACCAAGCTCTCCTCACTCAGTCTTTTGGCAAGCAATTGGTTCTCTATCTACGGAACCTTCTTTGAGCACTTCTCTTTGCTCTTCCTGGGCTTCAACTCATCTGCATGTTCTAAGAACACAACTGTCCTCCTTTTCCAATCTCTATTGGAATCCTTCAAGGTTCTGCCACCTCTATGTTTTCACCTAGAAACTTTCACCAGCTTCCTTTATCTGTTAGCAATTGCCTTTTGGGAGTTGCAATAATACTTCAATGCAAAGACTACAATATTCTATCCAAATAAAACCATATCATCTTACCTCCAAGATCTTGTCTGATCTGGTCCTTTCATTCACCTGCACTTCAATTGTCTTCAGAATCTCATCATTCCTGCAAATCTGTTTCAGCAAATCTTTATGTTTCCTCTTCTCGATATTCAACTACTGCCAATCAGATTTTAAAATCTGATCCTCTCTTCCAATCTTCTGGCTTTATCTGGCAAACTTCAGCTGTCAGCAATAATTCCTTCTTTGCTGAGTTTCTTCATTGCTGCAACCATCAATTCTCATTCCATTTCTTTGTCAGTAAAACTCAAATCAAAATTAAACAAACACAATACCTGCTCAATCCAAGTGAATTTCCATTCCTCAACATCGCTGTGGACTCTTCTGTCTCTGCAATCTCTCGGTTTTGAATTGCTTTTCAAGAAACTTTCATTCAGAGCCAAGCTCTGATACCAAAATGACGCAAGCCTGGAGCTTGCAATACCCAGGAACTATAATCTCTTCACGCAATTTCATAACTTTTAAACCTTCAAAAATTAATGCAGGCAACCTGCCTTTCCCAAAATCACATTTCTTGTTCATATCAAAAATACCATTCAATCACTTGTTGAGAAAATCCCCTTCTGGCAAACTTAACTTCTTTTGGAAACTTCTTTGTACAAAACAATAATGGTTATAAAACCATGATTAGTACAAATCATCCCAAGTTTTCATCATAATTTCCATTCGATTCATAAACTTTCATTCAATAAATATCATTCCACATCATCATTACATAGGGCTTTTAAAAGTCATAAAACAAAAATGCGCCTGTGTGTATAATACCACTACATCACAATTTAAGCAAAACTTGACTCTTGTTTGTTTCTTTAACCACATTCCCAATTCTTATCACCTCTTAACTCGACATTCAGATGCGCCCTTAAAACTCCCCAATTTGAATACAACTAACGCATTCACATGGCAAATTTCACAATTTAATGTCAATAACACATGCGTGACTTACCCACACAATCAGCTCTCCCCTCAATTGTTTATTTGCCATTCAACCTGCGCTCCAGCAATTTGATTTCATTTCAATAGTATCCAAGAATCGAGCAACTAGCAAGACTTTTCAAACCTGCGTCCGGTTTTCCACTTGCAACTTCATTCTGGTTTCCACTTGCAACTATTTAACGTTTTCTTCAGCAAATCATCGCCCATAGGAATTGCATTAACGTGCTTACTCTAGCAAACTGCGTCTTCAACACTTCTGTCCACGCTGTCAATTCAGATTTAATTCATCAAACTTTTATCAACTCTGGATCGCACCTTCTGGCATGTCATTTCTGGATTATCAAATCGCTGTTGGCTCTCCAGCAGAGTTCTGATGATCGATTGCCAATGAATCGATACATTCTTCAACACCCAGAAAAACCTTTCCATTGCTTCTCCACTGCACTTTTGACCTGTGATTCAATTCTCATCAGGCAATTAAACATCGGGTGAACACATTGAACACAATCATGGCTTATCGAAGGCATCATTACAAATTCAACACCACTACAAAAAATGCTTAATCGATCTTGATATACATCGATTTTCCCACAGTACCAGTTTAACACGCATTCAACTGCATTCAACGTGTTATATTATCCAATCAACAGCGCCATTCATGCTATTGAATCCAATTTCTTCAATCTCTGAACCTGCAGCTTAAATAACTCAACACGATTTCAATATTTTTCATAACAATTCAACTCAGTGTTTGTTAAACAATTGTGCCTTCTATAAAATTGACTCTCCAAGTCGATGTGCCAACGCATTCCACAATATTCAATATATCAAACAGTGATCTAATTCAGTCGACTATAATGCCATATAATCTGCAAGTAATCGACCCTCCAAACAGAAACTTCAAGGCTGACTTTAATCACCGCCTACTTTAATGCCTGATCTTAGCGTTACCAGTTAATTACCAATGCAAACTTACCAAATTCGATTCAACGCAGCTGCTTCTCTCAGTGTTTCATCACAATAGCTGCACTTCCAATGTGTTATTCAACCATTCTTTTAAATATTGCTTATGGGACATCGATTTATTTGCATTGTGGATATTATATCATCAGAGCGCCAAGTGTAAAATCGAACATCGATTCACTGAACTTTATAAACCCAACTATACAAAGTTTGCCATTCCAACATGATTATATAAGAGCGTTCACCATAAACAGATGAACCATCATATTTGTATATCATTCAACTCTTTTGATTTATAAACACAACCCATACAAGTGCGCATTACTAAAACCATTTCAGAAATCAACACCCAATTTCTAAAAACCACATTTATCATATTAATAAACAAATACTTACAAACTTCCTTCGTGGCCAGATATTCAACATTTAGGCCCTTACAATTGCTGAAGGCTTACAGCCTTGCTGATCAAGCCTGTTCTCAATCAACCTCTCTCACAATCTCCAATGTTGTTTTTCTCACAAATCTTCCTCCTATTTATACAATTTAAAAATCATTTAACTCAAATGCTTCAACTTTTCAATTCCTCAACAAACCCCTTTGAATTTCAACATCCCTTAAAAGGATAGATTCTTATCCTGTGTCCTTCAACTAATTAAATTTCATATCCTTTTTATTAATAAAGATATTTACAAAAAAATCTCACCTTTCTCCTTTATTTTTATTCAAATTAATTAATAAAATATTAAAAATCATTGCACTTCTTTTAAACATATTTAAGGTAACAAAGTCACTTGACAGTTTCGCATCGAGATGAATAGCATTGCGCTGGAGAAGAGCAGTGACAAGGTCTTGGAGGCATACAAGGGTCAGGGGTCTGTGTCATGGTCATGGTCATGGTACTTGTCAACTGAAAGTCTATAAGAAGAATTACTAGCGAGTTTTCCTCTCCAAGAGGGAGAGGTTTTGGCCTTGTCTTGTCCTATAAAAGGGATTGTCCTCAATCTGGAAAGGACAAGAGGAAAAAGGAAGAAGCTCGTTGAAGAAACGGGAGAACCTGATGCAAAGAAATCTAAGAAAGAAGAAGTGAAAGATCTTTACCATGATTGAGATCATCTTCCTCTTTAAGAGGTTTTTGTCAATTGTAAAATAGTATGTTAGGAAGCATTGTACATTAATGCATCACTCTAGAAATAACATCATGATAGAAGCATGGAAGGAGCACTTGTCATTGGAGAATGTTCGCAATACAACTATGCTATGAAAGAAGTGGCTCCTGGGAACCTCATTGATAACAACATTGATGCAAGGAGGTCATCTAGATCAAGGGTCATCTATGGAAACAAGTGCTGACATTTTTTAATGGAGTCCTTTTTGGATTCACTGGTTAGGAATAAAGCAAAAGGTTTCATCGGGAATTCTATCTTGTATAATTATGGGATTAGAATATGATGATATATTGATGAAGCAGGTCAAGGGAATGAAATTCTTCAGTCTAGGGAAAATTGTTGCAGGATGACTCAAAAGAAAAGGAGATGAGGTACATATATTTATATGTTGACAATGGATGCTATGAAGTCATGTCATATGGTTGCCGGTGATGGACTTCTACCTTTAGAAGTATGGTTAAAGAAAGGAGAATCCCTTTAGATACACAGGTTGCCAATAAAAGATGAAATCAACATAATATGTCTTGATATGGAATCTGAGGTGGTTGTATACAAACAAGGAACTGCATACTGGAAGTTCCTGGGAATGAAGTAAAACTGTGTGGAGAAAGAAAGTAAGAGATCATGAAGTGCAACCATGATAAGAGGCTGTTATCATCTGGAAGCCAAGAAGATTTGACTAGGAGATCTCCTGGTAAGATATGTAGACTCTGATAGAAGTCTGGTAAAGATGAAGACCCTTGAAAATACATATCTTTAGGAGATGTGTCAATCTGTATGAAGGATGCTAAGGCCTACAAGATGTCATGGTGAAAGATCATCACTGAGGTAACTTTTTATTTAAAAGTTCATATATGTTAATCTGGATAAGTTTATGCAGGGCTGCCGACCATATGAAAGGATGGAAGATCCTTGGAAGGTGGTTCGAAGGAAAGCAACATGGCATGAAGATGCACCAGATGTGAAAGACCGATGAATCACTTTCTGATAGATGACATGACTCATGGATGAAAGTGATGGATGATTTGTGCCCTATGAAGCTATCCCAAGATTTAAGACTCCTCAATATCGAAGAAATTCATGACATCGAAGGGAGGAATTCTTCATGAGCAACTCGGTGTCTCACCATTGCTGCTCCGGGTCCCTGGTTAAGAGGGAGCCTAATGGTAAGTTTCTTACTTGGAAGAAAATTGGTAATTCCTAAGAATGAGCCTAGGTACATTCCTGTATAGGAATGAGTACATTCCCTTGTGGAATAGGTCCTCCCTAGTTGAGAGGGAGGGATAGACACATCATTTCGGTCTTCAATTGGGAAGACAGAATGGAGGATTGGGTAATCATCTAGCATCCAATACTCTTTGAGAATGTGATAGGGCATTCAAGTTAAGAGTAGTCATGGACCGATATTCTTTGAGGGCTAGCTACCCAAGATAAGAATAGTCCAGGAAGGTCATACTTTGTGAGCACCCGAGTGGAGTATGTGCCTCGGAGAGACAATGGTGACGGTGTCTATAAGTCATGTGTCTCGCCAACATTGTAGCCCATTGTCTCGTTAAGAGATGGGGTTGTTAGTCAAGGCCTTTCACTATGACAATGCTAGTTGATATGATGCTATACAGATGCGATTACCAATCCGATTCTTCTTATGAGATTCTTCAGATTGAAAGTAACCATGTACCTTTATGAATACCTCCTTAGTTAAGAGGGAGTGTTGGAAAGTGTAACTAGGTTCGGTCTTCGTAATGACTAGTAATTATGAATTTATGTAATGAAGAAGACAAAGATAACAAACTATATTTTTTTAATACTTGCTTCATGGGTTTCATGAGAAAGGAGTGTTTATTATAGGTCAAAGACTTCTTCTTGATGTCTCTTAGGAATTTGTCATCTTGTCATAAATGTATAATTTAGAGTCAAATATGAAGTGTTGTTACACTTGCAAAGGATCGTTAATGATGCTCCAAGGCCTTGTCAATTGGCTCATAAAAGATTGCTAAAGTATGATGCAAATACCCCTGAACAAATCAATCTAATAGATGCTGGAGATACTCCTCAACAAGTCAACTTACAAACAACAAACAAGTCGGCTCATGAACGATCACAACTATTCATGGATAGGTCGACTTATTTCTTGTGGCCAACCACTATAAATACACAGGTAGACTCCACATAATAGAGACAAAAAATCAGACATGTCTAAGGTAACATTACAGTCTGCGGTTTGGTGCAGCAAAAGATTTTGGACAACTTTGTGATAACAAACCTAAGAAAAGGAGTGACAGTTGGCCACATATATATAACCATCGAAGAGGAGGAGAAGTATTATACGACTATCTAGGGTCTAATACACTTGGGGTATCTATGCTAGGACTACAGTGGCACACTACAGTTCGGAACTGCAACAAGAAGTTAAGGGTTGACACAGTTAGGTACGAGCTTATGGAATATAATACAAAGAAGGATACAGTGAAGAAAATGGAGTTGTGACATTGGGTTTTGAGTTTATCTCAAGGATTACAAGAAGGTACAAAGAAAGGACTGGACTCCAGATAGACCAAGGGCTAGAAGAATTGACATATCTCTGAAGTATAAGCTACAACAAGTCTCTAAAGGAGGTCAAGATAGTTTATCTAGGAACCGAGATTTCCTAGGGTTAAGAAGTGCAGAAAGGAGTACAATTAGAGACCGAGTTCTCTAGTCCTGGTGCAAAACGGTGTAGAAAAGAAGATCAGCATAAGGAGGTAAGAGAAGAGCAATGACAAGGTCTTGGAGGCATACAAGGGTCAAGGGTCTGTGTCATGGTCATGGTACTTGTCAACTTAAAGTCTATAAGGATAATTACTTGCAGGTTTTCCTCTCCAAGAAGGAGAGGTTTTGGCCCTGGCTTGACTAGCCTAAATTTGTGTCTTTTCTTTATTAGCTTATTAAGTCTTTCATCAAGTCAATTATCAAAACATAAGAGAGACAAATTTAGGCTATTCAAGGCAGGGCCAAAACCTCTCCTGGGAATATATGTAGACTCTGATAGAAGTCCGGTAAAGATGAAGAATGAAGACCCTTGACAATACATATCTTTAGGAGATGTGTCAATCTGTATGAAGGATGTCGAGGCCTAGAAGATGCCATGGTGAAAGATCATCACTGAGGTAACTTTTGATTTAAAATTTCATAAATGTTTATCTGGATAAGTTTATGCAAGGTTGCCAACCATATGGAAGTATGAAAGATCCTTGGAAGATGGTTCGAGGGATCATGGAGGCATACAAGGGTCAAGGGTTTGTGTCATGGTCATGGTACTTGTCAACTGAAAGTTTATAAGGATAATTACTTGTGGGTTTTCCTCTCCAAGAGGCAGAGGTTTTGGCCTTGGCCTGAATAGCCTAAATTTGTGTCTTCTCTTTATTAGCTTATTAAGTTTTTCATCAAGTCAATTATCAAAACATAAGAGACACAAATTTAGGCTATTCAAGCCAGGGCCAAAACCTCTCCTGGGAAGATATGTAGACTCTGATAGACTCTTATATCAAATTGCTAACCATATAAATATATTGTTAAACTTTAGAGCCACAAAATATGGTAGATCGATGCCACTGTTGCAATATACATAAAAACATATGTAATGCCACACAGAACCACTATAGAGATAACGATGTCATACGAATCATAGTGATGACACTTAGACTATAGTGATGTTGTCGGATTAATTCGAGCCATAGGGAGTCTATGATCCACGTCAATGTGCAACTGTGATACACGTAAGTCATTGAGTGATAGTGCAAGACACTGACTCGAGCCTCAGAGCTAGCCCCACAGACATGAGCCTTAGAGCTAGCCCCACAGACTTGAGCCTCAGAGCTAGCCCCACAGACCCGAGCCTCATAGCAAGCCATAATAAAGAGATGCAATTCCACTGAAAGATGCATTGCCATTTTAAGAGAGAGATGTGATGCCATCGTCGGTGTTATGCCTCAGTAAGATGCGACCATAGTAGTGTGTGATGTGAGGCACAAGAAACAAACGTCTCTGTAATGTACGAGCCATTGTAATCTAATCAAGTTGTAGTGATAAAATCCATATTGAATGCGAGTTATTATGATACTGAGCCACTATATATTTAATCGAGCTACATAGATGCAATCCAATGAGATGGCCATATAGAAATTACGAGCCATGAAAGTACACACACACACACACATATATATATACACACACACCTTCATTGGTATAAACATTGTCCACAAAAAGATGTGAGCCATGGTAAATACAATACGAACTACTATAATCTTGTGCGAGTTATAGAAGAGTAGATGCGAGTCGTACCAAATGTGATCTTCAGAGATTAATGCGACCCAATGAGTCATTGGTATATCATCCCACTACAGAGCGAGTTATATATGGCAGTGTTCCACGGGGAGGCGTCCCCTAGGGTGGGGGACGTGCCCCGGTGCTCCCCCACGTCTTGCATAAGGGGAAACTCCTGGGGAAACGTTTCCCCCACATCCCCTTTTTGGGGAAACTTGGGGAAACTCCGGGGGGACATTTTTTGGGCAACAAAACGCGACTCCCGTGAAGGGGGATGTCGAGGGGACGCATATGCGTCCCCCCATTTTTTTGCCTAATAATTTTTATAAAACATTAAAAATTAAAAAAAAAATACATATTTAAATATATGAAAAATTAAAAAACAACAAAAATAGAAAAACTGAAACTATATTAAAACATCAAACTTGTTAAAACTTAAAAATTAAATTAAATTAATTAATTAAGTAATTAAATTATATTACAATTTAAATAAAAATTAAAAAAATGAAATTATATTAAACCTATAGAGTTAAGTTTATAAGTTATAACTTGTTAAAACTAAAAATAAAATAAAAAAATAATGTCGTTGTCATTGTCATATGATGAGTTTACTTTTAATCGTTTTTGAAAATTTGATGTGCATTGCGTAATTTGAATTTCAATTGTCAAATGATGAATTTATTAATTTAATTTAGATGTACCTTGCATCATGCCAAATGATGATTCATGAATTTAGATGGAACATCGCATAATGTCAAATGATGGATTCAATTTAGTAATTTACTTTTAGAATCTAGATTTATAAATTTAAATTATAATGCAGAAATGTCAAATGATAATTCATAAATGAATCAATGATAAATCATAATAGTCTAATATGAAATGATGATCATATTTACTCTTTAGATGTACAATGAATAATTATTAAGATTTTCTATTTAGTTATTTTTAATTAAATTTTTAATAATTTATAATTTTATAATTTTTATGACTTTGACGTCCCCCCCGTTTCCTCGAAAATTTCCCAAATTTTGGGGTTGCTTATATACGTCCCCCTTGTGCGTATCCCCGCTCCCGCGTTTCCTTGTCCGGGAAACTCGGTGGAACATTGATATATAGTGAGAGACGAGCCACTGTGATAGGTAACAAACAATAGAGATATGGACCTCAGAGAATTGCAATGCGAGCTTCAGATAATAAAAGTGAGGCACAGGTATAAAAATCAAGCCATAGTAATATGTATGCAGGCCCCTGCATGCTACAGATAAAGCGAGTCACACTGTAATGCGATGCCATATTGAAGTATGTGAGCCATAAAACGAGCCACAAATATTTACACCATTTCATCTCCATTGTGAGATCTGAATTTCCCTTGGGGATGAGAATTAATATTCTATTTATAACCTTCCTCCAAAAATTGAGTGGGAGCCAAAAGGAGTCAAGGTCGACTTTTAGGGCTTTGAGGGAAAATACTTTAATTCAAATTTTGCTTATAACAATATTAAATATATCAAACAATTACTTGCCCTCATTTGTGCCACATTATTAATAATAATTTCCTTATCAATTTTGGATTCACTTTTTTGGCATGATGGGCTTCTTTGGGGTTGCTGGGTTTCCTTTTGGTGAAATTCATCTCGAAGCTGCCCAAATTTCAACAACATGAAATGGATTAAAGGTTTTCTAGGGATGGAACAAAAATTGTAGTACCATTAACAAAATTCATGGTTGTTGAAATGGTAAAATTTGCAAGTTTTGGCCAAAATTTTTGATATATTGTAGGTTCAATTGATGGTATGAAATGTCTCCATAATTTCCAATGTGAAAGCTTTGCAAATCCATGGTACTATTGTCAAGAACTCAATGGTTTTGGCAGACAAAATATATGGTATCATATCAAGTAAAGAAAGTATCACAATTGCGCAAAAGTTGTTTAAAAACAACAAAAAGTGACAAGAAAATTAGGTAACAAGGTGTTCCTTTCTTTTCAACAACCTTAAAATAGTAGGGGAATGCCTTGATGAGTTGCAAATCATTGGAACGACTTACAAATTGCTTGAAGATGAGAGATTGAGGAAGATTTTGGACAAGAGAAACTTTGATGATGTTGAAATTACAAAACTTTGAAAAGTCCTAATTGCTTGCTCTATTACCAATTGGTATGTGCATTAATTAGACAACAATGCAAATACTCACACACATAAGAAAGGATGAATTCAAGTCCAAAGGAGATTATTGGAATTGTATACGTTGTATACTATATATTTCATTAGATATCTATTGAGTACAAATTGGTGGTGGGTGATCATCTTTGATCATGATTTCTACGAGTTGCATAGGAGAAAGATAGGAAGTTAGGGTTAATGATCATCTCTAACCACGTCTTCAACTAAATATTTTACAATGTGGTAGGGGAGATGCAAAGTATAAAAGACAAAATACAAATATAATACATATTTGGGCCAAGTCAACTAAGAGATAGCACTAATTATTATTAACTTGCTCACTCAATGCATTTCGAAGCGACAATAACAATGTCTATTTTTGAGTTATCATGTTAAGAATCTTCTGTTCTCAAAGCTTAAAATCTTTGTAACAAAGGATTTAATAATCTAGGCCAAGTCTTTAGGTAGGCCCTGAAACAAACATTAAGGAAGCTGATTGGTTTCTACATTCTTATATTGTTTTTACTGCCCCCTTATAGTTAGATCAAGCTTAGATTTGCATGCTTTCCGATATGATTTGCTTCTAATTGTTTTTGGTGCATTAATAGATCTCACCGAACCATTACCTACAATGGAGTCCATGCATACTTGGTGATTTGGCACCTGACGTGTTTGGTATTGCTCTGAATAATTTATCTTGACCAAGGGTTGTGAAAGCTTGCTAAATAGGTACTTTAGAAGGTACAATACACCACATATCTTCCTTGGCTTCTATTCTATTAGCATCACATCCCCTAGAGGGAAAGATCTTTTGGAATTAGGCTTAGAAAATTTATTT
The DNA here is from genome assembly GCA_034641835.2 of Pinus albicaulis. NCBI lineage: Eukaryota > Viridiplantae > Streptophyta > Pinopsida > Pinales > Pinaceae > Pinus > Pinus albicaulis. The sequence goes on along the minus strand of CM076578.1, from coordinate 1,758,175,186 downwards.
TATTTTTCAGTCATCTTTGCATTGAGAGAAGCAAGGTGCACTCTTTTTCATTGAGGAATGAGATGTGTCATATATGTTTGTGTTTAATGCTTATATGTCAAAATGGAGAATGAGATTTGCATGTAAGAAAGAAATAGAAAAAGAGATGACCATTAATTAGCATAATTCAAAAAGTTATGTAATAACAAAACATTTAGTAAATATTTGTATTTATGTTGGACCTTTTAAGCACAGAGAGGTCTACAATGGAGTTTATTTTTAATCTCTCTCAGTGCTTAATGTTAGTCTATCTAGAATTTGTATTGATCCCTTCAAATGCAGGCACAACGTTATTTAGTATTCTCCATATTTGTCCTAGTTTATCTTGGTTTTATCCTTGGCTTCTTTGGTTCTATAGTATTCATAAAATTGGAGGGGATGCTCTACATTTCAAATCTATGCTATTTTTCGAAGTGAAATTGTTCAACCTCTAGCTCCTTATTATCTAGAGTCTAGACCAAACTTCAATGTTGATTACAACTGATCCAGTATGTGCTAATTACAGTAACCACTATGAGTTCTCAACTAACACTAGTTCAAACTCTTAATAGTCCAAAATTTAATAGAAAAAAGTTTAAAATTGAAATGCACAAAGTCATAATTCCATGGATTATAGATTGTGGTATAAATTGAAACCAATCATAAATTCTCAGCGTCACAAATGGAAATTCCTTTCCCCGACTCATACTCCAACTTTGACACTTGTTTGATCTTTGTTAGCACACAATGTCAGCCCCGAAGATGAAAAAGTACTAACAATTAGATGGAAACATGTGCAAATAGGAGTATGGCCATTGTCACCTCACCATCCCTCCTTTGCACTTTAGATGAAGGATGACTCTAAGTCAATAGCAACTCCCCTATGGTTGTGAGGACCACTTTGTATGACATAGAGGGGGAGTGAAGGGAACCTAACAATATGAACACATGGGAATGGAAAGTTAAAAGAAAAAAATATGGGCTTGGAGATGATAAATGGAAGGGGAAATCCAGTCCCTTATTGCTTGGGCTATGGAATTATGGATCCAATCTAAGAGGGTTGATTCTAATAAAACGTTTTAGCAAACAAAAATTTACAAGGAAGGAAGAGAAGGTACTCATAATAGGACCTCCTCAACCAAACCTAGTCTAGGATGTGGTTAAGCTTTTACAAATAACGTAATGGACTTTAAACCTCCTCTTAAAGACAAGGAGCAAGCTCTTTACTCACAAGGGAGATTTATAGCTTTAACTTCTCCTGTTCATGACAAATTACTCCTAGATTTGGCCTTTTATACTTAATGTCAACCTACATAATAAATTTCCCAAAGGTGCTCCTAGAATATATCTACCACATATAATAGATTGTACATAAAATTTAAATATCAACATAATTTTGCACAAGGTTACTTTCATTCCACAAGCTTGGAGCAAGTTCTCCTATTGATCTTCTATTCCAAATCCATGTACAAAATGAGGAGACCAAACATTCATATAGGTTTTAGCTCAACCCTCTTGAATAAAATAATATTTTCCTAAGAACATATAACTAACTAGTGTTGAAAATATTAGCGAGAAAGGGTTCTCTGATTTGTGCCTTAATCCAAGGAACCACAATGAGTTTCTCCTTGAGCATGCACGAGTTCCTATCATCTATGAGTTAGGAACTAATTCCTAAAAAGTAGGACAAGTTCCTAAAATTTAGTGCGAATTGTTGAAAGTTAGGAGTGGAAGAAGCAGTTGACTAGTGCTAATTAGTGGAAGGCCGAGTTGTCTTCTAGTGCGAGTTATTTTGGGTAAAGGACGAATTGATTGAATCAGGCTCTTAAATTAATGCAGGACAAGTTACAATAACTTGATTGTGTTTGTTAACTCTTCAACCAGCAGTTCGATTTCCTAAAATAAAGACTTGCCAGTTTAGCCTATACGAAAAGCTGAAATGGAGGATCAGGGCACATTGTTATTCATTGTCATGTGAGCACAAGTTGGTGAGACAAGGCAACAGAGAACACGAATTTGTGTTTGTGTGTGTGTGAACTTGTGCAAGAGAGGCTTGTGTGCAAATTTATAGGAGAATTTCCTTGGGATTTTTGCAAGGAAATAGGGAAGCAGGGATCAGAGTCTTGCAGGTGTTTCAGCTTAGTACGAGACTCGAGTAGAGAAAACCAGATTGGTTTCTGCTGAAACTAGATTGTTTTTGTAAGAAATATATTGCTCATTCTTCTATCAATAAAATTCTCAATCAAGCAGAGGGTTTTACCAGTTGGGTTCCCTAGAAAAAATTTGTTTTTGATATTGTGTGACTGTTATTTCTGTTCCTATTCCGCTGCAAATTGAGTAGAGAAAATTTAGTGTCTTGGGTTACAAGTTACTTTCAAATTTGTTCATTCAAGCAGATCAGAATTTTCATGGTTTTTTCTACATGGTATCAGAGTAGTGAACGAAACCTATACCAGCACACGAAGAATGTAGTTGGAAGAAGACTGTCCTCAAGTTTTTTTTTAGTCAACAATTTTTGTGACATCTTAAGTGCATTCGATCAAAGAAAGGAGCTACCTGAAGCAGTCACATATCTCAAGTGAAGTCAAGCCAAGAAGAAGATAAAGATGAATTTTCTAGTTTTGCTTTTGTCTCAAGTTCTGGCAGATTGACTCTAAGAGACCTCTGTGAAGATGTTCTGGGCATAGTTGATTGAAGTGTGACAGTTCTATGATCAGGTCACAGAGTTTTTGTGTGAGAGAAAAGAAGGTCGCGACCTCTGTTTTTGGCTAGAAGTAGAGGTTGGGAAAGGGCCGAAGTTCTCTCCATGACAGTGCAGGGATTACGGGCTAGTTGGAGGAGTTAGCACACAGATTGGGTAACTCGTTATCCACAAATTTGGAGGTGGCCGCAGGCCTGAACCTTCCTCGTGTCTGAATTGTAACTTGGACGTGGATTATAGTCATGTATGCTCAGAACTGTGGTTATATCAGCTAAGACATCGAGGTAAGTAAAGTGCTCTTTTATGTTGATTGAATGGTAGGTGATGAGGGCTGTTTGATGAGTTTGAACAACAGTGACCATAGCCCTAGTTCAGTGGATAAGTAGCAGACTTATCAATACGAGGGCTATGTATATGAGCCCTAAGTACAGTATAAGAAGATTGTCTTACTGCTGTTAGAGGGTTGGTTCAAGAGCCCTAGTTAGGGCTGGTTATGTTCATACTACCCTAGGTTTGAAGACTGTTCAAAGTCTGGTATAGTCGTTGTATTTCTATGCTAAATAATAGAGAGCCGAGACCCTAGGAGATAATATATATGCTGGTGCAGACCTGGGATAAGAGGCCGCAATAACTAAGGATTGGACAAGGAGTTCTGTGGCATATATGTTCCTAAAGAGTGCCGAATGTGCTCAGATTGTACACAGTGATGCGGAAGAACAATAGGAAGGGCTGGTATGGCGTGAACAATGAGGGACTGATCTAGCACAAGTAGTCTGCTGGAAGTAACATTGAAGAGGTCTGTTCATAGTAGTGTTTGAACAACAGTATTGTGGGCCCCAGTTCAGAGGTTTGAAGGATCAAATCTGTGATGACAGGACTAGTTGATTTAGGCCCTAGGATCAACATTTTGAAGTGAATAGAAGGTGGATAAGTGGGCAGATCTGGTAGGTCTTGTGACAGTGATCTTGGAGCAGATAAGACACTGTGTGATGGCAGCAGACTATTGTTCACAAACGAAGTTCTGAACAATGTTTCTCATGGGCGAGCATGTAGTGGGTAGATGTACTTATCTGCTGTGATAAGACAACCTTGTGGAATACCTCAAGTACAATGTTCATGGAAGGAGTCATGGGTTGTTAAGAGGCAGATTCGAATGGGAGCCCAAGGTCAGCTGATGAAAGGAACCATATGGTTGATGAGAGGGCAGTTCCAGAAGTCCCTAAGAGTAATGATGATGGAGCAGCCATATCAGTGCTAGTGGGCAGTTTGTTGAAGACCCTAAGAGTTGGCGATCTTGGAGGAGCAGGAGGGAAACTATTGGGAAAATTTGTTTGAGACAGGTGCAACCTTGAGCAACAAGGCAAGGAGTTTTCAAAATAGAGAAGTGGTGGTTGAGCAAGAGCAGGATAGAGATCTCAAGGTGGAGCTTCAGCCAGTATCTCAATTTTAGTCTATAAGCTATTTGGCAGTTGGGCTGACCATCTGGATGATGAGGAGCATAGCCCGGGGTGAAAGGAGGAAGCCACTCAGTCAGAGACTTCCAGTATAGGGAGAGTTTGAACCAAGTGGGCAAAGGATTTGGTTAAGGGAGATCAAAAGAGAATTGAATCTTCTAGTATCACTTCCATCCAGAGGAGGTAGCCACAAAGTTATATAGGTTACATGGAACTTATGGCTGAAGTGATGGACTCACAAAACATGGTGGGAAAGAACTTGTTTTCAGATCAGGTTGAGCAGAAGAAAGCAGGGAAGCAACTGTAGCAGTGGAGAACATGACAATGTTGGAGACAGATCCAAGTGGACGAGGTTCTTCTAGGAACACCTTCCTCGCTAAGAGTGTTGCAAATAATGGCGAGAAAGGGTTCCTTGATTTCTGCCTTAATCAAAGGAACCACAACGAGTTTCTCCTTGAGCATGCATGGGTTCCTATGAGTTAGGAGCTAATTCCTAAAAAGTAGGACGAGTTCCTAAAATTTAGGGAGAATTTCTAAAGGTTAGGAGTGCAAGAAGTAGTTGACTAGTGCTAATTAGTGGAAGGATAAGTTTATTGTCTTCTGGTGCGAGTTATTTTGGGTAAAGGAGTTCATTAAGTCAGGCTCCTAAATTATAGGAAGGGCGAGTTAACACAACCAATGACCTTTGTTAACTAGTCAATGAACAATTTGACTTTCCTCAAATAGAACTTGCAAGTAATAGCCTAATCGAAGTGCTTATAGGGAGGGATGAAGGCGCAATTTGATCGTTGCCTTGTGAGCATGAGTTGGTGAGACAAGGCAGCAAAGAGCACAGGTTGGTGCTTATGTGAGTTTGATAGAGAGCAGATAGGGATCAGCAATCTTGCAAGGATTAAAAGCCTGGTTCAAGGCAGGAAAACAATTTGTTTTCAGATTGAAATGAGTTGCATTTGTAAGAGATCTAATGCTCAGTTTCTATCAATAATCAAGCAGAGGGTTTTCCTAGTAGGGTTCCTTATAAAAATATTGTATTTTTATTGTAGGATTGTTGTTATTTCTGTTCCTATTCTGCTGCAAAGTTTAGTAGAGAAATTATGTGTTTGTATGAGAAGAAATTATATTTCAGATTGCTCATATTAACAGATCAGAATTTCGTGGATTTTCTATAACTAGGGTGGTGTTTTAGATCAGGAGTCCATGGAAAAATGCTTGGATACAATGTTCTAGATGGCTTTAATGCCACGTCTTCTCCTCCATCCTATTCTTCATGCAAAGTGCTATTTGTCCTCCTCACATGTGAGGTGCCCTCCGAGAGATAACTACCTTAATAAGATAATATTATTGCTCAGTCAAACGAGGTTGAGTGCTTTTTCCAAATGTGTGCACATATGCCAAGTGTACAAGTCTCCTCATGAGAGTGCTCTCCAACAAATGACTACTTCCAAACAATCATATTGCTTGGTCAAATGAGTGGGGTGAATTTGAGTGTTTTGCCACGTGTAAAGTTCAAAGGATGAAGGCATTCTTCTAGATATGCATGAAAATGCCAAGTGTACTTTTGGAGGTACTATTCCCTTTTAAAATTCAATCTATTCTAGCCTATTTTCTTACATAGTGGTTTAAGCTATTTATAAATGCTAGACAAAAGGCAATTATGTTAGTTAACATTGCAAATTTAGTTGCTGGAAACGAACACTGATTAGCAAGGTACTTTTTATTCTCTTGCTTAATGTTGTTAAAGTAGTTTGTTGAGGACATTCTTTAATTGCTGCTCCTAAATTGAAAGCTTGTTGCTTACAAAGACTATCTGACTTGCATTTCCAATGCAGGTTAGGCTTTGTCGTGCAAAGTCTACTCAGCAAATCTATGCAATGAAAAAGCTGAAGAAGTCAGAGATGCTTAGTCGTGGGCAGGTTCTAGCTCTTTCTTTTTCCATAAATACCTAGAAATTTAAGCGCAACAGACAATTTGAATGCTTTGTTTCTATCATTATATAATCACATTTTATATCTTTGGTGAAGTATTCTGATCTGTGCTTAAAATAGTTGAAGTTTTGTTTAATAATCTGTATCAATGAACACATGCGTTTGGATTCATGCCAAGTCTGGATAAATGTTTTGATTTACTTGGAATATTTCTTGAAGCGCTAGGTGCATGTGATACATGGATTTGAGATAAAATGATCCTTCTGTTCTATTGCTTAGCTATTTGAGTTGCAATATTTGACCTCCACTTCTTCTGCAACTAGTTATGTTGTATTTTCACTTTCTCTTGTTCTTGATCTTCCCGAGATCCTTCATGTGCAAGCTCCTCTAATACAGGTTATTGCAACATCCAAGAGTGCATAGTATAATTTAGTTTTAATCTCATTTTATTTGGATATTTGTATGATGCATGTCATAATTTATGTTTATGTCCTTTTTATCTCAAGCAGTTCTGTAAATATGTAATTGAAGGATATTCCCTGTGTAAAAACTACTTTTGTCATGGTGTATATTTCTTGGATTAGTAATTGTTAGCTTCAGAGGAGAATTTTGTTCTGGAAAGGAGAAAGAGACAAAGTGGCACCTAAATATGTAAGGAAGAGATATAAAGCTGGCAAAGAAAACATTTGTGTGGAACCACTGCTTGTCCATTAAGATAGTAGTACATCGGACCTCTCTCTTTATTGGGCTATTTGCCTCATCTTTTCCAAAACTTGTATTATTTTAGGTTTCACAGATTTTCTGATAAAATACATTTCTGTAAAAAATTGTTTGAAGTTTCTATGCATGGTTCCTGTGAGCAATCTGACAAAATTCATGTAGCTTTTATTGAATACCATCCTAGTTAATGTCATCGATATATGTGAGAACATCCAAGTTTATTAGATATGTTTGTAATTTTGGAACAATTGTTAAAGCCTGGACTGGCTAGGATTTGAAAGAGGATGTATGTGAAGAGAAAGTTGAAGAAAATGGATGGCTTTCAAAATAAATGCATTATTTTAAAATCTCTCTAGGACACACAAGGTATAATAGAAGGTTTATTACGAACTTTGCTGAGACTATTCTCCCCTGAATAAATTAACAGGGATGTTCCATTCCAACGGGAGTAAGTCTAGCAGTGAGCATTTAAAGATCTCAAGTTTTAGTTTATTGAGGATAAGATCAAATAGTATCAGGCAAATGAGGATAGGAGACATTGTTGAAGATAATCAAGAGATGTAGGAAACTTGACAGTGAGTTCAAGGGAAGTTATTACAGCAGTACTGATGAGTGAATCCAAGACATCACCAAAGAAAATTGACAGTTTGCCTAAACTCGAGCTAATATATTCAAGGATAAAGGAGGGTGCAAATGTTGGCCTAAACTAGTCATTATGTTGTATTTTGTGTTATCCTGTATGCTGTTTTGTAGTGATTTAAATCTGTGCTCAATGGAACTGTTGCTGTAAAATCTAGTAGGCCTTGTAGGAGGGCACACTGCAAGGCAAACACTAGACCAAGTGACAACAATAAGGTAGTAACCCACCACTACTACTCCCATACTCTTTATGGATTTTCACCAATGGGAGGAGTCCCGGTATGTAGGTCACCTAATAGATATTCTAGGTTTTGAGGTTCAAGGCGACAAAAATAATCCTTATAAGGATGGCTCAGTGCGAGAACCACGTTCAAGCTATGCGAAAGGGCAATTCACATTGTCAATTTATCAGACTATAAAGGAAGAGGGTCAGTTTATTGAGGATATGATCAAACAGTATCAGGCAAATGAGGATAGGAGACACATTGTTGAAGATAATCAAGAGATGTGGGAAACTTGACAATGAGTTCAAGGGAAGTTATTACAGCAGCACTGATGAGTGAATCCAAGACATCACCAAAGAAAATTGACAGTTTGCCTAAACTTGAGCTAATATATTCAAGGATAAAGGAGGGTGCAAATGTTGCCTAAACTAGTCATTATGTTGTATTTTGTGTTATCCTGTATCCTGTTTTGTAGTGATTTACATTTGTGCTCAATGGAACTGTTGCTGTAAAATCTAGTAGGCCTTGTAGGAGGGCACACTGCAAGGCAAACACTAGACCAAGTGACAACAATAAGGTAGTAGCCCACCACTACTACCCCCCTACTCTTTATGGATTTTCACCAATGGGAGGAGTCCTGGTATGTAGGTCACCTAATAGATATTCTAGGTTTAGAGGTTCAAGGTGACAAAATAGCCCACTTAAGGATGGCTTAGTGCGAGAACCACGTTCAAGCTATGCGAAAGGGCAATTCACATCCCAGTTAGAGGGCAAATTGAGGCAACATATGACGTAGGGGTTGATTGATATGTTGTGTTGTGATAAACTAAGGTTAAGATGCGAGGAAAAGGTTTCCAGTAATGAATATTAGCAAGACAAAAGAACATGAAACCTTCAACAGAGTCTCAAGTTGAAGCTGTAACCAAACTAGGGTTTTATCCTAGGGCAAGAGAAATTATGGATGAAAATGGAAGGAATGGCCACCAAAGGGGAACGATTTTGAGGCATCCACTCAACCCTAGATGTTGAGACCTTCCAATAACTGAAAGTTCCTCTGCCTAGCCAATTCGCACTAAGCGCTAGTTGGCCACTTGGCCTTATGAGGGACGAATTAAAGGAGAAATATTATTCAAAAAAAGATGGTTTGATCACAAACTAAACAAGGTCAGTGCCTAGTTCTTGGGTGGATGGAGTCTAGGGGTGTTTAATATGAGCTATACCTTGCAAAGGAGTAAGAATGTTTGATGCCTTGACACAAACCCTCACTATTTCTTTTGTGAGGGATCAAGGCCACTTGGGAGAGCTATAATGAATATACACCAAGGGGATTGCCATTCACATATCATACATGAGAAATGCATACAATAATGAGATATAGATTCTATGTAATAGATTTCCAATAAATTAGGGCACATTAGAGAAACCCTAGATCATCAATTTATTTCGTATATTAGACATAAAATCATAAAATCTTCAATAAACATGATCACTTATAAGACAATATGCATGAAAAATTCTTTATTGACCGAAGACAACTTCTCCAAAGTCAAACAAATAGCTCCAATGTTCAATAATCATCAATAAACCATATCTTCACCAAGAAAAAGACAGTGGAATCTCTCTAAGGAGGCTCGAATAGTCCAAGAGATGACAATGAAAATGAAATATTCCTCTCCTCTATTTATGAGGAGGATGAGTTGTAATTTTGCCTAAAAGCCTCTAAATGAAAAGTAAAATCACAATGATGCATTGGGTTTCATCCAACTCACTAGCTCTCAATATAAAAGCAAAAGAACCCACACATGTGAGTCGTGAGTCCTTCTAGGCTGATGTCATCTATGTAGGAAGCTCCAAATGCCAAGCTTTGGTTCCCTAAAGTGCCAAGTGTAATGTAGAAGTAGCTAAAAATTCATCCTTTGAGGGTTGGCCCTCAAATATTTGTCAATGGATCTTTATGGTCCCCAAAATACACATGGGACACCACAAATGGGTATCCTAGGTCTCTAACTGTGAAAAACTATCACCTTTGCTCCAACTTTGAGGGCTTTCCAGGTGCTACTAGCCCTCCCAAGTCTCAACCATAGATGTTGAGACCTTCCAATAACTAAAAGTTCCTCTGCCTAGCCAATTCGCACTAAGCGCTAGTTGGCCACTTGGCCTTATGAGGGACGAATTAAAGGAGAAAGATTATTCAAAAAAAGATGGTTTGATCATAAACTAAACAAGGTTAGTGCCTAGTTCTTGGGTGGATGGAGTCTAGGGGTGTTTAATATGAGCTATACCTTGCAAAGGAGTAAGAATGTTTGATGCCCTGACACAAACCCTCACTATTTCTTTTGTGAGGGATCAAGGCCACTTGGGAGAGCTATAATGAATACACACCAAGGGGATTTTCATTCACATATCATACATGAGAAATGCATACAATAATGAGATCTAGATTCTATGTAATAGATTTCCAATAAATTAGGGCACAATAGAGAAACCCTAGATCATCAATTTATACCGTATATTAGACATAAAATCAGAAAATCTTCAATAAACAGGATCACTTACAAGACAATATGCATGAACAATTCTTTATTGACCGAAGACAACTTCTCGAAAGTCAGACAAATAGCTCCAATGTTCAATAATCATCAATAAAAAAAAGATTGTGAAATCTCTCTAAGGAGGGTCGAATAGTCCAAGAGATGACAATGAAAATGTAATATTCCTGTCCTCTATTTATGAGGAGGATGAGTTGTAATTTTGCCTAAAAGCCTCTAAATGCATTGGGTTTCATCCAACTCACTAGCTCTCAATATAAAAGCAAAAGAACCCACACATGTGAGTCGTGAGTCCTTCTAGGCTGATGTCATCTATGTAGGAAGCTCCAAATGCCAAGCTTTGGTTACCTAAAGTGCCAAGTGTAATGTAGAAGTAGCTGAAAATTCATCCTTTGAGGGTTGGCCCTCGAATATTTGTCAATGGATCTTTATGGTCCCCAATATACACATGGGACACCACAAATGGGTATCCTAGGTCTCTAACTATGAAAAACTATCACCTTTGCTCCAACGTTGAGGGCTTTCCAGGTGGTACAAGCCCTCCCAAGTCTCTAAATGCGAGACCATCCTCATTTGGGCCCCGAATCAATTGCCATCACTCATAAGGTGTTAAGGATGACTTGGGGGCATGTTGGGTCCAAGTGTATCATCTTGAAGAATCATCAAATGTATTGCAAAGTGGCAGAATTTTCTGGGTGCAGGAATTGCCGAAGGGTAGGTGTGATTTGCTACTACTGCTTAGAGACCCATTGCTCCCAAAGCTTTACCTATGGGTGCCAATATACTTCTCTAAGGGCTAGGTACTTGTGGGTAAGGTGCCCAGGTCATGGGCTGCTGAACCACCTAACAATCACAACATAAATTCTAGTGAAAGCAATTAGTCATAAGGGATAATAGTCATTATTGCATCTAGGTGAAACAAGCTTGAATGTAAAGGGCTATTTAATACTTCAAATAAGACTTCCCTTCCAAAATTAGGGCCTCGAACTCACATCAGTGTTTCCTCTCTAGGTAGGAGTGGCTAACAGAAAACTCCATTAGGTGTTTCCAACCCCCAAGTGGAAGTAACATTTCCTTTGTCCAGCGTTCAATTTATAGGTGTTAATGAACAATAATGATGGTACTAAGGTGAGAAGACTTCATGGCCAAGTGCCATGGTCAAAGGGACCAACATGTTGAATATTGTAATGAGGTTTGGTCTTCATAAATTGTATTTGATTCAATATTTATTGTACTTGTCAAAAGAATAAATAAAATAATTTTATATTATTATTATTATTAAAATAATTTTAGTATTTTGGGTCATATTATTTTAGGTCAAAGTTACCATTGTGGACTTCTAGGATTTATTTTGAGTTTATAAAGTCATTGCAGATTTAAATTGACTCACACTAGGCTTTTGAATTATGCAATTAGGTCAAGTATTGAGTCAAATATGATTTATGGAGCCTCCACATCAAGAATGCCTTCAAGTGATCAAGTCGACCTCAAGTCCAGTAATTCAAACCCATAAGAAGCCTATAAATATAGGTAGATTGAATTCATTTGGAGACATCTCTCTCACACTCAGAAATTCGATATCATTTGCCGCATCGCGGAAAAGTGCGAAGTGAAGGAAGACGTCAATTAGAGTGCAGTTTTGGGCAAGCTAAAGGATTGGAAGTAAATCGAAATTTTTGGTGCTACTCTCTCTCTCTCACGTGCTGTAGTTTGGAAGATCGAAGTCTATCATTATTCTGCTGATTCAGTTGTTGCTGCCAAGAAAAGAATAGGTTGAAGTTGATTCTGTAGGATTCAGCTGCCTTGAGAAGTTGTATTGGGTCAAAATCGAACTCCTAGAAGCAAGATCGAAGTCTTTCCCTTAAGATCGAAGTTCAAGAAGCAAGGTCGAAGGAACTGTTGCATAGTGCTGTTGCTGCCAGATTGAGGAAGGATAAAAAAGGTTGACTTGGTGTGGAGGAAGTCCGAGTCAAGGTCTAGAGTCTCAAGAATTACTATTGAAGGAAGAATTACTGACTGGGTTTTCCTCGAGAGTGGGGTTTTTCCCTGGTTGTGAGCCTACATTACTAACTGTTGCTGTGTCTAGTTCTCTTGAATCTTAAAAGACTCTTGTTTTGGATGATTCATCAGTTGATGAATCTACCCACCTCATATATCTCTGATTGTTTGCATAAAAGGAACCCGAAAAGGTTTTATGGAAAACACTAACCTAAGGGTATGTTGATAATGTTTGAAACCCTAAACCTACTTAGGGCTATTAATAAAGAAATTGCTATACAAATTGATATATTGGTGATGTCGTGTTTGGGATTTTGATATGATCACGAAAGATCTAAATTATTAGGGTTGAAATGATGCTTTTCGAAAGCTCGAACCTTTGAAGTTTTGATAGAATAAGGGTTTGCTTTGACATGAACCGAAACTCTAGGCTTTGGTTAGGTCTACAAGCAAAATCCTTGTTATGAAAAGTCTTAGGAATGAAAACCTAGGTATATATTTCTTTGGTTGAATCCCTAGCTAAGTCTAGGTCGATATATGTCTGATATATTAATATTGTCTAATCATATTACACGCTTATGCATGATGATAATCTACTAGAAATATGTATTGACCAAATTTCTAATGGTCATAAGTTCTAGAGTTTGGAATCAAGCTCTAGTCAAAGTTTGAAGTTCTAGGATGATAATTGAAAAGTCTAGGGTATACAACTAAACCCTAGTAGTGGATAAATTTTGTAGTATGTGTATTCATCTGAATCTATATAATGTTTGATGAGAATTTATAGATGGAAAATCTAGGGCTTACATCGGACCCTAGTAGAAATGATTTATGATGTGTTTGTTTTGATTGAAATCTAGGGTTTACATAAAACTCTAGTAGATAGTCTATCATATGGCTTCTGAAAATTATTAAATACTTTTATTTTTCTTTTGACTTATTTCTAGAGATCGCGATATGACAAAAGTAATCTTCTGTCATCTTGATTGAATTGTTGATATGATTTAGGGTTTGTATCAAACTTGGGCTAGATGATTGAAGTATTGAAGTATAGTCTCTTGTTGATTATGAAAAATCTAAATGCTTCCACTACTATAAAGTTTTGTTATTACTATCTTCATGCTTCTATAGAATTTGTTGTACTTGCTATCTAAGTTATGCAGGTACGTCATATTGGTGAAGAAGTCCGTAAGAGAAGTTAATATGATGAGAAGGAAGCCAATGAAGATTCTCCAACAACAAAGGAAGGAGTTAATCTCCTTACATTAAGAGGGAGCTTGGATAAAAGGAACTCTCCCTAATTAAGAGGGAGGGCACAACATAAGTCTTGATTGGAGAGTATATGTTGGAAGAAATGTTGCTACATGTGAAGTAGGGAAAGGAATCTTCTCTCAAAGATTCAACTGATAGTCCTATTGAGATTAGTTGAAGGGCAACATCGAAAACCCGAAGGTTTGCTTTGATTATATATTTGATAGTACATGTGAATCTCTCGAAGGATTTGATAGCATGCTGGTTACCAATTGTTGATTTTGGGTAGCATCGGATGTGCTATAAGTCTCAAATTTTGTGGAGGGGCTGACACATGTATTCTAGATAACCCAGAAGTCGTTTGGTGAAATTCCACTCGGATTGTATTTTATAGAAATAATTAATTATTTTTAAAGGGACCATAAGTCTAAACTTAGGAAAATAAAATAATTAAAGTGTATTAATAGAATATGAGTGAGAATGATCTAGAATACATGGAAAGTCAAAAGTTAATCTTAGCCATTGATTAAAGATCTAATCTGTGCTGTTGAAGTCTCAACCAGAAGATTATAAGAATGAATTGAAGGGGTCATTTGGAAATCACATTGTGGAGACACAGAGAATCTAGTGATTGATTTTTTCTAACGGAGCAATGCTCGTAAGAAAACCAGATCTAAGTGATTCTTGATTGTAGTGAGGGGCAGTAGATCCGGTTGGAAGATATCCTGAGCTAGAGAGTACACAACAACAGAGACAGAGAGAGACACAACATCAGCTCAGAGACAGTGAGGTAGTGTATACGCAGTTACTGCGCAAAGCTAGAGGGAAAGATGTTTTCCTGCTAAGAAGACAACGTAGAGCCAGAGGGCCAGTAGGCTTCAGTTTCCAGCCAACAGTGAGACTTGCGCAGAGGCAGAAGGGTAGCCGTACTTACATCGCAGAGCCTGCGTGGGTGTCGCGGTCACTGCGCAGAGGCAGCGCAACCTTGTTGCAGATTAGTGCCAGTTTCCTGTGGAGGAGTGAGGTTTGTCTCACGAGATCTCTTTGTCAGTTTCTCTGTATGATTTGATAGTCTCGTCAATCATAGATTTGTACTCAGAATTTACTGCATAATAACATAAACCCTCAGATTTACTGCATCGATTTTCCCGCATTGGGTTTTTTCGGGGACATTAGTCTAAAAATATTTGTGATGAATGGTAGTGTGATCTGTGTGTGTTGAGATTTGTTTCCACACTTGTATTTCTTCCGCAGTTTAATTGTGTAGGCTGTAGTGAATGTATTTCAACATTTACTTGTAGAACATAATAAATAATTTGTTAAGTAAATAACGAATAGAAGACTTTCCATCAGTTGCTGCAGTAGGATTCCTGAGTTGACGGAATTTTCACATGGTATCAGAGCTTGTTTAAGCTGAGTGCAGGCGAGACAATGAACAATTCCAACAGATCCAGCATTGAAGTAGAAGTTGGGGATCAAAGAGCTGTGTAAGCAGCAGATCGATTTCCTAGTGAAGTGCTCAATCCAAGCTAGGAGGGCTAGACCAGTAGGAAAATCTCTCTCTGAGTGAGCTGACAGAGAGGTAGGATTGTTCCAGATTGCTATTTGTCTGAGGCAGAGGGAGCAGTGCAACAGACCTACGTAGATCAACCGCTGGAGGGACGCAGTTGACTGTGCAGCAGTGATTACTAGTGCAGAGCGTCAGGAAGCGTAGCTGAAACATAGTTTTGGGGATTTCTGACCTCAGTGAGTTTTATTTCCCAAGAAACTCAGATTCACCGTGAAATAGCAACATATTTTGTGGCTTGCTCCATTAGGAGTACGTAATGCCAACTGCGTAGAGGGTGAGAGGCAGCAGATTGACAGCGTTTGGGTGAGATGGTAGCCAGTGGGTTGTGTGACTAGGATCGGTTGGAGGGTGCCTCCAACTAGGTAATTTGGAAGGCAAGGGTCTCCTTCCTTCTAGATGAGCATGACCTCAAGTGCTCAGGTTGAACCGGTGGATGCAACACCATTAAGGGCCTTCAAGAAGAATATGGCAAAGGCCAAGCAATTGATCCTCGACGGAGTGAATGATCATATTGTTTCTCACATCTCAGCCAAAGGAACAACCAAGGAGATGTGGGTTGTGTTGGCAATGCTATGTAAGGGTCTTCCGAGCAGCGGAAGATGTTTTTGGAGGAGAAAATGTGGACCACCAGGATGCAAAAAGGAGAACGCATTGACCCATTCCTGTCTAGACTTCAGG
This sequence comes from Pinus albicaulis, assembly GCA_034641835.2. Taxonomy (NCBI): domain Eukaryota; kingdom Viridiplantae; phylum Streptophyta; class Pinopsida; order Pinales; family Pinaceae; genus Pinus; species Pinus albicaulis. The sequence goes on along the minus strand of CM076578.1, from coordinate 1,758,159,459 downwards.
AAAATCGAGATGAGCTGGAAACTGTTGGAGCAACTCCTTAGGCCACAGAGATGGTCAAACTTGCCTTAGATTTTGTGTCCGAAGACTATCAAGTTTTTGTCTAGAGCATCTTGGGTTGAGAGAATTTGTCGGGCACAGAATCAAAGCCATAATGAAAGAGCGGCCTTGAAGAAGTCTCTTTTATTCTGCCCTAGAAGTCTAGTCAATGAAGAAATACATCATCTTCTGTACAAGCCAAAACTAATAGTCTTATATGTTAATTTTGGCAGCTAAGGAGAAATTCATGAGAAATTCCCTAGCCCTCTATTGATGTTGAGATATTATTAAAGTGAAAAGTAATGAAATGCAGACAATCATTGACATGTAAATGAATCGACTATATTCAGGAACATAAAAGAAAAAGAAAATGAGGGCCACTTGATGGACTTTACAATGAAGAAGTTGTTCAATCTTACTAAGCCTTGTTATGCAATGATTTGACATTCAATCGCAAGACATTTTCATGAGCCATGTCCATTAGAATCCAAGCTAGTGTCACAGTTTGGACTAATGTCTTGGAAGTGTTTAACAAACCCTATGTGTGTTTAAATCGTCTAAGGAGAACTGTTTACATCGTCTCTAGAGAAGGATTGATCTACAATTCTATAATGAATATGAGACCTGATCTACATCAAAAGGATTTGTTGGTTTGAAGATTGATGTCATCTACATTTACTAGTATGGAATCTTAGGTGCTGAGATCTAATGCTCAAATCTGAATAATGAAGAACATTCTTTGCACAAGATATTGCTACAATGATTGATTTCATTGCATGAGCAAAGGCTCTAGGGTTTTTTCATATGGGTATGAAAAAGGATCTTACAATATTGGATAAAAAGGGTTTCGATAATTAAGTCCTAGGGTTTATGAACAAAACCCTAAATCTAGTCCTAAATAATCATTTTTGCTGAAAGAAGAAACCATAACCCTAGCAAGGAGGGAATGACATCATGATGAGGACAAGGATGATAAGGAGGCAATGGATTGAAGGAAGCTAAGATCAAGAGAGAGTTAAAATTCCCTTATAATCCTCAAAAGATGAGTATTTTATATCTCTCTTTTAAAATTAAAGTACGTTAAATATTTAATTTTAATGAAAAATCACATTTTTAAAGATTTTCACTCATGTTTCCAAACTCAAAGCATTTGAATAGTAGAGAGAAGACAACAGTTGATCAAATCATGCTCATGAATTATCTATTATATCAAAATGGCACTGAGTGCATTGTCCAATACATGTAATATATAGAGATCGGAACAAAAAAACATAGCCGATGTTGCTCCAAAAATCAATTCCTCAATGCTGCTCCAAAGATTGCCCAAGAATCTCCTCAATGCTGCTTCAAAAACCAACTCCTCAATGTTGCTCCAAAGATCGCCCAAGAATCTCCTCAATGCTGCTCCAAAAACCAACTCCAACTGCTCACAAATTCTCACATAAATGCAATGAGATAGTTGTGAGGATATATGAGGGGGTTGGGTCACCTTTACAGGCGTGGGAGAAGGGTAGAGGGGCTAGGAAATAGTTTAAACAAAAAAAAAGATTTCAAATCTACCCAATCTGCCTTTTTTCCGTCGCTGAGACCAATCGATTTAGGTCAAACTCAGTCGGTCCAGCCGGTCCATTACCGAACTGGCCGAATTGGTGACCAAATCAATCGATTTGGTCACAGACCTACTGTTGAATCAGATAATTGACCTAGATGGTCTGGGCATGGGTATGGCTCAGTCAACCAGGCCGATTTCGAGTTAGACCGACCTAGTTTTAAAACTATGAGCAGGATATGTCTCACTCTGAGAGGGATCACCTAATTTGGTTGACCAAAAAGCATTTGTGATCCAGTGAAGGGAGCAGAACAATTTATGGTTGAGCTAAGATATGTTGCTCAACATGTGTTGGAGTACCAACATGGTACAATTGGTCATGAATGATTTGAGAAGTACAACTGCATATTTAGTTTGGCCAGAGAGTGTTGAAGATGTTGCTTCAGTTTAGGCTTCGTTATGATTTCTTGAACGAGCATGAAGCAGTCATTTGTTGCACTCAATATGCCAAAGGTTGAGTATTTTGCAGCTAAATTGGCAAGTTGAGAAGAAGTATTGCTTCAATGGTTACTTGCATGCTTATCTTGATCAAGTGCTGGTGACGACCATGATGGTAGGTCTAAGCACATTAGGATCAAGTACCACTTTATTCGAGACATGGTGCTAAAGGGAGTTGGGAAGCTCCAGTACATCTCCACTGATGAGCAGATTGCTGATATTCTTACAAAGCCTCTTTCTAGAGGGAAGTTTGTGTACTTTCGGGACAAGCTTGGGCTCGTGGAGAATACCTCTATTATTGAGAGGGAGAGTGGATGAGACACCAGTATGAATGGACATTCTCTGTATGTATTCACGACCTTGATTGGAGAATGGTCTGATATTCTCCCTGTGTCATTATGAAATTGGTTGGAGAAGTTCTTCCTATGTGATTATTACCTTGGTCGGAGAATGATATGATGGATTAGATAGCTCATGTACTGACATTCTTCCTGTGTCTTTTTGACCTTGGTTGAAGAATGGTCCAGTGGACTGGCATTCTTCTCGTGTCACTTTTACCTTGGTTGGAGAATGATTCGATAGAAGACATTCTCCTAGTGTCACTTTGACCTTAGTTTGAAGAATGGTTCGACAAAGGATATTTGTCTCGTGTCTGTTTGACCTTCATTGGAGAATAGTCCTAGAGGTTGCTCAGATGAGCATGAGCTACCCAACATCATGCTCAGATCTCTTTCTAGAGTGAGCTTGTTTATTACTGATGAGGCCTTTGGTGTTTCACCTAGACTATGTCTATAGTTGTTTGATTGTGAACCTTGATTATGTATGGTTGATTCTAGTGATTATGATATTGATGATGATGCTTATCTTAATCGTGATCCTTCCTTATAGAGTTGTCGACTAATAACATCTTGATAGTCATTATGAATACCTCCTTAGTTAAGAGGGAGTGTTGAATTTTGTAACTATGGCAGGTCTTCATAATGTATATTTTCATCATTTATCTATTTATTAAATCTTGTTCTTCATGCTCAAAAAGGAAATTATATTATTTTTATTAGAAGGCTTGTTCTTCAAGACCTTCCATAAGAGAATTTTTGAATTTTTGAATTTGTAGTTTTGGCTCCACGAGAAGCTCAAGTCGGCCTAGCCCCTAAGTGGCACCTATTCGGTCCCCACCAAGAGGCATTCGAATCACACAAGAAGAAGCCCATCTCTGCTCCTAGTAAAGATGAAGAACACTGATGTCAAAGAGAGGAAGACTGAATCAAAGAAAATGAAGAAAAGGATCTTGCATGAGTGGAATTTATCTTTGTTGCAACTCGCACGTGTGACTAAGTTTCTGTGACATTTTCACTATGAAAGGGCCAAAATTTTTCGTAGCATCTTTCTGTGATCAAGTCCAAATTTTCCATGGAAGACCTCTGTTGCAGACCTTGACTAAGTTGACTTGGAACTGATTGAGGAGGGCTTTGACTTGGCTTCTTGATGGATTGCTAAGGTTGTTGGTTAGTTTGTCTATGATCTTGACTTTGATGTCTCTCTTGTTGAATTGATTCTGCAAGGAAAGGATTGCTGGACTTTTCCCCCATTGGGTTTTCCTAGGGTAAAAATGTTATGTTCTTGTGTGGCCGCCTCTTTATGATCCTTCTAGCACTTTGTTTTATTGTTGATGTTGTATGTGTAATTGCTTTATGATGAATAATGAAAGCAAGATGATGAATAATAAATGCAAGAAGAGATTGACTTTACAGGATGCCTAAAAATCAACACTTTGTGTATAAAGAGGACACCTATTTTAAATTGAGTTATCATCATAAGTATGGGTGATGCCATTTTATACTGTTCATCATGTGTTTGCCTTTGCTGATCACGCGTATATGTTTCCACCGAAGGTGTTCTATAAGGGTGCGTTCGCCCACTGACCTTCGTCATTTTTCCATAGCAAATGGAAGGATGACATGTATCGTCAAATCCTATTGGCTTGCGACTTACGCTTGGATTGGATTGGTCTGTGATCCACTCAAGATTTGTCACTATTACAACTTACTCTCCATGTGATTACAATATCCTGACGTCTGAGCTTCTTGATCTCCTCCTTGTTCGTGACCACAACTATGATACAATGAACATAGGAAACTGCCTTATCAAGGATACAACTGACATCGCTATACAAGTTTCCCAGCCCAACAACACATAGGAGGGTTAAAATCAAGGAAACCCAAGCATACTCAACTCATTCAACCAACTAGCAAACAGAGCTTCATAACCTCCTTCATAGTAAAATCCCTTTAAATAAGTATCAATTATTCCTGACCTCTGTATCTTGTCATCTTCATTTTGTGGGTCCGACTAATATTATAATTGTTCATGTTTGTTCATCAACTAGTTCTATTCGACCCGTGAATTTATCTTCTTACCATATGTACATGTGTCTTCCTTATTTATTAGTTGTTGATGCTCCATTAGATTAGTATACTTACTTTACCACTCAGTTCCGTGTTAAATGAAGTGAGGTTCATAGGTGGATGGATGATATGTCTTTTCATCAAATATGTTTTCATATGACAATGGATTTCTGTTTGTCTAATCCCACTATATATATATATATATATATATATTATGTGTTACACCATTTTTTGGTCATCTAACTTATTATCATTAGATGGACCCAAGTACACCATGTAAGACCAATTTTACCCTAAGTAAAACCACTTTCACTATGTTAAAACAGGAAACCCCAAAAGGAAATATTAAACAAACCCACATTTGTTTGATTTTCCTCATGGAATAATTAATTAAACCATAATTTAATTATTATTCCCAGTCATGTTTAACCCAAAATCAAAGAAATTAATTAGATAAACCTTTATTTATCTTATTATTTTCTTGGAATAATTATTTAAACCTTATTTAGATAATATTCCTTGTTAAATATGACCAAATCACCCACAAATAATTAAATAAATAATTATTTATTTAATTATCTTTCAACCACTTCCGTCAAAAATAAATAAATAAATGATTTATTTATTTTTGACTAATCAAGGGATTTGACCCAAGTCAAAGACCCTTTCCCTCCAACAAATATAATAAAGTATTCCATAAAAGGTGGATCTAGATTTGGTTAACATTATTTTAATCATGCACCAAGATTTAGAATGACCCAATATTTTATTATAAATAGGAGGGTTTTCCCCATCATTCTTCACCTTTTGTTGCCTACTAGATCACTCTGGATTTATACACTTGGTCTCATTTTTCATCATTTGCTCCCATTGAGCTTCATTTTTGCATTGGGTTTTCTACACCTACAAGAGAGAGAAAGCTTAGATCTGAAGTGCTGAGGACTACAAAGAACCCATCCCATTGAGGAGAGCCGGATACACCTTCTTGTTTTCCTCCCAGGTGCCCTGTAATATAAAAATTCTTTCAAAAAATTGTGTTCTTGTCTTGTCTGTTGGATGCATGGAGCAAACCCTTTATTTTACTGCTTAATGTCTTTCCATACATAGATATGGTGTTTTGCAGCTATTTTCTTGTCTAACTAATCGCAGATCTGAAGATATTGGCAGCCACTTTTGTTGTTAGGGCTATTAGTTATGCGTAGCTAAAGTGGTCCTTTTTCGTACACTTCGACAAAGGATTCATACTAACATTATGTGTTATATGTAAAAATATTTGGATGCATCTCTGTTTGTGCAAACCCACCCTTGATTTTGGGTTCACTCTATGGACCCGATAGGTATAATCCACACAAAATTATATGAAATTAGTCTTGTAGGTCAATAAGTGTCATGCCATATGAACCCACAATATGTAAAAGATATGGAAGGCATGAGCACCATGGGCTAGCAAGACATAGATTATAGTGTGAGGATGAAGAAACGATGTTGGCCAAACAATGATCACACATAGTAAATAATATATGTTAAACATTTGACACGAGTTTACCCCTATGCTTGACTCTTCGTGTGAATCTTCCTTTCCTTCTTGCAAGTTCATCCTATGGGTTGAAAGGGGTGATCCATAAGGGCCTACAAGGCATCAACCTTGTGGGGTTGTAAGCCTCATGTTATATGGGCTAGGGCTGCTTTGGAGCGGGAGCGTGGAGCGACATTTTCAAAAGCTCTCGGGTCGGGAGTGAATTTTTATATAATATATATTATTATATATTTTGATGCATAGATGTCAACAAAAACATATAGAATGATGAATTACATATAAAAAACATTAAAACATGGATTAAACCATATAACATCAATCATCTAGAAGTTATAATCTTCATCAACCACATGTCAACAAGTTACATGTTACAACTTATCGAGTCTCATGATTCATCAATCTTAAAGTTTCAAGATTTCAAAATGCAATATATAACATTTATCATCACCAAAGTTTTACTTGTAACCATTACCATTTCCAAACTATAAAAAAGATTATCAAACATGAAATGAAATGTTTCACCTTCAATTTTCAACTTTCACGAACAATAGCATCATATTCATAATTCATTACCAGTGAGTTATAATTGCCAGCTTCCAACTTCCAACTTCAATGGTCATGTATTATTTACAAAAAATATCATAAAAAATATGAAAGAGTCAACAGTTATAAAAACTACAAGAAACTAGAAAAGATAAGTAAATCTATTATCTACTGCTTCCTCTTGCCACGAGAAATTTCTAATTTCTTTTCTCGTGGACTATTGGGAGTCTCCTCCCACATAGTCAAACGGCCATGTCCAAAACCAGAAGGCACATGATCTCCATGTGAGGCTGCAGATGGAGGTGGCATCAAAGCTTGTGGAACTCGAGCACTGCTCCTGGATGATGGGGGTGGCATGGCTGCTGCTGTTGCTACTGCTGCTTTATCATCATCTTTCAAAAGTTTTTCTTCCAATTCTTTTAAATGTATAGCTCCATCCTCCAAATAATCTTCCTTTGGGTTGTTGTCCCAAGTCATATAAGATGTATCAGCATGAGCCCGCTTACAATAATGTTTCAACAACCTCAAGTTGCAGTGCACAAAATCCAAGCTTTCTACCCGGTTTTCAATGAGGCAGTTTCTTATCACATTATGGATGAAGCTATAGGTTCTCCAACACCTCTCTGCAGTATAAGTAATAACAACCTATGAAAGCACTTTTATTGCCAATTTTGCCAAAAGTCCCCCGCAGCCATAGATGTTCCACCATGTGACAGCATCCATTCTGTCCCTATCTTCAATTGCATGCAAAAAAACTGAACACTCTAGTTTGACTGAAGTATTTGCCTATTTCTCCACGTAATCTAGCACATTCCTCCCTGTCAGGGACCAGCTTGTTTAATGCTGCCATATACCCAACTTGTACCTCTAGATCTGTATGGGGGTTGGTCCTAACACCACTCCTAGGTGCGGGTTTGCTCAACCAAGATGGAGAGTAATATTTTGGCATAAGGATACACGCCAAGGCACATAGTGGACTTGCGAAACTTGAAATTCATTTCATGCATCGAAAAACAATTCTAAGCATGAAAAGGCTTGCTTATATTAGGTCCATGCTAGCGCATCTATTTATCTATTTAGCTACACACACATACATTATATGTATATAAACCTCTCACATTGACAAAGCTTCTTGTCTATCTCTCTTATTGAACCCCCCCTTTCCTTCTTGTGAGGTCGCCTTACAAGCCAAAAGTGCAAATGCATGCTGACCTCTACATGACATAAGATTCGAGGGTTCACATAACAGTCAATCCTTGTGATATTTTGGAAGGAGCAATTCCTCTCTCATAAAATATTTTTTCAATATTATTAAAAAAACTATTTTTTCAATATTTGATTGGCCATAATTTGAACGTCTTATTGCAGCCTTCGCACAATATAATGCAATGTGGATAACTGCCTCACATATTTTATCACATAATTTTTGGATATTGTTGGGGGATATTCAAGCATGATTTTTAAATATATTTGTAGTGATTTTATATTCCTAAGCTTTGCAAGAATAGCATCCAAAATTAAAATATTTACAAATAGTTCATACTTTGGTAAATAACATATTTACCATCAGTTACTTCAAACCATAATTTAAGCAGCCTTTACATAAAAACAGGATAAGAATAAGATGTAAATAAATACATTTACCAGAGTTACTTCCTATCATTATTTATGTAGGAGTAAAATTGTAAATGTTCCTGCCAAAGCAAGACTATAGGATTCAGTTTGCCTATCAAACACTATTAATTTAGTATTGACTAATGCAAAATATAATGCTTTATCCCGTTTTTTCGAGAGCATAATTTCTAACTTGAGTGGTAGACACATAGCTGCCCAGAAACACTTGTTTTAAACTTTTAAATGAATTGTTAATTTTTCATTCAATACATTTACATATAATCAAAATTTAAACTCTTCCTCTTCGGTGTTGCCATCCCCTGCTTCGGGGGTAGGCTAGTCGTACATATGACTGAGTTGATAAAAAATTTAAATAATAATTCTTATGTGAATGATTTCGTGTTTTTTTATTTTAACTAACTTTGTTTATTTTCATTTCCAAACTCTCAAGTTCAATAACAGTCCATGGACATGTGGCTTCTCATGTCTTCCTTGAGTTTATTTTCATTTCCAAACTCTCAAGTATAATAACAGTCCATGGACATGTGGCTTCTCATGTATTCCTTGAGAAGAGACATTTCATAAAAGTTGGTACACATGCTCCCATAAGCACTATGATGAAAAACATGTTATATCTGTTACCAACAAAGTTCTGTTCGTGAATCATGATGTTAAATGATAGAAAATGCAATTTTAAATTGTCTAGATCACTTGGATTTTTTGATATTCTATTTCCTTTCACCCACCAACTGCTGAGTGCCTGCATTTCTAGAACACATTATTATCATTCATTGGCAGTTTCAACTGGAGCATAGCTTTGGACTCTAGCTTGACTGTTTTGTAATGAAATTTTAGCTTCAATGGGATCTTAACTGTGCTATATCTTTTTAAGACTCTTGAATTATTATATGTGACAATTCTATGCTTTTCAGGTGGAGCACGTGAGGTCTGAGAGGAATCTTCTTGCAGAAGTTGATAGTCGGTGCATTGTGAAACTTTTTTATTCGTTCCAGGACACAGAATACTTGTACCTTATAATGGAATACCTGCCTGGTGGTGATATCATGACTCTTCTTATGAGAGAGGAAATTTTGTCTGAGGATGTTGCACGTTTCTATATTGCAGAGAGTATTCTGGCTATTCACTCGATACATAAACATAACTACATTCACAGGTATTATTTTCAATTGAGAAAATTATACACTCGTCTATCTTGTCATCCTGTGGCATTGGTGGCAAGGAATTTGGCAGACAAGGTCAAACTCTTACATTGTAATTAAATCTGTTTTGAGAGTTTGGTTAGTATTATTTGAACACAAGAGGATTCTATGTTAGTCCTAGTAATTAAGCGCTAAATGCTGATTAACAGAACGAGGCTGTTACAAAGTGGGTATTAGCTTGAGCTTGACTAGAATGAAAGGTTGGAGATGGAAACATATCGTTAACATGCAAAGGATTCTTTTTCAGGGACATCAAGCCTGATAACTTGTTACTGGATAAAGATGGCCACATGAAACTGACGGATTTTGGATTATGCAAGCCGCTGGACTATAGCACATTGTCAACTCTACGTGAAGATGAACAATTTATAGATGATGAACTGCACACACCAATGGAAATCGAGGGGCGTTCAGATTTAAGAGGGCGTAACAGGGGCCTTTGGTTGACTCAAAAGGAGCAGCTTCAGCATTGGAAAAGAAATCGGCGGACTCTGGTATTTCATTTCTATTTGTTGCCCATAGGATGCAGCATCGTTCTTAAGTTTTAGGAGGCTGCACTCTATGTATTATTCCCTGGTGAAAAAATCACTATGTTGTTTTTCTATCAGAAAGTGCTTGTGAGTTTCTCTTTGTTCTGACTCAATAGATGCCTGTCTCTTCCATGTTTTATTTATCTTTTGAACTCATTACTTAATATAAGTTTTCCATACCCTGATCTTGATTTCTGAAATATAGTGGAAAAGCATGATAGACAGCCCTAATGGTCTTAAACTATTGCAAATCATCTTTTAGTGGTATCAGATGACTTGGCATCATATTTTCGTCAGGGCATGGTATTCCAAGATCCACTGGATCTTTGACATGGTTTACACTACCATAGTAATTTTATTTTCAACAGACTATTTTTATGATCATACACATGCCCTGGTCATTGGATAAAATTTTATTTCGATAACTTACAATGTTTCATTATTTTAAAGTTTAAACAGTAGGTAGGGTCAGTGTCTGAGTTTTCATTACAATGCTTTGTAAGGTACTAACCTTTTAAATGTCCTCCATTGTTCAGATAAGGTGACAGTCTTTACTGTTCCAGGGTTAAAGGATTTGACTAAATGTTTCTTTCCTAAACTATCGTATGGAGTTTCGTTGTAGCTTCCTTGAGAGACTTTCTCAAGTGTTAGAGATTGAGTAATTACTTTCCAACCTCCCAGAAGCTGGTGCCTAATTTTCGAAGATTAAGGTTTCTCTATGGTTCAGCTTTTGTTCAGCTCTTGTTTGCAAGTGGCATCATTTTTAGGCCCATAGGGAGTTGCAATTCTAGAGCCTGTATGCCTTTATACTTAAGATCCTCATTGCCCCCTTCTTGATCTCCATATTGTCATGTGAAAGGTTTTCAATTTGCTTTCATGCTCTCTGAAACAGTTATAAATTGTGAAATTCCATTTCTGTACCTAGTCTTTTGGTCTCCAAATGATTGTTTTGTAAAGCATGGTGACAACCTTTTAAAAATTAATTTGTAAGGGATGTGGTGCCCTATTTTTATACTGGAAATGCTGCTTACAGTTGTCCTATGGCTAAGTGGCCTGCCACGAGGGATGTTTTCTTGCTGTTAAAATCACCCTGGACTTGCACCCAAAAGAGATTACATCATAGGAAAATAATCAAATTTAATATAATGTTAACATCATGGCCAAGCCAGACAACAAATTGGTATATGAGATCCTCTTGGTTGTGGTACAAGGGACCCACCTCTGTACAGCAATTTGACTGCTAATGTCTAAGGAAGTGTACATACTCTACCCCGGATTTGAACCTGTAACCTGTTACAAGGCAGCAGCTGTTCTTGACCATTAGGGCCACTCAAGCAGTGACAAAGGTCACATTTTATTAAAGTTAAGCTAAGTGGAGGGAAAGATTTAGTGTTGAGAAAATCCTCGCATAGTTGTGAAGCATTAAGCTGTGACATTCTTGGTATGAGTAAAGCAGTCTGATACTCAACAGGTGATGAACTTCATTCCTAAACAAAGACTTTTACTATGGGGAATGAGCTTCTCTATGTTCATTTGAGTTTCTTGTCAGCATTTGATGTCTTAAGAAGTGAATACTTTCAGTGTTTCAGCAAATGGTAAAACAGGAGAAACTTTCTGGTCTTCGATATCATTTTAAATCAATAGACACTTGGATAGTCTTTTGTTTGGACTCTGGAGCATGTATTTTGATGTGAAATATGTATCTGTTTTTTTTGTTGTAGGCTTATTCCACTGTCGGCACACCTGATTATATGGCACCTGAAGTGCTGCTAAAGAAGGGCTATGGTATGGAGTGTGATTGGTAAGTACTCACAGCTAAAGAGAGATATGTTTGAAACAGTCTTGAACTGTGCAATGTAGTTCTAGAAATTATCATTTTTCATTGCTTATGATTGTAGTATCATCTTTTTATGTTAGCAAGACTGGGGAAGAAGGGTTCTCTCCTTGTTCTTTGTTTGTTCCTGTATTTTCCATATTTCATCAATATTTATGGCTGAATTACAGTCTTATGGAAGCTTCCATGGTTTTATGGAAAGAGAAAACGTTGCTATTTTGCTTTCTTTTTATTAGCATATGATTTTTTCACCTAGTTGACTATAAAATTAGGGTTTAAAGGATTTGATGCTGGAGAACACAGATACTGAAGGTGGGTTTGAATCAATTTGTAAGAGAATCTGTCTTTTAGAAGAAATGAAATGTTGTATTCTTATGGCTTTATGAAAGTGAAATCATTGCCATTTTGTCTCTTTCTATCGGGATATGGGACAACCAAAATGGTTATGGAGCAATGCATTATATACCGTGTTTTTGAAGAAATTATATCCTTTGTAAGCATTTTAAATAACATTCGTGGAAGCCTTGTATGTGCTTTAGAAGAAACATACCCTTTCTAACCATTTTGAAGGAGGTCTATACTAGCTGTGTATGAAAAGTTAGATTATGAAAGAAACATACCCTTTCTAACCCTTTCTAACCATTTTGTATTCTATGCTTTTATGAAAGTGCAGTCCTTGTCATTTTTACTTCTTTCTTTTGGTGTGTGGTACAAAGTTCAAACACCTAGTTGATAAAGCAATTTGGGATTGAGGGACTTGATGTCTGCCCAAAGGTCAAACACATTGAAAATGTCTGTTGGGCTGTAGTCTAGTGGTTGAGATGGGGTGTTGCCATATGTTGTGGGCCCAAATCCTAGTGGGCACAGAGCCCTGGTAATTTGGTTGTTCGCTGAGTTTGAAAGAGTTTCATGTATAGAACCAACTGAAAAAAGTCATCCAGAATCGTTATGAAGCAATGCATTATAGAGCGTGTTATATAGAGAACTTATATCCTTTCCAAGTGCTTCAAATGACATTTGTGTAAACTTTGTATCAGAATATGGCCTCTGATTTCTGCAAATTTGTATCAGGTAGAAGAAACAGGGGAAGGTGGTGTTGTTTAGCTTAACTCTTTTTTTTTCTCCTTTCTTTACTTATTTTAATTGAAAAGTGTGTTCGAAACATGATCTCATGCTATTTAGTAGTTTGATGAATAACCAAGGAAAATGAACAATTGAATAAGGCATCGATAACATTATTCTAACTCTGTTAAGTTGTTTTGTAGGTGGTCCTTAGGTGCAATCATGTATGAGATGCTCGTGGGATACCCTCCTTTCTATTCTGATGATCCCCGAATCACATGTAGGAAGGTAATTTATGTTGATAGCCTTTTACTAATTGCGTGATTTCTTCTTTTATTTGTGGAAAAAACCCGAAATCTCTGTATATGATACAGCCCTGAACACCTCTTCGGGATTAGTCTTTGACATGGTAAGTTGATATAGATGTCTTTTTATCAACCAACAGATCATTAATTGGAAGACGTGCTTGATATTCCCTGAAGTCCAGATATCCACTGAAGCAAAAGATTTGATTTCTAGATTGCTATGTGACGTGGACCAAAGGTTGGGCTCAAGAGGAGTGGATGAAATAAAGGTAATATGTTCTTAAAACATATAGTTATGATTATGGGCTATGGGCTTGTTTACCTTTTTTGAATATCTTAAGATATTTATGCATGCAATAATAGTGATAATCTTAATAGTAACAATGATTAAAGTGAAAGGGCTCATGCTGGATTGAAGATCGGACACTTTGATTCCAAGCAACTCAACAGATACAATCATCTATTACTAAGCTAGGCAAAGTGTTGTTTTCCTTGACTAGGTGAGAGCTACCATCTTGACCCATACCTACAGAAGACAATATATAGACAAATAGACAATGAAGCAAGCAGTCCATATGGATGCTTAATACAGATGCATTTTGATGAGGCTTAGTCCTAGATCCTAGTGGGCTCAGTCCGGACTCCAAATATATATCATCTTTATATTTTATCCTTTTTATTTTATATTGTGTTCGACTTACCTCATTGTAAATAATTTGTAGGTGACTTGGTGAAAGATGCTCACTCACCTAGCTTTGTATTTACTATTTACATATTTAGGAGATTCTCTCAAAGATGATCACTCTCCCCCAGTTTTATACTTATATATGCATACATACAATATAATATACAACATATACAATTGTGACAATCTCTGTTGTACTAGTATTCTTCCTTTCTTTTCTATGTGAGTATTTCCAACGCTGTCTAACTCTGCTCATATGACATTTTTACTCAATGCTATGGGGATGCAATGTCCAGGACTTTTGTGTTTTCTTTGATCTTCTGGTGCCATAAGGGATAGTAAGGATGGTCAGATCAAATCTCCTTCAGGGGAGCATAGCTCACACACTCACTATGGCTAGTGTTATTTGGATAATCATTCACATTATGGCTCATTTTTTGCCACCATAACCCACGATCTTCATGGGTGCACACACTGACTTTGCTTTGTTCCCTAGAATTGCCACGAGTGAACGAGTGTAGCCAGGGAAGTGGGCAAAGTGGGCCAGACCCACATCGTCAACACTCACTATTTAAAAGCTCAATTCCATCTCCCTTCTCCTTAATTAGATATTTCTTGTGGCCAAGATCCTGACAACCCCAGGTAAAAATCAAACATGCACATACACTAAATACATAAACAATTATTGCAATTAATTCCAACCTTATCTCTTCAAGCAAACCCTAGGCGCCCTCCTTTGGAATACTTGGTAGTTTTCTAAAATTGATTTTTCATGACATCAGTTTATTCTCAATTGGTGACTTGTCACTATTTATGGAAAAGGAAGGTGCCTAGCTTAATTTATTCCTCTTCGATAACTATGGAAAAATAGGAGTTTAGGAGATGTTTATTTTAGACTAGGGTGTTCTCATTGACTAGTTTGAATGTGAGATGTAAATTTATTTTTGGACAAGACAACTGATTTTAGAATTCTTATCTGAGGAGGCAGTTTTGTTATTTCAAGTCAGGTTGACCTCTCCTGAGTTATTAATGGAATTCACGGTGAATGCATGAGTTCTGTTATTTATGGAGACATCCACCCCTTTCTTGCCATTGTCTAGTGACAGTTTGAGCCATTTATGGCTGTTATCTAGCAGATTTGCAGCAGTTTACTTCATTTATAACATTTACCTAACAATAGTTGGATTTTGCTTGAGCAGGTTGCCCACCTTTGGGTATTTTGAGAGCTATAAGAGAAGGTTGAATGGATTTTTTTTTTAAAAGTTATTATACTGAGCAGCTAGCCTCCTTTTCTATCTTTTCTTTTTTCCACTGCTGCCTCCACTCTGCAGTGTTTACTATTGCAGCCAGTCATCTATTTTTCTCCATGATGCACCAATCTTTTGACTAATATAGTGATAGAATTTGACTATGCACTTCTTTACAGCTCTTTGAATTTGGTGTTTCAATAGTTGTGTTGTTTCAGTGGTGTGGGCGGCTCAAGTGTCTTTACTTTGATATTTTTTTGATTGCTTAAGGTGCAAGTCCATCTTTCTTTGTTCTTTCATATTTAATTGTCATGAATTGAAATTTCTCATATTATTTGATTCTATTGTTCTCGCAGCCTTGTTTGCCTACATGCAAATCATGGACAACTATTTTGTGTTCTAACTTCTGATCATTCATACTAATCATGTGGATTTTCTAAGTGATTGATAATGCATGAGCGCTAGAGACATCTCCATATGACCAAAGAAATACCCGTCTGAACAGAGGAGTAACTAGTGGTGACCTTAGGTTAATTACTCATAGTTATTTCCTAAGTTTGCCCAGAGCAGACCTGAGAGATAAAGTCCTAGAGCATAAATTTGCGAATATACTTGAAAATATGGAATATAATTATCTTAAAAAATGGCCGTGTTTTGTGCAAACCAAATACCTCATCATCAAACATACAATCACTTAAAACCAGTGTTGCAAACATCTCGATAACATCCCGATTTTATCTCGAGATCAATATTTTTTGGCCTAGACGATGTTTGCTGATTTTTAAAGATATTTTTATGATATCTTTATTTTGGCGATGTTTGCCGATTTTTACCGATATTTTCCTGATTTTTACGATTTTTTGGTTTTCCGGACCCTTGCCGATTTTATCCTGATGCAGATATTCGCAACATTGCTTAAAACCTTGTTAATTCTCTTTCCTAAACCAAGCTTTTAGACACTCTTTGATTTTATTTTCATGCTACATATTTTCAACTCCAGCGAGATTTTATAAGCTCCTTCTAGAGTTACTGAATATGGGCAATGGATAAAAAGATGGAAGTTTGTTTGACAATCATTCCAGGATAGAATAAATATATTTAGGCCTTGCTTGTCTTTGAGTTACACCGCATCCCAAGTCAAAATCTAAATTTTCCAATCCAACTAGAGAGGTATTTTGGATTTTTTGAGAATCTTCATTCTCCATACATTCTTCCACCATCATCTCAGCTCTAGATTAATAGATTTGAGCATCACTTTATATCCAATATTGGTAGTGAATTAACTTGTTTTATTATTTGCCGAAGCCAAATAATTGGGGTCATCCTTCAATATAATGTTGTTTTTCTTCAAGCAACCAATAAAATTGTTTGATTCATTTATTTGATCACCTTCCAGACCAAATGATTTAGTTAATTGCCATCCTTGTGACCGTATGCTTGTGTATATTTTATTTGAACTTGATGTTGATGTTTATAGCTCATACATGTATTTACTCAATGAAAAGCTATAAAATCATGGTTAAGGAGAGGGAGAAGACACACAATACAACAACATAAGATGGAGAGAGGAATCTTAGTGAAGAGTGTGTAGAAATTTTGAGCCAACCCCGATTATCAGTTTCTCCTTATTACTCTCATGTAGTTAAATGTCTATTCCCATAAACATAAATTCAACAAGCTGGAAATAATAAATATTTCTGAAAACACAAATTTTGGAAATTTCAAAGTGCTAAAAAATGCAGAAATAAAACCCATAAATTATTTCAGCCACACACACAGAAAATGACACGCTGATTTTTGGTCAATATGACCGTGGAAAAAATCCCTACAACTCTTGGGGAAAACCAGTTCGAAAGATCTTCTTTATTTTTGGAAAATGCTTTTACAGAGAAGTGAATTATACAGAAAAATTCCAGCAAACACAATAACAGACTTATTTCGTTTTCCATGTGTGTCTCCGCCTCGGAAAATGTGCCAAATTAGCAAAACTGTCAAAACAAAAATTTATTACAGCAATGAATAGCCTTGAAACTCGTGCCCAGAACTTAGCTGTATGACCGTACAGACTGTACGGAAAAGTACAATGGTACTCCCTCCTCGAAAGCTGTGCCTGTTGTCTAGGAAATTGTGCCTTCAGTCTGCTGTACTTTCTACTCGATTTTTGTGCTGTCCCTATCCTCGAAAATCGTGACTCAAGATGTTGTATGGAAATCTGTCTCGAAAACTATGCTAATTAATGTTGTACGAATTGTTGCCTCGAAAAGCGTGCAACCTCTAGTTGCTGTACGGACTGCTGAACTGTTTCTCTCCGTCACCTTCTCAAGCTCAGAAATTTCTTCTCGCTCTCTTCTCCTTCTCTCTTAATCTGCTCATGAAAGACTAAATGACCTTTTCTCTTCTTTTCCTCCTTTAACCTAACCCTATGTGACTTTTGGGGAATCCCTAAATCCAATGGCTGAGATAGCTTTAAATCTAGGGCTGAGATTAAATGTGCATTTAAATCTCACTTTCTATTTTTCAATTCACCCCACTTAAATAAAGACCTTCTTAGCCTTTTATTTCTAGTCACTTTTCACTTTCTAATTTCACATTGACTTTATTAAAGTCGCTTTAAAATTAGACGTAGCAACTTTATCACTTATAAAGTCACTTTTAAATTAGATTTGACTTTATCACTTATAAAGTGACTTTAGGAGAAAAATTTAAATACATTTGGACACTTTTCCCTAGGTTAAAGGTCAAAGCCTTAGTTAACCACTTGTCCTCTGGTATCCAAATTTTAACATTCCCTCTTACTGAGGAAAGTGTTCCTCACCACACCCATCTTGTCTCTGAAGTAGACATGCTTACCCTGTGGTAAGGCTTTGGTTAGAATATCTGCTACCTGCTCATCTGTGGGAATATACTCAAGCTTCACAGCTCCTTTTTGAACATAGTCTCTGATGAAATGATATCTGATCCCGATATGCTTTGACCTGTCATGAAATACTGGATTCTCCGTGAGTTTAATGCAACTCTGATTATCACAGTAAATCATTGAAGGTCTCAACGGTTGACCAAATAAGCCAAACAACATCTTGCAAAGCCATATGGCCTCACAACTAGCCAAACTGACTGCCATGTACTTTGCTTCCGCTGAACTCAATGCTATTGACTTTTGCTTTCGGCTGAACCACGACACAACTGTCGAACCCAAACCAAAACAACACCCTGAAGTGCTCTTCCTATCAGAAGCACAACCTGCCCAATCAGAATTAGTGTACCTTGCCAATATCACTCCATTTCCTTGTCTATAATCCAGACCATAATCCACTGTCCCCTGCAAGTATCGCACAATGTGTTTTGTAGCAACCCAGTGCACTCTCCTGGGCTCACACATGAACTGGCTCATATTGTTGTCTGTAAAACATATATCTGGTCTAGTGTTGACCAAATACATCAAAGAACCAATCAACTGTCTATACAATGTGGGATCCACCAACTCGGAATCAGAAACGTGAAGCTTCTTCCAATTAGTGATCATAGGTGTTGACATTGGTTTGCAATCCTCCATGTGAAATCTGCTAAGAATGTCCACAATATATTTCCCCTGTCCCAGGAAGAAATGCCCCTCCTCTTGCTGCACCTTCAATCCCAAAAAGTAATGCATCATGCCAATGTCCTTCATCTCGAACTCTGAAGCAAGATCTCTCTTGCAGCCCTTTATGAGTCTCTCTGCACCCGTGATGACCAAGTCATCCACATACATCACTAGAAAGAGAGGCTCCTCACCTATCACAATAAAGTATAGGTTTGGATCTGCATCACTCTTTGTGAAACCCATCTCTTGCAAGTACGTATCAATCTTGGAGTACCAAGCTCTAGGAGCTTGCTTCATGCCATAAAGTACCTTCTTCAGTCTGCATACATGGGACTCCTTCCCATGCACCTCAAAGCCCTGCGGCTGCTCAATGTACACCTCCTCCTGTATGAAGCCATTGAGAAATGCGGTCTTCACATCCATCTGGTGGATCTTCCAACCCATCTTTGATGCTATCGATATAATAGAGCGAATGGAAGTATATCGTGCCGTGGGAGCGAAGGTCTCCTCATAATCAACTCCCTCTACCTGGGAGAACCCTCTAACCACAAATCTAGCCTTGAACTTATCGATACTGCCATCTGCAACATGCTTTATCTTGTAAAGCCATCTGGAAGTAACCACAGATTTGCCCTCAGGCCTCAGCACCCCCTCCCAAACATCATTCTTCATGATAGAAGAATACTCCTCTTGCATGGCCTTTCTCCAGATCTGTTGGCTAGCTGCCTCCTCATAGCTAGAAGGCTCAGAGTCAATGATGCTGGCAACCAATGCCATATAGCTATAGAACCGCTCAGGTGGTCTGCTCTCTCTACCTTGTCTCTTCGGCCCAACAACAGATGTGGCCTCTCTCAAGGTGTCCTGAAGCCACTTGGCCTTCCTCTTCCCTGAGCACACCTCTCCCACTGCAGTGGAAAAGTCCTTATCCTCATCAGGAGCTTGAACTCTTGAATGTCTGTCTGCTGTCCTCCTGCTTGAACCTGTGCCTGTAGATGCTGAAGTACTGTGTGAACTGTCCATCAGTGGACTACCTAGTGAACTGCTCTGCGGATTGCTCTGCATGCTGCCCGAAGCACCACCCCTTTGACTCTACGAGCCACTACTCATTGATGGACCTAACACTGTAATCGATGTACCTCTTGATCCCTGTCCACTGGATCCCTGTCACTGACTCAGCTGCTTTGAGGGTCTGGTGAATCCAGATACTCTCAACTCCCATGACCTCCTGAAAGCCCTGTCCTCCTCGAACTTCACATCCCACCTGACAACAACTCTCCTCCGCGCAGGAATGTAAATCCGAAAGGCTTTCGAGGTATCACTGTAGCCCATAAAGATGCCCTTCTCTGCAGTGGGCTCTAGCTTGGTCCTCTTCTCCTTGGGTACGTAGGAGTATGCAATACACCCAAAGATATGAAAATGACCAACATCAGCCTTCTTCCCAGAAAAAGCCTCCTTCAGAGTCACATGCCCCAAGGCACGATGTGGACTCTTGTTCTGCAAATACACAACAGTGTTGCAGGCCTCTGCCCACAAAAACAATGGTAACGCCTGATCATGTAGCATGGCTTTGGCAACCCCAATGATGGATCTGTTCTTCTCTGCAACCTTGTTTTGCTGGGGGTTGTAAGGATTTGTGAACCCCCTCCTAATGCCTGCCTCCGCACAATAATCAACAAACTCACCAAGGGTGTACTCCCCTCCATTGTTCGACCTGAGGGACTTGATCTTCCGACCTGTTTGAGTCTCCACAAGAGCTCTGAGGGACTTGGTCTTCAAGAAATACATCTAGGTCTTCCTGGAGTTTTCATCAATGAATAAAACATAGTACTCATATCCACTCAAGGAAACATGAGACATCCGACTGCTCACATCGGTATGAATCAAACCAAGAATCCCAATTGATCTGCTGTCACTGTTGGGAAAAGGGGATTTAGCAAACTTCCCCATAGCACATCCTCTGCATGTATCTAGGTGATCAGAACTGAAATCTGGCACACCTGTGGTGATCTCCCGCAATTTCCTCAAGGCCCCATGATACATGTCATTGTGCCCATCCTGTGGTGCTAAATCTCGCACAACTCTGAATTGCTAGTTCTGCTGTCGATACTACTGCTCAATGCCATAAGGTGCTGAAATGAAAACTTGTACACCTTGGCATGGCGTACACCAATCACTCTAGCTGAATCAGCTGGAACACCCCTGGGATATATAAGCACCTGTCCTCTCCTGAACAACACCTGATACCCTCTGTCCTCCAATGCTGAAACGGATATAAGGTTCTTCTTCATCCCTGGCACATAAAGAACATTCGACACTTTAAAGGGAGGTTTGGGTTCCTTATCAAATGTCAATGTCCCCACATCGACTGCTCTAACAATGTTGTAGTGTTCGAGTACTACCTCTATATCAGTGTCACTCTTTGAAAGATTCGAGAAGTGCTCATGGACTCCTGTCATATGACGGGAAGCCGCACTGTCAACATACCAAATACCTGAAGATGCTCTGCTAGTGGAGGGAAGTGCACCCTCCCTCTCAACCTGTGTGGCAGATGATCCTGCACTAGTGGAATCAAAAGCTAAGAACCCAAACTCCAGGTCAAAGCTCTTAGAGAAGTCCTCTATCTCTGCTGATGTTGCCATGGTCTTGTCCTTTCCCTTCTTCTTCTTCTCCAGACATACAACTGCATAGTGTCCCAACTTCTGAAAATTCCAACATTTGACTTTGGAAAAGTCCTTCTCCTTGTTCACCTGCTGCTTACCTTTACCTTTGCTTTTGTCCCCACCCGCACTTGTGGAAGCTTGCTTCTTTACCTTGCCCTTCTTTCCCCTTGCTAACAATGCTACATTGTCATCCTCCTCAACTGGTTTGGCTGCCCCAAGCTGGTTCTTTCTGATTTCATTCTGAATGCAATCATCCCACAACCTCTTCCAAGTGGGAAGGTTTTCCCATGCAACAATCTCATCCACAAAAGTCTCCCATGTCTTGGGAGGACCATTCAATGTAATTTGCACCAACTCAGTGGGTGGAATGGTCTCTCCATCAACAGCCAACTCATCTCTCACAGTAACGATCTTTGTGAGGTATGCTGTAACGCTATCAGTCTTAGTCATCTTAATGGCCTTCAACTTCTCCCTTAGGACCAATTTTCTGTTTTCATTGGTACTTTGGTAGAGATTGGTCAAGGCTGTCCACATCTCATGTGCAAGAGCCTTTCCTCTCACATGAGGAATGACATGGTCTTTAACCCCATCAAGAATCAATCTCTTTCCCTTGGTATTCTTCTTATTAAAATTTGCCAGTTGAATAGAGTCAGCAAGCACTGCTACTGGGCGCTGTGCGGTGTGAACCACAATGCCCCAGACTTCTGCCTCTTTAAAGATGCTCTAGATTCTCTTCCTCCATGCACTGTAGTTGCTCTGCCCATCCAACCTATCCTCCACCCTCAAGCCCAAAGACATGCTGGTTGTCCTAACAAACTAAAAATTTCAATGCTGTGGTAAAGGTTCAGTTTTCTGTGTGAAATATAAGCTTGCTGTAATTTTTCACTTGCTGTCCCAAACTGCACTTTTCAACCACCCAAGCTCTGACACCATGTAGAAATTTTGAACCAACTCCGGTTATCAGTTTCTCTTTATTACTTCCATGTAGTTAAATGCCCATTCCCATAAACATACATTCAACACGCTGGAAATAATAAATATTTCTGAAAACACAAATTTTGGAAATTTCTAAGTGCTAGAAAATGTAGAAATAAAACTCAGAAATTATTTCAGCCACACACACATAAAATGACACGTTGATTTTTTGTCAATATGACCCTGGAAAAACCCCCTACAACTCTCGGAGAAAACCAATACGAAAACTCTTATTTATTTCTGGAAAATGCTTTTACAGAGAAGTGAAATATACAAAAAAATTCCAACAAACACAATAATAGACTTATCTCGTTTTCCGTGCTTGTCTACACCTCGGAAAATGTGCCAAATTAGCAAAACAGTCAAAACATAAATTTATTACAGCAATGAATAGCCTTGAAACTCGTGCCCAAAACTTAGCTGTATGACTTTACAGACTGTATGGAAAAGTACAATAGTACCCCCTCCTCGAAAATCGTGCTTGTTGTCTCAAAAACTATGCCAACAATCTTGGAAACCGTGCCTTTAGTTTGTTGTACCTTCTCAAATTTTGTGCTGTCCCTCTCCTCGAAAATCGTGCCTCAAGCTGTTGTACAAAAATTTGTCTCGAAAACTGTACTAATTAATGTTGTACAGACTGCTGCCTCGAAAAGTGTGCAACCTCTAGCAAAAGTACGGACTGCGGAACTGTTTCTCTCCTTCACCTTCTCAAGCTCATAAATTTCTTCTTGCTCTTTTCTCCTTCTCTCTCAATCTGCTCATGAAACACTGAATGGCCTTTTCTCTTCTTTTCCTCCTTTAACCTAACCCTAAGTGACTTTTGGGGAATCACTAAATCCAATAGCTGAGATAGCTTTAGATCTAGGGTTGAGATTAAATGTGCGTTTAAATCTCATTTTCTATTTTTCAATTCACCCCACTTAAATGAAGACCCTCTTAGCCTTTTATTCCTATAGTCACTTTTCACTTTCTACGTTCACATTGACTTTATTAAAGTCACTTTAAAATTAGACTTAGTAACTTTATCACTTATAAATTCACTTTTAAATTAGATTTGACTTTACCACTTATAAAGTCACTTTAGGAGAAAAAGTTAAATACATTTGGACACTTTTCCTTAGGGCAAAGATCAAAGCCTTAGGGAACCACTTGTCCTCTGGTATCCAAATTTTAACAGTGTGTGATACTCTAGTGTGTTGGGTTTAATGAGAGACTAGTCTAGGAATCTTTTCAGTCTTAAGGGTTAAGAGAGACACTGGACTTGGCGAGAGAGAAACCAAGTCATACCATACATCCAAGTAACAAATATTTTGCCATAGGGAAAATGGTAATCAAAACTAGGTTGATAAACAAACAAAATTAGTGGTAGATAAAGTAAGCATGATTGTAGACATCAAAAAAGAAATTGGAGGCCATGGCTTTAAGAACTTGGAACATATCCATCAACAATATCCTTGCTTGAATGAACCATGAGAGGGGTATCTTGAGAAGCTTTTGCTTGTGATGTTTGAAGGGTTCACCATGGTTGCAAACCAACCAGGAATGGAGTGACCATAAGGAAAATTATGTCTTTCTAAGGTACCTAGCAGTTATTGAATTTTCTGATGATCAGTGTTTTTGTCATGTAGGGGTTGTGAAACAATGGTATTGGTATGCTAGTATGGTTCCATGTCCAAACGAATTTGGTGTCTCTAGTGCATTTGGAGTTAAGGTGTGTTATGAGGTCTACTATCACTTGGTCCACCATTTTGTCCTCGTATTCTCGACCAACCATTGCATTGTCTTCAAAAGTTTCTAGCTCTGCGCAGTACTTGGGCACAGAGTCAGTTCGAGTGGCAAGAATTGAGCCAACTATAGTGACGGGTGAGCTGGGAGTTTACAAAGGAATTTCCTATTTCGAGACTGGAGTTTTGACACTATTTTGTAGGGCTGAAGTTGAGGTATTTCATTGGGCCGAATTTATTCTTTTCGGCAGTGCGTGGAGGTCCCTAGACAATGCCTATGCATGCACAAGAGGCAAGCAGATTTGAAGGGCCAAGGCTTGAAAAAATTTGGGGTTTTCGGAGTCCATTTCTTAATGTAGCGTGGAGGCTTTTGTAGTGGTGGATTTGGGGGTATTCTTGGTGTAGTATTTCCCAGCAATGCATGCAACTAGTTAGAGAACCTCTCACACCACTTTGAGGGCTTTCTCATCACCTGAAATCAGTCCAAACCCTTTTTGGGTTTTTGTGGGTATTTGGAGTGATTTGGAGAGCTTTAAGTTAATACAAATTCTCTTCTTGATAATTATTTGTGAGCTTGTCTTCTCTTAGTTAATCTTTCATCAAATCAATTATCAAAATGCACAAGACACAAATGTTAAGCAGAAGTAATACTTTTATTGTGGGAAGGTGAATCACAGATTTACCTTCCTCACTTTACACTTTAGAATTCATCATCAGTAATGTGTCCTTCTCTTATCCGCACTGTAATCTCTTCTTTTACTTGCTGTACGTTCCATTCCATCTTTGTATATATATATTTGCGCTGCCATTGCTGTAATATCATCGCTATCTTATATGTATGCTCTTTGTTGTAGTATCCTCTTTTATCTTACGGTATCTGCTGTGGTGTCCGCACTCTGTTCTTGTGTGTTGACTGAAATACTTAGTTTCATGTATTGTCTGCACTATCTTCCAAAGAAAGCGCGGATTTTTATCTCTGAGATCCGATTACTTGTTTTTTAAATCATGATGGCACATCACATGTATATATACAACATATCTCTTTTTAAGCAAGCCGACCATATAATTATGAGTTAGATTGACTAGTTTCATGGTGAATGAGGCCGACTAGATCATGATGAATTCCATGCGTTGGAGAGGTATTTCTTCTTTTCATAAATACTTTTTTATTTACTTTGCCTTCTTCTTTTCATAAAGTTGTCAAAGAGGTATTTCCCAGAGCCGAGTCATCAGGAGCTCCTACCATGCTTCGATTAGGGTGCTACATTGCTTCCTTGTGAATGGACTGTTAATTCAGGTCTTCAAGGCTTGAGACTTCAATTTCCCTCCAAACTAAACAGTGAATACTTATATCAGTTGTAGATACCTCAGATCTTTGGTAGATTAGTTATTCCAAGATCCTTTAATGTGCTGCTTCACTGTATATACATATTGCTGAGAATCCTTCTTTTGAAATTAGAAGTTATGATCATGATTGTGATTTACACCGAAACTACTTCTCTGAGGTTGATCGAACTTATCTTACTAACATACACTGAAAAGCATTACTGAACTGCTTGCTGAGATTAATATAGAGTTTATACTGCACTTGTTTCTGAGATAGTACCGAGACCACCTCCTTTGAGATGGCATCAAAATCCTTTACTGAGATTTCACCAAGATTGTGGCACTGTGGTGACACTTCATCTTGTGTCTGCACTAAAACCTTTGCTTCAGTAACACCAAAATATTCCTATCGAAAGAGCACTGAAACATACATGTGATAGCATTGAAAAGTAACATCAAAACTGTGGTCACTTTGGTCACAGTGGTATCATCGAGCCTCTATAATTGTCATCCGAATCTCTTCTAGAGTAAGACGCAATCATCCTCGTTGATTGCATTATCTAGCACTGTGATGCATATATCATTATCAAGACATTCTACTGAGCATCACCTTTGCATTGAGCAACACCATAACAAATCTTTCTCATTTCCTGGAATATCCCTTCTTAACGTTGTGTATTACTGAGCCTTATCGGAGACCATGAACTGAATGACAGAGGCTAGCACTGTCCCTCCTCTTGTCATTTATCACATAATTCTTAATACTCCTTGTAATATCCCTACCTTCGTTGTCAAAACACCTTAAGTACTGTATTCCTTACTGAAATGAAGACTAGCTTGAGACGTAGTCTTGTTCTTCGCACTGTGCTCTTACGGTAATTCGGATGTATGGATATTGTTCTGAACCGAGATCTTTTGACCCAAACAGATAGCACTTATTTCTGTGCTATACTTCTCCTATTTATGCACCCAGAAAACAAACCCTTTTTCACATCCTTCTTCAGATCCTTGGCTGAACTGTGGAATCCATCGGAGAGCCTCAGAAGATGATTCGAACTGTTTTGTGAAAACTGCGAGGGTAAATGCTCCTCTTTGAGTGCCTCTTAGATGAGTTGTTGACTATGATTTAATCCTTAAGTGCCACTTATATGCCCTTCTTTGACTGCCACCTTAGCTTCGATATTATGTTGAGAATTTGGAGAGCTTTAAGTTAATACAAATTCTCTTCTTGATAATTATTTGTGAGCTTGTCTTCTCTTAGTTAATCTTTCATCAAATCAATTATCAAAATGCACAAGGCACAAATGTTAAGCAGAAGTAATACTTTTATTGTGGGAAGGTAAATCACAGATTTACTTTCCTTACTTTATACTTCAGAATTCATCATCAATACTGTGTCCTTCTCTTATCTGCATTGTAATCTCTTCTTTTACTTGTTGTACGTTCCATACCATCTTTGTATGTATATATATATATATATATATTTGCGCTGCCA
Organism: Pinus albicaulis; assembly: GCA_034641835.2. NCBI lineage: Eukaryota > Viridiplantae > Streptophyta > Pinopsida > Pinales > Pinaceae > Pinus > Pinus albicaulis. The sequence continues at coordinate 1,758,132,634 of CM076578.1, read as the reverse complement.
CCGCTGTGATATCATCGCTATCTTATATGTATGCTCTCTGTTGTAGTATTCGCATTTATCGTACGGTATCTGTTGTGGTTTCCGCACTCTGTTCTTGTGTGTCCTTGAAAGAATGTCCTCATCCCCTGGATCCCAAACAAATGGAAATCAAAGGGGAAAATTGACGTAAAACTCGGTGCCAAATGGTTTTTCACTATATTTTTTGCCAATATGGAGGATCATGCACACATATTTGATGGCAGTCCATATTTCCTCAACTCTATAGGGCTCTACCTATCTTTTGGACAAAAAGATTTAGCTTGGACAAAGCAACCTTCATGACAACTCCAGTATGCATTCATTTATTCTCTCTTCCATGTGAATTTTGGGAAGAGGAAACTCTTGAAGGCATAAATAATACGCTCTGTCATTATGTAAAGGCGTTGGAAGTAACTAGAAGAGGAAGATACACCTCACATGCTCGAATGTAAGTGTATATGGATATCTCTCAGCCTCTCCTAGCTTCAATTGATATCTATTATCAAAATGAGCTTTGGAAACAACCATTGGACCATAAGCTCATTCATTTCAAGTGCTGAGGATGTCATGAATATGGGCACCTCTTCAGAGATTGCCCCCTTCAACTAGATCTCCCTCAAAACCCCGCGACAGAAAAAGAAGGATTCATCCAACCATCTTCTGGGAGGAAGCATCTAGGATCCCATAACCTATAAGATGCGGATTCTGGGGTATCAACCCAAAACAACTTTGAAGCCTTTAGCCAACACCAATACAGGCGATGCAAGTCAAGAGCTAGAGGGGGAAACATGTGACTTGTCAGAAGCACACACTAAATGTCCTAAAGAAAACTCCGAAAACGATCCACAATTGTCCGTAGCTCAAAATCAACCAACATATTTTCATACCATGGAAAATGAAATTGTGATGACAGAGGTATCTCAACTAGAGGGCAAGAGGGTGATGAGGAAATGGACCTAAAATATTTGGATCTAAAAGCAATTGTTGTTGAATGGAAAGGAAGAGATCTCTTAGCTGTCTTGTAGCATCAAGTTAAATTCTTAAAAGTGCAATGCTCAAGGTCAAAATCCAACCAACTTCCATCGGTGTAGGTACTCCACCCCTCGTTAAGTGTTGGAATAAATTTACAAAACCCTAAAGAGATACCTATGCCAACTAAAGAAGGAACATTTAGAGGTCGTTGTAGTATCAAGTAGATCTCGCTGGAAATAGGAGAAATGCTAATAAATTTTGGCAAAATCACTTTGATGATGGAGGTGTTTGCCTCTGTAAATGCTCCTCAGTGAAAATTGTATCATGGAATTTGTGGGGCCGCAGCTGCAAGGGCAAACAAAGGCTCCTAAAAAGTAGAATCAATATCGACCAACTAGTCATCATTATGCTCCAAGAGTTTAAGTGCAACAATGGAGAATATCCTTAATCATCTCACAATGTTGGGCATGCTCTCAAAGCATTGCCATAGATGCCAATGTGCAAGTTGGAGGGTTAGTTATCATATGGAATCTAAACAAAGTGTAGCTTAGGGATTTTTGGGTGGCCCCATGAATCCCGACTATGTTGATTTTTTAGTGCAATTAGGGTTAGCACAATATTTCTAAATTTCTAATAATTACTTTTGATGTAGATCTTCTTTTAACTTGTTCCAATATATCATTCAACATTTATAATTCAGAAATTTAATAATAAAGAACAATAGAACATTAGAACATTAGAACAATAGAGATCACAATGCACAAAAGAGAGACAAGATTTACCCTTGAAAAACCCACTACGGGGAAAAACATAGCAACCATTTCAATAGAGAAATTCTTCTTGTTCAGTGAGAGACACATCTAGACCTATGGTCAAACGTGGTTTTCTCGTCCAAGTCAACTCACCCAAATTTGATCCTGTACTTCGTTCTTGATTCCACACTTCATTGCAATACTAGTTGACCTAGAATTTATGCCCTGCAACAGTTGCCCTGGTAACCCAGAAAATTTCACCTGCTGCAATAGTTTCCACAAAAACTGCAAATCACAAAGAGAGATTCCTTCAGAGATGCGAGTTGCTACAGAGAGATAAGAGGGAGAGGTAGATCTCAGAACCACCGATTGAAGGCTCAACAATGATATTTATAACAAAAATTAAAGAGATTAAAATCTCATATTAAAATCTGGTATACAACAAATATTGGAGATATCTTCCAAGCCAAGAAGCAGTAGGAGGACAGAATGGCCAAGCTTTAGCAGTAAATAATACTAGAGGGAAAGACAGAGTATCTTGCATCAGTTGGAGCGAAGAAATTAAGAGGAGATTATGTGGAGAAAAATATGGAACAAAAAATACAGTGATCATATTCTTATGGAGGAGCAAATCAAAGCCTCTAATTTTCTAGAAGGGTCTTCAATATGGAGTTGGGCATGCGAGGAAAAATAGTTGGTGCAAGAGCACTGCCTCTAGGAAGTTTCGAATGGCAGAACAACGCAGTTCTGGGAATATTTGTGGCATTTATATCCTATACTAGTTTCCCAACCAAAATTACATAATCTTCACACCTTTATGAAATCTTTTCTTTTACATAATCTTCACACCTTTATGAAATCTTTTCTTTTCACGCTATTGGCCGATAATTAGGAAGGCCCCTCTTAAGAGACACACAATCATATTTGGAAATCACCTGAAAAGTGGCAGATAGTACCGACTTCCCTAAATTACGAGCATCTCAAGGACATTTTCATGTAACGTCGTATAACTCCTTTAAAGAAATCAAATCAACCTCAATAGGGCTATAAGTTGTGGGGATCGTTTTCAATGCAAGAGGCCTATGACATTGAAACAAGCTATAACCAAATCTCGAGATTGCAACTTTGGTCATGGATATGGCATCAAAATTTATTGCCAAAAGTGGCTCAGTTTCTCTGGCTTCTTGCACACAAAGAAACCTTAACTAGGGACAAACTTCTCTCCAAAGGTTATGAAGGAGCCTCTCTATGTTTCAATAAACTAGTGAGCTCTTATTCAACTACTGTCCCATCGTGGAGGAGTTATGGCATCGAGCTGTTGACCTCTTGAGGAAAACCAATAGGGATTCCAGTAGCATCATCAACACTATCGAATCTAGGAGCGTCTCTCCCTTCTCTAATTGCATTCTCAACAGAGCATGGTCTCTTGTTCCGGGTTTCTTCCTCTAGACCATTTGGCCAAAATGCAATAGACGTATTTTTCATCACTTTTTCAAACCCTAATCTTGTTTTATGGTCCATCCTCCTCAAATACCTCTCGTTAACTATCCTTATCTCCAATTAAACCACTTTGAACTAGGAAGGCAATGATTTTGAACCTCTCAATCTGTAATATTCCTAATTAGCATTGCTAATTGGAATATTTCATTTTTGTTTAATTTTGCCGCTTTAGCTAAAAATAATAAATGAAGTGAGAAATAAGAGGGGTCATCTCACTTTATAAAATAAAGTGCTTTCCTAGTTGATTGACGTTGTAACTTAAAGGGGTGGCCTTGGGGGTCCACACGTGTATGAGGGGAGGCCTCACGCTGACCCAAGGTTAACTGCGCAGGCCAAGGAGAGTGAAGGACGCAGTCAAGGTTTTGGAGGGAGTTTAGCACTATAAAAGGTGGGGTTCTCACCTCATTTTGGCATTGTTGATTTGATATTGATATTGAGAGCTAGACTTCTGTCTACTTCAGCACGCCGGTTGTTTAGTCGGTCTGCAGCACTGTTTAGTGCAAACTGAGTGTCTCCGGTCGGAGATCTCACCCTTGGCTCTGGGGAACTTCGAGTGCCTGCTCGAGCAAGGTTTTTCCTTCAGTTTCAGTGGTGATTTGCAGTGATTTTCTGGTGGACGTTTTGCAGAGGAGTTGCCCCTCTTTGTGACTGCGCAGTCTAGGAGAGAGGACGCAGTCCCAGCTAGGGAGGACGCAGTTATTGTGAGTAGGGTTGTTGTGTGGGGATTTGGCAGTGATTCAGCGTTTTCCAGCCCTGAGGAGTTTTGCTATTCCATCCGGAGGGTTGCAGGTGGATTCAGCCCTTTTTCCCAACGTTTTCTTGGGCTTCTGCGCTGTCACTGGGAGAGACAGCGTTTTCTCTGGAGAGGGTTTATTTGGTGCATTTTCGGAGGTGGAGCATTTGCTTCACGATTTCTGGGTTTTGTCCGGAGGGTTGAGATCAGCTAGCCTTCCAGTTTTCAGCCCATTCCAGTGAGGGGATCAACCCCTAGTTCCAGTACATTGCAGCAGCAGTTTTCTACGGCAGTTTTCCCAGCCAGCTAGGACGCAGTCCCTACCGCAGCCATTTCTTATTCTGAGAGGGTCTCCACTTGCCTAGGGCAAGGATAGGTGCACTCATTCTGATTATCTTTGTACCCATATGCATGTATTCTCAGATTAATAAAATGGCTTAGTGTTCTGGCATTTCATGTGTATTTGTTCCATATTCTGGTTCCGGCATTTTGTTCTATATATCTGTTTGTTGTATTTATGTGTATTACTGGTTATCTCCCGTTGGGGATATTACACAATCCAGGGAATAATACCTTTTTCTCTCTTGCTACTATTCTTGTGTCAAGTTGTTCGATCCATTGGGCGAGTCCTTTGCCAAGCTTTGTAAAATTGAATTTCGATGGTGGCTCCAAGGGCAACCCTTGGTAGGTAGGCTTCGAAGGAGTTTTCTCTTTAGAATTAGGTGAGATTTTGTCCATATGGAGGAATCCAGGATATACCAGACTCAACACCAACAATGCAATTGAATTGTTTGTACTGGACTTTGGATTAAGGCATGCCCTCATTAGGAACTTGTCCATACTATTCATAGAGGCAGACTCTCAACTAGTTATATTTCTTATCTTAAAGCTCCTTAACGGTTCTTCATCTCATCAAATTGCCCGAAGCTGGTGTACAAGAATGTCTATACCGCATTGCGCTTCTCTCTCCTCAAATTACTGTGGTACTTCCCTCTCATATTAGAAGATAAGGCGACAAGTTGGCAGACCGACTAGCTAATGAATGTTGTGAAATCCCCTTTCCCCTCCTCAACTTCTTTACTCGTTTCCAAGTTGAAGGATGGTTGTGTCTGTCTTGCCAAACAGGATTATCCATCGTCGATTGGGATGTCCCCTCATTCTCTCGACAATTAATGTGGATAGGAGGCCAAGACAATTGACATGTTAACGTTTGGCCATGCATAAAGGGCTCTCGTTGAAACGGGGGCCATTGTGTAATGAACAAAGTTCGTGTATGCAACAATAATATTTAGAATACTTCAAAGACAAAGACATCCATTGTAGGACAAGTAATTGCATATTGAATATTATATAAAAGAATTGATGAGATGTTTACAAAGAGGGTGAGGGCCTGCTTATATACCCTAGGAAGATACCTCTTCACCAATGGTCATGTCCTTAGGGACATACCTTTTCATTAATTAATTACTAGTTAATTAATCATTATTTATTGTTATTATTGTTTACATTATTTGTATTATTATATCTATATTTTATTCATAACATTGCCTTTCTCTTAAAAAAGCTTTGTTCTCAAAGATTACTGATGAAAAGACTTGATCTCTTTTTATGTTTTAAATGTCTTCTCGTCTCAGAATTGTCATCTTCATTGATACAAGGCGATATGATCCTTTGAGTGATAAATAAAATTGTAGGATTAAGAATGGGTCTGACCATCCTAGATTAATCCTCTGTGGTATCTTTTGATTACTGGGATTATGAACGAATTGTTACCATAGGACTGGATTCTGCAAACTTCTGTATTACTTGGAGCATAAATTGGTTGTTTATTTTCTGAATGGTTTAAATATATAGACTGACTTAGTTATCTGTTCTTATGGTTCATATGTCGATGTAGAGTTCTTCGGGTTGGATTTTCCCTTATCATGTGTGTGGAAATTTCAATATTTACTTCAGGTACTGTTGTTGTTCAGTTGGTTATGGAATCATCGCTTGGAATTTCCATTGTTTGAACTGCAACATTTGAATATGTTTTAACTTCTAATGGTTTCTCATCTTCTTGAGTTATGATATTGATTGGATTGGTATTTGTTCCTTTATCTTCAACTTGGATTGTACAACTCGAGACGTCAATACTTCTTGAGTAACTTGTTCTAACTTGTCATTTAGTGACCTCTTGTAAGTTGTCACTTTTAAGCTTCTTTATTTGCGTAAGAAGGTTTTGGTTATGATTCCTTGGACGTAAAAGTTCTTCATTTTCTGAATCATTGACTTTGTCCTTAGTATCCTTCTCTTTATCTTTTATATTTTTGATTTGTTCTAATAACCTTTGATTTAGGGTTTAAGCGCAATTTTTCTTGTTCCTTTTCTGATAGATTCTTGTTGAATTTCTTCTCGAGACATTCATTTTCTCCTTCTAATTTTTTTCTTATATCTTTGGACTTCTTGACCTTCTCAAGTAATTTTTTATTATGGTCCCTTAGACGCCAAATTTCAAACTTGCTAGTTTATTGCTGTAGTTACTTATCAGGTTTGACCACAACGATGATCTGAGTGATTTGGCTACTAGTGTAGCAACCAGGTTCTTAGATGGGAGATTACTTTTTGAAGATGCATCAATCTGGTGAGGTGGTTCTCCACAACCAATGGTGTATCAAAGAGAAGATCTTGTGGTTTAGAATTATTGATGCCCATACCTGATGCTTGAGAGAAATGATGTAGAACTTGAAGGATGCTCTCGGCTTCTTGAATCGTTGGAACGCCCATGTTCGTGGTATCATCTACGAATTGTTGATTGGTAATGCGAAGGTCTTCCCCAAAGAGTTGGAGCCTTTTGATTCTTTGTTGTGCCACTGTAGCTTTGAATGCTCGCCCCAAGCCTTTGGTAGCAAGGAAGAAAAGGAAGGGGAATATGGGGTCGCCTTGGAGAATACCATTGGTTGGGGAGAATGGGTAGGAAGGTGATTCATTAAGAAGAATGGAAGAGAAAGTTGAGCATATGAGGGCTTTGATCTAGTGCAACTGAAAGCTGAAAGGATTTGAAAAAGGTAGGACCAATTTAGCTTGTTGAACACCTTTGAAAGGTCCAACTTGAGGAACATACTCGGCTTTTTAGTGAGTTTTAGAGAGTGGATTACTTGTGGCACTATGATGTTGTCTAGGATTTGTCTGCCTTCAACATAGCCAGTTTGTTCTAGTGAGATTAGAAAGGGGAGAAGGGGCTAAGCCAATTGGTAATAAATTTCATAATCACCTTGTTGACCACATTGCAAAGGGAAAATTTTGTAATCACCTTGTAGACCACATTGCAAAGGGAAATGGGCCTAAATCCACAAGGCTCCTTCGCATTTTCCCTTTCGAGTACTAGTGTGATAAAAGTCACATTTAGGGCGAGGAGAATAATATGAGATTTGCGGGATTCTTAAACAACCGCTTAAAGATCCTTTCCAACAATTGTCTAGTAGGTCTGGAAGAATTCTATGGTAAAGCCATCGGGGCCCAATACCTTGTTCTTTGGCATGGTCTTTATCACTGCTTCGACTTTCTCTATTGAGATGGCTTGCATCAGAGCTTTGTTTTGATCTTGGGAGACAAGCAAAGGGATATGTTGAATGGTTCGTTGAATGGCTTCTTCCCTCTATATGTTAGGCTCTGAGAGAAGGATTTTATACAAGTGCACTAGTTGCTGTTCCATTTCCTTGTGGTCATGGAGTTTGACTCCAACACTATTATTTAGGGAGGATATGGATTGTGGTGCCTGTGTTGCAACGTTGAGTTATGAAAGAAGGTTGTATTTCTTTCTCGCTCAATCCTTAATTTTTGTCGCTAGAGAATCTCCTATTACTTTCGTTTCTCCTCCAGTTGAATGAGGATTGTGGCTTCTTGAATTAATTCCTTTGATTTTCCCTGTTGGATAGCCTCTAATTGAATTGCCTCCATTGGGCTTCTAGAGTCATCTTTGCTTGATGAATGTGGCCAAAATCTTCCAAATTCCATTTTTTGATTTGATATTTTACATGCCTGAGTTTATGCCACAAGCAATAAATTGGATTTCCTTCCAGGCCTTCAAACTCTTCCCACCATCAGTTAATTTTTTCTAAGAATGGAGGATTTAGAAGCCAAAACCATTCAAATTGGAATGAGATTGAAGTTTTCTGCGAGTGATCAGATGAGATTGAAGTTGTTTCCAAGGATCCAATGGGCAAGATGCTATGTATAAAAAAATAATAATACATTGTTACGTAATAATGAATAAATGTAACAATTATCTAAAGGGGCACGATCGAAGATCATGACCCCTCGTTAAAAGGAATACAAGGATATATTTAAGCTGGGTCCTATGTAAAAATCAACATTATTCAACAATTCAAGACTCATTATATATATATATATATTTTATTTATTTATTTATTTATTGCATATATATTTGTTCGTAATATCTAGTATCAAACCCTGTGTTTTCAAAAAGCATGGTATTGAAAATATAGGACTAAAGAAAAAGAAATAACAACATTAATTTTACCGTTGGTGGTTTACATGCTTGTGGTTTTAGTAAACCTTTGGCCCATGGTATATTCTATCATATAGGAAAAAAGTATTTACAGAGATAATTTCTTTTTACAGTGGTAACTTTTTCTAAATAAAATAAAAAATTAAAAAAGGAAGTTAATTTAGTATAATATATAATTAAAAGTTAGTATAGTAATTAAAAGTTAGTATATACTATATAGTATAGTTACTTAGTGTAATAATAATTAATAGTTAATGTAGTAAAGTAGTATGGTTAATAATTAATAGTTAATATATATTATTTATTAAATAGTTAATAAGAATTAGTAGTTAATATTATTAATTAATTCAATTGATAAATATAATATAGTTATAATGATATTAGCATATATATTAAGACGTAAAAGATATATAAAACGATTAAAAAAATAAAGGAATTTGGTACTAAAAAATAAAGTCCAATACAAAATGTTTCTGAAACCTTCAATTCACCTAACTTGCCTCACATACCAAACCCCCAACTAAATGTACCTCAGTCTTTGCCTAATACTCCAACACTTAACATGCCTCACATACCAAACCCACAACTAAATGTACTTTGCCTAATATTCCAAACACACAGTTAATTATACGTAATCATGGGATGATGATCTAGAGCCAATACCAACCTTAGACAACCAATTTTCACATATCCTCACCGAGAAAAATTGGAGTTGTCAAAAATCGACAAGAACTAAAAAACAAGGTGTGGCTTGTTTCAACAAGGCATAAGAATATTTCAAGATCTATGGCATTTATAATGAGTATGAGAAGATCAGATATGCACCCATGCAACTGGAAGGAGATGCATACAACTGGTACATGGGGTGGAAAAAGTAAGCATATGCAATAAGTTGGAACAAATTTAAGGATGAATGCTTTAAACGATTTCAGAGCATCAAAGGAGGGCTTTTTCACTGAACTCACCAGGTTGGAATGAGGAACTGTGGATGAATTCACATGTGAATGGGAAGCACTGGTTACTAGAGTACTTGGATTATCAACAAAGCGTTTGTTTCGATCTCATATCACCGGGTTAAAAACCCATGTTTTGAACACTGCGATTTTTTCGCAAAAAAGATTTTATCGGCGATTTTTTGAAATTGAAAAAATCACCAAAAAATCGCGATCCGTACGGAAAAAATCGTTGCCTCTCTAAACAGCAAGTTTTAAAAGTGCGATTTTCATTTTTCTTTTCTCATTTTTGTAGTGAGAGGTTTTGCAGGTTTTCTCATTTGTGTCAAGTTGTTTTGCGGTAACAATTGTGGTTGCAGGTTGGCAAGCTCATTTAAAGCCTCACTAGTCATCAATCAAGGCCATTGGGCCTAGTGGTTTGACCGTCTAGACTCTATCCCTCCTCTCATCACTGTTTCATCTATAATTCTGAAGTACATTATTGACAGTGGTATGTTAATGGCATAAATACACCTATAGCAACCATAAATTCATTAATTATTCTGTTACGGAAATAAACATTGATCTTGTGATTACATTGGTGTCATACAAGTGAATTTTGGAGGACTGTTTGATGAATGTCATGGTCTGATATATCACCTACAACTACAATATGTCACCTACAACAATGATACAAGTACATAACAGTGGCATAAAACTAATTAACAAATCATCTCATATCATTGGGAAAGCATTTCCATTTGTTGGGCTTGCTCATTGCTTGGTGTCTCTTGTGTTTTGGGAGGATTTTTGTATCTTTCATTTCATTGCCATCACTTGCACCCATTGCACTCTTGCATGCATGAGCATTTACTATTAGCAATCTGATCTAGGTGATAAGGTAAATGTGCTCTCATTCAGTCAATTTCCTCAATAAGAAGATAAAGGCTCTAATATGATTCAGTTGGATTAAATTGGCATTTCTTACACAGGCTTAACTTGCTGCTCCAATAAGTCTGCTCTTTCTCTTCTAATGTCATTAACATCAATCTAAAGAGTAACATTGTTGAGTAGTTGTTCGTTATCAAGTTTTGCTATCTCTCTTTCATTATCAAGTTTTGTATATGACATTATGACTCATGATATGAGATACATTATTATATTTTTTGTTGATATTTTGAGGCTGAGTTGACTCTTGAGACTCGGGACTTAGTATTCAGGACATGATTCAGTTTTATGTGTGATGTAGCGCTAGACATGATATTACACATCTTATATATTAGTTTTTTTTTCATATTTATGTGTTAATGCATTTATTTTATGCTGTGGATGCTTTAGATATTAAAAAAATTGAAAAAAAATGAATATTTTTGTATGTGCCAATTTTTTCCCGTTTTTTACTGATTTTTTCCTGATTTTTACAATTTTTTCCGATTTTTTCCCCTCGCCGATTTAATCCCAATCGCGATTTTCAAAACATTGTTAAAAACACAAATCCAGAACTAGCTAAAGCTACATGATATTACAACTATGGAAGATGAAATTCACAAAGCAAAACCTGCAGAAAAGAAGTTGGAAAGATTGTCACTACAAAGATTTGATAAGGCTTAATCAAGGTGGGAAATTCCCCAAACTACTGAAGTATATAAATACAAAATATGTTCCACCACATTTAAGAGGAGGAAAATCCAATCTAGAAGTCCAAATATTAAAAGAGGGCAATTGCAAACAGTGTGGCGGAAAATGGACCCCATGCATAAATGATTTAAAGGGAGTAATACCAAAAATTTATATAAATGTGAAGCAAAGGCTGATTTAAACAATTGATGATTCTCGACATTAATGCTAAAAGGGAATATAAAAAAGAACAATGTAATGGTCCTAATAGATACAGGATACAGTCATAATTTTGTTGATGCAAATCTCAGAAAAAGTTTGAATCTTTTCACATATCCAATGTGCCTAACATGAAAGTGATGGTAGCGGATGGAAAGAAAATTGTAGAAATAGGAAAACACCATAAACATAAATTGTAGATTTTGAACTACAATCTAGAATCTAGAATCCCTGTTTTACACCGTACCTCTTGGAGGCGTGGATGTGGTCCTCGGTGTCCAATGGCTACAAACTTTTGGCACCTACTTTTCCCACCATCAAAAACAATTTTTAAAATTTTGATGGCAAGGAGAAGAATCAAATTGTATCATACCATCAGATGGTGAAGTTGGTTTGTAAAGGAGCATCAACATATATAATACAATGCCATCAAATGGAAATATTGGCCTCAAAATTAGTTAGCGATGAACCACCTGAGAATTTGAGGTTGGAGATTAGCTATTTGTTAAGCTTCAACTTTACAAACAATTATCCTTGAAGCAGCAAGGAAAGAACAAAGTTGCACTAAAGTTCTATGGACCATATTAGATTAACAAAAAGATCAGCCAAGTAGCATATAGTTTGAGCCTCCCTGACAAAAGCCACATTCACAATGTTTTTCCATGTTTCTTGCCTCAAGAGTATACTAGGTAAGCACCAAGCAGCACAGACAACACTCCAAAACCAGAATTTCGTTTCAGATCCAGGAGGTATCTTTATCACCAAAGAAAAGAAATTACGATCACGAGTAATCAAAGAATATCTTATTAAGTGGAAGAATCTATCGAAAGAAGAAGCCTCTTGGGAGACAATTTTTTTTCGTCAACATCCCTTGATCCCTATGCTTTTGACAATAAGGCATTTCTTCTGAGGAGAAGGCAATGCTATGCATAAAAAAGTAATAATACATTATTACATAATAATAAATAAATGTAATAATTATCTAAAGGGGCATGATCAAAGATCATGGCCCCTTGTTAAAAGGCACCGAAGGCTCTATTTAAGTCCGGTTTAGGATGATTTGATGATTTGACAAGCCTGGATCTGCCAAATCATTTGCCATAGAATGCATTGACCCTAAAGTCTTGCGAAGAGAAAAATTGTAGAAAAACTTTGGCTGTCATCTCAGTGTCTCACATATTCTTCAAGGAATCAAGGAGATCCTCATATCTATACGTCTTTGAGCCCATAATCTGTTACTAAAGGCAAACTCAGAGTGAAGTCATGAGACATTGAGTCATCCTTCTTGCAATGATCTCCAAAATTGTGCTGACAAGAAAACCTAGGTCATTGACCCTATATAGGCTTAGTCCTATGAGGAAAACGACGTCCATTTTACCCTTAAGTCGTATCCACCAATCAAACAATAATACATTGATTGACAAAGCTTGCCTGAGGCAACTCTAGACTGAGGTAGGAGAAATTGCAGAACCATGTGGTGCCATCAAACATTGGTCAATGAATAGCTTGGGCTACACCCATGCTGAACTATGCTGTGGTGACTAATCCCTTGACACTTCTGACTTCAATCCCCAAGGCAAAGGTTGGAAAATCAGATGTTGAATCTTCAATTGTGAAAAAGCAACTGATAGTGGAATTGAATGTTAGATGGACCAACACCTCATTGACCGCTTGTGTGAACTTGTTGGACGTTAATAAAATTATCGTATCTACTCTTTGTAACTATTTTCTGTTCTTGTAAAAACACTTTGATCTCAAAAAACAGATGAGCACTCCCATAAATATGTATTTTATAATTGTAACATCAGGAGATTTGGTCAAATGCGATTTCCCTTCATCACTTTTCTAATAAAGTGTTTAATCCAATGGAGTATACAGATGTATAATTGGCAATCCCCTCTTATCCTTGCATACTTGCAAGTTGATCTTTGTTTACTTGTATGCGAGTATTTTGTATGTTGTTACTGTTTTCATATTAATATGTATCATAGTGGAAAATTGGGTACAAATTCCTCTTAACATCAAGAAATTGATGAGGGTTAGTCCCTCATTCCTATTGGAATTAAGTCTAGTTATGTATTATGTCTGTATTTTATATTCTTTGTACGTGATATATTTTATTTCATTAGCTCTTTGTAAATATTTCTTAGGTGGCTTGGTCGAAGATGCTAACTCTCCATTCTTGATCTTTTTTTTCCTCCTTGTATGTGAGTTTTTCAATGGATCTTTTTAGAAGAGTGACAACTTTGTAATTGGTCTCAACCATGAAGTTGCTACAGAATAAAATATCAGCTCAGTAAGATTATGACTATCCTGGTATGGTAAGATATTGAAAAGCCCCAATCATGAAAATGTCAGTGACTTTTATTGTTTATGAGTGACATATTGCAATTATTATCGTGCATTAATTATGTGAGAGGCTGCTTGATTCAAGATGAGAGAAGTGGCTGCTGGCTTTCCTGTTTATATGTCTATTCCACTTGTCATCTAGGTTGGCCTGATCATGGGTTGTGGTTACATATCGCAATGTGCATGTATGTGACTTAAAATATATACATGTACTAGTAGCATGTCGTAATATCCCCGGAAGGGAAATAGATAAATAATACAAGCATAATGGTACATAGAAAATACAATAATAGAACAGGTGCACATAACTAGCAAAATGCTGTAATGCGCTATTTATTAATCTCGAGAATATAATGAAAATGCAATGATATCTAATAGATAAGACTTATTCTGCTTTCCAGCAAGCAGTGAACTTTTAAAAGACAGAAATGGCTGCTACAAGAACGGCATCCCAGTCATGAAATCATTAAACTGGCTTCCATTGAATGGATCGAAACTAGGGGCCGATCCCCGCTGAATGATGTCAGCACCTGATCACCGTACTCACCACTCCTAAGAATTTTAAAACCGTATCAAGAACGGTCAGCCTCCGAAAATCACCAAAGAACCCTCCTCAAGGAATTACGCTGCCTCTGCAAGGCTCAGCGCTGATGCCAAATGGTAATAGCGGTGTCAGTGCCTCAAACTCCTCAGGAAACCTCCTCCTGGCAAAGACTGATTCTCCACACCGGATATCAACTGAAACTCCTGCAGAAAATCCTGCAATGGAACACCTCCAACTAGAACTGCGTCCTCTCTCCCAAAGACTGCGCAGTCACAAGAGAAGCCTAGCTCCTCAGCCAAACCAACCAAATCTCCCGCTAAAGACTGAATGTAAAACCTTGCCTGAGCAGGCACTCGAAGTCCCTCGGGGCTAAGGGCGAGATCTCCGACCGGAGACACTCAACGCACTAAACAGTGCTGCAGACAGGCTAAACAACGAGCGTGCTTAAGAAGACAAAATTTCTAGCTCCAATATCATCAACAACAAGAATGCCAAATGAGATGGCTTTCCCACCTTTTATAACGCTGACCCTTCTCCAAAACCCTAACGTGGTCTCCCTCTCCTCCACGTGCTCCTCATCAAACTGCGCAGAAGCTCCTAGAGGCTACGTGGGCCCCCTCCTCTGCGTGGTGTTGGACCCCCAAGGCTCCCCATAAGTTATGACGTTGTGCTACTAGGGAAACACTTTATTTTATTTAAGTGAGTTAGACCCCCTCCTCTCACTTTTTATTTATTAATAAACTATAGACAGCAAAACTATACAAAATCGAATATTCCAATTAGCTGTGGCTAATTAGGAATATTACAGTCTCCCCCGGCAAAACGTTGCTTGCCCTCAAGCAACTGAAGTGATGGATGCTGCAGTATCTTCTCATTCTCCCAAGTGGCATCCTCATCCGGCAAATTCTTCCACCTTACCAAGAATTCCCGGACCGTCCTGCTCCGCAGCTGCCTCTCCCTGGTATCAGTAATAACCTCTGGCTGCAACACCAGATGCCCCTCATCATCCGTGGGTGGTAGCTCATCCGTGACTGTCACCTGCTGTCCCAATGCCTTTTTCAGGCATGATACGTGAAAAATGTTATGAATCTTGCTGCCTGGGGGCAGCTCTAACTCATATGCAACCTGACCAATCTTGCGTAACACCCTGTACGGCCCATAAAAGCGAGGCTTCAGCTTCTCAGCCCCTTTCTGCTTAAGTGACGACTGCCGATATGGCTGTAATCGTAGGTAGATTAAGTCTCCTACCTCAAACTGTCTCTCTATCCGATGTCTATCAGCATACAACTTCTGCTGATTCTGCGCTGTGGCCATGTTATCCTTGAGAGCTCGGAGGATGTCTTGACTCTCTTGGATCCAAATCTTGGCTCTCGGAGCCCTGCTAACACCAAACATCACGTCCGCAAAAGATAAAGGATGATACCCATACAAAGCATAGAACGGTGACATACCAATGGTCATGTGATGCATCGTGTTGTAGCAATACTCTCCCAGATGCAGCCACTTCAGCCATGCTCGCTGCTGTCCACTGACATAGTTACGCAAGTAGCCCTCTAGCCACTTGTTAACTATCTCCGTCTGCCCATCCGTCTGTGGGTGATAACTAGTGCTCGGTGTCAACTCTGTCCCCACTAGCCGGAAAAGCTCCTGCCAGAATCCACCCATGAAGCGGCTGTCCCTGTCACTGATAATGGTCTTAGGTAGACCATGCAGCCTGAAAATCTCCCTGAAGAACAGCTCGGTCACCTGTGCTGTTGTGTAGTGCACGAATATGGCGAAAAAATGCGCATACTTCGTCAGTCGATCAACGACGACAAAGATGCAATCCTTGCCCTACACCATGGGCAACCCTGTGATGAAGTCCATCGATATGCTCTCCCATTTCCCCTCTGAAATGGGAAGAGGCTGCAACAACCCTGCGGGATGGCTCATCTCTCCCTTGTTCCTCTGACAAACATCGCACTCCCTGACATGCTGGAGTACGTCCGCCTTGAGGCCCTTCCGTGAGAACATCTCTCTAATGGCCCTGTAGGTTTTGGTAAACCCCTGATGGCCAGTCAATGGAGAATCATGAGATGCATGGAGTATCTTCTTCTTAAGCTGAGATCCCTCAGTCAAGAAGATCCTGTCCCTGTAGTAGATAATCTCATCAACCACCCTGTACCTGTCATCTGCTACCTATCCATCCAACACCTCACATGCAAACCTGTCCTTGGAGTACTCCACTAACAGTCGAGCCCTCCAATCTGTATCCAAGCTCATAAGTGATAACGTGGCCGGTCTACGTGAAAGGGCATCTGCTACCACGTTATTCTTGCCTTTGACGTACTCAATGTCAAAGTCATACGCTTGGATCTTACTGATCCACTTCTGCTGCCTCTCTTGCAACTGCTTCTGCTCCAGAAAGAACCTGAGGTTGTTGTGATCGGATCTCACCCTGAATCTGCTGCCCACTAAATACTGCCGGTATTTGGCCAATGCATGCATAATGGCCAGCATCTCCTTGTCGTATATGGAATACAACCTCTCATGCGGAAGGAGCTTCCGGCTCTCAAAAGCTATAGGGTGACCACCCTGCATCAATACTGCACCAATCCCCTCTCCTGACGCATCGCACTCCAAGACAAATGGCTGTGTGAAATCCGGCAATGCAAGCACGGGGCAGCTACTCATCACCTCCTTGAGCCTTTCAAAGCCCCGTTGTGCTGTATCTGACCAATTGAATGCCCCCTTCTTTGTCAAATCTGTGAGGGGTGCAGCGAGCTGTGAGAAACCCTTGACGAACTTCTTGTAGTATGTGCAAATGCCAATGAATCCTCGAAGCTCGGTCACGTTCCTCGGCTCTGGCCAATCTTTGATGGCCCGGATCTTCTCCTTGTTGACTCTCACCTCGTCCACTCCTATGATATGTTCCAAGTACAACATCTCCGTCAACCCAAACTCACATTTGGAGAGCTTGGCATAAAACTGCTGCTCCTCCAAGATGCGTAATACTGCCTCAATATGTTGGAGATGCTCCTCCCATGTCCTGCTGTATATGAGTATGTCATCGAAGAAAACCAATACAAACTTTCTCAGATGACTGCGGAAGATATGGTTCATGCACGACTGAAAGGTGGCGGGTGCATTGGTCACCCCGAAAAGCATAACCAGAAACTCGAAGTGCCCATAATGACACCTGAAGGCGGTCTTGGGAATGCCCTGTTCCCTCACACGAATCTGATGGTACCCAGAGCTCAAATCAATCTTTGAGAAGAACCGTGCTCCTCTCAACTCGTCCATTAACTCATCGATCCTGGGAATGGGGTACCTGTTCTTCAGGGTCTTCTTGTTCAGAGCCCTGTAATCAATGCACATCCGCAATGTGCCGTCCTTCTTCTTCACCAACACCACGGAAGAAGCAAAAGGACTCGTGCTCGGCCGAATGTGCCCAAGGGCCAGCAACTCCTAAATAGCTCGCTCAATCTCATCCCGATAAGCCTTGGGGTGCCTATAGGGTGTGGTGGTCACTGCCTGTATACCCTACTCAAGCTCAATGGTATACTCAAACCCCCGATCCGGTGGCTGCCCTGGCGGAATATCCTCGAATACTATGGCGTACTTGTCAAGGATGGTCTGTACCTCTGGGTGCACTGCCTGTCCCGTAGTCGCTGCCTCTGATGCTCGCAGCTCTACTGCCCACTCTATATCTCCCTTACGGAAGGTTGCCTCCATCCAATGAGCCGAAATAGTCTGAGGCGGATATGTGTGCTGTCCTCGAATCTTCTCGTGCCTCCCCGTCTTGGGATCATCCCACTCCATCTCTAGGGCCTTCCAATCCGTCGTGACCTTCCCTAGAGTGATAAGCCACTGAACACCCAGTATCATGTTGGTGTTCGGAATGTTGACCACAAAAAAGTGATCTGTCTGGACTGAAAATCCATCGAAGCTCTCAGTCTGGACTCTGTATACCTCTCCGCTCAACCATCTGTGCATCGATGAAGTTGTGGCTTGCCCCACTATCTACCAAAATTGAAACTCGCTGGCCACGCACTGTCCCTCGTACACGCAGCGTCAAGTACTTGGGGACTTCTCGCAATGCTGCTAGGGCTCCTCCAGTAGGTGCAAATGACGCACCACCTGCTGGCGGTGGTGGAGGTGGCAAATTATCCTGCATTGCATGACAATCTCCTGCCTCCACATCATCCTCCTCATCCTCTTCTTTGCCGCTCTTGGAGAAAACCTCAATGAAATGTGCTTTCCCTGCAGCACATCTATGTACTGGTGCCCATGGCTCCTGGCAGGTGAAGCACAACCGCTTCTTCTTCAACTCCCTCCTGGCCTCATCATCAACCTGCGCCCGTCCGGGATTCCCCTTGGGAGGCGGAATCCTCACGTCCTTCCCCTTAGGCTGGAAAGCGTGTCTCTGGGGATAAGGTGTCCGAGTCCTGGGTAAGACATCTTGTAAATCTCGGGTCCTGCTGATGGCATCCTGAAATGTAGCTGGTCTAGTCGACCTGACTAGGCCACGAAGTGGCTCTGCTAATCCATCCACAAACATGTAGATCATCCGGGCTGCGGATAGATCTGGCACCATCACTGAAACCCTCAAGAAATCCGAAATGTAAGTCTCTGGGCTCCCAGTCTGCTTGAGCCTCGTCAGCTCAACAAAGTGCTGCTCCGGATCCCTCCGGTCAAAACGCTCTATCACCCTCCTGGTAAACTCGGCATATGTCGTCACTGTAGAATGCCCGAGTGTCGTCATCCCATGAAACCACCAGTCCTGGGCCTCACCATCCAAATGTAATTTTGCCACCTTAATGGCCTCTGTCTCCGACATCTGATTAAGCTGGAAATAGATGTCCAACTTTTCCGCCCAAGACTTTGCCGAACTGTTTGATGAACCATCAAACGTGGGTAACTGAAATCTGCTAGCTGCGCGGTGGTTGTCTCCATCATGATGATGCCGGTGCCCTCTGTGATGATCGCGAGGTCTACCGTCACGCTGGAGCTGAACAAAGTCTCTGAACGAGATAGAATCTCTGAACTCCTGCTCGTATGCCCGGTACTCTGCAAAATAGGTGCCCATCTGGCTAGGCTCAGGCTCTGTCTCCTGCTGTGCTCCTGCCCCTGTGTCCTCTCCTAGGAAGGTGGGCATAGTGGATCGCGTGGGTGCATGCGATGCCACAAGGGGGGTAATCTCGCGCTCCGACATATGGTGAGATGTGCCCGATCCCTCACCAATTTGAAAACCCCTTGGGGTTTCATGCTGCCTGATCTCTATCGCAGCGACCCTCTGCCCCATCGTCTCCATCTGTCTCGACAGATCCTGTACCGTTTTGAGGAGCGTTTCCCTATATCTCCTCGCATCCTCATCATTTGCCATAGGACCCTGCTGCTCTGCGTCCACCACAGGCTGCTCTTGCTTGGTATCTGTCACCGGCTGCTCCTGATTTGTGTCCACCACACGAACACAGTCTCCCTCTTCGTAGGTGTTCTCCAACCTACGCTCAATGTCTCTGTATTTCCTACCTCTGTAACAGATGTAGGGTTTATCCTTCGGTGTCATAAGCTGCTAGCTCCACAGGTTGAGCCAGAATTATGCTTTGATACCACTGTAATATCCTGGAAGGGAAATAGACAGCAATACAAGCATACGACAATATAGAAAATGGCAGAAATAGAACATAAAGCACATACTCATAAAAATGCCGGGAATGCTAAGCCATTTTATTAATCTGAGAATATAATGAAATACAATGGATAATCAGAATGATAGCACCTATTCTTGCTCAAAGCAAGTGAAGAACTCTCTCAGAAAGATAGGGAATGGCTGCTACAAGAAACTGCGTCCCAGCTGCTAGAAAACTACCGTAAAACTGCTGCTGCTGGAATGGACTGAAACTAGGGGCTGATCCCCTTGCCGGAATGAGCTGAAAATCTGCAGATCACCTGTACTCACCACCCCGGACAAAACCCAGAAACTAGTATCCGGCAGTCGACCTCAAAATCCCCGCAAAGAACCCTCCTCAAAAATTCAGCCCCGCCCTCACCAAGGCTCGGGGCGCCATTGCCAAATGGTAATAAGCGGTGTCGGTGCCTCGACTCCCTCGGGGAAACCTCCTCACGGCAAGCACGGGGATTCTCCCTGTGGATATCCGTGAAACTCTATGACGAGAAAATCCTGCAACGGAACACCTCCAACTAGAACTGCGTCCTCTCTCCCAAAGACTGCGCAGTCACAAGAGAAGCCCAGCTCCTCAGCCAAACAACCAACCAAATCTCCCGCTAAAGACTGAAGGAAAAACCTTGCCCGAGCAGGCACTCGAAGTCCCCCGGGGCTAAGGGCGAGATCTCCGACCGGAGACACTCAACACACTAAACAGTGCTGCAGACAGGCTAAACAGCCAGCGTGCTCAAGAAGACAAAATGTCTAGCTCCAATATCATCAACAACAAGAATGCCAAATGAGATGGCTTTCCCACCTTTTATAACGCTGGCCCTTCTCCAAAACCCTAACATGGTCTCCCTCTCCTCCACGTGCTCCTCATCAAACTGCGCAGAAGCTCCTAGAGGCTACGTGGGCCCCCTCCTCTGCGTGGTGTTGGACCCCCAAGGCTCCCCATAAGTTATGACGTTGTGCTGCTAGGGAAACACTTTATTTTATTTAAGTGAGTTAGACCCCCTCCTCTCACTTTTTATTTATTAATAAACTATAGATGGCAAAACTATACAAAATCGAATATTCCAATTAGCTGTGGCTAATTAGGAATATTACACATGCATAAGTATGGACTGACAACCTTGTATTGGATCGTAACATAATAATTTATTTTTTGGTTCGCTTTTGTTATGAAAATATATTTTCTTTTCTTGGCAATAAGACTGGTCTCTGCATTTTGTTGTCTTGTTCTTTCCATTATCATTCTTACGAAGGTCGTAACATTGTCTGTGGCTACATTTATATTGTAATTTTGGTGACCATGGCTCACCATACTACATAGTTAACCTGTGGTTCTTCTGTTTTCCTGCTAAATCATGATTGATAGGCAACCCTAGTTTATGGTATTAAACATAATTATTCACCTTGGCATTCCTTATCGGTTTCTGTGTACAATTACTTGGATATGGATGCATTACTATGTTGTATAGAAAGCGGACAACTTGGTGAATATCCTAAAACAGCTCACAAGTCACAACTACTACCAGTGCTAGTTTTTGCTTAAAGATTACTATTTTAAAAACTAAAATCATTTAGTTATCATTGATCAACCAAGATCGTTGTGGCGGAGATCATTTCAGCCCTCAAAGGTCACAGGTATATTGATCTTAAGCATGCTGGAAAGATATTATAGCATAACAAACAGCCTAGTAATCTGTTCAACTGTTCAATATCTTTCTTCTGGCATGGATCAGCATGCAATATAACATATAGGATTTGATAAGTGATGTGCACTGAATATAACATCTTGATGTATATTATATTATTATTATGGTGTTGGAACTTGGTACTAGCAGTAATATGATCGGACTAAACTGTTGTAACATTTTCCTAGTACAAACATATGAACTGTGTGATTAGTATAGCCTATCTGTTTTAATTAATTGAAGTCTACAATGGGTTTCCCAAACCAAACTAGCTATTGGAATATTTTTATGATGGTAATTTATGCTGACTTTAGCTTTCTCTTGTATTGTACCCCAGGCACACCCATGGTTTAGAGGAATTCAGTGGGACAAATTGTATGAGATGGAAGCTGCATTCAAACCTGTTGTCAATGGGGAGTTAGATACCCAAAACTTCGAGAAATATGATGAGGTAAGGTTAAGTTGGTTTTTTTCATTTTTTAATGTTTCATATTTTACTTCAAAATCAAATCAATTCATCATAGAACAGAAAATTTAGATCACATGAACAGAAACAGTTTTTTTGACGTTTATTAAACTGCTACATTTTCTATAACGTTAACTAGGTTAGCTTGGTATCTATTTTTTCATCAATTGTTCAATTGTAGTTCATGGATGTGGATACAAAAGAATATTCTGCTATATGTTTACTACACGCCCAAGCAATGCAATATAAGATAAGATAATTTTATTACTGTCCAATGATGATCACAAAAGTAGGTCAACGGGATTGAAGGACATATCCTAAACAAGTACAATGTGGGAGTGCAAATGGTAACTCCTAGAAAATGCCAAAGCTAAAACTAGGATAAAATGAAGTAAAGAAGGATACAACAATAGGGCAACCTCAAGAACATGTATATAACTGGATCAAAGGCCCCTGGTGATGTAGAAGATTAAGTGAATAAGGCCAGGGCTGGAGGATGATGATGTCAAGAGTGCCTGAGTTTGATAGCCGATGACAATGGGGCTGATAGTGGCACTGGCTTGTTATCAAAGACCTATGGATCCAATGAGATGCCAGTTTGTACAATCTTGGGGTAGGCACGAGGGATACTTGTAATATCCCCAGTTTTGGTTTCCCTTATGATGTGGTCATTATGGACTTCTGAGGTTGGTGACAGCCAGCTCACATGAGCGAGATTACATTATCAGTGGGCCCAGAGGGTTTTGGAGGAGTTTTTTGGGGTCCGACAGGGTTTACTTGATATATTTCATCATTAGGGCCAGTTACGCACAGTTTGTTCTTGGTTCTGTAACCTATTGCATTCCCATGATTCCCGTAAAATGGGGTTTTAATCAAATAAATTTTAATTATATACGCTAAAGGTGTTATTTGGAGCAGATTATTTGGAGAAACACCTTAGTGTAATAACTCGTTGGAACTAGGATGAATAGATCTACATGATGGGATGGTGAAAAGTGACTCAGTGCCGGAGAAAGCATGGAAACAGATTAATCATTTTCCTGGATTAAAATGACTTTAATTTGTCACTTAATTAAATAGAAGAGGGGAAAACTAAAAGTGCTTAATTGGAGAAAAAGACCAAAAGGGGAAAAGTGACTTAAAATAAAATAAAAGAGTCCATTAAATAAAATAAAAGGGAGATTCTTTTAGATTAGAAATAAAATAATAAAGTACAAGTGCTTCTAGAAGGTTGGAGAGAGATCCATGATCTTTAAAAGAGGGTAGAGAATCATTGGGGGCATCTTGGATTTGGTATATTCTCTTGTGAAGTTCTGAGAACTTGGTTTTCACTGTTAAGGCTTAGAGAGCCCTAGGATGAAAACCTTTGGGTTACTTGGTGTGTTGGACGAAACCCCAACTCACTACCATGGAGAGATTTCATTCAGAAATCTCATAGAGCTTCATTGACATCGGTTGGTGAGCAGATCTGTGGATTGGAGTGGGGATCACCCAGATCTCCAATTTGGAATTCATTTCTAGTTGCAGTTTCGGGAGGTCAAAGCAGTATTGCAGCCGAAATTCTTGGAGGCCATATTGTTTATTTTGGGGCGGGTTTTCAGCGATTATCAACCTTTTAGATATCTTCCTGTTGTTTTCACAGGTTCCATGTAATATCATATTCCAATTAATATAATAAGATTGAGTTTTTCCAAGTTGCTGCTATTTCTCGTGTGTATTTTGTGTTGCTGCATTTCTGGGTTTCACATTGCAAAATTGATTTATTGTTTATTGGGTTTTCTTGCTCAATTTTTGCAAAAGTTCCATGGTATTATTTAAGTCTCTGGCAAATTTACTTGCATAAATTTTCTGAAGAATTCTGAAGGGAAGATTTACTGCAATTTCTAGAAAATAATTAAAAAGATTATCACAATACTTCTAGCATCCAAGGCCGAAGGAAGGAAGCTCTCGATTAGTTTCTGTCTGTTACACTGGGGCTGGGGAGCCTATTTTTGTATGATGTAGATAATTTATTTTTAATATATAAATCTCATATCTTTCATATATATTTTTTCAAAATAATTAATTCTAATGGTCATTGTTTCTTATATTTATAGTAATTCTATATTCCTATACTTTTCTTCTTTACAAATGTTAAATAGATATATCTTGTTTTCTTTTGTCTGGGAAAAAATCTTAGTTTCTTTTCAGACATTGAAAGGAAATCACATATTACATATGCTTCCAGCATTCATGTATTCCCTTTTAAGACTTTTAGCATAACTGCTCTTGATATATCACTGGCATCCTCCATAATTACAAAAAGGGAATAGAAATCTTAACTGTCCTATAGTAAGTCTCATCTAGCTCTAAAACTGTATGAATTTATTTACATCATTACGTATTAAACAATTAGAGAAATTCTCCTTTTAATGACAGCCCTGTCTAACAAGCTTCAACACAATTAGAATCAGTGAAAGATGGAATGGGGCCAATCAAGCATCATAGATAGAGCACATTACTGCTGGTAGTGATTCTCCAACCTTGGCTTCAATCGTCACCCGCATCCCCTTCTCCACCTGCAAACTGTATTTGGAAAGAGAATCCACTACTGTGTCTTGTTTTTGCTACACATCGTATATGTGACTTATGTAAAGACCTCTTCAACTGTTTTCAGCTGATTGTAGATCTGAGCAAGTACAAGGTTTTATGACTGTTGTGGAATCTCTTAGTTTTTGTAGCTTTTCAACATTGTATTCTTGAAGTTTGAGCAACAATTTCAGGATCATCGGCTTAGTATAGCTATTTGAACCTGAGCACAATCCAGTCTTGAATTTAATGAAACGGGTTTCAGATAGATGCAGTACCCCTCTAGTGCCAGAGGGGTGGATCACCTTGCTTGGCATCATCAAAATATCCCCACGAGCCGGTATTTCCAATTGGCACCTCTGATATGTCTTATATTTTCGACCTTTACTGAGATTCTCCAAAACTCGAGAAGAGAAAATCCGGACCAGATCTAAAATTCTGGTTATTCCTGGAACTTTTGGGAAAAAAAGAACATATATGACACTAAGTTGAAGCCCAAAATTCACTTTTATGAGAAGAACGGGAGTGGAAAATGATAGAGGGAGAAGAACCGAAGGAAACAACAAATGTTCTAGAACAAGGAATAGGTATTAGATCAGATGTTCAGAACAAAAATGTAGAAGATCAACAAACTGGTAAAGTAGACTGCCAAAAAATTAATCTAACCTGAGTTGAACATTGAAATGTAGGAATTGGATGGTAATCATATATAGCAGAGTTTCTAGATAGCTGAACCTCCAGGCAGTAACCAAATGCCAAGCCCAAAGTAACTTACGTCTCTTACAGCAAACCAATTCTTTTAAGAGTCTTCTACTGCATTCCCTTGCCATAAGTCCTTACCTCCAGTCATAATCTCAGTATCTGACCAGACCATTCTTGTAAAAGGGCATAACAAAAGATGAATAATGGTCTCCTGATCCTATTTCCAGAGTGCAAATTTACCAGCCTTTGCCTACTCCTTTGCAGTGCTTCGTAATTCAAAACATTATCATTCAATGCATTGCTAGCCACATAAAGGTGCACACATGTTTTCATTGGGGTCCTAATCTTCCAAGGGTTTCCACCACCAGATGGGATTCCCTTGTTTGTTTCTTGCAAACATTGCCCTGTAACCATTTTTGCAGTGTACATTCCTAAAATTGGGTTTTTAGTCCACATCAGTCATCATCCTCCTCTCTAACCCTGATCAGACTTCTGATCATGGGTTTGTCACAATAGATCAAGGGTGGCACAATAGGTCAAACAAGTTGCCAAGCTGTTCAGAATTCATTGGCCTGCCCTGGAACGGCAGCTGTCTGTAAAGAGCAGCCTTCCAAGTAATATGGGAGGGGTGATACTGACTACACATGGTAAATCAAGTTCTAGACTGGAATTCTATGATTTGGAATTTAGAGTTTTTATTGTGTTATACAGAGATTGTTTGTACTGAATTCTTGTACATGCATAGCTATTTGTTTGATTCTTTTAGATACTGACAGTTCGTGATCAGATCAAATATACAATAATCCCCTTTTTTGAGATTTTGAATGATCCATATTCTTGTATTAGTGCAACAGGTACTATATTTAATAATTAATAAAATAAAGAGCAGGTTGATATTGCAATAGTTCAACTGTGGTCTTGCTGAATACCTAGTATTTACATTCTGTATGTAGTTGCAATTAATTCCTATAATGCGGAATTGTTAGATAAAGTTGAATTGTCCTATAGAAAATCAGTATCATCAAAATGTCAGAGGCTTGTATGATGATTTAACATCTGCTCCTTCTTTTTCGTTTTCATAGGTTGGGCCTCCGCAGCTGGTGCCATCAAGATCTGGACCTTGGCGTAAGGTAGGTTGTTTCCTTGGATTCATGGCCTTTGAGCAAATGTATTTTGTGTTAAGTATGTCACAGAAGATTTTCCATAACTTGTGTAAATGAAACAGTTTGTATTCTAGCATGTTATTAATAGTGACAAGTGTGTAGGTCAATTTTCTCATAGTCATGTCCATGTTACTCATATTATGACAACTAATTGCTAATAGAGGATAGGATAGTTGGGTGTTAAAGCATAGCATCACATGATCTTTTCGCTCTAAAAGGATGTTATAAACTTGACAGATGATAGAAGTAGATGAGCAGGGGATTGAGCAATAATAAAGAAAGAATAATCTTCATTTCTAAAAAAAAGCAATTGCCAAAGTCTACTCGGTTAGAATCAGTTGATGGAAATTTCATTGAAAGTTGAGTTAACAAGCACAACTTTATTTCAAAGAAATATTTTTGTAATTTTGTACATGAATCACACAAATCCTTTTGATGTAAAGGGATTGAGCCAGAAACTAGTGACAAGGAAGGCAATCATTTACCAAATAGGATATCAACATTTGCTAGTGATTTGGTTTGGCTATAATTTAAGCATTACAGGTTTATAGATTAGAAAGCATTACAGATTTATATGGCTATAATTCAATATACATCTTTTATACTCTTTAGTTCTTTTGTTTTACAGAGGAAAATATCTGTAAATATATGATGTATTTTTCAACAAAAACGATGAAATTTGATTAAGCTCATATCACAGAACGGATGGTAAAGCATGCATCTTCCTGCAAATTCATGGCTCTCAGAATTTATGCATAATACATATGCATTTTCCTGTGAACTCATGGCTCTCGGAATCTATGCATTTGGGTTTTATGAGCTAGAAGCATTTTGGAATTGTTATGCTGCAGTACTATAGCCTTCGTATGTTTGAGCCCAGATTTTCATTTGCCCTCTACTAGTGAGTTCCAATGAATTTTCATTTGGACATGAATATGCTTTTGGTTAAATTACAAGAGCAGTTGATTGGGTAAGCAAATGTTTGAAAGGTCTCATCCATTGTTCTCTTTGAATTTGCATGCCACTTGCCACCTATTTGAGTTTGAAATTTATGATCGTGCTATATGTAGCTCAATGGGTTATTGCAACGCAATTATCATGTTCATGTTACATTTAAGAATGAGTATCATCTTCCATTACTAGCGTTCATCTTTACAGATAGGTAAAATCTCCCTTGCTAGAAACACATGCTTTGTTTAAAAGATTCATGAGATTTAAAGAGCAACATTTCAAGATTGTCATCAGAAAACAATTGAGGAAGGTCTTGACCTAGAGACATAAAAAATGTTGATAGAAAAATCGGCGAACCGTGGCAAGCATAAAAAAAGACAAAATACCATATATATATATATATATATATAAAGATTAGGATTAAACTAACAAGAACATTAAATAATCACATTGCTACATAAATATGAAACAAACATTGATATATAAAATGCCAAATGATATAACAAGTATTCATCGTCGATATTAACTCTCAATAGTTTGACATTCAAGACTCAAAACTATATACAAAAGTACATCAAATGTATAATAAATGTATCTCATCATCATGACTCGCCTACAATGATTTCTCTAGCAGCTAGCTACCAACTCCCTTTACCCTTTCTATGGGAAAAGGTAATGGCTCGTACTTTCATAGAGGAAGGGATGTATGTGGCTGGAGACAGATGGGCATTGGTGGGTGTCCCACTCTTTGTAGAAAGTTGTGTTGAGGTTTCCGCATTTACCTCCTCACTCTTAGTCTTCATTCTCTCTTTCCTTCTACTCATCCCCATGTAATCACTTAGGTGCCCCCTCCACAGTGGTTTTTTGTTTCCACCCTCCTCCATAGGGTGTGGGCATCATCCATAATCTCCATCACCCACAGAAATTATAATTATGCATTATGTTCTTCTTTAGGCGTGCTTTATGATGTTCTTGGGAAGTGTTGAAAAAGGACCAAGGAGGTGTTTCCTAGTGTTTTTTGCTAAGCCAAGCAAAACAAGTGAAACCACCTTTTTAGTGTAACTTTTTGAGATCATTAAAGTCATGTAACTTTTTAGTCACTTCATGAGGTCTAAAAGTACATTTTACTTTTATAATATTAAAGTGACTTTACGAGGCAAAAGTTACAAGGTACAACAAGATATTAAAGTGACTAGAAGGAGTCATTAATGATTGGGGAGACATGAAGGGGGGTCAATGCCAGATTAGATCTCCACGCTTGATCAAGAGAAGCTGAAATCTAATCTCAGCCCTTGTTCTTAGGAAGAGGTCTTCTCATCCTTATGGAGACTAAAAAGGGGAATAAGGCAAATAGAGGATATTATTCTTCATGTGTAGATTTGTAGAAGAGGAGAGGAGAAGCTTAAGCAGAAGTCTGAGATAGCAAGCACTTGCAGCTAGGAGAGACCATACAACACACACAAACTGAAGGTACAAGAGGTACAACAACTTGAAAATTGTGGAGAAGAAAACACAAATTTCAAGGGAGTCAGGACGCATTTATTGCTGGTCTAATAGTGCAAATTTCGAGGAGGAAATTGTCAGACTGAGGCATGAATTTCAAGGGCAGAAAGTTCAGTCTGAGGCATGTATTTTGAGGGCAGAAAAGTATGACTGTTGGCACGACATTTGAGGGACAAAAGTGCTGATTAGTGGCACAAAATGCGAGGCAGAGAAGTCTAGACAGTGGCACAAATTTCAAGGGCAGAAGTGCTGAACAATGGCATGAAATTCGAGGCAGAGAAGTCTGGAATGCGACATAAATTTCTAGACAGGAGCATGGTTTTCAAGGAGCTGGCCTGAATTTCTAGGAGGGAGATAAGTACCCCTGTTATCTAATTAATGCTGTAAAATTCTTTGAGAAAAAAAGCAAATAAAAATCCTCTCCCTACTTGTTTCCCCTTCGGGGTTTTTCGAGTGTCTAAATTTTTTCATGCTTGTGAAATTTATTAGCTGATTTGTGAAAAAGTAGTGGTAGCTTATAGTGTTTCAATTGCATTTATATTCAAGTTTAAATCTCAACAATGAACAATGGGGTTTGGGCATTAAACTTGATGTGTGAAACAACTTGAAACTGGGTGGGGCTACATGAAACACCCACTAGCACACCCGAGGGTTTCTGTCCTGGAGCTACCAATGAAGTAGAAAAACAAGTTCTCAACCTCTCATACAAGAAGAAATATCAAATCCAAGATGTCCTCTAATGGCCTCCTCCTCTTTTATAAATCTGATGGACCCCTCTAGAACCTCCAATTTTATTATTATTTTAATCACGGAGCACTTTTCCCTCTTTTATTTCAATTAAAATATTCTTTTTAATGTGGATAAATGGTAAATTGGTCACCATGCCTCCTTAGGTCACTGGAAATCACTTCTAACCATCCCGTCTTGTAGATTTTCTTGCTCCGGTTCCAACGAGCTATTACACTAGCGTGTTTAGCCAAGTATTGCTCTCGAAATGCCATCTTAAGCGTAATTAATTGAGTTAGACCCATTAATAACTCTGATTTTTGAAAGTTGTCGGAATGCAACGAAATGAAAGAAAAACTATGGGGATGATGGAATATACCAAGCGAATGCCATCAGACTTCATAAAAACTCCTCAAAACCGTTCCAAAAGCCCTTGGGCCCGCTGAGGACACCAACCTACACCTGTGACCTGTGTGCCCCCAGTTGTGAAAGTCCATCTTATCCATGCCATAAGGAACACATAAAAAGGAACATTACAAACCCTCTCGCCCCAAGATTGCTTGATCTCTAGCAATCCAAGCCTGTGGACTAGTTTGGTGGCCCAATGTAATTGACACCCAATGCCCAGATCCCATACAAACCACTGGGTGATGGTTTGCCTCTGTGTCAACCCACCATGAATAGACCCCTCAATGCCCAGATCCCAAACTAATCTTTGACTGAACTTATCATACCCCAATCTTCCTAGATCCCAATGTCACCAAGAACAAGTTTCAATGCTCCTGTTGTGCTATAACTCCAACCATGAGTGCTGCTCCATCCACCGCGTACCAACTCATTACCTCTTGCTAGTCTAACTTTCGGCATAGACCACTATGATGATGCAGGCCTAGTGCAAATAGTACGATGATGAACTGTCGGCCTACATCCCTCTGCCAACTGAAACATGCAATATCCCTTACATCTAAGGGCTCCCAATGTGCTACGTCCCTGAATAAAAACACCGCTTTATCAATAGGATACCAACTCATGATTTCCCGCCAGTTTAAGGCATGGACACTGGTGTAAGGAGACAGTCTGCTATGTTGATGTTGGTCCATGCTCAACTCATGCTGCTCTATCTGGTCAATCGACAATATCCACTAAGGGAACCCTGCGTCTCTCCCTACAATGGGTACAAGTGGCCAAACTGTCGTACACGCCTTGTTTATGTATTCCTGGAGAGGGTTGCTGCCTGGAAACACTGTAGCTCTGTTGGCTGCCACTGCACTTATCTGCACCTCATCAGTGTGTAGGCCCAAAGATGGGTGCACCACCATCTCGAGAAGATCCTCTCTCATATGTCGGAAGCTCCATGCTTCTCTGGTCTACTAACCTCCTGCAAAATAGACTATAGCACATTCTGACGACAAGTGTCTGCTAGCACTACAACCATGCTAGCTATCTACACACTTGTATGCCCCTCATCAATGGCTGGTTCCAAGGGTGTCTGCATATCCTCCTCCATCATGGGCTCAACATGAGCCACCAAATGACTCTCCAAAGATGGCCTATCATGCACATTGTGCTCCACTATGTGTTGCTCATGCTGAATGGGAACAAGCTGTTGCTTATCAATCTCCTCTACCAAACATGGCTATATATCTGAGTCGCTGTCAACAAATCCTCCTGATTTTTCATGCTCCTCAAGGGTGTTCTCATGCACACTAATGGATCCATCGTCAGTAGAAGAATTCCTCTCATCCTTTATTATCAAAAGAGTAGACTTGTTCTACTTGACGCAATTCAAGAATTTTTGAGTCATGCCCCTCTTTGTGATCATGTGGCACTTAAACTTTTCTACTTTATTATCGGTTGGCACTTAAACTTTTCCCTGTCGAATAATAAACGCGACCTCAATAACTAGTGATTATGTAGACCACTGCCTATGATACTTTGCCACCTTCTATGTCCCCCGTTAGCACTTCTTCTATTACACTGAATTAGGGTATATGCTCTGTAGATGAAAGTGATCCTATGTGCATGCCATCCCTTGAGTCGATCTCGTCACATGTTATGCGCCACAAACATTCGACAACCTAGTAGTGACCACTAGTAGTGACCATGCCCCTCTCTACCAATAGGAAACTCCAAAAAAAATCCCGACTCAATACTAAGAAAACTATTTATGTGGAATCTTGTCCCGACTCCACACGTTCAATGCTCCGGTGTTAATGTTGCTTGGCTCCGCATCACACTTCCCGCACAGGCAATTGGAGTTGTATCTAAAACACGAGTGTAATTTTCTGACTTGTCAGAGAGTGTAGCGACCATACACACATTCTCTAAGCTGATGAATGCGCTCAAGCGCTCGATCACGCCTTAAGATTCATTAAGCGCCTAGGCTTTGAGGTGCAAAATGCCACGCTAAGCCACTTGACACAGGGACATGGGACACACAGGACACAAAAATTTGAGTTTCCGACATGGGCACGTTGACCCCCCAGAACTGACACGTTATATATTATTTTATTAATATATATATTATAAATTAATACTAAATAGATATTACTTACAAATTCTCATTCGTGATACAAATTCAGACATAGATCTAGATTCTACCTTGTAAATTTAAAATTTGTAAGTTTTACAAAGTAACATTATGCATACAAATACAATTGTGATAGATTCATGAATGATCGAATAAGAGAAAGACAAGAAACTGCAATTTTTTCATTAAGTCATCAAAATCAAAATGTGTTACATAGGTAGTAGCAATTCCAATGGCAAATAAAAATAGAAAATACAAAACAAATACAAGCCTCAAAGTATTAGGTAGCTCATAACTCATGAGTCATCAATCATCATCACCAAAATCAACATCACTGTCATGGTCACCACCGCTCTCCTCTGCTGCATCCTCCTCCTCTGTATCCAATGTCATCTCTGCATCTGTTGCTATGGAGGATGACCCCTCAATAGTATCACCATCATCAAAAGTGACAAGCTCCAGCACTAGGTCATTAAGATCCAAGTTGGCCAATGCCAACTCAACACTGTTGTCCAAACCCATATCATCAGGAAAGACATCCCGCATCTTTGTCTTTCCCTTCAACCACTTATCCCTCTGCCTGTAAATAAGACAAATGTTGGTGTGCACATACACCATTGTCTCTGCCTTGGACTGCTCAAGCTTGCTCTTCTTGACACTATATAGATTTTCATATGTGCTCCAATTCCTATCACAACAAGAGGATGGAGTCTCCTAAGAGAGGAGCCCCATGGCTAGTTGCTGTAGAGGAGGGCTTGTTGCCCCATGAGTTGCCCGCCAAGAATAGGGCTTCTTAGCACCCCTATCTTTAATCACATCATAGCTTGCAAATCGCCCAATGCTAGTGGAAAATTCTGCAAAGGCATCCTCCACCTCATCAAGGGATGCTCTATCCTTAAAAATCCAGCTCAATGAATCCTTCCTCCCCCGTGAAATTTCACCATCCATGTGAGGAGGGAATTTGCGGGAATGTCCACCATTCAACCACTCATGGCTATAGTATTTTGGGTTCAATGAGTGAGCCAAACAATGCAAAGGTGAGCAATTCTTGTCCCATCTGCAGACGAGAATATCTTGTATGGTGGTGAAGAAGGCCTCTGATGATGTGTCATATCGGGGTACTCACTCTGTAAATTAATGGTCCTCACAGACTCAATCATGGAATCCCATCCCTCATAAATCTCTCCTAGGATAGGTAGGTGTGTATCTACAAATCGTAGCAAAGTAATGATAGGGTCCATGATTTTAATAGTGAGATCTACCCTCTCCCACAAAGCATCATCTAACACTGTGTCCTTCACTCTTTTTGAGGCTGCTTGATGTGTCTTTCTCCAGAAATACCAAAACTCTGAAATAACCATGGCCCCAAGAGTGGTCTTGACCTCCCTTAACCTCTTCAGCATGATGAATGAAGAGCCAAACTGTGTATCTACAATTTTCAACAATGATAGATGGGTGTGCTCTAGAACACGCTAGATGTGATGTCTGACACTGAGATGACAACAGGGGTGTTGAATGCTCTATTGGAGGAATGGGGAAGCTTCACTTCTAGTCTATATGGGAAGAAAGAAGCCACTCCATTCCATGATTTATGGTCTCTATGTAAAATAGAGGAAACAAGACTAAAGGCCAAAGCTGATACAGGATCAAGTGAAGAGAATCATGCCTTTGCAGCCTCATACAGGAAGAAAGGAAGATTCGGAAAATTTGGCCCTCAAAATAAAAGAAGAAATATGGACAACGTGCGATGCTCTTTGGATGTGATGAACTTGGACATTATAAAAGAGATTTTCCTAAATCTGGAAATGTCAATAGGAAAAAGGAAGAAGCTCATGTCACGTATGAAAGAGAAGAACCTGACACTAAAAGATTTAAGAAAGAGGAAGCAAGAGATCTCTATTATGATTGAGATCATCTTTCTCTTTAAAGTGATCTTTGATTGTTTGTAAAAAAAAAATTGTATGATAGTAATGTACATTAAGAAGCATGGAAGAAGCTCTCAGTGTAATAGCTTTTGGAAAACCTCCCTACTCAAGTAAAGCAGTCATTAGATCAAGGATACAAAGCTTTGAGATGTGTTGACATATTGATGAAGCAGGTCAATATTCAAGAGAAACCCCTACAGGATGACTCAAGGAAAAATAGGTATGAGGTATGCATACTTATATGCTAACATTGATGCTGCGAAGTCGTGTCATATGGTTGCAGGTAATGAACTTTTGTATTTAGAAGTATGATCCATAAAAGAGTATCTCTCAGTGCATGGACAAATGAAATCAATATAATATGTCCTCATGGTATATGAGGTGGCTGTTGAAAGTTCCTGGGAATGGAAAATGTGTAGAAAGGAAGAGATCATGAAATGCAACCATGTCTTGAGGCAGGTATCGTTCAAAAGCCAAGTAGATGTGACTAGAAGATCTCCTGGGAAGATATGTAGACTTTGACATAAGTCTGGAAACCCTTAGCAAAAACATATCATTAGGAAATGTGTCAATCTATGTGAAGGATACCAATGTCTACAAGATGTCATGGTGAAAGATCATCACTAAGGTAACTTTCGTTCTAAAAGTTAATATGAATATGTTTATCTGGATGAATCTGTGTAGGGTTGCTAATCATGAGAAAGGATGTATGATCCTTGGAAATAATTCGAAGGAAAGCAACATGGCATAACAATGAACCAGATAAAGGAAGTCTGATGAATCACTCTCTGATAGTTGACATGACTCAGGATGAAAGTGATGAATGATCTGTGCCCTATGAAGTTAAAAGTTGGAGATTCCTCAATATCGAAATCCATGACATCAAGATCATGAATTCTTCATGAGCAGCTGGGTGTCTCACCATTGTTGTTGGAGGTCCCTGGTTAAGAGGGAGCTTGATGGTAAGTTTCTTACTTGGAAGAAACTTGGTAATTCCTAAGGATGAGCTTAGGTACATTCTTTGTATAAGAATGAGTACATTCCCTTGTGGAATAGGTCCTCCCTGGTTGAGAGGGAGAGATAGACACATCATTCTGGTTTTGGGAAGATAGAATGGAGGATTGGGTAATCATCTAGCATTCAATACTCTTTGAGAATGTGTTAGGGCATTCAAGATAAGAGTAGTTGGGGACCGATATTCTTTGAGGGCTAGCTACCCAAGATAAGAATAGTCCAAGAAGGTCATACTTTGGGAACACTCAAGTGGAGTATGTACCTTGGAGAGACAATGACAAAGGTGTCTATAAGTCATGTGTCTCGCCAGCATTGAAGCCCATTGTCTTGTTGAAGAGATGGCGCTGTTAGTCAAGGCCTTGCACTAGTACAATGCTGGTTGATATGATGCTATACAGATGCGATTACCAATCTGATTTTTCTTATGATTTTCTTTAGTTTGAAAATGATCATGTAACTATATGAATACCTCCCTAGTTAAGAGGGAGTGTTGTAAAATGTAACTAGGTCGGTCTTCATGATGACTATGTAATTATGAAAAGAAGAAGACATTGATAATAAAAATGTATTTTTGTCTCATGGGTTTCATGAGCAATATTTTATGTAGATAGACTTCTTCTTGATGTCTATTAGGTTCATGTCTTCTAAGTATAAATAGGATTAAGTGTCAAAGTCATGAAGGATCTAGTTCAGATAGATATGCTCGAAGACCTTATAAAGAAGCTCTCAACAGCCCTCCAAAAGTGTTGGAAGACAAGCTCAAAATATGGCAGAAACAACCTTCAAACAATCTTGGAATATATGTGAAGTAATACCTCATAAAAAGTCAGAGAAGATAAACTTCAAGTCGGCCTAAATTGAAGTAATAATGTCGGCCTAAGTATCAAGATGAATGGTTGGCCTAATAGCTGATCTGTCTCCTATATATATGTATATACTGCGGCTCATTTGGTGAAAAGAATCACGGTCAAGTCTGAGGTGGACAGCGTTGGAGAAAGAACAGAATTTGTGGACAAGTTTGAGGTTGGACAGCGTGGAAGGAGGAGCAACTAATGCGGATTGGTCTGAGGTTGGATAACGTTTAAGAGAGAAGATCTAAGGACAGAATTGATTGCGGATTAGTCTGAGTTTGTACAGCGTTAAAAGGAGCAGATCTAAGGAGAAGAATAGAATGCGGATTGAAGGAATAAGACTGCGGAAGTAATTGAAGGCTACAGTTTGCGGAATCAATTGAAGGTATAGATTGTGGAAGTGATTAAAGGCTACATACTGCGGAAGTGATTAAGGAGACAGATTGCTGAAAGTACTGTTTGCGGATAGGTGCAATAAGATATAGAATTGGTGCAGCAGATTAAATTACTTGAGGAAAGAATTCAAAGTACAGCGATCTAAAGGTAATAGAAAGTTAGGAAGGTAATCAGAGATTTACCTCCCTAACCACATTGTAAGATATTCAGTTACAAATCAATTCTTTCTCTACATTTGAATAAGTACTTTGATAATTAACTTGATGAAGTATTAACTAAGAGAACACATAAGCAAGCTCACAAGTAATTATCAAGAAGAGAATTTTTGTATTAATCACAAACCCTACAAATTGTCAACATTGAAGCCTGCCAAATTCTATTACATACCTGATGATAAATTTTTAGATGATTCCTCTCCAATGTGTTATTCCTCTTACATAGATTTTGCTTTTGGATGAATGCTCCCAAAACTTATTATTCCATTCTTTGGACAAATCGAGCTTTTGTTGTGTTCTAATTTTAGCAATGAAATCAATTGAACTTATATTCCTATCCGGAGTTTTTATTTTTGAACTAATGCTTGATGCTAAATTATAAGCCTTTGGGGTTCAAACCTGGGTCATTAACGTGGCAACACACCATCCCAACTAGTACACCCTAGTGTGACGGACTGTCTATCCAGTGTTATGTTTTCAGTTACATCCTTGTGCCATTTGGTAGTATTAGCTGCAATATTTGTTGTGCCAATTCCTCTGGTTGTAATTGTGATTCTGGTTGTAGTGATATTTTAAATTTTCTTTCACTTGCAGCTTAGATGCAACTATGTTCTTCATGGCAACAATGCTGCCAGTTGTAAGATTCCAATATGAAGAGTGGATAGTAGTCATAGTATCAAGTTGTTTCAAGTGATAGAAATTTGATAGGCTATAAATGGCTCTATGTAATACTAAAGATTCATGGAATAGTCATTGTTTTCTATTGGGATGATGTAGGCAATGTTGGCATATCAAAGTTTACTAAGTGCTATTTTAAAAAGAAATAAATTTGTCAACATAATAATGTTAAGGTTTTTTATGATGTTATATACTAGCATGTTGATTTTTGATGCTATTAACACCAAGGCTTACTTTTCTACAGATGTTAACATCGAAGGACACACATTTTGTTGGTTATACTTATAAGGATCGTGACATGTTTAAAGCAATGCAAGGACCATCTGGTATGACACCAACCTTTGAATTTTAGAATGGTTATAGACATTGTTGACTGCATTTGATCAATTCTTTGCCATCAACTATTTATCAAATCTTTTGATGCTGTAGTTGTTCAAAGTGTTACATGAAGCAATAAAGAATATACAGTATGGAAGTACTAAAATTCTGCATAGAAATGGTGGATTCCAATGCTAGTCAATATAGCCACAAACAATTTCGAGTATTATATTTCATGGTTTATGATAAATCTAGACAAATTTGCATCAATAAAATCCTCATTCTAGTTCAGCAAAGTTGGGAATTCTAAC
This sequence comes from Pinus albicaulis, assembly GCA_034641835.2. Classification (NCBI taxonomy): domain Eukaryota; kingdom Viridiplantae; phylum Streptophyta; class Pinopsida; order Pinales; family Pinaceae; genus Pinus; species Pinus albicaulis. The sequence continues at coordinate 1,758,094,824 of CM076578.1, read as the reverse complement.
CCTCATGATAAATAAGCTAGCCAAAGATGCATAGTTATGTACTAGTCCTGTGTATGAGGAATAACCTCATGATAAATAAACTAGCCAAAGATGCATAGTTATGTACTATTCCAGTGTATGAGGAATAATATCAAATGGAGTATAAAAGAATATTGATGAGTGTACATGAAGGGAAAACCAGGGGGAAAAAGAGAAGACATGTGAAGTAGCTGCAACTATACATGTTGAACACACTCTTCATTAGTGTCAAAAAAAGATTACAAAGATACACAAATTGTAAGATGGTAATGCTAAACAGCTTGCAGTGCATGCATGACAAGTCATATCAAGTTTGCTCAATGATGACTCAAGAGATAATGCTAAAATTACAATGATAATTATAATCATAGTTGCTAGATCATAGATTAGTGTATTTTATATTTTTTAGGTCTCGCTGAGTCAACCTCCAGGCTTTGTTGAGTGTCGAATTGAATTTTGACCTTAAAAAATGAGTGAAGCATCAAGTTGGTTCTGGTGACTTAGGTGTAGACAAGCACTAATAGGTTTTTTCCCATCTGTACTGGCCTCTTGTGAAAGCTTTTCTTAGTTTTATTTTCCATATGTGGAACCAATCTTCACTATTATGGAATTCCAAGCGAGGGACAAGTTCCTAACTCTTCATTCATTTTAGGCTTAGGGTGCTCATATATTATGGGCATTTGATCTCACAGGTCAATTTTTTTTTATTTTTTATTTATTTTTTTTTATTTTATAATTTATTTTTATTTTGTTCGTTTTGTTGTTATATTTTGGTTGTAATTGTTATTATTATTAATTTTTTATATCTTATATATTATAAATTTTTAATTTATGAATTTTAATAATGTAGATACATTAGCTTCTGCTATGTCCTGTGTCGGGCATATCGACTTGTATAGACTTCTCAAATTCCCTTGGCAATCTAAGTCACCGTGTTCGGCGAACAAAATGCTTCTGGTTTGAAGTTTGCCAAACTTAAATGCATATTGAATAAATTCGTTTTGGTTCACCGAAAATAAACCCGAACTTGATTCCGAACGCGAACATAAAAAAAATCGCTTTAAATTTGTATAAATCCGGCTTATGTTTTGGTTTTTTGTCGGTTGATAATTAAAATAAATTAAAAATCGAAACCCTATGAACCCGATAGCACTCACAGTCTCCCATTCCATTCTCAACCCTTTTCGCCCGTGTCCACACTCCACCACTGAGCACCCTCAACCCCTGCCTCCTGTAAATCGAAAAGTTATCAAAATAAATGTCAAAGGAGCATTTTACCGAGTCAATTTGACAGCGCTTAATATGATGTGAGTGGGTTGTCATCACTTCACCAATGCTCTATGACACGTTACAACTCTTCGCTGTTGAAATTTGTAGTAAAGGACGGCTGCTATCTCCCAGCCTCCCGAATCTTGAATCAGCATATGCCATTTCGGGCTGATTTCTTCACAATATGTGGATGTATAAGTAGATGAATCTTTTATGCATTTCTTTAAACAGTAGATATAGTGAAGCTTGTTTAAACCAAAATCACTCCTTTCTGTCGAAAATGGTTGAAGTAAAGATTTATAATTTCAGAACAATATATTGTTGAATTTAATTTCTTACTGGAACTGTTTAAATTGCAAAATGATTCATGTCATCACGTTTTATGGAATAATATAATAGAATCTAGACAAAAAGAAAAGAAACATGAAAGTAAGGCATTTTTTTAATAAAAAAACCATATATTAATTAAAGATAGGAAAGCTTATTCTAGTTTAGTTTTAAAATAAAGCTTACAGTGAATATTCATAATTATTATCTAGGAAGAGGCAGATTTTCACTCCTTTTGTGCGTATGTTATTTTTATTTATATTTATAATTAATTTTAATTAATGAATCTATTTTTATAAAGTGCCCATGTCCTAACTCCGATTTGGAATGTTTCAAAATGGCCACCCAAAGCATTTCTCCTTGTATATGCTCAACCTTTCTTTCTTTATTGAATAAACATTTAGTTGAATAGCACAGGAGTGAATTGTTTCATCACAGTTGTACGACTGATCATAATCCTAATGCTAATCAACTAGTTGGCAGCTGATTTATTCATGAGCAGTTGGATGTGAATTGTTTCATCACAGTTGTACGACTGATCATAATCCTAATGCTAATCAACTAGCTGGCAGCTGATTTATTCATCGAGCAGTTGGACGTGAATTGTTTCATCACAGTTGTACGACTGATCATAATCCTAATGCTAATCAACTCCAACTGCCTCTCGTTAGGTAATTGAGTTTTGCTTGTCTACAAAACTGTCAGTGCGAATGGGTGCCAATGAACAAAAGTGACTAATTACATTGTTAGAGCAATTAATCTATTGTATGCACCGCCTATAGCAATCAATTTCTGAAATACACGTAAACTTCCTTGTAGAATGCGATTAGATGGCTTAGTACCCCAAGCCATCTTTAAACCACTGTTGAAGAGTACAAGGGAGGCAGAATCAAGAAAATCTGAAGGCCAAAATATTATCCATATCACTATTTTTTTCAGAGCTGAATTATATTTGAAGAGACAACCTTTTGAGAGGGAAAAATCACTATCTGTAGAAGGGTAAGTTTCAGATAAGAGTCTTGACAGCATGAAACAACATTTGGGAGCTAAGATTAGTCTGTTTCCGTGTTACACATTATTTTGGGAAGACTCGATTTCTAGATTCCAAAAGTTGAGCTTCCAGAACAGAGTGCTAAGAAGCAGAGGTGACGAGTTTGTTATTGTTGACGCTGGTTGGGTCTGTTATTATCTTGGAGATTGTGTTGCTAATGTTATCCTCGGAATTATATTGTTGGAGTTAACTACACCAGGTTCTTCAGATCCACGGTGTATCGTAAATTCTTCCACAACAAGAGCGGCTAAATTTTAGATTGCAACAGTCATATAGCAGTGCAACAGCTATAGGCAACCAAAGGAAAGCATACAACAATTGTCATTGCAGGAGAAAGCATCTGTCATGAAGGCACATATCGGAGTTGTGCCTCAGGAAAGCATAAAATGGGGGACTTTCTTTTTCCCTCAAGTATCACAAAGACATCTGATGTCTGGCAGTTGATACATTTTGATTTATCTGATATGCTGTCTATCTGGATATATTTCTTGAAGAAGAAGATCAAGATTCTAAGGATTGATAATGACACCTTTGTAGAGGAGCTGACATTAAGAGGGAGACCACAACCGTGTATCCTCCTGAGAAAATGACGTTGCTAGAGAAGACCCTCATGGCTCAGGGGTACTCTTGAGGATGTCGAGAGACATATCGCCTCAAAGGGGGACATTCTGGGTAAGCAAGAAGCCATATAGATACCAAGGGTATCTAGCAGCGACGAGTACAATATGAGCTTGGATCATTTGAAGAAGCCGTAAAGCATCAAGTCTGGAAGGATGCTATACACAAAGAGTACGAGTCCATTATGAAGGATGATGTCTGGGATATGGTCCCGAGATCGGAGGACAAAGCTGTTGTCACCTCGATATGGCTCTATAAGATCAAGCATGGATTTGATGGGAGTGCTGAAAAGTACAAGGCAAGATTTGTTGCCCGAGGCTTCTCTTTAAAAGAAGTCATAGACTATGATGATATACTTGCACCTGTGGTCCGATATACTACCATCCGATCTATTATTGCCCTTGCTGCTACGTAAGGATAGAGTCTACATCAGATGGATGTGAAGACTGTTTTTCTGCATGGTTCGATATAGGAAGAGGTGTATGAGGAGCAACCTCTGGGGTTCGAAGTCCAGGATAGAGACTCTCATGCATGTAGGTTGAAGAAAGCCCTCTATGGGTTGAAGCAAGCCCCTAGGGCTTGGTACAAGAGGATAGATAGCTACTTGATGAAGCTGGACTTCACTCGAAGTAATGCTGATCTGAACCTTTACTTCAAGGTTGATAGAGAAAAGCCTTTCATTGTGGTTCTCTATGTGGACGATCTCTTCTTGACAGGTGCTGACTCTCTCATTCATCAGTGTAAAAGGGAGCTCGCTTTTGAGTTCGAGATGAAGGACCTAGGACTGATGCATTACTTCCTAGGCCTGAAGGTCTGGAAGAGACTTGGCAAGATTTTCCTCCCTTGAGGAAAATACATTCTGAAGCTGTTGGATTGATTTGGAATGGTGGACTGTGTAAGTCCGTGTCGACACCGATAGAGCTCAACTTTAAGAAGTTGAGTGGAAGCGCTTCTGGGCCCTTCCTAGCAAATCCTACCGAGTATTGTTAACTCGTAGGGGCCCTAATGTTCTTAGGGAACATCTGTCCGGACGTATGTTGTGTAGTGAACACTTTGAGTCAACACATGGTTGATCCTCATAACCTTCACTGGGTTGGTACCAAGAAACTCTTGAGATATCTCCGGGGCATGATAGACCATGGGTTGAGATACACTGTTGGGAGCTTGAGACTTCGTGCATATGCTGATGTCGATTAGGCTGGCAGTGTGGTGGATCGCAAGAGCACATCTAGATGCTGCTTCACACTTGGGTCTGCTTCGAGTAGGAAGCAAAATTCGATAGCTTTGAGCACCTCTGAGGCCGAATACATTGCAGTGTGTATGGCTTGTTGTGAAGCCACTTGGTTGTGAAAGCTCTTCAGTGAGCTGTTCGAGCATGTGCTAGATGCCACCGTTATCCTTTGTGATAACTAGAGGGGGATTCGTTTGTCAGAGAATCCCGTGTTCCACGATCGATTCAAGCATGTTGATGTCTGGTACCATTTTATCTAGGATATGGTACAACTAGGCACCGTAAGGCTCGATCATATAGGAACTGTTGAGCAGGCCGCAGATATTCTCACAAAGCCCTTGGGGAAGGTCATGTTCCTAACCTTTTGTGAGAATCTTGGAATCGTGGAACGACCCTATTTGGAGGGTCCTATTGGACGATGAGCTCTAGGAGCTCCATGGGGGATTTGGGGATAACTTCTTGAAGCTATAATCAACCACAGGGCTAGGCTTGCCGAACCTTGTTGGTGTGCTTCCGCCCCACTGTGATGATATTGAGTTGGTTTACCTCACTCTGATCTGTGCCTCGTATGCATCCTACCCATGGAGTTTCAGACTCATGGGAAGTACCTCTCATTTGGCCAATGAGGTGGGAAATGTGAATAGAGACCATAGAAAGACCAATGGACACATCAGAGATTGCCGTACTCTCTATGTCTAGGATGGCATGTGTCCAACCACTTGATTTGGGATAAAGTCTAGTGAGGTTTCAGACCTCCAAGTGACTTCAGGTCGCTTAAACTAACTTCGGGTCAGTTAAACTAGCTTCGGGTTAGTATGTGACTCTTTTGAGTTCTCTAGAGGTTTTGGACCTCTGAGTTGACTTTGGGTTAGCCAAGAGTGATGTCCTTGTGACTCACCTTTTGTTTTGAAATAAAGAAGCCAGCGAAGCAAGTTACAGTGAGATGACGCACGATGTTTGGATGGCACTGGTGGATGGAATTCTCCCTAGTTGAGAGGGAGTGTTAATTTTGGGCAATTAGGTCCAAACTCCATGTTGTGATGCTTAAATGACGATGCCAATATTTTTATTGGATTCCTCTTTCGGAGAGGTGCAAGATCGATCTAAAGATCACTCATCTTGATCGGATGAGCAGAACATGTATTTTGAATTTATTCCACATGTGCAAGGTCGGACTAATTTATTCCACATGCATAAGAGATGTGTCACACAACCCCAGTGCCCACAGATGCCTATATATTGGAGAGACTTGGAGTTATTTGATACACACATTTTGTGTAGGCATTTTCTTCTTTCTTGGATGGTGATGGAGCAACATTCATGGTTCTGCGTTTAGGGATTCTTGGTGCAGCGTCTTGGTGGAGTTATTCTTGATGAGACGTCTTGGGGTTGTGTGACACATTGGGTTGGCCAACCTTATGGAGACTTTGCTAGTTGAAGCATCCTGCTGACCGTCTTAACACCACCATTCTTTATCTCTGTTTTTGGCTTGTCTTCCATCGATCTATTGGTGTGTTCTATCTGCATCTTACTTTTATCAAGCCCTAGAAGTTTAAAGTATATTTGCATCTAGCATAGAACATCTTCAGAATTTAACACCTTGACATTTTGCATATGTGTGAATAATAAATTCAAAGTCACACTTCTGCTTGTCTGAACAAGATGATCTTTAGATCAATCATGCACCTCTCGAAAAGAGGAATCCAATAAAAATATCATCTCCATCATATGAGCTCTCGAAAGTGGAGTTTGTCCCTAATTGCCAATTTTAACACTAGTACTATGCAAAATAGTAGATATTAATGTCAGGAGATTGGAATAGTAACTTGAAATTACTCAAACTCAAAATAGTAAAAAGTAATGAGTAAAGACTTGGTCTCTCTCTCTCTCTCTCTCTCTCTCTCTCTCTATATATATATATATATATATATATATATATATATATATATATATATATATATATATATAAAAGGATTCAATGGAATAGAAATAGTAAAATATTGTATACATTGATTTAAGTCATCATTGATCATTCTATAATTTGACTAGTACTAAGCAAAATAGTAGATATTAAAGTCGGAAGATTGGAATAGCAACTTGAAGTCACTGAAACTAAAAAATAGTAAAAAATGATGAGTAAAGACATGGTCTAAGGTCATGAGTATCTATAGTCAAGACTCAAAAGTTAAAATGAAAAATGAACAATGGACAATGAACCAATCTAGTGATCACACTGCTCGACCCCAAACTTGGGAACTGGAAAAAAATTGGACAAAAAAACCAGTGAACCAAAAAATACATAACTTTTCAAATTTTGAATTAAAAAAAAACCAACCTAAATTTTCATGTGCCTCCATATGAAACCAAACCATTATACACAAATATGCAAAGTTTCTCACATATATAGCAAGGGTGCACATAACCAAAAAAACACTAAGTGCAATCCATACTTGAACCAAAAATACATCAGCAAAGAGGTTCTAGATGGCCTCTATAGTCCAAAGAAATTCATGCTACAACAAGTACCTACATAACATCAAAATCATTGTGTATATTAGGATCTTCATCATCATTATCACCCTCTAGACGTTAAAATAAGATAGAAAAAACTTAACATGTAAAGTCAAGATTTTCTTTGAGTGATGGGTGCAATTTTACTAGGGTCATGACAGAGGAGTTCAATAATCAATGCCACCAACATCAAGGTATAGAGAGGGCTTGGTGCTCTTGATTAAATGCTAGTTCCATACCTTCATACATGATAAAATCTAATGGAAATGTTGCAATCTCCCAAATACCGAAATCTTGAAAATCGAAGTCAGCTGGATTTTGAGTGGGATCTAAAATTCCACTTTCTCCGTATGAAATCCAATGAGGTTAGAACGACTCTCAAACAACTTGAGTCAATTAATGGTAATGTTAACATTCAAGTAAAAGTAGAATGTCACTTTTACTTTAGATATTTAACATTACCATTAATTACATAGCATTTGTAGGGCCCTAGGGATGAATATTAGGCTTCCCTACTTATAAATTATTGTTTTCAAGCAAAAGTTAGGGGGAACACCAAAACCTTTTTAAGGGGGGATTCCCACATGCCCCCTTTGTTGAAAAATGTGTAACTAGGTTTGGTCTTCATAAATATGAAATATATTCTTGTAAATTGCAAATTATAAAATGGAAAGAAAATTATTATTGAAGCATGGCTTTCATGCTCAAGTTCTTTATTTTTATAGGTCAAGCACTTTTAAGGTGCTTCTAGGTTTGAAGAGACATTGTCATATGTTGAAGACCCTATGGGCACATTGTAATATGTAAAGAGAAATTTATTTTGTCTCTAAAGTTTCAAAAATACCTCCAAGATCAAGTCGACCTAGAGAACTGTCAAGTCGGCCTAAATGAAGAGTTCCGTCACCCTTGAAGAAGGCCTATATAAGGAGAGGAACTCGACCTCCTAAGGCATTCACTCACTCTCTCTCATATGCGAAGAAGAGGACAAGAAGGTTGAAGAAAAGGATGACAAGGAAGCCGAAGTGTTTGTTTTGGGTCTCTTTCCCCTATGCACAAGTAGAAGCTAGGGTTTCTGCACTAGGGCTACATTGAACTCGATCTTGGTGGAGAGGAAGAAAAAAGGTAAGCGAAGGTTTCTAGGCCTTGTTTATGGTCCTACATCTCTAGAAAAGGCAAGTGAAGGGAAGGATGAAGCTAGACAAGGAGATCGAAGTGTCCTTGTGAAGGTGCAGCAGCTTGTTGCAATGCAGAAATTTCGGTCTTTCTGGGAAAGGTCGAAGAAGTTGCTGTTGGAGGTCGTGCAGATCTTGATCTTGGAGGGTATTTGTTTAGGTCACTAGGTCATGGTATTCGTCAATTGAAGAATCTACAAGGAGAGAAGAGATTTACGGGTTTTCCCCTCAAGATGAGGGGTTTTGGCCGTGGCTTGCAGCCTATATACTTTGTCACTGTTCTTATTGTTTTTGGTAGCTGTTTGATGTATTGCACACTGTAATGATAAGGAGCAAAGATAAGAAGTTAAACAATAACACAAGCAGTGATCAAGTAAGAGAATTGAATTAATCCTTGCCCTATTGAATTCTCAACACCCTTTTGGGGAAGCACATCCCTCACATTGGGGAAACGTTTGTCCCTGTTCCTTCCCAAGTTTCCCCAAAAGGGGGATGTGGGGAATTGTTTCCCCAGGCACCCCCCAATCCCAGGTGTGTGGGTACTGGACAACAAGGGGTGCATGCACCCCACCCTGGGGGACGTGTTCCCATGGAACACTGCAAGAAATCAAGAGGTTGTGTGAAGCATAAGCAAAATTCCATCTGATGTTTACAACCATCTTTTGAATCTTAAGGGATTGGAAATCTTTTTATAATCTCAATATGAAATTTTTTCTGGATATTAATGTGTTTATGATCTGTTTATACTAGTGGGAAATAAATATTTCTCCCAATGATGTTGACTTGTAACAGATTTAAGAATAAGGCATTGCACACAACTGCATGCTATTTCCACTGAATATGTGATATTTCCCATGGGGTTCAGTTTGTTTCATGTATTAAAATTTTTGTGATATCTATATGCGCCAGTTAAATTCTGCCACAACAAACATGTATCTGTGCACACAAAAACTAGATGGAAACTTTGCTACAGACTGGCATATTCCTGTGCAGAATTTCGACTACTAATGAAAGGAAATGCATAACATCAGAACAACATTGCACCCACACCACTACACTGGGATTTAAACTGGAAAAATCCCTTTCTAGGTGAAAGAAATCTCAGGGATATATTCTTATATTTACAGAAAAATGTTTACATCAGCAAAGATAAAAGGTAAAGGTTATATACAATGAAACTTATATTCTCTTCCTTAAAATTACTAGTGCAAAAATAGAATCAGAATACACCACGACGTCTAGGGATTTGGCATCCTTATCATCTAGGCACCTTTGGCCAACAACTGCATACAGACCTCATCCCTCCACATGGAACAAAGGACAGACAAGGAACTGACCTTATAGTCAAAACAGGCTTACATTGAATTGTCCAATGGGTAAATAGGGTAAAAGATCCTTGGCAATGTACACGTCAAGTAATTGCAATCAGCCAAATTGACTGCCCTCCAATGAACCCATTGTTGAGAAATCTAAAGGGCTTCAACTAAGATGATTTCTCTTCAACTTGATAACTGCTTGTGATATATTTTTAATTTTCTAAATTATTAGCTTCTTCTCTTATTATTTTGGTGTTCTTATCATCAAACTACCAAAACAAGAAGATCAACAATACACATGAACACAGGATATAGGCTGCAAGCCAAGGCCAAAACCTCTCCACTTGAGAGGAAAACCCACAAATCTCCTCTTCTTATAGATTCTTCAAATGGCGAATTCCAAGACCTCTAGACCAAGGCCAATACCCTTCCAAGACCAAGTCTGACCTCCTTGATGATGTGCTTCCTCTGTCAAGTCAAACCCAATCAAATTTCTTCCAGCTTCACAACTTTGACCCCCAGCTACAGAATTTCAGCCTCCACTGTAGGCCTGAAATTTTCGGCCCCAGCAATAGTTGCTGCTTCCACGCACATGAGCAGTTTTTGGCCTTTCAAGGTTTCCCTTGACCTTATTTTGTGTTTCTCCTTCTTCTAGGGTTTGTGGGTGATCCAATAGACCTTCCTTTGACCTTCTTTCTGCAATTTCCTCAACTTTGATCTTGTAGCAGCGAAACCTTTCTTCTTCGCACGAGAGAGAGAGAGAGAGAGAGAGAGAGAACCCAAACTTTTTGTCCTTCTTCCTTCTTCACTAACCTCCTTCTACTTCTCCTTCGGTTAGATGATGAGAAGATGAGTGAGTGTACATACAAGGTTGAGTTCCCTCCTATGTATAGGCTTCCAAGGAGGACGACACGCCCTAATGAGGCCGACTTGTTAGCTGCCAAGCCAACTTGGTCTTGGAGGGTATTTTGACACTTTTAAATACAAAAATTATTCTTTTTACAAGTTACAATGTGCCCTATGGGGTCTTCTTCATATGACAATGACTCTTTTGACTTCTCGACCCTAGGACAAACCCTAGAAGCACTCAATGGGTGCTTGACCTCTAAATAAAAGACTTTGAGCAAGAAACCCATGCTACAAAAATAACAATAATAAATTTTCTTTCTTTTTACAATATACAAGAATCAAAAGTACATTTCATATTTATGAAGACCGAACCTAGTTACACATTTCAACACCCTTTCCTAGAGAATAACTAAGAATTAATCCTGTACACACTAAGAACCTTTTTTTGCAAACTAACAATCCTAGAAAATATGTTTTAGTGTCTCAAACAACTAGCATACCTGACAAATACCATCAGAAAGCCCACTATTGGCCAACCTAACCTAACCAACCACATGCAAAGAATCTCAACCTGTAGGAACAGAAAATAGTCCACACACTATGAAGTTGACGAACCCACATGTATGTTGAATCAGTAGAAACTCAATGAGCATTGAGAACTAGGGCTAGAGCATATTGTTGATGTAAAATGGAATAAAGCTTCCTGGAATCATACTATTGAAGTGGGCGACAAAGATCCAACCTGAATCGCATGGATAAATTGAGACTTTTTTAGATGGTGTGCGTGTATGCCTATTTTGTATGGCTTCAGGGGTAATGTTAAGTGAGCATAAGATGGACTATTGGTTGATTGGATTAGATAGGTCACTGAAATGGCTTCTTGCAGCGTGGACTTATTTGGAGTGAGGCTTTCACCTGTTGCTATGTGGGATTGGTGTTTGCAACAGTTTCAAACTAAGCATCATGTCCAACAACATAAGGATCTACCATTATCTAGTAATTAACAGTGGTTGAGAGGATGCATTATGTTTCACGTTAGTTTCTCTAGTTAAGCACAATGTTGGTCTTTGGAATAGATCTCACATTCCTATTTATGGTCAATGTATGGTGGAGAGGGTGGATTTCCCAAGATTGAGAGAGCACTTGGTTTGATTGATATGGCTACTTGGAGTTTGGAAGTGTATCCTTGCTATGAAATCGTTTGGAGGGGACTGCCCTTGTAGGGACTATTGCAACATTAGTTTTCTTCAGAGTGGCATGTTGGCAAGGTGCAGGTAGTCTTTCTTCTTCCCACCTGTTCTAGGTCTCTTGTTGTTTATCTTCAAAAGTGTTTGGATGATAGTCATCTTGTTTAGATGGAACATGGATGTGAATGGAGCAGGTTGTGATTTGGTGAGATGCCTTAATTGGAGTTGGACAGGGTAGTTGTATTGCTTTTGGGCTCATCATATAAGTAGACAGGGCATTTAGTGGTTTTCTATTCTCTCAAGTATATATTAATTTAGAGAAGGATAATAAGAAAGTCTTAAAGATGATAGGTGTAGATGAAACAATATGTAATGCACCCTAGTTTTGGTAGAAAGATCACTGTTTTAATTTGCATATTCATGTTATAGCAACCTTCATTATCTACCCATTCTCTATATTTGACTCCTTATTATCTTTTCCCTATGCTCCTCCTCTATCTAATCTCTATATATTTCTGGAACTTGGAAGCCATTTTCTAAATATCGTTGGTTGTGTTGACACCTAATCTTTAGGGATTCAGAAAATTGTAAATATGAAAATAAGAAGATAAAGAGACATTGGAATATGAATTCCAAGAGTCTCCCTCTCCAATGTATATATTAATGACTCTTCCTGATAGAAATTCATCAATTCGTGGAGTTACTGATACCTGGCCTGACATGGTATCAAAGTGCAAGTCCTAAATTTGGCTCTCTTTGCCCCCGTAACTCCTTTGCCTCAGTCTTACTGTTGTCGTAGCTCTGCCCATCTGTTAGTTACGCCTGCCTGTTGTTATTGAATCACAATGGTATGTGTTTCCTTGAATATGCATTGAATTCTTCCCTTCAGTGTAGAAGAATTTGACTGCATCAACGTTGTGTGGGTATAACCATTTATACGTGCTGCATTTGCATTGAACCTGCTTTGAATGTATCCTAACCTTTGTATTGCGTTGTCTCTTCTGATGCCTGCACGAATATTTGGAGCTATATGAAGTAGATAGTTAAAACTCCCGCAAGTTATATGCATTGGTTGGGTGCGTGAGTTATATACATCTCTGTGTGTATTATATGTATGCTGTATTAAATGCCAAAGTATTCACTGTGAGTTGGAATGAAGCATCGGTCTCTGCGTTGAATGTTGTGTGTTGAAATTCATATAATGCGCGTTGAAGGGACTGCGTTGCATTAGTATTCATTTGAGAGATGTACAATATATGTATTGAAACCTTTATATATGTATGCCTCCTCTGTGTTGTATTGGAGAGCATGAATCTGTATGTAGAAGAAATTGACTTGTATCTAAAATGGTGTCATTTAACTTTGAATGAATTCAAACTATATATGGATGTTTTAGATGGATAGTGTTTGTTTCAATGAGTTCAATTTCTATAAAAATAAGAATTTGTGACTGAAAACTGTTAAATGTTCTTGTGCAACAGGTTCGAAACCAAAGAAACCTTCTCTCGTCTCCTTGTTTGGTATGCATCACTATCTTTTCCATAGAATTCATTCATTATATTCTTTAATTTACAATGTTTTAGGCTTTTATGTCTAACAACTCGCTTTCAAATCATAGCAGCAATATGCAATGCGGTTTTTAGTTTGCTGTTCTGGTTTTTGATGCTCAAGGGCTTTGCAATCCATATACTTGTTGTGTTTGTGCTTGTAAGATAGGGATAGCATATAGTATATACTATATTTAGAAGAAAGAGTTGAATTTCTGTTTTTAAAACAGTTAATGAGTCAAACTTGGCTAACTTAAAATTCAGAGCTTCATACCCATTGGGGTTTGACCATGGGTCCTTAACAGCACCTCATCTCAACCACTTGATTACAGCACATCGGACTGTTTTAACATAGTTGCATTTCTACTGGCATTCATTAAACAAAACACTACAATTGATATCCAGTGAATTCATATAGTTTCCGAAGTACCTTTGTGGGATTGAATAAACCATCAATACTACTCATGCCCAAAATCAGGGAACGATTTCAAAGCTAGGTCAGATTCAAAATAAGGAAAAGAAATATATCACCCCAGGATTGGATCCCCACCCCAATCCCACCACATATCAGCAAAAGGAAACTCCTATTTACGATGATAAAGTGGATCTCACATGCTATAGAACATATCATCGTACAATCAAATACCGACCATATTTAACAATTCAAAAGGAAAATACCGCCATAAGCATAGAATCATCATGATGCTATCATTGAGAGGAGGGATGCCCATACATTAACTTGTACAGAAAAAACAGTCAAGTTATTACCAAAATTATTATTGCATTTTGAAAAAAGGTCAAAGTTGAAGTATAGAGAGACACTTCTTTCTGATGGTTCTTTTGAAAGTGCTGTTAGTTTATTGTTAACTGCTGAGATTATTTGACTCTTTTCTCCATGTCATGACATGCTGCCATTGGTTGCTTGAACAAGTCAGGGCATGACTGCATTCTTGTTTAATGACTGTTTCCTTAAGTGGGGTGACTTAAAACTTGGCCTTTCTTGTGGTTAATGCAGATAGAATTGACTTGGACGAAAGTAAGAGTGCAAATGATGACATGGTGGGGGCGACAAGGGGAATTCCTCGACCATGAACCATGTTGTGTATACTTTGTTGAATCCCTTTCGAATGTCCCTTGTTTTTGTTGGGAAGCAATAAAATTCTCTCATAATCCCATTTCTTAATAAATCATTTTGTGGTATCAAAGTTGGCATGAGATGAAAAATAAGAAATGGCATTGGGGGTGTATTATTTGTTGAAGAATTCTTTTACTGCAAAGGAACTTAAAATTCATTCAATCATATCAAATTGCTTGTAATATTTATGAAGCATGTTTATTTTAAATTCATATATATATATATATATATCTTGAAATATGAGGTTTTCCAAAATCGCTCAAAATAGATGCATGGTGAGATGCGGTTTTAATGTCATCTTCTTTAAACTTTCTATGATATTGTGCTTTCTTAAATAAGTCTCGTGCATGAAGGGGCATCTTTATACCATGTGCCTGCCACTTCAAAGTTCATTGTTAAGCAGACATTATGTTAATGAAAGAGTTTCATCCCTTTCAAAGGAAGCTTTAAACTCCTTAGTTATGTTATATTGTTTAAAATTTCTATGATACTGTGTTGTCTCAAACGTAAATCTCGTGCATGAAAGGACATTTTTATACCATGTGCTGGCCACTGCAAAGTTCGTTGTTAAGCAAACATTATATTAATGTAATAGTTTCATCCCTTTCAAAGGAAGCCTGACACTCCTTAGTTTGAGGGAAAGATTCATCCCTTCGAAAGGAAGCCTCAAACTCAGTTTAATGAGGGACGGATCCCAATCTTGAGCTTTTGTACATTTATTGCATATATATTGTTGATGGACATGGAGAGTATATAAAATATAATTTCTTAAAATTTGTATTGCCAAGGCATATATAATGTTGAGTTTAAATCAAGTTCTTACATTCACTTAGTATCATTGAGCATTGACAAACACAATCCCAAATTATGTAGGGTAAAGTTTATCGATGAACAAATTCATCTTAATGTTAATAATCATATTTAAATAAAAAATCAAATTATCATATTCCTTGAATATCATTGACCATCAACAAACAATAATTTAAAAACATCTTAAATTATGTATGGTGGAATTTATATATGATCAAATTCATTTTAATGAATTTGAAATCAATTTGTTACGCTTTTACACAGTTAAATCTCTGAAGTCCAATAAAATAATAAAATGATATGAGAATAATATATGTGATCTTTTATACTAATCAAACTATAAAGTTTGAATGAGTTAAAATATTAGTTTAATACAAAAGCCTGAGTTTGATAAGCATTTAAATATAATATTAAGAAATTTTTTAAATGTCGTTAAAGATCTAAAATGTTATAAGATTGGTCTCTCCGTTTGAAACCACCACACAAGAAGGTACCTACATGATAGAAGCAATACCTAAGGCAAAGCCAAGGGTATGACTTGTTTGTTAGCATGTATGCTAGATTATCTGGTAAGGAAATTATTCTGAACATTCTAAACGATCTTTAGTGGGGAAGAGTTATAACCATCATAAATAAAATGCTTTCTTATAGTCGTGAGAGGTAGGTTTTGTAGTAATACTAGCAAAATTTATGTCATTGAGGCACTGCTGGAAATATTGATAAAAAAACATGAATGGTTCACGAATAAACAGATTGAGTGATTGTACACGTTCTTACTTCCATAAGAGATTAAGTGGGATCTTATTGGAAGGTACGCTACATGAACAATCACATTTGTTCATGAAATGAAAATGGTTTCAACATATTGTTTTTCATTGGAAAGATATTGTACTATGTTCACAAAGGTTAGTTCTTGTCCAGTTCATATGGAAGGAAATGATTGTGCTCCCTTAAACATGGATCATTTACTAATGAAGACAAAAGTTACATCTCCTCAAAATGGATCTTGTGCCTTGTCTTTGGCTGAAATTTCAAGGAAAGTACAAGATAAATCAAGGATGTGCAACTTGAAGGAGGTTGCACTACTATCCTTAGTAGTTCATTGATAAAATTTTATGACAGTGTGTAATTCATCTATAAGATAGATTACATCTTTTCTTGGGTTTCCCATGGATGTCGATGGTGAACATTCCTCTTTGATTTTGAAATTAAGTGCACCAAAGATTTTTGGCTTATCGCAACATGCATCAAGTGTTATCCTTCCAAAAGTATGGAAGTTGGTGCTATAGTAGGAGCCATTGGGGCTCAAATTATTTGAGAGCTTAACACACAAATGATAGTAAATACTTTAATTTTACTAGAATGGCAAGCATGCATATCATTCTTGTAGTTCCTCATATCAAAGAGATCATTAATGAAACGAAGAATGAGTACTCCAATTATGAAGGGTATTTCAATTGTGGATCATGCAGTCATTAACCAAGATAAGGGTACAAATGGCTTGTTAGTTGACATGGTCAAGCTAATACATGATAATGATGCTATGATAGAGATAACAAATTTTGTTGTGTAGATATTTGTTTCCAAAGGAAAAGGTGGTTTGTTGATAGTTGTAGTATATGGCTCATGAAGTTTTGTAGTTTCAAAAGTTAATATGTGGAGTGTTGGAGCCATTTCTTTGAGCTCCTAAAATGGACATCCACCATCTACTTGGAATAGTAATCTGAGCTACTTCAAAATATTAAAGGTTGTACTATATTGCTGTTTCTTGAAGTCATTTTATTAGACACCTAGATTGTATTTATATTTGTACAAAAGTATTGTCTCAAAATCTAGTGAGACAATTATTGTCTTAATAGTTTATGAAACAACAATTTCTGTCAACTTTGTAAAATTCTAGATCTAAACTTGTAAACCAACCAATCATGTCAATATGATGACAAGATTGTTGTCGTTGCCTAAAGAACTATAGAGCAACCTAACTCTAAATAAGGGGGCTGCAGTTTTTTCTGTGGAAGAAAGATCAATTTGTTCTAAAGGAATATCCTAACCTTGGACACTGTACACACACATATATTATGACTTAACTTGTACTTGACCTATGCCTTACTTTTGTAAGCCTTAAACATTGATGTGGATTTGAAGGGTTCCACGTTTTTGAAGGAAATTCTATGTATTGGTTGACATTTTTCTTTGTACAAAGACAACTTGTCCCATTTGAGGCCACATGTACTATGAGAAATGGATGTTTGCACATTCAAGAAGACTAATACACCCTAGATACATTAATCATTGCTTTGGGAGTTGAATTAATATTTTAGGAAAAAGGAAGTTGAACATTACACTATAAATATAGATGCACTTCCTTGTCATTTTCTTATGGATGGATTGGAGGAGAAATCCCATAGCTAGTTTTAAATTTTATGACAAATTTCTGAATTTATAAAAGGCTATGGAAGGATGATTATAATGACATCTTGTGGAGATGGTTTTGTGAATAATTTTTCCACTTTCATGGATTTTCATGGCTAGGATTTATGGATGATCTTAATTTAATGACTAAGTGGTCTCTCTAACTTTGTTGGATTTATGTATGGATGACTATTGAGAGTAATTGTGCTTTTCTAGTGGAGAGGGTGCATTCAATTGGTCTCTTCTTGGATGAGTTTCTTGTTAAAAACCTTAGGCATAATTCTAGTAGAGAATCTTCCCTTGAACTTAGTAGATTTTGTAAGATACTAGGTGGATCTTTTGTGATAATTTCATAAACTTAAGAAACCCTAATGTTAAGTCTTGATTTACTTCTACTTACATAAGTTATTAATCTGAATATTCAGAATTAACATCAAAGTAAATACAGTTAAGAACCTACACATACAAATTAAATATTGAATAACATGCTCATAGAAAAAGTGACACGGATTTTCTGGACAATTGTCCCTGGAAAAATCCAATGCGGGAAAATCGGTGCTACTAGCTTCTCGAGGGTTTTTATTATTATGCAGATTCTAAGTACAACAATCCTAGGCACCAAAACTGGCTAACCCGATAGAGAAATATAAATGGCAGCAATACTTGTATTTCAGAGATAGAAAAAATATGACCAATTCACACCCTCAAACGAGATTTACAGAACTCAGCCCCTTTTCGGCCTCTAGAAACCCCAGCGCTGCTCTGAAGCCCTCTGCGTCAGCCTCTACGTTGCTCATGAAGGGCTTGCATCACCCTAGAAGGTGTTACACTGCCCTTGCACTGCCTTAATTGGGTTTGCGTAAGCCTTGCTTGGCTCCTGCTATCTCTGCGTTGCCCCTACTGGGCTCTTGGCTGGACTGCATAACTGCTGCTTCTGTGCTGCTTTGGAATGCTCCTTCTCTGCCCTCGTTGTACTCTTGGCTTGGGATCAAACCATCCCTCATGCCAATACTGCCCCTCGCTGCAGCTAAAACAATTAAGAAATTCTAAGCAAACTACGCCCTAGAATCCTAGCTTAGCTTCAGTGCTCTATCCGTGTGTGTGTGTTCTCCAACTGACCCCAATCCCTTCTCTTATACTTTTTTCGTTGAAACATCAATGACGGTGATCTAATCTCTAATCGATGGCTAAGATTAGAAGCTGCTTGATCCGTGTCACTTAATTCATTCTCATCGCATGTTTACTTTAATTAACTTTAATCTTTTAATTTTCCTAAGTTAGACTTGGGCTCCTTAATTCAAAATATTAATTATTTGAATAAAACTTAACCTGATGGGATTCTTGTAAAAGCTTTCTAGGTCTTGGAGATCTCATGTACCTTAGCTCCTCCACAAAATTTAGGAGCTAGAGCACATCTGATGCTACCCCAACACCCAAAAATCTCAACACTCCCTCTTAGTGAGGAATGTGCTTTAGCTATACACTTCACCCCGAAGTACTGCTCTGATATCTTGTATTGGTCTCTGCTTTGATGCTTGGCCTGTTGCCCTTCATCATTGCGCTGCTACTGCACTTCTGTATTGCTGCCCATGACTCTACCATCGTCACTGCTACATCCATACTACAGCTCCCTCTTAAATCATTGCATCATGCTGCCATCTGCTGCACTGCAACTCAGTTGTTGAGTAAGCAACTAAAGGACCACTGCCCAATGACATACAAGTCAATCGGGCTGCATCTCATCTCTGAAGCTCCTTTGTCTATTGCTCTGCGCTGTCCTCTTGAAGCCAATGCGCTGATGCAACTTTGCACTACGTAAGCATGCCTCCTCTGCACTGCTGTGGCATCTGCACTGTGCTGCTCCCTCTCCAGCATCTCAGTCTTTGCCTTTGTTCCATCCATGATATTTGCAACCCCTGCTCCAGTTATTCCTTGCTACTGTCTTAAGGCTCTCGTAGCACGATTGTGATCCAAGAGTTGGGCTACTCAAGGATCCTGCCACCACTCTGTAGCTGCTCTACAGATCAATATCGCCCCACCTTCATGGTTCATGAGTGCTCATGGCTACATCATCGTCAGAGCCATCGTCTGCTACATCAGCCTTGGAACTAGAAGCTACATCTTCTATTTTTATGCAAATTCTAAGTACAACAATCCTGGGCACCAAAACTAGTTAACCCGACAGAGGAATATAAATAGCAACAATACCTTTATCTCGGAGACAGAAAAAATATGACCAATTCACACCCTCAAACGAGATTTACAGAACTCAGCCCCTTTTCGACCTTTGGAAACCCCAGCGTTGCTTTGAAGTCCTTTGCGTCAGTTTGACTGGCCTGCGTCAGCCTCTGCGCTGCTCATGAAGGGCCTGTGTCACCCTAGAAGGTGTTACACTACCCTTGCGCTACCCTAATTGGGTCTGTGTCAGCCTTGCTTGGCTCTTGCTGTCTCTACATTGCCCTTGCTGGGCTCTTGGCTAAATTGCATAACTGCTGCCTCTGCGCTGCTCTGGAATGCTCCTTCTCTGCCCTTGTTGTACTCTTGGCCCAGGATCAAACCATCCCGCTTGCCAATACTTCCACTTGCTGCAGTTGAAACAATTATGAAATTCTTAGCAAACCAAGCCCTAGAATCTCTGCTTTAGCTTCAGTGCTCTGCCAGTGCGTGTGTTCTCCAACTGACCCCATGCACTTCTCTTATACTTTTCTCGTTGAAACATCAATGGACATGATCTAATATCTAATTGACGGCTAAGATTAGACGCTGCTTGATCCATGTCACTTAAGTCATTCTCATCACATGTTTAATTTAATTCACTTTAATCTTTTAATTTTCCTAAGTTAGAATTAGGGTCCTTAATTAAAAATATTAATTATTTGAATAAAACTTAAACTTGATTGAATTATTCTAAACGATTTCGGGGTCTTGGAGATCTCATGTACTCCAGCTCCTCCACAAAATTTGGGAGTTAGAGCACATCTGATGCTAGCCCAACGCCCAAAAATCTCAACATCTTCTAGGACTAGTAGCAGGTAAATCTATATATCGCCCTAGATTCACTAGTCTTCCCTAAGGGAGTCCTTAGTTGTCTCCATATGCCCTAAATATTAGTACTAGGATAAGGCGCTGACCTCTGATCCTTTTGTCAAACCATTCCCTAACCTTTTTTCATAACCATTTTGCTGAATTTACTCTTCACATCACCTTGGAACTCATTGCCCTAAATCCCAACAATCTAAACCTAGGGAATTCCTTGTTGAGACAAATGACAACTGGCCTGAAGTGTTGACGAGGATTGGTGAGGTGACAATGCCCCCCTATTTGTTTCACTTGGTTCACACTTAAGCTTTTCATATTTTATTTGAAGAATTTCTATGTCACAAAGATGAGAGCTCACCTTTTTTGTAACACATCCAATACCCTCCATGCACTGAGGATACAAAACACCCCTTTTAACCCCCCACATTTGCACTAATTTTCTAATTAATTGATCTCAATGTTTTGTTATTAATTATTTACCATGAGCATGGATGAAAATATAGATTTAATCAAAATAAGTGCAACCATTTAACTATTCATGAATTCATAAATCATAAACGTAGAGTAACAAATGTAGCCAAAAGAAAAACTAGAAATTAGTTCAACCATTAGATAAACCATAACAATTCAATGTTACTTCAAGACAATTCATATATACATTTAGAAACATTTATCTATATGGAATTGTCCAACAATTGGCTATGGAAGATAATCTTTCTATCCAACCATAAGATCCCTACCACACCAATTATTTTGCAAGAAATGCCACCCTCGAAATAAAGGCTATGTCTCCACAAAGGACACAATCTTCTTATGGTTGGATTTAATTTTTTTCTCAAAGTTTAATTCCTAGGCTCCAAGTGCTTATAATGAATCTCAATCCACAACCCTCTTCCCCATTAGCCTACACAACCCATGAAATGTGATATATTTTTCAGTTTAATTGTCTATTAGGCTTATCCCACTTCCCTCAATGGCTCCAACATATGTTGACCAAGAAATCCCATTATTGGGATTCCAGGGAATTATTAGATCTAGCTAATTCCTTCAACGACAATCCTTAACATTTCATATAACAAAAACTCTCACTTAATTTGTGGTTGTATTTTTCACAAGTCGAATAAATGAATCCCCAAACCAAGGATAATGCCAAAGTTGAGTTTCAAATTTTTTCTAAGTTCAACTCTTTGATAATTGAATGGAAATCAATATATTCTCTCACCACTTGAACCATTGAAATAGAACAAACACATTCATTTACTTGCATGGCAAAGTTAAGTGTTTTAGTTACATGGCATGAAATGGCCACATCTCTTTATGCAGTAATCCCCCATAAGAATTAATTGTATTGTAATTAACCATAATCAAGGGACATAATTAAGTTTTAAAAGGCTTGCGATTAAATCCCTTTGGTAAGGTTTTTTTACTAACCCTACTAAAATCCTCTTGTCTTTTCCATCTTTGGTTCACTTTCAGAAACACATGCATGTTAGCTCTAAATTCTCTTGATGTTTTTCCTTTATTTGCATAACTCTTTTGTCTGTCCCATTTTGCATTTACATTTGTTTGATTTTTAACTATTTTCTTTTCCATTTCTCTAAGTAATTTTGGCCCAAGTACTACTTTGTTTGCTAGATTAACCTAATTAATTGGAGTATTATATTTTCTACCATACAATGCTTCCATTTGACTCATACTCAGTGACACTTGATATCCATTAGGGAAATTCTATTAAATGCAAGCAATCCTCCCACTTCAATGACTTATCCATCACATATACTCTTAACATGTCTTCAATCACTTAATGGTATCTTTGTTTGCGCATCAATTTGCGGATGGTGGGCTATTGAAGTTTATATTTCTATTGAAACATTTGAATAATTGTTTCCAAAAGTTTGAGATAAACTTTGAATCTTTGTTTAAAATGATTGCCTTAGGTATCCTTTGCAACATAGCATTCTCCTTCATGACAATATTTGCTATATTAGCTACCTTACAAGGTAACATAACTTAAAGAAAGAGAGAAATTTTGATTAATTCGTTCATCACTACCATTATTGAATCACGTTTCCTTGTTACTATTATGAAATTAGTTACGATATCTAATTTCCACTCTGGAATTAGTAATGGTTGGAGCAAACCCATTGAATGTCTACTCTTTGACATATAAACCATATTTTTTCTGTTCCTTGATAAAAAATATTTACTTCTTACTATTGAGATTGTATTTTGGTAAATAGGATGCCTAATGTAAGTGACACTATTTTTTCTCTTAAAACTTGTTTCCCCAATTCATAAAAAATTACGAACACACTTTTTTATGCCTAAGAATACCATTCTCTTCCAAATTATAAACCTCATAATTTTTTGGTGCATTTTGTTGCTATAAGCCTTATTTGACCTAGAGATAATGTGTAACAACATCAAGAATTCTATTCCCCAGATTAGATTTGCACATACTAACAGTTGTAGCATGTATTGCACATATTTTTATGCTACATCAACAACCTTATTCTCCTCCCCTTTAATATGTTTGGTATCAAAGTCATATTCACTAATAAATTTCAATCATCTTGTTTGCTTGGAATTTAAAGTTTATAGTTTAGATAAATATTTCAGATCATTATAATATGTTTTTAATTCAAAATTTCTTTCCCACAAGTAAATCATTAATGTTTCTACATCATTAGAGAAATTTTGAGGTCTAAAATGAGCCTCAAAACAAAAATGTACAACCAAAATCAACTTTATATGAACCAATAGGATTCAAGATAATGATATCAACTATGAAGGATAATTCACTATTTTTGGAGTAAAAAAGTAAAACGATGAATTTTTTTAAAAATTTATTTTTTCAACTCGTATTTTCAACTTATCTCCCTATGGTTTTATTCAACGGAGCACTCATTGGATGCAAAATTTAATTCCTCATCCAAGGATTATCTATGTTGCATACTTTCGATGAACCCTATTGCACGAAAAATGAGAAATACATGAAAAACATGATTGCAATCACATTTTTCATGTTTTTCTCAGTTTTGGTGTATGCAATATGGGTAATCCTTGGATGAGGAATTAAATTTTACATCCAAAAAATGCTCGTCCTCGAAATTTGAGTAAAACCATAGAGAGATAAGGTAAAAATATGAGTTGAAAAAATGGTTTTTTTTCCTTTAAAATTTGATGATGTAATCTAATCTTATTTTATTATTTCCACTATTATTTTATAATATTATTTATTAGGTCTATTTAGATCTCACAATTTCTCTAATGTCTTTAGTCCATGCATTTTTTTCATGTATTTCTTATTTTTTGTGTAGTAGAGTCCATCAAAACTACGCAAGATAGATAATCCTTGGAAGATGAATTAAATTATGCATCCAATGAGTGACCTCGCTCGAAATTTGAGTAAAATTGTAAAGAGATAAGTTGAAATTTTTTATTTTTATTATTTTTATTTATTTATATTTATTAGTTTTTTTTTTTTTTTTTTCTCTTTAAAATTTGATAATATAATCTAATATTGTTTATTATTTTCACTATTATTTTATAATATTCCTTAGGAGGCCCATTTTAGACGTCAAAATTTCTCTAATGTCTTTAGTCCATGAACTTTTGTAGCGAGTTCTAAATCATGTGTGACATGGTTCTTTCCATGCTCTTTAAGCTTCTTGGATTCATAATAGATCAAATATCCATTTTTAGTAAGAACACTAAATCCCTCCTCAAAAGAACTTGTACATGTCACAAAATATTCATTGAGGTTAGCAATTTTAAGAATGAGTGCATTAGTAAGCAATTCCTTTAAACACTAGAACCTTTCTACACACTTCGTTGTCCATTCAAATTTAATTCATTTTTTCTATAAAAATGTAATGGGATGAACAATCTTGAATTTTTGTTCTATTAATATTTTGTGGTATGTAGCAAGCCTCATAAATGACCATATCTTGGACACATTTTTAGGTGTAGAACAATAGTTTAAACCTTTTTTGGATCTATGGTTATTCCTTCCATAGAGATGATGTGTACCTAGTAACAAATTTGTCTTTGATTAAAGGAACACTCACTTAACTTTACATAATGCTAATGCTTTCTTAGTATTTATAGTACTAATCTCAAGTGCTCATTATGCTCCACCTTTGGCTCCAAAGAAATAAGAATGTCATCTAGAAATACAATGGAAAACCTATCCGAATATTTTTTAAATATTCCATTCATTAAACACACTAATGTCGCTAGTGTGTCTTTTAATCCAAATAGAACCATTAAAAATTCATTGTTTCCATACCTTGTTTTGAAAGTTGTATAGCTAATGTCTCCATCCTTTATCCTTAATTGTTGTCCAACCTTATATCTATCATTGAAAATATATTTTCTCTTCTTCACTAATGAAATTGATCATCAATTTTTGGTAAAGGATATTTATTTGTCATAGTGACCTTTTTTAGTTTTTTAAAATCAATGCATAGCCACAAAATATCACATTTCTTCTTCACAAAGAATATTGGGGTTATCCAAGGAGAGACACTTGAGCATATATACCCTTTTTAAATAAATTATTTTAATTGCATTTGTAGCTCCTTCAATTAAGGTCTATTCATTTCGTACGAAGTCTTAAACACTAGAATATCTTTAGACCTCAAATTAGTAGAAAAATCAATGATTCTTTTGGTGGTAAACTTGGCATCTTTCCAAATACATTTGCATACTCTTGCAACGCTAGGGAATCCTTGAGATTTGGGCTTATACACTTAGCTTTTCCACATGAGCTACATACAACTAATACCTTTTCTGCAAGAATCTCTTAAATGGTAAGGATGAAATATCCCTTATAGAAATGGATCCGAGAATACCTTTCAGTATATATTGATTTCTTTCTTTGTCAAGACAAGTGAAAGCCTTATTAGGAAAACGTAGAAAAATATGATGCAATTCCAACTGAGTCCATTCCAATTAAAGAATCATATAAAATAAGGGGTATAATATTTATGGATGCAATGGTGCTAACATTATTAATATCTAATGGGAAACATTTTAAAAGTTCTTTGATTTTCCTTTTAGTCCCAGTGACTGATTGATCGAACCATGATTTTGTTGAAAGTGTTTGTTATCGATGTCAAAGGATGTCCAAATGAAAGAGGAAATTACGTAGTCAAATCAACAATACACAGTTTGGTAAAAATCAACAGTTCACAAGCAATACGAGATATGGCCAAAATATTGAAACCAACAAGCACTATATGCAAATCTTGCCAACATCGAAAACAAAAAAGAGTGAGATTCAATTCAAAGGAGTTCTTAACATCAAGGCCACTAGAGCCTGCTCACATAGATCTATGCGGACCAAAAAGAACACCAACCCTGCAAGGTGAAAGGTACTTTATTCTATTTATTTATGATTATACTATAATGGTTTGGGTTTAATTTCTTAGAGAAAATAAGAAGCACAAGATACTTTCAAATAATTTAAAGCCTTAGTTGAAAATGAAATTGATCTAAGAATAAAATGTCTAAGATCAGATATAGGAGGTGAATTTACCTCAATTGATTTTAATGAATTATGTGAGAAGTTTGCAAGCAAGTAACAACTTTCAGTTGCAAGAACTCCACAATAGGACGAAGTTGTAGAAAAAAATAACAAAAACCATGTTTTTAGAGGAAAAATTACTAGATAATTTTTGGAGAAGCAATTGTTACAACAATGTACATCATGAATAGAGAACAACTCTAGGTTAACAACGACAAGATACCAAATGAGATATGGAAAGGATGACCAACTTCAGTTAAATATTTCAGAATTTTTGCAAGAAGATGTTACATGAAGATAAATGATGATAAACTAGGAAGATTTGATTCTAGAGTAGACGAGAGAATATTCCTTAGATACTCAACAAGAAATAAACCTTGAAAATGCTACAATAAAATACCATGCAAAGTTGTGGAAAGTGTTGATATAAGAATAAACGAAGCATGGTTAGAGAAAGAATCAAAACAAATGAGTGAGAATTCAGAAGATACCATCTACATGGACCAAGAAGAGATTACTACAAAGGAATAACAACAAGAAGAAGCACAATATCCATAGAAAATAACATTCAATTTTTTGCAAAAACATAACCTAGGGGACCAAATCATTGGAGATGTTTATGCAGGGACACAAACCCGAAGAATGACCAATAAACTAGGAAAATGAAAATTTTATTTTCTATCCAAAATAGAAAAAAATAGAGCCAAAGGGTTTTGTAGAAGACAGTAAGGACTAGCATTGGGTGAATACTATGGAAGAAGAATTGGATTAGATTGAGAAAAATGGAACCTGGGAACTTTTTCAATGACCAAAAGATAAAAATGTGATTGGAACTAAGTGGGTATTCAAGAAGAAGATGAATCGGGAGGGAAACATTATTAGAGATAAGGCGACACTTGTTTGTAAGGGCTATGCATAAATTGAAGGAATTGACTTTGAAGAAAATTTTGCTCCACTTGCTAGATTAGAAGCAATAGGAATGTTCTTAGAATTTGCATGTTCGAAAGGCTTCAAAGTTTATTAGATGGATGTTTAAGTAACCTTTCTAAATGGAGACTTAAAGGAGGAAGTATACATTGAACAACTAGAATATTTTGACTTGTCTAAGAATAAAGACTGTGTGAGAATTCAAGAAATTTATTTATGGGTTAAAGAAATCTCCAAGAGCCTGGTATGCTAGGATGGATCATAATCTTCAATAATTTTTTTTCAAAAGAGGAGTTGCTGACAATAATATATACATCAAGATGAAAAAAGATAACTTATTGATTGCACTTATATATGTGCATGATATTATTTTTGGAAGCAATAAAAATGATATTAGTCATGGATTTTCTCATTCAAAGGAATTTGAAATGTCAATGATTGGAGAATTTTCATTTTTCCTTTGACTACATGTTTCTCAAACCAATGAAGGAATATTCATTTCCCAATCCAAATACTTGAAAGAGATGCTCAAGTGGGTTGGAATGGAAGAATGTGCACTAGTGAGTACCCCTATGATTACTGGATGTAAGTTAAGCAAGGATGATGAATCCCATGAATTCAATTCAACACTTTACATATCTATGACACCTAGGAAGGAAACATAGAAAGATGTTACCAATCCCCCTCGATGGGATGGGTTCTTGTATGTCCTCAGTGCTTCAGATCTAAGATCTCTATTTCTTGATGGTGCAAAAAACCCAGACGAAATGGAACTCAAAGGGAGCTCACAAGCAAACGTAGAAAAAATATGACAATGATGGAGGATCAAATTTAGACCAAAATAGATCAAGAGGTGATCAAAAGGTGACAAAAGGTAGTGAATGAATGGAAAACCATTCTATTTATAACAAAATATTGAGTTAGTGTAGATATTGGTGCATAATTAAAATATTATTAACAAAATGTAGATCTAGCTTACTTGAAATATTTTATTATTTTTGGTGGAGGGAAAAGGAATTTAGAATTTGGTTAAATCCATTTATTTAAAAATAATAAATAAATAAATAAATAATTTATTTATTATTTCAAGGATGAGGTTAAGGAATACTTAAATAAATAATTATTTATTCAATTATTTATAAATGATTTAGTCAAATTTAACAAGGAATATTATTAAATAATGAATTAAATAATTATTCCTAGAAAATAATAAGATAAATAATGTTTTATCTAGTTAATTCTCTAGTTTTGGGTTAAATATGACTAGGAATATTAATTAAACAATGGTTTAGTTAATTATTCCTAGAGGAAAATCAAACAAATAGGGATTTATTTAATTATCCTCATGGGGTTTCCTATTTAGACCATGGGTTATTAAATTATTTCTCATAGTGAAAGCAATATTACTATGGTAAAATTGGTTTTACATGGTGTACTTTATTCCATATAATAGTAACATGTTAGATGACCAAAAATTGGTGTAACAGATTTCTCCCCAACGTGCGAGTGTTAGGAGCTAATCGTATGACCGAAGTACGTTGTAAGAACACAATCACTAGACATTGAAGGGGAGTCGGAGAGAGAGAAATATAAGGCGGAATAAATCGAGAGAGGACAAGATCTTGAGGAGGCGAGACTTAGAGGTGTGACAAGTCTCTTTTATGAGTGAGTACCTGTTCTGAATGAGGTGGGGGAGGCATACCTATACCTGTCGAGATGAAAAAGTACAAAGAATAATGGTGTGTCGAGCAAACATGGGACTAAGAAATATAGTACATGCTGGCATAAGCATGGGCCAAATAAAAAACATAATGGATCCCACATACATACTGTGACTAGGACAACAACCAAGACTTATACAATAATATCTGAGTACATGAGATCTAATAACAACCAAAGAGGCCTTGTAAAATAGGAAAGTGCTCTAAAAGTCTGAATGATACATGCAAACTAAAAAGGCACTACAAATGGCTAAGGCCATAACCATCAAATCTGTAGAGCTGCATCCAAGGCTGGGGTGAAAGAGGTCATCCGGGTATATGGGGGGTTACCTAAAGGGCCAACCCCTCATGAGGTCTGAAACATATCACATACACTTGGGAATCACTGGTACAATCTGCTGCATCACTGAATCATCAAGTATACTGATCTCGATCATGGCATAAGGAGATGGAACTGAGAAATAATCAAGTCAAAGGGAAATAAAGCATCCCTTTGCCTGATCTGAGGCACCAAACAATTGTGGAACCTGGAACCAAGGTACACCACCCTCTAGACTTGCCTTATCGAATGAATAAGCTAATGTCGATAGAAGAAGGTCCACCATAGGTGAGGCAATGATGAATCCTCAACTAAGGCACGAGGGATAATAGTAGAGCAATTGATAGACTGACACTAGGGATGATGGTGGAATGGGGGGTATTGAGTAGCAGGCTGACGACTTCCCTTGTTAGAGCATAAAGGGCATGGATGACTTGGCAGCTACTAACTCGACTTTAGAGGGGATAAGGGATAGTATGATTGAAGGTAAAAATGTGTGACACGAGTGAGGTACAAAGCCATGAAGGATAGAGGACTGTGGTGAGAGACAAAAGGGACTCAGGACAGACTCCATGGATGCGATGATGACTCAACTCAGATGCTCTAAACAAGGATGACTCGATGATTCTGCCTCACAGAATAGGCCTGATGAGGACAATAAAAACATGAGTAAAAGATTGTTACTCATGATGAAAATCGACATGAGCATTGCAAAGTATGAAGGCAAAGTGGTTCCCCAAGTACAAGTGTCGCAAGTGAAGAAATTCGATTTTGAGAAGCAATGAAGTGACCCTTCTTTGAAAAAAGGCTTCCGGGTGAAAAATCAAATCACCAAAAATGAAAGGATACCCATTTGAGTGCTTGGTGAGAGCTTTCCAACAGTGCTGACGGTTTGTCAAACTGAGCTATGGTTTGGTCGCAATTAGCGAAAGAAGAATTGGGGTTTTTCTTTTAATAAGGCAATTTCCCTCCAATTTGATTCATTTGGAAGTGTAGCTATGGTGAATGTACAGAGGAGAAAAGGTCCTAAATCTTGTGGTGATCGTAGCAGACAAATCGACCATTGGAATCAAGAGTCGTTAGTTGCAGGTAAGAGACCTAACCATACTCTTTCAATTCAGTGGATTAAAGTTTTAGATTAGGCACCCAGAGCCCAGGAACAAACTTCTACTCCTCCTCACGGTCGAGTCACACTTTTTGGGGTCATTTCTACGACCTGGGTAGTAGGTATTGAGCAAAAAACTGTGACCTATCCCAGGAAATGGCCTGAAAAGTGTGATCTATCAGAAAAAGGGGTTTCATTCCTATTTTGGGCTAAGAGTTGGGATTTTATGGTTACAAGGAAGTCTTTCCTTTCTGTATAGGTATGGCAGAGTTGAGGATCAACTAGAGAGAGATAGACCTGGATACATTACGTTCTGAGATCCGAGAGGATCATGTAGTCCGTGCCGCATTGGCCAGGTTTGGGGTCCTTAAATTTGTGGAGAACCCATTGATGAGGGTAGGAGAGCCCTTGCTAGCTCGGATAGTCAGCTATTGGGACATGAATCATGAGATATTTATAGTGCAGGGGCACCAGATCGAGTTGACTTGGCAGCTACTAACTCCACTTTAGAGGGGATAGGGGACAGTGTGACTGAAGGTAAAAATGTACGACACGAGTGAGGTAAAAAGAAATGAAGGATGGAGGACTGTGGTGGGAGACAAAAGGGAGTCGGGACAGGTTCCATGGATGTGATGATGACTCAAATCAGATGCTCTAAACAAGGGTGACTCAATTATTTTGCCACACAGAATAGGCCTAGTGGGGACCATAAAAACATGAGTAAAATATTGTTACTCATGACAAAAATCAACATGAGCATCGACAAGTATGAAGGCAAAGTGGTTCCCCAAGTACAAGTGTCGCAAGTGAAGAAATTCGATTTTGAGAAGCGGTGAAGTGACCCTTCTTTGAAAAAGGCTTCCAGGTGAAGAATCAAATCACCAAAAACGAAAGGATACCCATTTGAGTGCTTGGTGAGAGCTTTCCAACGGTGCCGACGGTTCGTCAAACCGAGCTATGGTTTGGTCGCAATTGGCGAAAGAAGAATTTGGGTTTTTCTTTTAATAAGGCAATTTCCTTCCAATTTGATTCATTTGCAAGTGTAGCTGTGGTGAATGTAGAGAGGAGAAAAGGTCCTAAATCTTGCGGCGATCGTAGCGAACAAACAGACCATTGGAATCGAGATTCGTCAGTTGCAGGTAAGAGGCCTAACCATACTCTTTCAATTTAGTGGATTAAAGTTTCAGATTAGGCACCCAGAGCCCAGGAACAAACTTCTGCTCCTCCTCACGGCCGGGTCACACTTTTTGGGGTCTTTTCTACGACCTGGGTAGCAGGTATTGAGCAAAATATTGTGACCTGTCCCAGGAAATGGCCTGAATAGTGCGATATGTCAGAGAAAGAGGTTTCATTCCTGTTTTTGGCTAAGAGATGGTATTTTATGGTTACGAGGAAATATTTCCTTTCTGTATGCTGACAAACATGATGGTTTTGTGTAGGGTATGGTAGAGTTGAGGATCAACTAGAGAGAGAGAGACCTGGATACATCACGTTCTGAGATCTGAGATGATCGTGCAGTCCGTGCCGCATTGGCCAGGTTTGGGGTCCTTAAATTTGTGGAGAACCCATTGACGAGGGTAGGAGAGCCCTTGCTAGCCCGAATAGTCAGCTATTGGGACACGAATCATGAGATATTTATAGTGCAGGGGCACCAGATCGAGTTAAAATTTCAGGATATATATTTCCTGACTGGTCTCCCGCCACTAGGGATGGTGGGAAACACACAGCCAATGTTACCGTGAAGGCGGAACGTTATGGAATTTTTAGAGCGCCATTGTCGACCGAGTGTCCATGTGAAAGGCATGCAGATACCGATCGGAGATCTAGAGAGGCTAGAGACTTGTGCTGTGGCCACAGTGGTGTTGCGGATCCTGGGCAACCAGGTGCTCCACCACATCACTGGAGGGCAAATGATGCTGGTTGAGGGTGTATTGAGTGGGACCTAATATGGGTGGGCCCAGATGATGCTTTCGTCATTGAAATGAAAACTTTTGCTGTGTGAGCGGCAGGTGAACCATGGCTGTGCATATGGCATAGTGCTTTTCTTGCTCTTCTTTGAGAAGATCTCGACACTTCATCCTTGTATACAGATCTAGGATGGGGGCTCGTAAGAGCCTAGGATGCACCGCTGGGGGCAGCTGCTGTGTAGAGGAGGAGGTGGGGTATTTGGACATGCATTCTGACCCGCGTTTTTTGTGCATTGGGATCAGATGCCATTATACATAGATGACTATCCTT
This sequence comes from Pinus albicaulis, assembly GCA_034641835.2. Taxonomy (NCBI): domain Eukaryota; kingdom Viridiplantae; phylum Streptophyta; class Pinopsida; order Pinales; family Pinaceae; genus Pinus; species Pinus albicaulis. Next base: position 1,758,062,492 of record CM076578.1, on the reverse strand, counting down.
ATAGTGGGATGAACTATCATGGGGACCTGAACTTTCCACTTTCGCCAGGTCGAGAATGAGGGCTAGACAATAAGTGAAAAGTTGCTTATCTTGTATGATGCATTTTAAAGTTTCATAATATTGTATATGGTACTGATTCATTGACTTTTGGTATGTAGATATAGCACAGGTGAAACCAGCCGGGTATATGAGACGACCTGCAGTGCCAGGAGCTGCAAAACCTAGTGGATCGAGGGGAACAAAAAATGAGGATGCAGTGGCCCTCCTGGAGGATATCCGCCATAGATGTGAGAAGATACTGACCAGTGTTTCTGAGCGTGGTTGGTGAGACCTTGACGACCAGTACATAGAGCCATGTATTGGTCTACCCTCAGAGTGGCGAGGAGTCATGCAGCACATGGCGATGGTCGGACAAGGGATGCATGATCTATGGGCTACAGGAGCCGAGCCATTGGCCTGGGTCCCTCTAGATAGTGATTAGATGTAGGGGCATGAGGTGCATGCTATGGTCATGTCATATTTATCAGAGTTAATGGATTCCAAAACATTGTATATTTGAACGACACATATTATGGATATGCATCATTTTATGATTTATGGTTATTGTCTTATATTAAATGCGTGTGATAAATGCAAATCTAGAATATTGTTTGCAATGTTATCTACATAGTGATTCTGCGCTCTAGGTACATGACTAAATGTAATGATTTAAAAATCACACATTGAGAGCTTCACTCGTAAATATATTATAAAAAGGACAAGATTATGCACACGATAAACACCATTCAATTGCATGACAAGAAGCAAATAATTCAAACAAATATGAAGGTAAAGGATGCGACGGTCAAGGGCATCGACTACCAAACATATCACTGCATCATATTCGCCCTGGTTATTGGTGGCATCACCATTGCATACACTATTAGAGAGCATAAGCGAATGCAAGGGGGTGAAAATGGCCCACGCCGCTGAGGCTAGATTCCGGGAGTAGCGACTTGCACCATCGACATAGCTGATATATGGTGTGGATGAGGGATCCATATGAAAAGTGCCACAAGACAACATATGAGATGATGATGAACAATGCTGGAAACCTGAACGCAAGGCAGAAATAAAACAAGCATTGCTAGGGGGAATGTTATGGGTAGAATTTCTACACCCTGCACATTGAATAATGAATGGTGTGGGGGAACTGTCTTGGGGACAACTTGTGCTCAGGTCGTGAAAGTCACCATAGACAAGAATGGTGCCATTTTTCTTATGGGCTGGATAAATAAATTCAGGGGTGGTAAAAGCTTCCATAATGTTGTCATCATAGTAGAATATGGGGTGACTTGTGGAAGGATGACCACATGACGCAACGAAGCTACCTGAATCATCATCATGAGACAAGAGGTTCACATGCACATCGTTAGGGAGGGTGACAAAAGAAAATGTAGATGAAGAATCCACTGATGTTGAGTCCAAGGTGATCAGTGAAGAGGGGTCAGGAGAAATAGAAGGGGATGCCCCAGAGGGGTCTTCCACCGTGGATCTCATAGATGATGACAACTAGAGGATAGTGGCCGAAGGCTCCATCATCTCGACATTGGGAGGGGGTATGTCAATGGGAGTGGATGTGTCCTCTAGTTTTTCTGAAGCATAATGCACAAGTAAGGGAGAGGAATATTTGTTGCACTCAACCTCGTATTGGCAAACCACTTCCAAGGAGGTGCGGTAATATGCGAGGCGGGGACAGAGGTGAGTATAGTGGCCATGGAGATCACACAAAGCACAAGGGTGATTTTTGTGCATAGTCTTGAGTTTCTTGGCTAAAGTTGGTAAAGTAACATGGAATTTTGGGACATCAGACTCAGGAAACACGACATTAACCATGGGTTTGATACGAGACAATTCGGGACAATGATGGGTGGCATGACTGTCAACACCACAAAAAGCGCACAGAGGTGTACGCTTTGGACGCTTAGGAGGATAAGGTGTTGTTTGGTCAGCCTTGTCCTTAGGTGCCTTTTTGCGGGATTTCCCCCCCTCACCTGAGGCTTTTGCAACAGGAGTAGATCCTTGCTGAGGTGGCTGAGGTACAGAAGTAAAGGGAGGGGTCATAGGGACCGGTTGGACCAGGGTCAATGAAATGTAAGGCTTGAGTTGACCAGGCAGGGTATTGGCTGGGGGATCAATGTACCAGACTAGGATCCCTAGGGTCATGTTGGGAAGGGTCAAGGTGGCCATAACAATTACCGAAAATACTTTTGAAGTGGGAGCAAGAAACGATATCTGACTAAAGGGGTAATGGCCAGGCAGAATAACTCCTAGATGTTTAAGGCTAGGGGAACCGTTCCAGGAGGAAAAATAGGATCAAGGACACCAGCTACAGATGAAGGGCCTTGAGGAGGAGGTCTTGGAGGTTGAGTCAAAGTACTAGGAGCAATTTGCAAAGGGAGAGACTGCTAACTAGTCGAACCAGAACATTTGAGGTTGGGTTGAGATGATTGCATCATGCAAACATTCGACGAGCTAGGGTCAGAGATGAGAGGGGGGAGACCAAGGAATGAACCAAGCAAAGAATAATTTTTATAGACTTTGGGTGAGACATTAGTCGTAGGTTTGACTGTTTGTTTATTGGCCACCGAAGAAATAATGGACTCTGGAGAGGTCTGAGACTTCAGTTCGTAATATGTCAATTGATCTATAGTGGCGATATTTCCGTTGTGAGGAAAACACATCTTACAGTGAACTGCAGATGGGACAATAGACATTGCATAAGTGTAGCTACCACCCAATAGAATGTTGTAGTCTAAGGGGGCATCAATGACTTCAATGTCAACACAAACAGTTTTGCCCGCAAGAGTAATAGGAAAATTGTGGAATATGCCAAGGGGCTGGGAAGAGTGACCATCCCACACATGGAGGGTGATAGTGGAAGGGGCTAACTCAGGCGATTCTTCCAAACAGAAGCAGACATCACGCAGGTGGATGCCCCCTCGTCATTGATACATCGGGAAATGTTGGCATTCTAGATCTTGACAGGGATTTGTAAGGTAGCGGATGCAGGGAGGGGTGGATGCTATGAATTGTCAGCATTGAAGACAATCAAACGATCATCTGAAGGATCCAAAACAGCTATAGCAGTTAGTAGATATTTATGTTGTGAAGGGCACGATTGGAGGACTTCCAGCATTGACATGGCGACAGGTGATTGCGCCAAGTCATCTACTAAACTATAGGTGTGGGCGGCTTTATCGGAAGAAACACTTCAATGTAATGCTCCTTTGGGGATCTTGGTATGTACCTCTGCCTTAGGCTGAGGTATCCGTAAAGTACCATTTGGTGTCGAAATTGGCTCTGTGGGACCTGAAGGCGGGGGCTCGGTTGCAGACAGAGCAAGAGGCTTAATGTACTGGCGTGTCAGAGTCTGAAGGTTCAGATCGACAGTATTGGCCTGGTCAGAGTTCATCATGAGGATCTGGTAGTCAGAGGTACCATATGGGGAAGGTTGAGCAGCCGCCTAACCTTCAGGGGGTTGGGAAACTACATATCCTTGCTAGGGGAAAGGATTGGTAAACACAACTGGTTGAGTAGGTGCAACATTAGGAGGAATCGAAGTAGAGGCTTGCTATCCTCGAGATGCTGCTTGAGCTTCCCACAGTTGACACATATGAGGTAAAAGGGGAAAATCATGGGTATAGTGACCATGGACACTGCAACAAGAACAAGGCTTATTCGTGCAAAGAGGCCTGTTTTGCTTGGGATGATCGCCCTGTTGCTGGGTTGCAGTGTTAGATATATTCCCTTGGGGATTTTTTCCTGGGTTACCTAGAGTAGGTTGGTTCTGGTTGACTTTCCTCTTATTTTTGGAATTAGGAGGATTAGTCGCACTCTGCTACACATACCCCTGACCCTGAGGGTGGCATGGTTGCTGCTGTGGAGATTGAGAAGGCATGGGAGGCTGAGGTGCTTGTGCTGGAGGAGCTGGAGCACCGGGCTATGTATATAGATAGTAAGGAGTTTGAACAACATTGGGGTAAACAAGTTGGGAAAAAGCAGGCCCTAACATCGGAGGATGCGATTGGGAAAAGGCGTGAGGTATGTCGTGTCCTAGATACATGCTACTGGGAGGGGGAAAAGTGCTAGAGGAGTTGGCCCCTCCCTGAGGGAAACCATAACCCATAGGAGGATGAGTGTATGGATGTGAAAGGGATCCAACGATACTGTTAGCAACATGAGATGCCCTCGATACATTGGCACCACCAGGTCTAGGGAGATCAGGTAATACAGTATAAAGATAACCAGATTGTGCATAGATCGAGTCATATTTCAACACAACTTGGAGGGATTCTTCCTAATTTTGACGAAAGTGAGACGCGACATATTTACCAATAGAGGGAAAAATGGATATGAGAAACCAGTCCATGTAGACATGGTCTTCAAAAACTGGAGGTCGACATAAGCTATTCCTTCTGTGCCATTCTTGAACATGGTCAGATAGGCAGGTGGTAGAAGTTTGATGGAAAGCAGTCAAAAGTTCAACATCGATGTCATAGCGAAGGGGAAGCTGGAAGTAGGACAAAAACACCTTTTCAATAGTCGCAAAAGTGGCATGAGAGGTAGTGGCCTGGTCGACATACCACTTTGAAGCTTCTCTAGTAAGCGTACACTGGAATAACCAAAGATGGACAGAGTCATCAGTGATAGAGTTGGATGAACACCACATGCGGAAAGAACGAACATGGTTGGTAGGATCCTCTCCATCATTTCCTTCAAACTTAGGGATGTCTTAAGGAAGCTTGGTTGGCATAGCAGGCCAACCTAGATCATGGTGTATAGGGTCATTAATCAACTAGATTAACTCAGGAAGGCTTAGGCCTGCCATATAAGGAAGAAAGGGAGCAACTAGAATCGTTCCTGTTGTGGCTCCAGTAGTAGGGGTTCCAGCATTAGAGTCAGGGCCACCACCAGCGTTAGGTCCTACACCAAATATGATGAAGGTGAAAGGTGGAGGAGAACCAGGGATAGAAACATAATGAGAACCTGATGAGCCAAAATCAGACTCGGAATGGGGACTCGGTGGAGGACCAACTCGGACCCTGTGCGGTGGAGTAAGTCTTCCTAACGGAAACTGAGGATGAAGGCCTTAGGGTATCCAAGATAAACACCTTCGGGGTGAAGTGATGGAAAAGATACATGAAACCCAATCAGGAAGAGAGGTAAACAAGGGCACAAAGGTGCATATTAATTAATTACAATTTTTAAGTGTTGGCCTGGTGGTGTAAACCATGCGCTCTTCGCTTTAGGTCTCTGTGTGTGTGATAAGTGTGTTAATTTTAAATTAGCCCAGACGAGTGTATAGAAAAATAAAAAATATGTTGTATAACTGTAAATAAAACTGAAAGCGACAGTAAAATAAACAACTAAAGATGCATAAATTTAAACCCAAAAATGAGGGCTTCACAAAAACAAGTCTAAGGGTGGGCGAAATCTAATCAAAACACACAATATGGCCAATGGATCTAAGTTAAATAGAGAGAGAGGGATTTAAAGGTTAGATATACTGAAAAAAGGTGCAGAAAACAACGAGAAACCAAAGGGAAAAATGCTGAAAAATAGGTTGCGAAAGGCTACAACCTAAAGGGAAACGTAGGGTACCCTAAAGTGAGGACCAAAAAAAATTGAAAAGAGGTGTTTTGGATGGGCAAATAACTGATCTGAAAAGGATTTGAAAAGGCAGGTTTATATCTAAAAAAATGGCTGAAAAACACTGAAATCTCAGAAGACCTGCTTCAGCTAAACTCCTCCTAAGAAGGTGGAAGCGTACTAAAGCCTTAAGGGGCTTGGTTCCTTCTTCGACGAGCAAAAATAAGAAATTATAGGTCCAAGACGGATAAAGATGGAGGTCAAACAACCCTGAATAGTGCCCTTGACAACCCTGAAAATTTCAGAAAAAACCCCGCAAAAAGTACAGGTCATAGGTTTTGACCTAATTTCTGTTGAGGTCACAGTTTTTGGGCAATTATCCACTACTAAAGAGCTGAGGTCACAGGTTTTGGGCCAAAAAGTGTGATATGCACTTCCGGTTGTCTCGGGGGCATATTTCAGAAAAAAGTGTCGTCTTTGTCATGACTGATATCTGTTACCTGCGCAAATGGCCCAAAAACACACGTAAGTTATAATTTTTATTTTTTTGGGGTAAAAAAGGTTAAAAAAAACATCAAGGAATGCACAATAAGAAGCTGAAGAAAAACCCTAGTGGATGAAGAAGCTGCTCATGTAGGGATTAGAAAAACGACAATGGTCGTAATTAAAAACCCTTGTGGAGTCGCCAATTGTTAGTGTGAATTCTAATCGCAAACGTACGAAAAAAGGTCACTTTAGCTGTGCATAAAAAACAACCCTAACATCAAATGTGGCTATCAATTTCCTTAGATCTGTAGTAGGTGATCAAAATAAATTCTACAAAAATCCATATCTATGCAGTTAAAGACATTAAACAGCAAAAATAAACAAGAGTTGCATCATACATCTTGTTAGCCAGCTATAAAATTTGTTATATCAAATGCTGGCTAAAACATTTTTGGAGTCTTCAAGAAACAAGTTTTTATTGCTAAAAAGATGTTATTTCTTAAAGGCTCTTGAAAGGCCTCATGCCTCTTTCCAAATCTTCACTCACACTCTGAAATTCCGCTGATTTCATGAGAAAAGACTACTGCAAAAAACCCCTTTTTCCCCCTCCACTCAAAAACTAACCCCATTTTTTACCCCTTTATTTCTCCATAAAAATCCTTCATTTTCATATTCTCCTCTCATCCCTTCCATAAAAACCCCTTTGATAAGGATTAAGACTCTTTCTTTGCCTTATCGAAACCCTCAAAGTCATTTGAAAACCATTGAAAATCTATAAAGAAAACCATTTTTTATTAAAGACTTAAGCCCCCTTGGGATAAGTCCTAAACCACTTCCCCACATATGCCCACGCCCTAAGAACCAGGCGCTAGACCCATAGAGCGCTTATCGCATCGGAACTTTCGGACAAACGCAAGCCTTTTCATGTGTAAACATTGAAACCTCTGATTACGATGGCTCGATCGCGCAAATCGCATCGGCCTTCCCCGCGCATTATCGCATCGCAACTTTTTCGTCGGGCGAGTTAAAATATTTCTCCACCTCCGATTGACTCCTCCCGATTCATTTCCTGCCGTCGATCTGATCTGCAGATTGACGGTCCACATGTGATCGCATCGGAGTTTTCCATCAGGTGCATCTAATTACTTTACTTTGCCTCCCTCCGATTGCCAATTCCCGATTTATTCTCCACCGTTGATCTTGTGGGCCGATCTCATCCGATGGCCCACGATCATCCCGAAGCCCACTTTTATTTCTCATTCATTTCTTCTTCCGCCTAAAGGTTTTTTACCTTATTCCTTTGCATTTTCGCCATTTCTCTATTATATGTCCCGGATCGCTCCCGATCGTCGATCTTTGCGCGATCGACGAATCTGACATATTCTCTCCCTCTACTCTCCTTTCAACCTCCACAAATAGATCTACACCGTTGGATGATGCCATCCAATGGCTAGGCTCTCTCCCCACACCCTCTGCAGCAGTTAAACCCACAAACGCAGGATTTCTTAATTCTTTTCGTATTTTGCAGGTTTGAATGGTTTGTTCCATCATATTAAAGACAAAGCCGAAGGCCGGGAATGACAATTCCCACGCCTTTGATTTATCAAAGGGAACCATCCACGGGGCTCTACTCCATGTCTCGTTAATGTTTCATGAGGCATTGATGCCATATGAGCCCTACATAGCCTGCACATCAACAAGACACAATGAATGAAATCACAATCAAAGAGTATCAGTGTCGAAGACAAAATGTATCAGAACAGAAGATGGAAGAAAAATTTGGGGGGATTACGGCTAAGAATGATTATCAAAAGCCTAATCCTCAAAATTAAAACACAGTTAAAACAAAATCATAAGTGTTTAACGGACAGAAAGGTCTCCACCGCCTCAATAGAGGCGAATTGATTCCTCTCAGCTACCACAGTGCCACCTGTAGCCACAAGCATTCAAACAGAGGCCAAAGTTATTGATCAACATCAGATATTTGCCTCAGCACAGCCAGAGATTTAATTCTGCCAAAGAACTTAATGCGAAAATATCAGCAGAGTTACTTTAACATAACACAGAGCCTCAAAAGTCAATAAAAGCTCCCACCGAGCTTAAATCTCAAATGTAAAATATTAATACAGACCAACACCTGTAAACTTCTCCATCGAGCCCCTCAAAGGCCGAGAAGTCATTAATCTGTATTAATTATCTTGGGAGGTCTTTTATCCTCCCCCACCTCCGCATCATTCTATAAATACTGCTGTAGAAGATGAGAAAATGTTGGTTGTTGAACTTTGAAATATACTTGAGCTTGAGACTTCTACTTGTAAATAGTGTTCATTGGCTCTTGGAGCTCTGTTTGTGATAGATAAGTTAGTCTGGGAAGTGTAGATGATTGCTAAACTAAAGCATTGGACTTAAAGCTGTAACTGGTTTGGAGCATCAATACAAGTTGATTTATGGGATCCTGGTCTATGTCGACGGTGATGTTTTTCTTATTGTAAATCCTTATTTTATTTCTTTTTTCACTTTGTTCATATTCTCTTATAAAGAGCAACATGCATAGAGTTAGGACCTACTGTATATCAGTACCCTTCTCTGACTGAAAATCTTTATATGTATGTTTTCTTCCAAATTGTGTTATTTAGGAATGATTTAATTCAGTTTAAGCAGTAGGAATGCTGGTGTTCCCTCGTCCTCCTGTCTTATCTAAATATCATTCTTGAATGTTATTTTCATTTCATGTCAAGTAGAGATGAACTAAGGAAGATATGGTGTGCCCTAGTCCTAGTTTTATCCCAAAATACTGTCTGAAATTTTCCCTTGGAATGTGTTAAAAGTTGGCTAGTTTCAAAGTACTTACCAGATCTTAGGCCATTCTATGTTATCTTTGTGTTTGTCTTGAAAGTTACCAAGTAAAGCAAAGCTAGGAGAGGATTTGTGGTGAGCCCGACCCGCTAGTTTCTACTCCAACAATTGCTTTGAAGTTCCCCCCTGTTTTTAAGTGTTTTCTATTGAAAGTATATCAAAGGATGGCTAGTTTCGAAGTACTTACTAGATCCTGGATTTCTTCTTTGTATTTCTTAAGTGTTTTTCAAAGGCTGGCTAGTTTCAAAGCACTTACCAGATCCTGGACTGCTCTTTGTTCTTCATCTATTTAAATTCCCCTTCTTTATGTATCATTTCATTCCATAAATCAACTTTAGAGAGATCTTTAGACATAGATGACTTTCCCCATGGACCACTCTTGCCCCTTGCTGCTCCAATTAAACCTTATTATGACTCCATAGCCCAATGGACTAAAACCTGCAATTATCTATCTTTTTGTTCAAATCTTGTTCTATTTGCTTGCAACTTCTCACCTTTGAAACTCTTTGCATTTATAACTTTCCCCTCAAATAATATTCATGCTCAACCATCCAAAAACAAAACAAACAATTGGCATTCATAACTAGCCTAACATCATTACCATAAACTTTCAAAGACAAATCCATCCTTGCAACTTATTGGAGAGATCCCTCTCCGGATTTAGGAGGGCTAGATCCTAGAATCCCAAAGTGGTTGAAACGATGTTGTTTCTGTGATTGGACTTTGTCAATATTGCTAATTACAGATAACTAAAATTTCTGGCGACTCCGCTGGGGACTATCTGAATAATTTGCATTTTAAGGTAATCATAGGATATCAGAAATTTGTTTCAAAGAACATTTGCTATATTAACTAGCTGAGCCACCAGCAACTAACATTTCTGGCGACTCCACTGGGGACTGAGTCGAATTTTCATCTTGGGTTCCCTTAAAAACTTCATAAAACCTTGTGAGTAAAAACAGCCTTTTCAAGCACTACCAAGTAATGTTAATCACGATAAAACTTGTTTGAATTAGTGACAAGCTAGGAAAAACCCTAGGATTCTCATAAGAGTTTATATAACCTTGAAATATTAGCTGGCTTGGGCATAAGAGTAGATTGTATTTGTCTCATAACCGTAGCTAAGTTGTGAAACAGATCCAGGACACTCTTAGAAACCACACAATTGAAAAATAACTCAGAAAACCCAAAAATATTTCAGATTGGAATTCAATAAGCATGGTGGTGGACCATAAAACCTTTTACCTCTGAAAAAAGCTAAAAACTTCCACTTGGCGACTCCACAATCCTTAACAGACCTTATGACTCCACTGGGAAGAACCTTTGTCATTTTAATATCATTCAAACTCAGTTAGAGGATTGTAGGATTTAAATTTGTGAAACGAACTAGTTAACCTCTCAAAGATTGTCATATCTGGTTGAAATTTTCTTGTTTAATTGGGTCTAAAAACACAACATAGTGGCTCCTAGAAAGGTTCATACTAGAGCCTACCCTGACCCAAACCCACCTGAGATAGTTTATAACCCAGAAATTATCCTTAGGAAGTCTCCTAAGATTAAATTATCAACTGTTTTCAGATCACCCCTGAGAGCTAATTCAGTTCCTAAAAATATTTCAGCTCTACAACAATCACAAGTTGACTTAGTAAATCCCTTTAGAACTAGGTCATTTGATGATATAATTCAGCTAGATTCTGAGTCTCCACTTTCTTCTCCTGAAACAAGTGAACGTCTCGGTAGTAGAGAAACAACACCACCTGATTTACATTTCCTTTACAATTTAGGTGTCTCTCATCCAAGATCAGCTCAGCAATCTACTTCTGTTCCATCCACATCTGCTCACCAATCATCCACTGTCCAAACCACTCCACTTCAACCCACTTTCCCTCTTGTTAATCCACCTCTTGTAAATCCACCTCCACCTCATATCATGGCAACATGGTATTCTCCCTTAGTCCTTCCTGTACCATTAGTCAATCTTCCACAGGACTATCAGTCCAAAATTCCATTATATGATGCTAGAAATGCTACAGCTACATCACAACATGTGGATAAGATGAATGACTACTTTGATAGAAATGAAATTGATGATGATTCTGTCAAGCTTAGACTATTTGCTCAAAGTATGGGGGGAGAAGTAAGAAAATGGTTTAAAGTCTTGACCCCCCACAGTATAAATGATCTCCAAGCCTTCCATCAAACATTCCTAAACAAATGGGAAGTGAAGAAGAATCCTCTCCAAATCCTCTCTGATTACAAGAATCTCCATAGAAACACTGGGGAAAGTGTACAAGCCTACTGCACTAGATTCAACAGTGTGTACAATTCCCTTCCCCCAGATCTAAAACCTCCACAAGGCTCAGCGTTAAACAAGTTTCCTGAAGGGTTTGACCCTGAAATGGCCTATCAGCTGAGAGAGAGAGATCCTGCAACTCTTGAAGATATGCAAAAAGGGGCTCTTGCAGTAGAAGTTAACTTGATGGAGAAAAGAGCAAGAATGAAAAATGAGAAGAGAGTATCCTTCAGAGAGGAATCCACACCTTCTGCTTCCAGCTCAAAGATGGAAAGAATGATCGAGGAAATGATCAAGCAAGTCAAAATCAAACTGCTCCTCAAAACAGAAACCAGAACTAGAATCAGAATTTTAGAAGAAACCAACCTCCAAACAGACCTAGGGAAGATGATCAACAGATCACTCCTCCATTTCACCAAAATTATGTGAGTGAGGTTGAGGAAAAAAATGAGCAAGTAGAGGATGATGATATCAATATGCTGGGAGTAGATAATGATCACTTTGAGGTTCATTATGATAGAAAAAAAGGTTTGTACACACCTTATGATGACAAAAGAGATAATGATGTAACTTATTATCAAGACATGGAAAATGTTATCATAGAGTCTCAAAGAGAATACGACCTTAGAATTAAAACCAATCAACAAACTCCCAACACCAAAACCTCTGACAAATCTTCACAAAACAGCACTGTAAACAAGCCTAAAATTGTCAAACAGAAGGACATAACAATAGCTGGAAATTCTGATAAAGGTAAAGAGAAAGGCACCCAAACGTTACAAACCAGAGTGCAGACCTTAGCCGTACTAACACTTCAGCTAGTACTCCTATGAAAACAATTTTGTCAAATATAAATAGAACAAATTAGCAAGCTGATGTTGCTGATAAACTGGCAGCTAATAAGGCTGAGACAAGTCCTTCAAAGAGTCAAATGCCTTGTAGCCTAGAGCAGGAAATTTCCAAAATTAAAATATCTGTTCCCTTGACTGAGTTAGCTGCCCATAATGTATATAGGACCCAAATTTTGAAGGCTTTAAACATTGAAGAGAATAATGACACAGTCAATCTGAATGATGATTAGCCAGAGCTTATTTTTGGTCCAAAGATTGAAGGCAAGTATCAAGAGGGACCTGTTCCTCCATTTTATGTGAGTTTAAATGTTCATGACAAGATTTTTCATAATGCTATGCATGATTCCGGGGCTTCTCATAATTTAATGCCAAAAGCTGTAATGGAGAGCCTTGGTCTAGAAATTACCAGGCCTTACAAAGACCTTTACTCCTTTGACTCGAGCAAAGTAAAATTTTTAGGATTAATCAAGGACCTCTGCGTTAATTTAGCCCAGATCCCAGCCAAATGCTTAGTAATGGACATTGTTGTGGCTAATGTGCCCCCAAAGTATGGAATGTTATTATCAAGATCTTGGGGGGCTAAGTTACAAGGAACTATGTAAATGGAAATGACCTATGTGACTATCCCAGTTTTCAATCAGACTAGAAGACTTTACAGGGAGTCCCATATGCAATACATAGTTACAAGCCAAGACAGACCACAAAAATCTCCTTTGTATTCTGTAAACACAGGCCTCAATTCTTTTATTCTGTTTAACGATGAAACACTTAGTGAACAAGTCACTTTAACAGAATTAATGGCCGACACAGAGGAAGAAGAACACAATGTAGAAGTGTCAAAACAGTTTGCTGCATTTGAAAATTGTAGAAAACCAACAACAGGTCTTGAGCTACAATTCATGCGTCCTCTGCTTTTAAACCTTGATAGTCGACAAAGCAACCCTCAACACAGTGAAGAACCTGAGGAGTTGAAACGATTTCAATTAAGTGCTGATATTCAAGAAATATCTGAAAGAATTTTAGTTGAAGAGGACAAACACCAAACAGGTGAAACTGAAAATAGTCCTCTGTAGAGTATGTATTTGGCGGATCGTGCACTAGAACTAATGCTGGTGCAGGTGTCTGGATCTGCAACACTGAAAATGACCATACAGAAAGCATTTCCTGCAAACTAAACTTTCAGTGTTCTAATAACATAGCGGAATATGAATCCCTACTTTTAGGCTTACATCTATTGAAAAAGTTAGGAGCCAAGAGAATCAAAGCGTATGGGGATTCTGAATTAATCATTAGGCAAGTCAACGGGGAAGACAATGCGAATCAACCAAGACTTAGGGCCTACCGAAATGATGTCATGGACCTTTTAAAAACTTTTGAGGAGCACCAGATAATTTTTGTCCCAAGAAAAAGAAATATCGTGGCCCACAATTTAGCCTTTGCAACTAGAACATGCTTAATGCCATATGAAACCAAAGACTTCAAAACTCAGATAAAATTCAGACTAGCCGTTCCTGATAACAAAAAATACTGGCAAGTGTTCGAAGGGGACAAAAAAATAGAAGAATTCATGCAATTCGGAAATAAATTTGAACTACATTGTTCGGACTCAGATTATGATACAGATTGCAGTGAAGAAAATTTCCTTGGTGAAGAAGAACCGTCTCCTGAACTTGTTAATATTAATCTACTGTCAAGAAAACTTCAAAACAAAACATAACTGACTGCAGAATTAGAAACAAAAGAGTTAGAAACCTTGCAGTCCAAAGATGAAATTTTGCCTAAGGGTCTGGTCCCTTTAGAAGAGTTGTTCGATTTTAACGATGTGGCCAAGAAGCCAAAACTGGAACCTGTAGAGACTGAAGTTGAGGAGTGCAATATAGGCAGTAAACTTAAACCAATGATGATCAAACTGTCTACGACTTTACTAGCTCACATTAAAATCAAATACATAGAGTTGTTTAAAGAATTTTCTGATGTTTTTGTGTGGAGTTACGAAGATCTTAAATCCTATGACACTGAAATAATACAACACAAAATCCCTCTCAAGGAAAACCAAAAACCATTCAAACATAAACTGTGCAGAATAAACTTTGTGCAGCTCCCTTTGGTTGAGAAGGAGATTAGAAATATGTATGAAGCTGGTATTATTGTCCCTATTAGATATTCTGAGTGGGTGTCTAATCTGGTGTCAGTTAGGAACAAAACTGGAGAGATCAGGCTTTGTATAGACTTTAGAGACTTAAACAAATCTTCACTGAAAGACAACTACCCTTTACCTAAGATGAATCATATTTTACAAAGGGTAGCAGGGTCTAGAAGAATTTCTTTGCTTGATGGATTTTCAGGGTACAATCAAATCTTAGTCCACCCTGATGATCAACTAAAGACAACCTTTAATACACCTTGGGGCACTTTCATGTATGTGAAAATGCCCTTCGGTCTAATGAATGCTGGAGCAACTTTTCAGAGAGCCATGGATAGCATTCTCGGAGGAACTAGGCTTCTTCATCATTATATATCTTGATGATGTCACTGTGTTTTCAAAAACAGATGAAGAGCACTTAGAACATTTAAGAAGAGTTTTCGAGAAATGCAGAAAGTTTGGGATATATTTAAACCCTAAGAAGACACTATTCGGTCTCCAATAAGGTAAACTTCTTGGGCACATTATTTCAGAAGAGGGTATTAAGATAGATCCAAAGAGGATTGAGGCCATATTGCAAATCTATCATCCTCGAAACATCAAAGAGTTGCAGTATTTCATTGGAAATATTAACTTTTTAAGAAGGCTCGTCCCCAACTTGGCTGAGCTCCTTAGGAATATAAAAAACATGTTAAAGAAGAAGCAAGAGGCAAATGGGACCTTGGAAGCAAATAAGTCCTTTGAGTTGGTGAAACAAGCGTTAACCAAAACACCGATTCTAATAAGTCCTGATTTTTCAAACGATTTTTATATTTTTTCATTTGCATCAGAACATACCATAGTTGCTGTCCTTTTACAGAAAAATGGACAAGGACAAGAGCAGCCTATTGCATTCTTTATCAAGGCTTTGAGAGATGCTCCTTTGAAGTATAACATTATGGAAAAGAAAGCCTTTGCTTTGGTTAAGGCATTAAAAGACTTCAGAGTATACATCCTTCACTCACACATCATTTCCTTTGTCCCAAATTCAGTTGTGAAAGACATTCTAACACAGGACCCAGATGGTAAGAGAGGTAAGTGGATTTCTGTTATCCTTGAATATGATTTAGAGATAAAACCCACTAAGCTGATCAAAGGCCAAGGTCTGGCTAGATTAATGGCTGAATCCAATTTCGAAGTCCTTGATATTAATATGATTAATGCTTTAGATGATCAAGAGGAAATATCAACTTCCATTGTTGAAAACCATTTTATGAATTCCTCTTGGTATGCTGATATTCTTTATGTTTTGCTTAATTTGAAACACCTCTTGGTTTGACAAAAACAAAGGCAAGGTTCCTAAAGTTGAAAGCTGTAAACTATTGCATTATAGATAGATGTATGTATTGGAAAAATGCAAGTGGTATATTGCTTAAATGTTTGCCTGAGTTTGATGCAGAGGAGGTTAAGTGCAAGTTCCATGAAGGGGAGTGTGGAGGCCACCTATACTGGAAAACAACAGCCAAAAAAATCTTGAGGGCTGGTTACTTTTGGCCTACTCTCTTTCATGATGTACACAAGATGATCATTGCCTGCCATAAATGTCAACTTTTTGAAAGCAAAATAAAGCTGCTACCTCTACCTCTGCATCTAATCACTGTTGAAGCCCCTTTTCAACAATGGGGACTTGAATTCATAGGTGAAATCCATCCATCATCCTCTGCCCAACATAGATGGATTCTCACTGCCACAGACTACTTCACTAAATGGATAGAATCCATTCCTTGTAGGCAGGCCAATGATTCTGTTATCATAAAATTCATAGAGAATAATATTCTCTGTAGGTTTGGCTGTCCTACCAAGATCATCACTGATAATGCAACAACATTTGGATCAAAGAGGATGGTTGAGTTCTGTCACAAGTATCAGATAACATTGGGGCATTCCACGACCTATTACCCTCAAGATAATGGACTTGCAGAATCCTCAAACATGAGTTTAGTGAACATAATCAAGAAACTGTTGGAGGACAACAAGAAGTCCTGGCACACAAAGCTTGTGCATGCACTTTGGGCTGACAGATTAACATTGAAGAAATCTATTGGAATGTCACCCTACCAACTTGTGTATGGCGCTGATGTAATTTTTCCAACCAGCCTTGGTGTGCCAGTTATGAAGTTGATTCAAGAGTTGCAAACTGAAGATAATGATATGATCAGAAGGATCAATCAAACAATTCATCTTCAACAAACCAGGGAGGAGGTATATAACAAAGCATTACAAAAGTAGAACAACATCAAAGGGCTTTTTGACAGAATAAAAAAGGCCAACAATTTCAAAGTTGGGGACAAAGTTTTAAAGTGGGACTCAAGGAGGGGAGACAAGGGCAAGCATGGGAAATTTGACAACTTATGGCTTGGCCCTTACTCTATTCATTCTGTTGCTGGTAATAATGCCTTTTTCTTACAAGAGTTGAATGGAGCAGAATTGTTTGGGGGTCCTGTCAATGGCAGGATGCTTAAACATTACTTCTCTTGATCCATGTCATGTTCTGAAAGCCTTTTTACCTTTTTCTCATTATAAATATCTCATCCATCATTACATTCAAAGTTAGAAAAATCAAAAATACAAAAATAGTGAAAGAAAGAAAAGAGGGCAGATTGTGAAAACAAGAAAGGTACAACCCCATACCAAAAAAGAGAAATAAATTCTGAAAGTGTGCAAGCCTAAATGCCAGTCCTAAAAAACACACTTCTAGTTAGTCAAACAGCCTAATATTGACTAATTAGCTTTTAAATTTACTGCTGATAGGATAGTGAATTCAATTTGCCAAACTGTTTAAACTTGGCTTATCAATAGATAGATTAGGATAGAAATTAAAGGTTCAAACACGCTCAAAATCTGAACCTAAGTTTCAAAAGAGAGATGACTCGAATCTATATTTTTTTTTCTGAGTCAAAACCGATGTAAATCTGGTTCTAATCAGCTTAAAATCTGAACCAGAGAAACAAGGAAAACAACTCACACAATAGTAAAAATAGAGCTATAAAAAGAGAAGGCAGTGCTTTGAACTTTCAGATCTTATGCTTTCTCCATTTTGATTTGATTTTCTGCAAAATAATGTCTATGTGCAGCTTGTTTTTCATGCCATAGATCACAGCAAGTCAAACAACTTAATCTTGACTTGGTTGTTTTTAAATTTCTGTTGTAGAATTAAGAGAAATAAAAATCTGTTAGACTATTTAATCCTAACAGATTAGTAGATTAGGTAGAGAATCATATGGACTCAACTGTTTAATTTGAGTTCATGGAGAGATAAGGAGTAGAATTAGATTAGTTTTATGCTTTCAAAAGAATAAAATGTTGTAAAAGAGTTTGCCAATCCAAGTGCACTCTAAAGAAAAAAAAATGTTAGATTAGTAGGATTGGGTAGGTAGAAAGCTTGTTGATGAAATATCCATTGTTTTTATGGCTGCTAATATGTTTTCAGAGCAAGATCATCCCAGCAAAGGAAGGGCAGCCCAATGGATGAGGCACTAATCAGCCTCCCAGATAATGCAAGTCTGAAGTTCTTGATGCCTTCAAGAAGGCACCATCCCCAAGTGGAGCCACTGTTAGCCAGCTATAAAATTTGTTATATCAAATGATGGCTAAAACATTTTTGGAGTCTTCAAGAAACAAGTTTTTAATGCTAAAAAAATGTTATTTCTTAAAGGATCTTGAAAGGCCTCATGCCTCTGTCCAAATATTCACTCACACTCTGAAATTCTACTGATTTCATGAGAAAAGACTGCTGCAAAAAACCCCTTTTTCCCCCTCCTTCACTCAAAAACTAACCCCATTTTTTACCCCTTTATTTCTCCATAAAAATCCTTCATTTTCATATTCTCCCCTCATCCCTTCCATCAAAACCCCTTTGATAAGGATTAAGACTCTTTCTTTTCCTTATCGAAACCCTCAAAGTCCTTTGAAAACCATTGAAAATATATAAAGAAAACCATTTTTTATTAAATACTTAAGCCCCCTTGGGCTAAGTCCTAAACCACTTCCCCACATATTCCCACGCCCTAAGAACCATGTGCTAGACCCATCGAACGCTTATCACATCGGAACTTCTGGAAAAACGCAAGTCTTTTCGTGTGTAAACATTGAAACCTCCGATTGTGATGGCCTGATCGCGCAAATCGCATCGGCTTTCCCCACGCATTATCACATCGCAACTTTTTCGTCGGGCGCGTTAAAATATTTCTCCACCTCCGGTTGACTCCTCCCGATTCATTTCCCATCGTCGATTTGATCTGCAGATTGACGGTCCACATGTGATCACATCGGAGTTTTCCATCAGGTGCATCTAATTACTTTACTTTGCCTCCCTCCGATCGCCAATTCTCGATTTATTCTCCACCGTTGATCTTGTGGGCCGATCTCATCCAACGGCCCACGATCATCCCGAAGCTCACCTTGATTTCTCATTCATTTCTTCTTCCACCTAAAGGTTTTTTACCTTATTCCTTTGTATTTTCGCCATTTATCTATTATACATCCCGGATCGCTCCTAATTGTCGATCTTTGCGTGATCAACGGATTTGACATATTCTCTCCCTCTACTCTCCTTTCAACCTCCACAAATAGATCTACACCATTGGATGATGCCATCCAACAGCTAGGCTCTCTCCCCACACCCTCTGCAGCTGTTAAACCCAAAAACACAGGATTTCTTAATTCTTTTCGTATTTTGCAGGTTTGAATGGTTTGTTCTGTCATATTAAAGGCAAAGTCGAAGGCCGGGAATGAAGATTCCCACGCCTTTTATTTATCAAAGGGAACCATCCACGAGGCTCTAATCCATGTCTCGTCAATGTTTCATGAGGCATTGATGCCATATGAGCCCTACGCGGCCTGCACATCAACAAGACATAATGAATGAAATCACAATCAAAGAGTATCAGTGTCAAAGAAAAAACGTACCAGAACAGAAGATGGAAGAAAAAATTAGGGGGATTATGGCTAAGAATGATTATCAAAAGCCTAATCCTCCAAATTAAAACACAGTTAAAACAAAATCATAAGTGTTTAACGGACAGAAAGGCCTCCACTGCCTCAACAGAGGCGAATTGATTCCTCTCAGCTACCATAGTGCCACCTGTAGCCACAAGCATTCAAACGGAGGTCGGAGTTATTGATCAACATCAGATATTTGCCTCAGCGCAGCCAGAGAGTTAATTCTGCCAAAGAACTTAATGCGAAAATATCAGCAGAGTTACTTTAACATAACACAGAGCCTCAAAAGTCAATAAAAGCTCCCACCGAGCTTAAATCTCAAATGTAAAACATTAATACAGACCAACACCTGTAAACTTCTCCATCGAGCCCCTCAAAGGCCGAGAAGTCATTAATCTGTATTAATTATCTTGGGAGGTCTTTTATCCTCCCCCACCTCCTCATCCTTCTATAAATATTGCTGTAGAAGATGAGAAAATGTTGGTTGCTGAACTTTGAAATATACTTGAGCTTGAGACTTCTACTTGTAAATAGTGTTCACTAGCTCTTGGAGCTCTGCTTGTGATAGATAAGTTAGTCTGGGAAGTGTAGATGATTGCTAAACTAAAGCATTGGACTTAAAGCTGTAATTGGTTTGGAGCATCAATACAAGCTGATTTATGGGATCCTGGTCTATGTCGACGGTGATGTTTTTCTTATTGTAAATTGTTATTTTATTTCTGTTTTCACTTTGTTCATCTTCTCTTATAAAGAACAACATGCATAGAGTGAGGACCTACTGTATATCAGTACCCTTCTCTGACTGAAAATATTTATTTGTATGTTTTCTTCCAAATTGTGTTATTTAGGAATGATTAATTCAGTTTAAGTAGTAGGAATGCTGGCGTTCCCTCGTCCTCCTGTCTTAGCTAAATATCATTCTTGAATGTTATTTTCATTTCATGTCAAGTAGAGATGAACTAAGGAAGATATGGTGTCCCCTGGTCCTAGTTTTATCCCAAAAGACTATATGAATTTTTCCCTTGGAATGTGTTAAAAACTGGCTAGTTTCAAAGTACTTACCAGATCTTAGGCCATTCTGTGTTATCTTTGTGTTTGTCTTGAAAGTTACCAAGTAAAGCAAAGCTAGGAGAGGATTTGTGGTGAGCTCGGCCCGCTAGTTTCTACTCCAACAGTTGCTTTCAAGTTCCCCCCTATTTTTAGGTGTTTTATATTGAAAGTATATCAAAGGCTGGCTAGTTTCGAAGTACTTACCAGATCCTGGATTGCTTCTTTGTCTTTCTTAAGTTTTTGTCAAAGGCTGGCTAGTTTCAAAGTAATTACCAGATCCTGGGCTGCTCTTTGTTCTTCATTTGTTTAAATTCCCCTTCTTTATGTATCATTTCATTCCATAAATCAACTTTAGAGAGATCCTTAGACATATATGACTTTCCCCATGGACCACTTTTGCCCCTTGCTGCTCCAATTAAACCCTATTATGACTCCATAGCCTAATGGACTAAAACCTGGAATTATCTATCTTTCTGGCCAAAGCTTGTTCTATTTGCTTGCAACTTCTCACCTTTGAAACTCTTTTCATTTAGAACTTTCCCCTCAAATAATATTCATTCTCAACCATCCAAAAACAAAACAAACCCTTGGCCTTCATAACTAGCCTACCATCATTACCATAAACTTTCAAAGACAAATCCATCTTTTCAACTTATTGGAGAGATCCCTCTCCGGATTCAAGAAGGCTAGATCCTAGAATCCCAAAGTGGTTGAAACGATGATGTTTCTGTGATTGGACTTTGCCAATCTTGCTAATTACAGATAACTAACACATCTAATAGAAAAGACAAGAATTTATATATTATGACACCTAGGCAGGGAACATAGAAAGATGTTACCAGTACCCCTCAGTGGGATGGGTTCTTGTATGTCCTCAGTGCTTCATATCCAAGATCTTTCTCTCTTGATGGTGCAGAAAACCCAGTCAAAATGGAACTCAAAGGGAGCTCACAAGAAAAAGTAGAAAAAATATGACAATGATGGAGGATCAAAGTCAGAAAAAAAGCATAGATCAAGAGGTGACAAAAGGTAGTGAATGAATGGAAAACCCTTCTATTTATAAAAAAATATTGAGTTAGTATAGATATTGGTGCATAATCAAAATATAATTAACCAAATCTAGATCCAACTTACTTGGAATATTTTATTATTTTTGGTGGAGGGAAAATGAATTTACAATTGGTTAAATCCATTTATTTAAAAATAATAAATAAATAAATGATTTATTTATTATTTCAAGGATGAGGTTAAGGAATAATTAAATAAATATTAATTTATTCAATTATTTATAAATGATTTAGTCAAATTTAACCAGGAATATTATTAAATAATGATTTAAATAATAATTCCTAGAAATATTAAGATAAATAATGATTTATCTAATTAATTCTCTTGTTTTGGGTTAAATATGACTAGGATTATTAATTAAACAGTGGTTTATTTAATTATTCCTAGATGAAAATCAAACAAATAGGGATTTATCTAATTATTCCTCATGGGGTTTCCTTTTTAGACCAGAAATAATTTAATAAACTATGGGTTATTAAATTATCTCTCATAGTGAAAGAAATTTTACTATGGTAAAATTGGTCTTACATGATGTACTTTAGTCCATCTCATATTAACAAGTTAGATGGCCAAAAAGTGGTGTAACATAAATGCTACTATACGTGACAACTTCAAGACCAGACATTATGTAGGTAGTTGGACTGGTTGCAAGATTTCAATTAGCACCGAAGGAATCACATATGCAAGCATTAAAAGGATATTCCAATACTTAAAGGGCACACTCGATTTTGGGCTTTGGTATCCCAAGGGTACAAATTTTACATGAAAAACATACAAAAACGCTAATTGGGCATGTAACATTGATGATAGAAAAAACACTAGTGGGAGTGCATTTTTCTTGGGAGTTTACCTTGTATCTTGGTTAAGCAAAAGAAATCATCAATTTCTCTTTCTGAAATTGAATCTGAATACATAACAACAAAAAACTATTACACCCAAGTTCTTTGGATGAAACAAAGTTTACAAGAAATCAAAGTGGAATATGATCAACCCATTGTTATTTTCTATGACAACACTACTACAATCAATATCTCAAAAAATATTTCCTATCATGCACTAAAAAAAGCATATTCCAATCAAGTATCATTTCCTCAAAGCAAGTCACTGAGTATAATGTCAATATGGAATATATTATAACCAAATAACAAATTTCTAACATATTTACCAAACCTCTTTCCAGAGAAACTTTTGAATATTTCAGGGAAAAGTTGGTAGTGATCTCTCCTTTATCTCAATAAAGAAATCAAAAACTCAAGGGAGCACCCTTTTCTATTGATGTCAAATGTGGGGAGAATGCAGATAGGGGGAGTATCTAACAAGAAGTATGAAGAGAATTTAGACAAGGGGATAAACTGTCAGAAGAGGAAAATATCAAAATATTCCCATCAATAAAAAAGGGAGATTGTTGAAAATGGTTTTTATTGATGTCAAAGTTTTTCCAAATGAAAGAGGAAATTACATAGTTAAATAGAATATTTTGAGACCTTTCCAATGGTATATGGCACTCCTAATTCCATATGAATGAGGAGATCTGAAATATTTTTTCAAGATGACCCAAGCAGAGTACAAGCAAACACCATTTGGATACGCTATCTTTGAAGGATTTTTTATTTCAATTTCCTAGCTCAAATGGGAGCATACGATATATGGTTGGAAATATTATTCTAATACCTTTCCAATAATATATTGAATGCCTTATAACTCCTCACGGTTGAGGATCATTTTTTTTTTAATATTCACTATACATTTAGCGAGTTGCACTAGTTAGCCCAACCAGTGGACCAGTGAACCTTGCCTCAGCGTCCAAACACACTAGAAATAGGCACAAGAAGGAGCATTTATAATGACCCATATCCTAACTTCCACTTGGGTTGTGTGGACATACTTTCCCTTGATTAAGAATTTGTCCTTGTGTTAAATTTGGGGTTACCAACACCAATTGAGTATTCATTGTAATTCACCAATGGTAGACAACTGGATTTATTTAAGTTTATATAGGGGAGAAGGGTCCTAGATTTAGTATCTTTAAAGTACCAATAAGGTAGTATATTTTCTATCATAAAACAAGAATAATAAATCAATGGTACACTAAAGTCAATGTTATAAATCTATAAAAATAGACAAGGACTATAAGGAATATGTAAACAATACCTTTGTTGATTGTGAGCAAAATTCCTTCGCCAACAAAGGAAAAATTTCCCGATGTCAAGTCCCAATCAGACCTGCTCTCGTTTGGTGCAATGATTTCCACTAATGTGTGGGATAAATTGACAATAAACATATTTCTCCTCTAAAATAAACTTTCTTGTTGAATTTCCTATAAATACTAAATGTAGTTTTAAAATAATGTGTGTATGCAATCCTATTCTAACTCTTAACTACTCCTAATCCAACAATGATAAAATGTTGATCACAAACATGTAGTTTATCACTAGAAAAAAAGAAGAAATTCATTATTCTTCAACATAAAACACATGATATAGATTAGATATATTTTTTTATCATCCATCTCGATGCTTTTAGAGTGGAAAAAGTGGAGGAATCAACTCATAGGACCATTTTGACAAGTGGGACCTGATTTGGAAAATCAAGGTCTAAATCCTTCCAGGAGAAGTTTGAGGCATTAAATGGATTTTTTTAGGGCTAAAACTTTACCACTTTATCACCACACTTAGTTTTCGTATTATACACACAAATAAATTTATAAAAATGCAATAATCAACTCTTTCAGAGTCCATATGCAAATGTTATTCCATTCAGAAGTTGACCTTCTTATTTTGAACACCATAATTCCAGAGGATACCATGTCAACCCCCATTCCTCAAGAAAATTGGCTAGCCACTCGATTATGATGGAGAATACTATAGAAGAGCCCATATTGTAACTCTAGTTAAGACTTGAAGGAGTCAAACCTAAGAACTAATAGCTTGTCAGGTTTTGTTATAACTAAGCCACTAGGAGGAAAGGGGGTTCCATTCTTTTCGAGGGGATTTTGTTCCATATACAAGTGGAGTATCTGAGAGGGATAGGGAGAGAGTGTAAAAATAGGAGTTATGCACTTTAGTAGCCCACATGCGACATGCCTTATTTCTTTGCACTTGTAGCCATTTTATATTAAGAGAAAGAGAGCAAAACGACCTCACCTTCTAGTTGGGTTTTCTCCTGAGATATATCTTCTGTCAATTGCGGTTTGTGAGTTTTTATTTCATTTTTCTCTATTTTTTACTCAAATTGTGATTTTCATGCATATGGAATAAATATTAATTTACAAATCCAAAAATATAAAGAGAAATAAACCCTCATAGTGTAAATTTTAGATTCTTAAGTATAAGTTTATCAAACCTATTGTGATGAAATTTCTAGTGGAATATCCACAACAATTTATCGATCGTATTGTTATCATAACATATTTCTTTGGGTAAATTATGGATATTTGCAGGGAATCTATGTTGGTTAAGCCAAAAGTCATAAAACCATATTCATGGTTGATGAATATGTGAATAACCCTACTGATCCTTCAGAGGAGAGGTTTTGTTGTTGGAAGCACAATTTACATATATAAACCATTACATGAATCTCCTCATGGAATACCTGAATAATAAGTTCATGCTATTCAGAGAATACTATGGGGTTCTAATATAGTGGTTCAATCAAAGGGTAGATCAGGAGATCATGAAGAAACAAAAGAGTTGAGAAAGAACCCAAAAAAAATAAACCTAGTTTGAGTGTAGCGAACCATTCACAGTCCCTATTCAAAATGGAAGCAAAGGTCAATAATAGACTGTATCATTGAGAGATTTATTATTTGAAGCTAAATCACTAGTTGAAACAATTATATATATATATATATATATATATATATATATATATATATATATATATATATATATATATATATATATATATATATATATGTATTTAAAGTTGTTGCCATATAGAGAAAGAATATAAGATTTCATTTGCACAACTAAAATTAGAGGGCCATGCCATAACCTGGTGTGAAATCCACATGGAGACCTTGAGTTTGGAGAGAGATCCTCCCATGACTAACTGCGAGGAATCTAAATCCCTCATAAATTCATAATTCTATCGTATCGAGTATTTAGAGGACTGGTGGATCTAGTGGCACTACTTCAGGAAGAAGTAGGGGAAGTGTACAATATTACACCACATAATTTATACCCAAAGAAAAATAATGTACTCCTAAAGTATCCGGGGGGTCTACACAACCATTTGTGGAAACATGTGATTATATTTAAGCCCATATTAGTGGATGGCGCTTGTTTACAGGTGAAATACTTGGAGAAAAAAGGCCAGAAAAAAATATAGTTAAGTCGATAGAAGCAAAAGGAACACCATGATGTCTCTAAGGAGGGGAAAAAGAAGTGGAAATAGGGAAAAGATAAAAATATGATAGTCACAACGCACTAGTACAAATATCCTAGCAACCATTGTAACCACTGTAACATTGACGGTCATACAAAGGATATGTGTTGGAAGTTGCATCTAGAGCTTAACCAGAAGAACATAAAGAAATATAATACGAAGAATAATATCATGGCCATTGATTCAAGCAACTAGGTTGAAAGTATATCAAACATGGATGAAAATATTGTATGTACATTAGTGCAAAATGAGGTGAATATGATTAACATTAAACAATAGAAAGAGAATCAAAATACCATACTCTTCCATATAAAAATACATGTTAAAAATACAATGATTAATCCTCTGTCTGACTCAAGATCACATGCGAATATCATTGCAATAATTTTTGTCAAAAATTGGGATTGGAAGTTCGTGATCATCCAAGCCCATATCCATTTGGATGGGTAAATAAGGATGTAGAGATAAAGGTAAAAAAATAGTGCAAAATTATATTTGATATTAGTGCTGATTTCATTGATGATGTAGAAATAGGTGTATTTATTCTTGATGTAAGTGGAGTGGTGTTAAGTCCCTACATTTATATTCAATATGCAATCTTCATGTGGATATCCAACTAGTATTGGCTCGTCAAATATGGAAAATTGTTTACCATCAACGCACATAAAGGCAAACTGAAAATTTCATGGGTATGTACCACCAAAACCAAGAAACTGATCAATTATAGAAAGAAGTATTTTTTATTGTGTTTAAGAGAAAATAAGTTTGTAGAAGAGTTAGTAAGAGCAAAGGAATCCTTGGGGGGGTGTACTACGAAATCAAAACAACAACTGGAAGAGTTGTGACAAGCATGAATGAATGTGTTCTAGGAACCTAAAGTGCTACCACCAGAGAGGGAAGTGGAGCACGAGATCCAGCTATTTCCATAATCATTTCAAAAAATTGGGTTGTACATGTAGTTTGTTATAAAAGCAAGCAAGGTGAAGAAACAATTACAATGGCTAGTGGAACATGGTGTCATTCTAACACTCTTTTTGTTCAACTTTGCCCAAAATTCGGTATTTGTTTTTTATAAGAATCATAAGTTTAAATTTTTTAATTTTCAAAGTTAGAGTGCCTCAAAGGTTTTTTAGGGTGTTGAATCCATTCATGCATTCAAAAGTGCATTTTTTTTGGTGAGATAATTGACAAAAAATCACTCAACATTTAATTGTCAATATGATATTGTATACTTTGAGACACTGCATTTTTTGCACAGAGATGGAGACAATAGTGATCTACTTCCACTACAAGGAAAAGACCCTCTAGCAGATGATTTTGAGGAACCCCTTATAAAAATACCCCATACATCCGTTTCTAGCGGAGGTTACTAGAGGAGGTTGGCGGGCGGAGGGTTTTGCGAATCTTTTCCTTTCGGTGCGCTTATCATCTAAAATCGCACATGTGCTCTCTACAAGAGAAAGCATCGGTGCACAAAAAACATTGGCACACCGGACACCGTGTGCTCTGTACACACCCACCTAGTGCATCATATTACTATAGAGCACCAGTGCTTCACAACTCTTCCGCGCCGGTGCATCATAAAACACCACGCCAAAACAGAAACCACCCAGTGCAGTATTAAGAAACTGCACCTGTGTATCATAAAACATCGTGCCAAAACAGAAACGACCGGTGAATTTGTAAGAAACAACACTAGTGCGCCTCTAAACCCCGTGCATCGGAATAGGGTTAAATAAATAAAAAAATAGAGCCAAAAAATCGCATTTTTCACTCTTCTCAGTGCTCCAGAGCTCTCAAGCACTGGTGCGCTCGACAAGAGAAAGCACCGATGCGTAAAAAACATTGGTACACCAGACATCATGCTCTCCATACGCACCCACCCGGTGCATCGTATTACTGTAGAGCACCGATGATTTACAACTCATCTGCGCCAGTGCATCATAAAACACCACGCCAAAACATAAACTGCTTGGTGCGGTATTTAGAAACCGCTTCAGTGCATCATAAAACATCGCGCCAAAACATAAACTGACCGGTGTGTTCGTAAGAAACAACACCGGTGTGCCTATAAAATCCCGTGCACTGGAACAGGGTTAAATAAAAAAAAATTACGGCCAAAAAACCACATTTTTCACTTTTCTTAGTGCTCCAGAGCTCTAAAGCATCGGTGCAATTTATCCTTGTCTGAGCCGCCCTGACATTGGTGCTCCCATCACACCCATTTCACACACTGCTGTTGTGCATTTCCCACCAATCTCCAACTTGCATTTTGAAAAACAGTGGGCAAATTTTATTTTGCAAATTCTACAGCCAATATGCCTCCTCGACAACGAAATGTACATGTATTTTTCTTGTTTTTCCACAATTAAGCTTTTTAGCAGATTATAATTTCAAAAAACCTTGAAATTAACCATTTAAAAGTTTTTTGTTTTTGTTTTTGTCGCATGGTGCACACAAGTCGTTCATCTTGCACCGGTAAGCAGTGTACCTGTAAAATTTATAGGCCGCACCGCAACCGGTGCTAACGATATCTGCACCATTTCCGGGGCGGTACCAAAAGGCGCACCGCGTTATTTTAAAATTAAAAAGAAAGTGTGGTGCGGTCATTTAGCCAAGCACACCGTTGACCATGTGGAATAGTAACGCGGTGCGTTGACGGAAATATCCACCCTGGTGTCTATTAGCGCACCACATTCGGCATTCCGACAGGGTCAACGGTGTGGTCTTTGCAGCCTGGTAAAACACATTCGACATTCCGACAGGGTCAACGGTGCGGTCTTTGCGGCCTGGTAAAACACTGTATCGTTGACTACGTAATTATTTAGGAAGTCGGTGCATTGACACAACTATACACGCTGGGGCATATATTTTAGTAAGCGCACCAATCTTGTGACACCATAAAATTTTAACGGTGCTTTAAACATTTTCAGGTGTAGCGCATACGGTGCGTTGAATGTCATCTGGGGCACCACTCCCAGTGCGCGACAAACAAACAACACACCAGAACCGGTGCATGGCTGTTTTTTGTGGCGCACCAATTAGTCTGTTTTTTTTTTTCTTTCCAAAAAAAATTATATATGTGTTCCCAAATACATGACTCATTTAATAATTTTTTTTTATTTAATATGTCAATGATTTAGAGAGAAGAGGGGGAACAATAGCAACAATAGGCAGAGCAGTATGAAATGGTTCGCCTATGGGAGGCACGAGAGAGGGAGAGAGATGCGTACCCTCGCCCTATTACAGCAGCTACCCAGGGGCTCCTAACGCAGGTAGGACTCCTCAAGTTCTATGAGGAGACTACTTCCCTAAAGACCCATAGTGTGTTTTTGAGACATCTTATCCACAGGTGGAATACCCACCGACAAGCTTTCCAGGTTGGTCCTAACCAGTGGTACACACCCTCTAAGGAGGATATATATTTCATTACAGGGCTATCGAGGAGAGGGGTGTATTTTCCCTCGTTCCCAGAGGTTCCAACTAGTTTAGTAGCAGGGATTTAGTTAGTTTACTCCTAGAGATACATTGGAGAATCAGTTCTGTCTCCTGTATATTTTCAGGTTGTTGGAGGTCAGTTACATATTGGGGCATTTGGTAGTGAGGAGGTGCAGTGCCTCTCAGTTCTCATTTCGACCATTTCACACAACACCAGTGATGGGAAATGCATTAGTTGCTCGCTTCTATATTATGTTGATTCTTTAGTACAGGAGCCACAACTTGTCAGGTGGTCTGCCATTTTTTTGTGGCAGTTATGTACAACCTTAGATAGATGTCGTGCTCATGCACAAGGGAGGGTCAACTTCCCTTTTGATTCAGAGCTTTTTTGTTTATTTTTTTAGAGGTTTCTAGAGATGAGGCCTACTTTTTTTCGACAACCTCGTAGGCTAATGTTGGAGGCATAGATGCACATGTGGGGGCGGATGATGCCCAAGAGGGGTGAGACTATGTTTCCAGACAGGATATCGCATGATGCATTGAACTTGCTAGCCAGCGTTGACAAGCTACATCCCTTCATTATGGTCCCCTGTCCTTATGTGGATTGGATTGGCGAGGGTGTGCCAACATCGTATTCACAGATGATGAGATGCCAGATGATAGAGGTAATATTACTGTTTTATTTAAATTTATTCTAACATGTTCTTTAACTTGTTTTTATTAAATTGTGTAATGAAATTGTCTAATTATTGTTGTGTACTTGTATATATTTTGAAGACATTGGCTCTTTTGATGGTGAGGAGATGCCGGCACCACCACATGATCCAGGTGTGGATCCTAATGACGGTCAGGGCATGCTAGATGCCAAGGATCATCAGGAGACCAGTGCAGAGAAACATGCTCCTGCTGGTGCGCCAGTACCGCCTTTTGCTAGGTGCGGTCGACTTGATACTAGATACAGGATGGAGTTGGGCGACCAATTCAGTGCATTGATTGTTGAGGTGGGCATCAAACCCGCTCATTATAGAGACATATAGGCCGATGATAGGCTATTACAGATGTGGAGAGGCATGCCGCGTGACATGTACAGCCTGATGCAACATGTCGTAGGAGCTACGACAAAAGTTACGTGGCTGAGGATGATTGTTGCACGTTATAGGCGTGGTCGGCGAGACGCAGCACGTGATGGACAGTCTGCGAGCAGCGACTCATCATCTCATGATTTTTCACCTCGCACCGCGTCAGATGAGCATGAGCCTCCACTATCATCTAGCAGCAGTCATCAAGGAGATGAGGCTGGACCATCGACCACGTCCAGTCAGCAACCTGCAACATCCATCAGTACTCATGATCATGAGCAGGTTGGACCATCAACCATCGAGGCTGCACCATTAACTGAGAAGACCTCGACTAGTACTGTTATTGATGTTGTACCACCATCTGATCCATGACATTTATATTACAGTTGTATATTTTTAACATTATATATATATATGGTCCATGTATTTTATGTTCATGTTGCAGTTGTACTTAATTTACATGTTGGTGATCATCATGATGTGTATATTGTTAGGTCATGTTAGATATGTTAATATGCAGCTTGCAACT
Organism: Pinus albicaulis; assembly: GCA_034641835.2. Classification (NCBI taxonomy): domain Eukaryota; kingdom Viridiplantae; phylum Streptophyta; class Pinopsida; order Pinales; family Pinaceae; genus Pinus; species Pinus albicaulis. The sequence continues at coordinate 1,758,031,702 of CM076578.1, read as the reverse complement.
GATAGATGTGTATGTGATAGAATGAGTTATTTGAGATTTATATTTGATGTTTGTGTTGTGATGATGTTATACAATGCTAATCTTGTTTTTTTATATGATCATGATCACAATGATGTTAGCGAATTTGAATGTGTTTTTTAGTTGAATATGATGTTTGTACGATGGTTATCATGATCATGATGTTAATTATTAATTAATTAAATATTAAATGACCATGATATTTATTTAATATTATGTCGTGATTGTAATTGAAATTGAAATTTTAATTGTATATAAAATTGTAAAATTGTATTTGTATTTGTAATTGTAATTTTAATCGTAATTGTATGTAAAATATTTAATGTAAAATTTTAATTGTAATTGTAATATTTAATTTATTGTGAAAGGATTGTAATTGTAATTTTAATTGTGTATGTAAAATTCTAAAATTGTAATTGTAATTGTAATTGTATGTAAAATATTTGTAAAATTGTAATTGTAATTGTAAATGTAATTCTAATTCTAATTGTATGTAAAATATTTGTAAAATTTTAATTGTATTACTGTGAAATGATTGTAATTGTAAATCTAATTTTATGTAAAATTAAAATTGTAATTGTAATTCTAATCGTAATTGTATGTGAAATTGTAAAATTGTAATTGTAATTGTAATTGTAATTTTATGTAAAATATTTGTAAAATTTTAATTGTATTAATGTGAAAATTTTAATTGTATTAACGTGAAATGATTTTATTAAAATATTTAAATTTGTAAATAATTGTAAAATATTTAATGTAAAATTTTAATTGTAATTGTAATATTTAATTTATTGTGAAAGGATTGTAATTGTAATTTTAATTGTGTATGTAAAATTCTAAAATTGTAATTGTAATTGTAATTGTATGTAAAATATTTGTAAAATTGTAATTGTAATTGTAAATGTAATTCTAATTCTAATTGTATGTAAAATATTTGTAAAATTTTAATTGTATTACTGTGAAATGATTGTAATTGTAAATCTAATTTTATGTAAAATTAAAATTGTAATTGTAATTCTAATCGTAATTGTATGTGAAATTGTAAAATTGTAATTGTAATTGTAATTGTAATTTTATGTAAAATATTTGTAAAAAATTAATTGTATTAATGTGAAAATTTTAATTGTATTAACGTGAAATGATTTTATTAAAATATTTAAATTTGTAAATAATTGTAAAATAATAAATCTAGAATAATATGAATTTTTGTAACATAATGAAGTTCAGAAAATAATGAAAATAAATTCATGTACTTTAGAACTATGATTATTCTATTATGATCTTACATACCAAAAAATAAAATAAAATTTATACAGTCCGGTGCACTTATCATCATAACACGCACCAGTGCGTCTTAGTACTAAGATGCACCAGTGCTTCACAACTCTTCTGCACTGGTGCGTCATAAAACACCGCGCCAAAACATAAACCTCGATCTTATGAAACCGCACCAGTGCGCCTATAAAACCCCGCGCATCGGAATAGGGTTATTCTGTAAAGTGCAGTATTGGAGCAGCGGAGGGTTCGAATCGCGGGCAAGAATTTTTCTGAGGAGATGAGGGTTTGAAAAGATGAGAGTTCAAATTTTGGGTGAGAAGTTTATAGCAAAGAAAATGAGTGATTCAAACAGAAAGACAGACAAAGATGCTTACAGGGATGCATACGGCTACAGAGCTTGACAAAGTACAAAAGGAGAAAAGGAGTACAGGTTGGGATCGGCAAAGAGCATTTGATTGAGGCCGGTGATAGGGTTAAGAGGTCCCATGATGGAGAAAGGGAGAGCAGAGTTGATGGCAGATAAATATTGGACAATAGAGAAAGATCAATCGAGGCAGTCGATAAATCCAAGAGGCACCATGAAGGAAATGATTCTCATTCCGTTAAGGACAACAGAGAAAGATCAATTGATATTGTTGATCGGGCTGATCGGTCCCATGAAGGGAAATATTCTCCAGAATGCATTTAAAAGCAGCTGGGAGTATTGTCCGAGATTTGATTGGCTTACATAAAATTTTACCGGCAAAGTTGACATCTCATAAAATCACATCTTCGACTTTCAATTGAACCTAAATGGCATCTCTAACTTGTCTGAGCTATGGTCTTGTGGATGAAACCAATAAAAATACTGCTTGTATTATAAATGGAAATCTAGTGACCATTTCTATGGGAAGAAAAGTATAGATACCTGTAGCTACCATATTTCCACTTGCAAATCGGTTTCCCATTGGAAAAGATAATTTAATAGCCCATTTTGCAATGTCTTTCCTCTGCTCAACCTTATACTCATTTTCTACAGGAAACCATTACCTCCACATGTAATAACTGCATATTCTAGTCGAAAATCAGTCTTCTTCTACTAACAAATGCAAAATGAAGGACTCGTTGTCATTGCTCCCAGAATATTCAAGGTCAATTTATCGTAAAACAAAGATTGTATAAATTTTGTTAAGATCAAGATAGAAAGCAAAAAGGAGAAAAGAGGAAATTGGATGCCAAGATGGAGGAGGAACTTACAAATGAGCAAGCAGATCATGGGTCAGCAAGTAGATCATGGGGAACCTTTTCTTGTTGCAGGTTATGGAAAGGTTCAAGTTTCTTTTTCTGAAAGAAGAAGAGGTGTATTTTTGAAAAGAAATGGCCCAAATATTTTCACAACAAAATGTACAATTCCAACATGTCTAAAAACTAGAATATCTCCAAGTTCAATAAACTTCTCAAAAACAAAACTTTCCCAACCATTTGTGAAAACTGTCCACGTCTTAGCATAGCACATGTTCACATGCCACAATTGCCCACTTGGGCCATGTAGTATTGCATCTTCACACGCCCCACATTGCATTCTCTCCACATAATCAGTGGGGACCTCTTGCAATAAACAAAATGCATTGGAAGAATAGTTATTTCCATCAAGAATTTATCCAATTCCAATTCTAATTCTAATTCTCAAGAATAAACAAAATTTAATTCTCAATTTCTATGGTTGGAGTTCACTAAATTTTGGTGTACACACCTAAAAGTAATTTCGGTGCCTTAACCGCAAATCGGTGCTACTGTACATACAATAGCACCAGTGCGTTTTAGTTACTGTGCACCAGTGCCGGTGTTACAAATGGACGCATCGGTGCGGTTCTATTAAGTGACGCACGGGTGATGAATAAACGAAAATAAAAAAAATGCAACTCTATTTTCTTTAAGTGAAAAAAAAAATGGCAAATTGAAAAATGGGCGGAAAAATATTTTCGAAAATCTAATTTCATAAAATAATTCTTTAAATACTAAAAACTTTTCATTATTTTATTATTTTTGCTAAAATTTTCAGCAAGAGATTTGCAGGAGACATACCTGGAGCAAGAGAGCACAAGAGCACTGTGGATCAACGAAATACGTTCGAACAGAAGTATTCAGATAATCAGAAGGCAAACCTCTGGTGATTCAAACCCTGTATCATAGAATTTCAAACCATCTCGTGATTTTTATTTTTATTTTTATTTTTTTCTGCAGTTTTATCCATTTTTACCCTAAACCCTTCATTTTTTTGTTTCTGCCCTTTCTTCTCCCTATTTCTGCGATTTAAAAATTAGAGCTTTTTATTTTAGATTGACATCCAACCCATGAGATGACTTGCATAGTCAGATCCCAATCCATTTGGCCGTTGCGTGAATTTTTGGAAAAAATGGATTTTTTTTTTAACAATGCACCCTGTGTAACCTAGCACGTCAGTGCACTGTATTATACAACGCACCGCGCAAGTACTGTGTAATAAAAAATTTGAAAACAATTTTTTAAAATTAGTGCGCCATATCTAAAATAGGGCACCGGTGCTCTATGTTACAATGATAGCACCGTATGGTCCATTACAATCTTTGTGTTGTGCGTTTATAATACCCCCACGCACCGTGCGGTCTATTATACTATTTTTGTAGTGTGTTTCTAATACCCCTACGCACCGACGATGGTGCGTACCTCATGAAAGACGCACCGATTTATTGAGATTTATTTTTTACCTGAAAAGTTGACAATTTATTTATAAATATATTAATGAATGATATAGTACAGGTTTCAGATTGATAAATAAATGACTGACAAGAGATCAAGTAACAAAAATACTGATAACACATCAAGAAAAGAAAAAAAGGCAAGTTCTTTGTAATTTCTTTATAAAAAATATTATTTTTGAACTATATGTAAGTTTAACTAATATGTATTGTTTAATGTGTATCACGCAGAGCCACAAAATGATGAAGCTCAATAAGATTTTCTGATCTAGGACCAGAAGAGTGTAAAATCTTGATGGAAAAATTGCAAAAGGATGAATCAAGTGAATGAAAAAATACTATTGATCCAATATGAGTTTCTTTTTTTAATTTTCATTAATAATATACTTAAAATTATTAGATAACACGTGTCAAACAGTCTATTAATTCACATCTGTTTAATGTTCTACAGGGACCAACAACTCAGAAAAGGAATGTTGCTCTAAGAAAAAAAATAGAACATGCAAATGAAAATGAATTGCTCCTTAGCTCATTTGGAGCGGTGCTAGAGGTTAACGAAAGGGGGAAAATTTTTTACAAAAGTTTTAGGGATCTAGTGGAACGAATGTATAGACGTTCTTTCCACTTACAATACAAAACCAATCCAATGATTCCAAGAACCAAATTTTATCTAAACTACATGAAGAGTTTCTAGAGAATTGGTGAATGAGACATGTCAAACTTTTAATAGCAAAAACATACAACAACAAAAAAGAAAGAATGAAAAAGTAATATTCCTTTAAATGTTTGTCTAGAATTATTTATAAATATCACTTTTTTTATATTTACTTTTCATATATCAATATAAAAATTAAATAGTTTATTGTCATGTTACATTTTCAGGAAGATTATGAAAATCTCAAAAGATGAATGAGCTGATATCAGAAATATGCCAGTAGGAATGTCCAAAAAGGTGTACAAGGAGATAGTCAAAGAAATGGACAAAATTGCATCGTAGGAGGAGCCATCTCAACAACAACGTGCTTCAAATGTAATATGTGATCATTGAATTTTTCGATCATTAGGTACAATAAATAAAAAATTTAGCATTAAATATTAATTTTCAAGAATTTTCTTGCAGAAATGAATAGAAAATTGAACCCATTCAACACATAAAACAGGACGACAAGGAAGAAAAGGGTTGATATCTAAGTTTGTGAGTAATTGTTACTTCCTTATAACAACTTATCTAGATTTCATTTTTGTATTTTTTAAGTTGTTTTACAAAAATCATCATTGAATGTCTTCAAACAGGTGCTAACATACAAAGAAGAACCATCAGATGAATTGATTGAAATTGGGTTAAATATGGGTTGTGAGTAATTGTTGGCATATCAGAAATTAATTGTGGAATTTGTAAGTATCTATCGATCTTGTTTTACTTAGCTCCGTCGATAATTAATAGAACAAAAAAAACTTTTATATTAAATATATGATTTGTTATGGGGTATTAAACTTGCAGGAAACAAAGTATGGAACTGCGCCAATAGATGAAATTTTGAAAGATGGCATGGTACATGGTTTTGAAAGAATGTATGTAGTTTATGAGTCAATTGTTGCTACGATACATCATTTTTATTTTCGATTTACATTGATGTATATTATTTAAGATTGAAATTTTCATTATTCTCACTAATGTATATACACTCATTTCAGTTTATTGTTATGTTTGTAGATGGAAGGCGAAGAAGAAGAAAACAATCAACACCGTGAACAAAACATTCTTGAAAATCACCCAAGTCATGGAAGTAGCTCTAGCAGTGACAACAGTTCAAGCGAAGAATAATGATCACTATGTTTGGTTATGAAAGCAAGGCATTGTATTTTTTGAAATATGTCTGTGAAATCAGACATTTTGTTTAATGTAATGGACATAGTGTCCCAATTTAAAGACAAAGGGATACCAATAACTGTCCCATTTTGTATGACAGAGACTGTCTTATATATATATATATATATATATATATATATATATATATATATATATATATATATGTATGTATGTTTTAATTTATTCTATTACGTTCTCCATTTTCGTTCTCAAATGCACTAATAAAAAATTTAATTCATATGAATATTGTTATAAGATATATATGTGTCGATTTTTTATGAATAATGAATTTTAAAAAACCACAATAATTATGATATGATATAACAAATTAATCCAAACATCACATTCAAATGCATTATTAAAAATTTAATTAATATGAATATTGTTATAAGATGTGTCGACTTTTGATGAATAATGAATTTAAAAAAATCACAATAATTGCATTGTCACAGGTCAATGTTTCTAAAAAATACAAAATAAACACCACTGAGTGTCAGTTACTATACACCGGTGTGTTTTTATGTTGCAACGCACCGGTGCATTTCTACAACCTATGGGCACCACACAAATACCAAAACCAATTAAAAATATCGGTGCGGTTGTGCGATAATGCACACCGGTGCGTTTCTACAACCTATGGGCACCACACAAATACCAAAACCAATTAAAAATCTCAGTGTGGTTGTGCGATACTGCACACCGGTGCTTTTATGTGAGACTACGCAACGGTGAATTTGTACGACGTATGGGCACCACACAAATACCAATACAAATTATAAATATTGGTGCGTTTGTCCGATACGACGCACCGATGCGTTTCTGTAAGTCTACGTACCAATGCGTTGATACGACCTATGGGCACCGCACAAATCCCAAGACCAATTGGTATGGCCCCGTGCCTTGTATCACCAACATTGTGCCTGGTGTTGTTTTATAACTTGATGACTCGGTGCAGGAACCTTCAACCCCCCCGGGGCCACCGTCTAGATGACACGTACCGGTGTGTTGAAACCTGAGTAGTGCACTGATGAAAAAAACATCAGTAATAACCTTCGGCTGCCCAATTTTTTTAGTTGTGTTGAATTTCCGTTAAAAGCTCTGCCAAAAACTCCGTACCCATAAACGGATGTTGTAGCAAATGTTTTTTTGAAAAATTTGACCAATTTTATAACACTAAAAACCTCCTTTATAACCTCCGCTAGAGGGTCTTTTCCTTGTAGTGAATTCACTAATTCACTGCCTAAAGAAAGTATCACATAGGAAAAGAATAAAAAAATTGCATTACCTTGATTTTCCATTGCAATGTCTATTCATGAGACCCTATACATTTAGAATACCTTAAGTGGAAACATAGCACACACCACTCAAATAAGAAACCTATCTAAGGGACCGTTGGGTTATTGCAGCTAGGCCCTCTTGGACCGATTTCCCCTCAAGTATTCGGGTAGTTGCAAAGAAAACAAATTCACTGTGGGTTCTGTTAGAGTCAGTATCTTCATCCCTCCTTCAGAGATCAAATTTCTCTTGTTGCATTTCATTTTAGGTGTCTCACTCAGTTCAGTCAGTTGCATTACATTAGGAGCATGGATCCTTTGACGGTAGGGGATTTTCACTCATATCCCTCATGTATTATACCTCCTGGCCTATTTCTGTTCATTAAAATCATTTACAGTCATTTTTAGTCTCATAGTTGGCAAAGAGTCATTTTAGGGTTTTTAGTCTCATTAGGTCTAGGGTTTAGTTAATCCAGTCTTCAGAATACTTAATAATGGTCAGTAGGCACATGAGGAAGCTTGAAATAAGGTTTCAGTGCAAAAAATTTCATCATCATAATGCTTAATACTGATTTTTCTTCAAAACTCTGTTTTGAAGCAAAATAGTCTATTTCATCTTTATGTAATAAATGCAATGTAATTTTCAAGTTTTTCAGTTGTAATAACACTCCACTCAAGCCTTGGTCACCTTTACCAAAGCTCCATGCCATCCATTCCCTGCAAGACAGACATAAAAGCTCATTATTCAGTCCAAAAGCAAAAGGAAGCAAAACAGAGTTCTTTTGAAAAGTGTTAAGTTTGAAACATTGCAAAGTGGGTTTTTCAAATGAAAAATCAAAGTCTTTGGTATATATATGATTTTTATGTTTCAACACTCCATTTGTGTGCCAAAGAGACAGTAGTGGGCAAAAGAAGAGTTGTGAGGAGCGAAGCAAGTGTTTGGAGGTCGGACCGTGTCAAGTTTCCAAGCGTGACGCATTGGGAAACCGGCGTGATGCATCGGGCGAGCGCGGCGCATAGGGTCATTTCCCTGTGTGTAGATTTGCTCCTGCGCGGCACATTGGAAGGGCGCGACGCACTGGGTTGGTTGCACGGCGCATTGGGCCGGAACACAAGTTTTTGCCATTCCTTTCAATCAACAAATTTTCTCGGTCTCTCCTTGTTCGAGTAAGTCAAAGTCACTTCCCCATTTCTCATAACAAGTGTTTGGTGTTGATATGAGAATTTAAATGCAAAAACTCAAACCCTATTGTCTTGTTTAAGAATGCTCCTAGGGTTTCAAAATTGGTTTTGGTGTCAAATATTTCCATTTCCCTTACCTTGTTAGTCCCTCCTCATTTTTTATCTCATTATAGCAGCCCATTCCCCTATCTCTTGACATCCCTAAAGTCAATCATCCCTATCCCATTCCCATTGTCCCCATACCACTTGTAAATTTTCCCTCAAATCCCAAGTTATCCCAAAAAACTAAGTGGTTGTCCCTTGTCCTTAAACTTATCAAATCAAAGTTTTCAAAAGGAAAATTTCACTTGATAAAAGTCCATTATTCCCATTATCATATTCCTCCATATTCCCTCCCATATTACCTCATATTTGGCAATCAAATCAAAACACCAAAATTCTCATTTTCATCCAAGATAACATAGACCTTGCACAAACCTTGGACATCATGGAGACAGACACTGATACATCTTCTGACCGAGACAGTGATTCCACCACTGAACTACATGCACCTAGAAGGCCACATAAGAGTGGCAGACATGTGAGGGAGGAGCCCACCTCATTGGCTGAATTGCAGGCTTGTCAACTTGCTATGGCATGTTTTCGAGAGCAGTCTTGTTATCAATTTTGTGAAATGGTTGCTAGGGTCCATCATCATCAGCATCTGGCTCGTTTGTTTGTGTTACATTTACATGATGGTTGTTGAGATTGCAACAAGATGATGAACTTAGTGGAAAGAAGTCGCCTTCACTGAGTGGGCCCGCTGGCTATTTTTGGCGCAAAGTCTGTTTTTAGACTATGTCTATTTTTAGACATATGGATCATGTTCTATGAGTTGCAGGATGCTATTTGTGGATGGTTGGTCAAGTTGGAAAAAATAGATGGACTTCTATTTTTAGACATATTGGGCGGAATCTATTTTTAGATTGCCTGTCTAAAAATAGATATGTCGAATATTATTAGCTCTTAATAATATTTGGACTCTAAACATTATCTTATTCTCTTGGAGCACTTCAGTTAAGTGCACAGATGTGGCACAAGAGCTGACAGAAGGAATTACGCTATTCTTGAGGGTTATGTGGAGCTATTGCATGGATACTTCAGTTAGAACTCATGTGACAGAGTTTGGTGGAGTTGATTGAGGAAGTTAGTGGAGTTGTATTCAGTTTAACTAATCTAAACATAGTTGAGCTATTTGTATTTAGTTTAACTGATTGATACAATTAGTGAGAGTGCTGTGAATTAATTATTTATTAATTCACTAATTATAAACTCATTAATCAACTAAATAATGCATTAGTTAACTTCAGTGCATGGACAGTTTCAGTGGAGACCAGTGTAGAAATAGGTGAAAGAGCAGGTTAACTATCAGTTGTGACTATACTGTTGCTATTTGCAACACACAGATAATTGGAGAAGCCCATGAGGATTGTGCAGTACAAGCCATGTGGTTTATGTTATTTAATGAGCCATCCATAGCATTGATTATGTAATAGAGGCTGGTTATCAAGTGGCAAAAGATTGGAGCATGTGTTTTGCTAGATCTAGCTTGATATTGTGTAGCAATTTGAGGTTGTGCTGAGAGCTTGTGAGGAGCTTTGTACAATGATTGTTACATTATCTCCATGACATATAATATACAGATAGTTAGGGTTTTCAGCTTTAATCTTTCCCATTAAATACTGTGTTCATATGTGTGATTGTTTTTGGTTTTAATGTATGCATGCAAGCATGCAATTGATTTTATTTCCGCATGTGATGATCAATGGTAGAAGAGATTCTGTATTATGCATGAAGCTAAAATAGTGTGTGATCAGGAGAATCTCGGTGAATAATATATCAGTTATTCAAATTTCCACATGGTATCAAAGCGATATTGATCATTGGAGCAATTTCAAAATATTGAACCGGTTGAGTTTGGTGCTGGTGGAATTCGAATTTGCAGTAGTGTATTCTTGGTGTCAAAGTTGAGATGTATTTCAACGGATTGCGATTGGAGTATGCCCTTGAGGGAAGCTTGAATTATATTGCATGGAAGGACAGGATGGAGGTGGTGCTGGATGACAATGGGTTGAAGGAGTTCATAGATGCAGAAATTCCAAAGCCTACTTCTAGTGATGCTGCCATACTTGACGCATGGAAAAAGAAGACATCAAAGTGTCGAAGGATTCTGTTGGAAGGTGTGAAGGATCACATATTGTCCAGCCTTCATGGTAAAGATTCTCCATTCTTGATTTGTAAAGCTTTAACAGATTTATTCCAAATAAAGAGCGACCAGAGGAAGTTGGTGCTCAAGGACAAACTCAGGAACATAAAGATGGAGAAAAGCGACAGTATGCCCAATTACCTCACGAAGTTAATCCAATGCAGGGATGAGCTGGGAAGTGTGGGGGTGACTGTTGATGATGAGGACTTGGTGAGCTTGGCTCTCCTTGGGATTCTGAAGAGTTGGCACTCCTATCAGGACTCTGTCAATGGTCGGGAGAAATTGCCAGGATGGGAGCGACTTTGGTCGGATCTTGTGCTAGAGGAGATAAGGCGGAGTACCGGGGACGGATCTTCATCAAGGAACTCTGATGAAGAGAATTGTGCTTTGGCTGCCAAAGCAAAGAAGGGGAAGAGCAAGAAATCTTCTCATTCTGGTGCGAAAGGCAAGAAGCAGGACATGTCCAAGGTGAAGTGCTTTCACTGTCACCAACACGGACATTACGCCACTAGTTGTCCACAGAAGAAGAAAAATAAGCAGGCTGCTGGGACTGCAGCTGGAGAGGCCTTAGCCTCACAGTTTGAGTTGGATTTTTCGCTGATCGCATGCTTGGTCTCAAGTGTGATGGGTTCAGTGTGGTTTCTTGACAGTGGTGCGTCTTTTCACATGACAGGAGATAGAGATTTGTTTACTGATCTGGATGAGAAAGATCTTGGAGTGCACATCGAGATGGGCGATGATGGTAGATACAGTGCGACCGGTATCGGTACCATTTACTTTGAGAGGGAGTCTGGTAAACCCTTCGTATTAAAGGAAGTGATGCATGTTCCAGGATTGAATAAGAATCTTATCTCTGTGGTGATGGTAGAAGACAAGGGATATGATGTTGTCTTTAGCGAAGGAAAGGATTTCCTGTGCAGTAAGGAAACTAGAGAGACCCAGAGGATAGGGGTTTGAGTTAAGAACCTTTATCAATTGCAGGTAGATGGCTATGCAGCAATGGCAGGCAAGGCAGAAGGAGTGGTGAGTCGGGATGATGGCGAGTTGTGGCACCGGATATTGGGCCACCTTCACCATGGAGCTTTGAAGATACTGTAGCAGATTTCTACTGGGCTTCCTAAGGGTAATCTTGCACAGTCAGATCAGTGCAAGGGATGTACCTTGGGAAAATTTGTGAAAGCCACCTTTCATGAGAAGGATAGTCGCGCCACGACGATCCTTGAGAGAATTCACACAGACGTGTGTGGACCTTTCTTAGTAGCTTCGACAGCAAAGCACAGGTATTATGTGATATTTGTTGATGATTTTTATTGTAAGTGCTGGATCTTCTTCATGCAGAAGAAGAGCGAGACATACTCAAAATTCTGTGAGTTCAAGGCACTAGTTGAGAAAGAATCAGGGAAGCAGGTGAAGGATTTTAGGAGCGAAAATGGTGGTGAATTCATCTCTGGCGAATTCAAGGACTTTTGCAGCACAAAAGGAATTCGAAGAGAGCTCATAGCACCTTATAACCCACAACAGAATGGGGTTGCTGAGCAGAAGAACATAACGATCGTGGGTGCTGCATGGGCGATGTTGCATGATCAGGGCCTACCCATTCACTTATGGGTGAAGGCATGAAATAATGCAGTATATGTGCATAATCGTTGTCCTCACAAGATACTTGGCATGAGTACACCCGAGGAGGCGTTTTCTGGTAAGAGGCCTAATATTTCCCATTTGAGGATTTTTGGTTCACCTGTCTACATTCCTGTGACGAAGGATGCCAGGAAGAAGTTGGAGCCGACTGCAGAGGTTGGGATATTTTTTGGGTACACTGATACGCCCCACAACTATCGTGTGTATTTTCCAGACAGTCGCAAGACTGTTGTGCGACGGGATATCAAATTTCATGAGGAGAAAGCCATGAAGTGTTCGCTTGAGAGGGAGCCACACTTGCATGTAGATGAGGAGCTATTAGTTCCTAAGGATGAGCCTCATGATGTGGATCATCCACAAGAGGAGGTTCATGGAGTGGAAGAGACCACTCATGTAGTTCCAACCATCAGAGGGTGGAAGCGCACTACAGAAGCTGAGCGACTGGCTCAAGATGCAGAGAAGGTTGTAGGAGCACCTACATCACAGCGCAGACAGAAAATGTCACCTGACCGGTATACTGGATACATGGCTCTTATGAGCAAGTGTATTGTGACAGAGCCATCCTCTTTTGAGGAAGATGTGGAGGACCCCGCATGGGTAGATGCCATGGTGGAAGAGTATGATTCGATTGTTAGAAATAGTGCATGGGATATTGTCCCGGGGCCAAAGGGGAAATCAGTGGTGGGTTCAAGATGGATCTACAAAGTGAAGAAGGTAGCTGACAGGAGTGTGGAGAAGTATAAAGCAAGATTTGTTGCCCGAGGCTTTTCACAGATTGAGGGGATCGATTATGAGGAGACCTTTGCACCTGTCACAAGGTATTCTTCCATACGGACGATTCTTTCTCTCGCACCGCAGATGGGGTGGCACATTCATCAGATGGATGTGAAGACTGTGTTCCTTAATGGATTCATTGAGGAGGAGGTGTACATAGAGCAGCCCGAAGGTTTCGATGTCTTCAGCAGTGAGTCGCATGTGTGCAGGCTCAAGAGAGTGCTGTATGGGTTGAAACAAGCACCTCGTGCTTGGTACACACAGATAGACAGTTATTTCACCGGACTTGGATTCTCCAAGAGTGAGGCGGATCCTAACCTATACCAGATTATGGTGGAGGGTAAGTTGCTGATCATTGTACTTTATGTAGATGATTTGATTTTGACAGGTGATGAACTGTTGATACACTCATGCAAGGATGATCTTGCAAAAGAGTTTGAGATGAAGGACTTGGGCCTCCTTCATTATTTCATGGGATTGGAAATTTGTGTTAGGTAAACATGACTCGGGGTAGAGTCAATGTAGACTAGGGTAAACAGTGGTGGTTTTGGGGCACATGGTTTTGTGCACCCATAGTTTTCAGCCTATGGTATTGCATGTAATGGAGCCTATAAAAGGCTGGGAAGACTTCATTGTAAGGCAAGCCTGGAGGTGAGCGGTGAAGGCTCACTTGGCCGGATTGGTCAGGGTTTTGGCCAATGCTAATGAAATTTCATTAGGATGGGTTTTCCCCGGAGTTTGGGGTTTTTCCCGGTTAAACATTTGTGTTTATGTTAATGATTTTTTGCTGACCTTTTATGTTTATTTCTCTGGGTAAATTATTTATTGTTTTCGCTATTTTACTCCCAACAATTGGTATCAGAGCTTGAGTAGCTGGTGAGAGACAGTAGCACAAAACGCAAGTGAAATGCTGTGCTCGATTTTGTGTTGGTAAGGGCTGAATAAGGTTGTAGACGCTGGTTGTGTCCGCCAACATGAAATTCTATCTGAAAGATCACGGCAGCATGAGACTGTGAGCAGCGAACGACAGCATGAGACTGTGAGCAGCGAAGTCATATGATGAGAGCCGAGTTCGTTTGTCTGTGACCGCGGTTGAAGGCGGCTGGTATCTACCAAAAACCCGTGGATTGGGTGAACCAGCAAGAGGTCGCAGAGGAGCTGTGTTGATTAGTTGCAGCGGTGCTTTGTCATGAGCTGAGAACAGTGCCCGGTTCGCTGTGAAATGATTGGACCCAAGACGAAAGAAAGTCTGATGTTGAAGATTTCGTTGCTGCATAGTGAAACCACCGATGTGAAGACATTAGATGAAGATGCTGGATATTGTGCGAAATTTGTTTAGATCTGACAGATCTGATGTTGAAGATCTAGATCTGCGAGTAAAGGAGGCATTAATAGTTCTGCGTGGATCATGCCGAGTGAGCATAGATCAGATCCGCATAGTGGAGACCAGATCTGTTGATCTCCAAAGTTTGCGGAAGCCGGTGGTGTGCAGGCTTATAGAGCCTGAAGCTGCAGGATTGTTGCGATGTGGATCGAGTTGCATGCATTGAAATCCGGTTGAAGGCTGATCGGTGGCCCAGTGTTGAGAAAGATTTGAAATCGAGAAATCTGCGATGAGACCAGACGTGTGAGCGCAGACCAGAACTGCCATTGCATGGACCATGAGACAAGATCTGTTGTTGATCTGGTGATTTCCAAGCCGTGATTTGACTACAACGTGGTTTGATGACTTGTGAATCTGCTGAAACAGCCGTGAGAACCCATTAGAATAGCCACGTATCAGATTCTTTGCTATCAAAACTGTGAGCTACGTGAAAGAAGAGCAGATCTATCGTGGAGTGCCGTGGACTGAAGATCTGCTGCAGCGGCGTGAGGTCATGTAATGGATGGCTTTGCAGGCTGCGAGATTCCAGTTCATGAGCTCCGCAAAACTTGCGGGCAAACCGCTGAAACTAACAAACATCCATGCCCAAAAGGCCAATATGACTGTGTTGGATGGCAATTTGGCCTTTGATCCGTCGAACAAAGTCTCGGCTTGTTAAGTCCCTATATTAATAGTGTAGCCCCTTATTATGTTAGTGTAGCCCCCCTTATTGTTATTATTGTACCCCTGTAACCCCCATATTGTTATTATTGTGCCCTTACATTATTATTGTTAGGTCGGCTAGGATTACATTGTGGCCCCACTAGGATTATATTATGGCCCCATGGACTCCTATATATAGAAGAAGGTTTTGTTCATTTGTATCATCCAAGAATTGTTCATTTATGTAATGTATTGGAGGTTTCCCCCTCGAAGTGGCTCATTTCTAAGGCGTTGATATCTCTTTTCTTCTCTTTTGAGTTAGTTTTGTTATTTGGTGCTTGAGCTTTGGGATTCTAGGGTTTCGCTGCTCCAAGCAGGTCATCGTGGCATTTTCGCTATAACTTTTTTTCTACGAAGCTTCAGAAGCTGAAATTTCTAGGGTGCGAAGCTGAAATCTTGAGGAAGGTTGTCAAAAAATTTCAGATCTTGGTTCGCAATATTTGAGGAGATATCATCTGTGGAAGTTAGGTATTTGTTCAGGCTCATAAACAGGTCATCGTGGCAATTGCGCTATAAATTTTTTTGTACGAAGTTTCAGAGTCTGAAATTCATATGGTGCGAAGCTGAAATCCTGAGGAAATTCGTAAAAAAATTTTAGAGCTTGGTTCGCAATATTTTTGGAGATATGATCTGTGGAAGGTAGTGCTTTTTCAGGCTCCTGAATTTCATCTCAAAGAGGTGATCGTGGGAAAACGTCAATAACTCTCTCTCTGGGCATTGGATTGAAGTGCCGTAAAAAGTGGTCGCAAGTACACAGACTGAAGTTTCTGAGCTATCAATTTCAGAGACAAAGGACAAAACAGTGACACGTGGCAAGTCGTACAAGTTCGCTCTACTGAACCAGTCCAGAATTAGGTCATTGTGGGAGATTGGACACAAATTTGTCTTGGAGAATCCAAATCAGGTCAGACCTGTGGCATTTGAAAGAAGCTTCAGAGATCTACTACAGGGCAGAATTTCAGATATCGAAGATTTTCAAATACAGAGATAATTCAATTTCAATATCGAGCTCCTAAAAGCTAGTAAAAGGTGTGTATTTTTTTCCAAATTGCATAAGTCTTGTTTGAAGAATCAAGTTGAATTGATTCCAAGGGCATCTTGTAGAATAGATATCAATATTGGATTCTAAAATGGCCCCTAAAAATAATTCAACACCCATCAAGCCTTCAGAAGGCTCTACCATGACTCATGAAGATGAAGAATTGCAACATGATCTATCAAAATTACAAGAACAAGTGCAGCAAATTTCACTCTACTTAAAGAATGACAAAAAATGAAATGGAAGTTTTGAAGAAAGGTGTGGAGAGTGAAGATGGATGGTTGAAGAAAGGCTGTGGAAGCTAAGATGGGATGGTGTGCAAGCTAGATGGATGTAAGATGGATGGCATGGAAGTGGGCATGGAAGCTAAGATGGATGGTGTCATGACTAAGATGGAAAGCTAAGATGGATGGCATGGAAGTGGGCATGGAAGCTAAGATGGATGACATGAAAGACAACATGGAAAACATGAAGAATGATCTAAAAGCATACATGAAAGGCTTGATGACAAGCTTAAAACCAGAAATGATTCCTAATGGCGGAAATATAGGAGAAGAACCTCATGATGAGAACAAAATAAATGTTAATCGTGATTTCATAAACTCGAATGTTGGTGGGAAGAACCACCATATTCCAAAAATGGATATGAGGAAGTTTGATGGAAAGGATCCTGTAACATGGATACTACGGATGGAGCAATATTTTGATCTCCATAATGTGCAAAACACACAAAAGGTACGCATTGCAACTTTACATTTAGAACAAAATACATTTGTATGGTATCGATGGCTTTGCTCCCGTAAAAAAATTGTCACTTGGTCAATTTTTACGGAGGAAATGATAGCACATTATGAGGATACAAAGAGCAACACCTTCTTTAGCCAATTGATAAATCTCAAACAAAGGGTTTAGTGGGGCAGCACATTGAGGACTTCCAAAAATTGAATATAAGGGTAACTGATATTCCAGAGGAACACAGGATTGATCTCTTCATAGGCACTTTAAAGGATAACATCCAACATGAAGTTCGCGTTTTGGAACCTGATTCATTGGAGAAGGCATTCAGGTTGGCAAGAAAAGTTGAATGTAAATTATGGCGACAAGGAAGCCTACCACTCAATTCTATAAAGAAGGAAGTGTTGCTACGCCTAGATTTCCACAACCTACAAGGTTGACACCACAACAATTGGAAGAAAAAAGAGCAAAAGGGCTTTGCTACGGTTGTGATAGCAAATACACTAAAGGTCATAAGTGTGCTGAGAAGAAATTATTTTACATAGATTGTGAAGAGGAAGAAGAAAATGAACAAGAAGAGGATATACACCAGGAACCAGCCCCAGAAGAGGAAGAAATGAATCCAACCATATCGTGTAATGCACTGGCAGGAATTACCACTCCTCAAACTCTCCAGATAAAAGGACAAATCAAGAAGAGAAAGGTAATAGTGTTGATTGATTCAGGTAGCACCCATAATTTTATTCATTGTAAGGTAGCCAAGGAATTAAATTGTTTCCTATACCCAGCACCAGAATGTCAAGTGATGGTTGCAAATGGAGGAACTATAAATTGCTCTGGAAAATGCATTAATATCAAGCTAACCATGGGGGAATATGTATTGACTAGTCCAATGCTTTCCATTCCTATAGGAGGTGCTGATGTTGTACTAGGAGTACAATGGTTACAATCTTTGGGGACGGTAGCTTTTAATTTTCAAGAACTTTTCTTGAAATTTTTTTCAGAAGGAAAGGAAGTCGAATTACAGGGTATTGAAGGGAAGCCGGGAAGGATAATAAGCTCTAATGTCATGACAAAGCTTCTAAAGAAAGAACAACGAGGCATAATTGCACAATTATGCTCACTAGAAGTTCCGACATCAAAATCATCTATTTGTGCAGATCTCCAACAAGTCTTGGACAATCATTCCAAGGTGTTTGAAACTCCCAAAGGACTCCCACCTATTCGTGATCATGATCATGCTATTCATTTGATTCCAGGAAGTGTTCCTCCAAACATCCGACCTTATAGATATCCTTACTTCCAAAAGAGCGAAATTGAACGCATGATTGCAGAAATGTTAGAGGCGGGTATAATTCAACCTAGTCAAAGTTCTTTCTCTGCTCCTGTAGTATTGGTACACAAGAAGGATGGATCATGGCGCATGTGTCCGGATTATAGGGAGCTCAATAAGCTCACCATTAAAGATAAATTTCCCATTCTGTGATTGATGAATTATTGGATGAATTACATGGAGCAATTTATTTTACCAAGTTGGATCTTCGTTCAGGATATCATCAAATTAGAATGAAGACTGAAGATATTCCAAAAACGACATTTCGAACTCATGAGGGTCATTATGAATTTTTGGTCATGCCTTTTGGCCTTACCAATGCACCTTCTACATTTCAAGGGTTGATGGATTCCATTTTCAAACCCTTCCTTAGAAAATTTGTGCTAGTATTTTTTGATGATATACTAATCTACAGCAGGTCTTGGAAGGATCATGTTGAACATGTTGACGGGGTGCTCAAACTATTGCAGGAGAAACAATTATATGAAAAAACATCCAAATGTTTCTTTGGAGTACAAGAGGTGGAATATCTGGGTCATATTATATCTCCCGAGGGTGTTAAAGTAGACCCTAACAAAATTAAAGCCATTAAGGAATGGAAAGTCCCCACGACCATAAAGCAGTTGCGAGGATTTCTCGGGTTAACAGGGTATTATCGCAAGTTTGTTAAGAATTATGGGAGAATAGGAGCACCTCTAACAACATTATTGAAGAAAGATGCATTTTCATGGACTCCTGAAGCAACTAAGGCCTTTGAACATCTTAAAGAGGCAATGTGCCTAGCACCGGTCTTAGCTACGCCAGACTTCACAAAAACCTTATTGTGGAATGTGATGCCTTAGGAAATGGAATTGGTGCAGTTTTAATGCAGGAAGGAAGACCCATTGCTTTTGAAAGTCGTCCAATCAAAGGAAAGTATTTACAGAAACCTATTTATGAGAAGGAAATGTTAGCAATACTGCATGCACTAAAGAAATGGTGAACTTACCTAATGGGAAGACACTTCAAGGTAAAGACTGATCATGATAGTCTTAAACACTTTTTGGAACAAAGACTATCTTCAGAAGAGCAGCAAAAATGGGTCACAAAGATGTTGGGTTATGACTTTGAAATAATCTACAAAAAAGAAAAGCTTAATGTTGTTGCAGATGCACTCTCAAGAAAGAATGAAGAGGTGGAAGCATTTCTTTGTGCCATTTCTATTATCCAACCAGATTGGATAAACGAAGCAAGAGATGAATGGAAGAAGGACAAAGATGTATGGACACTCATTCAAAAGTTGCAGCAAGATCCTAGTACATCTGATACATTTAGTTGGAAAAATGATTCCTTATGGTACAAAGATCGCTTATATCTTTGTAAAAATTCCCAACTAAAACAAAATATTCTTCTGGAATTGCACACTTCTCCTTTAGGAGGACACTCAGGATTTTTAAAAACTTACCACAGGTTGAAGAAAGAATTTTTTTGGGATGGCCTTAAATCTGATATTCAAAAGTTTGTGGCGGAATGTTTGGTTTGCCAGCAGAATAAAGTGGAAACAATTAAGACACCAGGACTTCTACAACCTTTATCCATTCCAAGTCAACGTTGGGAGGAGATTTCAATGGATTTTATCACAGGTTTACCTAAGTCCGAAGGAAAGAGTGTCATCATGGTGGTAGTTGATAGGCTTACCAAGTATGCACACTTTTGTGCATTATCTCATCCATTTAAAGCAAATACAGTTGCTACTACATTTATAGACAGAATTCAAAAGCTACATGGAAGCCCAAGGGTTATTGTGAGCGACAGAGATCCCATTTTTACTGGAAATTTTTGGACGGAGTTATTTTCTTGTTTGGGTACTCAATTAGCTCATAGCTCATCTTATCATCCTCAATGTGATGGTCAAACTGAGATAGTAAATAAATGTTTGGAAGGATATCTTCGTTGTTTTGTATCTGATAAACAAACACAATGGGTCAAGTGGTTACCTCTCGCTGAATGGTGGTATAACACTTCCTTCCATACTGCAGCAAAAATGACCCCATTCATGGCACTTTATGGATATCATCCACCATCCATCACATCATATTTAAGAGAAAATTCGAAGGTTCAAGCAGTGGAAGATCACATCGAGCATCAACAAGAAGTTCTCCAGCTCTTAAAGGATAACCTGAATTTGGCACAAAATCGAATGAAACAACAGGCAGATCAACATCGCAGCGAGAGAAGTTTTGATGTAGGAGATTGGGTATTTTACGGCTACAACCATATAAACAAATGTCCCTCAAGCAAGCTAAGAAGGATAATAAATTATCGCCAAAGTACTATGGTCCTTACAAGGTGTTGCAAAGGATTGGTACTATGGCATACAAATTGGAGCTTCCTGCTTCTTCACGAGTGCATCCAGTTTTCCATGTTTCATGCTTAAAGAAGGTTATAGGTGAAAATCTTCCAGTTCAAACAATATTTCCAGAACTTGATGAGGAAGAAAAAATCATATTGGAACCTGAAGCGGTCACGGAAACAAGAACTCGACAGCTACGGAATCGATCAATTTCAGAGTATCTCATCAAGTGGAAGAACTTACCCACTGAAGATTCTACATGGGTGGATGAGAATTTTATACAGAAGCACCCAGAGCTACTCAAGCGTTGAGGACAACACTTTTTTGAAGGAGAGGGGCATGTTAGGTCCCTATATTACTAGTATAGTCCCTTATTGTTGTTAGTGTAACCCCCTTATTGTTATTATTGTACCCCTGCAACCCCCATATTGTTATTATTGTGCCCTTAAATTATTATTGTTAGGTTGGCTAGGATTACATTGTGGCCCACTAGGATTACATTATGGCCCCATGGACTCCTATATATAGAAGGAGGTTTTGTTCATTTGTATCATCCAAGAATTGTTCATTTATGTAATGTATTGGAGGTTGCCCCCTCGAAGTGGCTCATTTCTAAGGCGTTTATATCTCTTTTCTTCTCTTTTTGAGTTGGTTACACAACACGGCTAAGTATAGCTTTGCATCGGAGAGCGGTCAGCTCAAGTACACGTATTTCCATGCCGAAGGAGCTGGGATAACATTTGAACCTAGCTATGATTTTGCGAGAAACTCATGGAACTTCTCAATGCAGAAGGCCTACGGAGAAGATACTCTTAAGACTTCATACATCGAAGAATATACTTGGCGTGGAATGGACCAGAGACTCGAAAATTGCAGGGTCTTTTAAGGTTTCAGCATCAATGAATATTAACACAGAGACAAACTCTCCGAAGTTAATTGCAGAGAGAACCTGGTGCTGAGATATTGTAGAAAGACAACTACCAATCGATGGATTTTCACGTGAAGAGGGTTTTACCGTGAGGCAACAATGGAATCTTAAAATATAAGAAATGAGCTGGAATGTTTGTTGAAGATCATAGCGCTAAAGAGCTGCACAACAGAGGCTGTGGAAAGGATCATGAAAATGAAGATCAGAATGGACCAGCAAAAGCGTAGAGGGCAGATTGATGTACAACTATGATGTCCTCTTTGGAGAGGACATCATGTATGAATGTAGAGAATGGTCATACAAAGAACAGCAACAATGAAACAAAAAAAAAAAAATTATTATAATGGAGTTAATTTTTACATGTAAATGGGCATACTGCTGTAAGACCTGGTATGGCATGCGTACCCCTGGGTAAATCACTGGTAAAGTCTGGGTTAGACCTAGGTGATAGGGGGGATGTCAAGTTAACAATTACTCTGGGTAAAAATTTGAGGGGGGAAGAGCTAGAGTGAGCGGGGTTGTCTCACTTAGCAGGTTTGGCTGGATTTAGTCAAGAAGCCCCAAGTCAAGTTTAAGGGGGGAATTGTTAGGTAAACATGACTCGGAGTAGAGTCAATGTAGACTAGGGTAAACAGTGGTGGTTTTAGGGCACATGGTTTTGTGCACCCATAGTTTTTAGCCTATGGTATTGCATGTAATGGAGCCTATAAAAGGCTGGGAAGACTTCATTGTAAGGCAGGCCTGGAGGTGAGCGGTGAAGGCTCACTTGGCCGGATTGGTCAGGGTTTTGGCCAATGCTAATGAAATTTCATTAGGATGGGTTTTCCCCGGAGTTTGGGGTTTTTCCCGGTTAAACATTTTTGTTTATGTTAATGATTTGTTGCTGACCTTTTATGTTTATTTCTCTGGGTAAATTATTTATTGTTTTCGCTGTTTTACTCCCAACAATTTGGCAGCGCAGTGGTGGACTGTTTGTTTCTCAGGGTAAGTATGCCCGGGAGATACTGGAGAAGTTCAACATGCATGGCTGCAAGCCTGTTGATACTCCTCTTCCTGGTGGATGGAGGAAGGAGGATGCTACTTCTCGGGCTGAGGTAGTGGATGCCACCGTTTATCGATAGTTGGTGGGGTCGCTTTATGTATCTCGGTCAATATTCGACCTCACATATGCTAAGGTTTGATAAATCAGCCTTTTCATTAAGTTATGGTTAAGCCTACCAAGTTGTTTTGGAAGTAGCAAAGCATGTATTGAGATATCTCAGGCACATATCTTAGCAGGCACATCGGGATATGAATTATGGTATAGACAAATATGATGAGGTGTGAAGTGTGTGGGTTTAAGTGATTCAGATTAGCAGTGAGCCCAAAGACGTAAAGAGCACATCCTGAGGGATTTTCAAGATTGGGTCGACGTAGTTTCTGGTACAACAAAGAAGCAGATCCGTGGCACTCGCTCAAGAGAGGCTGAGTATGGCGGCGCAAGCTTGGTTGCATGCGAAAGAAAAGCAGGATGAGGAAGATCCTGGTTGGGTTGTTCGGTTCACACTTAGATCCTACCGTGATATATTGTGATAATCAGAGTTGCATCAAACTATCGGTTAATCCAGTGTTTCATGATAGATCTAAACACATTGACATTCGGTATCATCATATCAGAGATTGTGTGCAGCGGAAGATCATGTTACTTTCTTACATTCCTTCGGAGGATCAGGATGTTAAGCATTCGACGAAGTCAGCACCAGAGAAAATCTCAATACCACAAAAGGATAAAGGTGCATAATCCTTATCTTGTTGAGAGGGAGTGTTGAGATTGCAACAAGATGATGAGCTTAGTAAAGGAGTCGCCTTCACTAAGTGGGCCCACAGGCTATTTTTGGCGCAAAGTCTATTTTTAGACATATGGATCATGTTCTATGAGTTGCAGGATGCTATTTGTGGATGGTTGGTCAAGTTGGAAAAAATAGATGGACTTTTATTTTTAGACATACTGGGTGGAACCATATATTAGGCCTAGCTTTGTGAAACAACTCAGCAGGGTGTTTCCTTTCTGGTTCCTAAAGGATTCCTATGCTCCTCTGATGAAACTTATTATCAGATATTTCAGTTGTGAGGGCCGGTTTTCACGTCTCTATGCCTATCATATCAAGTTATTGATGCATTTTACCAGGGTGAGGATGATGAACCTCCCTTATTTCATGTGTCAGAATATTGAAAGAATGGCCACTCTCGTGCAAAGGAAAACTCCTGAGCAGCAGTACAACAGTATCTATCACTTTGCACTCATTAAGATTGTGGTTTTGCATCAGCTCGGCTTGTAGGGTATTTCATGGGAGGATTTCATTTCTAATGATTTCTTCACAACTCCTCAGGTTCCTTCGGAGGTTGTTCATGATTCAGGTGAACCTTCATATCAGCATGAGGGTCAAGAGACAAAGACTACTAGTGTGCTGATGTATGTCACTTATCAGAGAGGCACCAGAGGATTATTTGCAGCAGCCCGACGAGTATTATCTCCACCTGGGGTGGAAAGGGTCTCTCTTTCGTCATTAGCAACACAGGTAGATGTACAGGATAGAGGTAAGAGGCCCATGCAGGATGAGGGGCCTTTAGGAGGCCAAGATACAGGTTTCATACTCATTGATGAGGATTTGAGCTCACCAAGCTCAAAGTTGAGAGAGACTATTCAGGAGCAGAAGGCAGAGATAGACATTTTGTCCGTCAAGTTGCAAAGATCCCAATGGATTATCAACTACCTTGAGTAGTGAAACAAACAGTTGGAACATCAACAAACTATCCTGGAGTTGCAACATATCCATGAGAACCAACAAGCTGCCCGAAGAAGCCAAACCGAGATGATATCCATTGAGCGAGAGATTGAGGCTGATCGAGAGACTTGGCTTGAGAGGGTCAATATTCATTTGGAGAAGCTGTTGGAGAAGGAAAACAAGGAAAAGAACATGTTAAGGCACATGAAAAATAATTATTGGGCAAGAAATCACGTTTGCAAGGCATGAGTCAAGATCCTGAAGGCAAAGCTAAAGAGGGCATTAAAGCGTCGCAAAAGGCATGATAGAATCTAAATTTTGGCCGAAGCTTCCTTGGCCTAGCATAGCGCATGATGGAGGACATTCAGCCCAAATTTCAAGAAATTTGGGACACTTTTTGTCAATTTTGAATTTTTTGGCCTTAACACTGATTTTCCTGCCCGACGCATCGCGCCACTTGGCGCATGCTTATAATTGGCAGCTCCTCCTGGGGAAAATTTGATATTTCTGGATTTTTCATCAAAATTTATTCATGCCTACCCATTACCTAGCTATTTTGACAATTTTTGGGTTGCCGGAATGGTCAAAAACACCCTAAAATTGACCTTTCTGCCCCTTTTTGGACACACAGGAAGCAGCCTTGGGAAAACTCATTTTTGGAGGGGAAAATGGAAACCAAATTCATAAATTACACTTGGGTTGGAAAGTAGATAGGTAGAGATTTCCAACGAGCTATGATGAACTCAATTTTGACTCTGGGAAGACCCTCAAAATCAGCTCCAAAGTGGCTCGACGCATAGAGATTTCAGGCGCGGCGCATTGGGAATTTTGGCTCCTTTTTCACTCAGTAACTCAGTTTTTCACCTAGTTTTGGCCAGTTTGACTTTTTTATCTCCAAATGTAAATATCTTGATGTAACTTGATGTAATTCCATAGTTTTTGATGTAATTTTGACAAATTTTCATTCATGTAAGTATATTCATTCACCAAAAAGTGAATTGTAACTGAATGAATCAGTTTCCTATCTTATAGAGGCAAGTTGTTCCACTGCCTATTTTCCAGTTCTTAGTTTAGATCTTGTTGAAACAACTCCTAAACTAGTGAGCTCGACCCCTAGAGGCATGGGGATGAGTTATGCTTATCTATATCTTGTAGTTTCTCAGTCATTTTCAGGGTTGGACACTTGGGATTGCTTTGAGCTTCATTGTACATTTCATCTCTGCATTTTGGCAAAGTAATAGACCAGGGTTTGCAGCACTCTTTGGGATTCATGTGGCTCTATGTTTTGATGGTGTTTTTCTCTCAGTTATTGTAAGTTTATTGATGTTTCATGTGTACCATCTCCCTTCTCATTTCTTCTTAAGTTAAAAAAACAAGTAATAAAGGTGGAATTCATTAGATTTGCAGTGCTCTGCCTTGAGTTTTGTTTAATTTTCCATGTTTTCAACTATCTGAAGAGGATTCTTGAAAGCCTCTTGCCCTCTTCAACTTCTCACTGGTTTGAGCTATCCATTTCATTTATTTCGAAACATCAAAACAATTGCCTTTCTTTCCCCATTCAGCTCTCTGCAAAACTAATCAATACCCGGACCCAAAATCTGCCCTTCCCTTTGATTCCAACAAAAACCCTTCCAAAATCAAATAAAATCCTTTACATATATACCTAGCCTAAAATTAGCCTTTATTTCAAGTCATCTCAAGCCTCACTGATTATTTTTGCTGAGATTGATGAGGAGAGAGCCCTCTCCCGATCTGGTAGGGCTAGCTACCAGATTAAGCGTGGTTTGATGTTACCCTAGACTCTGCCTTCCTTCAGCCTGAGGTAGATTTAGGAAATAACAGGTTCAAATCAAACTTTCATGAAAATAAATCAAGGTATTTAAAGAACAACTCCTATCAAATATCCAAAACTACTATTACAAGGTTGAAGGAAGAAACAAGAAAGCCTATATATATCCCCCAAGTATACAATTGCTACATACTTATTTTTTGATTTAGATATAAAATAAATGAGATCAACTGTGAAGTATATAAATAAATAAATCAAACCCTGTTTCAAACCACAAGAAAACTGATTAGACCTGCAAATTAGTAGTCATTAAAAAATGTACATAAATAACTACTTTAATAAAGAAAAGAAACAAAACATTATCATTTCCCCAAACTCAGATTTTGAAACCAATTGGCTCACTACTTGCAAATAGCACACAACCTCTATCAACACACACACATACACACACAAGATACAAAAATATATTTAACACACTCAAAATGAGCGATATATTTTAACAAGAGTGACCCGTATGCGTTAATGTTTACGAGGCATAGC
This sequence comes from Pinus albicaulis, assembly GCA_034641835.2. Taxonomy (NCBI): domain Eukaryota; kingdom Viridiplantae; phylum Streptophyta; class Pinopsida; order Pinales; family Pinaceae; genus Pinus; species Pinus albicaulis. Next base: position 1,758,005,159 of record CM076578.1, on the reverse strand, counting down.
TATTATACATAAATAAAATGTTACAAAACTAGCCACAGTGATCTTGCATAGGTAAATTTTTTTATCATGAACTAATAAAAATACACATTGATAGAGTATATTAAAATGCAACTATACAATCAGTCACTTAGATCATGCATTTTCAAGCCAAAAATCCATATATTAAATAACAGAAAGATAGAGGCCAGATTTGATATACGATATTTGATATCAAATATGAGACAAGGGATTAAATATGTTCTAGATTCAAACCATATGTATATACAATCAATTGTTATTATATTGTCTTAAATCAAAACAAAACAATCTATATGAAAATAACTGAGGATTTCACCAATAAACCAAGCGATATGTCCTTTATACAAATAGATATATTGAAACAGAGCAATACTTATGATATTCAAACTACACACAATGATCTCACATTGACTAAACAAAAAATGAAGGGAAAACATGTTATTTTTTTGGGCTAGGCGAATCAACAACGTTGCCTCTTGGAGAAAACTTAAATCACAATAAAATCAACACATCAAATAAAAAAACTTGAGCATTATTAGTTTATATTGATAAAGACACAATTTACATGAGAGTAGTTTGAAAATGTTTGACCTAGTGGCTTCACTAGTGAGCGGATGTACATATTTGAAATCAAATGGAAACCTAGTGATCTTACCGCTAACTTGGCGCAGGGCCAAAGTTAGGCTTTTATAAGAAATGAAATACCTAGTAGTTTTGGTATGCAAATCCTATTTTGAGCAGAGAATTGAGAGATCCAGTGGCCTCTCAAGATATCATATCAGTGCAACAACTAAAACACCTAAAAAAAGAGTATATATGTGCAATCAATTGAATAAAATTGAGTGAAGGAACATAAATCTCAACCCTGACACTGAATCATCTACTTGAGTGGAAGACAAATTAGGCACACAATGTTGACCAAATATTTTATTTAACGGGTGACTGAGCATATTGGTACCATGTTCTAGAAAATCCACATGTCACTATCCCATTAGAGGTTGCATACACAAATTAAAAGACCTTTGTGAGGGCTGTATGATCTATATAACCTTCATCAATAAACCCTAATAATAAAAATTAAGCCTAACAACACATCCAAAACATATATTTTCAACATAAATTAAATATTTACCTTGTAACCCTCTAATTGTCTTAATTTAACATGCTATCATTTTTTTTTTTGTGTGAAAGAGGACTATAGGAAAGTAAAATTAGGGTTTAGAGGGGTCCAAAAGGGAATTTTGACAATAAGGGGTTCTTCAATTTCCAGCCTCAACATCTCCCCCAACCCTAAGGCTTTGTTTGTTGCACAAAAGAAAGCCTAGTTGTACATAATAATATTGAATCTTCATTAGATACTCCTATACAAAACTATACAAAACTGACCAAAATTGAAGCTCAACACCAATTAATTTCCAATGTTGATGTTAACACCTGCCCTACCTACCTTCTCAACGTGTTTCAATTTCCTTTTCAAATTCTTATTTTGAACCAACATATATAAGTTTTGCATGTGCCATCTTCAACCATCTTGACATGCTTCTTATTGTCCTCAAAGAGTATCAATTTCCTCCCGAAGCTCCTAATTTCAGGCCTTTAGTATAGAATTTTCACTCGTGAAATGTCGAGTCTTAAGAATGTTATATTCTTTGATTATTTTTTTAACTTCTTAATATTTTTAATATTCTCCTTCAACTTCTTAGTTTGAGGTCTATAATGTAAATATTCATGAAATTCAGAAGTACACTCAAAGTCCAGAGTTGGTGGATCCATATGTTGGACATTGGGTTTAATGCTCCTCGTGTGTTTCACGACATGGACTAACCACCTCTCGTGGATACTAACTCTGGCGATTGTAGCGGAGACTAAAGCTTGCAGGTTTTGGTCTAACGAAAATCACGATTCCAACAATTGGTATCAGAGTGACAGGTCTCAAGTTTGAAACTCACCCGGTTCGCGTTGGGGGGGATTTTGTTGGAAATTGGGTTCAACGCTCCCTGTGTGTTTCGTGACATGGACTAACCGTCTCTCGTGGATCCTAACTCTGGAGATTGTAGCGGAGACTAAAGCCCGCGGGTTTTGGTCTAATGGAAAACGTGATTCCAACACCATAGAAGTTGTGGCTTCAAACACATATGCCTTTATCTTAGGCATTTTGGGTGCAGGTATTTTCTTTTGAACAAAATAATGATCAATAAAAATAGTGTTTGAGAAAAAAATGTTGACATGTAATATTCCAAAAATTTAGCCTTCATCTAAATGGAATATTATAGTTTGTTTTATCACTAGGTAGGTGAATAAGTGGGTAGGGAGGCTCATAAATCTCCTTAGAAGGAATAATAACACTCCTAATGTGAAAGGAGGAAGAATAAGCAGCTGGATTAAGCACCTTTGGGTGTGAATAGGAGGGGATACATGTTGAATAGGTCAACTTTGACCAAGTCAACAACGCTGTCATGGAGGAATGGCATTTATGATAAGACAACGCAGTTTTAGTGGAGGAAAAATTGCATGAGCTTGGTGGTATGCGTGGATGGGTCCCAATGTGAGAAGGTTAAAACACTATATATGGAGGGGATGACAACCATTGTTATTCATGTTTGAGATTATTATTTTGTATGTGGTCTGTTTATACTTCTTGCATTCTTCAGCTGTTTAGTTGAGATTGCTATGCTGTTTAGCACAAGGGTGTTCTTGATCGGGAATCCCTACCTCATCCTCAAGGAAGGAGAGGCTCATTGGGTTGCATTTCCTTATTCCTACATTCAGGCCAAGCTACCTCCTTCAGCTACAATGCAATTTCTGTTTAGAGCTGGGTTGTGTTGCAGGGTGCAACAAAGGAGGATCACATAGAGCCAAGTTTGGGGTTATTTTTTAGTGGAGAGGTAACCTATCCATTGGAGGATCAACAAGGAGGGATCCTGGGCATATTTCTACATTTTTGGCATCATGCCAACCATCTACCATCCCTCATAGCACAGTTACAAACCAAATCAACATTATTTTTAGAGGCAGTTGCTGGGAGGATTCATTGAGCTCATCAGGAGGGTCTATTTCTAAATGGAGGGATCAACCTTCTATTGAGAAATACCATTGGAGGAGGAAATTATCATTTCAGATCTGTCATAGCCTCATTCTATTTCAGTTCCAGTTGCAGTGACATATCAACCTTAGGGTTATTTTTCACATTGTATATTTCTTGGTATTTCAAGCAATCTTTCCTGGGTTGGCTAGAAATCATGTATTAGAGCCCTTATCTTATTTTTTGGAAATTTGTTTTGTATCTATCAACCATATTCCATTTATGTATGTTTACAGTAGCAGCTACACTGATATAGACAACGCTGTCACTGCTTTCCGACATTCTATACAGTAGCAGCAACTCATGTGCTTATTGTTCTGATCATTGGAGGCTTGTTCTTATTGCTTTAGTGGCTTGATCCTAAAGATATTTTTGTATATTGTTACTGATATATGAATTAAATGATGGATGCATATTGATCCCTCTTATGAAATGTTCAGAATTTCCATGTTTTACATTATTATGTCTTGTATTACTGCTATTTCCATTTTGGAATATTACAGTGGTATCAGAGCATAATCTTGGCTCAGCCTGTGCATTTAAGACATTATTCCATTAGGAGGAGAAGCTTCTCACAGAAAGGAGAAGTTGTATAGAAGAAAAAAAGGCATGAATCCATTATTTGGAGAAATGAAGGAAGAGAGGATCTCCCAACTTCTTTTCCAAACTGTGAAAAATATCAAGGATAATATCAAGGAGATGAAAGGGGAGAGGTGTAGAAAATTTCAAAGGGGGTTTTAAAGTGAATAAAACCCTAGATATTCACATGATGGGTGTGGACATTTAGCTACACATGCAGTTCCATAGTGCAGTTTATTTCCTACATTCACTGCAAGAGAAATGGAGAAGGAAGATGCAACCAAGGAGGAGACCTTAAGGGACTATCTTCAGGAGTATGAGTCTCATTCTTGGAGATTCAAAGAGCACTTGGACTTCCAAGGGTTTTTCCAAATCAAGGAAGAAATAAGATCCAATAACCATAAAAGAAGCAAGAGAGGTAGAATATTTCTATCTAACTTTGATGGATCAACAAAGTGCACAGCCAAGGCTTGGGTGGAGGAGCTAGATTCCTATTTTCAGCTACACCAAGTCTCAGAAAAGGAGGCCATTAGAGTAGCAGCGCTGCACCTTAAAGGTATGGCCCATGATTGGTGATTTTATAGTTATGCTTCATTTCATCATGCAAGTGTAAATACTTATGCAGGTTTCACTAAGAAGATAATGAAAAGATTTGATATTAAACATTGTAAAACATCTTTTATTGAAACCAAAAATTCAAAACCTTTGCATGAGTTGGAGGGATCTATTTTATCAACTCCACTCCATATTTATGTTTAAGGGGATAAAAACATGCATAATACCTTTCCAAGGGCAAGATCCCCACTTCTTGAAGAGCCCTCTTCTATAGATGAATACATGGAGATTCCTCCTTCAAGGGAAGACCAAGATCTAGGGTCTCTCATTGATGACGAGGCATTCTCAAATATGGGTGAAGAAGATGAGAAAATAAGAGCTAAAAACACTATACCATTAGAAGAAGATCCATCACCACATGGAGGTTGAAAGGGAGCCATTTCTTCCATTAGAGGAGCCCTTTTATCTTTGCAAGGAGTTCCAAATGATCTAACATGTAGGGACCAAAGCACAATTCCGGAGCAGCATGTATCAGTTTTTGTGGATTGTGAGATGGGAGGAGGAGAAGAAAAGAAGGATCAACATCAAGGGATGATAAGCATTCACCCTGATCTATTTTAGGAGGTTTCTACACAGAAGAAGGAGAATGTGTTGTGCAGTGAAAGGAGAGACAAATCAGTCCACTCATATATACAGTCTACTTTAGATATTGATGTCTCACTACATGGGGGAATTCCACTTGGGAGGCCACCAGATCTAGAGTTGGTGAGAGAAATATTACCATTTGGTTCACCACTCTTAGATCCCAGAGGGGTGGATACTCTGGAGGGGACTAGTACAGCGCAAAGAGTCTAGGATAGACTCAAGGAGGAGGGAGACATTCTCCCATTTCCAGCGTTACCCACTCTCACTACATATTCTGTGCTGACAGAAGTTGCTGCAGTGATGGAGGATGGCACCACCATGGTGCAAGGAGACCACTCCATGGATTTTAAGGAATAGAGGGTACTTCCCTTGAGGAAATAATCCTCCACAAATTGGAGCAGATGGAGGCCACTCATGCTTACATTGGCCAAGACTAGGAGGTTCTTTTTGGATGGTAGCTTCTCATGGGAGGCCAACTTCCAAAAGTCCCCACTTCTACTTAGGCATGAGTAGATGCATGATGGGCATGGCAACAATTTGGAGGATGAATTTGGCATGAGGGATGTCAAAGGGAAAGACAACAACATGTGTGTAGCTTCACATTTCAGATATTCAACGCTGACTCTTAGGAGGATTGATCCAGATTGGAGGTCTCAACTTTTGGTAGAGTACTCCAAGGATATTGGTGCTTGCATGATTCTTGATGACCCGGAGGGAGATGATAGATACATGGTGGATGATGGGGTCATCCATCTTTATGGTAGAGTATTCTTGACTAGAGCTTCTGAGCTCAAGGAGAAGCTGTTACATGCAGCACATGTGGACTTTCTTTTCATACACTTTGATGCGTATTATTCCTTGATGGAGGAGTTCACTTGGGAGGGAATCTAGCAAGATGTATATTAGCATATGGAGAAATGAATAGCCCGGATGATGGAGAGGTTTTCACAATCACTTCCCTACTCATTGAGAGTGAGGGAGAACTTTCAGTTGAGCCATTTCAGCTCAATGAACATAGTACATGATAGAGGATGTACATTTATGCTTTATGATTTGTACTCCTTTACTTTTTATGAGCAACATATTGTACCAAGGAGAGTCTTTCCTTATTTTATATTATATTGTGAAGTAATTGAGGCCATTTTCAACATTGATGTTGGCCATTCTATTGGTGGATTGTGGGAGATGCCACATGATTCTTTGTGTGCACCATTGGCACCAAATTTTACTTTTATGATCCTGTCTTGTAGGATGATTGTGGCAGCAAACAAGTGGCTAAAAGGACGCTTGTTAAATTTTTTTTTGAGGCATGCAGGGGATGCACTGCACTGGTTCCACATGTGGAACTATGATCCACCTCTCGGTTGTCACATGGCAACTCGTTTCTATTTGTTTTTGCTTCCATATATTGATGATGCTCTTATTTTTATGAGAAGATTTGTTGGGAGGATGGCACAAGAGTTGGAGGTGCCCTTTGGGAGTATGATTCTCCATACTTCATATGTTGCATTTTTCAGGAGAAACAATGGGAAAACCATGATTTCCACACCACTTCTCCTGTCTTCATGTGGGAGGAGCCATTTGGAGAACTTGAGTTCTTGGGAGAGGCACTTCATGGATGTTTTGATTGATGGGGTAACTTGGGTCATTCTTGGAGACCATAATATTTCAGCCCAAGATCAGCAGCAACCCCATACATATCAAAAATGGAGAGAGAAACAACATGTGTGGAAAAATATAATCTCTCCATACAACCCCAATACATTGCATGAACTAGGGGTTGAGAATTTCTTTGATGAGCTACCTAGAATGGCTCATTTCATTTGGATGATAGCATGGGTATGGGAGTCTCTCATTAGGAATTATATCCCCTATGTTTATCATCACTCCTACCTTGAGGAGGCCATTGGTCAATAATAAGGTTGTCACTTACACCTTCCGCTTTCTCATGATGTGAGCCATGTTAGGTTGCATACTTGGGAGGAACCATTGGAGGGTAGATTTATTGCAGATTATTTTGAGCAGTGGTTGGTACTATTGATGAGGAGGAGGGGAGGAATTTTTCTCCACCTGTTGGGGTTCCCATGTTTTGGCCAGATTGGCAAGACCAAAAGATGAGACAACATCAGAACCACTTTGGGGCCCTAGGATCTAGCCCTCCTAGACCCGGAGAGGGATCTCTCCAAATAGAGCAAAGAATGATATATCTTTGAGGCTCAAGATGAAATATTAGGCTAGTTATGAAGCACAAAGGGGGGTTTTAAAAATGATTTGGATGAAGGGTTGCTGGGTTGGTTAGGAGATCATAGGCCGAGAAAGAAACGGGGGGAAAGGAACATGGCAGCAGGATGCTTTAGCAAGGAGAATGGGCCAAGACCGTGCCATCCATTGGGCTATGGAGTCATGAAAGGAAATTACATGCATCCACTAGCCAAGGCTTCCAAAGGGCAAGTCATCTAATACTAAAGGATCTTTAGATTAGATGGTGGGGTGGAACATTAAGGGAGAAAAGTGAAAGAAGGAGAACAACCCAATTTCTGTCTATAGATCAGGTCAGAGGTCATTTAACTCCAAACCTGCTTGGACATACTCAAAGGAAGCTCTCAAAGAGACAAAGGGGCAGCTTATAGATCAGACCAGAGGTCATTTAACTCCAGGTCTGCTTTAGCAACTCCAAGGGAAAAACAGAGATAAGATTACAAAGAAACATCTAAGAAGCAAACCCCCAAGTTCATACATCAGCCAGCAGGCAATAACATCCACTGCACTGGTTAAACTCCATGAATTTACTCTTAGATACACATGAAGCAGAAAACATAAAGGTAGGGAGAGCAGACAGCATAGGGCACCTAACACGGGTGAATCCTATACCATTATTCTGATGCCTACTAGCAGAACATGAAACAGTATGAAAATGTAAATAACAGAGTTAAGAAAAACATCACCAATAGTAATAGACCAGGATCCTGTGAAATGTGCTTTGATTAATTGATGCAAAACCAGTCATGTACAATATGGCTCAATGGCTAATACGGTCCCAACTTCTCCTCCCGGCCTATTACATACAAACTATACGCAAATTCCTCCCAGGGTTCTAGATCAAACGGAGTCCTATAACGACGGATGCCAGTGAGCAACAACAACCTTTACAATTAGTTCTCGGGGGATTTTTTGAGAGAAGAGAGAGAAACAACAGTAGATAAGCAAATAAATGAGTCTCATTAAGACAGCAAGGCGGAAGTGTTCACGCCCATACCACTTAATGGCTTTCTGCGGCTTTGCTTGTACTCTGTAATCTGTTTGGGGAGTCTCTGTCGGGCCGAGATCGACCTCAAATATTTCTTTGGGGTCCTTTCTGGTGCTTGGAGCTTTGCGCTAGCCTTCTGAATAAATGAACTGGGTGAAAGATCTGCAAGGCTCTCCATACCTCATAACTGCTGCCTGACTGTCTGAAATGAGCTTCAGTCAGTGTATTTAATTGTCTCAGGGCTCGAGAAGGCATGGAGGACGCTGTGGGAAGGTGTACCTCTGGAGGAAAAAGTCCTGCTGTTAGGTAGCGCAGTTATGGCGTTGCTGGTGCACTCTTAATCTTCAATCAGTGCCTTAAGCCTTTGACCGCAGGATTAACACGTTAATCTTCAATTACAGGCTCAGATCCTCCTCAAATCCTGCTCTGCTGTCTCGTTTGGGCGCTGAATTGGCCTATTTGTATTATCTGCACACTTTAAAATATACTTGTTTAAAGCCCGGGCAGTGGTGGCGGAATGCTGTGGAGGCGGAGGAATGGTGGCAGAATAGTGGAGAATCAATGAAAAGTATGCAAAGTGGCGAAGAAATGATTAACACTGTGAAAACCCAAAGATTGTTGTTTGGGCGAATTACACAGGGAGACACGAAAAACAATAGACGGAGGCGTGAATGTGGGACCCAGCAGAGGCGAAGGGCGATTGAATTCGAGCCCTCAGATCTGGGAGGAATGGATGACTATGATCAAATCGCACGATCGCAATCGGAGGTCAGAGCGGGGAGCGATCGCAACGCACAACACAGAAGTTTCGATTGCGATTGAGAGGGGGGACGCGATTGAGCGACAACCGTCGATCTCGGATCTGAATCAACGGCGGGGATGCAATCGGAGGGAAAAAGGAAGAACCTGCGATCAGCGATCGGGAGAGGACTTGCGATTGTGCGATAGCCGTTGATCTGCGGAAGAATGGACGGTCAGGATGCAATCGAGAGATAGCGGGGGAGACTTGCGACTGCGATCAGGCGGGGCAATGCGATTGAGCGCTGGCCGTCGATCGCGAGGAGGAACGGACGGCGGAGATAAAATCGGAAGGGCGAAGGGAAAAGCAAGTGATTGTGCGATAGCCGTTGGATCATGCAAAAGATGGATGGCTATGATGCAATCGGAGGATCTCAATCGGGGCGGCACCATTGGGCTTTGCGATTGCGATTGGGAATGGGAAAGCGATTGAGCGCTGGCCGTCCGATCGCGGGAAAGATCAACGGTGGGGACAACACTCGGAGGGGCAGGTGCGATTAGCGGAGGACCGTCGGATCGCAGGGAGAACGGATGGTCAAGATGCAATCGGGGGACTGCAATCGGAGGAAGGAGCAGAAGGCTTGCGATTAGTGGAGGACCGTCGGATCGCGGGGCAAATCGACGGTCAGGATGAGATCGGAGGACGGCAATCGGGGCGGCACTGCTGCGACTTGCGATTGCGATCGGAGAAGGGTTGCGATTAGAGGCCCGCCGTTGGATCATCAAGGTAGATCAACGATGTGGAATGCACCGCGGGACTTAACGCTATAAACAAATCGCATCGGGCTTTTGCGTTATAACAAAGGAATCTGCACCCGCCCGGTCTTCCGATTGCGATTGGGGCTCGGGACTTAAGCGCTTGGTCCCAGCGCGGGGTCATATGTGGGGAAGTGGTTAGAAGGGGCTGGCAGAAAGGGGCAAGGCCTTATAATAAGGTTGGAAGAGGGTTTTCTAGCCCATTTTAATGGATTTTAGGGTTGGGGAAGGGGAACGATAGAGAAATAAAGGGGGAAGAAGGGAAAACAAAGGGTAGGGGAAGAAATTAAAGGGGATTTTGGGAGGATTTGAGGGGTAAATGGGGAAATAAGGGGAATAAAGGAGAAAAAACAAAGGCTTTGGGATGAAATAAGAGGGAAATGAAGCCTTTGGGCATTGCCATTAGCAGGAGGTTTATAAGGAATCGAGAGGAGATTTGATCAAAGGACAAAAGACAATGAGGCTCAAGGAGATCGTGTTTTCAAGAGGAAATGCATTCTTTGAAGACTCAAAAATAAATTAGCCCCCTCATTTGCTTGTCGCAAATTTCAGGGGGGCCACGCGGGTTCCACATGGGGATGGCTTCTTTTTGCCAGAATACCTTGAAACCGAAGATGATTCTTTTTGTAGGTGGCCGATGCTCATACTATTGAACTATCCATTTCTTTTCTTTGGGATCGTACCGCCAAAACCGTGAAGACAACATATCAGCAATAAAATTCTCCCACACAACTACCTACCCACACTATAGTCCTAACATTTTTTCTTCTTGGGTGCATTTGGACTTGCAGACCCTTTTACATCATCAATTTTTACAAACAGGAAAAATAAACCTAGTCTACTTCTACCCTTATTGCTCCATGAGACCAGATTAGACCGTTGGTCTCACATGTTTCTCTACCTACACTACTACCTGCTAGGATTAGACTGTCTAGCAGGTTTCTTCTCTACATTCTAAGACAGAAAATGAAACAACTAACCTAGAGCCTGCTATTGGAGCTATTGAGCTTTTCCTACCTACCTCACTTCCAGAATCGGGAAATCTCCCATGTTCCCAGTGACATGACAAAGCTCATACAGCGCTCGAAGTAGTAGTGAAAAGGATATGAGCACCGGCTACCTGTGCTACTCGTCGAGATAAATTGCCGTGTGCTCGCTTGTGGTTCAGTTCGGGGTGGCCGCATCGTAGTGAACGATATTCGATGAATCTACCGTGTCGAGGATCAATGTCGAGCCGTTCTAAGCACACGTGTCCTCCATGTACTCTGCCACAGGATCAACGAATGCAGGATGTATACTCTCTTCTTTCCACCGCCAAAACCGGGTAGGTCGTTTATGTCTCGGGAAACTTTGATTGATGCATCTTCCATCGCATCTTCTTGGTGGCTCTCCATGAAAACCGGATCTTCTTCTTCTTGTATTTCGAAGAGCAGCGGAATTTCTTCTCTTTTAGGGGGCGGGAGACTTTCCAAAAAGGCTCTCAGGTCTCTGAACTCGTATGATTTTTCTTGTGAGTTCAAGAGTTCGAGCTCAGCTTCATATCTGTCAACCACCAAATCAAGAAACATCTTCCATAAGCACAGGTAGATGATTGAGTGCTGAGCCAATAGGGACAACCTTTGGAAGGTCCTCCCATTCAATTTCTGCTAGTACACTCGCTACTCCACTCTGAAACTCTGCTATGAGGCTTGGATCTATTTCTGCACATTGTTCAGAGTCCTCTATTAGTGAAGTGACTGGATCTTCGGCATGGATGATGTTGTACTGCGACATGGTCTCCCAGTGGAGTCTTATGTGAAACCACAAATAATCAGTGGCCAGCTGATTACCAATGGAGTCTTTTTTATCATTCAAGAATTGTGGAGTCGCCAGGTAGATGATTCACAACTTACTGTCCACCATAGTGGTTTACCAAATCGAAGCTGACTGATCTGCTCCCCAGTGGAGTCGCCATTATGTTGGAGTTCCCATGTTTTAGCATATTTGGAAATACCAAAAGATGAGACAACATCAAACCACTTTGGGGCCCTAGGATCTAGCTCGCATCTTGAGAGGATCTTCCAGAAGGAGCAAAGAATGACAGAGCCTGAGGCTCAAGATGAAATATTAGGGCTACAGAAATAAAGGGTTTTAAAATGATTTAAAAGAAGGGTCAAGTTGATAGAGATCATAGGTCATATACTAACTGGGAGAATATGCATAATAGGATGCTCAAAACAAGCAACAAGGAGAATGGGCCAAGATCGTGCTATCCATTGGCCATGGAGTCATGAAAGGAAATTACATGCATCCAGCCCAGCTGCTGCCTCCAAAAGGGTGTTACATAATACTAAAGGATCTTTTAGATTAGATGGTGGGGTGGAACATTAAGGAAGGAAAGTGAAAGAAGGAGAACAACCCAATTTCTGTCTATAGATCAGGTCAGAGGTCATTTAACTCCAGACCTGCTTGGACATACTCAAAGGCAGCTCTCAAAGAGACAAAGGGGCTGCTTATAGATCAGACCAGAGGTCATTTAACTCCAGGTCTGCTTTAGCAACTCCAAGGGGAAAACAGAGATAAATTTGACAAAGAAACATCCATGAAGCCAAACCCCAAGTTCATACATCATCCAGCAGGCAATAACATCCACTGCGCTGGTTAAATCAACTAAAAACAACTCTCAGATAGCACATCTGGCGGAAAACATAAAGGTAGGGAGAGAAGACAGCATAGGGCACCTAACAAGGGTGAATCCTATACCATTATTCTGATGCCTACCAGAAGAACATAAAACAATGTGAAAATGTAATAAACAGAGTAAGAAAACATCACCAATAGCAATAGACCAGGATCCTGTGAAATGTGCTTTGATTAATTGATGCAAAACCAATCATGTACAATAAGCTCAATGGCTAATACAGTCCCAACTTCTCCTCCCAACCTATTACATACAAACTACTCTGCAACTTCCTCCTAAGGTTGTTCTAACAGTCAAACTGAATCCCTCTAACAGCAGATGCCCAAAAAGGCAACAACAACAACAACCTTTACAATTAGTTCTCGGGGATTTCTTATAGGATAAGAGGAAGGGATAGAGGTAGATAGACAATTAATCAATCTCATTAAGACAGAATCGGCGGAAGTGTCCAAGCCCATACTGCTTAATGGCTTTCTTCGCAGCGCCGAGGGTACCTCGTAACCGGGGTTCGACATCTCTGTCAGGTCGAAATCGACCTCTGATATTTCTTTGGGATCCTTTCTGGTGCTTGGAGCTCTGTGCTAGCCTTCTAAATAAATGAACTGGGTGAAAGATCTGTGAGGCTCTCCATACCTCATAACTACTGCCTGACTGTCCTAAATGGATTTTGGACAGTGCAATTAATCTTTTCAGGGCTCGAGGAGATATGGAGGCGCTGTGGGAAGGTGTACCTCAGGAGGAAAATGTCCTGCTGTTAGGTAGCGCAGTTATGACTTGCTGGTGCGCTCTTAGTCTTAAAACTGAGCCTTTCCTTTGAATTCGGGATCAAATCGTTAATCTTCAATTACCGGCTCAAATCCCTTCTAAATCTTTCTTTCTATTTATCTCGTTTTAAACGCTGAATTGGCCTCTGCAGCCACTATACGCACACTTACAAAATATACTGTTTAAAGCCGGGCGGTGCTGGCGGAATGCTGTGGAGGTGGAGGAATGGTGGCAGAATAGTGGAGAATCAATGAAAAGTATGCAAAGTGGCGGAGAAATGATTAACACTGTGAAAACCCAAAGATTGTTGTTTGGGCGAATTACACAGGGAGACACGAAAAACAATAGACGGAGGCGTGAATGTGGGACCCAGCAGAGGCGGAGGGCGATTGAATTTGAGCCGTCAGATCTGGGAGGAATGGATGGCTATGATCAAATCGCACGATCGCAATAGGAGGTTGGAGCAGGGAGCGATTGCAACGCACAACACAGAAGTTCCGATTGCGATTGAGAGGGGGGACGCGATTGAGCGACAACCGTCGATCTCGGATCTGAATCAACGGCGGGGATGCAATTGGAGGAAAAACGGAAGAACCTGCGATCAGCGATCGGGAGAGGACTTGCGATTGTGCGATAGCCATTGATCTGCGGAAGAATGGACGATCAGGATGCAATCAGGAGACAGCGGGGGAGACTTGCGACTGTGATCAGGCGGGGCAATGCGATTGAGCGCTGGCCGTCGATCGCGAGGGGGAACGGACATCGGAGATGAAATCGGAAGAACGAAGGGAAAAGCAAGCGATTGTGCGATAGCCGTTGGATCATGCAACAGATGGACGGCTATGATGCAATCGGAGGATCTCAATCGGGGCGGCACCATTGGGCTTTGCGATTGCGATTGGGAATGGGAAAGCGATTGAGCGCTGGCCGTCCGATCGCGGGACAGATCAACGGTGGGGACAACAGTCGGAGGGGCAGGTGCGATTAGCGGAGGACCGTCAGATCGCCGGGAGAACGAACGGTAAAGATGCAATCGGGGGACTGCAATCGGAGGAAGGAGCAGAAGGCTTGCGATTAGCGGAGGATCGTTGGATTGCGGGGCAGATCGACGGTCAGGATGAGATCGGAGGACGGAAATTGGGGTGGCACTGCTGCGACTTGCGATTGCGATCGGAGAAGGGCTGCGATTAGAGGCTCGCCGTTGGATCATCAAGGTAGATCAACGGTGTGGAATGCACCGCGGGACTTAACGCTATAAAAAAATCGCATCGAGATTTTGCGTTATAACAAAGGAATCTGCAACCGCCCGGTCTTCTGATTGCGATTGGCGCTCGGGACTTAAGCGCTTGGTCCCAGCGCGGGGTCATATGTGGGGAAGTGGTTAGAAGGGGCTGGCAGAAAGGGGCTAGGCCTTATAATAAGGTCGGAAGAGGGTTTTCTAGCCCATTTTAATGGATTTTAGGGCTGGGGAAGGGGAACGATAGAGAAATAAAGGGGGAAGAAGGGAAAACAAAGGGTAGGGGAAGAAATTAAAGGGGATTTTGGGAGGATTTGAGGGGTAAATGGGGAAAGAAGGGGGAATAAAGGGGAGAGAAAACAAAGGCTTTTGGGGATGAAATAAGAGGGAAACAGGGGGCCTTTGGGCATTTCTTCACATAGCAGAGAGGCTTTATAAGGGGAATCAGTAGAGGGGATTTGATCAAAGGATAAAAGACACAAAGAGGCTTCAAGGAGACTATGTTTTCAGAGGAAATGCATTCCTTGAAGACTCAAAAACAAATTAGCCCCCTATTTGCTTGTCAAAAATTTCATAGTGGGGCTAACAGTGGCTCCACATGGGGATGGCTTCTTTTTGAAGGAGCCAAGAAACCAGAAGATGATCTCTTGGTGTAGGCCAGATGCCTGCTGCTTGAACCATCCATTTATTTCTTTGATCAGCTGCCACAAACTGTGAAGACAACATATCAGCAGTACAATTCTTCCAAACAACTACCTACCCACACTATAGTCCTAACATTTTTTCTTCTTCGGTGCATTTGGACTTGCAGACCCTTTACATCATTAACTTTTACAAACAGGAAAAATAAACCTAATCTACTTCTACCCTTATCGCTCCATGAGACCAGATTAGACTGTTGGTCTCACATGTTTCTCTACCTACACTACTACCTGCTAGGATTAGACTGTCTAGCAGGTTTCTTCTCTACATTCTAAGATAGAAAATGAAACAAATAATCTACTTGCTCATGTACTGAGCTTTATTGAGCTTTCCTACCTACCCTACTCTAACTGGAAATATCTGATGTTCTAGGTGATATGATAAAGCCAATACATCCAGTCAAGTAGTAGTGAAAAAGGATATGAGCACTGGCTGCCTGTCAGAGATAACCACAGGGTGCCCTGCTTGTGGTTCTTCAAAACTGTGGTCACCATCAGTAGTGACCATTCCTGATGAATCTGGCCTGTGCTGAGGATCAATGCTGGAGCGTTCGAGCATATCAGGGCCTCCATGTACTCTGCCACAGGATCAACGAACGCAGGATGTATACTCTCTTCCTTCTGGCCTGCCATGACTGGTAGGCTGTTTATGTCCTGGGCAACTTCGATTATTGCATCTTCCACTGCATCTTCGGTGTGGCTCATGAAAACCGGATCTTCTTCTTCTTGTATTTCGAAGAGCAGCGGAATTTCTTCTCTTTTAGGGGGCGGGAGACTTTCCAAAAAGGCTCTCGGGTCTTTGAACTCGTATGATTTTTCTTGTGAGTTCAAGAGTTCGAGCTCAGCTTCATATCTGTCAACCACCAAATCAAGAAACATCTTCTTAAGCACAGGTAGATGATTGAGTGCTGAGCTAATAGGGACAACCTTTGGAAGGTCCTCCCATTCAATTTCTGCCAGTACACTCGCTACTCCACTCTGAAACTCTACTATGAGGCTTGGATCTATTTCTGCACATTGTTCAGAGTCCTCTATTAGCGAAGTGACTGGATATTCGGCATGGATGATGTTGTACTGCGACATGGTCTCCCAGTGGAGTCTTATGTGATACCACAGATAATCAGTGGCCAGCTGATTACCAGCGGAGTCTTTCAATCATTCAATAATTGTGGAGTCGCCAGGTGGATGATTCACAACTTACTGTCCACCACAGTGGTTTACCAGATCAAAGCTGAATGATCTGTTCCCCAGTGGAGTCGCCATTATGTTGGGGTTCCCATGTTTTGGCCAGATTGGCAAGACCAAAAGATGAGACAACATCAGAACCACTTTGGGGCCCTAGGATCTAGCCCTCCTGGACCCGGAGAGGGATCTCTCCAAATAGAGAAAAGAATGATATATCTTTGAGGCTCAAGATGAAATATTAGGCTAGTTATGAAGCACAAAGGGGGGTTTTAAAAATGATTTGGTTGAAGGGTTGCTGGGTTGGTTAGGAGATCATAGGCCGAGAAAGCAACGGGGGGAAAGGAACATGGCAGCAGGATGCTTCAGCAAGGAGAATGAGCCAAGACCGTGCCATCCATTGGGCTATGGAGTCATGAAAAAAAATTACATGCATCCACTAGCCAAGGCTTCCAAAGGGCAAGTCATCTAATACTAGAGGATCTTTAGATTAGATGGTGGGGTGGAACATTAAGGGAGAAAAGTGAAAGAAGGAGAACAACCCAATTTCTGTCTATAGATCAGGTCAGAGGTCATTTAACTCCAGACCTGCTTGGACATACTCAAAGGCAGCTCTCAAAGAGACAAAGGGGCAGCTTATAGATCAGACCAGAGGTCATTTAACTCCAGGTCTACTTTAGCAACTCCAAGGGAAAAACATAGATAAGATTACAAAGAAACATCTAAGAAGCAAACCCCCAAGTTCATACATCAGTCAGCAGGCAATAACATCCACTGCACTGGTTAAACTCCACGAATTTACTCTTAGATACACATGAAGCAGAAAACATAAAGGTAGGGAGAGCAGACAACATAGGGCACCTAACACGGGTGAATCCTATACC
Organism: Pinus albicaulis; assembly: GCA_034641835.2. Taxonomy (NCBI): domain Eukaryota; kingdom Viridiplantae; phylum Streptophyta; class Pinopsida; order Pinales; family Pinaceae; genus Pinus; species Pinus albicaulis. The sequence continues at coordinate 1,757,988,030 of CM076578.1, read as the reverse complement.
ATTATTTTGATGCCTACCAGCAGAACATGAAACAGTATGAAAATGTAAATAACAGAGTTAAGAAAAACATCACCAATAGTAATAGACCAGGATCCTGTGAAATGTGCTTTGATTAATTGATGCAAAACCAGTCATGTACAATATGGCTCAATGGCTAATATAGTCCCAACTTCTCCTCCCAGCCTATTACATACAAACTACTCTGCAACTTCCTCCCAAGGCTGTTCTAACAGTCAAACTGAATCCCTCTAACAGCAGATGCCCAGCAAGGCAACAACAACCTTTACAATTCGTTCTCAGGGATTTTTATAGGAGAAGAGGAAGACACAGAAGTAGATAAACAAATAAATGAGACTCATTAAGACAATAAGGCGGAAGTTTTCACGCCCATACTGCTTAATGGCTTTCTGCAGCACTGTAGGTACTCTGTAATCTGGTTCGGAGATCTCTGTCAGGTCGAAATCGACCTCTGATATTTCTTTGGGATCCTTTCTGGTGCTTGGAGCTCTGTGCTAGCCTTCTGAATAAATGAACTGGGTGAAAGATCTGCGAGGCTCTCCATACCTCATAAGTACTGCCTGACTGTCCTAAATGGATTTCGGACAGCGCAATTAATCTTTTCAGGGCTCGAGGAGATATGGAGGCGCTGTGGGAAGGTGTACCTCAGGAGGAAAATGTCATGCTGTTAGGTAGCGCAGTAATGGCTTACTGGTGCGCTCATTGGTCTTCAAACAGTGCCTTAAGCCTTTGACCGTAGGATTAACATGTTAATCTTCAATTACAGGCTCGAATCCTCCTCAAATCCTGCTCTGCTGTCTCGTTTGGCCGCTGAATTGGCCTCTCTATACTATCTGCACACTTTAAAATATACCTGTTTAAAGCCCGGGCAGTGGTGGCAGAATGCTATGGAGGCGGAGGAATGGTGGCAGAACAGTGGAGAATCAATGAAAAGTATGCAAAGTGGCGGAGAAATGATTAACACTGTGAAAACCCAAAGATTGTTGTTTGGGCGAATTACACAGGGAGACACGAAAAACAATAGACGGAGGCGTGAATGTGGGACCCGGTAGAGGCGAAGGGCGATTGAATTCAAGCCGTCAGATCTGGGAAGAACGGACGGCTATGATCAAATCGCATGATCGCAATCGGAGGTCGGAGCGGGGAGCGATTGCAACGCACAACACAAAAGTTCCGATTGCGATTCAGAGGGGGGACGCGATTGAGCGACAACCGTCGATCTCGGATCTGAATAAACGGCGGGGATGCAATTGGAGGGAAAACGGAAGAACCTGCGATTAGCGATCGGGAGAGGACTTGCGATTGTACGCTAGCCGTTGATCTGCGGAAGAATGGATGGTCACGATGCAATCGGGAGACAACGGGGGAGACTTGCGACTGCGATCGGGCAGGGCAATGCGATTGAGCGCTGGCCGTCGATCGCGATGAGGAACGGACGGCGGAGATGAAATCGGAAGGGCGAAGGGAAAATCAAGCGATTGTGCGATAGCCGTTGGATCATGCAATAGATGGACGGCTATGATGCAATCGGAGGATCTCAATCGGGGCGGCACCATTGGGCTTTGCGATTGCGATTGGGAATGGGAAAGCGATTGAGCGCTGGCCGTCCGATCGCGGGACAGATCAATGGTGGGGACAACAATCGGAGGGGCAGGTGCGATTAGCGGAGGACCGTCGGATCGCGGGGAGAACGGATGGTCAAGATGAAATCGGGGGACTGCAATCAGAGGAAGGAGCAGAAGGCTTGCGAATAGCGGAGGACCGTCGGATCTCGGGGCAGATCGACGGTCAGGATGAGATCGGAGAACGGCAGTCAGGGCGGCACTGCTGCGACTTGCGATTGCGATCGGAGAAGGGCTGCGATTAGAGGCCCGCCGTTGGATCATCAGGGTAGATCAACGGTGTGGAATGCACCGCGAGACTTAACGCTATAAACAAATCGCATCGGGCTTTTGCGTTATAACAAAGGAATCTGCACCCGCCCGGTCTTCCAATTGCGATTGGCGCTCGGGACTTAAGCGCTTGGTCCCAGTGCGGGGTCATATGTAGGGAAGTGGTTAGAAGGGGCTGGCAGAAAGGGGATAGGCCTTATAATAAGGTTGGAAGAGGGTTTTCTAGCCCATTTTAATGGATTTTAGGGCTGGGGAAGGGGAACGATAGAGAAATAAAGGGGGAAGAAGGGAAAACAAAGGGTAGGGGAAGAAATTAAAGGGGATTTTGGGAGGATTTGAGGGGTAAATGGGGAAAGAAGGGGGAATAAAGGGGAGAGAAAACAAAGGCTTTGGGGGATGAAATAAGAGGGAAATAGGGGGCCTTTGGGCATTTATTCACATAGCAGAGAGGCTTTATAAGGGGAATCAATAGAGGGGATTTGATCAAAGGATAAAAGACACAAAGAGGCTTCAAGGAGACTGTGTTTTAAGAGGAAATGCATTCCTTGAAGACTCAAAAACAAATTAGCCCCCTATTTGCTTGTCAAAAATTTCATAGGGGGGCTAACACCACCTTTACAGTTGATTAAGGACAAGAAAAATTTTGGAGGGGAGGACTGTAATATTCCAAAAATTTAGCCTTCATCTAAATGGAATATTATAGTTTTTTTTTATCACTAGGTAGGTGAATAAGTGGGTAGGGAGGCCCATAAATCTCCTTAGAAGGAATAATAACACTCATAATGTGAAAGGAGGAAGAATAAGCAGTTGTATTAAGCACCTTTGGGTGTGAACAGGAGGGGATACATGTTGAATAGGTCAACTTTGACCAAGTCAATAGCATTGTCATGGAGGAGTGGAATTTATGATAAGACAACACAGTTTTAGTGGAGGACAAGTTGCATGAGATTGGTGGAATTTGTGGATGGGACCAAATGTGAGAAGGTTCACAAACTATATATGGAGGGGATGGCAACCATTTTTATTCATGTTTGATATTATTATTTTGTATGTGGTCTGTTTAGACTTCCTGCATTCTTCAGCTGTTTAGTTGAGATTGTTGTGCTGTTTAGCACAAGGGTGTTCCTGATCGGGAATCCTGATCTCATTCTCAAGGAAGGAGAGGTTAATTAGGTTGCATTTCCTCATTTTTAAATTCTTTCCAAGCTACCTCCTTCAGCTACAACACAGTTTCTGTTTATATTTGGGTTGTGTTGCAGGGTGCAGCAAAGGAGGATCACATAGAGCCAATTATGGGCTTGTTTTTTAGTGGAGAGGTAGCCTATCCATTGGAAGATCAGAAAGGAGGGCTCTTGGGCATATTTATACATTTTTGGCATCAGGCCAACCATATACCATCCCTCACAACGCAATTACAAACCAGATCTGCGTTATTTTTAGAGGCAGTTGCTGGGAGGGTTCATTGAGCTCATCAGGAGGGTCTATTTCTAAATGGAGGGATAAGCCTTCTATTGAGGAATACCATTGGAGGAGGAAATTATCATTTAAAATCTTTCATAGCCTCATTCTATTTCAGTTCTAGTTGTAGTGACATATCAACCTTAGGGTTATTTGTCACATTGTATATTTCTTGGTATTTCTAACAATCTTTCCCCGGTTGGCTAGAAATCATGTATTAGAGCCCTTATCTTATTTTCTGGGCATTTATTTTGTATCTATCAACCATATTCCATTCATGTATGTTTAAAACAGCAGCTACACTGATATAGAAATCGTTTTCACTGCTTTCCGACATTTGATAAAGTAGCAACAACTCATGTGCTTATTGTTCTGATCATTGGAGGCTTGTTCTTATTTCTTGAGTGGCTTGATCCTCAAGATATTTTTGTATATTGTTGCTGATATATGGATTAAATGATTGCTGCATATTGATCCCTCTTATGACATGTTCAAAATTTCTATGTTTTACATTATTATGTCTTGTATTGCTGCTATTTCCATTTTGGAATATTACATGACATTTGGGGATTTTTCTATGGGAGGAAGGTCACAAGTAAGAATTTTTTTTTGAGTAAATAAATTATACATATTAGAGATGGATGGATCAATAATAGGGGTGGACTCATTCATAGAATGATGAGGGGATGGAAGATGATGATCAACCGTATAAACAAAATGTTTAGGGGAATCTGGAACAATAACACAAGGCACAAGAGAGAACAGGGGAACAATTTTGTTCTTTGTCATACTCTCCATGGTGGAACAAAATATTGTTTTGATTCCTTCTCATTTTTTAAACCATTAGGGTTTTCCCTCATTTCCTTATCCTTTGATATTTCCTTAGGTATAGAACGAGCGTTAACAAACTAATTTAATGACACAAATTTGTCCCAAGTAATTTCTTTGTTCTTTAACTTCTCAATGATTAACATTTTCACAAGGTCATGATGATACAACCTGGATTTGGCACTCAAAAGGATCTATTGGATGCCATGGGACATACACTCCAAGATATTATATACAAAATGGGGAAATTTATGCATTTATTCAACTCAAAGTGCATTAGAAAAATGATATGATAATGATAAGTGTTTGCATACCATCCTTTGCTGGTAACAAATTTTTGCAAAATGTATAGTAAATTCTTCCACTTATCTACGATATAGTGCCAAGGTACCCCCTTATTCCAAGCATACTTTATCTTGGGTAAATTAATGAACATAATCCATACCTCATGCTCGAATTGTATATTTTTGAACCACTTATCCCCCTACCATGGATTGTATATGGCTTGGGCCACAAACACTTCCATCACTGCCATCACTAGAGTACCAATTCAAGTTATCTTCCCATCAAACCCTCAATAATACATCATAGAAAAAAATGATCACAACCTCATAACCTGCTAAGGAATGGAAGCCAACCTACAAATTTTAGAATAGGCTTGTCGATGTTAAACTTGGGAGAACCCTCCAATTCTTCCAAAGACCAGGGTTCCTATCTTATGGGCACTATATTCCCCATTAAAATGATTCCAAGAGCTTGATTTATCAGAACTCTGCTTCCAATTAGGGTAATGGATACATGATTCAGGGTGAAGGGTATAATGTAGTCGTAGGAGCAAGACAATGTAAAAGTAGGAGCGAGCGGTATGCAAAATGGAACAAAATAAGGTGTAAAACTAAAGTCGAGATAGAGTTCGAGAAAAATATTAAATGATATAAATTCATCATTGAGGAATGTGATGGCATAGGAATTATTTATAATGTTAGGATATGGGGTGAATGCAAGCTAATAATAGCGCACCAGGACAATCAAGATGAACAAGATGTAGTTCGAAGAGAGGTGGGGAAATTTCCATCATTGAGAGGATTCAACACTTATTCAAATGATTACAACAAAAAATAGTGAAATCACACATACCTATACATTTATATCAAGGTTAAAGTTTTTAATGTGTTGAAAAATTCTAAGTTTGAAATGCACTGTAGACCTTATGGAATAATAGGTATTACTTCAATTACCTTTCACCTGAAGGTCCTTGTAAGGATTTGTGCAAACAAACTTGTTTTCTATCACCAAAAGCATTCCTTGCCAAACTGAAGGAAGATTGCGAACTTAGACTTTGACCATTGTAGAAATTTATTTGAAAAATAGCACAAAGGATGATTTCAACTGATAGAACCTTTGAAAAAGATGAAGAATTAGGAGACCAAGTCTGATCCACAATTTTTGACCATTCCAAAAATGTATGATTCTTTGAACATGTATAGGTAGTCCTATAACCATTATGAAGATCCTGTAACCCCTACATATAAACATGAAGATTGATAAAACCATGAAATATGCCATGCTCTCCTTGAGTGATTCTAGAAGATTTGTGCTAGATAGACTCTAAAACTAGGTTGTTGTCAAATTCAAAGAAAATTCCAGAGACCAAGTAATGAAGATAATATAAATATGTTGAGAAAAATAAGGAAATTTCCCTTTATATGTAAAACTATTGCTCTTGTTATCATAATTTTGTGTTGTTGATGTTGAGGATGCCATTTTTGATGATGCTAATGTTGAAGCTGATAATGATGCTGATGATGGTACTGGCGATGTTGAAGATAATAAAAATGATGATGCTGAGAATGATGAGATGGAAATGATAGGGGTGGAAATGATGCTTATGAAAGTGATGGTGGTGAATATGATGATGGAAATGATGATGATGATGACTATGAAGATGGTGAAGATGATAGTGATTCTGGAAACAATGAAGACAATGTTGATCTTGAAAGTGACGAGGATGATGAAATTATTGATGGTGAAGGTGGAAATACTGATCAAAATAAATGTAGCATAGGGCGTTGTGCCAATTTTAGTAAATATTTGGAAAGATGGTCACTCCAAGATCTGTAACGAGGATGTATTTCATAAATTTTCTTTGCTTCCACAAAAAATAAACAAAAAATGACAACCTATTTTTAGAAACAAACAATTTTATTAAATATTAGTTAGCACCTATTTTTTATTAAAAAATTAGGGGAGAATTTTCCCGCTAGTTGTCTAGATTTCAAGCATCCAATTGCACCAATAAGTTAGTTTTCACAACTAAACCTTATTTTTATTTTTACTGTTCATATTTTCTTTATAATTTTTTTTGGTTAAATGAACAAATTAAGATAATAATTCAGTAGGATAGACATCCTCCTTTCCTACCATCACCATTTCATGTTGCTACAGCACTTGTTGAATGAACCCTTCCCAGTTAGCATGTTGCTGAAATAGCTTAAGTCTCTGCCCATTAACTGAGAAGGGAGTACCCTACTTATCAATTTTTTTGATATTCAAAGATCCATTATCAAAGACATCCGCGAACTTATATGGACCCAACCATCGTATATGGAACTTTCCTTTGACATGCTTAAATTTGGATTAAAGATAGGAGAGCCCAATCACTTGGTTTTAACTGGTTATTTTTTAAAATCTTGTCATGCTACTTACTTCTCTATTTCTAGATGGGGATAGTTTGTTGAACAACATCCATCCCTATCTCGTATAGTTCATTAAGTTGTATAAGTCTCTGTTCTTGTGCCTCATAAAGCTCTATTCCCAGTTGAAGTGTAATTTTGAAAGTTTTCACTTGGAACTCAATAGGTAAGAGGACTTTCTTTCTATACACCAATTCATAAGGACTGTGCCTGATGATGTTTCTCCATGTGATCTTGTATGCCTAGAAAGCCTCGAGAAGCTGGTTTTCCCAATATCTATGATGCATTTGTATTGTCTTGGTCAAAATAGCCTCAATAACTTTATTGGTGGAATACACTTGGCCATTGACCTATGGATGATATGGTGATGATTTTTGGTGCTTGATATTTTATTGTTGAGTGATGGAATTCACAAGTCTCAAGGTATATTGTGTCCCCCAATTTGTAACAATTTCTCTAGGCACAACAAAATGCATAAATATGTCCTAAAACAAAAAATATACAACTTTTTAGTAGCATTAGAAAGTGATTTAGATTCTACCCACTTATTTATGTAATTAGTATAGACTAGGATATACCTTCTTTTATGTGATGTTGGAGTGATTGGTCCCACAAAGACAAGGTCCCATTTTTCAAAGGGATACAAAAGTACCCATGGGTGCAAATGCATTTCATAAAACTGTAATGAGTGACCCATTCATTGACAACTATCACATCTATGGACATACTACTTGGCATCTTGAAAATGGTAGGAAAATAGTAGCCTAAATGAAGGAACTTATAAGCATTCCTTTAATTAGCAAAGTGGCCCCCACATGGTTCAACATGAGAAATCCCTCAATATCTCAAACACTTCATCTTCTCACACACATATTTTGATGTTCAAATAAAAAATGGTGCAGAAGAGTTCTCCCTCAACCTAGGAGTAGGAAGCACTAGATTTGATGATCTGTTGTTTCTCTTTGGATGAGAGATATGATGGTACTTTCACTGTGCCGAAATAGTTATCTATATATGAATGTAGGAATATCTCTCTGATACCATGTAGAAATTATACAAAAATTATATATCAATGGATTCAATATGATCATGTAATGTACTAAAACAAGATATTGAATCCTTCTACTTTATTTTCGCAATATAAAGCACGATTTCTCAATCACATGCAAGAAAGAGAAAGAAGTAAATAAATCACATAACACAAGATGTTCTTGGGGAAAGAAACTGATCAAAAACCCGCTATCATATATTGTACAAATTCAAAGAATCATGAAACAATAAAATCATTCCTCACACTGAGAAAATCCTGCACTCTCCTGACTGTCTCACTCTGATCCTGCTAAAAAGTGACTAGCAATTCTCAGGAAAAATTGACAAACACTTTGCAATTCTCAACCTCTGCTAAGACCAAATTTGCTCACTAAATCCCTAGGCAATAAATCCCTATTAAATAGGAATTCCAACCTTCCTTTATTGCACAATCCATCATGGCCTTCCTGCGACTTTATAATTCCACCCGAGCAATTAGCTAATAATAAAAATGATAGTTATCTTCCCTTTAACCTCTGTCTCAACCGCGTCTTCACCAGAACTGACATGCATGCAACTATTAAGAGATAATGATCAGTTATCTGTTTGGTCACTACTTGTGAATTAAATCTAATTTAATTCACTGGACCTCTCACTAGCTCATCTCTTAGTTAGAACTAGTTAAACTTATTTTAACTCAATTAATTTGAGTTAACTGATTATACTCACACCACACTAGTGATACAACTACAAATGGACCCCCAAAATAATAGAATCACTCTACATGCCTCATATTTTACCCTCAACTCAAATTTATTGAGCTAAATCTGTATTTCTGAATTAGTTAACTGATACAAGTTGTTATGAGATTAAATTACAATTTATTGTCCAATTTATTTAAGGGAAAAATAAATTAGACACAAAAATTTAGCACTGATGTGTAATTGACTTCCTCACCAATGTGTGTCTGGAATCCCACACTAGTATGTGGTCAATTTTTGTCCTTTCTGGTTGCCAATTTCATTGTTTCTTGTTGCAAATTTCAACACTCCCTATCAGCAAGAAAGGAATTCAATATATCCTGATCATGTACCATTGGAATTTTTTGCATGAAACACTTCTCTCGTGTTGTTTTCACCTGCAACTACTGAAACATAATAGCCTCTGATCAAATGAATCAGTATAATTCATCTGTCATCAAAGTCTTCTAACTGTTGGATCCTATTGCACTTGTCTACTGGACTCACTGCACTGCTGCTGACATCTGCATCCGTGCCCTTTGCACTATTGCCAAATTTGATTTGTGCTCCAGTATCTGACATCTGTTACTCTAATTTTTTTCTTCCTGACATATGACTACATCAATATAACCGATCCTTTCTGTTACTTCTTTACTATGGGCTCCTCGTAGCCATGTTTGATCCATGAGATACACCATCTTAATGGACCCAACTGAAATTTATTCTTGGGATTATATCTGCACATCACCCCACCTCACACCTGGAGGTATAGCTCCATGTACTCCCTCTTCCAACCTGGCTCAAAATTCCCTCCTCCTAGAGGTATTTGATTGAGTGGAATCTTCCACTCAGTCTCCTCTCTGCTTCTCCAATTGTGGCTACTCCATGACCTTCTAAGACTGCTTCTGAGGCTGCATGTTGAGAGATAATTTCTCCCTCTCAACCACCAAGTCATTAACCACTGCTTTTCTCCTCAAATATTTTCATGCATCCTCGACCTCAAGAGCGTAAAATTTACTGAATCTTACAATGATCTATTTCACCTATCCCGTGGCTATATGTTTAAGGAAAACATTTCCTTTTCTAAAGATCACATCATAACCACGGTCTTCCAATATCGCTACGGAGACAAGATTATTCCTTAGGCATGGAGCATACAAAACATCTTTTAGTTTGAGAGGGGAGCAAGAATTCCTTTAAAAGGTAACTGTACCTATTCTGGTCACGTTATACCTCCTGCCATCTCCAAACTATATGTTCTGTTGGAGGTCCTTCTCCACCAAGTCACTGGAGATATCTCTATTCCCCGTTATATGGAATGAGGCACTGTTGTCTATATACCATATGCATCCCATTACAGTGCTATCCATGCATGAAATGAGAGTAAAATCAAGATCGAACTATGAAGCCAACACTTCACTCATTGCAATTGCGGGCTCCTTATTGCTTGCCTTCTTCTGTGGAAAATTCGAGGCATAATGCCCATGCTTGTGACAGTGAAAACACCTGATCTTGTACAAGTATCTCTTGCCCTCTTCGCCTTTAGAATTATTTCTCGTGGATTTATTTCATTTTTTTGAATAATTCACAATCTTATTCTTTGTTGGTGCTGGAGGTCCCATCTCTGGTGCTCCGCCTGATCTCTTCTATTACCAAGTCGAACCACAAACGCTCCCAGTCTAGTATTCTCCCTCCCATTAACAGAGTCTTGGTAACTATGCCAGCTCTTGGGAAGGCCTAGAAGTGCTAGGATCACCAAGTCATCTTGGGCTACGATCACACCAACACTTCCAAGCTCATCTCAACATTGAGTGAACTTCACCAAGTATGTTGGTACCTTCTCGCCCTCCTCCATCTTGATCTTTCTGAGCTTGTCCTTCAGCGCCAACTTCCTGTAGTCACTGCTATTATGAAATAGATCTGTCAAGGCCTTATACATAACATATGGAGTCACCTTCCCATGGATAATCGAGAAAATATGATCTCAAACTCCCTCTAACAAGATCCTTCTCTCCTTTGCTACCTTCTTCTACCATGCATCTAGAAGTTGTGCATCTACTGCTGCAGGCTTGGGAATATCAAAATATATGAATTCCTTCAACTCGTTGTCCTCCAACACTGCCTCCATCCTGTCCTTCCTTGTAATATAATTCGAATTTCCCTTGAGTTCATATTCAAGTCTCAAGCCATTGAAATATATCTTGATTTGCTGCTAGATCCTGACGAATAAATTTGCAAATTTGAACCTATTCAAGGAAAAATCGATTTCTTCTCTTCTATTGTGATTCTTGGCGCTCTGATACCATGTATAAATATTGCTCTAATACCAAGTAGAAATTATACAAAAATTCTATATTAATGGATTCAATCCGATCATGTAATGTACTAAAACAAGATACTGAATACTTCTACTATATTTTCAGAATATAAAACATGATCGCTCAATCACACACAAGTAAGAGAAAGAAGTAAATCAATCACACAACACAAGATGTTCTTAGGGAAAGAAACTGCTCAAAACCACACTATCATATATTGTACAAAGTTAAAGAATCATGAAACAATACAATGCTTTCTCACACCGAGAAAATCTTGCACTCTCCTGTTTGTCTCACTTTGATCCTACTCAAAACTGACTAGCAATTCTAAGGCAAAATTGAAAAAAACTTAGGCAATTCTTAGCCTCAGCTAAGCCCAAAATTTCTCACGCAATCCCTAGGCAATAAATCCCTATTAAATAGGAATTCCAACCTTCCTTGAATACACAATTCATCATAGTCTTCCTGTGACTTTATAATTGCATCCAGGAAATTTTCTAATAATACAACTGATAGTTATCTTCCCTTTAACCTCTGTCTCAACTAGGTCTTGATCAAAACTAACATGCATGAAGATATTAATAGCGAATCTGATCCGAATGGAAAATGGAATCCACCCATGGTATTCATGCACCCATGTTATTCATACACCCATGTTTTTCACAAAGGAAAAATTCGTAATTTTATTAATAAAAACAAAATTACATGTTACATTAGCTGGTAGTGTCAAGAGACAAACAAGTATGCCGCAGATAAAAATACAATGAAGAGGAAATTAGGTTTTCCTCCCTTTTTTCTTTTCAACCTTCTGCCAATCACCTTGTGTTGGCGTGGTCGATATAAGGACGAGCTAGTTCTCTAACGCATGTGCTCCAACATCCTTATCAGAGTCTGATGTGTCTGAGGTGTGTAGTCTTTTGTTCCCCCCATTGTCCGGTGCCCCGGGCTCCGTATCTGGTTGTGTCATGGTAGTAGCATCAATGGGTTCTTGCATTCCATGTTCTTGTGCACCCAAAGCAGTATCAGTTGGTTTGCTATCTTGTGGGATGGGTTCTTCCTCTTCCTCTTGTTCTTCGGGCTCCTCTGATGGATATTGCCATCCTTTGGCAACTTTTCTTGTTTTCTTCTTTCTCCTGTTATCTCTTGTGGCTACCGAGCAAGTGTTTTGTAGATGACCCGTGTTCCTGCAGATCCGACAGCGAAAAGCAGTGTTCTCATAATCTAAGTGTTGTGTCCATATCTGCTATTTGTGATTCAACATAATGCACTCTGGTAGACCTTTACTCAAATCCACTTCCACACAGATTCATGTGAAAGTGTAGATGCGCTCCTCCATTCGTTGTGTATCAGTTTTAATATATCTTCCAAGGATGTTACCAATGCCACCAAGAACACTTTCCTGCCAAAAATGAAGCAGAAGGTTGTGAAGCCTGACCCAAACCGACATTCTAGTCACCTCCATGGTATTGGCATCAAATCCGGGAACCATGGTGTGATGAAGAGTCCAATAGATCTCCAGAACCATGGCCCCTCCTGTATAATCGTATCTCTGTCTTCAGCTGATGAAAACTTGACAATGAAAAATCCTTTTGAGCACAGGTGGATTTCACAATCCATGGTCCAGTTGGAAAAAATACATTGGAATAGCTCCACAGTTTGGGGCCAGAAACAGTTGAATCTGCATATTATAGGTTGAGATTTGAAAACAATTCTATGCACATTTATGTCAGGAATGTCAATGTTTATTTCAGGCACACAGTTCTGCTGTTCCACAATGTACGGCTTAAGGGAGTTTTATGCCTGGGCCACAGTTGCTGTAGCTGCTTTATTTTTTCCCCTTGTAGTATGTTTCTGTATGTGGGTCCTTTGGAATGGGCAGTGTTGGACGCACTAGCACCCGGGGTGTTGCCAAAAGCCCTGTTTTGTCCCAACTTTCCTCCCCTCAGTCGTAAGTTAAGGCAAACAGAGGATCCAGAAACTATGGCATATTCATTTAGAGATCTAGAATCTGCTAATGCTTTCCCCCCAAATATCAAGGACTGAAGGTGAGCTGGGTAACCAACAACAGATTGTATATTTTTCTTCAAAAATATTACAGAGTCTGTGTCTTGAACCCATATGATAAAACTATTTCCTGCAGGAGGTTTAATGAAGATTTGAAAAGGCACAAAGCTTACCCGAGTCTCCTTAACAGTGGGGGAATCACAACTTTGATAATCATTTGTAGAGGTAATGCAACTGTTTGTTTGTGGCTTTGGTTCAGCAGGCAGGTATGTACCAACCAGTGCTAGCATTCGGAATCCCCAGCATAGAAAACCAAAGAAGTCGAAGCCAGATGGGTTATTAGCCCACAGGTCGCCCACTGGTTCAGGTGATAACCACCCCCCATAATATACTTCCATTGCCGCTGCAAAATCGTGGGGATTTTGGAAACCATAGCTGCCATGAATCAACTTAATACCGGTGCTCTGCTCGGCACATCATCGCTTCAGTCTGCAGGGGGTCGCCTTCCTATCCGATGCGCAAGCGCGAACGATACGAGTTCGGTTCCAAAACCACACAGATAAGCCACCTCGGAGATCAGCATGAGAATCACAGTGCCAATGGCCATGGTAGCACCTCCAGGTTGATAACCAGTGAGCGGCGGTGGCGTTTTTGGATGCCAGAAGACCTAGGTCAAAAGAGAAATTGCTAGAGCTCTCCATCGCGTTTTTTCTCATACACCCATGTTATCCATCCACCCATGGAATTTACCCATGGTATTGTAAATGTCATAGACCAATGGTATTCATCCACCCATGGTATCTATCCACCCATGGAATTTAACCATGGTATTGTAAGTGGCATCCAACCATGGTATCCATTCACCCATGGTATTGTAAGTGAGATCCACCCATGGTATTTACCCACCCATGGAATTTACCTATGGTTTTGTAACAAAAAATACTATAAGTAAAAAGTCACATTTTGTAAAAGGAAAGATTGTCCACCATAATGTAGCTTCTACAATTATTCTCTGTTTCAATAAAAAAATTGTTTGTGGTTTTATTTACGACATGTTCTCTCATTTTGTTGGCATTAAAAAATTTCAGATTTTTGGGGCCTCCCCCCCAAGATCCGGATTGGTGGTATCAGATTCAGGTTATGAATACATGGGAATGAGGGTTTAAATCATATTTCAGTTTCAATGTTTTGTAGCCATATTTATCAGACTCCATGCAATTTCCATGACCTCCACATAGAACTTTCTTGGGCAAAGCAGGAAGAATTTTTGTTTTTTTTTTTCATTTTTTTTGCAGGAATTTGTTTTGGACGGCGAGTTTGTAGAGAAGATATAAAAATATTGGTTAATTTTTTTCAGAAACAAATAGAAGATATGGTTCCTTGCAAAAAAATATCTAATTTAAAAAAAAATCAGTCGAATGGGAGTCCGGATGAGGGAGATATTGCTGATTTAAAATCAACAATGTTGCAGAAAATTTTCTAACGACAATTCATGGATGATGACTCCCTTGTCACATTTTGTAGTTTTTAGTAAAAATTCCAGAAAAATGAATATATATCTAAGCTCCCCTTGAAAAATCACATGATTTCAAAAAACAAATCGGTCGAATCGGAGTCCAGACCAGGGAGTTATCATTGATTCAAATTTAGCTCTTTTTTATTTTATTTATTTATTTTTTCAGAAAATTTGTTATGGCGGGACATTTTCAGCGCGAATATGAGTTTCCATAGTCTCTAGATACCAATTTATAACACACGAGAAGATGTAGAATGATCATTCTATTTCCTAAAATATGCTATAATAAATATTTTGAGTTATATTGACCGAGTTATGCCCATTTTAAATCTCAAGAAACATTTAGAGCGGGTTCCCTTTGGAGACATGCCCTCCCACCCTGCTTTAGTAGGCACCTACTTCATATTCATTAGTTTCAGCATAGCAACATTCAGCTTGGGTTCTTTGGAGACGTGCCCTCCCACCCCAAGCTATGTAGGAACATGCTACTTTATCAATAGTTAGCATCACGGTTATGGGTCAACCACACAAAATCATTCTCATTGAAGTCCATTTTATAGGCTGCACATTGTTAGTATCACAATTGGTCATAAGAATTACATGGTATCTCTATCCTAGGATATTTTTTTGTCATGGTTCCGAGTCATCCACAAACCCACACTTCATCGAAGTCCATTTTCTAGTCTGCACAATGCTAGCATCACAGTTGGTCACAAGCATTACAGGGTATCTCTATCCTCAAATCTTCGTTTGTCATGCTTATGGGTCATCCATAAACTCACATGTCATCGAAGTCCATTTTCTAGGCCACACACCGTAAGTATCATAGTTGGTCACAAACATTATAGGGTATCTCTATCCTCGGATCTTCCTTAATCATGGTTAGGGGTTAATCACACAAAATCCTTCTCTTAAGTGTCCCTTCATATTCAACAAAGGATTCTCAGGAGGGAACTTCACGCAATGGGGACCATTGCTTCTTAAGGAGGGAGGAATGATCTGAATGAAAATGGCATCCACCCATGGTATTTATCCACCCATAGAATTTACCCAAGGTATTGTAAGTGGAATCCACCCATGGTATTGTAAGTGAGATCCACCCATGGTATTTACCCAGCCATAGAATTTATGTGTGTAATAAAAAAGGCAATAAGTAACAAGTCGCATTTTGTAAAAGGATAGATTGTCCACCACAATGTAGCTTCTACATTTATTCTATGTTTTAATAAAAAAATTGTTTGTGGTTTTATTTACGACGTGTTCTGTCATTTTGTTGGAATTTAAAATTTTCAGATCTTGGGGGCCTACCCCCCATGATCTGGATCAGAATCATCAGTTATCTATTTGATCACTACTTCTAAATTAAATTAAATTTAATTCACTAGACCTCTCACTAGCTCATCACTCAGTTAGAAACTGATTTTAACTCAATTAATTTGAGTTAACTTATTACACTCACACCACACTAGTGCTACAACTGCAACTGGACCCCCAAAATAATAGAATCACTCTACATGCCTCCACTTTGGCCCTCAACTCAAAATTCTTGAGCTAACTCAGTCTTTCTAAATTAGTTAACTAATACAAGTTGTTATGAGATGAAATTACAATTTATTGTCCAATTTATTTAAGGGAAAATAAATTAGACACACACATTTAACACTAATGTGTAACTATAATCCTCACTAATGTGTGACTGGAATCCCACACTAGTATGTGCTCAATTTTTGTCCTTTCTGGTTGCCAATTTCACTATTCTTGTTGCAAATTTCAACACTACCTCTCGAAAAGAAAGGAATTCAATCTATCTTGATCCGGTACTTTTGGAATGTTCTGCATGCAACACTTCTCTAGTGTTGTTTTCACCTGCAACTCCCGTAATTGAATAGCCTCTGAACAAATGAATTAGTATAATGCATCTGTCATCAGAGTCTTCTGACTGCTGTATCCTACTGCACCTATCTACTGGACTCTCTGAATTGCTGTTGACATCTGCATTTATGCCCTCTGCACTGCTTCCAACTTTGATCTGCGCTCCAGTATCCAACATCTATCACTTTGATTTCTGTCTTCTTGACATCTGATTGCATCAATATAACTGATCCTTCCTGCTACTGTTGTACTTGGGATCCTCGTAGCTAGGTTCTATCCATGAGACATACCATCTCAATTGACCCTACCCAAATTTCTTCTTGGGATTATATCTATAGATCACCCCACCTCACACTTGGAGGTATATCTCCATGTACTCCCTCTACCAATCTGGCTCAAAATTCCCCCCTCCTGGAGGTCTCTACTTGAGTAGACTCTTCCGCTCAGTCTCCTCTTTGCTTATCCAATTGTGGCTTCTCCATAACCTTCTGAGACTTCTTCTAAGGATGCATGTTGAGAGATAATTTCTCCCTCTCAACCACCAAGTAATTAACCACTGCCTTTCTCCTCAAATCTTTGCATGCATCCTCGACCTCGAGAGCATACAAGTTCTTGACTCTTACACTGATTTGTTTCACCTGTCTTGTGGCTATTTGTTTAAGGAAAAACTTTCATTTTCTAAACATCACATCATAACCATAGTCTTCCAATACCACTATAGAGAAAATATTCTTCATTAGGCCTAGAACATACAAAAAATCTGCTAGTCTGAGAGGGGAGCTAGACTCCCTCTGAAAGGTAACTGTACCTATATCAGTCACGTTATACCTCCCATCATCTCCAAACTCTATGTTCTACTGGAGGTCCTTCTCCACCAAGTCACTGAAGAGATATATATTCCCCGTCATATAGAACGAGGCACCGTTGTCTAGATACCACATGCATCTCATTACAGTGTTGGCCATGGATGTAATGAGAGTAAAATCAAGCTCTAACTGTGAAGCCAACACTTCAACCGCTACAACTGCAGGCTCCTCCTTGCTTGCCTTCTTCTATGGAAAATTAGAGGCATAGTTTGCATGCTCGTGACAGTGAAAACACTTGATATTGGACAAGTCTCTCTTCCCCCTTCGCCTTGGGATTTATTTCCCTTGGGAAGGCCTAGAAGTGCTATGCTCACCAAGTCATCCTGGGATACGGTCACACCAGCACTTCCATGCTCATCTTGATATTGAGTGAACTTCGCCATGTATGTTGGTACCATATCGCCCTCCTCCATCTTGATCTTGCTAAGCTTGTACTTCAGCGCCAACTTCTGGTGGTCACTGCTATTCTGAAATAGATCTGCCAAGGCCTTCCACATAGTATATGGAGTCACCTTCCCATGGATACTCGAGAAAATATGATCTCAAACTCCATCTAACAATATCCTTCTCGCCTTTGCTACCTTCTTCTGCCATGCATCAAGAAGTTGGGCATTTACTATTGCGGGGTTGGGAATATAAAAATCTATGAATTCATTCAACTTGTTTTCCTCCAACACTGCCTCCATCTTTTCCTTCCATGCAATATAATTTTAATTTCCCTCGAGTGCATATCCGAGTCTCAAGCCATTGAAATACATCTTGATCTGCTACTGGATCTTGAAGAATAAATATCAAATTTGAACATGTTCAAGACAAACTCAATTTATTCTCTTCGATTGTGATTCCCGACACTCTGATACCATGTAGAAACTATATAGAAATTCTATATAAATGGAATCAATCCGATCATGTAATATACTAAAACAAGATACTGAATCCTTCTACTATATTTGCAGAATATAAAACACAATCGCTCAATCACATGCAAGTAAGAGGAAGAAGTAAATCAATCACACAACAAAATATGTTCTTGGGGAAAGAAATTTCTCAAAACCCTACTATAATATATTTTACAAAGTCAAAGAATCATGAAACAATAAAATTCTTTTTCACACCGAGAAAATCTTGCACTCTCCTGACTGTATCACTCTGATCCTACTCAAAACTGACTATCAATTATGAGGAAAAAATGACAAACACTTATCCAATTCTCAGCCTCTGCTAAGCCCAACCTTTCTCGCGCAATCCCTAGGCAATAAATCCCCATTAAATAGGAATTCCAACATTCCTTGATTGCACAATCCATCATGGCCTTCCTGTGACTTTATAATTGCACCCGGGCAATTTTCTAATAATACAACTAATAGTTATCTTCCCTTTAAACTCTGTCTCAACTGGGCCTTTATTAGAACTGACATGCATGCAACAATTAATAGCGAATCATCAATTATCTATTTGACCACTACTTGTGAATTAAATATAATTTAATTCACTGGACCTCTCACTAGCTCAACACTCAGTTAGAACTAGTTAAACTGATTTTAACTCAATTAATTTGAGTTAACGGATTACACTCACACCACACTAATGCTACAACTGCAACTGGACCCCCAAAATAATAGAATCACTCTACAAGCCTAATATTTGACCCTTAACTCGAAATTCTTGAGCTAACTCGATCTTTCTGAATTAGTTAAATGATACAAATTGTTATGAGATGAAACTACAATTTGCTATCCAATTTATTTTAGGGAAAAATAAATTAGACACACACATTTAGCACTAATGTGTAACTCAATTCATCACCAATGTGTGACTGTAATCCCACGCTAGTATTTGGTCATTTTTTCTTCTTTTTGGTTGCCAATTTCATTGTTTATTGTTGCAAATTTCAACATGAAAACCATGGAATACAAAAAAAAAATGCTCATTTAGAAATTTTTTTGTCTATTGGAGTTAATTTATCTTCATTATTCAATCAAGAAAGAAAAAAAATCTCATGGTTAGCTTTACTCAATGTATCTAAAACAATAATATTGAATTCCTGTAGCAACAACAACCATCTAGTCACTCGTCCATTAGTTATTAGTTTATTCATCAAGTACTTAATATAAGATTTATATGTATTCACAAATACCTCATATCATGAGATAGAATGTCTAAAATTATTGATTGCATAAATTACAACTAAAAAATATCTCTATAACTATATAATTCAACAAAGTAGGTGTAATATTTTTATTAGCAAAATAAATGAAATAAGAAAATTGTCCTTCCTGTTGTCCTAAAGCCTACCCAATAACTGTATCTGAGGTATTCATAGAAATGTGAAATGGAAGGGACCAATTTGGTCCCTTCAAAGTAGGTTCTTGAGTAAGTTTCTCTTTAAGCTCATCAAAAGCATGTTGGAAGTTATCAATCCACAAAAAATCAGTATCCTTAGAAAGAAAATGAAACAGACAATAATTTATCAAAGAAAAATGATCAATAAATATCCTATAATAGTTGGCATGGCCTAATAAATTTCTTATGTCCTTTTGTGATTTCAACATTGAAATATGCACAATGACCTTGACTTTAGCAGGATCCATTTGTATGCCTGCACTAGAAATAACATGACCAAGCACTATTTTTCTTGAATTTTGCATCATACAACAGTTAACATTACTCAAAGCAAGGTTAGCCTTTTGACATGTTATCAAATTTTTTTTCAAATTTTCTAAGGCTTCTTTAAGAGAATTACCATAAACAAAAAAACCATCCATGTATATCTCAACATACTCAAGATCATAGAAATAACTAAATCTATCTAGTGAAAAGTAGTATGAGCATTACACAAACCAAAGGGAAGCACCCAATAAGTGTACGTTACCTAGGGGCATTAAAAGTGGTTTTTCCTTGATCTTTTGGTGTGACATGTAGATTGTTGTATCTAATGAAGCCATTGAGAAAGGAAAATTACTTTTTACTTGCCAAGGTGTCCAATACTCAATCTATAAATAGGAGGGGAAAGTAGTCCTTGAGGGTGGTTTTGTTAAGCTCTATATAATCTACACAAATATGCCACCTACCATCCTTTTTGGGACTATCAAAAGAGGAAAAACCCACCAAGTATCAAAGATGATTAAATGAAATTGACATCAAGGAGATTTTGAATTTATTCTTTAACAATGTCTCTAAGTGTAGTGTTCATCTGAATTTGGAGCCATTGGGCAGGTAGGGATCCCTCTTGAATATAGATATTATGCATGTATGTTTTAGGAGGAATGGATTTCATATCTTGATAATTCTAAGTAAAATAAATTAGTATGATTTTGCAACATTTTAATCAACTGCTCTTTTTGAGATGGTTCAAGTTGAGAGTTTATGTATAAATATTTTCCCAGATTGATCTCAACAAGGGAAGCATCAGTATCTAATGTATATATGGTTGTAACTAAATTTTGCAACAATCATGAAGTGTTAGGACCATAATTCAATTGAAAATCAAAACTAAAAATATGATTAAACAAATCAAAATTTTGCAAAGAATCAGGGTTAACAAGGAAATTATGGATCAGACTACCTTATGTACATTTTGTAAATTGAAAAATTTGATCGATAACAGAAATGGACAAAATGTATCCATCATTATTACTGTCTTCAAACCATATAGAATTTTCATATTCTTGAGTGGATTTGGTAGGGAGATATAAAGTTACATTATTTCTTGACTCCCTATGTGAAATAAACATGTCAATGGAGTGAAAACCAATGTAAGCACTTGCTGTGGCAACCCATGGTCACCCCAGAATCAAGGGATGCGCTCCTATTGGATTATTATGTTAGTTTTTATAACATTGGAGGTGTTCTAGTCTCAAAATTTGTTGAGAGGCTAAAACATAAGAGTTTTCCATAACACAGAAATCGTTTATGGAAATTCCACCTAGAAGTGTCCCAATTAGATTATTAGCCTATTTTAAAATATTTGCTAAGTCTAAGCTTAGGAAATCTGGTTAATTAATCATAATTAATTGAGATAAGGTGTGAATCATCGAGAAACTCAATGGATCGACTCCGATATGATTTTTTCCCTTGATTAAGTTTTAATTTTAGCCATTGGAGGTCCAAAAAAATATTATAAGAAGAAGTTGATGAGCATATGGAGAAAACACACTCGTGAGACACACACTTGAGATCGATTTCCTTGGAGAGTTTGATTTTTCTAGAGGGATGATAGTTGCCGAAAGAGTTCAAGCTTCAGAAGGAAGCAAAGAAAGAAAGGGGAAGGGACAGATATTTAGAGGAAGTTTTCTAGATTATTCTCCGAGATTATCCTGATTACACACTATTCAAGCTTCATGCATAATACATAACCTCTTCTACAATTTATCATCAATATGCGGAAATAGAAACAGTCGCATGTGCACATAAACAAAATAATCAAACACACATATCAACACAGGATGTAATGGGGAAAGCAATAGCTGAAAACCCCCAACTATCTGTATAATATAATGATGGAGAACATGTAACAATACATAGCACAATAATCCTCACAAGTACTCAGTACTATCTCCAAAAGCTACACACAAACTATATGAGATTTGAACAAGTCAGGGGTTCAAATCTCCTCCACAAGTCTGCCTGCCTCTACTGCGCAATCCAAGTGAGTAATGAATGAGATCCAAGTTCGAA
This sequence comes from Pinus albicaulis, assembly GCA_034641835.2. NCBI lineage: Eukaryota > Viridiplantae > Streptophyta > Pinopsida > Pinales > Pinaceae > Pinus > Pinus albicaulis. Next base: position 1,757,966,119 of record CM076578.1, on the reverse strand, counting down.
TCCCACTAGCTCCAACTGCGCAATCCTCATTGGCAATCTCCATAAAAGTGTGTGCAAATCTCATGCACAATCAATGGTCACAACTGATAGTCAATCACACCCTTTCACCCACCTCTAACACTGGTCTCCACTGAACTGTCCATGCATTGCAGTTAACTGATGTGTTCTTTAGTTGATTTATGAGTTAATAATTAGTGAATTAATTAATAATTAATTCACACCACTCATCACTAGTGTATTTGTCAGTTAGACTAAATATAACTAGTTCAACTAAGTTAAACAGAACACAACTCCACCAACTGTCTCATCAACTCCACCAAACTCTGCCACATGAGTTCTAATTGAAGTCAACCATGCAATAGCTCAACTAACCCTTAGGAAAAGCGTATTTCCTTCTGTCAGCTGCATGTGCCACATCCAAGCATCAAACTGAAGTGCTCTAAGAGGATAAGATAATGTTTATAGTCTAAATATTATTAAGGGTTAATAATATTTGACTGTTCTATTTTTAGCCCGACAGTCTAAAAATAGAAACCGCCCAATGTATAAAAATAGAGGTCCATCTATTTTTACCAACTCGACCAATCATCCACAAATAGCATCCTGCAACTCATAGACCATGATCCATATGTCTAAAAATAGACTTTGTGCCAAAAATAGCCTGCGAGCCCACTTAGTGAAGGCAACTTCATTTCACTAAGCTCCATCATCTTGTTGCATTTTCAACAAGGAAACACAAAGGAATGCACAATAAAATTCAGAGGGAAATTCGATTTAATTGTGGGAAAGATCGATTCAACTTCTATAGGCTTGGAAAGTTTTCTAGAAGGCTGAAGAATAATTTTTCCTTGTATATTCAAGAAAAATGACTTGATTAGAGGTAGTTCCGGGCTAGAAGTCCAAGGGTTTATGGAAGCATTGTATAAAAGCTAGTGTGAGGGGTCTAGGAGGACGAGTTCCTGTAGTGAAGTTGTGCTAGGGTTGTTTGTGGAGGAAGGGAAATTCCCTTGGATAATTTTGGCCATATTTTTTTGGTATGGATTGCAAGTTTCAGGCATCAAGTTTGTACTCAAAATTTCATTGCTACTTAATAATATAAAACCCTGAGCTGTTGCACCGGTTTTCCCAAGTTTGGGTTTTTTTTGGGACATTTGTCCAAAAATGGGTCTCCTAAGAAAAATGTACAACCAAAATAAACTTTATAAGAACCAATATGATTCAAGATGATGATTTCAACCATGGGGGATGATTCACCATTTTTGGGGTAAAAAAGTAAAAAGATTAAAAAATAATTAAATAATAAAACAAAATTTCAACTTGTATTTTCAACTTATCTTCTTAAGGTTCTACTCAAATTTCGAACTAGAGTAATAATTGGATGCAAAATTTAATTCCTCATCCAAGGAGTACCCATGTTGCATACATTTGATGGACCCTACTACATGAAAAATGAGAAATACAGGAAAAAATGTGATTGCAATCACGCTTTTTCATGTATTTATCATTTTTCGTGTAGCAGTGTCCATCGAAGGTATGCAACATGGGTGTTTTAGGCCATTTTGTCACATCCGATTAGTGAGCCTCCTAATGGGATCAATCAACATCCTATTCCCCCTTATCATCATCTTTCACAAAGCCCTAAGCATGTACCTTTCATCCCCCATAATTTCAACCCTAAACTGCATCATCTGAGCCAGTTTTAGGACCAACACTCCTTGTAAGCCTACTCAAGTGCGGCCACCTACAAATTTCTCCACTATGGCCAACGACTTGATCTGAATATGGGAAAATTAGTTTGGTTGTGCTAGCTCCCTCATCAATATAATAAAAGTGTGCTTAAGGATCATCTCATTTAGAAAGTTATAATGGGGTTTATGTGTCAAGTTTACATGTCTTTTATGAGCAACTCATGAGGTAAATAAGCTTTAAAATCACATATACAACAAGTAAATTGTAGAGAAATAATACACAACAATCATATTACACAGTAACTGATAACATAGTTCACCCCTCCTGTGCTACATCTCCATGGACTTGCTTCAATGTGCTGGCACTCTTTGTATTAATGGTCAATCCTATGATTAAATGCACCTACAATGCTCCATTGTCTTTGCAACCTGCTCCATTGGATTCAGAAGACTAAAAAACCCCTAGGTGCCTCTTCTCCCTCTGAAAATGGTCTTCAATGTTGGGTATGTGTTATATTCTTTCCACGATCTCTGTGTATATCTGTTTTATGTTTTATTCTCTCGCTATTGTTTATTTTCTATTTTTAAGATTCGTTTGCAGATACTTTTTGTAGTGGGTTAAAACCAAAATTCAAGTGGACTAGACATGGCCTCCTCTCTCGGTGGCTTTAGGCTTATTTAATCTTCAAAGTGAAAAAAAACTTACAAAATTGCTTCTCTACCTCTGTAACCTGCACCATCATGCTCAGAGCATCCAAATCATCTAGGATTGACTCTTTCTAAGCCTAATTTGGTCACAATATGCCAAAGTTATGGATTCTTCAATATTTCCTAGAAAAACTCCACTAAAATTGGAGCAACTCAAGTTAACCACGACAAAACTGGAGGTTCTCTGAAATTAACGGACTCCACCAAACTAGTCGCCAAGTTAAGCACTGGTTTAATTAGTGGATAACTGCAGTTTGTTAATGGTTTAATGTGTTAAGCGCACATTTAAGAATCCACATTAAAAATCAGATTATGCACATTTAAAACATGGATTAAGGTTAATTAACATAGCTTAATGTTTAATCCTCGCCATTTTCTTGGAGACTCCGCCATAGGTCGCATCTGCAAGTTCATGTGGTAAGGGTTGGACCTTTTGCCTCTGCCCAAACCTATTTTAAACTTTAAATATGTTTGGTTGGCATAGATAAGAACCATTGCATAGCCAAGGTGGTAAGGCTGTGCGTTTGTGTGGGGGAGGTTGTTGGGTTGAGCCTGAACTCCGCCTAGCCACCATAATACATTTTTTCCATACCATATAAATGAAATTTTGACCTTGGACTTATTAAAAAAATCCGGCCTTTGGGAGGGGCATGTGGCGGCCTCCTTGCTAGCCACGTGTCCTCATCCCATTGGTTCTTCAAAAACCAACCAAAAACTACCATGTTCCTATAAATTAGGGCCACTCACAAATTGACACTTGTCAGCACACTATTGGCCAGTGAAAAACCATAAATTTGACCCCTTTGACCCTGTTTGACCTTTATTTTTGAAAATTCACCTGTTTTGTCAAGCAGACAACATGCTCTAACTTTCACATATAGAGTCAGATTTTGATGAAACGAAGTGTGCCAAATTCCTGGAAACGAAACCTATCTGGCCGTTATAGTTTGGAGTGATTTTAAAAACTTTCAGTTTTTAGCAAATTTTTGCCCCCAATTCAGTTTCTGATCACTCCTTCCCACTGATAGGATTTTGGACCCAAAAAAGATGGTTATCTAATGAGAGCTGAATACTCTTCTCTTTCCCAAGTTCTATCAACTTGATTCTACTTGGAAAAATCTCCATGACAACCACTTGGGTTTACTGACATGCCTTGCCTTGAAAATTGCTTGGCACTTCAACCAATGTTCTCCTTTCGTTGCTGACCCAATCCAACACTTGTTGGCTACTTGTTGATTGATTAAACACCTTGTTGTACCAAAGCGATCCCTCTGTGCTTGGAAAACTGACTGTTGGCCTTCCCACTAAGAATCTTGTTCCTCCTTTGCACACACATGCATTCGATGCAAGCTTCTTCTTGGAAACCACATTTACATGTTAAGCCCATCCGAGTAAACTACAACAATGAGTTCCAATATTAGTACTCACAAGAAAATAAATGACCATTATTTTTACCTCGATGGCTCCAAATTCCATATATGGAAGAATGCATTCGCCATCTCTTTCACTTCTTGGCGTCAACACATCAAATTGTCTACAATGGATGCTATTTTTGCTACAATATTTTTGCCATAATGTCCATCTTTGTGCTTCTTGATTCCATCATCCTCCAGTATTGACATGCTGCTCATGCCATGATTTGAGAATGAAGGCTAATCATGAGCCTCTCGCTCAAGAGTGAACCTTCCAAAATACTGCGAAACCTTGTCACAATCAAAACCATTAATCTTGAAAAACACATCATGCAAGAAACACAACTTTATGATCTCTTCCTTTTGCTCCTTCAAAGAAAAAAATGTCACATCCCGTGAACATCACCATGCATTCTTACATCTTGGTGTACAAACTTATTGACCAAACACAAGTCGATAAAACATGCCTCTTCAAACAACTGACTCTCAAGTCAAACAAAAACATGTATAACAACTTGATGATTCTTCTCTCAAACAACAAGAATTTCACATCTCATGAAAACAATTCGTCAACATCTCCCTTTCATCTTTGGAGACAAAATCAGCTCTTGCAAGTCAATTATAACATACATGTAACAATCAATAGACCAACACAAGTTGATCGCTTATGTATGTTCAAGTACAATGAAACTATAAAAAATTCCATTTTTCACACACACAAACTCTCATGCATGTATACAATTATGAACTCTCTTGCAAGTACAATCACAAGTACACAAATCCCATTTGTATTTACAAGTACTTCAAGATCTGAAATGATAAATTTTTTTGCATCCAAGTGAGTCAACATAACTCTGCTTTTCCAACATTTTTGCTTCGTGCAACATGCATCATAATTTCAAAAGAAAAGAAATGCATTTAATTGGAAAATAAATGCATCAACAAGGTAATATTTGCATCAATAATCAAAATAAATGGAAGACGTTAATTGGTTAAGAAATCTAACCATCTCTTTCCATACCACTTCAAAGACACTTCTTTCAGCTGCACTTCATCATGTGAATCATCCTGACCCACATCAATTATGGAATCCTCCTTTCCATTCTTTTCAATCTCTCTCTCCACCTTCTTCAAATTTCATGGATGACTTTTTGGATAAAAAGTCAAACACTTGTCTAGAAGATGACCTTGCTTATGGAAATGAGTGAAAAATAATTGCATCTTGTTTTCAACATGGTTTTCATTATCCAATGGACCTTTGGCTTTCTGCCTCCTTTGTTTTGAAAGTTTCCTATGTATGGAAAACTTCTTCCAACACCTCGAAACAATATGGTTATTCAAACCACAAAAGGAACATGTACACTTTCTCCTAATCTTCTGTGAGGATTTTCCATCTTTATCATAATCAAAAGAAACTTTATTAAAGACAGATTTATACCTTGCACATTCACCTTTGTCGCCTTCTTGAGGAGGTGAATTTGATGAGGTAGTGGTTCTCTTCGGAATACCAACAAGGGATTCAATGACTTTAGAGCTTTCAACATCATCTTGTTTTCCACTTCCATTAGTTGCATGCTTATGAGATTTTTTTTGCAAAGTGGGTATAAAACTTTTGCATTCCTCATGAACACAAACATCACAATATTGAGGTAATGAACATGTAATGAAAAACCTTCTTGGAACACCTTCATGTGCCTCCTTGGTTTTGGAGCATTTTCCATCATGTTGTCCATAACCAAGACCCAAATACCCCAGCCTTTCCTCAGCAACAATTGGCTCAACTATGCCTTGTGCATGTTTTCCCAATCCTTTACCTTGATAGCCCATATTCATCAATAATTTGGACCTTATTCCTCTAGTGTGTCTTTCAAAATCACCTACACATTCATTTTGAGAAGAAATTTAAGATAAAATTGATTTTCATACCTCATTTTCATGCACATAATTGGCTAGTGTTTCCTTGGCATCATGGAGTTGAGTATCCATATCATGCAACCTTTCAAGAAGCTCTTGCTTCTCCTCCTTCATGGAAATCAACTGCTCTTGAAGTATAGTGTTCTTCTTCCTATATTCAACAAACTCTTGCACCATATCTCTCATGATTTAGAGCTTATGAAAAATATATTTATCAAAGAGTCTTGCTAAGGAAGATTTTTTGTAAACAGTGCTTGATGAAGCTACCTTCACACTTGCAATTCATAAAAAGTTTCTTTGCTGTGATTTGAGAGTTGAGTCCTCAATATTGAACTTATCTTATTTTCAGCTTACACACATAAAATTTCATACAGTTAAATTTTCCTTGCAAAAATACAAAACCAATAGATAATTCTCTAGCTAACCTTGGAAAACCATCACAGGGCTAAAATGAACTAAACTTTGGTCTGATACCAACTTGATCTGAATACAGGCAAACTAGTTTTGTTGTGCTAGCTCCCTCATTAGTATTAATAAAAGTGTGCTTAAGGATCGTCTCATTTAGTAAGTTATAAGAGGTTTTATGTGTCTTTTACGAGAAATTGATGAGGTAAATTAGCTTTAAAATCACATATATAACAAGTAAATGGAAGATAAATAATACACAACAATCACATTACAAAGTAGCTGATAACAGAGTTCACCCCTCCTGGGCTACATCTACATGAACCTGCTTCAATGGCTTGACCCTCTTTGGATTAATGGTCAATTCTCTTATTACATGAACCTAAGTGCTCCAATGGATTTGTAACCTGCTCCATTGGATTTAGAAGACTCAAAAACCCCTAGGTAGCCTCTTTTGGCTCTGAAAATGGTCTTCAAGTGGACTAGACATGGCCTCCTCTCCTCATGGCCCTAAGCTTATTTAATCTTCAAAGTGAAAACAACACTTACAAAAGTGCTCCTATGCCTCTGTAACTTGCATCATCATGCTTAGAGCATCCAAATCATCTAGGATTGACCCTTTGTGAGCCTAATTTTGTCGAAATATGCAAAAGTTATGGCTTCTTCAGTATTTCCTAGAAAAACTTTACTAAAAATGGAACAACTCCAGTTAACCCCGAAAAATCTGGAGGTTCTCCGAAATTAACAGACTTCGCCAAACTAGCTGCCAAGTTAAGCACTAGTTTAATTAGTGGATAATTGTGGTTTAGTGATGGTTTAATGCGTTAAGCGTGTAGTTAAGAATCCACATTAAAAATCAGATTATGCGCATTTAAAACATAGATTAAGGTTAACTAACATAGTTTAATGTTTAATTCGTGCCATTTGGTTGGAGCCTCTACCATAGATTGCGACTGGAAGTTCATGTGGTAAGGGATGGTCCTTTTTTCCTCCACCCAAACCTATTTAAAACTTTAAATATGTTTATTTGGCATAGATATGTAAGAACCATTATGTAGCCAAGGTGGTAATGTTATGCGTTTGTGTGGGGGAGGTTGCTGGGTCGAGCCCGACCTCTGCCCAGCCACCATAATACATTTTTTCCATACCATATAAATGAAATTTCGACCTTGGACTTAGTCAAAAAATTCGGCCTTTGGGAGGGGCACGTGGCAGCGTATGGGCTAGCAACATGTCCTCATCCCATTGGTTCTTCAAAAACCAGCCAGAAACTGCCATGTGCCCAGAAATTCGGGCCACTCACAAATTGACACTTGTCAGCACACTATTGGCTGATGGAAAACCATAAATTTGACCCCTTTGACCCTGTTTGACCCTTTTTTTTGAAAATTTGCTTGTTGGGTCAAGCAGACAACAAGCTCTAACCTTCATATATAGAGTTGATTTTCGATGAAAGAAAGTGTGCTAGATTCCTGGCGTCGAGACCCATCCGATCATTCTTGTTTGGAGCGATTCTGAACACTTTCATTTTTTAGCAAAGTTTTGCCCCCAATTCAGTTGGTCACTAGCAGGTTGCTTGCCTTTGCACCTGCGTTTGTTCTAGAAATGCTGGAGAATTATCGAGATTCTAGAAGTTTCACTTTCTAGGAGTTTCTAGATGTTTTTTCAACCACTTACCTTGGATTAAACATTTAGATCCTATCCTACCCTACTTTGGAGTTTTCCCCACTTATCCTTTGATCCTATCCCTCCATCAAAGGTGGATCTAAAACCTTCTAATGGTAATTGGATAGGAACTCCTAAATTACCCCTCTCTCCTATATATTTACCATCTTGCCTATGCAAATGTTAGAATGAAGAATGAATGAACGGTTGGGTTTGGAGGCTTAACAACTTGGAGGAGCTCTTCTACAAGATCGACTGCGACTTATGGTTGTATTCTTCTTCCATTTATATTAATGCAAAGAATTATCTTTTTTCCTATATGTGATATCGTTATTTCAATTCTTTAAATACCATGTTTATCTATTGAATAGAGTATTTAGATGTACTGCATACATCTCGTAGTTTCTTGGCTTGCGTTATCTGACTATGCAAGATCTAATTTTGGAGATCAAAGCTGGAATTGGAGCTTCCAAGATAAAGGAGGAGCATAGTGAGTGAAAATTTCCAGGTAGGCCTCACTCCATCATCTATTTACTTTAAGGAAAAGAATTGGGTTCCTTGTCTCTCTGTTGTTCTGGGTTGACCACCAAACCTAGGGGAGATACCTTTGTCTACAATCATAAATCCCATATAAAAATGGGTACTCCTTGGGTGAGGAATAAAATTATGCATCCAACAATTGTTCCCACTCGAAATTTGAGTAAATTCATAGGGAGATAAGTTGAAAATAAAAGTTGAAAAAGTATTTTTTTCTTTTTTCCCTCTAAAATTTGGTGATGTGATCTAATCTTATTTTATTATTTCCACTATTATTTTATAATTCCCTTAGGAGGCCCATTTTATATGTCAAAATTCCCGTAATGTAGTCATAGTGGACAAACATCAACAATGTTGCTGAGGGTGATACAAAGACAAGGTGTTGTAGCAATAGTGTAACACTAGAACACCTTCCTTTCTAAGAGGGAGTGTTAGTTTTTGTAGCATATAAGGTGTTATATTCTTGAAATTTTTTGGATATTCTAAAACACATGATTTCTTCATAACCCAGAAATCGTTTCTAGAAATTACACCTAGAAGTGTCTCAATTAGATTATTAGCCTATTTTTAGATATTTCCTAAGTCTAAACTTAGGAAATCTGGTTAATTAATCAAAATTAATTGAGATGGGGTGTGAATCATATATAAACTTACACGGATCGACTTTGATATGATCTTGGCCCTTGATTATGTTTTAATCTTGGCCTTTGTAGGTCCAAAAAAATATTATAAAAAGAAGTCGATAGGTAGATGGAGAAAACACACTTGAGATCGATTTCCTTGGAAAGTTCTATTTTTCCAGAGGGACAATAACTTCTGAAAGAGTTAAAGCTTCAGAAGGAAGCAGAGAAAAATATGGATAGGAACAATGATTTGGAGGAAGTTTTCCAGATCTGGAGAGGCAACAACAAGAGGTTGAGTTTTTCCTAGGGAGGCAGTGAAAAGGACTGCACAATCAACTTCAGAGGGAAATTTGATTTAGCTGTGGGAAAAATTGATTCAGCTTCCAGAGGCTTAGAATTTTTTCCAAAAGGCTCGAGAATCATTTTCCCCAGTAGATTTAGGTAGAACGAGCTGATCAAAGGTAGTTCGAGACTAGATGTCCAAGGGTTTGCACAAGAATTGGGCATAAGCCAACATGAGGGGTCTAGAAGGACGAGTTTCTATAGCAAATTTGTGTCAGGGTTGCTTGTGGAGGAAAGTAATTCCCCTTATATAATTTCGGCCATATTTTCTTGCTATGGATTGCTAGTTCCAGTCATCCAAATTGTACTTAGAATTTCATTTCTGCTTAATAATATAAAACCCTCAGTTGCTGCACCAATTTTCCCAATTTGGGTTTTTTCCAGGGACATTTTTCCAAAAATAAATGTGTCAATTTTATGCGTGTTTGCTAGAATTTTCTCAGTTTTCAACGGTATTATTTTTCACAGTTTTAATTTGTGAAGGTTGTAGTGTGATTTATTTGATATTTTCCATAGAAAATAATTTTTCAATTAATTAAAAATTAGAATAATTAATTCCAGTTGCTGCAAAAAGATTTCAGACTTGAAATTTTTGTATCTTAGGTTGCGGGACTATAAAATCTGTAGGGTATTTGCAAGAATCTAGTGAAACAATAACATCATCCAACACACTCTTTGGTATAATTTTATTTTTATCTGCTAGTTCCAAAACTATGGGTGTAGGACAGAGGTGAAACAAATATAGTTGTTCCATGGCCTGTCTAGTCATGTCATTGATCACGGTCTCTAGATCAATCAAAACCTTAGGAACAAGAGTGTCATTGGTATGGATTGAGAAAACTAGATTACGAGGGCCTGTATATTTTTTTAAAAGGGCTTGTCCTATCATCAAATCAACTATATTTCCATTGAAATTAATAGTATGTGTTTCTGCTCTCTTCCTCAGTTTCTTTATGTAAATTTCCCGAATACTTTTAATGTAAATAGGATTATCTTTTATAACTTGTAGTAGAGGAAATTTAATACAAATATTTCTAAGCTCAGAAACCAAGTCAAATTTAAGGTGTGGGTGATCCTAATCTTCGAGGGAGGCCCCTAAGGTCTAAAAAATTGACATGGATCTTGGGGGGGAGGCCGCCAAGATCTGAAAAAATGAAATGCTAGAAGAAAAGAGAGGAGAAAAATACATTGAACAAAAACACAAATAATTTTTTTATTAAAACAAAGAATAAATATAAAAACTACACTATGGTGGATAATCTATCCTTTTACAAAATGTGACTTGTTACTTATAATATTTTTTAGTTACAATACCATAGGTAAATTCCGTGGATGGATAAATACCATGAGTGAATGAATACCACAGGTAGATACCACTTACAATACCATGGGTGGATGCAACTTACAATACCATGGGTAAATTCCATGGGTAGATGAATACCATGGGTGGATTGTTACACCATTTTTTGGTCATCTAACTTATTATCATTAGATGGACCCAAGTACACCATGTAAGACCAATTTTACCCTAAGTAAAATTGCCTTCACTATGTTAAAACAGGAAACCCCAAAAAGAAATATTAAACAAACCTATATTTGTTTGATTTTCCTCATGGAATAATTAATTAAACCATAATTTAATTATTATTCCCAGTCATGTTTAACCCAAAATCAAAGAAATTAATTAGATAAACCTTTATTTATCTTATTATTTTCTAGGAATAATTATTTAAACCTTATTTAGATAATATTCCTTATTAAATATGACCAAATCACCCACAAATAATTAAATAAATAATTATTTATTTAATTATCTTTCAACCACTTCCTTAAATAATTAAATAAATCATTATTTATTTGATTATCTTCTAACCGCTTCCTTAAAAAGATAAATAAATCATTTATTTATTTATTTTTGACAAATTAAGGGATTTGACCCAAGTCAAATACCTTTTCCCTCAAACAAATATAATAAAATATTCCATAAAAAGTGGATCTAGATCTGGTTAACCCATGCACCAAGATCTAGAATGACCCAATATTTTGTTATAAATAGGAGGGTTTTTCCTACCATTCTTCACCTTTTGTTGCCTATTAGATCACTCTAGATCTATACACTTGGTCACATTTTTCTACCATTTGTTGTGTGAGCTCCCTTTGAGTTCTATTCTTTGTGTGGGTTTTCTACACCAACAAGAGAGAGAAATCTTAGATCTGAAGTGCTGAGGACTTCCAAGAACCCATCCCACTGAGGAGAATTGGATACGCCTTCTTGTTTTCCTCCCAGGTGCCCGATTAATATAAAAATTCTTTCAAAAATTATTCTTGTCTTGTCTATTGGTATATGGAGCAAACCCTTACTTTTTCTGCTTAATGTCTTTCCATGCATAGATCTGGTTTTTTGCAGCTCTTTTATGTCTAACTAACCGCAGATCTGAAGATATTGGCAGCCACTTTTGTTGTTAGGGCTATTAGTTATGCGTAGCTAAAGTGGTCCTTTTTCGTACACTTCGACAAAGGATTCATACTAACATGGATGAATTCCATGAGTCAATGAATACCATGGGTGGATGAATACCATGAGTGAATGAATACCATGGGTAGATTCCACTTACAACACCATGGGTAAATAATATGGGTGGATGCCACATTCCATTCAGATAATTCCTCCCTCCTTAAGAAACAATGGTCCCCATTGCGTGAAGTTCCCACCTGAGAAGCACATGTTGAATATGAAGACAATGAAGGTAAATGTTTTATGTGGTTAACACATAACCATGATGAACAAATATTTGAGGATAGAGATAACCTGTATTGCTTGTGACCAACTATGATACTGACAGTGTGCGGTTTGACAAATGGAATTCGATGAAGTGTGGGTTTGTGGATGACCCATAACCATGAAAAATTAAGATCCGAGGATAGATATACCTTGTAATTTTTGTGACCAACTGTGATACTAACAATGTGCGACCTAGAAAATGGACTTCGATGAAAATGATTTTGTGCGGTTGACCCATAATTGTGATGTTCACTGTTAATGAAGTAGCATGTGCCTACATATCCTGGGGTGGGAGGGAACGTATCCAAAGAACCCAAGTTGGATGTTTCTATGTTAAAAATGATGAATGTGAAGCAGGTGCCTACTAAAGAACCCGCTCCAAAGGGAACCCGCTCTGAATGTTGCTCCAGATATAAAAAATAATTTAAAATGGACATAAATCGGTCAATATAACTCAAAATATTTATTATAACCTGTTTTTTGAAATACATGACCATTAAGAATCTTCCCATGTGATTGAAATCACTATTTGGACACTCTAGAAAATCAGATTCGCGTCGTAATTGTCCCGCTAACACAAAAGTTCTAAAAAAATAGCTGATTTTAAATCAACGATATCTCCCTCATCCGAACTCCAATTCAACCATTTTTTTTTTAAATTGGGTGATTTTTCAAGAGGAGCTCAGATCTGTAATCAATTTTTTGAAATTCTTCATAAAAATTGCAAGAAATGATAGGATATCTTCCGTCCATGAATTATCATTAGAAAAATTTCTGCAACATAGTTGATTTCAAATCAATGATATCTCCCTCATCCAGACTTTGATTCGCGCGATTTTTATTTTAGAATTTCGGTAATTTTTTCATTAGGAATCCAGATATGTTATTTTTTTGGTAAATTTTGCACCAAAAGTTTCAAATCTGATCTTCAAACTCACCGCACAAAATATTCCTACAAAAAAAATGAAACATAAATTCTTCCCACTTTTCCTAAGAAATGCTCAGTGGAGGTTGTAGCATGTGCATGGAGCTTGTTGAATATTTCTGCAAAACTTTAAAAATGAAATATATGTCAAACCATCATTCCCATGGAGACGTAGCTAGGCTTTGATACCATTATTTTGGATCTTGGAGGGAGGCCCCCAAGATCTAAAAAATTGACATGGATCTTGGGCGGGGGGGGGGAAGCCCCCAAGATCTGAAAAATTGAAATGCCAGAAGAAAAGAGAGGAGAAAATACATTAAAAAAAATCACAAAGATTTTTTTTATTAAAACATAGAATAATTGTAAAAGATACATTGTGGTGGACAATCTGTCCTTTTAAAAAATGTGACACGTTACTTATAATAATTTTTAGTTACAATGCCGCAAGTAAATTACATGGATGAGTAAATATCATGGGTGAAAGAATACCATGGGTAGATTCCACTTACAATACCAAGGGTAAATACAATGGGTGGATAAATACCATGGGTGGATGAATACCATGGGTGGATGTAACTTACAATACCATGGGTAAATTCCATGGGTAGATGAATACTGTGGGTGGATGAATACCATGTGTAGATGCCACTTACAACACCATGGGTGGATGCCACATTCCATTCAGATCAGTGGGCCAAGTTTCTCCAAACATATCCTCTCTAGATAAGGAGGTGAGCTAGAAGATGTTAAAGGCTATGAATTTGAGAAGTATGTTTTATTGTAACATCATTGTGCGTATGATTAGAAGTTTCCTCCATTTCCTCCTTAATGATGAGAGGGGATTTTTTTATGTTCTCAAGGACCCTTCCCGATCTCAGGCGGATGTCTTGTACCTCAATTGAAATTATCTAATATGTAGAAAAGGGGGACAACTCAACATTACAAATATAACGAGTTGACTTATTGGGTTGAGAACCAATTGGGTAGGAAATTATATGGGTCTAGGAGGCTGAGTAGGTGGTAGTTGACATGGTGAGGGCTGAATTTGCTGAGGCAAAGCAACGGGTTTGAACTGCTGATTTTGCGGGTATAATGGATGAGGCATGGGGTATGATTACTACAATGGAATATGGTAGGAAAATTCTAGGATGTTTCTATATTTGGTTCCTCGTCACCCTTGTTTCCAAGGATGAATTTGGACCTATTATTGAGGGAAAATGCCAAGGAATAAAATAAGTCCAATATTGAAAACTATTTTTTGTCCAGGAAAATTAGAAGAATAAGGTGGAGGATCAAATTGTAAACCTCAACCTATAGGATTCCAAGGCTTCTTTGCTCCCATTGCATATAGTTGCTGTAGTGCTTGACTTCCTCCCTGGTATATTTGTTTTAGGACATATAACAATGGGGAATGCTCTGTTGTATATTTTTTTTCACAAATGGAACACATTAGTGATATCTATAGGACATTATCATAAGGGGTATTTCTGTCTACATATAGGAAAAAAAATAGAAAGCATTGCCCTATCTTCCTTAGTCCTAATAGTATCACGGTCTAGTTTTTCCTACTTGGATCATTGAAGATTATACGAAAACCTTTCGATATAGTCTTCAAGACTCTCATCTTCTTTATGTGTCATTTTAAATATCTCTTCTCTCAAATCCAAATTTTTTCCATACTCTTGGTATTTCTTGAGGAATGTTCTATGTATTCCATCCCATGTCTAGATAGTGCTTCCCCCAGCCCCATGAACCAAAATAATGTTGCATCCTTAAGGGCAGAAAGAAACAATTTAAGCTTCCGAGAATCGATCAAGTAATCATAACTACCCAAAATTTCAAACTCGAATAAAAATGCATTGGGGTCATTATGAATCTGATCCAGATTAATGCAGGAATGAAATAGAATACACATGTAAACATAAATATAAATATGCAGTGGAAATAACAATTCATTTCATTAACATCAAAGAACTGAAATTTGCTTACAGACAGAATGGAAATAAACTAGCTCGGGTGCTGGTAGCTTATCTCTGAGAAGAGATGTGGCAGCTACAGGCCTCTGAAATAAGTTACAATGGGGCTCGAGGGCCTATTTATTACTTATAAACAATGGAAAACCCTAAAAATCCAAAACCATAACCCTAGGAGATGAAGCGCCAAAACTATGAGCCCCGTTTGGGTAAATTGGTGTTTCAACTTCCCGGGGACGTAACTTTGGCATACGATCTCCGTTTGACATGCACCATACCTTATTAGAAAGATCTATCTGATGAATACAACTTTGATGTGATAAAAATCGATCTATGTACCCATGTTGCTCCTGGTTTTCCCAAAAAATGTCATTTAGGGCCTCAAAACGGCTCCGGAAGTTCAGGACCCGAAAAACTGCTAAAAATAGCAAGTTGTGCCAAAATTGAAAAACTGAAAGAGACAAAGGTGGGGCCCCAAGTGGAATAGGTGGGTGGCCACCAATATCCACCTGGATCATTCCTCCCCCCTTAGGAAGCAATGGTCCCCATTGCGTTGAGTTCCTCCATGAGATGAGGAAACTTCTGCTGAACTTGGTCCCCGGTAAAACCACTTGCCTCGTGCAGAGGCTGGCTGCCACTGACAACCCGATATAGCTGACCTTCCGCTTCGGTAGCAAGTTGATTTGCATGTCCATGACACAATCTGTGGTGGCCTATTCCATGTAGTTTGGGTTTAAATCTGTTGGTGTGAGGTTTTCTGCAATGTCATAAGTGTCCAGTAGAGGTGGGAAGTAGGGACGAAGGCGGTCCACATTGAATACTGGGGGTAGACCAAGGAATGGTGGAATACTGAGCTTGAAGGCATTGTTCCCTACAATCTTGGAAATGGTGTATGATCCATATCGGAGTGGGTGAAGCTTGCGGTGGGGTCCAGTGAGGCACTCCTTTTGCAAATGTAGCCACACTTTGTCGCCCACTTGGAAGTTGTGTGGCACCTGATATTGATCATGTCGTTGCTTGTACTTAGCATTGGATCTGTTCAATATGTCATGAACTTGTTGGAAGATGTGTTGAATGCACTCGATGAAGTTGTTCGCTTTGTTAGCTTCAGACTAGACATGAGCTGAATCAGCCTAAGTAGCCACAAATGGCATGGATACGTCAATGGGACATAGTGGCTGGAATCCCAAATCCACCTGAAAGGGGATGTGGTCGGTTGAGTTGTGGAGAGCTCGGTTATAACTGTGTTGTACATAGGGGAGGCTCTCATCCCATGTGCGTGGATGCTTTGAATTTTACATGCACAGAATGTGTATAATCATCATGTTGATAAACTTACGGTCTGGCCATCAGTTTGGGGATGGAAAGCTGTGGAATTGGTGAGCTTGGTGTCCAATATTGACCATAGGCTGGACCAAAAAGTGCTGAGTAACCTACTGTCACGATCTGATATGATAGACTGTGGGATCCCAAAGTGCACCCACACTCGTTCAAATAAGAATTTAGCAGTGGCTTCTTCTATGATATTCTTCTTGTAGGCCGCCATAATGGCCATCTTCGAGAATCTGTTGATGACCACGAAAACATAGTCATTTCCATGCTTAGTAGAAGGAAGGCCTGACATGTAATCCATGGATATGGATTCCCAAGGTTAACTAGGGGTAGGTAGAAGAGTATAGAGGCCTTGCTTTTTGATGGTCGGTTTGGTAATGGTGCAAACAGTGCAAGATCTGATGTACTTCCCAACATCCTGTCGAAGGTTTGACCAATAGAAATAATTCTGCAATACTACCACCATTTTCTCGACCCTGAAATTCCTAGCAACTCGACTATACTATGCTTCCCATATCATCTTCGTATGCTCGCTTGAAGGAAGACAAAGGTGTCCTAGGTGACATAACAGTGCATCTTGGAGGTGAAAATTTGGAACTTGCATACCCCCCAAGAGTGCCTTGTATGTGTGGCCGAATTTTGGATCGCTCTTGTAGAGAAGTGGCCAATCAAAATTCTCATGCCCACAAGAGTTGAGAATGGTGGTTAGTGCCATGATCGGTGGTCAGCTGAGGCAACCTGCAACATTATTGGTGCTACCCTTCTTGTACTTGATGTTGAAATGAAATTTTTGCAAATATGTGGACCACTTCTGATGGCGATCATTTTTCAACTTCCCTTGTGCCTGTATGAATTGCAGGGGTTGGTGGTCTGTGTGGATGATTGTTTCCTTCCCCAAAATGTAATGCTTCCATTATCGACAAGCTTGCACAATGGAATACATTTATTTTTCATAAGTGGGATAGTTTCGAACTGTGTCAGACAATGTATCACTATGATATGCCACTGGATGCCCATGTTGAGTAAGAACTGCCCCAATAACATAGTCAGAGGCATTTGTCTCTATCTCAAATGGTTGTTGCAAGTCTCGTAATGTGAGCACTGGGGCAAAAAAGAGGCGATGTTTCAATTCTACGAATGCCTTCTGTTGAGATTCCAACCAAAAGGATTTTTCTTTCGCTCCTCCCTTGGTGACTTGACTCAAGGGCCAAGTGATATGAGATAATCCCAACATGAACCTGCAATATAAATTAGCAAGACCCAGAAAGCTGTGAAGCTCTGTTAGAGCGGTTGGGGCTGGCCAATCCCAAATGAATTGGATCTTGGTTGGATCCACATGCACCCCCATTTCATCAATAATGTATCCCAAATATTGAACTTGGGTCATGCCAAAAGTGCACTTCTCCAAAATTGGCACATAACTTGTGTTGTTGTAGTGTTTGGAGGACTTGTCAGATGTGGTGGAGGTACTCTTCCAAATTCTGGCTGAAGATCAGAATGTCATACAAGTACACCACTACAAATGAGATGGTGAATGGACGCAAGATGGCATCCATCAACCTCATGAAGGTTGCAGGAGCATTCATCAACCCGAAATGCATGACCATCCATTTGAAAATTCCCTTCTTGGCTTTGAAGTCTGTCTTTCACACATTAGAGGGTTCTATTGGTACCTAGTGATACCCAGAATTCAAGTCGATCTTGCTGAAATATTTCTCCCCTTTGATTTGGTCCAAAAGGTCATCAATCTGTGTGATCGGGTACCTATTCCAGATAGTGATCTTGTTCAGTGACCGAGAGTCAATACAAAGTCTCCAAGTCCCATCCTTCTTCTGTACTAACACAATCGGGCTCCCACAGGGTGATGAACTTGGCCGAATGTGACCTTTCTGCAGCAGCTCCTGAATCTTCCTCTTGATTTCATCATTCTCCAGAATAGAGCGCTAATAGATTGGTCCATTGGGTAGCGGTGCACTTGGGTTAGATCAATGGGGTGCTTAACCTGACAGTGTAGAGGTACCCCTGTTGGTGAGGTTAAAATGTCCCCGTACTCCTTCACAACCTTGTCCATTTGTTGTTGTCATGCAGAGGAGCCATGTCTGGAGGTCGTGGCCACAATCTTCTTCTTGCCCTGGGGACAGATCATCAGGAAAACAAATTTCTTTGTTTGGGAAATGAGCTTACTGCATTTTTTTGCAGTAACCAAAGATATAGTGGAAGGCGGTGGTACCTCTGGTATCCTGTACAACTTATTTCCCAAAGTAACAATAACAACGCAAGGCCATGACTCATACATATCATGTCGCTTCCACAGGTATGGTTGGCCTAATAATACATCATAAACATGAAGAGGAGCAATGTCACATAATACCTCATCCATGAAGGGCTTGATGCTATAGGGAAGGCAAAACTACTAGCTGAAATGGAGATCCCGTCCTTGGTGAAGCCACCCGATGGTGTATGGTTGTGGGTGCACTGTGGTCGGCAAGCCTAAACACTTCATGGCATCTGCTGAAATGAGGTTATTTTGGCTCCCATTTTTGACAATGAACTGTAGTGGGGAACCCTTTACCCACATCTAGGAGTGGAAGAGATGCTCCGCCTCCTCTGGATATTCCATTTCCTCCTTCTGGATCTTCGCAGTGGCAACAGTGGCATTGGGCTCTGCATCAATAATATGTTTCCCTTTTTCATTCCCCTTGTCAGGTTCTGATTCAGAGTTAGAGCATGCATCTGATTCAGAAGCCCTCATCTCAGCCATGAGCGACTGCTTGGCCCGAAACTCACTTGTGATGTGAGTGGAGCTCTATTGGCTCGAGGGGTCCTGACCCAGGTTCAGAGGTTCAAGGTTTTCCAACAAACCCCTATACTACTGGCCCTTTTGGCAGTGACCTTCTTGCACAGGCCAAAGTCTCACTCGAAGTAGTATGGGTGGGTGTTGGAACCAGGTTTCCGCACCCTGGGAGAGGGTAGGTAAGTCAAGCTGAGATGCGTTCAATCTTATAGCAACCCGATATTATATTACAGAGCCTAGATCTACAGATTCCTTCTGCATCCACGTGCTTAATCACAATGATACTCACAGTAATGAACTTATATTAAGATAACGTAGATATTCCAGATCTTCTTGCAGAAAATGTAACAGAACAGTCCCAGATTGCAGCATAAACAAGTAACACAGGTATATTCACAGCTTAAATCAATACCACATGAACATATATTAATCAACCAAGCATCACAGAGTAATTCAAACAGATTCAGATATCCAACGATACTTCCTGATTCATTAATCCTTAGATCCACTTACAATACCCAAATCCCAACATGCACACACAGCATCAGGGTCTACACACAACAAGACAGGGAATCTCCGCGCACACAGCAGCAGGAGTCCTTCCCCAACAACCCTAACCATATCTATCTATTTGCACTTAGCAGTAATCTCTTATCATTCTTAGCCTATCCTACAACTCAAAAAGGTTCGACTACTTATACTATTTTAGCCTATGCATCCAATGGTCCGCGAACCGTGGTTTGCGGACTCTTGGTCTACCCTTGACCCATTTACGATGCTTTAGGGGCTTTGACCCACCCCAAAAACTTTGCGCTAGACTAAATATAATAAAAAATATACAAAAATGGTCCAGTTTCGTGGCTTTGTAGGAGACCCTGTTCCAATAGTCCCCAAACACAATCTTGTGACTCGTCCCGAGTCACTGTGTGCGCATCGAGGGCCTGCGTGGGCGGATGAAGGGCAGTAACCAGTTGATTGGGTTGGTAGCTAGGGCTCCTTCCTCGGTAGCCTGAGCCCGAGGTGTTGCTCGTGGGTACTTGGCTGGCCTTGGGGATTTATTGGGTTTCCCTGAATCCCATTTCGCTACTTTTGGGGGCTTTCCTGAGCCCTGTGCTTTCTCTTTTCCCTTCCTTGTGACTGGTGTAGAGAGCACTTCTTCATCCTCAGAACTAATCTCCATTACATTTTCACCTTCTAGTTTTGTAGGGGTAAAGGGTTTAGTAGGGTTCGTGGCCATCATCCTAGCACAAAAAATGAATCCCCCCTCTGGGTGGCCACTGTCAGACAGAAGGGGTTGAGCCGACATGAAAGGGACAGTGAAAACCTGAAAAATCCTACAACTTACATTCGTTCGAGGCAAATATGGTAAGTGAAAGCTATGTAAGTGAGATGGAACCATGGACTAAGCTATCCTGCCCTTTTTATAGTTCCTGTGATCATCCAACGGTAGGGAATACTTCACCTGGAACTTCGCGGCAGGTAAATAATAAAAAATCCCCGAGATTTACCTCATTAAATGCCAACAACCCGCCCTTTGCAATGGTAACTTGGGTTTTTTACCATTCATTAACGTACCAACGGCTAGTTTGTGCATCTTTCGTGTGCTTAGTAGACCTGCCACGCTCGGGTCAAACACTTGTGCCTTCTACGCACCCTCCCCCAACACAGGCTTGTTCCCTAGGGGCCTCACAACCAAAGACCTATTTTCTTGACAGGTGTCATCCCAACCGAACTGGACCCCTTGCAGAAACAAGTCTTTCAGAGGTGCTGTAAGTAGCGTATATTCCCAACCAAACTTTCTGTAATACCCTGTATGATTGAGGAGTGACCACAACTATTTCCTTGTTGTGAGGGTTGTCGAATATATGATAACTCTGCCTTATGTATCTGCATCCCTATCTTTAGCCAACGTAGGGTGCGTCCCATTGCTACCCATTCGCAGCCTGAGTAGCTCGGTATTCGTGCGCACCCCTTCCAATTCTACATCAGATGTGGCTCGCGGATCATTCTTACCCTCTGTTGGGGCTAGGCTATGGTAGTTGACCATGCTTGGTATTCTTGTCTCCCATGTGGGTATTTCTGGTACGATAACCAGGTGTGATTTACCCCATAACCCAGCGTCAATGTCTCACAAAACTGCGTCAAGCGCCCCGGTCCTGCCTACTAACCCAAATGTTCCTCATAATTCTCACTTCAACGTCCCCCAGTGGCAGGTGCGCCGATGTAGTTTCGCATCTAAGTACCATGCAGATGGAAGCAACCCTAGGTCATGAATCAGTAGGTGAACCCACTCCTTAGTTGTCCTGTCACGCCACTATTCTTACCATGTAGACATATATTCACGTGGATATTCTGATCCAAGGAATGTTTTGACTCGCATGCGAGTTGGGGCTTCAAATCACAGGATCATCATATCTCGACATTCTTCCCAATCCTGGAATGCCTCCTTATGCATTTCCCACCACTGTGCAGGTACCCCTTGCATGGTTAGCTTAAGGGCCCATAGCCTTTGTCCCATGGGAACCTTTGCTTCAAATGCTCACAAAAATTCCTTAATGCTACTAGAACCATCAAAGTAGGGTAGGTCTCTTACCTCTGAGGAAATGGAGCGGAAGTCCCTTGTGACTCGAAGACATCGCAACATCGAGACATCATGCAATCGGTTTTTCCAATTCTCCATCTCCCCATCAGAGTCAGAGAAGCACTCACTGTCCTTTTCCCAGTAGAGTACTCCTTCCATCGTGGGGTTGATCCAATCTTCGTCCCATGCAGTCAACTTATAAATGTGATCCACCTCCTCTTCATCGCGCACTGGCTCTGTGTATCGTTCACCTTCCGTAGGATTTAATGATACTATTTCCCTTGTACCATTATTCTCAAACACCATGCTTCTCTTTTTGAGGTTGATGATATCGCCCATATCTATGGCCCAGTCTAGCCCTAAGAGTGCAAGGTAGGGGTCTGCATCTTCTACAATTTCAATTACTTCAAAGTCAGCTCAGGCCTTTACTCCTGCGATATCTACCGTAATTTTAGACAATCTTCCTAGTGGGATGATTTTCTGCTGATTGGCCATGCGCAGCTGAATAGTGGACCATTCCAACTTAGGCTCTCCCATTTTTTGCCAAGTCTGTTTAGGTAACACGTTCGCATCTGACCCCAGGTCCAAAATAACCTGACTCATTTCGTAGTCACTGATCTGCGCAGACAACCGCATTTCTCTTCCGGTGTGTTTCTTATAACTGTATAGCTTGTGCACATCCTTGACCTCCGGAGGTAGATTTGGTCACGGCACGTAGCTATCTATTAATTCCTTAAGATTCTCCACAGCCTTTGGGTTATGCAGTAGCTTCATACATGCCTGTAAAAAGGGCTCGACCTCCTCATCTGCCTTGAGGTTCACAGGTGGTCGAGCAGTAGCTGCCTCTACCTCAGCAAATTCCTTGTGTGCTGCGATAGATGTTTCTGTCCCCTTTTTTAGGTCCAAACATTCTTGTTTACTAACAAATTTTTAGATTAGAGGTTCCATCGCAACCTCCTCCTCGGGCCCTTTGGTGGCCATCCCACTGCGTGTCAGCACATTCACACTCGGATCTTTGTTTCGCAGTCCAGCCTTAACTCTCTGCACATTCTGCGTAGGTGTCGAATGCTTTTCCTACATTTTTGCTATCAATATTGGGCAATATTCAACTGCACAGTCCAACTGTCTGCAATATCGACAGGATTTCCTAGTGGGGTTCGAGCAGTCCCTCGCAAAGTTTCCTAATTCTCCACAGTTATAAAATATTAGCTGACCTCGTCCCCATCCTTCACTTCCACCGTGCCCTCCTCCCCTACCCCTTGATGGGGAGCCACCTATACCTGCGGGGGTTCTTGGTGACATAGGGTTTGATTGTACTCTGTATTAGTTTCCTCGATCAATCATCAAATCATACGTCCGACAGTTCTGTTCATCATGTCCCACTGATCTACAGAACCTACACCATTGCTGCTTTACCTCTGGAATGTATGTAGCAAGGCGGGGACAGTGGTTAGTATCGTGCAGCCTTGCGACGCGATAATCATCGCACCATAGCACTGGCCCACTGGGTCCCACA
The DNA here is from genome assembly GCA_034641835.2 of Pinus albicaulis. Taxonomy (NCBI): domain Eukaryota; kingdom Viridiplantae; phylum Streptophyta; class Pinopsida; order Pinales; family Pinaceae; genus Pinus; species Pinus albicaulis. The sequence goes on along the minus strand of CM076578.1, from coordinate 1,757,942,922 downwards.
GCCTCCCTAGGGCGCAATGGGCTAGGTCCCCCGGCCTGCATATAGTCTGTTAACAAAGGACAGTTATCCTTGGTATGGCCATTCACTCGGCATCGTATGAACCATCTCTCGGGGCTAACCTCTACCCCTTGTTCCTTTTGCAGGTTCTAGATCTCTACATGCATCGCTTCCAGCTTTCCCTGGATATGTTGGATGCCCAGCTGTGTCTCGTCTCGTGGTGCAGCTTCTAACTTCATGGCACCTTCCAAGGCCTTCTCCTGCGATTCGAAAGTTTGGTGCCCCATAGGTACGCGTAGGTGAGGTAGCAACATAGCAATAAACCATTCTGTGTGCTTTCTGTCATCATATTGGAATCCCCCTTCTTTGATCACATTCTTTAGTCGTTGATCGGCCTCCCACACAGATTCATAAGGCCCTTGCTTGAAATCCTTTAGATCAACCACAATTTGGGAGTAGGATTTAGGTTTCTTGAACTAATATTTCAGGGCGTTCTTAATATCTTCAATGGTTGCATTTATGTTTTGGCTGATGTATCCCATGTACCAGTCCAAAGCTCTTCCTTCGAAGGAAAGGGACAGTTGTGCCCTTTTCACCACATCACTAGCTACGTTCTTCGCAGTCCATACGAATCCTACGACAAACCAGAACTGATCCATGTCTTCATCCCCCACACCCTTAAAATTCAGTGACTTCATGTGCGCAGCCTTGTCGTCTTCCAGTGGCGGAGGGGTAGGTGAATTCTTACCTCTAGGATGGTTTGAAAGCGATGTGGCTGGAGGACTCTATGAAGCTGCTTCCCTTTCCAAAATGTAGACCAATATATCTCCTTCAAGGTTGGCCCTATAGTACTTGCCACTTTGCATTGTGCTCCCATCTAGATTAGAGGTCATTCACTCGGTATGGCTACATAGAATACTATTTTTGCATAATAATACCCTGATCAGAAATGGTAAGGTCTTCAAAAACTTACCTCGGAACCCTGTGAAGAATCTTTGCTCTGCTTCAGAGTAGGATACAAACTGATCGAAGGAAAATTCTATCACAGATCCTACTAACACATTGTCTACCCAGTGGTCCACTGTGCGAGTGATGGTATTATCAGTCTTCTCTAACTGCTGGATTAGTTCGGGGGTCCACTCTGTGATCTGCTCGTCCTTCCAACACTTCTGAAACTCTACCAGCCTTGCGAGCCACTCCTGGAGCTCAATCACAATCGTTACAAAAAATATCTCGTAGATCTCTTTGAAAATATACTTATTCTTCCACTCTTCGGTGGTCAACATCTCACTGCGATTTTCTTTTATGGAAAATTCCTGAACTTTTTGTTCAGACCATTCATCAATTTCCTTTCTCTCTGGCTTCTAGTATGGCCTTGGAATTACCCAATCCCAACCTGCGCACACAGAATCAGGGTCCGCACACAGTAGGATAGGGAATCTCCACGCACACAGCAGCAGGAGTCCTTCCCCAACAACCCTAATCAAATCTATCTATTCGCACTTAACAGTAATCTCTTCTCATTCTTATCTTTTCCTACAACTAAAAAAGGTTCGACTACTCATACTATTTTAGCCTATACATCCAATGGTCCACAAACCATGGTTTGCGGACTCTTGGTATACCCTTGACCCATTTACGATGCTTTAGGGGCTTTGACCCACCCCAAAACGCCTGCGCTAGACTAAATATAATAAAAAATATACAAAAATGGTCCAGTTTTGCAGCTTTGTAGGAGACCCTGTTCCAACAAGCTCTTATGGAACTCACACCACTTTCCCGTATCCTTCTTTGGCTTTGCAGTGTCGTTATTTTCTTGTGGTTTTGGTAGGTTTTCTCAGGCCACCATGCTTTGGCTCTGTCCTTTGTTCTGCTGTTTTGGGGCACCTTTCCCTTAATTTTGATTCGCAGATCCAAAGTCTCGATTCTTCTGCTAAAATTTGTGGTCAATATTGGCAGCATATCGATATGTCGTACCAAGCAAGGAGATGTAGAGGAACTCCATTTCCTCCTGAATGTATCTGTGCATACAACTGCTGTAGGTTTTAACCCTGAACAGAAATTATCTACACATGAATCTTATAACAAAAAATAAACAATAGCGAGAGCATAAAACATAAAACAGATAAACACAGAGATTTTCCCCTGGATCTCAATCAGGACGACCAGCTTGATATTTCTTTATATTCCTTTTAGTGTTACAACACATATATATACATGCCGAAGCATACATAAACCCTAATCCATTAACCCTGGATTAGAACATAATCGTAGTTCCCTTGACCGGATCTACAAAAATACCAGGGGCCGAAAACCATCGTACCGCAAAACCATGTGCAAAACCATGCATAAAACCATGGGCGTGGACCGCCCACCGGAAATTAAACGTGAAAATAATATAACACATACCCAACAAATGCGATACTTTAGCACCAAATGTTTCTCCGAATATTTAATACCCAAATTTGTGTGCACGGTATGGAACAGATTCGCCAGCTCATGCACGTGTTGATCCCTTTGTTGCCGCAACGTGGTCCATTGTATTTACTTGTCCTCATAGCTCCCCACGAGGTAGTATTGTTCCTTGATGGCATATAAGAAAGAATTCCAATTGGGTACAACTGAGAATAGAGAGGGTTTTGTCTCATCCTTTTTCTCATAGTAGGTTTCCCACCAATCCTTGACATGGGGGGTAGCTTTGAGGAGTGCAAAAATAATCTTCTCCTAGTTGGAAAAGTCATGAACCGAGAAAGATCCTTCTAATATATTCAACCATCTATATACAACATTTGCATCTATTTGACCCTCAAATATGGGAATGTCAAAGTTTACTTATACCTTAAAGGGCGTTACGCCTCCAGAGTGGTTGTTGGATGCAGATGCGCCGCCGGTGGGCAGTTGTTGAAGGATCTGGGCAAAGTTATCCATCATCGCATTCATTTTTTTTTCGAGGGCCTCCTCAAGCAATATTTTGATAAAATATCCTGCTCCCTCATATTTATTTTCATCCCCCATGGGCGTCTATCGGGGTTTGCGAGGCTGATCTTACAAAGGTTCAACCGGATCGAGCCCCAACTCCTTATACCCCGACCTCGTTGGGGACATGAAAAGAAGGATTGAGAAAAAGCAGACCTCTATGATACCACTGATCCAGATTTATGCAATAACACAACAGAATACACATGTAACCATAAATATAAAGATGTAGTAGAAATAACACTTCATTTCATTAATATCAAAGAACTGAAATTTTCTTACAGACATAATGGAAATAAACTAGCTAGGGCATTGGTAGCTTATCTCTAAGAAGAGATGTGGCAGCTACAAGCCTTTGAATTGAGTTAAAATGAGGCTCAAGGGCCTATTTATTATTTAGAAACAATGGAAAACCCTAAACATCCAAAACCCTAACCCTAGGAGATGAAGCACAAAAACTATGGGCCATGTTTGGGTAAATTGGTGTTTCAACTTCCTGGGGACGTAACTTTGGCGTACAATCTCTGTTTGATGTGCACCATACCTCGTTAGAAATATATATCTGAGGAATACAAATTTTTATGTGAGAAACATTGGTCCATGGGCCCATGTTGCTCCTGGTTTTCCCAAAAAATGTCATTTAGGGCCTCAAAATGGCTCTGGAAGTTCAGGACCCGAAAAACTGCTAAAAATAGTAAGTTGTGCAGAAACTGAAAAACTGAAAGAGAAAATGGTGGGGCCCCAAGTGGAATAGGTAGGTGGCCACCAATATCCACCTGGATCTTAATATTAATGCAGTAGGACTAATGGGGGATTTTTCTTAATATACATTGTCATATTAGGGTCCACGATAGGGAAACAAAAAGTTGTTTCATCTTCTACATTATTCTCTCTCCATTCTTCACCATGTCCTCCATTAAGCACTTCCTCTTCATGTACTATATTTTTGTATCCAATCAGACTGTACTTATTCTCTAGAGTTGGTAGTTGAGTATGATTGGTTTATGCCTTTTGATTTGTCTTCCCTGCCAAATCATCAAAAACATAGGAGTCAATAGTGGAGGTTAACCATTTATCAACTATAGGTTTATATACTCTAGAGCTACTCCCTTTAAATTCCAAATGCAAGCTTATAGTTTCATTTGTTTGAGTTTTCTTGGACAATTTACCTGCAACTGATCGAACATTTGAAAAAGGGCTTTCAAAAATACATGATTTACCCTTACCCTAAGATTTTCACTTAGGACCTTTTCTCCTAGTCATAATTAAAAAAAAAGGAAAAATTACAAGAGGAAAACAAGGTAACAGAAGTAAACAAATATTGTGAACTCTCTAGTAATCATGACCCAATATGGTCAACAAGAAATTTGGTTTCCAGAAAGGAGAATCACACCAAGCTACAAGATTTTGGTGCTAACTGAGGTATGTCTCTTCACTCAGTAATATTGAAAAATAAAAAATCACTTGCAGGAATAAAGAAAATCATGCACTTACCAACACAACAAGGGATTATGGGGCACATCTAAGGTAGTTATGCAGGTTGTTACCTCCCTTCCTCCTCTGAGTCTTAAATGATAGGGAATCCAATAAAAAAAATCACCAATGATATATCTCTTAAGTGCCTCCCTGACAACAATGCCAAATTGTTAAGTGAGATAATTGACAAACAATTACTCAACATTTATTTGTCAATCCATGATCGTACACTTTGAGACACTACACTATTTGTGTGGATATGGATACAATAGTGATCTACTACACTAATTCAATGCCTAAATAAAGTATCACATAGCAAAATCATCAAAAAATTTCATTACCCCGAGTTTCCATTGTAGGGCCTATTCACAAGACCTCAGACAACTAGAATACCTTCAGTGTCAACATAACACACACCAATTAAATATGAAACCTATATAAGGAACTACTGTGATCTTGCAACTAGGTACTCTTGGACTGAATTCCTCTCAAGTCTTAGGGTTGTTGTGAAGCTCAATAACTCATTGTGGGTTTTAAATCAAACTTTCATAAAAGGAAATCAAGTTATTAAAAGAAAAAATCCTATAAACTATCTAGCGATGTTATTACAATGTTTAAGGAAGAAACAAATAAGCCTAGATTCCCCCTAGGATATACAACTTCTACATACTCATTTTATGATTTAGATATAAAATAAATGAGATTAAATGTGAAGGTCGTAGATAAAAAATTGAAAGCCTATTTAAAACCACAAGGAACTATGTAAACTTGAAAATTAGTAGTCATTAAGAAATGTACATAGATAACTCCTTTAATAAAGAAAATGAACAAAGCATTATCATTTCTCCAAAATATTATTTTAAAACGAATCGACTCGTAACCTAAAAATAACACACAACCTTTAATGTTAATTTCTTTTGTGTGTGTGTGTGTATTTAACATGGTCAAACTGAGAGATATTTTAACAAGAGTGACCCCTCCACATTAATGTTTGCAAGGTGTTAATGTCCCATGATTTAGCAGATTGGTAGACCAAATGCACAGGGTAACATCAAACCAGTCTTTGGAGCCCTAGGACCTAGCCTTCCTGGACTTAGAGAGGGATCTCTCTATTTGTTTGCAAAGGATATGAACTTGTTTTCTTTATAGGGTTGATTTTAGGCTAGTTATTAAGTGTGAGGTTTTGTTGTTTGTTTTGGTTGGGTATAATGATCAAGAAGCATAGATAGAATGAGGAAATCTCTAAGTCATTGGGAAATGGAGTCTAAGGGATGTAATGATAAGTTCATCAATGGATTAGGGAGCATCATAGGGAAAATCTAACTTGGTCAGTGGATCTTCAAGTTTTTAGGGGGTAATGAGATGTACATCAATTGTAAGAATGAAAAATAGGACAAAAGGCAATCAAGAATCCTTTATCATATGTACTTCTCAACAAAGGGACTTAAATATCATAAGCATGAAGAGGCAATCAATAGACAGGGAAAACCATAAATTATTTGATTCAACTAAAGCAGATAATAATTTCAAGACAAACTTTTCTAATGAAATATAGGTGAGAAACTCATTTAACTTCTAGTGATTTCACCTTCAAGGACAGAAAAAACTTAAGACGCACATATAATTGTAATCAGAGAAGAGGGAACTCCTAAAAATCCTTGATTATAGCTATGAAGATATCTAAAATAATTAGTTAAGCAAGTACAAAGGGTATGATCGAAACAAAACCTCTTTGGCAAAATTTACAAAATGGTACTTTAGAGAGAGACTTCAAAAACAATGTTTTAGTGACATCAAATAAGCAGGGCTAACCATAAATCATGCTTGATACCAACTGTATTCAACTATTTATGAAATAAACAAGCTTAGGGGGTCTAGAGAGCAATTAATAATTCTCTAAAATGTCCTCGTAGAAAAAAACATTAAGGCAATGAAGAATAAACAGAACTAAGGTGCTTTCAGAAGAAATTTCTTAGTCTAAATATTTTATTCTACTACAACATAGAAAGGTGGAAACATAATGAAATAGGAAATAAAAATAACATATTAGAAGCACTTCACCAACAACCAAGCTCGGGGATCCAATGATCTAGCCTCCTCCATCAACAAACAAATTAGGGCATCTACAAGTTCCAAGACATCAATTTCTTTTCAACTTCCAAGAGACTATGTATTACTTCAAAGAGTCATCAAATGCCAACAAGATAATGAATTCAGATGCAGTATTTATGCTGCAAATGAGGAGGTGAAGCTAAGGTAGGGTTTGAGTGTCATTTATTACAAAGTTAATGAATTCCTTATCTTGAAGACCATGCAAGGCTCAAGGTAGGAATATCTGCAGATATTTCTTAGTTTAATAACTTCTATCATAACTCCTAAGGAAAAATAGGTGAAATTTTTGACTTTAAGGCTTATTCATAACTTTTACAATAACTATTTGATAGATATAAATATCTCTGACTTAGTTCAATAACTGTCTAATGCTTTATTGAAGAAAACAAAGCACTTAGGTGGCAAAAATATCTTAGAAGAGTAACCGCCATAGGCTGAGTCAGTAAAATTTGTTTTGGATAAATCTGCCCTTTGTTTTATATTTAATCTCTATTATTAGGCCTTTAAACTCTGTTTTTAATGCTCTGACTATTTGTTTTTATCATTTTTCTTTAATCTTTTTGTGATCTCTTTTGATCCTTTTTCCTTTATTCTTTCAACTTTGACTTTTATCTGTCTGCTTTTCTTTCTTTGACTTATGCTTTGACTGAATAACCCTTTTGTTTTGGCTTTTTATTATGATTAGCCCTTAAATTTTTCTAACTTCTTCCTTCACTGTTTCTTTGACTGTTTCTGTTTTCTGTGTGCAGGGGAAAACTTCTTCGTGGTTGGAGGGTTCCTTTGATCAGTCGATGATCATGTTTCATCGATTCCAATCATTGACACAAACCCTCTGGCCATTATCGATCCTTTATGAGCTCCTGGATCATCATCCATGCTCTCATTCGTTTTAATTTGGCCCTGTGAAGTATGTTCATTCATGTTCGCCATTAAAACCTGCAGAAAACATAAACAATTAGTTAAAAATCATGCAGGAGGGTTTAAATTCTTTTTTCAGGGTTTTGAACCGTCGAGGGTTGTTTATAGAGGAGGAGAGGGTGTAGGAGGAAAGGTTCCAAAGGTGTGACCAGGAGGAAGTTTGAATGAGACCGGGAAAAAATTGAAAAATGGCGTGGAGGGAGGCGGTATTGAAAAACTGGGGTGGTTTATCATGTGGAGGATAAGCAGTTAGTGGTTTTAGGAGGGAGGCGTGCGATATGCCTCAGGTCATGACACGTGGCAGGGATAAACCTCCGATTTCATGCGGGTTGTAGAATTCTAAGCCAAGCGCAAGTTTATTTGTGATATGAGGTAATGGCCGTCGAATCTTGAAAGGGGAGATCGACGGTTGTCGCACATCCAGGAGGGGTGAATAGTTGGTTGGGTTGGCAGAAGTGGAGGACAGGTGTCGGGTTGTGATTGAATGAGGAGTTAAATGGAGGGTGGGGCCCCATGATTTTAATCATTAACGAAAAGCGTTAATTTTATATGGTTTACAGAGGGGAATTAGATAGTGGGAGTCAAGGTGCATTGTTTTAATTTTCCAAAGGTTCGAGGGATTTTTTTTAATAAGGTTTTGGGTTTGTATAAAAATGAAAGGGGTGGAGGTTTATTCGCATAGGGGGAGAAGGGCTTAGGATAGCAGAGGCCGAGGTCTTATGAAGTTAAGGGGGCTGGGGCTAAGAGGAAAAGGGCTTAAGACCTATATTTTGCAACAGGGCGGGTTTTATATAAAACAAAGTTTTATAATAAATTAAAAAAAAAAGGTCCCAATAGGCTTAAATTTAGTTTAAACAGTGTAAAAGGAAGCTTTTACATTGTTTAATGCTTTTTAGAAGAAAAATGATGAATGGGGGGGGCTTATGAGGGTTTTTAGGAAAGGAAGAAATGGGTTTTTAAGAGGTAAATGGCCATGAAGGAGAGTGAAGGTGAGGTAGTGATGATCTAAAATTGTGAGAACAAAGTATTTCTTATACAGAGATTGACAGTAGGGGGCTTTTACTGGTTATTTCACCCTTACTAGAAAGGATGAAACCAGAAGCTTCTGGCCCACAAACTGGCTCTGCCTAAAGAAATAAAATGTGAACACTGAAATAGATCTGATCAATGAAAGTATTTGTTTATGTGCAAAGTATTCATTAATCAAAATTTTATGTGTGAATAAGCAAGTTCAAGTATTCTGCAAAGGAAGTAATGTGGTTTGCAGTTAAACTAATGAGTTTTTTTCACTGTATAAGTCTGCTTGGGAAAAGTGTACTTATGAAAAGTTACTGTTTAATGTAGCAGAATCTGAAATATAACAGCAAAAATGCACAGCATAATAATAAGCATTTGTTTAAGCAGTTCACCCCTCTCTTGGGCTACCTCTGTTGGGTCCAAAAGCCTCTAATTAGGCTTTTCCCTTTTTCATTAATGCTCAAAATGTAAATTACACTGTGTATAAAGCCTCAAAAGGAAAAATAAGCTGCAAATTCAGAAACAGAAGGCTTAAATCAGTATAAATCGACTATTCATTCACCTCCATTGGATGAGTATAGTCCAACACAGCTGATCTTTCATTAGGCCCTGGTGGCTCCACAACCAAAATCGCTGGTAAAATCACTGATAGAACACCCTGATGGCTCTACAACCTATCCCAACAGCTCTAGAATGCTTCAATACCCCCAAATCAAAAAACAATTCGTCCAAAAAGGACTTTCCTAGCCAGATTTATGGCTCATTTACTCAGACTCCAGTTTGGCCTAGAATAACTCCATCTAAATCTCGCTAATTGCTAGATAACTCCGACAAATCTGGAGGTCGGCACTAAATTATAGGGGTCCGTCGAAATGACCGCCGACATAGAGGGTTAGCATTTAATATTAATGTGTGTGGCCACATGTTTAAGCGGTGACATTAAATGTTAATACAACCGACAGAGTTTGTTGCGCCTTTGGTTCTGGAAATTGGTTGCATGCAGAGGGTCTATGGAGAAGGGGGCTGGCCCCCTTTCGGGCCCGCCCAACCGAATTCAAATATTTAAATAATACTCCGTTGCCATATTATAACAAGAACTATGGTTTGGTCCAATGGCCGATCCGTTGTGTTATCATCCCGTCGACCTGGGATCGAATCCTGCCGAGTCCATAACAAAATTTTTAACGCCATTTCAATCCACCTTGGGGCCACGTGGCGCCCTTTCATTGGCCACTTGGAGAATATTCTGCAAAATATTATATGGAATATTCCACAAAATATTCCCAGAATATTCTGTGGAATATTCTTTTTTTAATAAAAATATTTTTTATAAAGTCAATTTTGGCCATTTTTTAATTGAAATTGGCAAACTTCAAAGCTGAATATCTTCCTCATACGGCGTCATTTTTCAGTGTCGTTCACGTCTACAGGATCGTTTTTCCGAGATATTTCCAATCGATTGGGTTTAGACCAATTCTGAGAAACTTCATTTTTGAGCATTTTTCTACAAGAAACTTGATCTCCTGATCAAGTGAAATGAGGAAAATAGACCCAATAACGAAGTCCCTATTTGTAGCAGTGGGGTAAACCTTAGAGGACAGAGAGGGAAAATATAGAGAAATATTTTAACTTAGATAATGAAGGTAGTGAGATTTCTAAAACTCACAATAGTTCTCAAATTTTGTTTTTATAAATCTAGGACCATTAGTTAGTCATATTTTGATATCAGAAAAAATTACTGATGACTAATAGTGGCTCCACTTGGGGAGGGTAGCTCCCTTTTTGGAGGTGTCTAGAACTTTCAGTCTATCAAATATCTGAGTTTTTTCATACCAGTTCCTTTTCCATTGGGTAGTTTTTTCCCTTCTTTTCACTTACTGATATTTCTTTTGAAGTGATGATCTTAATATCTGCAACATATGATTCTTTCAACAACATTTCTACCTACCCAACCTACTTGTCTTAAAAATTTTTCTTCCTTGAGTTCACTTGAACTGGAAAACCCTTGACATTCTTACTTTTGAAAACAGAAGTAAACTATCCATTTCTATTCTTATTGCTTCCAAGATTTCATATTAGACTAGTGAACTCTTTTTATTCTCTGCCTAGACTATTTGACTGCCAAGATTAAGCTGTTTGGAAGTCTTGATTCTCTAAACTATTGACATGTAATTGAAAGCATGGTTCAAATCAAGATTAGGCAGTCTGAATTATCATAGTTTGTGGCATTGGAACAAGTTGCACACAAACATTATTTTGCATAAAAATTAACTTTAGAAAGATAGGGTTGTGATCTATCATTTGTAATGCATCTTTATCTTTCTCTTTGGTTCTGTTTTGAGCATGTAGAACCAATATATTTTATTCCCTAATCTATCTTTCTTGATAAGTCAAGTTTAAATAGCTTTGACAATAATTGTTTTCACTAACTTATCAACATAAATTTAAAGCATGTTCAACCATGATTAAGCTAGATGACTGAACAAGATATTCTTTTTGAATTAGTAGTGGAATTTAGGCTTGCACACTTTCAGAAGTATTTTTTTTTGGGTATGGGGCTGTACCTCTTTTGAATCTGCCCTCTTTTTCCTTTTCTTTCATTGTTTTTGTATTTTTCTGTGATTTTCCCATGCAACGTTTATGTACAGTGAATGAAAAATTTGAAGCTACGACTCTTGACAGAAATAGTGTTTGAGCATCCTGCCATTGACAGGACCTCCAAATAACTCTTCTCCATTTATCCCTTGTAAAAATAAATCATTATGACCCCTAATTGAATGAATGATATAAGGCCCTTTCTACAAATTCTCAAACTTTCCATGTTTACCTCTATATTCCCTTCTAGAATCCCATTTCAAGACTGTGTCTCCAACTTGGAAATTACTAGCTTTAGTCCTTTTGTCAAATATCTTCTTGATGTTGTCTTGTACTGCTTGTGTTCTTTTATAAACCTCCTCTTTTGACTTCTGTAAATGAATAGTTTGGTTCAATCTTCTCTGCATGTCATTTTCTTCTGATTACACTTCTTGGAGAAGTTTCATTACTGGAACTCCCAAGGATGTTGGGAAGACTGCATCCATGCCATATACCAACAGATAGGGAGACATATTGATTGATTTCTTGGTGGTTAGTATATCATCCCATAAAGCATGAACTAGCTTACTATGCCATGAATTTTGATTTTGTTCCAGCAACCTTTTGATAATGTTGATCAAGCTTTTATTGGAGGATTCAGTAGGTCCGTTTCCTTGAGGGTAGTAAGCTGTCGAGTACCCCAATGTGATATGATATTTATAGCAGAAATCAACCATTATTTTGGATTTGAAGGCAAAAACATTATCTCTAATGATTTTTCTAGGACAACCAAATCGAATTAATATGTTGGTCTCAAGGAACTTGATAATGACGGAGTCAATAGAATTTCTAGAAGGGATAGCCTCTATCCACTTGGTAAAATAATCAGTGGTAGTAAGGATACACTTATGTTGGGAAGATGAGGTTGGGTGAATTTATCCAATAAAGTCTAAACCCCATTGCTAAAAGGGAGCCTCAATATTTATGGGATGCAAAAGTAAAGGTAGGAGTTTTCTCTTGCCATAAAAAATTTGGCACTTATGGCAAGTCATGACTAGTTTTTGAGTATCAAGGAAAAGGGTGGGCCAATAATAGCCAGCTCTAAGAATCTTGTTTGCTATGGTTTTCCAGTAAAGGTTTCCTCCACACTCTCCCTCATACAACTCATGCATGATCTTTCCTGCATCATTCTCAAGCAAACATTTAAGCAATATTCCAACAACATTTTTCCAATATAACACTCCATCTAAATTGTAGTAATTTAAACCTTTTTGTTTCAAGAATCTAGCTTTAGTATTTGATAAAAAAAGAGGAGTATTAAGATAAAGAAGTACATATATGATATCAGCATACCACAAATAATTCAAAAATATTTCTTCAATGTATGGAGCTGTGAATTCTTCTGTTTCTTCTAAAACATCAATCATTTTAATGTGTAATGCTTGGAAAATTGATTCTGCCATGAGTTTTGCTAATCCCTATCCTTTAATCAGCTTGGTAGGCCTTATTTCTAAATCATACTCTAAGATAATAGCAATCCATTTTCCCCTTTTACCATTAGGGTCTTTATTTAGAATGTCCTTGACAACTTTATGTGGGACAAAAGCAATGATATGAGAGTGTAAAATGTAGACTCAGAAATCTTTCAATGCTTTTATCAAGGCTAAGACTTGTTTCTCCATGATGTTATATTTGAGTGGAGCAACTCTTAAGGCTTTACTGAAGAAGGATATAGGTTTTTCTTGCCCTATATTATTCTTTTGTAACAACACTGCAGCTATGGTGTGCTCAGATGCAAATGAAAACATGTAGAAATCCTTGGTGAAATCGGGACTGATAAGAATTGGTGTTTGAGTGAGGGCTTGTTTCACTAGTTCAAATGGTTGTTTGGCTTCTACAATCCATTTAAATCCTATTTCCTTTTTGAGCATATTTGTGATATTCCTTAAAAGTTCAGCAAGGTTGGGGATGAACATTCTCAAAAATTTGATATTCCCAATGAAAGATTGCAACTCTTTGAGGTTTCTAGGATGGCTAATTTTCAATATGCCTTCAATCCTTTTGGGGTCTACTTTGATTCCTTCTTCAGAGATTATGTGGCCTAGGAGCTTTCCTTCCTGGAGACCAAAGTGTGTTTTCTTGGGATTCAAAGATAAGCCACATTTCCTACATTTCTCAAAAACTTTTCTCAAATGGACTAAGTGTTCTTTGTCAATTTTGGAAAAAACAGTGATGTCATTGAGGTAAATGATTATAAAATAGCCCGTCTTCTGAAAAATATATGTCCATGAACCTTTGGAATGTGGCCCCTGCATTCATCAAACAAAATGGCATTTTAACATACATGAATGTAACCTAAGGTGTGGTGAAAATAGTTTTGTGTTGATCACTTGGGAGTACTAGTACTTGTTTGTAGCCTGAAAAACCATCCAAGAGTGATATTCTCTTAGATCCAACCACCTTTTGGAGTATGTGATCCATTTTAGGCAAGGGATAATTATCTTTCAGGGAGGTTTTGTTCAGACTTCTAAAGTCAATGCAAAGCCTAATTTCCCTGGTCTTCTTCCTAACAGATACAAGATTGGAAACCCACTGTGAGTATCTAAGGGGAACTATGATCTCAGCATCATACATCTTTTTTATTTCTTTCTCAACTAAAGGTAATAAAATAGGGTTTATTCTTTTTAGTTTTTGTTTGAAAGGTTTCTGATTTTCCTTAAGAGGAATTTTGTGTTGAATACTGTTGGTATCATATGATTTCAGCTCTTTGTACCCACATGCAAACACATCTCCAAATTCTTTGAAAAGTTCAATATATTCCTGTTTGATATGAGTAGGAAGAGTGCTAGATAACTTGATCATTTTGGGTTCATTCATGATGCCTATTTTATGTTCTTCTACATTAGTTTCTGTAGGCTCCATATTTGGTTTTTTAGCTACATCATTGATGTCAAAAAGCTCCTCTAATGGTGTAAGGCCCCTTGGTATTGAATCACCTTTGCATTGTAAAACCTTAACGTCTTTTTGGTCTAGGTTGTCAAGTAATTCTACCTTATAAAGATGTTCAAATTGGTTATATCAGCAGTAGAGAAAAGCTCTATTTTAGGGACTTGTTTTTCATCAAAACAATCTTCTTTATGGATTGATCTAGGTGTTGGTACAACAAAATCATTTTTAGATTGCAGAAAATAATCAATGTGTTTATCTCCCTCAAAAACTTGCCAGTAGTTTTCATTTTCAGGGACTATAGGTCTATTTTTTTACTTTGACAGTGAATAGTTCATTTATATAGGGTACTTGACAATTGCTGGCAGGAAAGGTAAGCTCATTTGCAAGGTTATTTTGAGCTCTAGGGATGAAAGTGAGTTCATATTTTTCAAAAAATTTCAAGAGATCTAGGGAAAAATTCCTATATTATCTTAATCTTGGAATTTTGGCTGAATACTCCCCTTTTATTTGCCTAATAATCATCTCTGAATCTCCTTGGACTGATATTTTCTTGGCTCCTAAATATTTGAGCAAAGGTAGGCCAAGGAGGAGAGCTTCATATTCTGCAATGTTATTAGTGCATTGGAAATCAAGTTTGTAGGAATGTCCTTTGTTTGTATTGTGTATCCATACACCTGCTCCAGAACTAGATTTTCCACAAGAGCCATCAAAGCTCATGTTCCAAAGTGTTTCTATCTCATATTTATCCTCATTTTTTTGTTCAAGGCTACTAAAATTTGAGCTACAGGGTTCTTCATTTGAGGACAGATTTGAATGTTCTGATAAGCTTAATTCTTTTTCATTTTCATTTTCTTGTTTATTGATTTCATCTTCATTGTACAAGATAAATGAATCAAGGTCTGAATGGATGGAATAAACAGGAGTGTTGTTTGGCCTATCTACATTGCTTACCATATATTTCATATGAGATTCCCTGTATAACCTTCTTGTCCAGTTAAAGACTGGAATTGTAGCATAAGACATGTCCATTTGAAGGTTCCCATGAAGTTTGGCTCCCCATGATTTGGATAGGAGCATGTCATACTTTGGGGGAATGTCAGCAACTACTATGTCCATAACTAGACCCTTAGCAGGAATTTGTGCCAGATTGACACATAAATCCTTAATTAGACCTAAACACTTGACTCTGCTTGAATCAAAAGAATAAAGGTCTTTGTAAGGTTTAGTAATTTCTAGGCCTAATCTCTCTATCACCACTTTTGGCATAAGGTTGTGAGAGGCACCAGAGTCTAGCATGGCATTGTGTAAGATCTTATCATGTATATTTAAGCTGACATAGAATGGAGGGATAACTCCTTCTTGGTATTTTCCTTCTACTTCAGGACCAAACAACAATTCTGGTTTATCATCTGTCAAGTTTAAAGTATCACTATCATTTCCTATATTCAAAGCTTTCAAAACTTGATTTTTATATACATCCTGGGTTACTAGTTCAACTAAGGGTATGCTAATTTTGATCTTGGAAATTTCTCCCTCAAGGATGAAAGGGACTAGTGTTTTTGACATATTTACATCTGTTTTGTCACACATAGTCTTTTCAGCAATTCTGATTTGCTGAGTTTTATTAGGACTATTATTTTGGATAGATTTCTCAGGGTCAATAGCAGAAAAACTAGGGCAACTTGGGTCAACACTTTGTTGGTTGATTTTTTCTTTATTTGGATCAAATTTCTTAGCCACATTGTTGGTACTATTTGCTATCTTTTTAGGAGGATTTTCTGAGGTTTTCCTAACAGCAATTTCTGTGTTATTATTCTTGGAGGCCTCTTGGTTCTTTTTGCTCCGAAGATCATATTGTCTGTGGACCTCCATTATAGCATTTTCAGATCCCAATTGATAGTCTTCAGAATCCTCATGGTTGTTTTCAGTTTGGTATGAGGAAAAGAATCCTTGTTCTTCTTTAGTGAGAAAAACATCACCCTCACTGTTAGATCCTATCAGATTCACATGATTTTCTTCCAACCTTTCTGTCTCTCTTTATTCTTCATTTACATAATTTTCTTGGAAAGGAGGCCTAATTTGTTGGTCATTATCTCTTTGTCTATTTTGAATAGGATCTCTTCTGGAATTTGGATTTATGTTTCTGTTTTGGGGATTTACTTGGTTATCCCTAGGAGGTACTCTATCAGTTAAGTTTATCCTTTCCAACATTCTTTCCATCACCCTTACTAAGTTATCAATTTTGGCATGAGATGATGACGTTAAGGCCATTGTTTCATTTTTTTATGTAACTTTTTTTTTTGATTTCAACCTAGCTCTTTTCTCAATCAGATTTTCTTCTACACTCATAGCTCCACTTTACATATATTCTAAAGTCAAGGGGTCTCTTTCTCTTAGCTGATAGGCCATGTCTGGGTCAAAACCCTCTAGAAATTTTTCTAAGGCTAAGCCTAGTGGAGGTTTCATGTTTGGGGGAAGTGCATTGTAAACACTATTAAATCTAGTGCAATAATCTTGGACACTTTCCCCGGCATTTATTTTTAGGTTGCTATATTCTGAAAGGATTTGGAGAGGGTTCTTTTTAATTTCCCATTTGTTTATGAATGTTTGGTATAAATAATGGAGATCATTTATGCTATTAGGAGTTAAGATTTTAAACCATTTTTTTGCTTCTCCTCATAAACTTTGGGCAAATATTCTCATCTTAATAGTCTCTTCTTCTATTTCCATGTAATCAAAGGCATCATCCATTTTATCCACATGTTTTTGGGCAGTAGTAGATTCAGTTCCAGTGAAATGGGGAATTTTGGATTGATAATCATTTGGTAAAGGAACCAAAGGTTGTGGTAACACTAAGGGAGCATACCATGCTGCCATGATGGGAGTAAATGGAAGATTTACAAGAGGTGGGTTTGTGAGAGGGAATGTGGGATGGAAGGGAGTGTTTTGAACAGTGGATGTGCGGATGGGTGTGGTGGAAGTATTTGGACCAGTAAACTGAATTTGAGCAGATTTGTTATGGAAAGAGGTGAAGTGATGTAAAAGCTGAAAATTAGGAGTAGAAGGAGAGGCTTCTCTACTAGAAATCTGCTGCAAATATATGGGCTCAAGGTCAGTTTGGTTAATATCAATATGTGACTTGGTTCTAAATAGGTTCTTTTAATGGTATAAGTCAAAGTGAGGATCTTTCAAGACTGTAAGGTTTTGAGGGACAGATCTTGTTCTTTGGATAGTCCTAACAATAGTTAAATTTCCAGCTCTAGAAATTTGCCACAAAATATTTTCTGGATCATCAACTATAGTAGGAGGATTAGGGTTTGGATGAGATCTGGTATTGATCATTTGTGAAGCCATATTTTAAATTCAAAATTTAGAGAGGCTGAGGGTTTAGGACTGTTTTTCAAAAGGCTGACCTCTCTTAGTGTTTAGTAAACATACAATATGGGACTAGGATTTTGAACTTCTTAGGGATGATTTGACACAATCCTATGGAATTCTAATGAGGACTAGTGAATTAATAGGCCTACTGGAGGCTAGTGGAGTTTCCAGATGGATATTTTTTATTTTTTTTAGGGATGTATTGTTTATGGTCCACCACCAATAATTGACAAAAACCAATCTAAGAATGTTTTTTTGGGTTTTATGAGTTTCTTTATGTAGCCCTAAGGTTTGTATGAGTGTATTATAACTGAATCATCATTTATCTAGGATGGTGAGACAATCAGGTTCTACTCTTGGTTATAAATTGATTTTCTTAATCTTAATTGAGGGTCTAGTGAGTTTTAAGGTGTATTCAAGCAAATATATACTCAAAGGTCCCACAGTGATAACCATTATGTTAGTAATGGGGATGAGGTGGCAGATTCACTGGACTTTCTACTTAACAAGGGCTATCATGTACTCGGTCCCACCGTGATCGCCATTATGTTAGTGTCCCATGATTTAGAAGATTGGTAGACCAAATGCACAGGGTAACATCAAGCTAGTATTTAAAGCCCTAGGACCTAGCCTTCCTGGACTCAGAGAGGGATCTCTCTATTTGTTTGTAAAGGATATGAACTTGTTTGCTTTATAGGGTTGATTTTAGACTAGTTATTAAGTGTGGGGTTTTTTTGTTTGTTTTGGTTGGGTATAATGATCAAGAAGCATAAATAAAATGAGGAAATCTCTAAGTCATTGGGCAATGGAGTCTAAGGGAAGTCATGATAAGTTCATCAATGGATCGAGGAGCATCATAGGGCAAATCTAACTTGGTCAGTGGATCTTAAAGTTTTTAGGGGGTAATGAGATGGACATCAATTGTAAGAATGAAAAATAGGACAAAGGGCAATCAAGAATCCTTTATCATATGTACTTATCAACAAAGGGACTTAAATATCAAAAGGATGAAGAGGCAATCAATAGACAGGGCAAACCATAAATTATTTGATTCAACTAAAGCAGATAATAATTTCAAGACAAAATTTTCCAACGAAATATAGAAAGCAAGAAACTCATTTAACTTCTAGCGATTTCACCGTCAAGGACATAAAACACTTAAGACACGCATATAATTGTAATCAGAGAAGAGGGAACTCCTAAGCATCCTTGATTATAGATATGAAGATCTATAAAATAATTAGTTAAGCAAGTACAAAGGGTATGATTGAAACAAAACCTCTTTGGCAGACTTTACAGAATGGTACTTTAGAGAGAGACTTCAAAAACAGTGTTTTAGTGACATCAAATAAGCAGGGCTAACCATAAATCATGCTTGATACCAATTGTATTCAACTATTTATGAAATAAACAAGCTTAGGGGGTCTAGAGAGCAATTAAGAATTCTCTAAAATGTCCTAGCAGAAGAAAACATTAAGGCAATGAAGAATAAACATAACTAAGGTGCTTTCAGAAGACATTTCTTAGTCTAAATATTTTATTCTAATGCAAAATAGAAAGGTGGAAACATAATGAAACGGGAAATAACAATAACAGATTAGAAGCACTTCACCAACAACCAAGCTTAGGGATCCAGTGATCTAGCCTCCTCCATCAACAAATAAATCAGGGCATCCACAAGTTCCAAGACATCAATTTATTTTCAACTTCCAAGAGACTATGTATTACTTCAAAGAGTCATCAAATGCCAACAAGATAATGAGTTCAGATGCAGTATTTATTGTGCAAATGAGGAGGCGAAGCTAATGTATAGTTTGAGTGTCATTTATTACAAAGATAATGAATTCCTTATCTTGAATACCATGCAAGGCTCAAGGCAGGAATATCTGTAGATATTTCTTTGTTTAATAACTTCTATCTTAGCTCCTAAGGAAAAATAGGTGAAATGCTTGACTTTAAGGCCTATTCATAACATTTACAATAACTTTTTGAAAGATATAAATAACTTTGACTTAGTTCAATAACTTCCTAATGCTTTATTGAAGGAAACAAAGCACTTAGGTGGCAAAAATATCTTAGAAGAGTAACTGCCATAGGCTGAGTCATTAGAATTTGTTTTGGGTAAATCTGCCCTTTGTTTTATCTTTAATCTCTGTTATTAGGCCTTTAAACTCTGTTTTTTATTCTTTGACTGTCTGTTTTTATCATTTTTTCTTTAATCTATTTGTGTTCTCTTTTGATCCTTTTTCCTTTATTCTTTCATCTTTGACTTTTATTTGTCTGCTTTTCTTTCTTTGAATGGATAACCCTTTTGTTTTGGATTTTGATTAGGATTAGCCCTTTAATCCTTCTGAATTATTCCTTCACTGTTTCTTTGACTGTTTTTGTTGTCTGTGTGCAGGGGAAAACTTCTTCGTGGTTGGAGGGTTCTTTTGTTCAATCGATGATCATGTTTCATCGATTCCAATCACTGACACAAACCCTTTGGCCATTATCCATCCTTTATGAGCTCCTGGATCATCATCCAGGCTCTCATTCGTTTTAATTTGGCCCTGTGAAGTATGTTCATTCATGTCCGCCATTAAAACTTGCAAAACATATAGACAATTAGTTAAAAAGCCTGCGGGAGGGTTTAACTTCTTTTTTCAGGGTTTTGAACTGTTGGGGGTTTTTTGCAGAGGAGGAGAGAGTGTAGGAGGAAAGTTTCCAAAGGTGGAACCAGGAGGAAGTTTGAACAAGAACGGGAAAATTTTGAAAAATGGCGCGAAGGGAGGCGGTATTGGAAAACCGGGGTGGTTTATCGCATGGAGGATAAGTAGTTAGTGGTTTTATGAGGGAGGTGCACGATACACCTTTGGGCATGACACTTGGTGGGGATAAACCACTCATTTTGCATGGGTCACGAAATTCTAAGCCAATCTAAAGTTTATTTGCGATATGAGGTAATGGCTGTCGGATCTCAGGAGGGGAGATCGACGGCTGTCGAACATCCAGGAGGGGTGAACAGTCAGTTGAGTTGGTGGAAGTGGAGGACAGGTGGCGGGTTGTGATTGGATGAGGAGTTAAATGGAGGGTGGGGCCTGGGGATTTTAATCATTAACGAAAAGTGTTAAGTTTATATGGTTTACGGAGGGGCATCAGATAGTGGGATTCAGGGCCCATTGCTTTAATTTTCCAAAGGTTTGAGGGCTTTTTTTTTATAAGGTTTTGGGGGTGTATAAAAATGAAAGGGGCGAAGGTTTATTCACATAGGGGGAGAAGGGCTTAGGATAGCAGAGGCCGAGGTCTTATGAAGGTAAGGGGGTTGGGGCTAAGAGGAAAAGGGCTTAAGACCTATCTTTTGCAACAGGGTGGGTTTTATATAAAACAAAGTTTTACAATAAATTAAAAAAAAGGGTCCTGATAGGCTTAAATTTAGTTTAAAAAATGTAAAAGGAAGCTTTTACATTTGTTTAATGCTTTTTATAAGAAAAATGATGAATGGGGGGGGCTTATGAGGTTTTTTAGCAAAGGAAGAAATGGGTTTTTAAGAGGGAAATGGCCATGAATGAGAGTGAAGGTGAGGTAGTGAAATGAGGAAAACATGCCCAATAACGAAGTCCTTCTTTGTAGCAGTGAGGTAAACCTTATAGGACAGAGAGGGAAAAGATAATGAAATTGTTTAACTTAGATAATGAAGGCAATGAGATTTCTAAAACTCACAATAGTTCTCAAATTTTGTTTTTAGAAATCTAGGACCATTACTTAGTCATCTTTTGATATCAGCAAAAATTACTGATGACTAACACAAGGCATAAATAAGAGACATAAATAAAATGTTTCAAAACTAACCATACTGATATTGCACACATAAAACAAATTTATCATGAACTAATAACAACACTTAGTGACATAGGATCTTAAACAATGACCCTATAGTCATTCACTTATATCATGAATTTTCAAGCCAAAAATCCATATATTAAATAAAAAATATATATATACCATATTTGATGTGAGATATGAGTGCGGGGATTAAATATGTTCTAGATCTAAACCACACACACACACAATCAATTGTTAATATATTGTCTTCAATATGAAGGAAACAATCTATATGCAAATAAATTAGGAATTCACTAATCAACTATGTGATATGTCATTTATATAAATGAATATGTTAAAATAGAGCACTACCTATGATATTCAAACCACACACAATAATATGACATTAAATCACAAAAAAATAAGAGGAAGAATGCTATTTTGGTTCCTCCTGGAGAAAACTTAAATGACAATAAAATCAATTCAAAAAATAACAAAACATGAGCATCAACAATTTATATTGTTAAACCCACAATTTACATGAGAGTAATATGAAAAATTTCAACCAAGTGGTTGTGCTAGTGATCAGAAGTGCATATTTGAAATGAAATGGAAACCTAGTGATCTTGTCGATGGCTTGGCTCAGGGTAAGAGTTAGGATATTATAATAAATACAATACATAGTAGTTTTGGTACATGCCATGTGAAAATCATATTCTGAATAGAGACTTGAGAGATCTAACGACTTCTCAATATCTTAAGGTCTTAAGATTTGTGATCAGTAGAAGAAACTCAAGCAAAGGAACATAAATCTCAGCATTGACACTGAACCAAATGCTAGAGTGGCGAACCAATGAGGGACACAATTTTGACCAAAGATCCACTTTGACGAGTGCCTGAGCATATTTTTATCATGTTTTATAAAATCCACATGTCACTTTCCCATTGAATGTTGCAGACATAATCTAGAATTGGAATACGATTACAAGACCCATGTGAGGGTTGCAAGGTCTGCAAAAAATTCATCAACAAACCCTGATAATAATAATTAATCCTAACAATGCATCCAAAACATAGATTTTTGACATAAATTAAAGGATTACCTTGTAATCCTCTAATTGTCTTAATTTAGCATGATATCATTTTTTTGTGTGTGAAAGAGGACTATGGGAAGGTAAAATTATGGTTTAGAGGGGCCAAAAAGGGAATTTTGACAACAAGGAGTTCTTCAATTTCTAGCCTCAACACATTTTAAACAATAAGAAATCAAAATCTTGCTTGAAATTGTATTGCAAAATTTCGACCAAGAAAACCATTTCATCTATTTGTTAAATTGTGCCTTACATTTTCATGGAGTTGAAGCCCCTCATATAAACTTCTCCATTCTGTCAATGACCTGCATATCTTCTTCATGGATCGACCTTTTTTTCTTATATTTTTTTATGAATGCGATGAATAGAATATTAATGATTTTGGAAGATCAATGGTCGATTGGAGTTATTTTAACTGCATGGAATTGACCACACAATTAACCATGGAAAATTCCATTTCATTGTGGCTTTAATATTTTTTTATTAAGTGAAATTGACATTCGATCACTAATTGACCATATCAAAATAGCTTTAATGGGTGATCATGTGTTATTAATGAGTAATAATCATGATAGAAGAGGAAATAGAAAGTTGAAATGACACTTTTCGATGAAGAACTTATGTTTGATACTATATGTTCTTAGATGAAGAGCAATAGATTTGATAAAGTTTTATCTGATATGTTTTCTATAGGAAATTGACAAAACAAGACTGAGTAGTGTTTAAATACCAAAATATTCTAATTACTCCATCATATAAAGCATTTTCCAAAGTACAAAACTATTGCATCATGGAGCATAGCTTAGAAGTCTTATGATTCATAAAGGTGGCTAGTTGATCCCATAATGAATTGATGGAGTTGTTTAGCTAGTCATTATTGATGGAGACTTGATAGACTAAGTCGTTGAGTCTTGATGGAGAATTAAATGAATTGTGGAGCCAATGGACATTGATACATAATTGAATTAACATTAATAAAGTATAAATAATTTGATATTAGATCCATGGTGTTATGATAACCAACGTGTAATAGAATTGAGTAAGATTTTGAAAATGTAAAGATCAACAAAGCTAGGTGCCAACTACAGTTAAGAAAACAACTTGACATGTTTCACTTTTATGGAAGAAAAATTACATTCATAAGAATTTGTATATCTTTAAAATTAATTCATGATGGGAGGAAATGATCCTAGTGGCTCCTTGTCATGAGAATGGAGTCTTAGATACCATATGTTATATGAAGGAAATAGTATACTCGAGTTTTTAGTATAGTCTAAAGTACTTTAGTTGAAAAATATTTTGTCGATTGAGTAAATTGAGTTAGGATTTATTGTAAAATCTGACTCATAAGTGGAGTTAAGAAAAATGAGAGGGTTAAATGTGGGTCTTTGAGCAAGGTAGGAAATATTCTCCATCCATGTAATATAATTTAAATTCTATTTGATGAGACTTGTTTCTCCTTAACATCAATAAATACTAAGTTGACAACATGCATTTGTAAAATTTTGCTACTAGAAAATTGAGTTTTAAGTTTTACTAATAGTTAAAGGGTTGTAGTAGAGTTTAATCATTAAGTCACATGTCTCAATTCAATTATTAGATTTATCCTTCATGTAAATTTTAATTGTAGACTCCATATAATGTCGAGCATAAAGAAGCACAACCATGGTTACTAGTAATAAGGTAACACATCATAAAGTTCAATAAATTACATGAGAGAATTTATGATCAACCAAGTAGCAAAGAAAACATATACTAAAAAAAGAACTTGATTGAAATATTAAGCTACGATCATACTGAGATTGGAGCAGTGGCATTGTGAGATTGAGCATTACTGAGAGTTTTTTGCAACAATTGATTAGAACACTTGCAGGCAATATCAATTTTGAAAGAAGCATGCATTCAAGAATGAGAGAATATATGAACAAATACACACACAATTATATTTAATGATAGGATGGTGACAAAAAAATATTAAATTGATTAAGCCCCCTAATATGAGAGTAACAAAACATTTTCTAGGGTTGTGACCTCGAAAGCCAAAAAGCCAAGACATGGTAGATTGGCCAAGGTATGGACTCTACCATAGGGTGTTTTTAAGGTAAATATGAGGATAGAATGATCCAATCACTAATTCAAAGACATGATGATGTAATAAGAGAATCAAGAGGACCTTTTTAGGCTAGGTAGCTAAGTGTTAGATACTCATAACTGCACAAGAACCTACTAGATTGAAAATGGAGGCTATAGTGTAAGAGGTCATTGTAAAAACTCATATACGTGTATCCTCCTATACAATTTTTGTTCATTTCAACAAAGTTACTTATGAAAACAAGTATGCAAGGTTGATTCACAATAATAATACTTATTCAGGAGTAAAGACCCATAATGTTGTTTCACACTTTCTTGGGACAGGTAAGGATTTGAGGTTGGGGGAGATGTTGAGAGGCCTCTTAGACCCTTATAATAGTCATCACACTTTAGACACACGATATTAAATTAATTTATTAATATTTATTATTTAAGGATAAATCCACTTAATGAATGATTATTTGGAAGTAGGTACAACTTTTCAACCCATTTCTCCTATGTATTAATATTCACAAATAAGGAATATGAATTTGTTTAGTTAACCTTCCTAAATATATCTCTTATTTTTTGAGTTACGTGTGTTATTGATGTTTTTGATATAATGTGATTTCTTCTTGAATTCATGTTGAGGCCTTGTTGCCAACCCATACCCTGCTTTCTAAAACTCTATCTAGGGAAAACCAAGAAAAATCCTACCTCCATCAAAGATACTTCAACAAGCTATAATCACAACTAGTAGGTCCTCCTTGGCCTCACGCAGGATGTATCCTCTTATCTTCCTTCTCAACAAGTACAACTTTGGGTTTATTAAGAAACCATTATCACAATGTCTCCTTAGGCATAAAACCTAGTGTTAAACTTCAAGAATTATCTAATAAGCCTTGGCACCTTAAGAAAAATAAAGGAAAAAGTACAAAGAAGTTTAAACAAGAGAGAGATATAGATACTAGTACACCTCCTATAACATCTCTAACCCAAGTGTAAAGAAGAATAAGTACAAGAATATGATTAATGATGATGAGTCTCTTCTTCTTCTATTTATATGAGAGGTAAGAGAGGTATACAATGAGAAGCGGGCCTAGTCCACAATAAGAAACATACAAGACACAAGTAGATACACACATGTGAAGCACTCTACTCCAAGCGACACATATCAAGCACCAAGTTTACTGTTATCACTCCACCAGATCTCCGAAGGTTGAGGAGGAGAACAACAAAGGTAACCACAAACCACTTTGACCTAGTAGCTAGCCCTACTAGGCAAGAGAGGTCTCTCTCAATGAGATCACAACCAAATTGACTGGATAATGGATATTTTAGGCTAGGTATAGTAGGCTTTAGGGTTTGATTGATTGATTTTGGGTGATGGATGGTGAATTAGGTCTAGGAAAAACTAGGTCAAGGCACTGAGAATTAGACTTGCAGATATGTGATGGGACAAGGTAGGCACACACTTTAGCACTTTCAGGTATGTTAGTGAGTGTGAGAGACTGCTAGGGTTTCAAAAATAACATGGAAATCATGAATTTTTTTATATTAAAATAAATTGAAACACAACTGTGATAATTTCTCCAAAACATAGCATCAAAATAATGACTTCTACTTATCTAACTTAGAAATAAATCACATTAAGAGATGGACATGAATATGGAAAGAATAATAAATTAAAACATATGAAAGCATAAGAGGCAACATTGGTAAAACACATACCACATGAATCCTGCCACAATAGATGCAACTTTGTCTATTAGTTCTTGCCAAAAATGACTGAATACACTAGTGTTCAAAGATAAATTACACATCATCAAACCCTTATAATGACAAATAATATGAAAGATATATACCAAAACAAACTTATCCCAGCCTCAGGGGTCAAATCCATGACGTGTGGAGCTAAAACCAAGTCTTTCTCCAACTAAACAAAAAACTAGGGAGGTTATGAATTGTTTCTCCTTTTAGCAAAACAACTAGAGAAATCCTCTCCAAGCATTAATGAGAGGTAAATACACCTATTTAAATCTATTACCATCCATTTTACATTCACTTTTAACTCTTTACCCTTTTACATTTCCCAAAGTGAAACTGTCAAATGAAAATTACAAAGGATAATTATAAAATAAAAAAATGAATTGCGAGAAGCGCAACAAATTTATTGTAAGGGATTTTTGGGTGCCTTCCCATCATATAAAGTTGCAAAGAAATTTTTTTTCTGAGTACCCGGTCAAGTGTAGATGACTCTAGGATGTTCAAGCAACAAATTTTTGACCACTTTTTTGCAAATTCCTTGAAAACTGAGCCTTGAACCTGAAATTTGACAAAATGGGCTCTCTTAATATTTTATTAGCTTTCCAGAAACATAAAATTTTTCCTTTTTGGAGACCTGTAGCAAAAGTGTAACAAATTTCGTTGTGCTTCTGGGGAGAAAAAAATACCACACCAGTATCCACCAAAAAATCAGAATTTGTCTGAAAACCCCAAAATTTGCAAAATTTAAAAATTGCAGTGTGAGGTTGTTGTTTGAGGTTATGATAAGGTGTGTCATGAAACCGAGTCATTAACAAGAAAATGAATTTTCCCCTCTCCTTTTGACTGATTAGGGTTTCTTTGAGATTATCTTGCAAGTACCTAACCTTGACATTGCAAATATTGTTTCTGGTATTGTAGTGGTCAACCATGTGCCTCAACATCTGATTGTCCTTGTTGGCCTTGTGAAGGGGCTTCCCCAGGTGTATGGTTACCCTGTCAATCTAAAATTCTCTATTTTCATTAAATTCCATGGAAATTGTTTCCTCAAAGGTGAGTTCTTCTACAAGAAGTGCCTTATGTTGTTTTTCCTTCTCCAATTCTCTTTTTAGGCCCCTTGTTTTTGGTTTTTTCCTTGTGATCTGGGCCTCATCCTCATCATAATCATCTTGTCCAATCACTACTTTTCCTTTGACTTCTTGCCTCTTAGCTTTCAAAAAGTCCATTTCCAAGAGTACTTTCTTTTCCTTCAACTGTTTGTTTTCTTGATTAAGGAAGGAGATAACAAATTGTGCCATTGCCAAATTAACTTGCAACTCTCTGATTTTGGCATCTTTTCCTTTGATGACTAGGTTTAGGGTTTCTTGTTTAACTTGGGATTCCAAGTCCCCCATCTCAATCTCATGGTGAAGGCCTTCTTTCTCTTTGACCACCATCTCTTGCTGCTTATGATATCCCTACTTTGATGATGTAGAAGGCAAGGCCCCTTCCACAATTTGTGAAGAAAACACTTGCCTATTTCCGCTTTGATAAGTTCTAAAATATTTGTCCTTTTTTCTATTTTTAAGTGAATGGTGCTCCTCATGGCTTGATACTCTAGCTCTGCTTAGCTGCTCCTCATCCCTGTCACTTGAAGGTTGTTCCACCCTATTTCTTGGTGATCCCACATCATGCTCTGCTAAAGACAATTCTTGTTGGTGTAGTGGCTCCACCAAGTTCTCCTAAACTATTCTCTCCAAAAATGACTCCCAAGTGATCTGATTCTCTTGCAATTGGTGAAGAATGATGATCTTAATCAGACTGTGGTGGAAATGACTGTCTGTATGATATTTTACCTTTTCATGCATCTTTTCTTCCATCTTGGTCACACTTTTGAAAATTTAATTACATAAGTTAAAAGATTTAAAAGCTGTAAAATGCATTAGTAGTCTTATGTGGTACTCATAAAGTATTGAAAAACGTCCTTCACAAGTGAAAACCTCATAATGGACTTCATCAATGGATCATATTTATCCAATAAATATCTAAAAGGAAATACATGTAATGGAGCATCTTTGTAGGCTGATTTCAAGTAGGGTTTGAAGTATTCATCATCAAGATTCATACCCTTGAACCAATATTCTCCATGAGTTGGTATTCCAGTGGCTGTGGAGATGGCTTCTAGTGTGAAAGTGAACTCTACCCCTGCAATAACAACCTTTTCCTTTTTCAAATCAATGGAAAATAACTCTATGATTTGTTCATTATATCCCACCCCTTGTACATTTTTACAAAACTGTACACAGTTGACATCTTGAAAACATTTGAGTATAAAAGGAGATGAGGTGATTTGATGGCAGTTGGAGGGCTCAAACCTCAGTATCTTTCCTCCTTTATACTTCTTCCTCTAAGAGGGGGAGGTTTCAGTGTCCACGGTAGTAAGAAAACCTTAATGAAGAAAAGAAAAAACAGAGTATTTTTGCTAGGTCTATGAATGAGAGGTAATATGAGTTTGGGATTACCTAAAATTTCGAAGAAAATTAGGGGGATAGGGAATGATGTTATGAAGTTGGGGGAAATGAATTTTTTGAATTTGTATGAGAGGAAGGGGATGAAAAGGCCAAAACATAGGCCTAGAGAAAAAACAAGGTAGAAATTAGGGCTTGAGTGGAGTTTTTGGGAAAAATAGGAATTGGGTGAGGGGAAGATGTGTAAATGATTCAAATGGAGTGAATGAAGGTGTACAAAGTGAATTTAAAGGTTTTAAAATTGAAAAAATAACCATGACACAATTTCTCCAAATTAAATTTGAAAACCCTATGTGAGAGAGTGAATTTTTTTTATGCTTTGAAAGCTGATGAAGAAAGGGATATTTCTATTTTCTTACTTGATTGTAACTTGTATATGATCTTAAAAAACTTGAAAATGCCTTGCTTGCTTCAAATTTTCCTTTAGAAATTCATACCCCAACTCTTTGCTTAGATGCACAGTGAATTTAGCATATGCACAACAAGAAGCACAACGAGGTGTTTAGATGCGCAACGAAAATTGCAACGAAGATTCTGGAAGCGCAGCGAGGTGTCTGGATCTGGAGTGAAGAGAAATGTTTTCCAATGAGAGATAAAAACTCAACCTTACTGCCAATGAGAGCTGAATTTTTGTTGGGAGAAAGTGAAATGATGAATATAAAACTCCTTTATTTTCTTTTTTATATCATTTTCTTCAATTTTAGTGGGGTGGCCCACCAAAATTCCATTTTGACTTTGAACTTGATATTTTGAATTTTGAACTTTATCTTTTGAACTTTAAACTTTTGATGCCTTATGAAAATTGATTTTCTTCTTGGAACCTTGAACATTTGCTGGTGGAACTTGAGTATTTGCAGCTAATTGGAACTTTGAAGTACTAATTACAAATTAAGAATATGAAACTGCATTGAACATTAAATTACTTTTTTATTTAAAATTTAATTTATTGTCACTCCTTCACTTGCAGTACTTTATGCATGAAATGATGATTTGATGACTTTGGAACCCTAAGAACTAATGGAGACTTTGGACTGAATGAAACCATGATGAATATGAATGTAATGATGGTGAAAACTTATAAATGATGATAGATTTAGATGAGAGGTGAAATGAACCAGCAACTAGTAAAATTTTGGAAGGAATAAAATTAGACCTAGATCTACATCCAGTGACCAAAATTTTTGCATGATGACCTAATGGAATGAAAAAAATTGAAAATGGGACCCTAACAAGACATGATAAGAGTCCATTTGATCACTGGTGGCAGGATGCAAAAACTGACACTAACATTGGCTCCAGCTAGGGATGACAGCTCCTTGGAGGTGTTAAGAACATCGTAGACCAAGTAGCCTAACCATTGGGCATGGATTCAAAAGATAAAAACCAAAATAAATACTGAAAACTTGATATAATAACTGACTCAAAAACTGACTCAAAGTTGGACTGAATTAAATTTAACTAAACTTTGAAAACAACAGAAAACTAGTGAAACTTTATGGCCTTCACCTCGAGCTCGAAGCTCCGATGATTCTCCGCTTCACACTTTGCAGAAAAATTAAACTGATATATACAATGGAATTGGGAAATTTTCAGAAATCTACATCAGAAAAGGTAATGCTTAAGGAGCCTACCATTGACTAGTCCTCCTAAGAACTCTTATCCATTCATATATTTCAATAGGAAAAAGCATGTTGTTCGCGATAGGCTAAAATCTTGTATGGTCCTTTCCACAGGTTCTCAAATTTTTCGTGCTTCCCCTTTTCCTCATTCCTAGCATCCAAATAGAGGACCATATCTCCAATCTTGAAATCATTCACCTTTTTCTTGTGGTCATATACCTTCTTTATCTTTTCACGAATCTTTGAGGTGTTCTGAAAGAATTCATATCTTGTTTGCTGAAGATGGATCATCTGATTGATTTGGTGTTGTACATCATTCTCTTCACTTCCTGCTTCTTGTAACAACTTCATGACCGAGACTGGAAGTGATGTAGGAAAAACAGTGTCTACAACATATACCAACTAAAAATGGGACATTCCTATTGATTTCTTACTACTCACCCTGTCCACCCACAAAGCACTAACAAGATTTTTGTGCCAGTTCTTCTTGTTTTCCTCCAAAATATTATTTATGATATTAATCAATGATTTATTAGAATATTCTACTAATCTATTACCTTGCGGATAATACGTGGTTGAGTGCACCAATTTGATGTTGTACTTGTCATAGAACTCAACTAGTTTCTTCGACTTGAATGCAGTCGCATTTTCTCTAATGATCTTATGAGGACAACCAAAACGAGGAAAAATGTTAGTCTCCAAAAACTGAATAATTACTAAATCTGTTGCTTGACTTTTTGGGATCGCTTTGATCCATTTGGTGAAGTAGTCAGTGGAAATTAAGATCCATTTATGTTGTGTAGATGATGTAGGGTGAATCTCTTCGATAAAGTCATGGCCCCACTGCTAAAAAGGTGATTGCATGGAAATAGGCTACAAAGGTAATGGAAGAAGTTTTATTTTACCTTGAAATACCTGACACTCATGGCAACTCATCATTGTTTTATACAATTATGAAAAAAGGGTTGGCCAATAATATCCAGCCCTCAACACTTTGTTAGTCGTGGTTTTCCAAAATAGGTGACCTCCACAATCTCCCCTATGGAAATCATTCATTACCTCTTTGGCTTCATTTTCAACTGAACAATTCATAAAAATACCTCCTGGGTCTTTCCAATAAAGAGCGCTATCCAAAATGCAGTATTTGGAAGCCTTCAACTTCAATGACCTACCCTTACTCTTAGAAATTCCTGGAGGAGGATTTAAATGCTGAAGAAAATATATGATATCGGAATACCAAGGAGAAGAAGGAAAAATATCAGATACTTGTATGAGAGTGCAATCCTCTTCTTCATCAGACAAAACTGACATGAGGTTGATATCTAGAGCATGAAAATTTGATTTAGCCATAAGCTTGGCTAATCCCTGACCTTTGATAAGCTTTGTGGGCTTGATCTCGAGGTCATACTCTAACATTGTTGCTATCCACTTCCCTCTTCTACCTTCTGGATCAATCTGCATAAGAACATCCTTTACTGTTGCATTAGGGACATAAGCTAGAACATGTGAAAGTAAGATGTATACACAGAAGTCCTTCAATGCCTTTATCAGGGCCCAATATTTCTTTTCAATGATATTATATCTAAGGGCTACATCCCTGATGGTACGACTAAAGAATGCAATGGGCTGCTCGGTCTTATCCTTCTTTTGCATGAAAACCGTAACCAAGCTATGCTCGGAGGCAAATGAGAATATGATAAAATCAATGGAATAATCAGGGCTGATTAAAACATGGGTTGTAGTTAAGGAAAACTTCATTGAGTTAAAATATTTTTTTGCATCCTCGGACCACTTTAACTCCTTGTATTTCTTTAGCATGTTTCTCATTTCTCGAAGATGCTCAACAAAATTTGGAATAAATCTCCTTAAGAAGTTCATCTTACCATTGAAATCTTGGATTTATTTCTTACTACGTGGAAATTCAATTTGCTGAATAGACTCAACCTGAGAAGGGTCAATCCGGATACCTTCCTTGGAGATGATGTGACCGAGAAGCTTTCCCTCCTCCATGGAAAAAAGGCTCTCTATTGGATTAAGACAAATTCAGAATTTCTTGCATTTCTGAAATACAATTCTTAAGTGATACAAGTGTTCATCATTTGAATGAGAGAAAACTGTCAAATCATCAAGATATACAATTAAGAAAACATATTTCTCATCTGCAAAGGCTATGTCCATCACCTGCTGAAAGGTAGCCCCTGCATTCTTGAGTCTGAATGGCATCTTAGCATACTTAAATGTGCCCCAAGGTGTTGTGAAGGCAGTTTTGTCTTGGCCATTCTCATGCACTAAAATCTGATTGTATCTCAAATATCCATCAAGAAGCGACATTCAGGAAGCCCCAACCAATCTCTGTAGGATATGATCCATTTTGGGAAGGGGACATTAATTATCCTTAAGAGACACCTTGTTTAAGTTTCTAAAATCAATGCAAATCCCGATTTCTCCAGTTTTATTCCTTACCGATTCTAGATTTGATATCCAGTCGGAAAATTTGATGGGAACAATGACTGTAGACTTATAAATTCTGTTCACCTCCTTCTCTATCGATGACAAAAACCTTGGGTTGATTCTTATTAGCTTTTGTCTGAAGGGATTTTGGTCAGGCTTGATCAAAATGGTATGTTGAATGATATTCTTATCATAAATTTCAATTGTGCATAATCCCAAGCAAATGCATCAGACAATTCGGAAAATAAAGCAATGTATTTGTCTTTTACCTCAAGAGATAAATACTTGGACAATTTTACCATATTAGGCTTGTTCGTTGTTCCAATGTTTACATCCTCCACACCTTTCTTCGTAAGAACCAAGGTTGGTTTCCTAGCAACATCATCTTGATCAAAAAATTCTTCCAAAGATATGAGACCTCTTGGAATATTGTTATCCTTCAACTGTAATGTATCAACCTGAGTGGCTTCGATGACTTGAACATCCTTTTCATAAACTTCATTAATAAAAGAATTCTCAAATTCACCTTAATTTTTCGGAAAATTGTTTACCTGTTTGTCATCCCAAATCACCAATACCGCAAGTTGTCAAGGACAGTCGGCCGATGTTTAACACAAATTTCAAAATTTGTATTGGAAAATATGGGAATATTGAAATTACTTGTTGTTGTAGCAAGTGAATCTGCTATAAGATTCTGACTTCTCGGCACTACTGACAATGTATATTTGAGAAAAATCTTTAGGATATCCAATACAACATTTCTATACACTCTCATTCGTGGACACTTGGCCTGGTATTCCCCTTTTACCTGTTTTATCACAAGTTTGGCGTCGCCATAAATTGAAATTCTTCTTGCACCTAACGTTTTTAGGATTTTGAGGTCGGTGATCACTGCCTTGTATTTAGCCTCATTGTTAGAAAAATCAAAAGCCAACTTATATGAACATAATATTACCTTTTTTGGAACTTTACCTAGCTGATGAAGAGGACTGCATATCCAAATTTTGATTCCTGCCCTGTATTTCCCCCAAAAGCACCATCAAAATCCATGGTCCAAAGACCATTTTCGTCATCCAGATGTTGGTTTGTCTCATCTTTTTGGGCCACTTCTTCAATCTGTTCTGAAATTTTCTCTACCTTATTTGATGAATTCTATGAAGAACTAGGTCGATTTCCTTTTCCCTCATCTAAAACTGCTCTAACACTATTGGAAATTTCTAGAATATCTTCTAATTGTATGAGTTGACGATCTACATCCTTCAAACCACTATCGTTAAACAAAGTAAATGATGCAAGATCTTTATGTACAACATTAATTGAATGATTTTTGGGTTTATCTTTGTTGGTAATCATGTATTTCATCTTCGTTTTCTAGTACAAATTTCTCAATTGTTCGAAAACCGGGATGGTGGCATAAGAGAAATCTAGTTGCAAAGTGCCTCTCAACTTCGCTCCCCAAGATCTCAACAACAACATAACAAACCGTGGTAGTATATCAACTACCACCACATTCATCAAGACATTCTTTGCTATAATTTGTTCAATGGAAACTACCAAATCCTTTATGAGACCAAGACAACGAACTCTACCAAAATAAAAAAGGAATACAAATCATGGTAAGGATGAGTTATATCTAGGACCAATTTCTCCATAATGATTTTCGGCATCAAAGTATGGGAATTTACAGAGTCAATCATCGCATTATGAAGGATACATTGATGAATTCTCAGACTTGGATAGAATGGGGGAACTTCACTATCCTCTAACTGACCATCTATGGTTGGACCAAAAATGAGTTCAGGTTGGTCACTTCAACATTTACCATATCAGATAAAGGATCTACTTTCAAAATTTTGGCCACGTGAGATTTATATTGATTGTTTTTGACAAGTTTAGTTAAAGGGATAGATACTCTTAACTTATATATTTCAGTTTCTAAGCTAAAAGGAATGGATTTGTCTACCTCTTTAATGACGATGTCTCTTTTGTCGGGCTGATATTTTGGTGTAGTTTCCTTCTTCTGACTGTATTTTTCTTTGCTCGGTGTGCTTGTAGATGGATGATTAACCTTACTCTGATTTGCAGTTGTAGGCTCCTTTCCTTTGTTACGATTACCTTGAGGATTTTTCTTTGGCCGAGTATCTTTTTGTTGGGATTATTTCCTAAGTATCTTTTTCTTCAGCTGAGTATCTTTTTGTTGGGATTATTGAATGTGACATCTCTACTTCTCAATTATTATTTCCTTGGCTACGTTCCGAGTTCATTCAAATAACCCCATTGATAATCATCAGACTCAACCTCTAACTCATGATCATTGGCAAGTATGTAATATTCATCCTTAGGCACATCTGTCTTCTCAACATATTCTTCATTTTTTGTCAAAAATATGGGCTGGGCATCTGCTGTAAAAAAATGTTTTTCTTCCACAATTGGATATTCTTCTTCTTCCTCAAATCGTTGAGCATAATTTTGCTACATGGGTGTTTTAATTTTCTGTTGTTGTGTTGGTTGCTCGAGAGCCCTTTATTCTCTTTGTTTGATCCTAAACCGAGGCTTCTGATGTTGTCCTCTAAAGTTAGGATTTCTAACATGTGCCTTCGGATGTATTTCTGTAGTGGACATTCTATCAACCATTATTTCTACTGTCCTTATTGAAGTGTCCAAATTTACCTTAGAGGATGAGGATGCTTCTTCTTTGATGGTTACCTTTCTCTCACCCTTCATATTTTACTTTTTAATTGACAAGTTTTCTTCCACACTGACTGCATTCCTTTGCATGTCTTCTAGTGTTGCAGGATTTATCTCTCGTAGCTAGTATTCCATGTCTGGATCAAAGGCATATAGATAATGCAAGAGAGCCAAACCTGGTGGAGATTTGATCTCATTTGGAATTGAATTGTACACTCGGTTGAAACGAGTAGTGAAATCATGAAATGATTCATTTGGATTCCTTTTCAGGTTGTCATACTCGGAAATAATATGTAAGGGGTTCATCTTCACCTCCCATGGGACTATGAATGCATCAATCAACAGGTCTGGAGTGGCTATAGATTTTGCAGTCAAAGATCTAAACCAAGTTTTAACATCTCCGAAAAATATTTGAACTATGATTCTCATATTGGCATCACCAACATCTATTTCTTCCAGGTCAATGAAATCACTGACTTTGACTAAGTGTTTTTTTTCACTGATTTGAGAATTCTCATCAAAGAGAGGGAGTCTCTGGCTGTATCTTTGTGGTAAGGAATTGGGTTGAGAAAGTAGAATCAAGGGTGAAAATCTGGCCATGAATCCTGTTGAGTGAAGTGTAAGAGTAACAATGGAAGGAGTTGACTGAACATGTAATGAAGTAGAAGGTGTAGATGAGGAGTCAACACCTGAATAGGATTGTGTCGGAATGGACAATGAATCTTGTTGGTATTGGAAGATGGATTTTTTAGATGTGTATTGAAGTTGATTATCTAACTTTTCAAGCATATAAAATTGACTCCATACTTTTCTATCGAAGTCTAATTCATATTTAGATTCTTCAGAAAGTAAATTATCTTCAAGTTTCAAGGAATCAAAAACTACTTCAGACAATGATTTTACTTCAGATAGTCTTAATGGGTCAAAAAATATGTCAGGCAGTGAATTTTCAGACTTTGATCGGAATAGAGACAACTCAAACTTCAAATCAAAGGGTATCTCTTCGAGAGATAAAACTTTTGCAGGAAACGAGGAATATCTTACCAATGGAGAAGGATTTGACTAAAATTCTGAGTGTTAAGATTTTTTCTTCCGAACAAGAATCTTTGGATCTTCAACTGGACTAGCTGTATAAGGATCTAGATTCAATATAGTGTATCTCCTCGAAGCCAGAATGCTCATTGTTTCTGCAACTTTCAGATTAGCCTTCACGAAGACTAAGAATTATCACCCACATTCCTATAATTCTATAAAATTATGGTACAACCAGGGAGGATCTGTCACTTTCGATCCCTAGTATGGTTGGCAAGATGTTATCATTCCACTAGATCTCTGAAGGTCGAGGAGGAGACCAGCAAAGGTTACGACAGACCACTTTGACCTAGTAGCTAGCCCTACTAGGAAGGAGAGGGCTCTCTCCATGAGATCATAACCAAATTGACTGGAAAATGGAGCTTTTAGGCTAGGTATAGTAGGCTTTAGGGTTTGATTGATTGATTTTGGGTGTTGGATGGTAAATTAGGCCTAAGAAAAACTAGGTCAGGGCACCGAGAATCATAATTGTAGAGATGTGATGGGACAAGGTGGGCACACAATTTAGCACTTCCAAGTATCTTAGTGAGTGTGAGAGACTGTTAGGGTTTCAAAAAGAGCATGGAAATCATGAATTCTTTTATATAAGAAGAAAGTGAAACACAACTGTGATAATGTCTCCAAAATAGAGCATCAAAATAATGAATTATGCTTATATAACTTTGAAATCAATCAAATTAAGATATGGACATGAATGTGGAAGGCATAATACATTCAAACATATCAAAACATAAGAGACGATGCTGCTAAAATGCATACAACATGAAATCTCACCACAATAGTTGCAACTTTGTCTATTAGTTCCTGCCAAAAATGATTGAATACACTAGTGTTCAAAGATAAATTACACAACATCTAACCCTCGCAATGAAAAATAAAAGGAAATATATAGACCAAAAAAAAATTCTCCCAGCCTCAAGGGTCGAATCCATGACTTGTGGAGCTGAAACCAAGTCTTTCTCCAACTAAACAAAAAACTAGGGAGGTTATGAACTGTTTCTCCTTTTACATTCACTTTTAACTCTTAACCCTTTTAAAATTACCCTTTTACATTTCCCAAATTGAAATTGTCAAATGAAAATTACATAGGATAATTATAAAATAAAACAGTGAATTTCCAGAAGCGCAACAAATATCTTGCAAGGAATTTTTGGGTGCCTTCCCATCATCTAAATTTGTAAAGAAGAGTTGTTCTGAGTAGCTAGTCAAGTGTAGATGACTCCATGATGTTCAAGCAACAAATTTGGCTTCCTTAAGCCTGCTAAAATCTCTTTCTCCTAAGATCACTCCTAGACGCGCATCAAATTTCTGAAAATGAGGCAGAGAGGTGATTTTTGACCACTTTTTTGCAAATTCCTTGAAAACTGAGCCCTGAACCTGAAAACTGACAAAATTGGTTGTCTTAATATTTTAGCATATTTCCATAAACATATTTTTTTTCCTTTTTGGACACCTATAACAAAAGCGCAATAATTTCGTTGCCCTTTTGGGGAGAGATTAAAAACTGCTCTAGTTTGCGCCAAAATCTAGAATTTGTCTGAAAACCCCAAAATTTGCAAAATTTTCAAAATTGCAGTGTGAGGTTGCTATTTGAGGTTACGATAAGGTGTGTCATGCAACTAAAGAGGCATCAGCAAGCAAATGGAGTTTTCCCCTCTCCTTTTGACTGATTAGGGTTTCTTTGAGCTTATCTTGCAATTGCTTAACCTTGACATTGCAAATCTTGTTTCTGGTATGGTAGCAGTTAGCCATGTGCCTCAACATTTGATTGTCCTGGTTGGCCTTGTGAAGGAGATTCTCCAGGTGTATGTTTACCCTGTCAAGCCAAAATTCTCTATTTTCATTAACTTCCATCAAAATTATTTCCTCAAAGGTGATTTCTTCTACAAGAAGTGCCTTCTATTGTTTTTCTTGCTCCAATGCTCTTTTTAGGCCCTTTATTTTTGGTTTTTTCCTTGTGATATGGGCCTCATCCTCATCAGACTCTTCATGTCCAGTCACTGCTTTTCCTTTGACATCTTGCCTCTTAGCTTTCAACAATTCCATTTTCAAGAGTACTTGCTTTTCCTTCAATTGTTTGTTCTCTTTCTCAAGGAAGGAGATAACAAATTGTAACCTTGCCAAATTATCTTGCAGCTCTCTAATTTTGGCATAAATTCCTTTGATGACTAGGTTTAGGGTTTCCTGTTCATCTTGGGATTCGAAGTCCACCATCTCAATTTCATAGTGAAGGGCTTATTTATCTTGGACCAATGTCTCATGTTGCTTATGATATTCCTACTTTGCTGATGTAGAAGGCAAGGCCCCTTCCACAATTTGTGGAGCAAACATTTTCCTATTTCCTCTGTGATAACTGCTGACCTCTTTTTCCTTTTTGTTCTTTTTAAGTGAATTGTGCTCCTCATGACTTGATACTCTAGCTCTGCTTAACTTCTTGTCATACCTGTCACTTGGAAGTCGTTCCTCCTTATTGCTTGGTGATCTCACATCATGCTCTACTAAAGACAATTCTTGCTAGTGTAGTGGCTCCACCAAGTTCTCCTGAACTATTCTCTTCAAAAAATGACTCCCAAGTGTTCTGGTTCTCTTGCAATTGGTTAAGAATGATGATCTTAATTAGACTGTTTTGGAAAAGACTGTGAGTATGATCTTTTCCCTTTTCATGTATCTTTTCTGCCATCTTGGTCACACTTTTGAAAAGGTAATTACACAAGTTAAGAGATTTAACAACTGTAAAATGCATTAGTAGTTTTATGTGGTACTGATAAAGTCTTGAAAAACGTCCTTCACAAGTGAAAAACCTCACAATGGACTTCATCAATGGAGCATATTTATCCAATAGATATCTGAAAGGAAATAGATGCAATGGAGCATCTTTGTAGGTTGATTTCAAGTAGGGTTTGGAGTATTCATCATCAAGATTCATACCCTTGAACCAATATTCTCCATGATTTGGTATTCCAGTGGTTGTGGAGATGGCTTCTAGTGTGAAAGTGAACTCTATCCCTGCTACAAAAACCTTTCCCTTTTTCAAAGCAATGTAATATAACCTTGTGATTTGTTCGTTATATCCCACCTCTTGTACTTTTCGACAAAATTGTACACAATTAACATCTTGAAAAAATTTGAGTATAAAAGGAGATGAGGTGATTTTATGGTAGTTAGAGTTCTCAAACCTCAATATATTTCCTCCTTTATACTTCTTCCTCTCAGAAGACGAGGTGTCACTGTCCATGGCAATAAGAAAACCCTAACGAAGAGGAGAAAAAACATAGTATTTTTGCTAGGTCTATGAATGAGATTGTAATATGAGTTTTGGATTGCCTAAATTTTTGAACAAATTTATGGGGAGAGGGAATGATGTTATGAAGTAGGGGGAGGTGAATTTTTTGAATTTGTGTGAGGGGAAGTGGATGAAAAGGCCAAAACACACGCCTAGGGAAAAACCAAGGGTTTGAGTGGAGTTTTGGGAAAAATAGGAATTGGGTGAGGGGAATATGTGTAAATGATTCAAATGGAGTGAATGAAGGTGTACAAAGTGAGTTTTAGGGTTTTCAAACTGAAAAATGACCATGACACAATTTCTCCAAATTGAGTTTAAAAACCCTAGTTGAAAGAGTGATTTTTTTTTATGCTTTGAAAGCTGATGAAGAAAGGGATATTTCTCTTTGCTTACTTGATTGTAACTTGTAGATGATATTCAAAAACGTGAAAATGCCTTGCTTGCTTCAAATTTGCCTTTAGAAATGCATACCCT
Source organism: Pinus albicaulis (assembly GCA_034641835.2). Classification (NCBI taxonomy): domain Eukaryota; kingdom Viridiplantae; phylum Streptophyta; class Pinopsida; order Pinales; family Pinaceae; genus Pinus; species Pinus albicaulis. The sequence goes on along the minus strand of CM076578.1, from coordinate 1,757,902,682 downwards.
GCTTCTTTGCTCAGATGCGTAGTGAACTTAGCAGATGTGCATCAAGAAGTGCAACGAGGTGTTCAAATGCACAACAAAAAGCACAACGAAGAATCTGGAAGCTCAATGAAAAGAGAAGCAAGGTGTCTGGATGCACAGCAAGGAGAAATTTTTGCCAATGAGAGCCAAAAACTTGACCTTTCTGCCAATGAGAGTTGAAGTTTTGTTGGGAGAAAGTGAAATAATGAATATAAAACTCCTTTATTTGGTTTTTATATCATTTTCTTCAATTTTAGTGGGGTGGCCCACCAAATTCCATTTTGACTTTAAACTTGATCTTTTGAATTTTGAACTTTAAACTTTTGATGCCTTTTTAACACTAATTTTCTTCTTGGAACATTGAACATTTGCTGGTGGAACTTGAGCATTTGCAGCTACTTGGAACTCTAAATTACTTATTACAAATTAAGAATATGAAATTACATTGAACATAAACTTACATTTTTCTTTGAAATCAAATTTATTGATGAAATTTACTTTATTGTCACTCCTTCACTTGCTGGACTTTATGCATGAAATGATGATTTGATGACCTCAGAACCATAAGACCTAATGGAGACTCTGGACTAAATGAAACCATGATGAAAATGAATGTAATGATGATGACAACTTATGAATGATAATACTTTCAATTGAGAGGTGAAATGAGCCAGCAACTAGTAAAATTTTGGAAGGAGTAAAATCAGACCTATATCTACATCCAGTGACCAAATTTTTGCATGATGACCTAATGGAATGAAAAAAAAATGACAATGGGACCCTAATAAGACATGATAAGAGTCCATTTGATCACTAGTGGCAGGATGCAAAAATTGACAATAATAGTGACAATCAGAAAAAAGTGAGGCCTCCCAATATGAGTGGTACTCCCTAAAGTCCAATGCTTTTACTACAAGGGTCTAAAGATCAAATGCATTTCAAATATCACATGCATCCTCGAGGAACACCACACCTACATGTCCGCTCCCTCAACCCAAGCATCCTCATGTCAAGTGTAAGCCTCTATGAAAAAATCCAAGCAATTGCATGTTATTATGGGTCAAATCCATCGTTTGGTGTGCCTAATAGTCGTCCTTCAATGCAAGGTGTCCTACAATAAATAAGCCTCCCTCCTTGTGCTGGCTAAAAGAAGAAGTCACCTAGATCCATAGGTCTCCAATGCTCCAAGGAAAAATGTCAAACATGCATCCATACAAGGTCTAGTAACTCAAGATCAAGTGACCTCTAAGGAACAAGCTCATCATGGAATACCAAGGGTTAACCATACATCATTTTCCCCGGATCACATAACACATCCTTGAACATGGTGTAAACAATTTTAAACTCAACCCTAAAAGATAACTTCTAGTGACCAAAATCTATTCTTTTTTTATCCCTCTACTTTCCAAATTGTATATTAATTGGACTCCTAGATATATGCTTCTACCACATGGTTAAAATTTTGCCATATGCATTTCCATTGTCATTTTTCCTTACAAAAATTTATAGGATATAATCTGTCCTCAACAAAAAATTGATATTGTCCCAAATCATGGTTTAAGTTGAGAAAATTGTATGTTTATGCTCACACAAACTTTACTACCACAACAAATTTTCTCCTTGCATATGTAGCTTTTAAAGTTTATTTTTGTCTTCATTTCTGTATTGTTTCACTTCATAATATAATTTTAATTGTCTTAAACAAACACCGAGTATAGGAAATCCATTTGACCATTGTAGAATGCAATTTCCTTCCTTGATGCAAACTTTAAGAAGAACCCATATACATTGATGAGATTCCTTCTCGACCACTTATTCTTAGGTCTAAATTGTCTCTAGAAGGCCCATAGTGAACAACAAAATTTAGGGCTATGATAGAGAATGTTAACATTTTCAATGAATGGGAAATATCAATCAATTGTTTATTCATACTTTTCATTTTCTAGTAAGATTATCAATTCCTATCTTGAATTTTTTTTCTCTATGTCTTTTTTCAACAAAGACCAAATATTTACCATATTATGTGTGCAAAATATGACACATATGTTAAAAACAATACTCTAATACCAACTATATTTAAAAAGTAGTGTGTTGGAAAAATTAACACAACCATAACATCAAGTTACAAAAATTCATTTTAACATACACAATCCCTAAATATTTATGGTACAACCGATTATTAAGGTATCTTACACATGAATTAATTCATACATCAAACAAATATTGAAATGTTAATGATTGAGCCACAAAACCGACTCTAAATTTTTATTATATATATATATATATATATATATATATATATATATATATATATATATACCATTAAAATTTACAATTACAAAGGATACTTTAAGCATCATATCTTGTGTATTCATATTCTTTTAAGTATATAATTATACAATTTCTGGACAAGTAAGATAGGGGGAGAGAAAAATAATTTATTGTGATGGTTGGACGTTCATGTGAGAAAATATGTTACGTTGTTAAGCTAGTGTGTCTATGGTATGTGTAATTGTTCCTACGACAATAATGTGTGTCAAGGTAGCATGATTCAAATTTATAATTGCATGACCATGTCACATCATGTCGACGGAATTGTACAAGTGGAAATATTGGCAACTTCGTGACACAATTCCAATTAAGTTCTTTGATTTGGGAAAATTGTTCACTACAATGTATATTTTACATTGATTATTTTTTATGATTCCACATCAATGATAAAACCACTGATTTTACATACATGTACTTATAAAAATTTAATGGGATGAATTCTCATTACCAAAACTCCTCTAATTGTGGACTTGACCAATTTGTACCTCCTTTTCGAACACACACACACACCTTTTGATGGAAAATCCTCATGGATAAATCCAAGAGATCCTTCCCCATATTTATGAATGATATCCTTAGGAAGTCCATTGGTGTACTAGGTCGCCTCACCTAGAGGGATTTAAATCAAGAACTTGCTAACATGGAACTAGCCAAATGCCCAACAATTTTGACAATAATTGGTTGAGATGACCCTTAGTATTATTTATACCAAATCTATGTGCAATACTTGGTATATTTAGAATTATTTTTAAGGTTTGAAATTTTTCTTAATTTTTAATCAACAAATTCTACTAATTTTGGATTTATTTTTCTTTATATAGTTGTTATTAATCCATCTTCGTCAAAAGCTCATTATTTTTTATTACTTTCAATGAGAATATAAACTTTGAAGATTCAAAGTGTTTAGTCCCATGCAAAAAAATTATGACATTAACAACAACTACAATATCTCAAGATATTTTTTTAACTTATATAAAGCATGCATGGTTTTAAGATTAAGAAATTTTCCATTAAGCTCCTTATCCAAAATAGGATCACCACTACTTCTATGTTTAACACTTTTCTCACAGTTTAACTTTACAAGTGAATGTAACTATGAGAAGCCTTAGAGCATAAGCAACTATGGCAACAATCTCAATTATCACTCATTCTAGTGACATCAATATTTTATGATCTTTCATCATTGTAAATTTTCTAGATTTCCCATTTGATTAAACATGTCAAGTTATTTCCACTCTAATTGATAGCAATCATCAATGATGGAACCTCGAGATCACTCCTTTGCCATTGTCTTCACACGAAATTTGCATGTTCTTTCACATATGGTGAACATCTCTATAGTCCGTTTGTTCCCTAAAATTTAGGGATTGATCATTCTCTACCCTACAAAATGCAAGGCTCTTTATGTAATTATTCAACTTCCAAAACATCACGTTCCCAAGTGATATGTTCTGCAATATTCTTCAAATTATTTTTCTTCAACTTAAACAATAAGGACATCGAATAGTTTTTATATAAAACCTCTTCACGATGACAAAACATCTCACCCCATTTCCACATTATTTTCAAAAGATATTTTAATTCCATTTAAAAAAAATACATAATTCCATGCCATGATCTCAACTATACATAACGAAAATCCTTTTCTTGGGAGGCTATACGGACAATTTCCTCAATGCAAGGAATAAATGTAAGGCATCCATAAGTTTATATTAATGTATAGATTATGTTTATATTATCATGAAAGGGGAGTTATTTTTTTATTAATATTAACTTTATTATTAATTCCTAACAAAGGAAACAAAGGTTTTATTAGTTTCGAGCGTCTGTATTTTTATTATATATATATATATATATATATATATATATATATATATATATATATATATATATATATATATATAATTAATTAATTAATTTTTTTTTGTTTATTGTTAAAGAATATTAATTCAACTAGTTTGGTCAACCATTCATCTCCCCAATTACATGAATTGAGACTCAAGTTTATGAAAACATGATTCATTTGTAATATTTATGAAATAATTATATATGATACAATAATGCAGTCTAGTTTTTACAAATTTATTTATTACTAATTTTTATTATATATTATATTAAATTTTAATTGCTAAGTATCTCTCACCATCACCTCCTATGGTTAGTCCATATTTAAAAAAAAAAAAATTTATTCAAACATAAAATATGTTTTTATTATGCAAATAAAGAAAGTACATCATCATATATTTGGCTTACATTCGGTTTATGACATTTCAAAGTTAATTTAGTTTCAGTTTCTACTTAGATATACATTTTATTGTGTGCAATTACATTCTAAAACAAAAATAATCTTAAGATTTTTGTTGGCATTGTATCAAAAGGAATTCCTCTGTGATCCTATTATCTCTTAAGCAAAAACTTGCCCCTTCATGTCATGATGTGCCCAGACCCCTGCAGATCTCCTTTGCCAAATGTATGGTAATGAATCCTCCCTTGCGCTGTGCTGCAACTTGTCTTAGAAAGTTTGTCCACCTCACAATTTTGAATCCTATAGATAAGAGTTATGGAAAATTTTTCAGAAAAATATAATCAGGTCCATGATCCTTTTCTTCCATTTGGAAAGTGTAGGAGTCTCCAGATTTCATCTTTCATTTACCCACTCTATAACATGTTTAGAGTCTCCATAAACAACGATATCCCTAAGTCCAAGCTAATTTACATAGTATAAAACACCTCAAAGTGCAAGTAGTTATGCCCTAGTGTTAGTTTATTTTCCACTAAACCAACGAAATCCGAGGAATTGCTTTGACCCTAAGTGAATGGATATACCACTGCCACAGAAACCGAAAGATGATGCGCCATTGAAAAATAACACTGGGAAGGTATTCCAAAGATTCCTTGGGGGATGAATGCTTTTAGTGCCCTGGTTTTAGGTGATGTGAATTCTTGGTAATATGACGAGATCTTAGTGTTGGTCCCACATATGTTCAGTGTAACTTGTTCAAATAGGAGAGTATTCCTAGCCCTCCAAATGCCCCAAAGGACAAAGAAGGGAAATTTCCTATGGTGCTTGTGCTCCACAGTCCACCGTCCAAGTAAAGAAACGATATCTGACCTATCCCATTCAACTTGGATGTTCAACAATATAAGCACCTTAAACAAAACCTAGGATGTGAAGGGGTAGCAAAGAAATAAATGATTAATGTCTTCTCATTGTGACAAGTAGAGAATATCCCAATATCCCTTGTGTCTTTCCAACATGTGGAATGTGAGGAAGAAATAAGAGAGATGAAAATGTATTTAAGGACAAAAATGCCCAAATTATGCAAGAATGTGATGAGAGGATGAGATAGAATGTGTGTACCCTCCATGCCAAAGAGGGTGTCTAGACTGATTTCTGAGATGGAACTAGATCCAATGTCTCATTTCAAGTTTCCAAGAAGCCAATGCTTGGTCAGGAGAAAACTACACCATTTTGTGAAATTCGAAGAGGATTAGCCACTCCCATGCGAATCCAGCGTAAAAGGTCCATGTTTTGGAGGTATTTGACTGTTATGATCCGATTCCATAAGCCATCTCTCCAAACATCCCTCCATTTTTTTAAGCATAAATGTCAAGTTAAATCTTGTTGTATCTTTAAAACCCCATCCATAAAATCAACTTGTCTAGTGAGCATCTCCAACTTGACAAGGTGGATTTTCCTTTCTAGACAAGTGCATGCCCACAAAAACTGGGAGATAATGGAGTTGATTTTGTTGACAAAACCTTTTGGTAATTTGTAAATGTGAAACAAGTAAATGGAGATGCTTTGAAGAACTGATTAGATCAGAATGAGCCTACCTCCTAGAGATAACCATTTATGTGACCATTGATGAAGCCTCTTTTCAATATTTTGAGTAAGCCATGCACAATCCTTGTTTTTATATCCATTTGGCTTCAATATGAAGCCAAGTTTTTTTAAATCCCTCGTCCATAGATATAGATTGAACATCAAATATGTTGGCAATATTTGTCATTATGTCCGCTTCAAGATAATTTGAGATAAAAAATGATTTAATCTTGTTCATAATTAGGCTTGAGGCTTGTCCAAAATCAATGAGGATCTCAAAAATCACTTTCCATTCTGATGGATCATAATTCCCAATCTCCAACATGTCATCAACGAACATCAGGTGTGTGAGAGTGATTTTGTTGGAAACTCGACATCTTGTAATGTGTCCCCAATCTCATGCATTAAAAAAAATTCTACTTAATCCATCGACCACTATAATAAACAAGAGTGGAGATATGGCACAACCCTGACGAAGTCCCTTAGAAGTCGTGAAGAAGTTTTTATCCAGGAAATCGCTTCTATGGATAGAAGTGATCCCTCTAGCCCAATGAGTGGGTCTAGTAACAAATGAGACAAAAGCAAGCAACCTATCCTAGCTTAAATCAGAATGACATGAGAAAGGAAGTTTTCCTACCTCACTCCTACACGTTCGCTTCTCGATGTTAATCCAGATCTCCTCACTTCCAAGCTTGCTCCTCGCTATTCCTTGCACACGAATACCTGAAAGAGAGATCAAACAATGACAAACAAAGAAAGCATATTATATTGCATTCTAATGTAAACCATATGATGGATCAAGGAGCATCATATTAAGCAAGAAATCATTGACAAACTTATGGAAAGTAAAACATGCTTTGTATTATTCATAAATTGAAGAGGGAAGCATACAATTGGTGCCTTGATGTTGGAGGTTTCCTTTAGGACAAGATTCCAAGTCCAAGCCAAATATTTTAAGCACTCCTCCTTAGAATTTTGACAAAATTTAGGTACTAGAAAGGCAATGACCAATGACCAACCATTTGGGGAAGGAATGGCATTCATTTATAGGGAGGATAAAGAGGTTAAGGATCCACAAAATAAGGAGGAAGGTCCATATCTTAATGGGAAAGTCCTTAAAGGTAGGATCAAGGACTCAAAATGGGATAAATCAACTTAATATCCTACCAACTGATACTAGACTTCCGCTCTCGAGACTTCTAGAGGAAGAAGCTTCTACTCCATTTTTGGAGAACCCGCCTGAAGAGGACTAACGTCACTTTTAACATTAATTCCCGTGATGCCAACGTTGTTTACCAGTTACATAGAGGGTGACAATAATGAGGGCATACAGGCCAATGATGTGAACCTCTCGTCGAATGCGAAGAAATCTCCATTGAGGCATGTAAGCTCCAAGGTACTGGAAGGGAGTTTCTAGCTTAACTTCCTGGATAATGAGATGATGTCGACATGAAGCGATCCATCAGAGGCGGGCCCACATCATCGAAACAAAAATAATATTACTCAAGATATATAGGAATGATTCAATATTGTTTCAGAGAGGGTCAAATATGTATAAAAGGTTTGAATTTTGCATATTGGAATTCTCTTGAACATATCAGCGACACGAATCCAGATGTTGGAAGCATTTGACTCAAAATGGAATCGATGTAGTGACAAAAGGATATGATCAAATGAGAGGAAAATGGATTTCCCAAACCTAGGAAGGCATATGTTGAAGTTAGGATAACCCAAACCTGACATGAGATATAAATAAGTGTCATGTTCAAGAGCGACATGTTGCCTTCAATACAAAATACAATACATACTTTACTTCCATTTTCCCCCACTGTTTCTAGCGAGTACCTCTTTATTTTTTATATCAATATTGAATAGGATACCATGTGCTTAACATATAAGTACACCCTTCAGATGAATCCATCATAATAGATTTAACAAGTCCTATGAAAGAGTAACTCGGTCTTGTCATGGTGACAAGTTCGCATCGTTTAAGTTTTATGTGTGCGGCGGAGGGGTAACTCAGCATCTTTTTCATGTTTATGGAGTTTGAAAAAGAGGCGGAACGAAAACTCCAAAGGTCCCTTTTTGTATTTAGTCCCTCTAATCCGAAAAAGGTAGAAAATGATATTTGAGAGAACCTCTTAGTCATGTTCTACTAAGGTATTCCTTTTTTTTAATTACTCTATCTCAATCTAGAAAAGGGTTAAACTTTTACTGAGTAGACATCATTTCATTTACTTTAACAAGATCGAAAAGACAAGTTCTCAAAAATCTTTCATATTTTTGGAGTCTGAAAAGAGTTGAAAGAGGACTCCTCCTATAGGAACGGGTGGTATAAGGGGTAGCAAATGGTTCTAGTATTGATGGAACGACTCAAAGCAAGAAAACATCAAGAGGCTAGCTAACAAGAACACTCATTGCAGTGGTTCCCCAGGAAAGGGTAAAACAACCAAGTGAGAGCATATGATCGACCAAGAAGATGGTGATGATGGAATGAAAACACTAAGGCTCATCTAGAAAAAGATGCAGATAAATGGGCAATCATGAGAGTTGTGTAGGAATGGTTTCATTTTTTACACAATATTGAAATATGGGAAACTATGTTTGAGAACCCTTGAAGATGGTTTCTGAGAAAAAAATATGCTTGAGAGTGGTTTCATTTTTACACAAGCTTGAAACATAAACAAAATATGCTTGGAATTACATTTGCATGCCCCCATCATAATGACTCAATTCGAGGTACATGCCGTCCAAGAAAAAATTTCTATTTTAAATCAAAATGATACAAGAGAGGAAGATGGCCTACCTCGCTCCTATGCAGTTGCTTATTGATATTAATCATGATATCCTTCCTTCCAAGCTCGCTCCTCGCTATTACTTCACATTTGAATACCTGTAAGAGATATCAAATGATGACAAACAAAGAAATCATAATATATTGCATTATAATGTAAACCATATGACAAATCAAGGAGCATCATACTAAGCAAGTGATCATAAACAAGATTCTGGAAAGTAAAACATGCTTTTCATTATTATTGAATGAAAAAGGGAAGAATAAAACCAATGCCTTGATGTTGGAGGTTTCCTTTAGGACATGATTCCAATTCCAAGCCAAATAATTTAAGCACTCCTTCTCCTTATAATTTTGACAGTGTTTCGTGCATTGGATCACTAGAAAGGAAACCAGCAATGATCAACCATTTGGGAAAGGCATGTAATTCATTTATAGGGAGGCTAGAGAGGTTAAGGATCCACAAAAGAACAAGGAAGGTCCATAGTTTAAGGGAAAAGTAATTAAAGGTAGGATCAAGGACTCAAAACGGGAGAAATCGACTCAATCTCCAACCAATGGATACCAGAATTCCGTTCTAGAGACTTCTAGAGGAAGAAGCTTCTGCTCCATTTTTGGAGAACCTGCCTGAAGAGGACCAGTGCAAATTTTACCTTTAATTTCCGCACTGCCAACACCGTTTAACAGTTGACAAGTGCGAGATAATATAGGGAGAATTGTATTGGGGATGCAAATTAGGTTTTTTACAATCTTTCTCCAGAATTTTTGTAATTCACTGACTCTCCATTTCTGCAGGGATGTTTTGAGCATGTTATTCATGGTGAAAATATTTTCATATGTTTTCTCGCATCGCGAAATTTTTGGCATGAGTGGCACAAAGGATGACACTTTGGGTATGGAATGGGGAATGCAACAAAATATTGTGTAACCGATGCCCCCTGAAGCATGAAATTAGAAAGAGAAGTGATGGTTGAATGCTTTATCAGTTAAGGCAAGGACTTGGAACCTGAAAATAAAACATAGTTCAATATATATGACATCTCTGATTAACATATGCCTATATTACATCTTTGAATGGGAATCGAACAATACATGAAACCACGACATGGACACAACCATCCGACTAAAAGGATCATAATTGTGGATCCATAGCATGGGCACAACCGTCTGTATAGAAAGGATCATGTATACAATCATGAATACTCCACACATCCTAGATTGATAAGATGGAATATAGGGTCTTCATGTCCATCCCAAACTGTCCAAAATATGAATCTAACCATGTGAATAAATTTCTTGATGTTGAACATGGTAGAAACCACCTGATTACTAGTCAATGAGGTAAACCATTAACATGCACGAGAGAAACCACTAGTAATTATGATGGCCCTCAAGGTACGACAACAAAATCCACAAGTGTGAATAAAAGAGTCGAAGTCGAACACTTGGAGAATCATTCATTTGAAGGCCAATAATGTGAACCTGTCATAAAAGGTGAAGAAAGTTTCATTGAGGCATGCAAGCTCCAAGGTACTGAAAGTGAGTTTCTAGATCAACTTCTTGGATAATGAGCTGATGTCGACAGGAAGAGACCCATCTAAGGAAGGCCATAGTGTTTCCCACATCATCGACACGAAACACATGATTACTCAAGATAGATAGGAATGATTCAAAATTGTTGCAGAGAGGGTCAGATAAGTATAAGAGGTTTTAATTTTGTAGATAGGACTTCTCTGGAACATATCGGCAACACGACTCCTGATGTTGGTAGCATTTGTCTCAAAATTGGATCAATGGTCATGGTGACAACAGAATATGATCTAATGAGAGGCAAATGGATTTCCCAAATCTAAGAATGAAAATGACAAAGAGAGGATAATCCAAACTCGACACGAGATGCAGATAAGTGTTATGTTCAAGAGCAACATGATGCCTTCAATACAGAATACAAGACATACTTTAATTTCCATTTCCCCCCACTATTTCTAGTGAGTACCTCTTTATTTTTTATATCAAGCCTGAAGAGGATACCATGTGCTTATCGTATAAATTCACCCTTTGGATGAATCCATCCTAGTAAGTTTAACAAGTCCTAGGAAGGAGTAACTCGGTCTTGTCATGGTGACAATTACCACATCATTTAAGTTTTACAAGTGTGACAGAGAGGTAACTCGATGTCTTTTTCATGTTTATTGAGTTTTAAAAAGAGGTAGAAAAGAAAAATCGGAAGGTCCCTTTTCGTAGATAGTCCCTCGAATCCGAAAAGGTAGAAAATGATCTTCGAGAGAAACTCATAATCATGTTCGACTAAGGTATTAATTTTTTGTAATTAGTCTATCTCAGTCTGGAAAAGGGTTAAACTTATACTGAGAAGACGTCATTTAGTTTACTTTAACGAGATAGAAAAGACAAGTGTTAGACAATATTTTCATATTTTGGGAGTCTGAACAGAGCTAAAATAGGAATCCTCCTAGAGGAACAAGTGGTATAAGGGGTAGCGACTGGTTCCAGTGATGATGGAACTGCTCAAAACAAGCAAAGTTCAAGAAGCTATCTAAAAAAACCACTCAGCGCAGCGGTTCCCCAGGAAAGGGTAAAAAAACCAAGTGAGAGCATATGATCGACCAAGCAGATGGTGATGATGGAATGAAAGCACCAAGGCTCATATGGAAAAAGAGGAAGAATAAATGGAAATCATGTGAGGTGTGTAGGAATGGTTTCATTTTTTACAAAATCTTGAAACATGGGAAACAATGCTTGAGATCCCTTCAATATGGTTTTAGAGAAAAAACTATGCTTGAGAGTGGTTTCATTTTTACACAAGCTTGAAACAGAGACAAACTGTGCTCGGAATATGTTTGCATGCCCCCAGCATAATGATTCAATTCGAGGTACATTCCCCCAAGAAAAGTTTCCTAGTTTAAATCAAAATGATACGAGAGAGGAAGATGGCCTACCTCACACTTGTGTGGTTTGTTATCGATATTGATCCTGATCTCCTTAATTCCAATCTCGCTCCTCGCTATTCATTTACGTGTGAATACCTCCAAGAGAGATCAAACAACTACAAACAAAGAAAGGATAATATATTACATTATAGTGTAAACCATATGGCAGATCAATGAGCATCATACTAAGAAAGTGATCATAAACAAGCTTATGAAAAGTAAAAATTTATTTTTATTATTAGTGAATAAAAGAGGGAAGCATACAATCGGTTCCTTGATGTTGGAGGTTTCCTTCAGGATAGGATTCCAAGTCCAAGCCGAATACTTTAAGCACTCCTTCTCCTTAGAATTTTGACAGTGTTTAGGTGCATTCGAGCACTAGAAAGGCAACTAATAAAGACCAACCATTTGGGGAAGTCATGGAATACATTTATAGGGAGGCTAGAGAGGTTGATGATCCATAAAAGAATGAGGAAGGTCCATATCTTAAGGGGAAATTCCTTAAAGGTAGGATCAAGGACTCAAAATGGGAGAACTCGACTCAATATCCAGCCAACTGATACCAGAATTCCGTTCACGATACTTCTAGAGGAAGAGGATTCTGCTCCATTTTTGGAGAACCTGCTCGAAGAGGACCAATGCACCTTCAAAATATAATTCTTGCACTGCCAACATTGTTTACCACTTACACACATGGTGACAAGTGCAAGGAAATATAGGGGAGAATCATGTTGGGGCTACAAATTAGGGTTTTTACAATATTTCTCCATAATTTTTGTAATGCATTGACTCTCTGTTTCTCCAGGTATGTTTTAAGCATGTTATTCATGTTGAATATGTTTTCACAGCTTTTGTCAATTTGCGACATTTGTGGCGTGAGTGACACAAAGGATGAAACTTCGGGTATGGAATGGGGAGTGAGAAAAAATAGTGTGTAACAGGTTCCCCCTAAATTATGAAAGCATAAAGACAAGTGATTGGTGAAGTGCTTTATTATTCAAGGCAAGGACTTAGAAAAAAATGTCATCAGGAGACCTGGAAATCAAACATAGTACAATATATATGACATCTCTGATGAACATATGCCTACAATACATCTCTAAATAAGCATCGAATAATACATGAACCCACGACATTGACACAACCATCATAATAAAAGGATCATAAGTGTGGATGCATGACATGGGCGCAACCATCAATATAGAAAGGTTCATGTATATAGTCATGAATACTCCATGCAACCTGGATTGATCAGATGGAATCCAAGGTCTTCATCTCCATCCTGACCCATCCAAAATACGAATCTAACCATGTGAATAGATGTGCTGATGTCGAACATGGTAGACACCAACTGATTACCAGTCGATGAGATAAACCGTTAACAGGCATGAGAGAAACCACAAATAATGACGATGGCCCACAAGCTACGACAACACAATCCATAAGTGTGAATAAAATATCTGAAGTGGAACACTTACAGAATCATTCATTCCAAGGAAAATAATGTGAATCTATCGTCAAACGATAAGAAATTTCCTTTGAGGCATGCAATATCCAAGGTACTGAAAGGGAGTTTCTAGAGCAACTTCCCAGATAATGAGCTAATGTTTATAGGAAGAAATTAGTCAAAGGAGGACCATAATTTTTCACACGTCATTGACATGAAACATGATTACTCAAGATAGATGGGAATGATTCAATATTATTGCAGAGAGGGTAAAATAAGTATAAGAGGTTTGAATTTTGCAGATAGGACTTCCCTTGAACATATCGGCGACGACACGACTCTAGAAGTTGGTAGTGTTTGACTCAAAATGGGATCAATGGTAATGGTGAGAACATGATATGATTGAATGAGAGGAAAATTTATTTTCCAAACCCAGGGAGTCAAATGACGAAGAGAGAATAACCCAAACCCGACACGAGATGCAGATAAGTTTCATGTTCAAGAGCGACATGCTTCCTTCAATATATAATACAAGACATACTTTACTTCCATTTTTACCCACTATTTCCAGTGATTACCTCTTTATTTTTTATAGCAAGGTTGAAGAGGATACCATGTGCTTAACGTATAAGTTCACCCTTCAGGTGAATCCATCCTAGTAATTTTAACAAGCCCTAGGAAGGAGTAACTTGGTCTTGTAATGGTGACAAGTCAAGCGATGTTTAAGTTTTACGAGTCAGACGAAGGGGTAACTCGGTGTATTTTTCATGTTTATGGAGTTTGAAAAAGAGGTGGAAAATAAAAATCCAAAGGTCCCTTTTTGTATATATTCCCTCAAATACAAAAAGGTAGAAAACAATATTCGAGAGAACCTCTTAATCATGTTCGACTAAGGTATTCATTTTTCGTAATTAGTCTATCTTATTCCAGAAAAGGGTTAAACTTATACTGAGTAGACGTCATTTAATTTACTTTAACGAGAGCAAAAAGACAATTTTTTGGCAATATTTTCATATTTTTGGAGTCTGAAAAGAGCTAAAATATGACTCCTCCTAGAGGAATGAGCGGTGTAAGGGGTGGCAACTGGTTCTGATGATGATTAAACTGCTCCAAACAAGAAAAGGTCAAGAGGGTAGCTAAAAATACCACTCGTTGCAATGGTTCCCCAGGAAAGGGTAAAAAAACCAAGTGATAGCGTATGATTGGTCAAGCAGTTGGTGATGATGGAATGACAACACCAAGGCTCATCTAGCAAAAGCGGAAGATAAAAGGGAATTCACGAGGTTTGTAGGAGTGGTTTCATTTTTAGACAATATTAAAATATGGGAAACTATTCTTGATAACCCTTGAAGATGGTTTCAGAGAAAATATTATGCTTAAGAGTGGTTTCATTTTTACACAAACTTGAAACGGAGACAAACTATGCTTGGAATACGTTTTCATGCCCCCAACATAATGACTCAATTCGAGGTACATGACCCCCAAGCCTCATTTAATTGTCCTAAGTAGACTATGGTTTACAAACAGATGGATGGAATGAAGGTTCATTCAAAAGATCAAGAAAAACAATCGAGTGGGAATTTACGAGATCTAATCAAAGACTTGAATTGAAATGAGCTTAACATGGTAAAAGAACTATCCTTATAGGAATTTGTTTCATATTTTAACATTTTTGACACAGTGAATGAACTATCCTCATTACACCTTGTTTCATTTTTCAACGAGCCTGACACAAGAAAATCAACTTTTCTCCAGAGACCTTGATTCATTTTTTAAAAAGCTTGACACAAGAAAAGGAACTACGCTTCAGAAAGTTTGATTCATTTTTTACCAAGCTTGACACAAGAAAAAAAAAATTCTCCACATACCTTATTTCATTTTTGAACAACTTTGACACAAGAAAAGGAAATTTTCTTTGCATGTGATGCAGGGGCATTAGAGTCTAGTCAACAATGTGAAAGATTGTTCACATGTTGTGATTAGATAGGTCTAAAATTCATTCACTAATGGGTGAAAATTTTGTTAAAATCTATTTTGTAATAGATAGGCTTGAATTAGTATTTAAGGGAAGTTGAATAGTTTGAGGCGTTTAGTTTATTTAGACGTAATTGATGAAACATAGGAAGATGATTCGATCCTCAGAAAGAGGTCGGTTTCATTGTCAGAATGCTATAAAATGTAACCTTTGTAACAGAGGAGGAGGGCGGAAAAGGAAGGGAGTTGACCGTAGAAGATTTTATTGTGAGAATTTGAGCTTTGCTTGAATAAAATTACAGAGTTTATTTATTTGTATTGTTTGGAAATCCCTGAAGGTTTCATTCCTTCGAAATTCTGGAATTCTGTGTATTAATTAGAGTAATTAGTTTTGGGTAAAGAATGGGTTCTATCCCTTCGAAATTCCTGAGTTATATATATATATATTACTGTCTTAATTTGAACGCGATTTAATGCCCATTACCTATACATAATTCGAATGTAATTAAGGTTCTTTTTTCTTTGATTGAGATCGAACTGATAAATGATCCATGTCATTAGTTGCGCGAAGTTAACCAAAGATATGAATCGAGCCTCTTATGAAATGGAGCTTAGTAAAGGGTTGGGGCTGGGTGTATTGTTCCGGGGGGTCTTTGAAGGTGGGCTCAAGCGCATTTCAATACCCCCCCGGAAAGTTAGTCCATTGCTTAATGTTTGAATCTCGTTATATGTGGGCCTTAAAGGGTGTTGTCTTATTGTATTTCGAGGGGTTAAAATACCATTGGTAAGGTGATTTTATAACATATTCTAGGAGAGTTGAATATTATAAAGGTGCATTATAATGCTATTAAAAAGGGACCATTGTTCAGCATATGCGTTTCATTAATCAAATTTCATAAATTTGATGAATGAAATTAGTAAAAAGGAATTGCAATCGACTCCTCCAAAGTTAGAAACAGCTAAAAGAAAGATTGAAGGTTCTCCTTAACACCTACACCCATACTGCCATCATTTGTGGTATCAGAGCGCAGACTTCAGAGAATTTATCAGAGATTGAACAGACTTCTAAGAGGAGAAGAATAAATCCAGCATGGTTGTCCGAATTGATAGAGGTGTTGTTGGTAGAATAAGAGGTAGGCCAGTTGCAAATGAAAAAGCACTAGAGACTATGCAGTAGATCCAAGCCAGATTGGAAGCAATTGAAGTAAGACAACCAAGGGATCTTGAAGATGTCGTTGAACTAGAAGCTAAAGAAGAAGAAGGAGGAATTGTTGAGCTTACTCCTAAAATGAGATTCTTAAATTTAGTTTTAAGATCTACATCCAAGCCTAGAATTGAAGTATCAACTTTTGTAGGGGGATTGAATCCAGAAGAATTGATAGACTGGATCAATGAGAAGAATAAATGCTTTGATTATGAAGATATGGGTGAAGACAAGAGAGTTAAATTTGTAGTGACTAGGTTGAAAGGACATGCAGCACTTTGGTGGGATGGAGTGTAAGCAGAGAGAAGGAGAGCTTGTGGCAAAGTTGAGAGGTAAGTTTTTTCCGAGTGATTATCAGCTTACATTATTTAGAAAAATATAGAATCTTAGACAGAGATTAATGACAGTGAAAGAGTACACAGAAGAATTTTACAAAGTGAGTATAAGGGCTGGATAGATCCAGGACACAACAGAGAAGATTTCCAGGTATGTGAATGGTCTCAGATTGGAGATCCAGGATGAGATAAGTATATTGTCTCCTAAGACAGTAGAAGAGGCTTATCAAATGGCCTTGAAAGCTAAAGAAAGACTGCTGAGAAAGCAGTCTGCCAAAGGAAGACGTAATTTCCGAGGAAAGGGAAGTCAAGGTGGTAGAGGAAGATCTACAGCACCTAGAGACGGAGCTAGCAGTAGCTCACCTCAGCAGGCACACACAGAAGGTGATGCAAGTGGCAAGGGGAATTCCTATAGAGGAAGAGGAGGCAGAAGAAGAGGAAGAGAAGTGAGATATTACAGATGTAACAAATTGGGACATAGAACCTACGAGTGCCTAGAGAAATAGAATGTGGGTACAAGTCAGAGAAATTCAATTGTTGCTTAGAATGAAGAGGCAGCAAATTTTCCTGAAACAAAGAGAGAAATTGTGCCAGAGATGGGAGAATCTTTGGTTGTTAACAAGGTTTTGTTGAAACAAAACAAAGGAATTTGTTGGGCCAGCGTAAAGAATAACTTTGTTCATAAGTGTATGCAAGGTTCAAGGGAAATGCTGTCAATTAGTCATTGATAGTGGCAGCACAGACAATTTGGTCGCTAGAGAGGTGATAAAGAAGTTGAAATTGAAGACAAGGGAACATCCAACACCCTACAAGGTGTCATGGCTTCAGAAAGGACACCAGCTAATTGTGAGAGAACAATGTGAAATAGAGTTGTAGATGGGCAGCTACAAAGATAAAATAATGTGTGATGTGATGCCTATGGATGTGTGTCACATACTGCTGCATAGACCATGGCAGTATGACAAAGCAGGAGTGCATGATGGTAATAGGAACACCTACAAGTTTTTCAAGGATGGTATGTATCAAACATTGTTACCTATGGAAGAAGGAGAGGCATCAAGAAAAAAGTATGATCCAAAGACTTTATTGCTGAGTGGGAAAGGATACTTGCAGCAGATTGAAGATGAAGAGGTAAATTTTGCTTTAGTTTGCAAACCTAAGGTAGTACTTACTTCTACAAAAATTTATGATTTTCCAATTGAAATTCAAGAAATGTTGGACAATTATTGTGATATTATTGTGGATGATTTTTCCGATGAATTACCACCTATAAGAAGAATCAACCATCAGATAGATTTGATTCCAGGATCAAATCTTCCAAACAAAGCAGCATACAGAATGACTCCTATAGAGAATGAAGAAATCAGAAAGCAAGTGCAGGAATTGGTTGACAAAGGTCTGATCAGAGAAAGTTTGAGTCCTTGCGCAGTACCTATAGTGTTGAGTTCGAAGAAAGATGGAGGTTGGAGAATGTGCACTGATTCAAGAGAAATCAACAAGATAACCATCAGGTATATATTTCCTTTGCCCAGAATTGAAGATTTAATGGACTGTTTGAGTGGAGCAAGATATTTTTCAAAACTAGATTTGAAAAGTGGGTATCATCAGATTAGGATAAGAGAAGGTGATGAATGGAAAACAACCTTCAAAACAAATGAGGGATTGTATGATTGGATGGCAATGCCCTTTGGTTTTTCGAATTCACCTATTACTTTTATGAGGCTCATGAATGAAGTATTAAAGGAATTTATTAGTAAATTTGCAATAGTATATCTGGATGATATATTAATTTATAGCAAGACAAAGGAAGAGCACTTGAGGCATCTTAATTATGTCTTAAAGAAACTACATCAAGAGAAGTTGCTGATAAATCTAAAGAAGTGTTCATTCATGAAAAAACAATTGGTATATCTGGGTTATTTTGTTTCTGCTGAAGGGCTAAATATGGATCTAGAGAAGGTAAAGGAAATTGTGGAATGGCCTTCACCAAAAAGTGTTTTCGAGGTAAGAAGTTTCCATGGACTTGCCAGTTTTTATAGAAAATTCATAAAGAATTTCAGCAAGATTAACGCACCTATCATTGAAACCATCAAGAAGGACAAACAACCATTTAAATGGACGGTTGAAGCTGAAAGAAATTTCCAGTTTTTGAAACAGAAGATAACTGAGAAACCTGTCTTAATTTTGCCTGATTTTAACAAACCATTTCAAGTGAAGTGCGATGCCAGTGGAGAAGCTATTGGAGCTGTCTTAAGTCAAGAAGATAGACCTGTAGCATATTTCAATGAGAAGCCGAATGACACAAGGAGAAAGTACTCTTCTTATGACAAAGAGTTTTATGCAACAGTACAAGCATTAAAGAAGTGGAGACATTATTTAATGTCTAAAGAATTTGTGTTGTATTCAGATAATTGTGCTTTACAATATATTATGCAGCAGCCTAAATTGAATACAAAGCATGCTAAATGGGTGGAATATCTTCAAATTTTTAACTTTGTTTTGAAGCACTTAAGTGGCCAAGCAAATAATGTAGCGGATTCTTTGAGTAGGAAGAACATTCTTGTTCAAGAAAGCCAAATTGAAGTGGTGGGTTTCGATTTTCTTAAGGAACTATATAAAATAGATTTGGATTTCAGAGAAGCATTTGAAGCATGTTGTAATCTTGTGTTGATGGACAGAAGTCATTGGTTAGATTATTTCTTGCAAGAGGGTTTACTATTCAAAATAAATCAATTGTGCATACCAAATTGTTCCATGAGAGAGAATTTAATCAGAGAGAAGCATAATGGTGGACTTGCTGGACATTTTGGTACTGATAAGACTTATGAGCAACTGAGTCATTTTTATTATTGGCCAAAGATGAGATCTGAAGTGGAAAATTTTGTGAAAAATTGTAAAATTTGTCAGTATGCAAAAGGGAGAAGCCAGAACGTAGGTTTGTACATTCCATTGCCTATTCCAAACAGACCTTGGGATATGGTAAGTATGGATTTTGTTTTAGGATTTCCTAAGACCCAGAGAGGGAATGATACAATTTATGTTGTTGTTGACAGATTTTCAAAGATGGCACATTTTATTCTATGTTATAAAACCAGTGATGCTACTCATGTTGCCAATTTGTTTTTCAAATATATTGTTAGATTACATGGGTTGCCTAAAAGTATTGTTTCTGATAGAGATATCAGGTTTTTTGTTCATTTTTGGAGGACATTGTGGAAAAATCTTGGTACTAAACTGAGTTTCAGCTCAGCTTATCACCCTCATACTGACAGACAGACTGAAGTAGTGAACATAAGTTTGGGTAATATTTTGATAAGTCTTGCAGGAAAACATCCTAAACAGTGGGATCATATTTTACCACAGGCAGAATATGCATACAATGATTCACCAAACAGAAGTACAGGACAGAGCCCATTCCATATTGTTTATGGGATGTACCCAAGAGGAGTATTTGAATTGAGGAACGTGGGAAAAGAAGAAATGAGGAGTGTTGATGGAGAAGAGTTTGCTTCAGAGATTCAAGCAATACATGAGCAGGTAAAACAGCAGCTACAAGACAGCAGTATCAAGTACAAGAACAAAGTAGATTTGAGCAGAAGAGAAGTTAATTTTGAAGTTGGTGATTTGGTTTTGGCACACTTGAGGAAAAAAATATTTCCAAAGGGGCAGTATAACAAATTGAAGTTTAAAAAGATAGGACCATGCAGGATATTGAGAAAGTTTTCTGCAAATGCCTATGAAATTGAATTTCCATCTGACATTGGAATATCTCCAATATTCAATGTTGTTGATTTGTACGGGTATGAAGATGGTGGCACAGATGACAGAACATAAGACAAAGAGCAGATTGATTGGGTAAAACAGTTACCTACAGCACAACCATTACAGCCAGAGATGATCTTAGATAAGAAAGTGGTTAAGAGAACCAGAGGACAAGAGTATTTCCAATACTTGATCAAGTGGAAGGACCATCCAATTGAGGATGCTACTTGGATGACAAAAGTTATGTTACAGAAACTGGGTAGTTCCGTAGAGGAGCTCATGGACAGGAGTCCATGAAGAATTTGGTCCTTGGGAGTCTGATGCAGGGGAATTAGAGTCTAGTCAGCAATGTGAAATATTTTTCACATGTTGTGATTAGATAGGTCTAAAATTCATTCACTAATGGGTGAAAATTTTATTGAAATCTATTTTTTAATAGATAGGTTTGAATTATTATTTAAGGGAATTTGAACAGTTTGAGGCATTTAGCTTATTTAGACGTAATTGATGAAACGTAGGAAGATGATTCGATCCTCAGAAAGAGGTCGGTTTCATTGTCAGAATGCTATAAAATGTAACCTCTGTAATAGAGGAGGAGGGCAGAAAAGGAAGGGAGTTGGCCGTAGAGAAGGGAGTTAGCCGTAGAAGATTTGATTGTGATAATTTGACCTCTGCTTGAATAAAATTACAGAGTTTATTTATTTGTATTGTTTGGCAATCCCTGAAGGTTTCATTCCTTCAAAATTCCGGAATTCTGTGTATTAATTAGAGTAATTAGTTCTGGGTAAATAATGGGTTCTATCCCTTCGAAATTACTAAGTTATATATATTTATTTATTTATTTATTTATGTCTTAATTTGAATGCGATTTAATGTCCATTACCTCTACATAATTCAGATGTAATTAAGGTTCTTTTTTCTTTGTTTGAGATCGAACTGATAAATGATCCATGTCATTAGTTGCGCGAAGTTAACCAAAGGTATGAACCGAGCCTCTTATGAAATGGAGCTTAGTAAAGGGTTGAGGCTGGGTGTGTTGTTATGGGGGGTCTTTGAAGGTGGGCTCAAGCGCATTTCAACACCCCCCCAGAAATTTATTCCATTACTTAATGTTTGAATCCCGTTATATGTGGGCCTTAAAGGGTGTTGTCTTATTGTATTCCAAGGGGTTAAAAGACCATTGGTAAGGTGATTTTATAACATATTTCGGGAGATTTGAATATTATAAAGGTGCATTATAATGCTATTAAAAAGGAACCATTGTTCGGCATATGCATTTCATTAATCAAATTTCATAAATTTGATGAATGAAATTAGTAAAAAGGAATTGCAATCGACTCCTCCAAAGTTAGAAACAGCTAAAAGAAAGCTTGAAGGTTCTCCTTAACGCATGCACCCATACTGCCATCAACATGACCTTATCATGGCCCATAAGAGGTCATGGCTTCGAAGAGGTTCTCATCAGATGGGAGAATAACACTCTAGAAATCAGGGTCCAATAACCCACTACATGATGTACTATATCACTCACTAGATCATTAGTAGACAAGAGCATGGAACAATTTGCCACATAATTAACCTGTGGCAGGGAAGATACCACTATAATTTAAGGATCATTAAGGGATGATGGTTGATTAGGAGTAAAGTTAGGACCAGTGAATGAAAGTTGATCAATGGCCACAATTATTCTTTCATGCAGGAAACACATCACATGAAAGAGAGAAGAGACAAAAGCTCCCATGGCATAAGTATAGTCACGCCCAAGGAGTAATTTAAAATCCAAATGGCCTTGGACAGCCATCACATCGATGTAGATGACATGTCCTCCCAAAGTAATATGCAACTTCGGAAGGCTCCCTAATGGTTGACTAGTTCCTTTGTTAAAATCCAACAGATTCTAGGTAACAGGCATAAGCTGTGAAGAACTGAAAGCTTTAAAAGTAGATGATGACAGAATAATGAAGGATGTGACTTCATCTATTATTGTGCTAGGTATGGATAAATTATAGGCTTTTAATGTGATCTCAAAGGGAACATAAGAAGGAAGACAATATCCTGCCAGTCAGACTCTAGTTAAAGGAAGCGACCAGACTACTTGGAGGGGGTGTCATGGGAACATGAGAATTTCCCCCTTGTGTTACGGTAATAGGAGGATCGCCCTCTTGCACCGTGGGAATGAGAGTATTTCCCTCCAATTCATGGGAATATGAAGAAACAAAAATAACCTTAGTGGTATGGGGTTCACTGTCTATGGGAAAGGTACGATCAACTGAAGGTGAAACCAGGTCAACCATTTCCTCAACCAATGGTTGGTCGGGACGAACTCACGGGATTCACTTTCGGAGAGGGTGGGATTGACAAAATATTAATTCTAATCAATCACTTGATCAACTAGCGAAGGATCAGAGGAAAGCTTCTGATATCCAGTAGGAAGATAGGGATGTGAAGTTGAATTTGACTTTGCAAGACTGAATTGAATATTTTTCAACACCAGTTTCATGGGTAGCAAAGGTCGCTTGGTTCCCCCCTTAATTATTTTTTTTATTCTTCTTCATCCTCCGCTTCTTCTTCAAATATTCCTGGTTACTAGAATCCTCACTTTCACCAGGCACAGAGGAAGAACAAGGTAAAGAAATTGGCGGAGAAGGCAAGTGGTCAAATTAAGGATCAACATGATATTGGCACTATTTAGGTGGAGGCGAACTTGGTTGATAAGCATCTTGGACATTCAGAACCATGGGGGTCAAAAAAAACCAAACTAGAAACCAAATGGTAAATCCTGGAAGGTACACCGTTTCCATATAGGGAGCCCCAACACTTGCAAAAGAAGGAAAAGAACCAGGATTCCCATCTGAGGGGATTCCTTGATTGGTAAAACTCAGGAACTATTTCCATTAGTCTCAACCTAATATCTACTAAGGAGTCGTGCATGGGTAAGATGTTATTATGTGGGTAATAAATTTTAGAAATTAACAAAAAAATAAATCAAAAACGGCATAAGCTAGGAAAAATGGGTTTACCAAGTATCTGTAAACTAAAAAATACCTCCTGGTGAACCAATAATTATAGGCAGATAATATCCCCAGATGTTTTGTTTGGTGTATCATGTTGACAAGGCGGTCGAATCAATTACCTATGGTAGGATAGCAACCTAGTGGAGACTCCCAAAATATACGCGACGATACATGGGAGTGCAAGTCCGTAGTAGTGTTGCTTGATGTGTAACCATTCGATGAGAGTGTTCCTATATAATTTCATACAAGCACCTCTGATATACCCGAGAGTAATAGAGAACGTTCCTATATACTTCCGTACATGGAACGGGATATCACACCCCCGGGATGAAACACATGCAGTTAGTGACAACTCCTACGTTTTACGACACCGAAACACGTCTCTAGCCTAGACCTCTAGATGTTTGTGATAGGTTCTAAATGCTCCTTAGGTTAATTGAGGTAAATTTTAGAGTTGATCTTGAATTAAGTTTCAATTTCAAGGCTCAAAACGATGTCAATTGAACACCTATAATGCAACTAATATGAGAAAAATATAATTTTTATTTCGATGAAATCTAGTATAGGGAAGGAATTAAAACATTGATGCAACAACCAAGAATGAAACAAACAAAGGTTTCCTAACTATATCTTTAACTTTCACTATTCCAATTCAGTTCAAAGAATTAAAAAATGCCAAACCATGCACTCTAATCTATGTAGGATTCCCTTGAAAACTATGCAAATGTAATCTATGCACAATTTCCTTTTCTTTTCTATGACTGATAATTCACTCAATGCACCTTTTAGATTTTATTGATTAAAAAATGTAACATATGTTCAATGATTAGTCTCAAAAATGACTTTTCAATGCAATGTGATCTAATGCACTTAAACGAAAAGTAAACTTTGATATGAAAACTAAATGAATGCAAAATCGATTTCTTTTATGGCCTCAAAAGAAATAATATGATCTATCAATAAACAAATCAATATTGCTTCCAAACGTACAAGCAACAAACAAAAATTTCAATTGACTCAAAGAATCAAAAACTCACCCAAAATTGACTTTTACCACTTCAAGTATGGGATGGAATTTTGTACACCACAAAGAAACTAACACCAAACATACAAAATTTGATGCACACATAGCAGGAGGATGACTTCAGAGATTAGGACACTAGGAATTTGAGTAGAAACCCTAAAAATTATCAAATTTAAGGACCAGCACTACTTTACATAGAAAAATCTACATTGACATTCTCTTGAGTGCTATTTTAGACCCTA
Organism: Pinus albicaulis; assembly: GCA_034641835.2. Classification (NCBI taxonomy): domain Eukaryota; kingdom Viridiplantae; phylum Streptophyta; class Pinopsida; order Pinales; family Pinaceae; genus Pinus; species Pinus albicaulis. The sequence goes on along the minus strand of CM076578.1, from coordinate 1,757,877,763 downwards.
AAAACCATGTTGGCAACGCTACTTTACACAACAAAACATGTGATGGTCTTCGAAACTGCACCAGCGCAGGAAGATAATGGAAGACAAGGTTTCCAGCACGACTGTACTTAAAAATATATGCGCTGGAAGCATGATTGTCTCTAGAAAAACAAGCACTGAGCGATAAAGGCTTAGGAAAAACAAGAAAATTTTGAGCAAAAAGCTAGACCTAATACCCTAAAACACAAACTACTCAGAGTATAGACTCAAAAGAAACCAAAATTTAGGATCATTGAAAGGTTGGCCAAACTAAACGAGAAGGAAATATACAAAAGGAGTGCTAAAAATGCTATAGGCTCCCCAACGGAGTCACCATTTTGTTATCCAGGAAATCCCTTCTATGGATAGAAGCGATCCCTCTAGCCCGATAAGTGGGTCTAGTAACAAACAAGACAAAATCAGGAAAACTCTCCTAGCCTAAATCAGAATGACATGAGAAAGTAAGATGGCCTACCTAACTCCTATGTGGTCACTTCTCGATGTTAATACTTATCTCCTCGCTTCCAATATCGCTCCTCGCTATTCCTTGCACACGAATACCTATAAGACAGAGCAAAAAATGAAAAATGAAGAAAGCATAGTATATTGCATTCTAATGTAAACAATATGACATATCAAGAAGCATCATACTAAGAAAGTAACCATTGACAAACTTATGGAAAGTAAAACATGCTTTGTATTATTGATAAATTGAAGAGGGAAGCATACAATCGATGCCTTGATGTTAGAGGTTTCTCTCGGGAGAAGATTCCAAATCCAAGCCAAAGAATTTAACCACTCCTTATCCTTAGAATTTTGATAGTGTTTAGGCTCATTCGAGCACTAGAAAAGAAACCAGCAATGACCAATCATTTGGGGAAGGCATGGCATTCATTTATAGGGGGGCTAGAAAGGTTAAGGATCCACAAAATAAGGAGGAAGGTCCATATATTAAGGGGAAAATACTTAAAGGTAGGATCAAGGACTCAAAATTGGAGAATTCAACTCAATCTCTAACCAACTGATACACGACTTCTGCTCTCGAGAATTATAGAGGAATAAGCTTCTGCTCCATTTTTGGAGAACCCGACTGAAGAGGACCAACGTGACTTTTAAATTTAATTCTCACGTTTCCAATGTTGTTTACCACTTACACACAGCTTGACAAGCACGAGGGCATTCAGGGGAGAACTGCATTGGGGCTGCAAATTAGGGATTTTACAAGATTTCTCTAAAATTTTTGTAATGCACTAACACTCCATTTATCCAAGGATTTTTTGAGCTTGTTATTCATGGTGAATATGTTTTCACAACTTTTGTTGCTTTTCAACATTTGTGGCATGAGTGACACAAAGGATGACGCTTTGGGTATGGAATGGGGAGTACGAAACAATACTGTGTAATAGAAGTTAGGGGGAAAGTCGTTGATAACGATATCAAAAGAATTTGTCGTAACACATGATTTGATCTAGTTTATCGTATATCCAAGCCCAATATTTTTCAATATCATCCACAAAAACTCCCAATCAACAAAATCGAAAGCTTTTGTGAGGTCTATCTTCATTAGGAAGGCGTCTAATCGACTGGAATTTATGGAATGTGTGCATTTCTGGGAAATGAAAATTGGATCGTTAATCTGGCCCTGCTCCAGAAAACCAAATTGTTCAGCCGAGATATGGTTGGATAGAATGGATTGAGCTGATTTGATATGGTTTTGGAGATAAATTTATATATTTTATTGCACAGAGAAATTGGGAGATAAATGAGAATGTGAAAGGCTTGGGAAATTTAGAAATGAGAGTGATAAAAGTTGCATTCACGATGCCCGAAACCCATGCCAGCCTCTAATATTCCTCAACCATATCAATTAACTCATCAATAATGATGTCCCATAAATGAATAAATAGCTCCATGGTCTAGTCCTCATTGCCAAGGTGTTTGCCTCTGTCCAAGTCTTCCATAACTATTTGGACCTCTTCCTTAGATGCCGATCACTCCATAATTGTGTTGTCCTCCTCGAATTTTCATAAGAGGAAAAATATTACAGAGGTACATATGTTTTTTAAAGAGAGCATAATACATTTTGTGGTAAAAATTTTTAAAGTAAAGAAAGGGCCCCCTTTCAATTTCCATTTGGCTTGTCAATTGAGAACCTATGTTAGTACTAATGCTTCAAATGGAGTTCCTTTGGTGCCTTAGATTTTCTTGATCATGGAAAAAATGACTATATTTGTCTCCTTCTTCCACCCACATGGTCCTAATTTTTGTTTCCATTCCTCTACTTGTCGAAGAAAAATTTGTGATCTACGGGAATCCAATTTTAATATCTCTTTTTGGGAGGAGTTAGAAAAGTAGGTCAGATCTCTAAGGTCCTCCTTGAGTTTTATTTTCTCATAAATTCTAATAAATTCTTGAACCAACACATGCTTCTTAGTACGAACACATATCCTCACCTTGTCTTTAAGGGATATTAGTTTGTTTCTAATTCGATCCATCATTCGGGGACCAAAAATTGTAGTTGGATGCATCCAAAATATTCAGACTAATTCAATAAAATCTGGATCCTTCAGCCAAAAGTGGTTGAATTTAAAAGGTAGCTCCTTTTCCGGATGCACCCTTTTCCAAGTTATGAAAATTCAGAAATTGTCAAATATGAGGGATGGGAGGGTCCATGAGTTTAATTCCTTGAGTTAGCTAGAAGTGGTGTCCTATACAAAGAAGCAATCTAGCCATTTCGATATGCCTTGTATTCCCCAACGACCATTTTTCCAAGTTGGACCAATAATCTCCAACTTGATATCCCAAAACGATTTTTGTTGGAAGAAATCGTCTAAGTGTTTCCTCATTGGGTTTGGTTAGCTATGTGCACCCCAGATTTAAGAATAATCTAGGGAAAAATTAAAGCCACCTACTAGTATCATTGAGTCTAGGACTAAAATTCTACTTTTGTCAACCCCGTTCCAATGATCCATCCCGTATAAGAAAGGTGCGTAAATGTTAATGATAAAAAAATGTTTTTTTAACCCCGCCAACCACCTGTGATTAATAAACCTGTAGAAGAGTTGTAAGCCTTGAATTTATATTTGTCATGGTTCCACATTGCAGCCAATTCTCCAGATAATATGGAGGTGTTGGTTGCACACACGAGCCATCTTCAACAGATATGCAATAAATATCCCCATGGTTTCTCTTTTCATGTCATTGTTTCTTGTAATAGAACAATTTTAGGTTTGTAGATTTCAATAATTCTTTTCAGAGTTCATCTTTTTAGGGCCGATCCCAAGCCCAAAACATTTAGAGACATAATGGTCATTTGGGGGGGTCAATTACATGTGACTCTATTATAAGGACCCGGAGGTCAGGGAGGGTGACATTGAGGTGTCCAAACTTGAAGTAGGCAAGCTCGATGAAAGGAGGGGCATATCCTTCTGGAAACCCTTGAAAATTTTCTAAAAGGTTTCATGGGGCAAATGTATATTTAACAATTTTCTTGAATTTGGTCTTTCTCTTTCTCCAAGTGGTAATATTCTTGTGGGATGTAAGGATAACTTGAACATCGTTAGTAGCGAAAAAAATACGTCTTGATCAAAAAAGGGTCAAATATGCCCTGAGAGTCATGGATAAGATCCTCCAATTCCACATCTTCCATGAATGGAGAGAAAGTTCGTCCCAAGGGAGCGCCAAATTTAATAGGGGAGTTGAAATATCAACCCAACAGAGGGGATATTGGAGTGTTATGATTCGTAATCGGAGGGCATGGGGGAAGCTTCAAGATAAATAGAGACGGGGCGCAATTCTGAGGTATGGGCATTCATAAGCGTCGACAATGGCTTAGAAAAAACATGGGAAGATGATTTAATGACAAGGTTCAATTGTGGAGAGTAGAGGGGGAGGGTCGGACCACTGGGAGGAATGTCGATATTCTAAGCATTATCATCCTTAATTTCACAAGTGGAGTCAAATGTGTTACCTTTCACCACGTGGAGAATTGTTGTGTGGACCTAGGGAACCCCCTGCCTCCCATCTGCATGGGGTTGAACATATTGTCCGTAATTCACGCAATTATGTTATTGACCCTTGCTAAGTATACCAAGGAAATCAACTAGACGATGGCTAGTCCCGTGAGAGAAGAGGCACTTGAATGGTATGACCCATTAATCTATAATCTCTTTGCAAGAACATAGACCCCAATATAAATCGATTTCCTCCAAAAGACCTCCAGATATTTCTCTTTCGACTAGAACCAAAGTTGTATGTTTTTCCATGTTTATGAGGCAACCTTCATATAGATAGTAGAATTTTCCAATGGTATTGGAAATGTATGTGATGGCCTCCATGTTCCAAAGTTCTGGAGGAAGTCCAGGGAGCTTGACCCAAAGGAAATTTCTCTACGACGAGTCTTTGGCTGGGTCAAAATTGAAAGTCCATCATTGAAGGGATAGGAAGCCTCGACATTTGACCTATGGAGAGGCTACAATGTGGTCTAAGTCATCTGGAGAAATAAAATGGAAATAAAACCATCCATTTTGAACAAGATGATCCAAGGTCGGTATTTCAATAATGGAAGCAACTAAGTCTCTGCCCATCCTTTCATTTTCTTGTTGGTTATCCTAAAATACACCCAGTGGTCCACCAAATCTTGGTGCTTTAATTTGTCTTCCTCATTCCAATATCCCTCTACCTCGATAACCATTCCTTGAGCTTGCTCGACTATTTTGATGGCCTCATGTTTCCAAGAATATGGAGGCTTTCGTAGGGAAGGATCCAAATTGTATGAAGGGACATTCCCCATGCCATAAATTCCAAGAAGATTCAGATTCGCTTACTCTGGAGCCACAACTAAAGATTTTTTGTGCGAGAATTATTCCTCTACAAGGGTTTAAACCTAAATAAGCTTCTCAATCTCCAGTGAAGATTTCAGTTTCATAGGTACATCCGACGACATGGTGTATTCAAACTAAGAAAAATATGATTTGGAAACAAAATTCCTACCTGCAATCGACCACCCTTGCTGATTTGGACCATTCAATAGTGCAGGCCCAAGATAGCATGAAGGCACCTCTGAAAACTCATAGGAAATGGATATGATTGGAGGATGAAGGGAAAATCCGACACGAGTTCTCTTGCAAATTATCAAGTCTCCTGAGTGTTTTTCATGTAAATTTAGTGAACAATTTAACATAAAAACAAAGGTTGAACAACTAAAAATAAAGTACATAACATCACCATACAAAACATCAACACATGTATTTGATGAAGGAGTTCACCCCTCCTAGGCTACATCTCCTTGGTCCATCTTCCATGGCTCAGGCCTCTATTATGCTCAAATTGTCAAATTGACCTATTTAAAATGCTCTTTTTCTCCCGTAACCTGCACCAATTAGTCCAAAATGGCTAGAAATGGTCATCTAGCCTCTTTTTGCACCAAAATTGGTCGAAAAATCCAAAATTTATGATCATTTACATTTTCCCCTACTATTTCAGGCCCTAAATTAAACTGGCAATCTCCACCAAATTTGGGGGTTCGCTAACGTAATATGCCATTAAGGTTAAGTGATTGTTTAGCGATAATTTCGCGCTTTAAAGTAATCCGCATTTAAATCTGGATTAGGTTTATTTAAGCAAGATTAACGTTAAATAATCATGGGTTAAATATTTAAACTCTGTGTTATTGTTTAATCCCTCGCTAGTGGTCTTGCATGGTGGTCTTATGGATTGGGGGCTAGCCCCCGCCATATTACAATGTTAAATTTAAATATATATGGGCTCCAATTATTTTTAAGAACCATCGGGTAGGCAGAACGGTAGAGGGTGGGGTTGTGTAGTGGGAGGTCGCGGGGTTGAAATGTAGGTTTTAACCCTGTACAGAAATTATCTACAAATGTATCTTAGAAATAGAAAATAAACAATAGAGAGAGCATAAAACATAAAACAGATAAACACTGAGATTTTCCCCTGGATCCCAAATCGGGACGAACATCTTGATTTTTCATTATATTCCTTTTAGTGTTACAACACATATATATACATGTCGAAGCATACATAAACCCCAATCCATTAACCGTGGATTAGAACATAACCATAGTTCCCCTAACCCGATCTACAAAATACCAGGGGCCAAAAACCATCATGCCCAAAAACCATGTGCAAACCCATGCACAAAACCATGGGCTGTCGCCCCCCTTGTGACCCCCCTATTCCGCCCGGCGCAACATACAGGGGGGATATCGCCCCCCCCCCCCCGCACGTGACTAGTCGTGGAAAGAATATAACACATACCCAACACAAACCCTGATGCCTCCACTTGGACTTAACCAAAAATTTTATTTCGTCTTTCAACCTTGGGGGGGCCATGTGGCGGCCCCAAGATGCAACACGTGTCCTTACCTAGTTGGCATAAAATGAACCAATGAAATTTCACCACGACACCTAGCATTCAACCAATACCATGCTGCCACTTGGAAAATCACCATTCATTGGAGAAAATGCCAAAAAAATGACCCTACAAAGTTTGCATGCCACGTCAGCAGTACATACTACTCACTGGGAATCTTTCTGTCATTTTTTTTTAATTTTCTTGTTTAAGAAAGTGAACATAACTCGTTTTCGGGAGCATACAGAGAACATTTTTCATGAAACAAAGTGTGCCGGATTCAGAACGACGAGCACTATGCGGTCATTCAGGTTCTGAGACATTCTGATAAATTTTATTTTTGAGCATAAAACTAAGCCTCTGATCACCGGGGTTAACCCCCAACCCTGATCCACAGACCAAGGTTAAGGGCTAACCCCAACCCCAAAAATTGTTTGTATTAAGCCATAACACAAAGTATTGAAAACATATGTTAATTTGTGGAGAAACCATGTTACAAACCCACTTAACCAAAGTTTTGGTGATACATAAATTTCAGCGGTTTGAAACCAGCGGAACGGTGATCACATTGCAGGTGGGGCTCCAACTTTGGTGTCACGGTTAGAGCTAGTCTCCAATATATAATGACAAACAGGGCCAACATGTGACAAGGTTTGCGGTCAATTTCTATGGCACGATTAGTCAGTGGTTCAGGATAACCCTAACCATAGCTGAACCCACATTTAAAACTGAAACCGGAGTTAGCTCAACCACCAGCAGGAATCCGTACCCAGTTCCGAGATCCACAGACCCCATTGTGCTACTTGGCGAGAATTTATCCAGACAATAAGCTAATCGGCATGATTAAGGAGGCGATAATTTTCACCTCGTGTGGCGGGAATCTCGTCGACACGGGGAAAAGTTTTCGCCCCACGTGTCCGACAAAGTTCGAAATTGTAGGACGGTTTTCAAAAAGGTGTGAACTATAGGACAACTAGAGTAGAATTTTCATGGAAGCATAACTCATCCATTTTTTAGCCTTTTTTGGAGCAGAAAGAGCCCAACTAGGGGTCTTTTACTATTCTAGATCCATTGGAGACATTTTTGAAGCCATTTGAGCAATGTCACTTTTTTTAATAAAACTGTTTTGAGCATAATGAAAGAGGCCCAACCATTGGAAGTTGGACCATGAGATGTAGCCCAGGAGGGGTGAACTCCTTCATCATATGATGTTATGTGTTTACTATTATGGTGATTTTGTCTCCTATTTTTTGCAAAAACTGAAGTTTTAAATCATGTTTATGTGTTTATGAATTTGACATAAGAGGTTAAAAACCCTAATTTATTCACTTGCAAAATTTGACATAATATTCAAGCTTGCATATACAGATCAGTTTGGTGTCAGAGCTAGAGTTATTTTTTTCTTTGAGGGTTTAATATGTTCACAAGTGTTTCTTATGTGTTTCTGAAGCTCAAGAGAGGAGAAGGAAATATTGGGGTTGCAAGTCCTCAAGTTAGGTCAAGGACAAGGAGAGAAAATTTTCCACAATCTCCACCACAAGTTTCACCTCAAATTGTACCTGAAACTCAACAATCATGTCACATGAAGAAGAGCCTAAAAATATGTTAGAGGATGAAAATGATTTCATAAAATCATTCTTTGATATGACACAAATGGTAAAATTTCTTTATGAAGAGAGAAACACAAGGTTGCAGGGTGAGAACCCCAATCCTTGAAAGGGAGATAAGTCATCAAAAGGAGATGGGGACAAGAATCCAAAAGGTAATGGAGGGAATGGTGAAAAACCACCTTTGACACCACCATTCTCTTCACTTCCATCCTCACAACCATATTCACCATCATCTTCTTCCACAACAACCCCTTCACAATCACCTCCACATTCTCCAAAGGGTTACGGTAAAACTTCATTTCTGAAACTTGACACAAAGTTTGATTTGCCTATGTATTATGGAGAGGTAAATGCTAAGAGATTAGATAATTGGGTTCGTCAGATTGAATTGTATTTCACGATACAAAGGATCAAGGATGATGACACCAAAATTCAACTTGCTTCATTAATATTGGAGAGTGAAACACTTATTTGGTGGGAAGCTAAAAATCAAGAGGACATGAAGAAGCATGGTAAGGTCTTAACCTCTTGGAATGATTTTTTTGTTGTATTGAGAAGACAATTCTATCCATTATAATACATGAAAAAAGATATAATGGACCGGAAAAGCTTTACGCAAGGAAAGGGACAAAGTGTGAAAAGTTATACTCAAGATTTTAGAAGAAGAGCACTAATATTGGGTGTAGATTTGACATATCAAGATACTTTGTCGAAATAAATTGGAGGTTTGCATAAATATCTAAGAAATACCATTGTCATGTTTAACCCTACAAGTTTAGATGAAGTTTGTGTATATGCCACACATCTAGAAGCAAGAGGGAAACAAGTTTCAGATGAAAAAAGTGAGAATAGCTTTGAGTCTGCAGAAAAAGGAAAGGTTAATTTCAAGGGAAAAGGAAATAAGAATGCATCCATCAAGATGGAGAAAGATAAACTCACATGAAAACATTGTTCCAAAGATGGACATGATGAAGATCATTGTTGGAAAATTCATCCAAAAATGAGACCCAAGGAGTTGAAAAACAAGGATAAGGAGAAAACAGTTGCAACTATACAACATGATTTCGGTTCTAATTCCGGAGATGAAACAGTTTTGAAAAGTAAGGACATAGAAAGTACTAGTTCTTCAAGTTGTCTCAATGATACTCAAGATGAAGAAATAAGAATTGAGATTTTCCATATTAGATTTATTTCAAAGCATACCAAGATAAACAAATTGTTTGATAGTGGTTCACAAGAAAATATTATCTCAGAAGACATTGTCAAGAAGTTAAATTTAGTGACCAGTCCACATCCTAGACCATATCCTTTAGGTTGGGTATGTGAGAATGGAAAATTTCAGGTTACAAGGAGATGCATCCTTAGATTTGCAATCACTGTAAACTTTCTTGATGAAGTTGAACTTGATGTAATTCTACTTGTTATTTGTGGTATATTTTTGGGTAGCCCATATATTTATAATAGGAGAGAAATATTTCATCGCCATGAGAACAATTATCAAATTTTCAAGAATGGGATTGAGTACATTGCTAGAGGCATAGTAAGAAGATGAGTTTGTCTCTTATGAATGTTGGACAAATGAAGAGAATTGTTAATGTTACTTAGAAAATTTCATTGTTAATGTTCAAGCATAAAGATCTTGTGCATGAGGCCTTTCAAGGAGATGAATCAAATCTAAAATATGATTTCATACATGTTACTAATGATTGTGATAAGATGTTTCAAGATTCTAACTGCATGTTTCCTCCTAAAAGAGGTAAACAAGATGAGGTAAATTTGCAGCAACAAGCATAATTGTTGAATAGTGATGTGAACAAGATGCCAACGTTACAGAGTGCAGAGGTCAAAGATAAAGTCCAAAAGAAATTTGACAAAGATGAAATTGGTTCCAAAATTTCTTCTTTTGGTTTTCATAATGTGTTGGATTTGAAAATGGATGGTGCATGGTGATAACGACCACATTTGGTCAAGAGTCGAGCCAAGCGCAAGGCTAGACATATTAAGCATCATCATGTTGACAATGTTTGAGGTGAGAAGAATTTCATGTTGTTTAAGTTTCCTTTGATTGACGACCAAGGAGGTAATTTATTTATTCCTTCCAGGGCAGTTTTTTGTTCTACATATTCTGGGAATGTGCACCAGGATTTTATCTAAGATAACAAGAATAGGTCTCCAAAATCAGGGAAAATGATGTATTTTCATGAAAATCTCAAAGTGTCACATTCAAATAAATTTCAGTGGATTGACACTGGAAGGGTGAGGGATTTGTACCCTCATCTATTTATTTATCAATAAAGAGCTTTTGGTGGTCCAAAATCTTCCAGTGGGGAGGAATGATCTAATGGATCAATTTTATGCTCAAAATTAAAAGATGTCAGAATGATTCGAAACCAGCGCAATTGCCTAGATCTCATCGTTTTGCATCTGACTCAACTTATTTTGCTGAAATTTAACATCAGATTCTCCTAACATCACGTTATGTCTGCTTTTGGAAACCATAATTTATTTTTGGAATTGGGTTGTAAAGGGATGCACAGCCAATATTCCGTACTGTTGACTGGACCTTGACATGCCATGTGACTTGTATCCATCATCCAATGGTTATGTGACACTTGGAAGGTTATTAGTGGATCGAATTTTGAGTTATTTTATTCGTTGAAAAGTGGTTGATTTGGACCAAATAGAGAGGAGCACATGGGCCAACCAGAGGCTACCACGTGGCCTCCTAGTGGCCATATAAAATTTTGGTTCAGGGCAGAGCAGGCCTCCAAGGGACTTGAGCGTGAGACCTCCACCAAGCACCAAATGTCTCCAACCATATTGGCTACATTTGTTGCTTAATCCTATATTTATTATGTTGTATATAAACATTAAGTGAAATTCCATTGGGGTTGGTGATCCAGGTGGATTAAATAGGTACAAGTACAAGTGGCTTAAGTACAAGGGCTCAAAAATCAAAGTGTTCGAAAGTCTCTCGAACCAGGTTCAAGTTGTAGATCTTGTCATTATGATTCCAATGGTACAGACGGTGTTTAGTTCCGAGTTCATATGGAGTTAGGAACAGTCAAAGTTTTAAGGATGACTTGGTGATTTGACAGACTAAGGAGGCAACAATTTCGCTGGAATCTGACCACCGGATTCTGAGCGAATTTGTGGGACAGATAATTTGTCCCCTTCGGTCAATTTTCAAAAAATAAAAAATAACTACTTTGTTTAAATAACAATATATATATATATATATATATTAAAGGTAAGGGGGCCATGACCCCTGCCCTGCCTTACGGATCCCAAGTGCATGAACATGGGCCAATAGCCGTGACCCCGCCGGACCCACCATCATTGCAACAACCTTATATGCATATAAGGGTGGGGTGGGGTTGTCAACTCCACCGCCCCAACTCACACCATACCATACAGGAGCTGACCGGAGTATGGGGTGGGCCGCCCAATGCGGACCCAGCCCCAACTCACCCCACGTGTCCCTCAATTCAATACGAAGGGGTTAATTTATATACGTGTGGTTTTTTTTTAATTTTAATGAATGTGGGTTTGCAAAACTTGTAATGCGGTTTTTAAATCGAAATGAATTTCGACTGTAAAAGGAGGAGGCGGGGTTTGACCACCCGACCTCCTCCCATACAACTCGGATCTCAACCAAATCTCCAACCGGTCACTTTGTAAATTCCACCCAAAATTTCATTATATAAACCTTCACTCATTTATGAGCCAAAGGACAGATAGGAGTGGGCATGGAAAACAAGGCAGTGGAACCCTGAGCAGTGTGCAGGAGGGGGCGGAACCATGATCTGAGCCATTTTTCTAGGGGGGCAGATTTTCACTTTGTCAGATTGGGGCAAGTTTTAAATGGATGCTGCACTACTCGACGCCACGAATCCAATGGTGCTACCCATTTCATCATCAGAGGTCTCCAATTTTCATCCAATTTCAGATTGGGCAGGTATAAGGGTGTAATTCCTCATTTGTACTTGTACTTTTATTTTCGCCATTTAATGAAAGCAGGGCCTCCCCACTATTTGAGCAGTGCCCAGAGATGTAGTCCCTCCTGGGCGAACTCCAATATCAACTCTGTGTTCTCGTGCATGATGTTAATTTCTTCTCTCTCTTTTTTCCACTTATGCCTTTAAAGTTTCTTGTTTAAGGCCACAATTTTCACATGTTAATTTGTTAGGTCCCTATATTACTAGTATAGTCCCTTATTATTGTGAGTGTAACCCCCTTATTGTTATTATTGTACCCCTGTAACCCCCATATTTTTATTATTTTTCTCTTAAATTATTATTGTTAGGTCGGCTAGGATTACATTGTGGCCCACTAGGATTACATTGTGGCCCCATGGACTCCTATATATAGAAAGGAGGTTTTGTAATTTGAATCATCCAAGAATTTTTCATTCATGTAATGTATCAGAGGTTGCCCCCTCGAAGTGGCTCTTTTATAAGGCGTTGATATCTCTTTTCTTCTATTTTTGGAGCTGGTTTCACAACATTTGGTATCAGAGGTTTGAGATTCTAGGGTTTTGCTACTCCAAACAGGTCAGCGTGGAATTTTCGCTATAACGTTTTTTCTACAAAGGTTCAGAATCTAAAATTTTTAGAGTGCGAAGCCAAAATCCTGAGGAACATCGTCGCAAATTTTCAGATCTTGGTTCGCAATATTTTAGGAGATATTATCTATGCAAATTAGGTCATTTTGCAAGCTCCTGAATTTAACCTAAACAGGTCATCGTGGTATTTTCGTAATAAATTTTTTTCTACGAAGGTTCAGAAGCTGAAAGTTTTAGAGTGCGAATCCACAATCCTGAGGAACATCATGAAAAAATTTCCGATATTGTTTCACAATATTTTTAGAGATATGATCTATGGAAGTTAGGGATTTTTGAGGCTCCTGAATTTCATCTCAAAGAGGTGATCGTGGGAAAATCTTCATAGCTCTCTCTTTGAGCATCGGATTGGAATGCCGTAAAAATTGGCACCAAGCACACAGACTGCATTTTTTAGTCTATCAATTTCAGAGCCAAAGGAGAAAACAGTGACACGTGGCAAGTCACACAAGTTCGCTCTACTGAACCAGTCCAAAATTGGGTCATTGTGGGAGATTGGACATAAATTTTCCTTGAAGAATCCAAATCAGATCAGACATGTGGCATTTGAAAGAAGATTCAGAGGGCTACTACAGGGCTGAAATTACAGGGTTGAATTTCAGATATTGAGGATCCGCAATTATAAAGATAATTCAATTTCAATATCAAGCTCCTCAAAAGCAAGTAAAAGGTGTGTATTTTTTTTTCTGAATTGCATAAGTCTTGTTTGAAGAATCAAGTTGAATTGATTCCAAGGGAATATTGTAGAATATATATCAGTATTGGATTCTAAAATGGCCCCTAAAATGAATTCAACACCCATTAAGCCTTTATAAATCTCTACTATGATTCATGAAGATGAAGAATGGCAACATGACATATCAAAATTACAAGAGCAAGTGCAACAAATTTCGCTCTTGCAAAGAGCAACAAAAAATGACATGGAAGTTTTGAAGAAAGGCGTGGAAACTAAGATGGATGGTTTGAAGAAAGGCATGGAATCAGAGATGGATGGTTTGAAGAAAGGCGTGGAATATAAGATAGATGGCATGGAAGCTGGCATGGAATCTAAGATGGATCACATGGAAGCTAAGAACGATGAAAAAATGAAAGACAACATGGAAAACATGAAGAATGATCTAAAAGCATACATGGAAGGTTTGACAGCATGAGCATAAAGTCAAAATTCCTAATGGTGAAAAGATAGTAGAGGAAACTCATGATGAGAACAAAATAAATGTTAATCATGATTTCATAAACACTAATGTTGGCGGGAAGAACCACCATATTCCCAAAATGGATATGAGGAAGTTTAATGGAAAGGATCCTGTAACAAGGATACTACAGATGGAGCAATATTTTGATATCCATAATGTGCAAAACACACAAAAGGTATGCATTGCAACTTTACATTTAGGAACAAAATACATTTGTATGGTATCGATGGCTTTGTTCAGAAAATTGTCACTTGGTCAATTTTTTACCTGAGAGGAAATGATAACACATTATGAGGATACAAAGAGCAACACCTTCTTTAGCCAATTGATAAATCTCAAACAAAAGGGTTTAGTGGGGGAGCACATTAAGGACTTCCAAAAAATGAATATAAGGGTAACTGATATTCCAGAGGAACACAGGATTGATATCTTCATAGGTACTTTAAAGGATAACATCAAACATGAATTTCTCATTTTGGAACCTGATTCATTGGAGAAGGCATTCAGATTGGCAAGAAAAATTGAATGTAAAATTATGGCGACAAGGAAGCCTACCACTCACTTCTATAAAAAGGAAGTGTTTCTACTCCTAGATTTCAACAACCTACAAGGTTGACACCACAAAAATTGGAAGAAAAAAGAGAAAAAGGGCTTTGCTATAGTTGTGATAGCAAATACACTAAAGGTCATAAGTGTGCTGAGAAGAAATTATTTTATATAGATTGTGAAGAGGAAGGAGAAAATGAACAAGAATCTTCAAAAGAAGAGGATATACACCAGTAACCAACCCTAGAAGAGGAAGAAATGAGTCTAACGATCTCATGTAATGCATTGGCAGGAATTACCACTCCTCAAACTCTCAAGATAGAAGGACATATCAAGAAGAAAAAGGTAATAGTGTTGATTGATTCAGGTAGTACCCATAATTTTATTCATTGTAAGGTAGAAAAGGAATTGAATTGTTTCCTATACCTAGCACTAGAATGTCAAGTGATGGTTGCAAATGGAGGAACTATAAATTTCTCTAGAAAATTCCATAATATCAAGCTAACCATGGGGGAATATGTATTGAATATTCCAATGCTTTCCATTCTATGGAGTGCAAGCATGCTGTGGGACAGAGTAATAAATTCCGGTTACAATCTTTGGGGACGGTTGTTAAAAATGGAAAACTAGGTCCAAACTCCATGTTGTGATGCTCAGATGAAGATTTCGATATTTTTATTGGATTCCTCTTTCGGAGAGGTGTAAGATCCATATAAAATTTATCTTAATCTGATGAGCAGAACATTTATTTTGAATTTATTATTTATAATAAATTATATGTGTAGGTTGGCCTTAAGGTTTTGCACCCCCAGCAGATGTGTCACACACCTCAATGATGGATATAAATACAGTCAAAGTTGGAGAGCATTTCTCTCATATCATCTCATCATTTCCTCTTCTCTTCTCTAATTTAGTACGAGCTTCTTGGAGGACAAATTCAACTCACACGTGGGAAGAAGGATGAGCTACTACAACCAGGAAGAAGGACGCAGTTTGCTGCAGCTAGGGTTTCCTAGGAAGTTTGACCAGCATTGACTTTGGTCAACGCATGGTCCAAAGAGGCTAAAATTTATTGGAGACTTCGAGTTTGGGAGGCCGTACACATTGGCACAAGAACCAAGGTCAAAAGATTTGAATCTAGTTGGCTATGACTATGTTGCTGCCCCTGCTGACTTTTTCTGGTCACTATGACTTTCTCGAGTGACTTGAGTTAATCAGATCTAATGTATATTTCACAAAATAATATCTCTTTGCTAATACTCAAGGAGACTTTGTCAGGCTGAAGCATCCTGTTGACCGTCGTAACGCACCATCACATTTTTTCCTGTTTCTGGTTTGTCTTCTATAGATCCACTGGTATGTTCTATCAGCATTTTACTTAATTGTTTGGGTGATTGCTGTAATAAAAGTAAAGTTGCATCAAGCATAGAACATCAACAAAAATTTACATGGTATCAAAGCTAAGGTGAAGACAAGCCTTAACTTTAGCAATCACCATCTAAGAAAATGGGTTCCACAAGTTATGAATTCAAGGAGAATGACAGGCTGACTGGAAGGGATGACTTCCATGCTTGGAAGATGATATTAGATCTCAAATTGGAAGACCATGATCTCATGGACCATGCACTGGGTAAGATACAAGAACCTCCATCCAATGCTACCTTAGAAGCGAACAAAGTTCCTTCTCAAGTCAAATATTCCAGAAGATTTGAAATATCCGAATATCCATGAGGATACAAATATTATATTAGAAAGTATGATGAATGAATTGCCTGAATGTTACAAATGAAGTCTGCTTATATACCTACGCAGGTGCCTCTTCACGAAAGGTCATGTCTTATCAGACGCGACCTTTCAGCCTAATTACTAATTAACTAATTTATCATTTATCTACATTATTTATTCATTACATTGCCTTCCTCTCAAAAAGCTGTCCTCAAAGCTTGTCAATGAAAGGCCTCGATTTCTTTTCTTGCTACGAACCTCTTCTTGTCTTAGGGCAGTCATCCTTGTTGATACAAGTTGATATGATCCTCTGGCGACAACCAAAATCGTCAGATCGTACGATTCCACCAACCCAAATCAATCTTCTCAGGAATTCATTTATTGACTGAAACTTGTGCTGAATTATCACTTGAGCGCATTGCACTGATATTAGTATTCTTTGGAATATCAACTTGTTTCTGTTCTGAAGACATAGCTTGATCGAGTTGTCTGCTCCCGTGATTTGGATGTCGATAGGGAACTCTTTTGGTTTGACTTTCCATTCTTAGTTGTGTGGTGATGTTTTGATTTTCTTTTAGCGATGATGTTATTGAGCTGGTTACATAACTTTCGCTTGAAATGTTCATCGCCGGAACTACAACTTCTAAGTTTGCATCTTTTGCAACTTGCTTGTCTTCTTCTTGAGTTATGACATGTACTGCATTAGTACCGCTTTCTTCAACTAGGATTATCTGATGCTTTATTTTTCAGTGCTACCAAATGAAAGAACAAAGTTCCTTCAGTTAAATATTCCAGGGAAAGACTGAAATATCCAATATTCAGCAGTGATGGCAATATTTTGTTAGAAAATATATATAATGAATTGTTGAATGGTAAGAATGAGGCCTACAGTATACTTATGTGTATTGTAAAAATGTTTTTCACGAAAGGTCATGTCTTATCAGACGTGACCTTTCAGCCTAATTACTAATTAACTAATTTATCATTTATCTACATTATTTATTCATTACATACTGCTGCTGCTAAAACCAAGTATAAGAAGGGGGAGATCAAAGCAAAGCTAATGATCCGGGAATCCATTCATAAAATCCTGGTGGCCTACATCTCTGAGTTGGGCACATCCAAAGAGATGTATGATAAATTGATCCTAATGTTCAAGGTAAACAATGTGAACCAAGTGATATTCTTCAAGAATCAATTGAAGAATCTGAAGAAAGGCCGGGATGAGTCTATCCAAACATTCTTTCTGAAATTGACCGAGATTAGGAACAATCTGCTGGCTATTGGGGAGACAATAGCCGATCGTGAGATGGTACTCACCGCTCTTGGAGGACTCCCATATGAATGGCAAGTTTTCAATACTACCATTCTTAATAATAGTACAATTCCTAACTTTGACGAGCTACTGTCAAGATGTATGCAAGAAGAGACAAGAATGAGGGAATTCGAAAATGACAGAAATGTTGCCTATGCTGCTCATTCTAGAAAGAAGAAATCTGGTGGTCCTAAGAACAAAGGAAGAGCTAGGGCCCAAGGAAAGAAGGGCAAGTGTTTCACTTGTCATAGGCCTGGTCACTATGCTAGAGAATGTCCTTTCAAGAAGGACTCTCCCGATAGTGATGACAACAACAACAATCGGAGGAATGGAAATCAAAGAAATGACAGATCCAAAGGAAAGAGGAAGGCCCCCTCTGGCGGAAACAATCAACCTTTCAAAAGGTCTAGAAACTCCAGGAATGAGGAGTCAAATATTGTTGATAAAAGAAATGATTATATTCTTGTATCTGCTCTCTCTGCTGCATCCCCGCCCGACACCTTGGATGTCTGGCTGATAGATAGTGGTGCCACAAGACACATCACTGGGTTCAAGGAAGCACTCTCTGACATGGTTGAGAAGGATACCAATCTGGAAATTATCCTTGGAGATAATTCCACATATCCTGTGAGAGGGACAAGGACTGTGACCCTCCACTTGTCTCAAGGACAAGTCCTACATTTGCAGGATGTACTCTATGTACCAAAATTGAAGAAGAACCTTGTGTCTATATCGGAAATTTAAGACAAAGGCTTCAATGTAGCATTTATTGATGGAAAGGTGCACATGTGGAAGAAGAATCTCAAGGAAGCTATCGTGATTGGTTTTAGAGTTGGAACACTCTACCAAGTTGAAGGAAGTCCACTAGGAGCTATGACATGTGATACTATGTGACAAACTGGACTATGGCACCGAAGGTTTGGACACCTTCATTACAAGGCCCTTCCCGAAGCAAGGAAGGTGGTGACAGGGATGCCTGACTTTGGAAATAATCATGAAGGTGTATGTAAGGGTTGTGCCGAAGGAAAGCATACAAGGGGACATTTCCCCTCAAGTGTCACAAAGACATATGATGTTTTGCAACTGGTCCATTCTGATCTATCTGGTATGCTACCCATGACATCCCTGGGAGGATGTTCTTACTATATGACATTCACTGATGAATTCTCCCGCAAAACCTGGATATACTTCTTGAAGAAGAAGGATGAGGCTTTCATGTGGTTCTGTACCTTGAAAGCCTTGGTGGAAAATATGACAGGGAAGAAGATCAAGATTTTGAGGACCGACAATGGCACTGAATATGAGTCAAATGAGTTCAAGGACTTTTGCAGAGAAGCTGGCATTAAGAGGGAGACTACTACTGCCTATACTCCTGAGCAGAATGGTGTTGTTGAATGAAGGAACATGACTATTGTAGAAGTTGCCCATGCCATGCTATGTGACCAGGGTCTACCGAAGTTTCTGTGGGGAGAAGCTACAAATACTGTTGTATACATTCAAAACCGATGCCCTCATTCCGCTCTGGACTCCAAAACTCCCGAAGAGGTTTTCACTGGTAAGAAACCTGATGTCTCACATTTTAGAATTTTTGTATGTCCTGTTTATTTTCATGTGCCAAAAGAAAAGAGAAGTAAGCTGGATGCTTCTGGGAAGAAAGGAATGTTTGTGGGCTACAGTGAAACCTCTAAGGTCTATAGAGTCTATGTACCTATTCAAATGGAAGTAGAGATATGCCATGATGTCACTTTTGACGAAGATGCTTCCCTGAAGAAAGTAGTAGATCTTCCAAGATCTGAGGAAAATCATGAAGCAAGGCCTGGAAATCAAGAAGAACCGCAGGATGAGATAATGCCTGATGTTGAAGGACCAATGGACCCTATCGATCCATCTCCTTCACTGGGAAAGAGACCATCATGGCTCAGGGACACCCTTGAAGATGCTGAGGGACATGCTGCCCCAAGGGGGACATTCCATGAAAGCAAGAAGCCGTGTAGATACCAAGGGTATCTGGCTGCCATGAGTACCATTGTACAATCTGAACCTGGATCTTTTGAGGAAGCCGTAAAGCATCAAGTTTGGAAGGATGCTATGCATGAAGAATATGAGTCCATAATGAAGAATGATGTCTGGGATGTGGTTCCAAGACCGAAGGACAAATCAGTTGTCACCGCGAAATGGCTCTATAAGATCAAGCATGGATCTGATGGAAGTGCTGAAAATTTCAAGGCAAGATTTGTTGCCTGTGGCTTCTCTCAAAAGGAAGGAGTAGATTATGATGACATATTTGCACCTATGGCACGATATACCACCATTCGATCAATCATATCCCTTGCTGCTACGTAGGGATGGAGTCTTCATCAGATGGATGTCAAGACTGCCTTTCTGCATGGTACAATAAAAGAATAGGTGTATGTAGAACAACCTCTGGGATTTGAAGTTCAGGATCGAGACACTCGTGTGTACAGATTGAAGAAAGCCCTCTATGGGTTAAAGCACCAGAGCTTGGTACGAGAGGATGGATAGTTACTTGATGAAGTTGGGCTTCACTCGAAGTAATGTTGATCCGAACCTTTACTTCAAGGTTGTACAGGGGAAGCCTCTCATTCTGGTGTTGTATGTGGATGACCTCTTCCTGACAGGTGCTGACCCTATCATTCATCAATGCAAGAGGGAGCTCGCTGCTGAGTTTGAGATGAAGGACCTAGGACTGATGCACTATTTCCTAGGCCCGGAGGTCTAGCAGAGACCTGGAGAGATTTTCCTTTCTCAAGGAAAATACATTGTGAAACTTCTGGAAAGATTTGGTATGGTGGACTGCAAGACCGTGTCAACACCAATGGAACTCAACTTCAAGAAGTTGAGTGGTAGCGCTGCTGGGCCCGTATTGGCCAATCCTACTGAGTATCGTCGACTCGTAGGAGCTTTAATGTTCTTAATGAACACCCGTCCAGATATATGTTTTGCAGTGAAAACTTTGAGTCAACAGATGGTTGAGCCTCATCACTTTCACTGGGTTGGTGCCAAGAATCTTCTGAGATATCTTCGAGGCACGATAAACCATGGGTTGAGATACACTGTCTGGAGTGTGACACTCCGTGGATATAATGATGCCGATTGGGCTGGCAGTGTGGGGGATCGTAAGAGCACATCAGGATGCTGCTTCAATCTTGGTTCTGCTTCGATTTCATGGATGAGCAGGAAGCAGAAGTCGGTGGCTTTGAGCACCGCTGAGGCCGAATACATTGCAGCGAGTATGGCCTGTTGTGAAGCAGTTTGGTTGTGAAAGCTCTTTAGTGAGCTGTTTGGACATGTGCTAGATACCACCATGATACTCTGTGATAACCAGAGTGGGATTCGCATGACTGAGAATCCTGTGTTCCACGATTGATCCAAGCATATTGATATCAGGTACCACTTTATCCAGGATATGGTACAGCGAGGCGCCGTAAGGCTCGATCATATAGGAACTGATGAGCAGGTCATGGATATTCTCACAAAGCCCCTGGGGAAGGTCAAGTTCCTAACCTTCCGTGAGAATCTTGGTATCGTGGAACGACACTATGATGTGGGTCCCGTTGGACGATGAGCTCTGGGAGCTCTGGGGGGCTTTGGGGATAGCTTCTCGG
This sequence comes from Pinus albicaulis, assembly GCA_034641835.2. Classification (NCBI taxonomy): domain Eukaryota; kingdom Viridiplantae; phylum Streptophyta; class Pinopsida; order Pinales; family Pinaceae; genus Pinus; species Pinus albicaulis. The sequence continues at coordinate 1,757,856,733 of CM076578.1, read as the reverse complement.
AGCTATAAGCACTCACGGGGCTAGGCTTGCCGAACCTTATGGTGCTTCTACCCCACCGTTGTGATTATTGAGTTGGTTCACCTCTCATTTTTCTATGCCTCGTATGCATCCTACCCATTGAGTTCAGGGCTCATGGGAAGTACCTCTCATTTGGCCAATGAGGTGGGAAAAGCTAGAGACTAGTAGCAAATACTAATGGATGCATCAGAGATTGTTGTACTCTCTATCTAGGATGGCACAGTCCAACCACTTGATCTGGGATCAAGTATAGTGAGGTTTCGGACCTCCGCCTGACTTCGAGTCAGATGAACCAACTTCGGGTTGTTGGAGACTCTTTGTGAGTCTGATAGAGGTTTCGGACCTCTGGGCTGAATGTGTCAGCCGGGGGATGATGTCTTTGTGACTGACCCACTTCTGTTCTGAAATAAAGAGGCTAGCAAAGCAAGTTACGGCGGGATGACGCACGATGTTTGATTGCACTGATGGATGGAGTTCTCCCTAGTTGAGAGGGAGTGTTAAAAATGGACAACTAGGTCCAAACTCCATGTTGTGATGCTCGGATGAAGATTTCGATATTTTTATTGGATTCCTCTTTCGGAGAGGTGTAAGATCCATATAAAACTTATCTTAATCCGATGAGCAGAACATTTGTTTTGAATTTATTATTTATAATAAATTATATGTGCAGGTCGGCCTTAAGGTTTTACACCCCCAGTAGATGTGTCACACACCTCAATGATGGATATAAATACAGTCAAAGTTGGAGAGTATTTCACACTCACTTATCACACATCTTCTTCTCTTCTCTGATTTAGTACGAGCTCCTTGGAGGACGAATTCAGCTCACACGTGGGAAAAAGGACGAGTTTGTACAGCCAAGAAGAAGGACGCAAATTGCTGCAACTAGGGTTTCCAAGGAAGTTTGACCAGCGTTGACTTTGGTCAACACATGGTCCAAAGAGGCTGAAATTTATTGGAGACTTCGATTTTGGGAGGCCGTACACATTGGCACAAGAACCGAGGTCAAAAGGTTGACCAAAGTTGGAGTTGCGTTGAATTTATGTTGCTGCCCTTCGTTGACTTTTCTGGATAGTGTTGACTTTTCTGGAGTTGACTTGAGTTGACTGGGTGACTGATTTGAGGATTGCTGTGACACATTCTGGGTTGGATGATCAAGGAGAATTTGCTGGTTGAAGCATCCTATTGATCGTCGTAACGCACCATCACATTTTTCCTGTTTCTGGTTTGTCTTCTATAGATCCACTGGTATGTTCTATCAGCATTTTACTTAACTATTTGGGTGATTGCTGTAATAAAAGTAAAGTTGATCAAGCATAGAACATCTACAAAAATTTACAACGGTAGCTTTTAATTTTCAAGAACTTTTCTTGAATTTTTTTTTCAGAAGGAAAGGAAGTCGAATTATGGGGTATTGCAGGGAAGCCGGGAAATATAATAAGCTCTAATGTCATGAAAAAACTTCTAAAGAAAGAACAACGAGGCATAATTGCACAATTATGCTCACTAGAAGTTCCAACATCAAAATCATCTATTTCTGCAGATCTCCAAAAAAATTTGGACAATCATTCCAAGGTTTTTGAAACTCCAAAAGGACTCCCACCTATTCGTGATCATGATCATGCTATTCATTTGATTCCAAGAAGTGTTCCTCCAAACATCAGGCCTTATAGATACCCTTATGTCCAAAAGAGCGAAATTGAACGTATGATTGCAGAAATGTTAGAGGCTGGCATAATTCAACTTAGTCAAAGTTCTTTCTCTGCTCCTGTAGTATTGGTACACAAGAAGGATGGATCATGGCGCATGTGTCCAGATTATAGGGAGCTCAATAAGCTCACCATTAAAGATAAATTTCCCATTCCTGTGATTGATGAATTATTGGATGAATTACAGGGAGAAATTTATTTTACCAAGTTCGATCTTCGTTCAGGATATCATCAAATTAGAATGAAGACTGAAGATATTCTAAAAACAACATTTCGAACTCATGAGGGTCATTATGAATTTTTGGTCATGCCTTTTGGCCTTACCAATGCACCTTCTACATTTCAAGGGTTGATGAATTCCATTTTCAAACCCTTCCTTAAAAATTTTGTGCTAGTATTTTTTGATGATATACTAATCTACAACAGGTCTTGGAAGGATCATGTTCAACATGTTGACAGGGTGCTCAAACTATTGGAGGAGAAACAATTGTATGCAAAAACATCCAAATGTTTCTTTGGAGTACAAGAGGTGGAATATCTGGGTCATATTGTATCTCACGAGGGTGTTAAGGTAGACCCTAACAAAATTAAAGCCATTAAGGAATGGAAATTCCCCACAACCATTAAGCAGTTGCGAGGATTTCTCGGGTTAACAGGGTATTATTGCAAGTTTGTTAAAAATTATGGGAGAATAGCAGCACCTCTAACAACATTATTGAAGAAAGATGCATTTTCATGGACTCCTGAAGCAACTAAGGCCTTTGAACATCTTAAAGAGGCAATGTGCCTAGCACTGGTCTTAGCTACGCTAGACTTCACAAAAACCTTTATTGTGGAATGTGATGCCTCAGAAAATGGAATTGGTGTTGTTTTAATGCAAGAAGGAAGACCCATTGCCTTTGAAAGTCATCCAATCAAAGGAAATTATTTACATAAAGCTATTTATGAGAAGGAATTGTTAGCAATACTGCATGCACTAAATAAATGGTGACCTTACCTAATGTGAAGACACTTCAAGGTAAAAATTGATTATGATAGTATTAAATACTTTTTGGAACAAAGACTATCTTCAGAAGAGCAGCAAAAATGGGTCACAAAGATGTTGGGTTATGACTTTGAAATAATTTACAAAAAAGGGAAGCTAAATGTTGTTGCATATGCACTCTCAAGAAAGAATGAAGAGGTGGAAGGATTGCTTTATGCCATTTCTATTATCCAACTAGATTGGATAACCGAAGCAAGGGATCAATGGAAGAAGGATGAAGAAGTTTGGACACTCATTCAAAAGTTACAGCAAGATCCTAGTACATATAATACATTTAGTTTGAAAAATGATTCCTTATGGTACAAAGATCGCTTATATCTTTGTAAGAATTCCCAACTAAAACAAAAGATTATTTTGGAATTGCACACTTCTCCTTTAGGAGGACACTCGGGATTTTTAAAAACTTACCACAGGGTGAAGAAAGAACTTTTTTGGGATGGCCTTAAATCTGATATTCAAAATTTTGTGGCAGAATGTTTGGTTTTCCAGCAGAATAAAGTTGAGACAATTAAGACCCCGGGTCTTCTACAACCTTTATCCATTCCAAGCCAACGTTGGGAGGATATTTCAATGGATTTTATCACAGGTTTACCTAAGTCCAAAGGAAAGAGTGTCATCATGGTGGTAGTTGATAGACTTACCAAGTATGCACACTTTTGTGCATTATCTCATCCATTTAAGGCAAGTACAGTTGCTACTACATTTATGGACACAATTCAAAAGCTACATGGAAACCCAAGGGTTATTGTGAGCGACAGAGATCCCATTTTTACTGGAAATTTTTGGACGGAGTTATTTTCTTGTTTGGGTACTCAATTAGCTCATAGCTCATCTTATCATCCTCAATCCAATGGTCAAACCGAGATAGTAAATAAATATTTGGAAGGATATATTCGTTGTTTTGTATCTGATAAACAAACACAATGGGTCAAGTGGTTACCTCTAGCTGAATGGTGGTATAACACTTCCTTCCATACTGCAGCGAAAATGACCCCATTTATGGCACTTTATGGATATCATCCACCATCCATCACATCATCTTTAAGGGAAAATTCGAAGGTTCAAGCAGTGGAAGATCACATCGAGCATCAGCAAGAAGTTCTCCAACTCTTAAAGGATAACCCGAATTTGGCACAAAATCGAATGAAACAACAGGCAGATCAACATCGCAGCGAGAGAAGTTTTGATGTAGGAGATTGGGTATTTTTACGGCTACAACCATACAAACAAATGTCCCTCAAGCAAGCTAAGAAGGATAATAAATTATCGCCAAAGTACTATGGTCCTTACAAGGTGTTGCAAAAGAATGGTACTATGGCATACAAATTGGAGCTTCCTGCTTCTTCGCGAGTACATCCAGTTTTCCATGTTTCATGCTTAAAGAAGGTTATAGGTGAAAATCTTCCATTTCAAACAGTATTGCCAGAACTTGATGGGGAAGGGATGATCATATTGGAACCTGAAGCAGTCATAGAAAAAAGAACTCGACAACTACGGAATCGATCAATTTCAGAGTATCTCATCAAGTGGAAGAACTTACCCACTGAAGATTCTACATGGGAGGATGAGAATTTTATACAGAAGCACCTAGAGCTACTCAAGCGTTCAGGACAACACTTTTTGAAGGCGAGGGGCATGTTAGGTCCCTATATTACTAGTTTAGTCCCTTACTATTGTTAGTGTAACCCCCTTATTGTTATTATTGTACCCCTGTAACCCCCATATTGTTATTATTGTGCCCCTAAATTATTATTGTTAGGTCGACTAGGATTACATTATGGCCCACTAGGATTACATTGTGACCCCATGGACTTCTATATATAGAAAGGAGGTTTTGTAATTTGAATCATCCAAGAATTGTTCATTCATGTAATGTATTGGAGGTTGCCCCTCGAAGTGGCTTATTTCTAAGGCGTTGATATCTCTTTTCTTCTATTTTTGGAGTTGTTTTCACAACATAATTATTTTATACTTCTCAAGCAAAATATTTTGGATCAGGTGGGGACCGGGGTTAATCCATGACCTCGGTCTGCATACCAGGGTTAAAGGCTAACCCCGACCCCAAACGTTACTTATATTAAGCCATAATCCAAGGTATTAGAAACATGTGTTAATTGGCGGAGAAACCATGTTACAAACCAGCTTAACCAAGGTTTGGGTGACATATAAAGTTCGGTAGTTTGAAACCAACAGAACAGTGATCAGAGTACAGGTGAGGGCTCCAAATTTGATGTCATAGTCAGAGATAACCTCAAATCTATACCGGCGGACAGAGCCAACATATGAAAGGGTTGGCGGTCAATTTATATGCCACGATTAGTTAGTGGGTGAGGCTAACCTAACAATAGCCGAACCCACCTTTTAAATTGAAAATCGAGTCTATTCAACCACCAATCAGAATCTGTACCCGAGCCTGAGATCAACGTACCCCACAATGCCACTTGGCGAGAATTTAGCCAGAGAATAGGCTAATCGACGTGATTAAGGAGGTGACAATTTTCACCCAATGTAGTGGGAATCTTGCCCACGCGGGGAAAAAATGTCGCCCCACGTGGCTGACAAAGTCTGAAATTGTAGGATAGTTTGCATAAAGGTGTGAATTGTACGACAAATGGTGCATAATTTTCATTGAAGCATAACTCATTCAATTTTTAGCCTTTTTTGGAATAGGGGGATTCCAGCTAAGGGTTTTGAATGTTTTTGGAGCCATTGGAGACATTGTTGAAGCCATTCGAGCACTATAAATTATTGTAATCACACCTTTTTAGCATAATGAAAAAGGCCCAAGCATTGGGAGCTGGACCAGGACATGTAGCCTAGGAGGGGTGAAATCCTTCATCACTTGTTGTTTTGTGCTTACTATTATGGTGATGTTGTCTCCTATTTTCTACAAAAAATAAAGTTTAAAAGCATGTTTATGTCTTTATGAATTTGACATAAGAGGTTAAAAACCCTAATATATTCACTTGTAAAGTTTGACATAATCCTCAGCCTTGCATATACAAATCAATTTGGTATCAGAGCTAGATTTCTTTATTGCTTTGAGGGTTTAATTTGTTTGCAAGTGTTTTTGATGCTTACAAGGTTGAAGCTCAAAAGAGGAGAAGGAAATATTGTGGTTGCAAGTCCTCAAGTTAGGTCAAGGACAAAGAGAGAAAATTTGCCACAATCTCGACCACAAATTTCACCTCAAATTGTACCTGAATCTCAATAATAATGTCACATGAAGGAGTGCCTAAAAATATGTAAGATGATGAAAAGGCTTTCAAAAATCTGTTCTTTTATATCTGAAATAAGCAATTGCTGAAATTTCTGTGAAGAGAGAAACACAAGGTTACGAGGTGAGAGCTCCAATCCTCCAAGGAGATAAGTATTCAAGGAGATGGAGGATGGAGACAAGACTCCAAAAGGTAATGGAGCGAATGGTGACAAACCACCTTTGACACCACCATTCTCTTCACCTCCCTCCTCACCACCATCTTCTTCCACAACAACCCCTTCCACGATACCTCCACATTCTAGAAGGTTATGGTAGCTCATTTAAAACTTGACATAATTTTATTTGTCATGTAATTAGATAAATGTGAAGTTATATAATTAGTTTAGTTAGCTTGAAGTTTATTTAAGTAATAAGTTAGGATGATGACTTTTAAGTTAACTTTCTTCATTTATAAGATTGGAGAGTGCAACATTTATTTGGTGGGAAGCCAAAACTTAAGAGGACATGAAAGAAAATATATAGCAGTTATTGAATGATTTGTTGTTGGGCTAGAATGTAGAAATTATATCTGATATGCATGTTCTATATCTGAGCTCTCCTGATCTAACAATATTTATCTTCTTGCTAAATACAAAATCCTTCCACATATACTAATTCTTGGAAATTTAATCAATAATTGCAGAAACACATGACAATAAAAACACACTGTTTCTACAGAGAGTTGTTTTTAATGAAACTGTTGGCTTGTGTATATTATGTAACATGGAGATCATATGGCAATCTCATACAAAGCATACAAAGCATACAAAGCTTACCAGAATCTCTCAGCACAGTACAATCATCATACACTAATCAGGACCAATCTTGCAAATCCATGCACCGATCTTTGCCTCCTGCTAGCCTGCCTCCACTACACAATCCAAGTTGATTACAAGGACCAATTCAATGCAATCCCACTCTCATTGACTACATTATTATCATTGGAAACTCCAATGTATATATAGATGCAATCCATGCATCACTAATAGTCACAATAGATATTCTATCTTGCCTTTTCACCTACCTCTCCACTAGGTCTCCACTGAAACTGCCATGCACTGTAGTTAACTGATGTATTGTTCAGTTGATTAATGAGTTATTATTTGTGAATTAATTAACTAATTAATTCACTCCACTCTCACTAGTGTATCAATCAGTTAAACTAGATACGACGAAGCTCCAACTAAGTCTAAGCAGGTTAAACTAAACACAACTCCACCAACTACTTCTACAACTCCTCCAAACTCTGTCACATGAGTTCTAACTGAAGTCTCCACGAAATAGCTCCACTTAACCCTCAGGAATAGTGTGATCCCTTCTGTCAGCTCCTGTGCCACATCTGTGCACTTAACTGAAGTGTTCCAAGAGAATAAGATAATTTTTAGAGTCCAAATATTACTAAGAGCTAATAATATTCGACATGTCTATTTTTAGACTGGCAATCTAAAAAACGATTCCGCCCAATATGTCTAAAAATAGAAGTCCATCTATTTTTCCAACTTGAACAACCATCCACAAATAGCATCCTACAACTCATAGAATATGATCAACATGTCTAAAAATAGAAATAGTCTAAAAATGGAGCTTTACGACAAAAATCACCTGGGCCCCACCTAAGTTTAGGTGATTATTTTCCAACTAGGATCAAGAATGATGTTTCGGGATGCCTCCTTCACTTTGTTTCTTGTTGCAATCTTCAACACTCCCTCTCAACGAAAAGACCCCGCCTGCCTCCAAAGCATGCAACTCCATGCATTCGCCACACGCTTTTGCAGCGCCCTCCCAACTCCATGCATCTGCTCTTTGCAACTCTTCCAGAAATTGAATAGGATCAAACAACTCAATCATTCTAATGCATCACCATCTAAAGTGTTCGACTTAAGCAGCTACGCACATCTTCGGGGAACCCGCAACTGTTGAACTGCGCACCCATGCACTGCGCATAGCATCGACGCTACGTCCGCCTCCCGATGTCGGCTCATCACTTTGATGTATCGAAATCAAGCCAGTCAATATGTCATGGCCTCTGTGGGCACCTCGTAGCCAGGTTCAATTCATGAGATCCACACCATCTCAATGAATCCTGCCCAAAAATATCCTCTTGGGATTACTCATGCATGTCGCCCCACCTCTCACCTGGTGGTATAGCTGCATGCACTCCCTCTGCCCATCTGGCACGAAATTTCTCTGCATGAGTGGTTTCTTCCACTCCATGATCCTCATCTTGTGGCTGCTCCACATCCCGAGGTTCACTCTTACTTGCATGCAAAAATTTCTTCCTCTCAAGCATCAGTTGCATGTCTTCCTTCCGCTTCCCAACGGTAGGAAGCTCCGTAGAAATCCCATCTACTTCAAATCTATAAAGATTCTTCTGCATCTCCAGTTGTGGCTGCTCCACAACCTTCTGAGACTGCTTCTCACGCTGCATGTTGAGAGGCTCCCTCTCAACCAACAAGTCACTAACCTCTGCTTTGCTCTTCAAAGCTTTGCATGCATCTTGTACCTCAGTGCATGTAGATTCTTGGCTCGCGCACATTGCAATTGTCCCGCCGTCACAAAATTTTCTAACAAAAAGAGCTGATTTTAAATCGATGATATCTCCCTCATCCGAGCTCCGATTCGACCGATTTTTTTTTTCAATTTGGGTATTTTTTCGCAAGGAATCCAAATATGCTATTTTTTTCTGAAATTATTTCACCCAAATTTTCAGATATTCTTTGCAAACTCGCGCACCCAAAAATTCCTGCTCTCATTCCATGTAGAAAATCTATAACACAGCTCTGATACCATGTAGAAATTATATACAATATGCATGTATATATCCGGACTCTCCTGATCTCACAATATTTATCTTCTTGCAAAATACAGAATCCTTCCACTATAATTCTTGCGGAAATTTAATCAACAATTGCAAAACACATGAAGCAATAAAAACACACATAACATAGTTGTTTAACGGGAAATCCTGAAGCTGAAAACCCCAACTATATATTATGTAACATGGAGATCATATGACAATCTCATACAAGCATACAAATCTTATCACAAACCCTTAGTACAGTATAATCTTCATACACTAATCAGGACCAATCTTGCAAATCCATGCATCGATCTTGCCCTCCTGCTAGCCTGCCTCCACTACGCAATCCAAGCTGATTACAAAGACCAATTAAATGTAATCCCACTCTCATTGACTGCGTTATTATCATTGGAAACTCCAATGTATATATAGATGCAATTCATGCATCACTACTAGTCACAATAGATAGTTCATCTTGCCCTTTCACCTATCTCTCCACTGGTCTCCACTGAAACTGCCATGCACTGTAGTTAACTGATGTATTCTTCATTTGATTAATGAGTTATTATTTAGTGAATTAATTAACTAATTAATTCACACCACTCTCACTAGTGTATCAATCGGTTAGACTAGATACAACTAGCTCAACTGAGTCTAACTGAGTTAAACTGAACACAACTCCATCAACTACTTCTATAACTCCACCAAACTCTGTCACATGAGTTCTAACTGAAGTCCTCATGCATTAGCTCCAGTAAACCCTCAGGAATAGTGTAATTCCTTCTGTCAGCTGCTGTGCCACATCTTTGCACTTAACTGAAGTGCTCCAAGAGAATAAGATAATGTTTAGAGTCCAAATATTATTAAGAGCTAATAATATTCGACATATCTATTTTTAGACTGGCAATCTAAAAATAGATTCCGCCCAATATGTCTAAAAATAGAAATCCATCTATTTTTCCAACTTGACCAACCATCCACAAATAGCATACTGCAACTCATAGAATATGATCGACATTGCTAAAAATAGACATAGTCTAAAAATAGACTTTACGACAAAAATCACCTTTATGGGCCCCACCTAGTTTAGGTGATTATTTTCCAACTAGGATCAACGATGATGTTTCAGGATGCCTCCTTCACTGTTTCTTGTTGCAACCTTCAACACTCCCTCTCAACAAGAAAGGATTGTCTTTGCATGCGACATGCAACTCCATGCATTCGCCCTGTAACCTTTGCAAGCGCCCTGCAAGTCCATGCATCTGCTCTGCAACTCTTCCGAAACTGAATAGGCTCCAAAAAAATCAATCAGTCTAATGCATATACCATCAAAGTATTTGACTTCTGCTTAGCTACTGCACATGTCTTCAGGAAACACTGCGCTATTGAACTCTGCACCCATGCACTCTGCACTTGCTGTCAACTCTGATCCACGCTCTAGTATCTGACACTGTCACTTTGATTTGCCTGCATCAATCCAAATAATCATGCTACTACTGCTCTATGGGTACCTCGTAGCCAGGTTCAATTCATGATATCCACACCATCTGGTGGATCAATTTTATGCTCGAAATTAAAAAATTTCATAATGGCTCAAAACTAGCGCGATTGCGTATATCTCATCGTTCTGAATCTGACGCAACTCGTTTCGTTCAAATCTACGATCAAATGCTCCCGATATCACTTTTTGTCCCCTTTTCGAGAAAATAAAATAAAAAATTGGAATTGGGTTGTACAGGGCTGCACAGTTAGCAGTCCATACTGCATATTGAACCCTGACATGGAAGGCGACTTGTCTCCATCAACCAATGGTTATGTGACACTTGGAAGGTTATTAGTGGCTCAAATTTGGAGTTATTTTTTTGGTTTGCAAGTGGTTGAATTGGACCAACCATAGAGAACCACGTGGGCCAACCAGAGGATGCCACATTGCCTCCTAGTGGCCATATAAAATTTTGGTTTAGGCCAGAGCGGGACTCCAAGGGACTTGATGTGAGACCTCCACTAAGAACCAAAGGTCTCCAACCATCTCGGATACATGTGTTTCTTAACCCTATAGTTATTATGTTGTATCTAAACTTTAAGTGAAATGCCATCGGGGGAGGGGACTGGGGTTAACACTCGACCTCGGTCCGCAAACTAGGGTTAAGGGCTAACCCAGACCCAAAACGTTATTTTTATTATGCCATAACCCAAAGTGTTGGCAACATATGTTAATTGGCGGAGAAACCATGTTACAAACCCACTTTACCAAAGTTCAGGTGATACATAAATTTCGATGGTTTGAAACCAATGGAACGGTGATCATATTGCAGGCGGGGGCTCCAACTTTTATGTCACGGTCAGAGCTAACCTCCACTCTATATCGGTGTACAGAGCCAACATGTGACAGGGTTAAAAGTTAGTTTATATTCCACAGTTAGTCGGTGGTTCAAGCTAACCCTAATCATAGCAGAACCCATGGTTAAAATTGAAACCAGAGTTAGGTCAACCACTGATAGGAATCTATACCCAAGCCCGAGAAGAGTGGACGTCACGATTCCACTTGGTGGGAATTTAGCCGGAAAATGGGCTGACCAACACGATTAAGGAGGCAAAAATTTACACCTAGTGCAGCGGGAATCACGCCGACGTGGGGAAAAATTGTCGCTCCACGTGGCTGACAAACTCCAAAATTGTAGGATGGTTTGTAGAAAGGTGCAAATTGTAGGACAAATAGTGTATAATTTTCATGGAAGCATAATTCATTCAGGTTTTAGCCTTTTTTGGAGCAGAAAGAGCCCAACTAGGGGTTTTTAATATTCTGGAGCCATTGGAGACATTTTTGAAGCCATTTCAGCGTTGTAACTTGTTGTAATCACACTTTTTTTAGCATAATGAAAGAGGCCCAACCATTGTAATATGGACCAGGAGATGTAGCCTAGGAGGGGTGAACTCCTTCATCACTTTCTATTTTGTGTTTACTGTTATGGCGATGTTGTCTCCTATTTTCTACAAAAAATGAAGTTTTAAATCATGTTTATGTGTTTATGAATTTGGATAAGAGTTTAAAAACCCTAATCTATTCACTTCCAAAATTTGACATAATCCTCAAGCTTGAATATATAGACCCATGTTAGAACACAATTTGGTTTGTGAAGATTTCTAAGTGATTACATAAATAGAATCCAGGAAGATCGATCCAAGGATATCAATATTTCTGGAGCTATAGCTCCATTAATGCATGGGGGTATTATATCCCACCCATTAGATTTAACCAATTACAAAATCCAATGGGTGGCATATACTGCCCCATGCATTAATGGAGATATAGCTCCAGAAATATTGGTTAGCATCGATCCAACAAGGAATAAGAATGATGACACTCAGTGGAAGAAAGATCCAATTTCCATTGATGGCATATACCAAATATAATACTCCAGGTAGATACCCAACCACCTATGTCAGCTAAACATAAACTGGTTGTCCATAATATAAATAAAATAATCCAATCGTATACCAACTCCCACCAACCCAATTAACTGATTGGGAGATTTGAATCGGATGTGACGCCCCTACCAATCACATCCAATATCAGGATAAAATACACCAACTAGGGATCAAAACACCTTAACACTAGGCATTATCTTTGCTCTATGACAGTAAGCGTATCCACTAGGTATGCAAGCCACAAAACTAAATTTTGAATCACCAATATTATACGCAGTATAACTTACTAGGATAGCACCTCTAATAAATTTCACTTGATACCAAAATCATTAGTTCTCGTGGATCCCTATAGATCCTAATATTCTCCTTTCTCAGAGCACCACTCATTTAATGACTATATCGACAACCAAAACTAGTTAGTCTTCAGTTCTCAAGAAGAAACCACTAGTTATGATCAAATATATTTCACCCAACAACATCAACAACTACACCATCATAGGTTGCATCTTAACTGCTTGCCTCCAAGTCTACATCCAAAATTAACACCACGAGAATTATTTTCCACACCACCATCTGTGACCACACTTTCATTTTCAAAATTTGATTCTATCATGATCTATTGTAGCGTGTTAGGATGCTTCATACCGTGGATGCTTACTTCTGGCTATATTTGCAACGTCTTTTGTGCCCTAGTGTAGTGAAGTCATTTAAATATTTCTTCTCCTAGTGGATTTCCATGTATCCAAGATGATGAGCACAATGAGAATTAGTGCTCTGATCACTAGCCCCAAAAACTGTAAGAGTTCAATCTGTGACATAGTACCACTTACTACATGTCTCGATGCCGTTTTCTCCCCTCCTTTGCATGATCTTCTCCTTATTCACCGACTAGTTCGGGCGCTTGTTAGAAGCACAAAAAGTCTTTGAAGAAATGTTCCATTCATATTGCACAACTTGCCAAAGCTTATCCACTTTCAATAATATAACTTAACCAATGTGAAATGAGTTATAATTGAAATACAAATTTATTTTTAAATTTATTATTGAAATGAATTATAATTCTTTGGTTCTTTGGAATTAACTTTTAGATTAATCATATCATATATGTTTTTTGTCAAAATATAATTGTTTTAAACATATTTTAAAATTTAAATATTAATAATATACATTTTAATTTTAACTATTTAAATAAATTAATATTAAGTTGAAATTAATATTTTAATACAAATAATGTAAACATTAAATTTTAAATTATTATTATTATTTTTAATAAAAAATGTATTTATATGCAAGAATGCATTTGGATCGCAACAAATGCATCAAAGAGTACATATCTATATCTTTAAAAAAAATTATTGAACTCTCTTATCCAACAAAACTACAAATTTTTTCAAAGGGGCTCGAAACTGGAAAACAAAAAACAAGGTTTTGTAGGCATATACCTTACAAAACCGACCTACAAAAAAAATAATTTAAATTAAATGTCACACTATAACTAGTTTTTTTTTTCCCCGGGAAAAATCGTAGCTTTTATTAATGTAAATAAAAGTTACATGTTGTATATGCTAAATGCATATGCAGATCAACAATGAAGCTGCCAAAAGATAGTTGTAGTGTAGCAAAAAATAAGTACATCCATCATGTGTCTCATAAATACATGTTGTAGAACAACAGACAGTAGTCGGGGAACATATATACAACAGTAACCGAAAACAAAAATGATAAATAACAGCTCTTGCCTCTAATGGGGGATCTCCCCCCTCCAAAGTTTAGTAACAAATGGACAGTGGAAATATTGATAATATGCATGTTCATCCTACTCTTGAATCTCCATATGAGCAGTCAATAAATACGTCGCCTCCTTGGAAAGGAGATAAGAAATTGAGTTCCTCTCCTTGTAAATATGTCGACATGAAATATGATCAAAATGTGTTTTGAGCCGTTGAACTTCATCCAAAATATTATGCAGTGTGTGTACGTGACAGGTTGATTGTAGGTTAATCCAGTCAATGACAATTTTGGAGTCACTGAATATCTGAAGAGCATGAACATTTTTACTGATGTAAATAGTTAATAATGCAATCCTTCATAATTTTGCAATGCCAATCCATTTAGATCTAAGGATTGGGAGAGGGCCTAATTCAAACACTAATTTTAAAATCTCCCTATTGCCTTTCCAAATGTTATAATATTTTTGAAGGATCTCTTGATCCCCAATTTTTGTCTCCTGAAGCAAGAGAACTAAGGGTCATTCTTTCTTGCTTGCTCCTCTTGTTTCTTTTTTCCACTTCCATGCAGATCTAGGTGCAAGAGAAAAGCCCCTCATATGGCTTGGTGCAATCAATATACTTGCCATGGGTATTTCCAATAATTCTGAAAATGGTACTATCATTCTAACAATGCAATGGAAAAAAGGGGAGTTTCGCCCATATTGGGACTGCATATGGAACACTACCTTTCAGGTTAAAATATAGACTCCACCAATCTAGATATAACCCTTAAGCCCGCATTAAATAAGGCCTACTTTTGAAGATCAGGTGATCCGTCTTGTTTTTGAAGAAGAAGTAAAAAACCATTTTCTATAGAAGGATGAAGAGACAAAACCCTTGATCATGGGTTTTGAATTTCTTTCCACCCACAACCTCATAGAATGTGGGGAGAGCTAGATCCCCATAAATTGGTCGAATAGGCCATGCTTGACTAATTGCAGAGCTCGACCTCTTGACTGAGGTGCAAATACCTCCACATTTGGTATTTCCTCTAATTTGTTAATGAAACAAGAAGGCTTTTCCTTCTAGAATCTCATCCAATTCACAACCAATAAGTTAAAAACATTTATATTTGGAGTAAGTGAAGAGAGTGGGAGTGTAAACTCCCTGAACTGGTCATCGAGCTGCTTAAAACATTGATGCATCAAAAACCTTCAAAGCCACACATCATATATAATTGAAAAACATGATAATAAATAAAATTAATCTATCAAAACAAAATTCATACAAAAATATTAAATTAGAATTAATGTTTTGAAAAAAATTATATACATATATGAATTCACTTACATGTCTTTTATCTTAAATTTTTTATATGTAATATTTATTATACTTTTACCTTGAAAATAAAAATGTATAACAAATTATAATGCTAAAATTATATATATATATATATATATATATATATATATATATATATATATATATATATATATATATATATATATATAATTTTTGTTTTATTTTATTATTTTATTAATTAATTCTAAAAAAAAAGTTTCTTAACATTATCCCTTCAAATCTCAGTTCATATATATATTTATTTATATTTTTAAATAATCATATTTTTTTTCAAAACTAAATAAATATAATTATAAGTAAAAAAATCATATTAATATTTTATTAATATAATATAAATAAACTTTTAAAATTATATTTTATTAATATAATTGGAACAGAGGCTCTATCTATGATAAAAGAGTAAAATTATAAAAAGCTTTATCTATAAAGATTATTGCCTATCTTATTTTTAACTAAGTAAAGACTGATATTGATTTTTATACTTATATCTTTTTAGAGAAATTCTCCAAAAATAAGTGAATAAATGAAATTTTCATTATTTGAAAAAAGATATTATTTATTTGAAATTTCATTTCTTTAACCATTTTATTTTTATATAGAAGAATTTAGAGTTTACAAAAAAAATTTATCAGAAATATCTGGTTCATCCAAGTGAATCGCCAATTGT
This sequence comes from Pinus albicaulis, assembly GCA_034641835.2. Taxonomy (NCBI): domain Eukaryota; kingdom Viridiplantae; phylum Streptophyta; class Pinopsida; order Pinales; family Pinaceae; genus Pinus; species Pinus albicaulis. Next base: position 1,757,840,735 of record CM076578.1, on the reverse strand, counting down.
TGTATTATACAACAATTCCCCATTTTATTTTTATAAATAGGGACCCTTTAGAAATAAATGAAAAAACCTTTTTAGAAAAAAGACACTTAGGAAATAAAACTCTGCCTAAAAGGTGCATCGCTCATCATAAATGTTATTTTTTCAAATAGAAATCTTAAGGAATAAACTTTGCGAACAGCAAAATGCGCTCTTTAGAAAGCTTTACTTTCCTTTTTCGCATCGCATTTGATTTAGTTAAAATTTAAAGAATCAAAGTGATAAAAGTTGCGATAAACGCGGACCCAATGAAGCAAATAAACTCAAAAATATAATCTTTTTCGCATCACATCCATTTTTTTCTTTCAAAAATCGCATTGCACACAACTTATAGTATAGACTTAAATATATCTTTTAAATCTTGCAATTTGCGATTTACGCAGATCGCATTTCGCAATGTTTACAAGACACTCACGAAATATTATAAGAAATCATTGTGATTTGAGCATTTAATAATCTCAGCGTGTGAAAAGCAACTTATGTCATATCGGATTGAATTTTAGATCTTAACAGCTTTAAATGGTTAATAAGCATTGCATGTGAAGCCAGGTGGAGCCATGTCAAGCATTGAATTTTGAAATCATAATGAATTATGAAGAGATGATTGATAAGATTGACAAAGTTTCGCGTGAGTTTGAAATAAATTTCTGATACATCTTTGTAAATGCTTGTTATATGATATCTTTCATTTTCATTATCAAGAAATCAGTTATCGAATTGAGAGAGTCTGAGATGAGTAAGAAAGGTAAATAAATCTCTCAAGCATTTCCCTCAGAAGATACAGATATTCCTTTTCTATTCTCAGACATTGTCTGTAACAAGGATTGTGGTGTCTCGTCATGGGAGGCTATGTATAAACTATTTGAGGATGAAGGGCCAAAAGTGATAACAAAGATATCTGCAACAGGCACTGATATCACTTCTGATGCAACTCTTTTCGACGTTGCATGCTCATTTATTCATAAGATAGCCGCGAGACCAAAAATTATGCCTTACACAGATATGATCAAGTGGGCGGTTGAAAATTTGAATATTGAAGACAGAGTATTTAAGAATTCCAGAGGAGAGACTATGGGTTCTTTTAAAGTTGAAGATTTGGCAGCCATGTATCATTTACCAGCTCTACAACAAAAGTATGACAATAGATATGTGAAAATGTTCAAAGCTAAACATCCATATCTTATCAAGGTCATCCATGAGTGGAATGACAATGAGGGAAAACTGAAGCAAGACAAATTTGGTATGTACTCCATTGCAAAAATCCCTCATCCCTATTGCTTTGTTGCTGGTATGTTGTGTAGGTTATTTGCTAGACCTGATATTACTAGGTTCTCTAGAGACTGGGTTCCCTTAATTGACGCAATCGTCAATTCATCCATTTTGAATTGGGCAGACCCTTTATCTAATTATTTAGTCAAACACATTGTTGAATATACGAATAAAAGGAATGCTTCACCTCAAGAAAAATCACCCTTTTTCATGTTCGCTTATGTTATGGATTCCATCTGTTATATTTCTACATTTCCAATCATGGGTTGGAAATGGACCGTTACAGACCCTACACCAATCCATATTTACCCTGAAGAACTCTGGGATTCCAAATACCACTTGCATTTCTATAAAGTATGCTATGGAGTTATGCTGCCTATGTATCAAATTATTTTAGATAAAAAGATCCCTAGGGTTTCCAAGGAAGTCAGTAGAGATATTGTTCCTGAATCCCGATGGTTTGCTGAAGAGAAATTTACTTATGTTCGAGTATTTGGAAGTTCCTCTCTTCCACATGTTTTGCCATATTATGTTCCGGATAGATTGTTCGGGAGAGAAATAGCTTATCAACTTATTAATGGTGTCACCAAATAGTTAAAGGATGACAAAAAGGCTATTTGGCCTTCATTCCCTATACAGTGTGGTACTTTTGATTTAGCCAATATTGGCCATACATACAAAGAGGCTCCTAATATTCAGATGTTAAATTTAGCATTTATTCCTGGGAGACTGTATGATCCCAATGATGAAATTAAGAATTACATGGCAAGACTTAAGACCAAGCCTTTTGTAAAAGAAGAGGATCAGTTTGATGACTTCTTTCAGGGAGTTGAAGATTTTTCAGATGTTATTAAGAGGGTTTCCAATCAATCAAGTCAAGAAGATATTGAAGCTTTTCAGGAATACAGAAATAAGAGATTAAATAATGTCCCTTTAAATTTTCTAGTTATGTAAGAAGAAAAACACACTCCAAGTGTTAGTCTTGACGAAGAAATGAAGGATGATTCTGAAAATGAATTTGGTCAGTCTCAACAGCAATCTGATAAGACCAATCAATCTGAAGATGAGACTGAATCTACAAAAGCCAATTCGGAAATTGACCAGATTATTCAAGATATAGAGTTGCAAGGAAAAATAAACAAAAATGTCACTAAATCAAATACAAAAGCAGTTCCAAAAGGTCAGATCATAGAAGATCAATCTAAATCATTTGAAGGAAAAGACCTAATAAACTAATGGGAACAATTTTCCCAAGCAATAAAAACTTCTAAAGGAAAGGTCAATACTGGTCAAGCAACAGGTTTTCAAACACCAAAGCCTTCCCAAAGGATAATTCAAATGGTCAACCCTTTACAAAAAATCCCAGCAACATAGAGCAGAGAGGTTATTCCGGCCCATTCCACAGATCAAATAATTTTGCAAATAGAAGACATTCCATCATTGGATATCTTCTACAGTCCCAGCCATAGAGCTGTAGTCAAAATAAATAAGAGAAGAAGGACTGATGAAACGACTCTTAAATATACAGATGAATCATTTGATATCCTCTGGAAAGATTCATCAGAGGATCCTACTGAAAATTTGACTAAACTGTCACAATATGCAGGAGCTTATGCTACAGCTACTGTAGATAAGGCAAGTGAAATCAAAACACTTTTGAAGCAGAGGGAATACAGGATACAGGAATTGGAAAACATGTTAGATACAAAGAAAGTCAAGTCTACAGAACAGATCAGAGAAAATTTAGAACAGTTCCATAAAGATTTTGAAAAACTTAAATTGGAACATCATACAGAACTTAAAGATAAACAGATACAGTTGGAGAGAACCATGGCAGAATTACAGAATCAATCACAGTAAAAAAAGTTCATTCAAGAAGCACTTGAGATAAATACAATGATTAAAGAGCAACAAAAATAATTTTGTCATCAAGTTGCTATGATTGATTCTTACTGTGATTCCAATAAAATAATGATTCAGCAAATTGCCATTCAAAAACTTGAATGTGAGAAACTTCAAAAACAAATTGAAGAACGTATTCAATGGCAAGATTCAAATATGGAAAAACAAGCTAATCTACCTCAGATAGATAAGCTTCATGGATAATTATTATTTACAGAGTGGAAAACACAGATTGCTCGAGCAGAAAAAGAAGCAATTAAAACATTCAGCAAATCAAATGAGGTCATACAGCTTTTATGTGACCAATTTTTCAAAACAAGACTTGTTGAAGAAAACATGTCTGATGTGTTTTCATTAAAAAAAGAAACAGAATTGAAATGGACACAGAGAGCAAAAAAACAAGAAGAAGCAATCAGAAAAGTTAATAAGTTTGATCAAGAAAATTCTTGGAATTTTCTGATCAAACCTTACCATCAGCAACAGACTCTTCTACTTCTCACAAAATCAGCTAAAAGTCTCAGTCAACCATTTCAAATTCCAACTTCAAGAATCATATCCGGTCACGAATATCTTAGCCACCTCAGCTCAAGACACTACTAGATATCTGAAAATTACGTGACCATACTCCGCAAAAGATGCAAAAGCCTTAAAATTAGGATATTTAGTTTTTTAATTCCTAGATTATTGTTCAAGTTAGAGGAAGGTTGCTTGAAACCTCCTCTACATTTTTGTAAAATATTTAATTTAGTTTGTAGTTAGTTTTAATATTTAAACCCTTCTCATGCATTTAGAGAAGGGTCCAGAATTTTATTAAGAACATTTGCAAAGAATGCTTAATTGTAAGTAAGTTTGTGAATGCCTTGATGAAATAATGGAACACGGTTGTATTCAGTTATAAACATCATTTTGTTGATCAATGCGTGGTGCAATTTTGTATTCTTTGAACAACTCTTTGATTGAAGGATTGGATACGACCTATTATCACTGATCTGATAGACAGAGTAATACGCAACTGGAACTAATATCATGTATGTTATTTCTGTTTCTGAAAATTAGTGATGAACACAACTTTCATGAATCATGTATGAAATTAATTGTTTATGTCTGAAATATCTGTTGCACTAATGTACAGTATAAAGACAGAAATTAGTTATTTTATATATGGTCATCAGACAATGCGATATATGTTTCATTTTCTTTTGATTAATTAATTTTTCAAGAGAATCATTTTACAGGTTAATAATTCTATTAAATTTGAATTGATTTCATAACAGATTCAATAGATATCTTTCTAGATTGCATTGAGATATTATATCCCGAGTTAGATTAAATTTAATTCAAAGTCTTGCATTTAGAGTTAAATTTGTGTTAGTTTGTAGTAATTCATCATTTCAAAATGTTTTGGTAGAAACCCAACAAGTTATCATCCAAAAACCAAAATTGGGAAATTGGTCCCATCACACCCAGTCGGAGCCACTACCCCAAATGGAAAAGGAGTTGCTTTAAGGTTCGGACCAAGTGGTTATCCCCCTTTGTTGTTGCCACAGATTTCTGAGGCCTCAACAGGGGGCAACCTCATTTACATTACATAAATGAACAATTCTTGGATGCTACAAATGACAAAACTGCCTTTCTATATATAGGATTCCATGGGGTCACAATATAATCCTAGCCGACCTAATAATAATAATAATGTAAGGGCACAACAATAATAATAGTGTGATCTATGGGGCATAATAATAACAATATGGGGACTAAAAGGGTACAAAAATAACAATAAGGGCGCTACACTAACAACAATAAGGGGCTACACTAGTAATATAGGGACCCAACATGCCCCTCTCCTTCAAAAATGTGTTGTCCTCAACGCTTGAGTAGCTCTAGATGCTTCTGTATAAAGTTCTCATCCTCCCATGTGGAATATTCAGTGGGTAAGTTCTTCCACTTGATGAGATACTCTGAAATTGATCGATTTTGTAGTTGTCGAGTTCTTGTTTTCGTGACTGCTTCAGGTTCCAATATTATTTTTCCTTCCTCATCAAATTCTAACAATATTGTTAGAACTAGAAGTTTGTCACCTATAACCTTCTTTAAGCATGACACATGGAAAACTTGGTGCACTTGAGAAGAAGCAGGAACCTCCAATTTGTATGTCATAGTACCAATATTTTGCAACACCTTGTAAGCACCATATTAATTAGGAAATAATTTATTATCCTTCTTAGCTTGCTTGAGGGACATTTTTTGTATGGTTGTAGCCGTAAAAATACCCAGTCTCCTACATCAAAAATTCTCTCGTTGCGATGTTGATCTGCCTGTTGCTTCATTCGATTTTGTGCCAAATTTAGGTTATCCTTTAAGAGTTTGAGAACTTGTTGTTGATGCTCGATGTGATATTCCACTGCTTGAACCTTAGAATTTTCTCTTAAAGATGATGTGATGGACGGTGGATGATATCCATAAAGTGCCATAAATAGGGTCGTTTTTGCTGCAGTATGGAAGGAAGTGTTATACCACCATTCAACCAGATGTAATCACTTGACCCATTGTGTTTATTTATCAGATACAAAACAATGAAGATATCCTCCCAAACATTTGTTCATTATCTCAGTTTTCCCATCAGATTGAGGATGCTAAGATGAGCTATGAGCTAGTTGAGTACCCAAACAAAAATATAATTACGTCCAAAAATTTCCAGTGAAAATGGGATATATGTCGCTTACAATAATCTTTGGGTTTCCATGTAGCTTTTGAATTATTTCCATAAATGCAGTAGCAGATGTACTTGCTTTAAATGGATGAGATAATGCGCAAAAGCATGAATATTTGGTAAGTCTATCAACTACCACCATGATGACACTCTTTCCTTCGAACTTAGGTAAACCTATGATAAAATCCATTGAAACCTCCTCTCATCATTGACTTGGAATGGATAAATGTTTTAGTAGACCCGAGGTCTTAATTGTCTCAATTTTATTTCGCTGGCAAACCAAACATTCCACCACATAATTTTGAATATCAGATTTAAGGCCATCCAAAAAAAAATATTTCTTCACCATGTGGTAAGTTTTTTAAAATCCTGAGTGTCCTCCTAAAGGAGAGGTGTGCAATTCCAAAAGAATATTTTTTTTTAGTTGAGAATTCCTACAAATATATAAGCGATCTTTGTAGCATAATGAATATTTTTTCCAACTACATGTATCATATGTACTAGGATATTTCTGCAACTTTTGAATGAGTGTCCACACTTCTTCATCATTCTTCCATTCCTCCCTTGCTTTTGTTATCCAATCTAGTTGGATAATAGAAATGGCACAAAGCAATGCTTCCACCTCCTCATCCTTTCTTAAGAGTGCATCTGCAACAACATTTAGCTTCCCTTTTTTGTAGATGATTTCAAAGTCATAACCCAACATCCTTGTGACCCAGTTTTTTTGCCCTTCTGAAGATAGTCTTTGTTCAAAAAAGTATTTAAGACTATCATGATCAGTTTTTACCTTGAAGTGTCTTCCCATTAGGTAAGGTCACCATTTCTTTAGTGCATGTAGTATTGCCAACATTTCCTTCTCATAAATAGATTGCTATAAATACTTTCTTTTGATTGGACGACTTTCAAAATCAAGGGCCATCCTTCTTGCATTAAAACAACACCAATTATATTTCCTGAGGCATCACATTCCACAATAAGACCGGTGCTAGGAAAATTTCCTCTTTAAGATGTTCAAAGGCCTTAGTTTCTTTAGGAGTCCATGAAAATTCATCTTTCTTCAATAATGTTGTTAGAGGTGTTTTTATTCTCCCATAATTCTTAATAAACTTGCAATAATACCTTGTTAACCTGAGAATTCATCGCAACCGCTTTATGGTTGTGGGGAATTTCCATTCCTTAATGGCTTTAATTTTGTTAGGGTTTACCTTAACACCCTCCTAAGATACAATATGACCCAGATATTCCACCTCTTGTACTCCAAAGAAACATTTGGATGTCCAAAAATTCATAATGACCCTCATGAGTTCGAAATGTTTTTCGGAATATCTTCAGCCTTCATTCTAATTTGATGATATCCTAAACGGAGATCCAACTTCGTAAAATAAATTGCTCCCTATAATTCATCAAATAACTCATCACATGAATGGGAAATATATGTTTAATAGTTAGCTTATTGAGCTCCCTATAATCCGGACACATGTGCCATGATCCACCCTTCTTGTGCACCAATACTACTAGAGCAAAGAAAGAACTTTGACTAGGTTGAATTATGCCAATCTCTAACATTTTTGCAATCATACGTTCAATTTCTCTCTTTTGTACTTAAGGATATATGTAAGGCCTAATATTTGGAGGAACACTTCTTGGAATAAAATGAATAGCATGATCATGATCACGAATAGGTGGGAGTCCTTTGGGAGTTTCAAACACCTTGGAATGATTGTCCAAGATTTTTTGGAGATCTGGAGAAATACATGATTTTGATGTTGGCACTTCTAGTGAGCATAATTGTGTAATTACGCCTCATTTTTATTTCTTCAGAATCTTTGTCATGACATTGAAGCTTATTACTTTTCCTGGATTCCCCGCAATACCCCGTAATTCAACTTCCTTTCCTTCCAAAAAATATTTCAAGAAAAGTTCTTAAAAATTAAAAGCTACCGTTCCCAAATATTTTAACCATTGTACTCATAGTACAACATCAACACCTCCCATTGGAATGGAAAGAATTGGACTATTCAATACATATTCAACCATGGTTAGCTTGATATTATGGCATTTTCCAGAGAAATTTATAGTTCCTCCATTTGCAACCATCACTTGCCACTCTAGTGTTGGGTATAGGAAGAATTTCAATTCCTTGGCTACCTTACAATAAATAAAACTATGGGTACTACCCAAATCAATCAACACTATTACATTTTTCTTCTTGATATGTCCTTCTATCTTGAGAGTTTGAGGAGTGGTAATTCCTGCCAATGCATTACATGATATGGTCAAACTCATTTTTTATTTTTCTAGGGTTGGTTCCCAGTGTATATCATCTTCTTTTAAAGTTTCTTGTTCATTTTATTCCTCCTCTTCAAAATCTATGTAAATAATTTATTCTCAGCACACTTATGACCTTTAGTGTATTTTCTATCACAACTGTAGCAAAGTCCTTTTTCTCATTTTTCTTCCAATTTTTGTGGTGTCAACCTTGTAGGTTGTGGAAGTCTAGGAGTAGCAACACTTCCCTCGTTATAGATGTGAGTGGTAGGCTTCCTTATCGCCATAATTTTTTTCAATTTTTCTTGCCAACCTGAATGCCTTCTCCAATGAATGAGGTTCCCATAAGCGAACCTCATGTTGGATGTTACCCTTTGAAGTCCCTATGAAGACATCAATCATGTGTTCCTCTGGAATATCAGTTTCCCTTATATTAAATTTTTGGAAGTCCTCAATGTGCTCCACCATTGAACCCTTTTGTTTGAGATTTATCAATTGGCTAAAGAAGGTTTTACTCTTTGTATCCTCATAATGTGTTATCATTTCCTCCATAAAAATTGACCAAGTGACAATTTTTTTACGAGAGAAAAGACGTCGATACCATACAAATGTATTTTGTTCTAAATATAAAGTTACAATGTGTACCTTTTGTGTGTGTTTTTACATTATGGAGATAAAAATATTGCTCCATCTATAGTATCCATGTTACGGGATCCCTGCCATCAAAATTCCTCATATCGATCTTTAGAATGTGGTGGGTCTTCAATCCAACGTTAGAGTTTATGAAATCATGATTAACATTTATTTTGTTCTCATCACGAGTTTCCTCTACTACCTTTTCACCATTAGGAATCATTTCTTTTATCAACTTTGTCAAACCTTCCATGTCTACTTTTAGATCATTCTTCATGTCTTCCATGTTTCCTTTGATTTTTTCGTTGATCTTAGCTTCCATGTCATCCATATTAGCTTCCATGCCATCCATCTTAGATTCCATGCCATTCTTCAAACCATCCATCTTAGCTTCTATGTCTTTCTTCAAACCATCCATATTAGCTTCCATGTCTTTCTTCAAAAATTCCATTTTTTTTGTTACTCTTTGCGAGAGCGACATTTGTTGCACTTGGTCTTGTAATTTTGATATATCATGTTGCACTTCTACCTCTTCAAGAGTCATATTAGAACCTTCTTAGGGCTTAATGGGTGTTTAATTCTTTTTAGGGGGGATCTTAGGACCCAATACTTATATATGCTTCAATATGCCCTTGGAATCACTTCAAACTGATTTTTCAAACAAGACATGCAATTTGAAAAAAAAAAATACACACCTTTTTCTTTCTTTTGAGGAGTTCGATATTGAAACTATGTATCTCTGTAATTTCGGATCCCCGAGATTTTATCTTTGGTCCTTTAGTAGCCCTCTAAATCTTCTTTCCAGTTCCACAAGTCTGACCTGATTTGGATTCTTCAAGGCAAAGTTATGCCCAATCTCCCACAATGACCTAATTATGGATTAGTTTAGTAAAGTGAACTCGTACGGAATGCCATGTGTCATTGTTTCCTCCTTCGGCTCTAAAATCAATACACAAGAAACTACAGTCCATGTAATTTCGTACACTTTTTACAGAATTCCAATTTGATGCTCTGAGAGAGAGTTATGATGATTTTCCCAAGGTCATCTCTTTGAGATGAAATTCAGGAGCTTGCAAAAGCCCTAAATTCCACAAATCATATCTCCGAAAATATTGCGAACCAATATCTAAAACTTTTACACGAAGTTCCTCAGGTTTTCTTCACAAATGGTTTTTTTTTAGCTTTTGTACCTTCGTAGAAAAAAATTTATAGCAAAAATTCCATGATGACTTGTTTGAAGCAACGAAACTCTAGAATCCAAAGCTCTAATACCAAATGTTATGAAACCAACTCCCAAAATAGAAGAAAAAAGAGATCAACGCCTTAGAAATCAACCACTTCACGGGGGAAACCTCCTTTACATTACATAAATGAACAATTCTTGGATGCTACAAATGACAAAACCTCCTTTCTATATATAGGAGTTCATAGGGTCACAATATAATCCTAGCTAACCTAACAATAACAATGTAAGGGCACAACAATAAAAACAATGGGCTTTTATGGGACACAATAATAACAATATGAGGACTACAGGGGTACAACGATAACAATGAGGGGGCTACACTAACAACAATAAGGGACTACATTAGTAATATAGGGACCTAACAAAGCTAAAAATAGAGGCGACCTCAAGTTCATTTGCACACATTCGATCATGAGATCTTCTTTATGATATTTTGGTTTTGGGTCGTATTTTTTGTTTCTAACTCACACAGGTACGTCTGGAGAGGTCGTGCAGTGGATCGGGTTCACAGACAAAGGCTCGCAATAGATCTCAGTCTCTTGGGCCAGAGCCACGGACAGGAAATGCTGAGGTAGCAACCCAACTAAGTAGAGTCGCGGGCAAGAAATTCCCAGGTAGCAACCCAACTAAGTAGAGCCACAAGTTGGGTGTGCTATGTGTGAAAATTTATAAACAAAAATCCTACTGCAGTGTCTTGATTCAATTTTCCTACTTGATTGAAATTACAAGTTAATTTTCTGAATTATTCAGTAAAATTAGTAAAGTAAACACAACTTCAGCCTACACATTTACAGATCATTTACTGAACATCATGCACAAATGACAAAGTGACAAACAGATTTTTTGGACAAATGTACTCGAAAAAACCCAATGCGGGAAAATCGATGCAACTAGCTTTAGAGATTTTTATTATTATACAAAATCTGAATACAACAATATATGGGCACCAAAATGGTTTTCCACACAGAGAAATTACATGGCAGTAATACCTCTTTCACTCGAAGACACAAAATATGGGTGATTCACACCCTCAAATGGGATTTACAGAACTCGAGCCCTTTCTGGCCCAGTAGAAACCCCAGAGCTATCCCTCAGCCCTCTACATCAGCCTCTTTGGCATGCATTAGCCTTCGCACTCGTGTTTGAATTAGGATCGCTGCGTAGTGGCCCTATATTTGTTTCAAATACTTGAGCATATCTTAGGGTTGGATTGACCTAAGCACGCCCTAACGGCGTACATTTTTCATAATGGGTCAGCGAGGTGTTTCGTACCGTTGAGTAAGGTCTAAGAGGGATTAAAGTAGGATCTGTGTTCTGTAGTGGTAAGGTCCAAGAGGGGGGAATCAAGCAGGTCCGCTTAAGTAAATGGAAGTTGATTGAAGGTTGAATATTGTTGCAGCCAACCATTCTATGGTTAGTGGGCATGATGCATGTTGATGTGCCTTCGTCAATAATGCATCAATGAATGATCAGATTCTTAATCTTGACATGAATATGGAAAGCAATAAATGACAGAAGTGCTAGTAGTGTAGGCTTTCACTCTCTTTTGAAAACATCTCTAGAAAACAAAAATGGTTATTATTTGATGTGTTTGGTAAGGTTTTTGGAAGAGACGGGAACAACTCCATCTTGTACCTGTTGTGCCCTGGATGGGCCTGTGTCAGCCTCTCTGGGCTTACGTTACCCCTGCGCTGCCCTAGTTGGGCCTGCGTCACCTGTAAAGGGTTTTTTTTGCCTCTCCACTACCTTTTGCGTGGCTCTGTCTAAACTTCGTATCTATGGATTGCCTGTGCGCTTCCTGGTACACCACCTCTCTGTCATTGTTGTATTCTTGGCCTCAGATCAGATCATCCCTTTCCAATATCTACCCCTCACTGCACCGCAAACTCGCTTCGAAATTCTTAGCAAACCATGCCCTATAATTTCAACTTAGCTTAAGTGCTCTACCAATGTGTGTGTCCTCCAACTGACCCCAATCCCTTCTCTTATACTTTTCTCGTTTGTAAACCAACGACCGTGATCTAATATCTAATCAACGCCTAAGATTAGAAGTTGCTTCATCCATGTCACTTAGAACATTCTCATCACATGTTTAATTTAATTCACTTTAATATTTTAATTTTACTAAGTTAGACTTAGGGTCTTGAATTAAAAATATTAATTATTTGAATAACTATCAAACCATATGGAATTTCTCCAAACGCTTTCTGGGTCTTGGAGATCTCTTGTACTCCAGCTCCTCCACCAAATTTCGGAGCTAGAGAACATTAGATGCTACCCCAAAATCTCAACACTCCCTCTTAGCAAGGAGTGTGCTCTAGCAATACTTCCACACTAAAGCATTGCCCTGAAATCTAGCATCGGTCCCCGTGCTGATGCTTGGCTTGCTGCCCACCATCACTGCACTGTTTTTGCTCTCTGTACTGCTACCCATGACTCTGCCATAGTCACTGCCACATCTATATTGTTGCTCGCTCTCAAATTGTTGCATCATGCTACCCATAGCACTTCCAGTGCTAACTGCTACACTGAAACTCAATTTTTGAGAAGTAAGCAACTTAAGGACCCCTGCCCAATCATTGACAAACAAGTCAGTTGGGCTGCATCTCATCACTGAAGCTCTCTTGGTTATTTTTTTGTGTTGTCCTCCTGAAGCCACTGCGCTGCTACAACTCTGCACTGTGTAAGCACTACCTCCTCTGCGCTACTGAAGTCCCATCAACCCCTTTGCATTGTTTCTTCTACAATGTTGTTGCCTCTGCACTGCGCTGCTCCCTCTACAGTGTACAAGTTCTACCCTTTGCTTCACCATGATCAACTACACCCACTGCTCCATTCATTCTTGCTATTGTCTTAAGGCTCCTGTAGCACATATGTGATCCAAGAGTCTGGGCACCTCAAGGATCCTTCCTACCATATGTAGTTTCTCTACATATCAATATCACCCCACCTCTTCTCTCGAGGTTCATGACCACTCATGGCTACATCATCATCAGATCCATCATCTTCTTTAGCTGTCACAGCCTTGGAATCAGCTTACTTGACCTTCTTCCTTAGAGGACAAGTGGTGGCAAAGTGTCCAAGTTCACCACACCTGAAGTATCGGATCTTTGATAGATCCCTCTTCTTCTTCCCTTGTTGCTTCATGGATGTAAGGGATGCATCTTCCTCTTCCTCCTTCTTCACTTTGCTATATCTGATGTTGTTTTATCTCTTGGTCATCCAAAATATTTCCTCTTGTCAGAGGATATCCCACATGTTGTCTCATCTTGGAAGGTCCTGTCTGCCCAAGATTTTTTGTAAAAAATTTCCCATTCATCTGAGACTGCATTTAGAGTAGTCCCACCATGAAATCATCCTCCACTTTAACCCCCATGGAAATCAGTTGATCCCAGATCTTCTACAACCTGAAGAGGAAAGGATCAATTTCATCCCCCTTATTCATCACAACCAACCTCATCTGGTTCTCTAGAAGCATCTTCTTCTAGACGAATTTTCCTTGATACACTGTGGTCAAAGTTGTCCACATAGAAATAGTTGTATTCTTCTCGGAAATGTGTGGGACCGCATTATCCTTGACCCTGCCCATGGTAAAGCGCTTAGCATGCGCCTCTTCTTCATTATGCTTTGCGAGAAAAGCAACGTCGATTGGCTTAGCCAAGACATTCTCTGCATGTTCCCGAAGTTCGTATTCCTTTAGGACCGTCAGGACTATGGCCTTCCAGATAGAAAAGTTGGACAAGACGTCCAACCTATCCTGATCACATAGTCCGTATGGCGCCATCTACCTCAAAACAATCTGTCGAAGTAGATGCTTCTCTCCCTGCTGTTGTTTCTACTCTCAACAGAAGCTCGTATCTAGGGTCCTTGGTGAAAAGGCACCCTCTATAGTAACTTCTCCCTCTGAAAACTGATTTCCCTCCTCGGAAATCTGCCAAATCCCTTGAATTATCCCTCTTCGATCACCCTCCTGATCGATTCTCAGATTTATTTGGAAAAAATCTACTGAGCCGCTGTTCTCCTCCCACTCTTTATCAACTTAGCTAGGTATTCTTCTGCACTGACAGAACTTGTGCCACACCAACAACTTTTGAAGACCGAAAGCTACACTTCCAACCCTAGAAAAATGCACAATGTCACTGAAAATTGGACTGTGTCACCCTATAGGGTATGCTTCAGCCACTGCATCAACTCATCGTGCATCTGACCAGCACTGCATCACCCTTAATGGTGTTGCGTCAGCCTCTACGTAAGCAAGGCTGGATCTACGTCACCCTGGTGGTGCTGTGTTAGCCTTTGCATGAGAAGACTAGCTCTACGTCCCTCTTAGATGGGTCTGTGTCCCTCTTGATGTTGCGTTGCCTTCTCTGGTCTATGTTGCTTCAGCTGCCCTTCCTGCAGCAAAAACTCTTCAGCCACTTTGCTGGTGATTCAACTTGATCTGCAATGCTCTGATACCATGTCAAAATTTCTAAACATAAATCTTAATGCAGTGTCTTGATTTACTTTTCCTACTTGATTTAAATTACAAGTTAATTTTCTGAATTATTCACTAAAATAAGCAAAGTAAAGACAATTGTAGCCTACACATTTACAAATCATTTATTGAACATCACACACACATGAAAAAGTGACACACAGTTTTTTCGGACAAATGTCCCCAGAAAAACCAAATGTGGGAAAACTAGTGGAGCTAGCACTAGACAGTTTTATTATTATGCAGAATCTGAATACAACAATATCTAGGCACCAAAATGGTTCGCCACACAAAGAAATTACATGACAGTAGTACCTCTTTCACTCGAAGACAGAAAATATGGCTGATTCACACCCTCAAATGGGATTTACAGAACTCGAGTCTTTTCTGGCCCACCAGAAACCCCAACGTTGTCCCTCATCCCTCTACATCAGCCTCTTTGGCCTGCGTCTGCCTCTGCACTGCCCTGGACGGGTCTGCGTCAACATATTTGGGCTTACTCTGCCTTGGTTGGGCCTGTGTCACCCCTGAAGGGTTGTTGCTGCCTCTGTGTTGCCTTCTGCATGGCTCTGGTTGAACTGCGTATCTCTAGCTGGCCTCTATGTTGCCTGGTACATTGCCTCTCTATCGTTGTTGTATTCTTGGCCTCGGACTAGATCATCCCTTGCCAATCTCTGCTCCTCACTTCACTGCAAACTCGCTTCAAAATTCCTAGAAAACCACACCTTATAATTTCGACTTAGCTTCAGTGCTCTACTAATGTTTGTGTCCTCCAATTGACCCCGAGCCCTTCTCTTATACTTTTGTCATTGGGAAACCAATGACCGTGATCTAATATCTTATCAACGACTAAGATTAGAAGTTGCTTGATCCATGTCGCTTAGAACATTCTCATCACATGTTTAATTTAATTCTCTTTAATCTTTTAATTTTCCTAAGTTAGACTTAGGGTCATGAATTAAAAATATTAATTATTTGAATAGCTATCAAACCGGATGGAATTTCTCCAAACGCTTTCTGGACCTTGGATATCTCATGTACTCCATCTCCTCCACAAAATTTCGGAGCTAGAGCACATCCGATGCTACCCCAAAGTCTCAACATTATTCCCACATCCAAGGACCTCAAAGTCACGGGCAAAGCTTGTGAAGGATGTGGCCAAGATGTTGAGGTCAGATTGGATTGATCTGAAGAAGAGCCACGAGCACAGAGTGTCCTGGTAGCGTCCAAGGACCCCAGAGCTGCAGGCAGAGCGTGTTAAGGCTGTGACAAAGAGATTTTCTTAGCATATCTAAATTGGGTCACCTTATGTTGTTTGTGCAGTGATTCCAGACACTAGTCATTTAGTCACAGTTGCATTATAACATTCATTGACAATCTCCTGGATTTAGATCTAGGACTTTAGAGTTGAGATCACTTGGTGATATATCATATCTATGTTTTGGTATTATAGATCTGCTAATATGTAGATTATATTTTTTTGTTTCTTCTACAATATGTATCTACAGTCCTCATTCAGTATCATTCGTATTCATCAGTTTTCTATAGCCAGTGTCGGTGCATTTTAGTTCTCAGATTCAGGCTCCTTCAAGCAGAAGTATGGTTTTGGTTTTTTCATGACTAGCTGTTTTCTACATTACGAAGATATAGATCTATGGATCATTGTACTCTTAATGTTGAATCATTTTATGACGATATAAGAAGAATAATTTGAAAGGTTTTCCCCGTAGTGGGTTTTTCCCCAGTCTCATACCAATCTTGGTGTCTCTATGTGTTCATGCTTCTATTCCTTTGATATTTTACTTTTTGTTGCTTAGATGATGATGGTATTGTTCTTTCTGCATAGTTTCGTATTCTGATGGTTAATAATATAGATTTTTACAATGGTATAATTATTTGGGGTGAACTTAACATGTTATTGAAGAAATGTAACTATCAAAGTAAAGAACAATGTTGCTTTATGAAAAATTAACATGGTATCAGAGGTGGTTGAAGAAAATCCATGGAGATCACCCCAAGGAGACACTTTTATGGAAGAAAGCATAGGATGGTAGATACCTAAAATAATTCTAGGGTATGAAGAAAACCCTAGGTAGTTAGTGGATAAGGATTTTAGAGAAACCCAAGTTTATGGTAAATTCTTGAGATTTGGTGTATAAAACCCTTGCATAGCCTTTGTACAGACGCTCAAGTACTTGGGATTGATTTGACAGATGACTTGGTTATTGATAATTTTTTCAATTGAAGGAAATATTTTTTTATGGCCCACGGAAGGCTCTTGAAGGTTGGTTCGAGAGGGAGATGATCATCTCTCATTGAAGATATGTATTCCTTGACTTATGACCTTACTTGTGTTTATACTTATGGATCTGATTTCTATGATTATTATTTCTAGTCGTTAGTTCCTGCATGTATACTTGAGCACCTGGATATTTATAACCTTCGTGATGAGATGTGATGAGTGGATCTCTCTTGAGAATCTTTGGAAATGCAAGAAAGATGGCTAGATCTAGAAAAGGTAAAGAGGTACTTAAGAACTACAAGTTGCATATGTGAAGGTGCATATGTAATATTGCAAGGCATGCATGGTATATTATTTTAATTTTATGACTCAACTACAACATTGGATGGCTAGGTAAGCCCTACGATATTTTGAGAATGTATCCTTCTCAGATGGCTCATGCATGAATTAGGATTTATGTTTCCTATAATGAAATGGTGCACTTCATATTGAATGTTTCGATCATGATGATTTGCTAGATTGTGAAAAGAGTACTTGATGTGATTGTTGATCTTGGATATAATGACATGGATTGATATTTGGCTAACATATATTATTTTTGAGATCCTGATTCTAACTCTAGTGGATGGTAATCTTGACTCTTGATATGCATAAGATCTATTGGATCACTTAAAGAAGGTTACCTCATTTATATGGTATTGATAATGCTCATGATAAGCATGATGAAATCTCATGGAAAAAGAGTGATTGCACTTTGTTGGTATGTTGAATAATCTAGCTTGATCCTATTGATTATGATATGCATGGTATTGGAAACCGTGATAATAGAGGAATATCTATGAGATTGATGTTTCAGATCTTTGAATATCTGTAATTATAGCATGCGGTGAAATTAAATTCTCTAACTTGATGTATTGTTATTGGGATCATAATATTGTGTTGTCACATTAGCCTGTTGCCCTGAGCTTCTAAGTCTAGCTCTTGATGGAAGACTGATGACATGATGTTGATGATCATGATAGATATGTGTTTATGATCTAATAGACCTGACGTTGCATGACTCCATGAAAGACAGATTGATGACATGAATGAAGTGTATTCTCATTAAAAGAGATAATTACTCTCCTAAAATATTCTTACTCATGTTGTTAGTATATGTTTTACTAAAATATGGTTTATGGACATATGATAGTGATTAATCCACAACAGAGGTCTGAGCCTCTCTCATGCAAGGCAAGGCTCATAGATTTGACTATGCATGATAGCCACATAATTTAAATTTTGTACAATGAATTTGGTCTATACTCTAAATCCATGAATATCTGATTTTTCTTGCCATTGTAAACTGATTTCTGGAATTGTTGGAATTGAACATGAAATCAGATGGTCACTTGGAAGATGACAGTTATGCAAAATGTATTGCATATGCCAGTAAGATCTGCCAACAGAGAAAGTTCATATGTTTGAAATGAACCTGTGTGCGCAGGTGACCGAGACATTCATATGGATATGTCATTATGTTTGAGGATTGTGCTACATGTTTTCGTTGATTGATTTTGATAAACTGTGTTTGGTAATTTTGACATGATGCTTAATGATTGAGATATGTCTTGAATTATAGATCTTACCATGATTGCACATGTTGATTTGGCATGATTTGATCTCGTGATAATTGATTTTTCCAGATGACAATGTTATGTGGGCATATTAACCTTCAATGTTGTATGTGGGTATATAGAAGTATGGTTCTGTATTGGCATCCTTGTTCCTAGAACAATGGTTGTTGTGACTTAGTATGAACATGCATGACTTAACCTTGATGTGCATGCAATTGCATCTAGTGATGGAAAAGGCCTGTAATGACATGTTAAATGACAAACTTGAGAGCTTGACATGAAATTAATTCAAGATTTGATATGTGCTCTACCTATCTCTGGTTGAAAGAATTGATACTATGAAATCAATGTCTTTGATAATAGTTTTGATTAGCTTCTAAAATTTGATGAAGTTGATTTTTTTGACACGACATTGATTTGTGTAAGGTTGGATATGTTGGCATGGTAAGGCATTATGCTTGTATAGAGCATTACGTGATGCAATATCCTCGATTCAGATTTGTCTATATTTTAAATTTATCTGGTGAAGTTAGGATAATGAGTTCCAAGGTATGGCCTATTTTGATTATACATACTGATAGTCTATCCTTGACAGGTGATGAGCCTCTAAAAATACAAGTAAGAGGAAGATGGCTTCTAAATATTGTAATAATGTATCATGGCATGATGAATTGATTTATGGAATTTGGGAAACAAATTCCATATTGCAAGGTTGTTGAAATGTCTTTGTGTAATGTAAATCCTTGGGCTCCCTGATTTAAATTTCAAATGTTGATTGAACGTGACATGGCATCTGTTAGTTTATTGAAGCATTGTCGTTCCGTTTTGAACATCCATCCGTATATGATTTGTTTAGAACATGATATAATCCAAGATTTAGTTGCTTCACTCATAATTTCCACCAAACATCTTTTATTTGTTCTACTCTTAAAGGTTGAGATATTTCTCCTATGATATGTAGCTCCATGAATGAATTGATGATATTTGGGATTAGTATTTATGAGCACATTTGAATGATGCCTTAGTATGATATTTGCCATGATATTTTGGACGAGAGGTCCATAGTACGACCAACATCGGGTACAATGTTATTAGCAAGGCTAGCTATGAGGCATGATGTATAATCTCCTTAGAGAGTTGTCCGAGCATGATCTGGATAGGACATGGATATACTATGATGACAAAGAATCCAAAATACGTATAGTTGGGATTGTGATTTTTCCATATATTGAGACATTGCAGTTGTTCGAGACAAGCTTAGGCATGTGATTGACACCTCCATGAGAGGGAGGATGATTATGATATCCATATATGATTGACACCTCCGTGAGAGGGAGGATGATTAGGGTATCTTGTTATGATTGGTATCTTAATGTGATTTACATGATTATGTGTGTTGTAACATAACACTTGATTTGATGTCCTGTAGGAACATGAATCAGCAGATACCTGATGAGAGCAATGATGATCGAGGACACTGAGCCAACTCTTCCTCCCTGTTTGAGCTCCCAAAACAAGGAATTGAGATAGAGGGCTCCTAGGGTTGAGAAAACTCTGGAAAATAAGGTGTATTCCATATATATTACCCATAGGGTTGATATGCTTCTCCCCTATCTTCATAGGGTCAGAGAATGCTTCTCTCCTTATTCATAGGGTCAGAGAATGCTTCTCTCCTTATTGGTCTTTGCAGATTATACCCCAGTTGGAATCATACCCACAAACATGGCTTATCGAGATTAGCACTCCTCGTTTGCCCAACAACTTGAGAGTGTACTTGGGGTGTACAACCCAAGGCGATTATGATGCAGGTGTTCTACCACATGACTATTCAGTTTCATCTGGTAAGATCAATAGGAAATATGATGGGTTCAGATAACCCTATGTGGTTCCAGGTTGAGAGTGAGCTTCCCAATGTGATACCAAGGTTGAGATGGTCTCCCCTGCATGGATGGATATCCTATTGATATATATGGAGTTGTAGAGGTATAGCTCCCCTATGAGATTTCAGGTCAAGATGCATTCCCTGATGCGGTTACAGGTTGAGATGTATTCCCTGTTGATATGCTCTCCGTTGATGATATTCCAGGTAGAACCCGATGGTAAAGACTCCAGTGACAAATTATTCTTCTAGATCTGATAATGTTCAACATATGAATAGGAACAATCAAGAGACAAACAAAAATAAGCATGAAGAGTACATTGATGATTTGTAATGAGGAAGGTTCACAACATACCGACTACATGACATAGATTTTCAATGATGATACATAATGATGCAAGATGATAATTGAATGGCATATTTATCGATGAACAAATATCAATAGATTAAGTTGATCTATGATGACACCTTGATGTAGAGATCTACAAACAAAGATTGCAAAGTGGAATTCTTCCTAGTTGAGAGGGAGTGTTAATTTTTTCAACTAGGGTCAAATTCCACATTGAAAAACTCAGATGATTGAGTTAATAATTTAATTGGATTCATCTTTTCGAGAGGATCAAAATTGACCTATAGATCGCCAAAATCGGTTAAACATAAGTTAAGTTATGAATTATTTTATTATTTTGTGGCCTGGCCTAACCGCATGTTGATTCAGTCAAAGCCCCAAGCAGTCCCTCACAAAGTTATAAATAGAGGTGACCTCAAGTTCATTTGCACGCATTCGCTCATGAGATCTTATTTATTCTATTTTGGTTTTGGGTCGTATTTTATGTTTCTGGCTTGCACATGTATTTCATGAGAGGCTCGCGCAGTGGACTGGGATCACAGACTAAGGCTTGCATTAGATATGAGTCTCTTCGGCCAGAGCCGCAGGTAGGAAATGTTGAGGTAGTGGCCTAGCTAAGAATATCCGCGGGTTGGGTGTGTTATGCCCACGACCAAGGACCTTAGAGCCACGGGTAGAGATTGTGAAGGACACAACCAAGCTCCTGATGTCAGATCGGGCTAATCTTAAGCAGAGTCGCGGGCACAAAGTGTCCTGGTAGCGGCCAAGGACCCCAGAGCCGCGAGCAGAGTGTGTTAAGGCCACAACCAAGTGATTTTATGAATAGATCTTAATTGGGTCACCTTTTGTTGTTTGCGCAGTGCTTCCAAACATTAGTCGTTCAGTCACAATTGCATCAGAATAGTCATTGACATTCTACCGGATTCAGATCTAGGAATTCAGAGTTGAGATCATTTGGTGATCTATTAGATTCGTGTTTTGGTATTATAGATTTGATGATCTGCAGATCATATCTGTTTGTTTCTGTTGCAAGATGTGTCTACCGTCCTCATTCAATATCAACTGTATTCATCATTGTTCTACAACCAATGTCAGTGCATTTCGGTTCTAAGATTCAGGCTCCTTCATGCAGAAGTATGGTTTTGGTTTTTTCATATGACTAGTTGTTTTCTGCATTATGAAGATATAGATCTATGGATCATTGTACTCTTGTTGCTGAATCATTTGATGACAATCTAAGAAGAAGAATTTGCAAGGGTTTTCCCCATACTGGGTTTTACCCTGGTCTCATAACAATCTTGGTGTCTCTATGTGTTCATGCTTCTCTTCCTTTGATCTTTTACTTTCCGCTGCTTAGATGATGATGATGATGATGGTATTGTTCTTTCTGCATAGTTTCAGATTCTGATGGTTAATAATATAGATCTATACAATGGTATAATTATTTGGGGTGAACTTAACATGTTATTGAAGAAATGTAACTAGTAAAGTAAAGAACAATGCCGATTTATGAAAAATTAACATGATGTTGAAATTTGGAGTACAAAGATAAGGTGTTTGTTTGGTTATGAATCATGTGAATTTCTACATGCATAAATGATTTGGTAGATCCAATTTGCCTGTGTTGAACTATAATGACTTGGAATGTGGTAATGTGCATAAATGAATGGTGGATGTCGTTCTATTGGGATGAGATGTTAGCAAAGATAGTGATCTCAGTTGTAATGGTTAATAGGCCTATGCCAATTACCTTTTGATTGACTTGAGGTCATTGGCATGACAACTTTAATGAATTATGGGTGGCTTGGATTAGTGTCCTTAGTTCACTCAAACGAAGTCATAATGTTTTGATTTATGGTGAAGATGCTACTCTTATTTCATCTATATATGAAAGAGATATGAAATCGTTTTGTGCTATCATGCTTTGTAAAAGAGCCACTTGTACAACATAAACTTGAGAATGTCTAGTTCAGCTATGAATGTGTAGAATGGTGGATGTTGGAACCACCATAGGACTACATGTGGGTTAAAGATGTAATTTTATCTCTCTTTGGAAAGCAATAAAACTAAAGTCAAATCTTAATTTGAAAAAAATGACAAAGTGAACCAAACTTTCATGTACTACTCTATGAAATTTTTAACACCTTTCAAAGCTTGAGTTCAAAGGATAACCAAGGACTAGTTGTCCATAAGTGGAACCCAGGGTATATTTTGGAGTATAGCCATAATGAGCAACTTGACTGATTGAGAATTGAGAGAGTCTACTAACTATAATGGACTTGGAATTAATTTTTAAGCTACTATGTTTTATATATATATACTTTTGAGTTTGGAATTTTTCCTTACTCCTGTATCGAAAAAAGCCAACAAAATGTGTGTTTAGTTATAATATTTATATAGCCTTAATAACCTTACTAATGTATGAGTGGAGGTGGTGGCCATATGAGCCCTCCTTATCCATGCTCCTTGCTCTAACAAGCACTTGTGCTTTCTACACTATTGATAATGGAATTGGTTTTATCATTGCAATGAGTTTTTGGAGGTGGTGTTACACCACCTATGGTTTTGAATAAGCTCTCTTGGTGGTTAGATGGGACCATTCCTGGTCTTTTATATTAAGTATTGAGCTTTTTACTATGTGTGATAGTTAGTGTTTTAGTTAGTGTATTATTATTATTATTATCCAATTTTAAGGTCACCACCAAGCCGGACACCAAATTGGTGTATAAGACCTTTGTTTGTGAGACAAGGGACTTACCTCTACCCAACAATTTGACTATAAAGTAGTAAACATGAGAAAAAATAACTTTTTAACTTAAATCAATTTTTCTAAGACAATTCCCGACCATGGAGTTATGCTCCCAACACCTTCTGAAAGGGAATTTAGAAAAATTATAATAATTACAACAGAATCCTTCAAGTACATGTTAGGAAACCCCAAGGAACATTACTGTGTACTCTTCTATGAGAGTAATATAATATATGCTACTGCAAAAACCCTTAGTAAAGGCTGAGGGATTACATGACAATTCTGCTGCCTAATTAGAGTTGTTGATTGAGAATCAAACTATTACATGTAAACTAAGAACATAGATCCATTACCTTTGCTAATCTCCCAATGGAAATATATGACAGAAAATACAGAAACCCTGAACAAAGATTCAAAATAGGAGCATAGCAGAGACTAGATGATGAGGAGGCCAACGCAATTCTTGTGGGTCTGAGGATCATTTCTCCGGGCCTGACTTCTCCTCTTCAATTGGGGTCCCAGGTCCCATGATCGCTGGATGAGGTTTCAGAATTTTCTGCTCTGTTTCTTTCAGCCTCCCCTGCGTCTCCTTAAGCGTGTAGTCGATAAGGGCGATGTTCGCGGTCATATGATTGATGATATCTTCGATCTTTCTTTCGATTCGATGAAGCTGAGAAAGGGGATCAGATTCTAAACAAGAGTTTCCCATCCTGCTACTTCCACTCATGATTGAACAGAATGGACAACAGGAGAAGTTTGGCAGAGGAAATACAGATAATGAGGATTTTGGCTCGAGTTTCTCGCACTTTACTGTGACTAATTTGATTCTGAAAGGCCAAATTTAGAGCATATAGAGTGACAGGAGATGCATTTGTAGATTTTCTGTGCGAATGGGATGAGTCTCGGTTTTGCCCACAAGATTAAACTTCGGGGAATGAAACGACTGGCACTATTTTTTCGGTTGGAGTCTCAATTCGATGAAGTGATACAAAGGGGATGGTGAATGATGCTGAGATATTTGCTGTCAGAATCATGATGGCTTTGTGGAGATGAGGCGTTACGCAACATAGTTGGTATGATGAGTATGTGTGAACTGCTCGGAATTATGAGATCCGGTGCACTTGGTAGGAAAATTTCCTGGAATCGTGACAGGAAAAATGGTACATTCTTATTATCATAATTTTATGAAATTTTCATGGCTCTTTTCTGAGTTTCGCTTCTTCTTTTTTCTTTTTTTGGAATGGTAGATAGTGATTTTTTTTTTTTCAAAATATGTTTTTAAATGTGAAAAGATTTAGTCTGAGGAAGGAATAGAAGAGAGGGTGATGGGCTGTAGGTTAAGTCAAGTTGTGATGTGAGGTTAAGTTATTTTATGATGCGAAGGTTATTGTTGGAAATTTTGTGGGTCAAAATCCAGTCATAGTTTTTGGTAAGGTAGACTGTGAATTTTTTTGCTTTAAAATATGTTTTTGAATGTGAAAAGATTTAGTCTTTATAGAAGAGAGGGTGATGGGTTGTAGGTTAAGTCACTCTGTGATGTGAAGGTCATAGTTCAAAACTTAGTGGCCAAAATCCAGCCATATTAAGGGCTAGTGTGACTCAATCCAGATATAATCTCGAATCTCTGAAAAACACAATTTAATCTCTGAAAAACACAACTTAAAAAAGGAAAATTTTTAACAATTTAAAAAACTATATAAACATTAAAATATACCAATTTCACAACTTAAATTTATCATTTCTAACAAATTCTTACTAGAGCTTAACGAATTATATAAAAAAACACAAAATTTACTAGAGCTTAACATACTCCATATATCGATTTTCCTGTTTAATGTCTGAAGTTCAACCCAGTCATCTCATATGTCGAAAACTTCATTCCAACGGGAGACCTCTGTAAGGCTCAACGACTCCAAACCCAAATCATGGGTTTGTATAGATTTGAACTTGATAGCGGCGTTTGCAGTTCAAACAGCCACTTGATTCACTTTCCTGCCAACTGAACAATTTTCACTATTTCGAAACAATTAGCTGTATGAAGCACCTTCGGGAGCATTGATGTGAGGTTTTATCTGGATGGATTTGAGGTTTAACTGTTATGATTCAGTAAAAAAGAGATTTGATTTCTCTCTAGAAATTTGTAATCGACATAAATTTAGCAAAAAAGAGATTTGATTTCTATCTTTACTATTAGATTCTCATAATTTGCAATTTACATAAGGGTGTTCATTTTTTCTAGTGATGATACTATATGCAGAGAATAAATTTATGGTTGAATGCTGAATTATAATTTAAGGATGCCTAATTTCTGGGAGTGAAGAGGAAAGTTATTTTGCCATTAATTTATAGAAATTGGTGTAGATTTTATTGAAGAGTTCTCTGAATTATCCAGAGTGTTATAGAACATTAGTGGACCTTCCCAATCCCAACGGGGATTTATCTTTACATTCTTCTTAACTTCAGATTTACAATGTGTTGAAGAGATGAATTTTTTTTTTTTTCAACTTTTACATTTACAGTTTAAGGAATTTGATCACTTCCAAAAGTAATATCCTTTACATTGGTTCTCTATATTTATACTTTTATCGTGTGTCAATTTCATGTTGAACATTGAAGTACTTACAAATCTCCATTACATAACATATAATTAAAATGTTTTATCTATATAACTTTTTTTGCTTTCAACTATTTTTTAGACACATATAAATACAGTTGATATTGAAATATGTTTTTTTCTTAAACATTTTATTTATTATTAATACAGAGTTGGTTTTGTTTTTGTTAAGATATATATTTTAAACATAGCAGATTTTGTTAAGACATTCTGTGGTGTAAATCTAACTATGTTAAAGGTTGGCATGACCTATGTTGATTGTGATCCTCAAGCCACAAGCTAGTAGTCTGAGTCATCTAATGATTCACATAAACTAGCAAACATATATATATATATATAATAATACTCATCAACTCCATAAACCAATAATCTGAATACTCATATAAATTAGTAAAAAAATGAAATGATACTTATCAACTCCAACTTTAGTAGTGAAACATTTATTGGTAAGATATTTTTTAAGTCTCTTGGGTTTTCCAAAAACACTTAAATTTATAAAAAGATTGAATAAAATTAGTTTAAAACAATGAATATAGATGAGTTAAAGAGCAGATGAAAAAGAAAATAAGGAAAATGCTAATATGAGGGTAATGCCAATCAATGATAATCCAACTTTTGTGAGCATGGGAACCATTTTTTTATTGATTTAAATATTTTTAATTAGAGAGAGAGAGAGAGAGAGAGTATTGTATTTGTTTTTAAAAAAAGTGAAAAGATAATTTGATTTTGAATATAAAAAGTAAATTGATGTGAAAGGTTAAATATTACATAATAAAGGTAAGGATTTGGTTATTTCTTGGATTTTGATAAAAGGTTGAATACAATTTTTTTTTTGAGTTTTAAAGGAGGGTTTTTCATGGATTTTTATAAGAATGTGTAGGTGATCACACTTGGGGTTTTAAAGAAGGGATTGTATCATTAATATTTATAAGAATTTGAAGCTGAAAGGTTTTAAGGAAGATTTTGTCTTATGAATGTTTTGATAAAAATAGAAAGCATGTTGTCTTCAAATATCTTATGGATGCTGATAAAAAGTAAAAAGAGAACTTTTTTAAGAAGGAGTTATCCCAAGGATTTTGAAAATAAAAAAAGTAGAAGGTAATCTTCTTTGAAGTTTAAATAAAGGGTTTCTCATTGTTTTCGAAAAGAAATAAACTATGAAATGCTATGTTTTAAAGAAAGGGTTATCACATGGATTTTCAAAAACAAAAGATGTGGATTAAAAAATAATAATAATATTAAGGACACCATCTCTATACAAAAAAATATTAAATGAATCTTAATAGTTGAAGGTATCACATGAGCATTTACTTAGAAATAATGGAGAATGGTTGTTTTGATTGTTTTCTAATATTATATTTAGATTCTATTTTCTAGGAGATTGTTGTGATCTCCCTAACATTATATAACCATTATATTTATGTATGTGTGATTGGTTTATTAATGAATGCAGTGTTGGGTTTCACTCTCAATTCGATTTTTCTTCCTATTGTTTTAGTTGGTATCAAATCATCAGGGTTGAGTTGATCCCTTATGGTTAAGATTGACACAGTGAGCCCTTGTGGCTGAGAGAGACTGGTGACCGTGGAGCCTCCTCTGTTAGTGAGTGCAGGTGTGAAGATTTGTTGGCAGAGTCTAGATCTGCCATATTTATGTGTGGAGCAATGTGATTACATTGGAAGGATGCATTGTTCGTTTGAGGATCGAGTCACTATTTGGAGTGCAGTGGATCTTGGTGTGGATCAGTGGAGGCGAGCCAAGTTTGGATTTTACAGACAAAGAAAGGTCAGAGCCAACCTGCGCACCCTTAGTCAATTATACAGTGCGTAGATTTGACAGATTGTGAGCAGATTTGCATAGGTTCTATTAAGGAAAAGTGCACAATTTGTGTAGTTTTTATCAAGAAAAAGTGCACATATTTGTGCATCTTTTATTAAGGAAAAGTGTGCAGATAATGAAAACTCTTGCATAATGTGTTTGTGGTAAGAGTGCACAAATCCAATTTTGTGGAATTTATAAATTGGTTGAGCTTCATTTGGTTTTTTGTTTGAAGCTGCAGAGCCTGACCATTGTTGGATCCATGGATCAGGGATTCATGGAGCTACTGGTGGTTCCCATGAAGTAAGAAGTTGGGCGTTGTTGGAAATTGGGATTTTTTTTCAAGGTGGCTAATCCCCTTGCAGAGACATACCTAAATGAGGCCAATAAATTGGACGAATCCAATTATATTAATTGGAAATTCAAGTTGCAGACATTGTTGGAAGGCTATGGTGCTTGGACCATCATAAAGGGAGAAGAAGTGAAACCTGTTGCAGGTTCGAAAACTGTATCAATTCAAGACTGGGAGAAGCAGGATAACAAAGAAAAGGTATTACTAAGAATTTTTGTTAAAGATAATATAATCCCTCGTATTCATGACTGCAAGACATCTAGTGAAGCCTGGAATGAAATGAAGCAATTATATCAAACCAAAAATACAAATCGAGTCCTCTTTTTGAAAAATAAGCTCATGTATATTAAAATGGATGAAAATGAATTTTTTGGTGCCTTTGTTTCAAGAATTAAAGATTTGAAAGATAAGTTGGGAGATATAGGAGAATCAATACCTAGCATTGATCTGGTAACAATTACGTTAATTGGAATGTCAGAGGACTATCGTATGTTTATTACTAGTCTTGTAGCAAGGGAGAAGCACTAAATTTGAGGAATTGACAGGTATATTGATGCAGGAAGAAGAATAGCGAAAAATTTGGAAGCCTCACAATCCAGACTTGGTACTTATAGCAAAGAAGAAATTCCTCAAAGGGAAACAAGGAGGAGGAATTAAAGGTGGAATTCTAACTCAAAAAAGGCCATTTCAAAAACCAAATCAAGGTATGTCATCTGTCAGAAATGATTGTGAAATAAAATGTTTATATTGTGGTAGAAGTTGTCATCTTGCCATAGACTATTATAAGAAGAAAAGTGATGAATCTAGACATAAACATAGAAGACAGTCAGTACATTTTGCAGGAGAAACTATTAATTATGATTTCAAAAATCTTAAGTTGTTTGTGTATAATGCCGCACTGGCTACTGAAACGGATGATGTTAATCGATGTTTTGTGGAATATGGAGCTTCCATTCATATGGCATGTAACATGAGTTCGTATGAGAATTTCAAGGAGGTATGCAATGGTGCTAATATCTATCTTGGAGACGATCGCGCACATCAGATCAAGGATGTGGGTATATTCTTGTAACATTGCCAAATGGAAATGTCAGGCACATTCGTAATGTTATGTATGTGCCTGGGATCAATTAAAAAATGATCTCTGTGTCTACAATTACAAATCAAAATCTGAAGGTTGTTTTCTTCAAAACACATTGCATAGTGAAAGATTTGTTGGATCGCTGCAAACTTGTTGCTTCATGAGTCAAAGTTGGAGGCCTTTACAAGCTTGATGTCACTAGAAAAAGTTATCAATAACTGACTTCTATAACAATGTCCACAAAAATTCTTTGGCACAAGAGGTATGGTCATATCAATTATCATGATTTGTTATTGTTGTAGAAACAAAGTATGGTTGAAGGAATCCCTATGTTAAATAATGAGTATGTTTCTTGTGAAGGTTGTGCATTAGGAAAAAATCACAGAGATGAATTCCCCTCTAATTCTAATAGGAGAAGAAGAGATGTATTAAAACTTGTGCATTATGATGTGTGTGGACCCATGCAGACCAAATACCTAGGAGGTGCCTATTATTTTCTGTTGTTTATTGATGATTGCACAAGGTACACTTGGGTGTACTTCCTTAGGAAAAAGAGTGATGTTTTTTAGCATTTCAAAGAATTCAAAAACATGTCAGAGAAGCAAACATGGAAGATCATAAAGATCCTACGTTGAGATCAAGAGGGAGAGTACAAATTGGGGAACTTCACCAAGTATTGCAAGGATCATGGAATAATGCAGCAGTTCACAGTACCCTACACTCCACAACAGAACAATGTTGCAGAAAGGAAAAACAGAAAATTGGTGGAGTGTGCACGAAGTATGATAAAAGGTAAGAACCTCTCAAATTATTTTTAGGAAAAAGCCATTAGTACTGCTATTTATATAAAGAATATAATTCCAACAAGGTATCTTGATATTAAGATCCCATTTGAAGCCTTGTATGGTTTTAAACCAACAACTCATCATTTGAGGGTATTTGGGTGTAAGCCCTTTGCACATATTCCAAAGGAGAACATAAAGAAACTTGTTGCTAAAGGTATCAAATGTATTTTTCTAGGATCCAGTTCAAAAATTAAAGCATATAAAATTCTTAATCCATCTACTCACAAAGTATTTATGGGTAGAGATGTAATTTTCCATGAACAGACATATGAAGGCAACAAGGACAAAAACTATGAAAGGTGGCATATACTTTCTGATGTTGAAGACAATAATGTAGAAGCAGGAGCAGAAAACAGTGAGCAACAAAAGCTTGAGGAAGAATCCAATGATATGGACATCACCAACAGTCCGGGCTCAGTTAGAAGTACTTTCAGAAAACAAAGGTGAAAACAATGAAGTGAGAAGGAGATCTACTCAGCAGATTTGACTATAGGAAAGGTATAAGGACTATGCCCTCATGACTAGTGTTTTGAATGTCATAAAACCCATGAGTTTTAATGAAGCTAATGAACATGAAGAGTGGAGAACAACAATGAAGGAAGAATATGAATCTATAATTAAAAACAAAACATGGGAATTGACTAAATGACTAAAGGAAAATATCCCATAGGATGTAAATGGTTGTACAAACCCAAATTTAAAGCAAATGGTAGTATAGATAAATGCAAATCTAGATGGTAGAAAAAAAGGTACTCACAAAAGGAGGGCATTGATTATGCATAAGAATTTGCACCTGTAGCTAAATTAAATAACATTAGATTGTTAATTGCATTAGATACAAAGTACCATTGGAATTTGCACCAATTATAAGTAAAATATGATTTTCTGAATGGTGATTTAAAGGAGGAGGTGTATTTGACACAACCTGAAGGGTTTGTGAAAATGGGGCAGGAAAATTTAGTTTTCAGATTAATAAAATATTTTTATGGGCTAAAGTAGGCACCTAGGTCGTGGTATGAAAAGATAGATTCCTTCTTTCTTCAGCAGGGTTTTATGAGGAGTCAAAGAAATCCAAATATGTTTACCAAGTTTGATGCAAAGGGGCATGTAGTACCAATTTATTTGTATGTTGATGACCTAATTATTACAGGAAATTCAATCAAACTGATTGATGAAATTAAGGTGCAGATGTCACAAATATTTGAGATGAAAGATCTTGGTGAGTTACGATACTATCTAGGTCTTGAAGTGTGGAGAGATGTTGGCCAGACTTTTGTTACTTAGCGTAAGTATGTCAGAGAAGTACTTAAAAGGTTTGATATGGATCAATGCAACACTGCTTTTGTTCCAATGCAACAGAATGTGAAACTTCATTTTGACGACTGCTCAAAGGAGGTATATGGTACATTGTATAGACAACTGATGGGAAGCTTGAATTATCTTACTACAACCATACCCGATTTATCATACTATGTTAGAGTGTTAAGTCAGTTTATGGCAAGACCTCTAGAAAGCCATTGGAGAGCAACACAAGGAGTACTTAGGTATCTTAAAGGAAGAATTGATTTTGATCTTAAGTATACTGATTCATTTGATGTTGAATTGACATGTTACTCAGATTCATATTGGGCTAGTAATCTATATGATAGAAGATCTGTGACATGTTATGAATTCAGTATTAGATCCGGGATTGTTTCATGGAGCAACAAGAAGCAACCTACTATATCTTTTTCATCTACAAAGGCAGAGTATAAATCTTTGTGTACAACAACTTGTGAAGTTGTTTGGTTGAGGCAAGTTCTTCAAGATATTGGAGAAGAGAAAAATAAGGCTACAGTGATCAAATGTGACAACCAGAGCTCGATCAAGTGGAAAATAATCCAATATTTCATGCAAGGACAAAGCATGTTGATGCTCATTTTTACTTTATTAGAGAAAATATACAGTCTAAGGAAATTTTTCTTGAATATTGTAATACTTGTGAAAATGTTGCTAATATTTTCACAAATCCCCTTGGGAAGATGAAATTTGAATTGTTTAGGGAGATCTTAGGTGTGGAGATTAATCCTTTCTCCATTAAGGGGGAAACTTACAAATAATGGAGAAAATTTGTTTTGATTGTTTTCTAATATTATATTTAGATAATATTTTCTAGGAGATTGTTGTGATCTCTCGAACAGAATGTAACCATTCTATTTGTGTATGTGTGATTTTTTTATTAATGAATGCAACATTGTGGCAGCCTCAGTTGCTCCTCACCCAAGAGCTTCAGGTTTCATTCTCAATTCGATTTTTCTTCCGATTGTTTTAGTCATTTGAATCTCTTAAGGGTATGGATTAGACTCTGTTTTTTGTTTTATTATTCTATATGGTTATAATATTTCATTTGGCGCACTCACAATAATTATGTGCAAATAATTTTGAATATTTTTACAATGTCATTATCCTTTGTTTACTTATAGTTTTTTGAAACACAACTACCCCACCCTACAACATGCTATTTCAAAATCCCAAACACTGGATTGTTTTAAAAAAGACACATCTTGTTTTATTCTATGGTGGTGTGTAGAAATAATGGAGTTTGTTTATATAATGGAGGAATAACCTATATAACAGGTAGCTGATCATTAATATGAATAGTTACGAACTTTTTCACTGTGAAAAAAAACCTATAAATTTCATGGACTTTCATTCGTGTCTTTTGATTCACCTAATTAATGAGGATTTAGCTAGAGTGATTGCATATTATTAAATATTTTTTGTAAAAACATACATGAAAATTTTGAAGTGGATTTTGTTTATAAAAAAGTGAAGCTTGAAAGTTCTATGGACTTAGAGGGTTGCATTGTCCATAAATAATTCTATTATGTTAGTGCATACATTAAGTAAATTTTTAACACACCAAGGGGAGTGCTATGGGATGACCAACCAGATAAAGGAAGTTGCTACAAATTAATGGGAAAATAATAAATATCATCTTTCTAGCGTCAACACTAGTATTAAAAAGAATATTTATTATGTTTTGAATGATATAATTATTGAGCACTCTATATATATATAACAAAAAATATATTTATATATTAGAATTAATAAATAAATTAATTAATTAATTAAGGTCTTTGGTTGGTAGTACAATTGGCAATAGACATATTGACAAGTTTTATGTATACAAGTGATCCAAAGTTCAATCCCCGGACATATCTCATTAGCTCAACCAAATAAATAAATAAATGTTAAAATATATGATCATTCTTCTCATGATTCTAAAATCACATAAACTAATTTTCAGAGACATAAAATATAGATATAAAAGTGAAGAAATTCTCCCAAGGCAAGAAATTTTGGATGGGTCTCGAATCACTTTCACCAACCTAACTTCACTTCTAGTAATTGATACCATAATTTAAATTTCTCAATTTGAGTCAATTTGAGTGGATAGGAATAATAACCTCCACATATATATATATATATATATATATATATATATATATATATATATATATATATATATGTGACTCACTAGGTGAGAAAACATATTGACATTTTTATGTTTATAGCTTAGATGTAACATTTCCAACTTAATGAAATTTTATATTATGAAAAGTAATCTCATAAAACAATTTGTGGTTCATATCAATAATTTACTTAAAAAAAATAATAATTAGTATTACATAGTTTTGAATTGTTGTAATATATTTTATTATGAAATAATCTTCAAAAATTCTTTTAATTTCCCGCACATTTTATATATATATATATATATATATATATATATATATATAATGATCATATTATCTATATTTTTAAGAGTCATATTTCATCTTGTATCATCATAGAATTTGATAACAATTCACAAATTAATTACAATAATAAATATTTTTTCTTGGTGACGATATTACCTATATTTTTAAGAGTGATATTTCATCTTGCATCATGATTGAATTTGATAACCAATTCTTAAAGATAATATATCTTGAATAAAACATATAATTTAAAATTTGAATGCTTCTATTATTAACCTATTAATAATAATTAAATCAAATTTAATATATAAATATTTATATTAGATCTTCTCTTCTATATAAACTTATTAAAATAAGAACACAATAAATTATTATCCATCCTATATCTTATAAATAATATAAATCATACATAATATTAAATATACTAATCTCATTTGACTACCATCCATCATCTTTATATACATACCATAGAAATAAAGTATATATTTGAAAAAAATGCATTACACCATTTTAAAATAAAATAGTTATATAACTACATTGAAGTTAGTTAATGCTAAAAAGAAATCCTTGCCTACATAAATATTAGGGCTTCGCAAATTTTACATATAAATTATTATCCACCCTACATCTTATAAATAATATAAATCATACAAATCTCATTTGACTACCATCTACCATTTCTATATACATGCCATAAAAATGAAGCATATATCTGAAAAAATACATTACACTATTCTAAAATAAAATAATTATATAGCTACATTGAAGTTAGTTAATGCTTAAAAAAAAAAAAAAAAAAAAAAAAAAAAAAAAAAAAAAAAAAAAATCCTTGCCTACGTAAATGTTAGGCCTTCACAAATTTTACATACAAATAAATAAATACAATAAAATTATTCACCATTTTATAAATTTAATATATCTTGTAATGAAACAATCAATATATTTAATATATTTATTGTAATACATGTTATGTAATATTGCATAATTAATTATTATTGAAAATAATAAAGTTTGTTGTTTTGATGTACTCTAATTAATTATTTCATAATGTACAATTGTATTTGAGCAATAACTTAAGGTTATGTTGCGTATACGGTTCATGTTAGGCATTCAAATTTTTGCCACATATGTATTGGAACATTTCTAATCTCCATATTTTTTTATGAAGTGTGATGTGCTCAAAATGATAACGCCTCAGTGAGAAGGTACATGGTGTCCAAAATAACTCTTTTGTACTCTTATTAATGGTTAACGATTAAATACGCCATATATATATAAATATAATATAATATAATGTAAATGTAAATGTTGATATCTTAATATTAATTCTTTCAACAATAACATGATAATAAAGACATTTTTATGAATAACTTATATAGTTTTTTTTCCAAAACAAAAATATTTTCTAACCTTATATTAAGGGAAGAGAACGCTAAATAGAGTACTTGTGGAAAATATACTCTCTTTTTTTTGGGATAAAGTATGATATTACTATCCTTTTTCTTCTACAAATGTTTGAAGGTCTATATTTTTCATGGATGTAGCCTTCTCTCTAGGGTTTTCTAACTTATCTTAAACATCATTTGTAACTTATTTTAAATATCGTTCAAAACATTACAAAATTTGTTAAAAACACTATGTAGTTATTCATGTACCAATTATTTGCTTCTTCCACTTCTAACTATTCATACACGTAATAGAAAATTATATAATTGGTTATTTCTAATTATTTCATAAATATTAGATGCATAATGAGAAAAGGTTTAGATGATGGTTCCCATGTATTCAAGATATGCCCATTTTTGTTCAATAACTACTAAAATTTTCAGTTTTAAATAAGCACTAATGGGTTTGAGTCTGATAGGATTCTTCCAAGAATATTGATCATTGGTGATGGTCCTTAACAAGGCTTGAATTTTTCTCTAACAACTTCTTCAATGCTCCATAATATGAATATTGAAGTATGTGAGGCCTTTTCACTCTTTCTCCCTATTGTCAATGGGGTGTTAGTAATTACTTTTCCTAGAGGTTAAAAACAATCCCTCTTATTAGAGCTTTTGTTTCAACTTCTAAGCTAATTCCCTCCTTAAGAAAAAAATAGCAAGTCAAACACCAAAATTTGAGATTTTAGTTGTCAACATCTGATGTCAGGATACCTCAACAAATTTCAAAATATACTAAATACCCCCACATTGTCAAGGAATCTTTTATATGCGTTTAATTTTTCGATCAAAATACATATACATGGGAACCCAAAGCAATGCCAATTTATTAAAGAGTGGGCCCAATAATATAAATAAACGTGGTCAACCTTTTGACCGTGCTAACTTGTCCTTCACCCACTCTTACCTTCAAACAAATCCTTCGCGAATCAAATGGTCATCGCATACTGCCTCTCCTCATCTATACAATCCAACAGTCATCGCATATAAAGTAACCCGACACTTAACACTTTCAAATTGTGCGATAAAAGTGGTTTTGTACATCCACACTTCAAATACGTGTCACTTGCTGGGATGTATCGCACAATTTCAACAATTACCACATCCCACTATTTGGCAATGCGATAAACCATTTGTGGTTTTTTTTAAAACTGCTTTCCAATAACCATTACACAAAATTTCTATGCGGAACAAGGTTTGATAACGCATCAAATTTCGCCCTTTTAATTAAATTAGTCATAATGAAATTGGAACACTCACTTTCTGTAATGAATCCACAAGCTATTCAATGTTAAATGCAATTTCAAACCCTCACTATTAACACAATTACAAACGCAGGAAATGGAAACACAGTTTGTACAACAAACTTCAATCAAATTCTATTAAAATTGAAATCATAGGGTCTCACCCTCTCTGGCCTGATGATATTAGTCTTTGACCTCTGTTTTACTCTTTTTAAAACCCAATATATATGTTGTCTCACTCTCTTGCTGTCTATCTCTGTCATTACATTCGTTTTCCTTCTTTTATGGATCAATCTAACAATATAACAACTCAATCTCTATTCTTATCATTTTAAATCCCTATTCTAAAGTTTCTATGCACACCTATGCTCACACTCATCTTCTATTCTAATCGTAACACAACGGTATGGATTATTACAATTTTTAAATAAATGAAGATTCGAGAGGTCTAACCCTCTCGGTAAAATTTGGTTTGACCACTTAGGAAATGAAATTTATCTTACGTTAGCCACAACATGTGAAAATCCATTCACATTGTTGGCTAAGTCCGGATGCTTCTACATCAGACCCCCAAGAAAGAAAAGAATCATTTATCAAAATTTTAGGATTTACTCCATACTTTTGTAATTCTGCTGCTATCAACCAACTGGCATCTTCCATTGGTTGTCCCTTCCATTTGACTAGATACTGAAAATAAATTTGTCCTCTGGTTTTTTTGGATACTCTTTTTTCCAGAACAACTTCTATCTCTTTCTTGACATTCTCTGGCATTTGGTATTTCCAATTTAAAGTTTGGTTTTCCTCTATTGTAGAATCTTCTTGTAGATCCTCCTCTGTTCGTCTATATGGGTACAAATCTGCAACATTAAAAATGGGTGATATTCCAATCCCTTCTGGCAATTCTATTTCATATGCATTTGAAGAAAATTTCCTCAAAATTTTACATGGTCTTATCTTCTTCATCTTTAATTTATTGTAAGTTTTAACAGGAAATATTTCTTTTCTCAGATAAACCATGACTAGATCTCCTACTTGGAATTCCTTCTCTTTCCTCTTCATATCAGCTCTTTGTTTATATTTGCCACTGCTTTCCTGCAATCTATTTTTAACATCTTCCTGTAGTTGTTGCATCTGCTCTGCAAATTCTTCAACCTTTTCACTTCTTACCTCTTGTTTGCCCAAATTTATAAGCTCATACACACCTCTTGGATTCATCCCAAAAACAATCTAGAATGGGCTCATCCCAATACTCCGATTTAGAGTATCATTATAAGTAAACTCAGCTTGAGAAAGTGCTAAATCCCACTGCTTAGGATTTTTATATACTAAACTCCTCAATATATTTCCCTGGCTTCTGTTTACTACCTCTGTCTGCCCATCCATTTGAGGGTGATATGCTGAGCTGAAACTAAGGTTGGTACCTAGTTTCTTCCAAAGAGTTCTCCAAAAATGCCCAACAAACTTTGTATCCCTGTCAAACACAATAATTATAGGCAATCCATGTAGCCTTACAACTTTTGAAAAAAAACAGATTAGCAATATGTGTTGCATCACTAGTCTTTTTACAAGTAATTAAATGAGCCATTTTAGAAAACCTATCCACCACAACATAAATGGAATCATTTCCTCTTTGAGTTTTTGGCAAACCCAAAACAAAATCCATACTAACTGCATCCCATGGTCAGTTTGGTATTGGTAATGGCTGGTACAATCCTGTATTTTGGCTTCTCCCCTTAGCATGCTGACAAATCCTGCACTTCTCAACAAATTTCTTAACATCACTTTGCATCTTTGGCCAGTAATAAAAAGCATTTACCTGAGAAAAAGTATTATCTTGTCTAAAGTGTCCAGACAAGCCTCCACTGTGTTTCTCTTTAATTATGTTTTCACTCATAGAACACTTAGGAATACATAATTTGTTACTTTTGAATAGAAAACCTCCTTGGATAAGATAATCCAACCATTGGCTTCTGTTATGAACTGTTGGATTTTGTCTAGATGCATAAATATATTTGATTTCTGCATCATCTTTATACATATCAACCATTTCTTCAAATCCCACAACACCAACTTTTAATTCTTGCACAATAAAATTTACCCTGCTCAAAGCATCAACGACTTTTTTCAACTTACCACTTGTATGCTTAATTAAAAAGGTAAAACTCTGTAAAAACTCTACCCACTTGGCATGCTTCTGGTTCAATTTTGGCTGGTTATTTATGAACTGTAATGCATGATTATCAGAATACAATACAAACTCTTTGGGTAGTAAATAATGTCTCCATTTTTTTAAAGCTTGCACAATAGCATAAAATTATTTATCATAAGAGGAATATTTCTTCTTAGCTTCATTCAATTTCTCACTGAAATATGCTATTGGTCTCTGTTCCTGACTTTAAACTGCTCCAATTGCAACTCCACTAGCATCATTTTCAACTTGAAAAACTTTTTCAAAATTAGGCAAAGCTAAAACTGGTTTTTCTGTAATTTTCTTCTTCAACAACTTGAAATTTTGGTTTGTTACTTTTGTACACTTGAATGGATGATTTGCCTCTTTGATTTTTTCAATAATCGGTGCACATATCTGACTAAAACTTCTTATAAATTTTTTATAAGAACTTGCAAGACCGTGAAAGCTTCTTACCTCAAATATGTTTCTG
This sequence comes from Pinus albicaulis, assembly GCA_034641835.2. Lineage (NCBI taxonomy): Eukaryota > Viridiplantae > Streptophyta > Pinopsida > Pinales > Pinaceae > Pinus > Pinus albicaulis. The sequence continues at coordinate 1,757,801,560 of CM076578.1, read as the reverse complement.
GGAGTTGGCCAGTTCCAAATGTCTTGGAATTTCTCTGGATCCATTTTCGGACTTTCTTTAGAAACTACAAACCCCAAATAAATTAACTCTTCTTTCATAAAACTAGTTTCTTCAGATTTATTAGCAGTTTCTCTTTCTGCAAAGTTTTCAGAACCTATTTAAGTTGTTCTAAATGATCTTCTTTACCTCGACTGAAAATTAAAATATCATCAAGATAAACAATTACAAACTTTCCTGCATATTCTTTCAATACTTCATTCATCAATCTCATGAATGTGTTGGGTGCATTAGTGAGTCCAAAAGGCATCACTAACCACTCATACAACCCATTGTTTGTTTTGAATGCAATCTTTCATTCATCCCCTTCTCTAATTCTTATCTGATGATAACCACTCTTCAAATCCATCTTAGTAAAATATCTTGATCCACTCAAACAATCCATTAAATCATCCATTCGTGGTAAAGGAAAATGATACCTAATGGTGATTTTATTTATGGCTCAGGAATCTGTGTACATGCACCATTATCCTCCTTTCTTTGGACTGATTATTGTTGATACAACACATGGACTAAGGCTTTCTCTTACCAACCCTTTATCCATCAACTCCTGCACTTGTCTTCCAACTTCCGCATTTTCTTGAGGGGTTAATCTATATGCTACTTTATTCTGTAAACTTGCTCTAGGTATTAGATCAATGCGATGACTAATACTCCTGATTGGTGGTAATGTATTTGGCAACTCATCCACAATAATATCAAAAAAATCATCCAACAAAGTTTTGTTTTCTTTAGATAAATCATATAAGTTTGTGGAAGTCAAAATTACCTTAGGTTTCCCTATGACAGCAAAATGCATTTCTTCATCTTTTTCGATTTCTTGCAATAGCTCTTTTCCACTCATCAGCATAACATTATTTCCTAATGTTACTTTTCCAACTTCATTCTTCAATGGTAGCAGTGTGTGTTTGTTTCCATCCTTCTCCAAGGTATAAGTGTTTCTTCTGCCATCATGTATGGCTTTCCGATCAAACTGCCAAGGTCTTCCCAAAAATATATGACATACATCCATTGGCATTACATCACATAATATAACATCCGTGTAAGTGCTTATCTGGGTCTCTACCTTACATTGTTCTGTCACAATAATATGATGTCCTTTTTGCAACAATGATACCTTATATGGAGTAGGGTGTACTATATTTTCTAACCCTAACTTGTCTACCATTTCTGTAGAAACAAGGTTGTTAGTACTACCACTTTCAATTACCACTTTGCAACATTTACCTTTAGACTTGCATATTGTTCTGAATAGATTCTTTCTCTGAGAAGGCTTTCCTGCTTCTTTTTCTACTTTAAGCAATACCCTTTTCAATAACAAACATTCTCTTGCTTCGTGTGGTTCTTCTTTTCCTTTATCCTGAGGAATTTCCTCCTTTGTTTCAGCAACATTTACATTTCTTTGAGTTATGAGGACAGTCCCATGACCCATGTCCCCATTCACCACATGTATAGCACCAAATTTCTCTTCCTTGGCCTCTACCTCTGGGTACAAACCTTCCTCGACCAGAGTCTCCTCTCTGTGGTGATCTACTACTTGAGCCTCCTGCTTCATTCTGGGAGTCCTGAAATCTGGGTTTAAATGCTCCTCTACCTCTCACGGAACCCTTACCTCAGTTCTTCTGGTTTTGCTTCCTCTGTATCTTCTCTTATGCTTTCAAGGCTTCCTTATAAGCATCCTCAATTGTCTTTAGATTTAGTAAATTTTTCATCATGAATATCATATCTCAGACCATTTATATACCTAGCTACTTTCTCCACATGATCCTCTACCTCTAGCTCTAATATTCAATTTATAGAACTCCTCTGTATATTCTTTCACTATCATTCCCTTTTGCTTCAAATTTTGTAATTGCTTAAAAAGATTTAATTGATAATCCTTGGGCACGAATTTACCTTTTAATTTTCTCACCATCTTGTCCCATTGTTTGATTCTAAGTTTTCCTTTTCTCTGTTTGGATAGCTGTAATTCTTCCCATCAAATAGTTGCATGACATTTTAATCTAGTAGCTGCAATCTTCACTTTCCTTTTTTCTTCAACTTCTTCAAAGTCAAATTACGTATCTAATGAACTGATCCAGTCCATTAATGCTTCTACATTGAGATTTCCCTCATACATAGGTATATCCACCTTTAGTCTTCCAATTGCCTTCACCAACATCTTCAACACTTTAGCTGTTCATTATCTTGTTCTTCTTCTTCTTCAGACGATTCCGCAGCATCACTAGAGCCTCCTTCATCAGGCGCTCGTCTATGGGCTATTTCCATAGCTTCCATCCATGTTCGAAGATGTCGTACTTCTTCCAACAAAACTGCATTTGCTGTAGGTTGTCCCCAACCTATTCCTACGCCTCTTCTGGGTGGAATTTTCAAAAACAACACAAGTTGGGCTCTGATACCAAATGATGCCGGGATACCTCAACAAATTTCAAAATATACTAAATACCCCCACACTGTCAAGGAATATTTTATATGCGTTTAATTTTTCAATCAAAATACATATACATGGGAACCCAAAGCAATGTCAATTTATTAAAGAGTGGGCCCAATAATATAAATAAATGTGGTCAAACTTTTGAATGTGCTAACTTGTCCTTCCCCTAATCTTACCTTCAAACAAATCCTTCGCGAATCAAACGGTCATCGTACACTGCCTATCCTCATCTATACAATCCAACAGTCATCACATACAAAGTAACCCGACACTTAACACTTTCAAAGTGTGCGATAAAAGTGGTTTTGTACATCCACACTTCAAATACGTGTCACTTGCTAGGATGTATCGCATAGTTTCAACAATTATCACATCCCACTATTTGGCAATGCGATAAACCATTTGTGGTTTTTTTTTAAACCACATTCCAATAACCAATACACAAAATTTATGTGGGGAACAAGGTTTGATAACGCATCAAATTTCGCCCTTTTAAATAAATCAGTCATAACGAAATTGGAACACTCACTCTCTGTAATGAATCCACAAGCTATTCAATGTTAAACTCAATTTCAAACCCTCACTGTTAACACAATTACAAACGCAGGAAATGGAAACACAATTTGCACAATTTGCTTCAATCAAATTCTATTAAAATTGAAATCATAGGGTCTCGCCCTCTCTAGCCTAATGATATTAGTCTTTGACCTCTGTTTTACTCTTTTTAAAACCCAATATATATATATATATATATATATATATATATATATATATATATATATATATTGTCTCACTCTCTTGCTGTCTATCTCCTTCATTATATTCATTTTCCTTCTTTTATGGATCAATCTAACAATATAACAACTCAATCTCTATTCTTATCATTTTAAATCCCTATTCTTAAGTTTCGATGCACACCTATGCTCACACTCTTCTTCTATTCTAACTGTAACACAACGGTATGGATTATTACAATTTTTAAATAAATGAATATTCGAGAGGTCCAACCCTCTTGGTAAACTTTGGTTTGACCACTTAGGAAATGAAATTTATCTTACGTTAGCCACAACATGTGAAAATCCATTCACATTGCTGGCTAAGTCTGTATGCTCCTGCATCAACATCACATTTGTCCCTCTCAATATCATTACAATTGGAAAACATTTGAACATTACTCTGACTAATGTGTATAAATGGGATTCCTTGGAGCGTAGAAAGCTATAAGTTGAAGCCATTTCTAGGAATTGAAACATGATTCCATATTTCTTACTTAAATATGTAGGCATTTACTAATACATCCCTATTCTAGTGGATCAATTGATGATGATGGCGATGGATACTATGGTTCTACAATATATATTTGATCAAGATAAAAATTAGAGGAATAATGGATATTATATGTTTAGTCCTCCTCCTCATCCATGGATAATTCTCCTTTATACTACAATCCCCAAACACTCCTTTATACTACACTTAGGTCATTGGTTTCCATGGACAATGGTTTTGGATCTAAACTCAGGACTAGATGCATAATAAGGGATAGTTTGGATTATATATTAGATGTCATTTTAAGTTCCTCAAGTTCATCACATATTGAGGAAAAATAAGGAAAAGTAAATTTAGGCGAGTAAATATATGGAATCCGAAGGTCATATTGAGAAGGGTACCACATATGGCAGGAAAATCTCCTCACCTTGAAAATTTTCAAGTAATGTGTACACAAAAAATACAAATTATGATATTAAATAAGGTGTGAGAGCTAATATATGCCAATAGTAGTATTCTTTTGGGAAAAATACTGAGAGGGCGGGGGGTGGGGTGAATCAGTATTTACAATAATCACAATCTTTTATTTTCACTTTACTGATTTCTATATGCGCCTCTAATTAGTCCAACTAGCGTAGGCACACGGCTTTTGTAAAGGAAACATGCGTATACCTAGATAAATTTAATGTTCAAATAAATATTTAGAAAAATTACTTAGCCCAAATAATCAGTTATGTAGTAGACATTAAAGCATCATATGTGTAGTAATAACAGATTAAATCATCACACATGAACACCAATATTTAAGGTGGAAACCCAAGTCGGGAGAAAAGCACCGTTGTTTTCGTCTTTGTCCTCAATATTCATTATATAGAAAATTGATTACAGTTTTGTACTGATGCATACTCATACCAATACACAGGCACCCACCTGTAGAAGGTTGCAACCTTCTCTCATTTTCCAGCTGCTACTATAAGGGAGATCCAACCCCCTAATCTCATTTACTAGTCACTAATTGCAAGGAAGCTTCAACCCCTTGAATTGATCACCAACTTCTACTAACAGAAAGCTTCGACTTCCATACTGAAGGCTTCAACCCTCAGAACCACTACAGACCATGTTTCATAAATTTTCACACTGGACCCAACAACTTCAACACAACACCATTTGTAGAACAATGTTAATAGCCATCAACCAATGTTCAAACAAAACAGTGAGATCACTGTAACCAAATCACATCATTAATCCCAGTTTTATAAACACGCATAATCAACTTCAACCCTGATCATTCATAAAACAAATTGTATACACTAATTTACTTATGGTAACCTGCGTGTATACATGTTTTTCTGTGGAGAAACCTACATATATATATATTTATATACTGAAATTAGAGATTTGAACAGACTCGAAATAGATTAGAGACATTCAGGCACACTTTGTCAAATTTACAGAACCCTTATTCAGTCAGCAGCATCCATCATTCTCAATCAACCAGACATTGATCATCTTTATACATAATCAATTAGCAGTATAAAAAATATTCAAACAATCCAGATCTACATGAAGACTCCATTGACAGACAACAAAAAAACAACAGAAATGATCAGACTTTTTCTTCAACAATCTTTATAAAACCCTAACTTCCATACATGTATTTTCTATAACGAACCCACAGGTATACACTCTTTCACCGTGACAAACTAGCGTATAGATCTGTAAATATTACACGGCTGCGCAACACTTCAAAGTGGAAAAATTGCTCAGATCATATCATTTACTTCCGAAATTATGCGCCAGACCACTGATCTAAACAACTCATAAACATATCATGCAAATACATAGTCATTTCAAGTCTAAAGAAACTGATCCATTATTGTATTCATGAGTGCATCAAAATATCAGATCTATCTATTGAATATAGCCCAATCCACGCAGATATATTTTAGACTGAATTATTCATTAAATTCTCATTCATATGCACACTCTTGCACTATGATCTTCTCCTCCTTATATAGTTTGAGCCTTAGCCAATACCATGAGCCAAAAACCACACAAGTTTTGGTGGTATTCTTGGACGGGTTCAAATAGTCGTTACTGCGCTCAATATTGTGGGATAATACCATAGTAAATACCCTTTGTATTGTTAAAATTAGAGCACCAACTCATACGCAACTTTTCTTCATTGTACCCACATGTACACGCAACTTTTCTTCACAAAAACTGTGTATACACAAATTCTGGATATATACACAACTTGGCTTCATTGAATATGCGGGTATACGTCTAATGCCAACAATATCCCCCTTTGGACTTGATGGCAACCATGTTGGTGTTTGATCACCACAACTTGTAGATACCTGATAGACACATCAATCATAACATTATTCAAACACTAATTTACTCTCCCCCTTTGACATCAAGAGAAAAGGGTGAACCGATACAAGAATAACGAGATATGTGTTGCACTATATGTACCATACTTCCCCATGAACACATGTTGAAGCTTCAAAACAGATTTGCAAGACTCTATAACCTTTCCTATCACCAAGGACACATACATACATTAATTACCCAACCAAGTGGGGTTACATATTTGACTCAACTACCCACCCAAGTGGGTTTACATTTTGAAAAATTCCCTACATGACTAAATATGACAATCTTTAAATCATAGGTATCAACATGACCCTTACATCAAATTACAAATATGAAATTATAACCAAGATCAAAGGACCTCAATAGAGAGAGATCATCAAAGACACTTAAATAACCAACAAAATGCTAACAATGCATTATATCCAGCAAGGCTAATGCTCCCCCTAAACCTGTGCATTCTGAACATTTTCAACAACTAATTCATCAAATCATCTTCATCAAGTAGATAAATATCAAGGAAAGGAAATGTAAGTTGAAAATCATAACCACAGACTGTACCCATAAACGCCTGAGCAATAGAGCCAAACCATATATGTCAGCAATAAGTCAAAGATTCTTGAAGGTTGGCCCACAGATTTTATGACAGAAGGATCAATACGCGACTGTATAGAGAGAAACTCGCATATATACACGACTATGCATCATGAAACCTGTGTAGTGAATTTAATCTTCTGAAATCAAATTGATCGGATAAGTGAGGTAGAGACAAATCCCAGCTTATATCTGAGATATTCAAATGCTTCTCTGGGAAGAGGTTTAGTAAATATGTCAGCAACTTGTTCTTTGGAGGGAACATACTCCAATTTAACCTTTTTCTCAAGCACTTGTTCTTGTAAAAAGTGATACTTGATAGGAATGTGCTTTGTTTTGGAATGCATAATAGGATTTTTCGAGATACTGATGGCACTTGTATTATCACATAGGATGGAGATGGGAGGAGAAAATTTAATTTGAATATCTTGCAATGTCTGCCTTATCCAAAGAAGTTGTGTGCAACATAATGCAACAATTACATATTCTGGTTCTTTTGTAGATAAGGAAAGAGAACTGTGTTTCTTGCTGAACCATGATACTAATCGGGGCCCCATATAAAATGCACCTCCACTAGTGCTTTTCTAGTCATCAACATTTCCAGCCCAGTCCGCATATGTGTAAGTATGAAGAGTAAGATCAAAATTCTTGGGATACCATAGACCAAAATCTTGAGTTCCTTGTAGGTATTTGAATATTATTTTTATGGCTTGAAGATATGACTCCTTTGGATTGTCTTGGAATCGTCCAACAATCCAAACTGCATGCATGATATCCGGTCTAGTCCCTATTAGATAAAGCAAGCTTCCAATCATAGATCTATACTCTGGTTGGTTTACCATGGGATAATCATCATGAGAACTGAGGTTACATATGGTCACCACTGGAGTGCTCACAGTTTTGCAGTCTTCCATTCCATACTTCTTCATAATCTTCTTGAAATATTTTGCTTGTGAGAAGAAGATGTCATATTTTGGTTGTTGCACTTGTAAGCCCAGAAAATATGTTAGTTCCCCAAGTAAAGACATTTCAAATTCCTGCTGCATAACAGAATCACATTTTTGACTCATGGATTCTTCATTACTACCAAAAATGATGTCATCAACATAAACAACAATAATTAACAGTTTATCATCCTCAGTTTTTATGTGTATAAGTTACTGTCTGCAGATCCTTTTGTGAAACCTTGTTGAAGATATTTGCCAAGATGATAGTACCATGCCTGTGGAGCTTTTTTTAGATCATATAGGCCATTTTTAAGTTTGCAAACAAGTTTTTCATCATTTCCCAGAATGAATCCTTCTGTTTGTTCTATATAAACTTCTTCTTCCAGATCACCATTAAGGAAAGTAGATTTTACATCCATTTGATAAACCTTGAACTGTTTAAAACTTGAAAATGAAAAAAAACATTCTTATGGCTTCAAGTCTGGCTATTGTTGCAAATGTTTCTTCAAAGTCTATACCTTCTTGTTGAGCATACCCTTTACAAACAAGTATAGCTTTGTTTCTAATTACATCTCCATTTTCATTTAATTTATTTTTGAATATCCACTTTGTTCCAATAACACTTTTATCATGAGGTTTTGGAACCAATTCCCAAGTATTATTCTTTTCAATTTGATCCAATTCTTCATTCATGGCCTTAATCCAACATTTATATTTACTAGCTTGATTTATATTCCATGGTTCAATTATGGATAATAGTGCTAGATAACTAGGAGATCCTACAAGTGTTCTTCTTGTTTGTACCCCTAATTCATTTTCTCCCAAAATTTGAGATTTTGGATGATTCTTTTGAACATACCTGGATGGAGCCTTTTCTCTTTCCTATGTATCTTCTTCTGATGCTTCATTAGGTTCTTCTTCTATATTATTGTGATTTTATGAAGGAAAACATTCATCATCATCATCTTCATTTGTTGTTATTTCCCTTTTGGGAGTTGTGAGAGATTCATCAATCACAACATCAATACATTCAACAATATTTCGAAGTCTCTTATTGTAGCATTCGTATGCTTTACTTCTAGAAGATTAACCAAGAAGTATTCCTTCATCTTCTCTAGGTTTAAACTTACCAAGTTTTTCGTCATTATTTTTTTATATAACATTTGCTTCCAAAATATTTAAAGTGCTTCATAGTGGGATTATTACCATACCAAAGTTCATAAGGAGTTTTATCACTATTTACACGAACATGAGTCTTGTTGAGAATATTTACTACAGTATGAGCAGCTTCACCCCAAAAGGTGTGAGGAGTCCCAAATTCATCAAGCATAGCATAAGCTATATTTTGAACTGTTCTATTCATTATTTCTACCACGCCATTTTTTTGCGGAGTTCCAGCTACAGAAAACTGTCTTTTTATGCCATATAGTTCACAGAAATTGAATTCTCCTCCTCAGTCAGATCTAATATTTTTTATTTTTAAATCCAATTCATTTTCAACTAGAGCTTTGAAGACCTTAAGTTTTTCAAATGCTTCATCTTTATGTTTCAACAAACCAATCCAACACATTCTAGAAAAGTCATCAATGAATAAGATGTAGTATTGTTCTCCACGGCATGAATTTTTCCTTACAGGTCCACACAAATCAGTATGTATAAGTTCAAGAGGCTTACTTACTGATCCTTATTTGGCATTAAATTAAACCCTCATTTTCTTACCGAATTGGCATGACTTGCATATGGTATTTTCTGGTAAAATAATGTTGGGTAGATCATGAACAACTTTGAGCCTGCTTGATTTGCTTATTTGAGAAAAGCTCAGATGTCCCAATCTTCTGTGCCATAACCAATTTCTGTAGATTTTCCTAGATAACATTGTTCTTGGCCACCTTTCAATAAATACAAATTGCTTGGTGTTCTGGTTCCTTTTATTACAATTTTTCGGGTGTCAAGTTCACGTACCACACACTCCTTTGATCGGAAGACAACTTCATTTCCTTGGTCACACATTTGACTAACATGCAACAAGTTATGCTTTAATCCATCAACATACATAACAGTGTTAGCTTTAACCTTTTCTTTTATAAAAACAGATCCTTTACCCTTAATGATAGCAGGAGAGTCATTTCCAAAAGTAACATTATTTTACTTTTCTAATGCATTGTATGAAATAAGTTTATCTTTATCACCTGTCATGTGTTTTGAACGTATGTTATCAATGTACCGTTGATTTTCTTCTCCTTCTTCAAATAAAGCTATGCTGCAACTTTCGAACTATAAGTCATTCCTTCTCCATACCTTGGAACTTGTGGATATTTGTTCTTTTGGCTGAAGTTTGCTCCTGCATTAAAATTCCTCATGTCCAAAGTTATTTCAAAATGAACATTCAATTTCATCTTGAAGAAGAGAAAAATTGTTATAAGTATTCTTATTTATTCATGTCTCATTTATTTTCTTTCTTGCTTCTCTGGTCATGATGATTTTGTATGCAACACATTGAGATGCTTTGTGACCAAAAATATCACATGAGAAACATTGTCCATTAAAGAAGAAATTTATGCGATCATAGAACCTTCTAGTGTTGTTTACCTTTTGACTAATATTTATGTTATTGTTCATCCTTGAATTTGAATGATCATGCTTTACTTGAACATTATCTTTGTTATTTTGTTGATTTAGAAGCCTTGTTGGTTGGCTTTTGCTGCATTTAGATAGCTTGTAGCTGAGGATTTTTCTGACTGAGAAGATTCACCAATATATCCAAGACCTGTCTTCACAAGAGGAGAGCGTTGAACCTTGATAATTTAATCTAAGGTTTCAGATCCTTTAGCAAATCTAAGACATAGAGATTTTACTTTCTCAAGTTCCTTTCTTAGACTTACTATTTCACATTCTAATTTCTCATTGTGCTTCTCCTTTTGTATGAGTTGATTCTTTAGAGTATCTATGGCTATTTTGTTCTCTTCCAAGAATATTTTGAGTTGAGTGATTTCTTCAAGAAACTAATTTTATTATAAAGCATCATAATAGTATCTTTAGCCTCACTAGTGTCTTTTTCAAATTCCATGAGCAATCTAATATCTTGATCAGATTCTCCTTCTTCACTATTTGACAAGCCATCACTATCTTCATGAATATAGTAACTTTGTCTATTGAAAAATCGTCACTTATTTCCTTTTGCTAAATCCTCTCCCTTATCATGATTATCTTTATGAAGATATTTAGCAGCATAATGACCCACTCTTCCACAAGCAAAACATTTTAAAGGAAGCTTACCTCTAAACCTTCTAGTGCCAAGTTGAAGTTTATTTACAAAATTTACCTCATCGCCTTCTGATACATACCGTGATTCTTTTTTTTCTTACTTTTCCTTTCGTTTTGCAGTAGCTCTATAATCAACATCTTTGACTTCAGATAGACCTCCTTTTCCCATTTCAAACTTAGACAATGTAGAAATTATACAAACAATATGTATATCATGGATTCAATACGATCCAACAATGTAATAAAGTTGTTAGGTCCCTATTTTACTAGTGTAGTCCCTTATTGTTGTTAGTGTAGCCCCCTTATTGTTATTTTTGTACCCCTGTAACCCCAATATTGTTATTATTGTGCCCTTACATTATTATTGTTAGGTCGGCTAGGATTATATTGTGACCCCTTGGACTCCTATATATAGAAGGAGGTTTTGTGATTTGTATCATCCAATAATTGTTCATTTATGTAATGTAAATGAGGTTTCCCCCTCTAAGTGGCTTATTTCTAAGGCTTTTATCTTTGTTTTCTTCTATTTTTGGAGTTGGTTTCATAGCATTTGGTATCAGAGCTTTGGATTCTAGGGTTTTTCTGCTCCAAACAGGTCATCATGGAAATTTCGCTATAATGCTTTTTCTACGAAGATTCAGAAGCTGAATTTTTTATCACGCAAAGCCGAAATCACGAGGAACCCCATATAAAAATTTCAAATCTTGGTTCGTAATATTTGCGGATATATGATCTGTGGAAGTCAGTATTTTTTCAAGCTCCTAAATTTCATCTAAAAAATATCATCGTGGAATTTTCACTATAAATTTTTTTCTACGAAGGAAAAGAAGCTAAATTTTTTATCACGTGAAGCTGAAATCCTCAGGAACTTCATGTAAAAAATTTAGATCTTGGTTCGTAATATTTTCAAAGATATGATCTGTGGAAGTTATGGTTTTTGCAAGCTCCCGAATTTCATCTAAAAGAAGTGACCTGGGGAAATCATCATAACTCTCTCTGAGCATCGGATTGGATTTTTGTAAAAAGTATATGGACTGTAGTTTCCTGTGTATCAATTTCAGAGTTAAAGGAGGAAACAGTGACACGTTGCACACTGTACAAGTTCTCTCTATTGAACCAGTCCATAATTAAGTTATTGTGGGAGATTGGGCATAAATTTTCCTTGAAGAATCCAAATCAGGTCAGACCTGTGGCATTTGAAAGAAGATTCAAAGGGAAACTACAAGATCAAATTTCAGATCCTAAATCACAGAGATAATTCAGTTTCAATATCAAGCTCCTCAAAAGCAAGAAAAAGTTGTGTATTTTTTTTTCGAATTGCATAAGTCTTGTTTGAAGAATCAATTTGAATTGATTCCAAGGGCATATTGTAGAATAGATATCAGTATTGGGTTCTAAAATCCCCCCTAAAAAGAATTAAATACCATTAAGCCTTCATAAGGCTCTACTATGACTCATGAAGACGAAGAAATACAACATGACATATCAAAATTACAACAGCAAGTGCACCAAATTTCACTCTTGCAAAGAGCAACAAAAAATGAAATGGAAGTTTTGAAGAAAGGCATGGAAGCTAAGATGGATGGTTTGAAGAAAGGCATATAAAATAAGATGGATGGTTTGAAGAATGGCATGGAAGTTGGCATGGAAGACATGGAAGGTTTGAAAAAGTTGATACACGAAATGTTTCCTAATGGTGAAAAGATAGTAGAGGGAACTCATGATCAGAACAAAATAAATGTTAATCGTGATTTCATAAACTCTAATATTGGATGGAATACCTGCCAAATTCCAAAGATCGATATGAGGAAGTTTGATGGCAAGGATCCCGTAACATGGATACTACAAATGGAGCAATATTTTGATCTCAATAATATGAAAAACACACAAAAGGTACACATTGCAACTTTATATTTAGAAGAAAATACATTTTTATGGTATCTATGGCTTTGCTCTCGTAAAAAAATTGTCACTTGGTCAAATTTTACAGAGTAAATAATAGCACATTATGAGGATACAAAGAGCAACACCTTTTTTAGCCAATTTATAAATCTCAAACAAAAGGATTCAGTGGTGGAGCACATTGAGGACTTCCAAAAATTGAATATAAGGGTAACTGTTATGAATATAATTCATAACAAATAAAACAGATAAATAAATGTAAATATTAAATAATCAAAATAAGGTTACGTTAATTAATCATTAAGTTAAGTGAAAAGGCATGTCTAAAAGACATGTCCAGTCATGAAAGGCCACCTGCCTAGGTATATAAGTAGGGCCTCATTATAACATTTATTCATCACATATACATTTTTATATATTAATAAATTATTATTACAAATACGTTTTGTGTATTTTACAAAAAACTTTCAACAAGTCTATCAGTTTTGTTTCTTCAGTGGTATCAGAGACATGTTGCACAATATAGTCTCACGAGCCTATGAACATATTTTACCGTACAATGTGCCATTAAGTGTAGATCCTAAAGAAATTGATCATATTATAAAAATTCAAGAAAATCTTGAGCAATTAGAAAAGTCATGTGCAAAAGCTACAACCCGTTTTAAGAAAAGTTATGAAGAAATTCATAATAAAAAATAAGATCTTGATGAGAATGATAAAGATGATGTGGATGAGGACCATCTTAAGAAACAAGAAAATAAACAATATCATAACAATGAGGGAGATGTTGGAGAAGACATTGATCGTAAAAAAGAAGAAAACAATTCAAAATCTGAATCCAATTGGAAATATGAAGGAAAAGAAGAAGAATATAATTATGAAGGTGACATATTTGAAAAAGAAAAAGTGGATTATGGGGAAAAAGAGGAAGAAAACCATGATCAAAATGATGATAATAATGCACAAAGAATTACATTTAATGGAAAAGACAAACTTGATCATAATAAAGAAGATCCACATGAAGATGAAGGTGATCTCAACAACTATTGTGATGAGAAGGATAGTCAAAATGGGTATATGAAAACTAAAGAACAAAATACCTTTGAAGGTATTTTGGGTCCTATATTAAAGCAGATTTATGAAGATTTGAAATTAACAACGAGGGAAGTGGCTTCACCTCCTGAAGACTTTAAAAAACCCTTGAGAACCCTAAAAAAACTTATTGATATTCCTATTTGTGCAAAATATATGTTCAATCATCTAGTCTGGATATGCATAGTAAATGTTGTGGACATATGACTCATTGAAGTTGAAAGTATACTGGGACCCTTTTTCCATGCCATTACTTTACTTGATGTGTTTACAAGAAAAGAACATGATGTTGGGCACCAATGCTTTCCTCAAGCAAAGATTCTCCGTCAGGCATATTTACAGTCCACATACAACACAATAAATACGGTTATGCATTAGTTATATGAAGACCAATTCAAGATCCTATACGCGGACCATATACTAGATTATGTTAATTCACCCATTCATTGGATTGTACATGATATTCATATCTCTCAAGATTTGGAAGCCCTTCGGAAGAAGGTAAATATTATTTTCCTTAATTGTGGGTATAGCCTTGCCAGCAAGAGGCAATTGTGTTTAGTGAATGGATTTGACACGTTGGTCAGAGCTCTGAAGAGGAATTTTGACATGATGGGGCTCACAAACAGATCAGAATTGTCGTATGGTAGAGTTGTGATGCAGGAAACCTGATATTTGTATCGAGATATAGTTAAGCTCTTGGACAATTTAGGTTTGAATATAGAGAGGTCGATGCTTTCCAGGACCTTGTGCGGCATCATGCGCATTGATTACTTCGAGGGCGGAGGCAAGAAAGACACCGCACAAGACATGTTATCCCAACAGTCTCATTCCGCTCTATCCCGACAGTCATTTAGCATTGTTATCCTTTTCACGGTCAACCGAAAAACTGGTGGTAACGTGGTCAATCCAAATACGGAGTGGTCAATTTAAAACGGTGGACGATTTCATTCATTCATATCAATAAGTTGTAACATTTCGTTGGATGGCATGTTAAGTTTTGATGGATATACGTTGTTCAAAACCTTTATATATATATATATATATATATATATATATTTAAAAAAATAAAAAATAAAAAAAAAAAATATTAAAAAAAAAACGTAAGTAAAGTGAAGAAAATTGTCGGGTTAAGATGGGACACCAAGTTACATATGTCGAAATGATAAGCACAAGAAAAAGGAATTATTAGAAAATATAGCTTTGAGGACAAAGCTTTTGAAGGAAGGGGCAATGTTATAAATATAATTCATAACAAATAGAACAGATAAATAAATGTAAATATTAAATAATAAAAATAAGGTTATGTTAATTAATCATTAAGTTAAGTGAAAAGGCATGTCTAAAAGACATGTCCAGTCATGAAAGGCCACCTGCCTAGGTATATAAGCAGGGCCTCATTGTAACATTTATTCATCACGCATACATTTTTATATATTAATAAATTATTATTACAAATACCTCTTGTGTATTTTACAATTAAAGTCAACAAGTCTATCAGTTTTTTTGCTTCAGTAAATGATATTCCAGAGGAACACAGGATTGACGTCTTAATAGGGATTTTAAAGGATAACTTCCAACATGAGGTTCACGTTTGGAACCTGATTCATTGGAGAAGGCATTCAGGTTGGAAAGAAAAATTGAATGTAAAATTATGGCGACGAGGAAGCCTACCACTCACATCTATAAAGATGGAAGTTTTCCTACTCCTAGACTTCCACAACCTACAAGGTTGACACCAAAAAAATTCGAAGAAAAAGGAGCAAAAGGGATTTGCTACAGCTGTGATATAAAATACACTAAACGTCATAAGTGTGCTGAGAAGAAATTATTTTACATAGATTGTGAAGAGGAGGAAGAAAATGAACAATAAACTTCAAAAGAAGAGGATATAAACCAGGAACCAGCCCTAGAAGAAGAATAAATGAGTCCAACCATATCATGTAATGCATTGGTAGGAATTACCACTCTTCAAACTCTCAAGATAGACGGAAATATCAAGAAGAAAAAGTTAATAGTGTTGATTTATTCGGGTAGTACCCATAATTTTATTCATTGTAAGGTAGCCAAGGAATTGAATTGTTTCCTATACCCAGCGCCAGAATGTCAAGTGATGGTTGCAAATCGAGGAACTATAAATTGCTCTAGAATATGCCACAATATCAAGCTAACCATGGGGGAATATGTATTGAATAGTCCAATTCTTTCCATTCCAATGGGACGTGATGATGTTGTACTAGGAGTACAATGGTTACAATCTTTGGGATAGTTAATTTTCAAGAACATTTCTTGATATTTTTTAAGAAGCAAAGGAAGTCAAATTATGGGGTATCGCTGGGAAGCTGGGAAAGATAAGAAGCTTTAATGTCATGACAAATCTTCTGAAGAAAGAACAACGAAGCGTAATTGCACAATTATTCTCAATAGAATTTCCAACATCAAAATCATCTATTTCTCCAGATCTCCAAAATGTCTTGGACAATCATTCCAAGTTGTTTGAAACTCCCAAAGGACCCCCACCTATTCGTGATCATGATCATGCTATTCATTTGATTCCAGGAAGTGTTCCTCCAAACATCAAGCCTTATAGATATCCTTATGTCCAAAAGAGCGAAATTAAACGTATGATTGCAGAAATGTTAGAGGCTGGTATAATTCAACCTAGTGAAAGTTCTTTCTCTGCTCTAGTAGTATCAGTGCACAAGAAGGATGGATCATGGCACATGTTTCCGAATTATAGGGAGCTCAATAAGCTCACTATTAAAGATAAATTTCCCATTCCTGTGATTGATGAATTATTGGATGAATTACAGGGAGCAATTTATTTTACCAAGTTGGATCTTCGTTCAGGATATCATCAAATAGAATGAAAACCGAAGATATTCTGAAAATAGCATTGCGAACTCATGAGGGTCATTATGAATTTTTGGTCATGCCTTTTGGCCTTACCAATGCACCTTCTACATTTCAAGGGTCGATGAATTCCATTTTCAAACCCTTCCTTAGAAAATTTGTGCTAGTATTTTTTGATGATATACTAATCTACAATAGGTCTTGGAAGGATCATGTTCAACATGTTGACAGGGTGCTCAAACTATTGGAGGAGAAACAATTATATGCAAAAACATCCAAATGTTTCTTTGGAGTACAAGAGTTGGAATATCTAGGTCATATTGTATCTCACGAGGGTGTTAAGGTAGACCTTGAAAAATTAAAGTCATTAAGGAATGGAAAGTCCCTACAACCATAAAGCAGTTGTGAGGATTTCTCGGGTTAACAGGGTATTATCGCAAGTTTGTCAAGAATTATTGGAAAATAGAAGCACCTCTAACAACATTATTGAAGAAAGATGCATTTCATGGACTCTTGAAGCAACTAAGGCCTTTGAACATCTTAAAGAGGCAATGTGCCTAGCACCGGTCTTAGCTACGTCGGACTTCACAAAAACCTTTATTGTGGAATGTGATGCCTCGGGAAATGGAATTGGTGTTGTTTTAATGCAAGAAGGAAGACCCATTGCTTTTGAAATTCGTCCAATCAAAGGAAAGTATTTACACAAAGCTATTTATGAGAAGGAAATGTTAGCAAAACTACATGCACTAAAAAAATGGCGACCTTACCTAATGGGAAGACACTTCAAGGTAAAACTGATCATGATAGTCTTAAACTCTTTTTGGAACAAATACTATCTTCAGAAGAGCAGCAAAAATGGATCACAAGGATGTTGGGTTATGACTTTGAAATCATCTACAAAAAAGCGAAGCTAAATTTTTTTGCAAATGCACTCTCAAGAAATAATGAAGAGGTGGAAGCATTGCTTTGTGCAATTTATATTATCCAACCAGATTGGATAACCGAAGCAAGGGATGAATGGAAGAAGGACGAAGCAGTGTGGACACTCATTAAAAATTTGCAGCAAGATCCTAGTAAATTTGGTACATTTAGTTGGAAAAATGATTCCTTATGGTACAAATATCGCTTATATCTTTGTAAGAATTCCCAACTAAAGCAAAATATTCTTTTGGAATTGCACACTTTTCCTTTAGGAGTACACTCCAGATTTTTAAAAACTTACCACGGGGTGAAGAAAGAATTTTTTTGGCATGGCCTTAAATCTGATATCCAAAATTTTGTGGCGGAATGTTTGGTTTTCCAGCAAAATAAATTTGAGACGATTAATACCTTGGGTCTTCTACAGCCTTTATTCATTCCAAGTCAACGTTGGGAGGAGATTTTAATGGATTTTTATCACAGGTTTACCTAAGTCCGAAGGAAAGAGTGTCATCATGGTGGTATTTGATAGACTTACAAAGTATGCACACTTTTGTGCATTATCTCATCCATTTAAAGCAAGTACAGTGCTACTACATTTATGGAAACAATTCAAAAGCTACATGGATACCCAAAGGTTATTGTAAGCAATAGAGATCCCATTTTTACTGGAAATTTTTGGACGGAATTATTTTCTTGTTTGGGCACTCAACTAGCTCATAGCTCATCTTATCATCCTCAATCTTATGGTCAAACTGAGATAGTGAATAAATTTTTGGAAGGATATCTTCGTTGTTTTGTATCTGATAAACAAACACAATGGGTCAAGTGGTTACCTCTTGTTGAATGGTGGTATAACACTTCCTTCCATACTGCAACAAAAATGACCCCATTTATGGCACTTTATGGATATCATCCACCATCCATCACATCATCTTCAAGAGAAAATTCTAAGGTTCAAGCAGTGGAAGATCACATCCAGCATGAACAAGAAGTTCTCCAACTCTTAAAGGATAACCTAAATTTGGCACAAAATCAAATGAAACAAGCAGATCAACATCGCAGCGAGAGAAGTTTTGATGTAGGGGACTGGGTATTTTTACAGTTACAACCATACAAAAAAATGTCCCTCAAGCAATCTAAGAAGGATAATAATTTATCGCTAAAGTACTATGGTCCTTACAAATTGTTGCAAAAGATTGGTACTATGGCATACAAATTGGATCTTCTTGCTTCTTCGCGAGTGCATCCAGTTTTCCAAGTTTCATGCTTAAAGAAGGTTATAGGTGAAAAAATTTCAGTTCAAACAATATTACCGGAATTTGATGAGGAAGGAAAAATCATTTTGGAACCTGAAGCAGTCACGGAAACAAGAAATCGACAGCTGCGGAATCAATCAATTTTAGAGTATCTCATCAAGTGGAAGAACTTACCCACTGAACATTCTACATGGGAGGATGAGAATTTTATACAGAAGCACCCAGAGCTACTGAAGTGTTGAGGAAAACACTTTTTTGAAGGAGACGGTCATGTTAGGTCCCTATATTACTAGTGTAGTCCCTTATTGTTGTTAGTGTAGCCCCCTTATTGTTATTGTTGTACCCTTATAATCCCAATATTGTTATTATTGTTCCCTTACATTATTATTGTTAGGTCAGCTAGGATTATATAGCGACCCCTTGGAATCCTATATATTCAAGTAGGTTTTTTCATTTGTATCATCTAAGAATTGTTCATTTATGTAATGTAAAGGAGGTTTCCCCCTAGAAGTGGCTTATTTGTAAGGCGTTGATCTCTCTTTTCTTCTATTTTTTGAGTTGGTTTCATAACAAAAGCTAGATACTAAATCGCTTCTACAAATCAATTGTGGAAATTAAACACAGCCACCAATCACATGAAGCAAAGAAGAATCAATCAAACCACAACATAGATAATTTCCTGGGGAAATATTACTACTCAAAACCCACTATTTTCTATTATATTTTTAGCATGGATACATGAAAAAATTACAATACAACTCTTCTCACAAGAGCCTCCTGTACTCAGCCAATTGTCTCACACTGCCTAACAAAACTAACTAACACTTAGCCAATTCTCAGCCTCTAAACAACCTGCCTTGCTTGCACAATTATTGATGAATGCAATCCCTATTTTTTAGGAATTTTTCCCTTCCTGAACTGCGCAAGGATCATGGGAAATCCAATTAGCGTTAGGTTCAATGCGTGCAACCCAATAATCCTACAACTGATAGTTAACATCCTTTTCACCTTTGTCTCAACTGGGTCTCCACTGGAATTGACATGCATGCAACTAATAATAGTAAATCATCAGTTTCATGTTAGATCATTGATTGTGAATTAAATAATATTTAATTCACTTGATCTCTCACTAGTGCAACAAACAGTTACAACTAGCACAATTGACTTTCACTCACTTAACTGAGTTAACTGATTACACGTGTTAAACTAATGCACCAACTGCACTTCAAACTCTGTTACAACTAGAATTACTCAGCATGCCTCACCAACTACCTTCAACTCGAAATTCATGAGCTAACTGAGTTTATCACACTTAGTTAACTATTACAAGTGATTATGAGATAATATTACATTTTATTGTCCAATTTAACTAAGGGAAAATTAAAATAGACACTACACCAAATTTAGCCCACGCCACTGTAGGTGTTGTTAAGACTTGTTGGTCACGCACTAGTGTAGGTGCTGCTTGGATATCCTAGTCCCACACTAGTGTAGGTGCTGCAATTTCTTGTTGGACTTTAACACTCCCTCTCAACAATAAATGTATTATCCTTCACCCCGATCTTGCCTCTATGGTATTCGAATTTGCTCCTGGTGAGCACCTTCCTCAAAATATTTGCATCCTGAT
The DNA here is from genome assembly GCA_034641835.2 of Pinus albicaulis. Taxonomy (NCBI): domain Eukaryota; kingdom Viridiplantae; phylum Streptophyta; class Pinopsida; order Pinales; family Pinaceae; genus Pinus; species Pinus albicaulis. Next base: position 1,757,780,971 of record CM076578.1, on the reverse strand, counting down.
CTTCCGTGGGAATGTACTAAAGTAACATTATGTGCTTGTATAAATTTTAATACAATTATGTATTATCAAATTCTCCTGATCTAACAATTATATCCACTGTTAAATACAAAATCCTTCTACTTAAATCTTTGCAGAAATTTAATCGCCAATTGCAAACACATGAAGAAAAAATCAATCACACATAACACATATGTTTTTACCAGGAAATCATAATGCTAAAAACCCCACTATCAAATATTATGTATATATCATGGATCATGAAACAATCTCATAAAAATCTCTACTCCAAGAGCTCTCAGTACAATATACAATCGTCTCACACTGTCATATAAAAATTGGCATAAACATGCACCAATTTACTGCCTCTTGACATCCTGCCTCCACTGCGCAATCCCTATTGATGAAGATCCCTGAATGAATTTGATCTTACCTTGCCTTGACATCTCCAATGTGTGTGTAGTTGCATTTAATGCACCACTATAGTCACAACTAATAGTCAAACAGGCCCTTTCACCCATCTCTCAACTGGATCTCCACTGGATTTGACATGCATGTAGTTAACAGTAGTATTTCTTCAGTTGCATGTGAGACCACTACTTGTGAATTAATTAAATAATTAATTCGTTGATCACTCACTAGTGTATCTTTAGTTACAACTAGTTACAACTAGAACAACTGAGTTTAACTCACTTAACTAAGGTAAACTAAATAAAAACTCACATAACTACACATCCAACTCTGTTACAACTTTGTATCACTCAGTTACAACGAAGTCCACTCTACATGTCCCACCAACCAACCTTAGAACTCGTAATTCCTTCAGTCAACTGGTTTTCCACATCAGTTAACTGAAATCAAATGCTTCAAGAGAATAGATTATTATTTATTATCTAATTATTATTAAGGGCTAATAATAATTTACATCCGATCTATTTTTAGACGTGCAATCTATATATAGACTTCACCCATGCATCTAAAAATAGAATCTCATCTATAAATAGAATTTTCTCAACCATCTATAAATAGACTCCCGTTAGAAATAGAATATGCTCACCATTCTAAAAATAGACATACATCTAAAAATAGCTTGCGGGCCCCACCTAGTGTAGGTGCTTAATTTTCACTAGGATCATCATCTTGTTGAATCTCAACACTCCCTCTCAACAAGAAAGGGATTATCCTTCACCCCGATCCTATCTCTATGGTATTCGAATTTGCTCCTGGTGAGCGCCTTCGTCAGAATATCTGCATCTTGATCTTCAGTAGGAATGTACTGAAGCAACATGATCTTCCGCTGCACACAATCTCTGATATGATGATATCGGATATCTATATGCTTAGATCTATCATGAAACACAGGATTAATCGAGATTATAATGAAACTCTGATTATCACAATGAATCATTGTAGGATCTAAATGAGAACCGAACAAACCGACCAAGATCTTCCTCATCCAGATAGCCTCACATGCAGCTTGACTTGTTGCCATGTATTCCACTTCCGCTGAACTAAGTGCCACAGATCTCTGTTTCCTATTGTACCAAGAAACAGTTGCAGATCTGATACTGAAAACCCCTCCTGATGTGCTCTTTCTTTCTGTTGGGTTGTCTGCCCAATCTGCATATGTGAATCCATGCAAATTCACCTCATCCGTCTTTCTGTACCATAAGCCATACTCAGATGCGCCCCTGAGATATCTCAGGACATGCTTGCCCACCTTCCAAATGAGCTTGGTAGGCTTAACCATCGCTTGAATAATTTGGTTCACCACATACCATATGTTTGGTCTTGTATTAACTAAATACATGAGCAAACCCACCAACTGTCGATAGACAGTAGAATCCACTACCTCTCCAGATGTAGCATCCTCTTTCCTCCAATTTCCTGGAAGAGGAGTATCCATGGGTTTGCAGCCCTCCATGTGAAACTTACCGAGTATCTCCCTTGCATACTTGCCTTGAGACACAAACAATTCACCTTCTCGCTGCTATATTTCCAATCCAAGGAAATAGTGAAGGAAGCCCATATCCTTCATCTCGAAATCCTTTGCAAGGTCTTCCTTGCATGAGTGTATCAGCTGCTCATCACCAGTCAGTATTAAATCATTAACATAAAGAACAATGATTAAAATCTTACCCTCCACCACATTTTGGTATAGGTTTTCATCCACCTCACTATTGGTGAAGCCAAGTCTAGTGAAATAGTTGTCGATCCGAGTGTACCAAGCATAGGGTGCTTGCTTCAGCCCATACAACGCTCTTTTGAGTCTGCACACATGCGACTTGCTGTTGAAGATCTCAAATGCTTTAGGTTGTTCAATGTACACTTCTTCCTCAATGATCCAATTAAGGAACGCAGTCTTCACATCCATCTAATGAATGTGCCAACCCATCTGCACTGAGAGAGCAAGGATGGTCCTTATGGAAGAATACCATGTGATAGGTGAAAAGGTTTATTCATAATCAATCCCCTTGATCTGTGAGAAGCCCTGGGCCACAAATATTTCCTTATACTTCTCAACACTCCCATAAAAAACTTTCTTTACCTTGTAGATCCATCTTGAACCTACCACTGATTTATCAACTGGCCTTGGAACAATTTCCCAAGCATTGTTTCTGACAATGGAGTCATACTCCTTCACCATTGCATCTACCCATGTCGGCTCCTGCATTGCTTCCTGAAAGGAAGATGGCTCAATCACAATACATTTTCTCATGAGAGCCATGTATCCAATGAATCGGTCAGGAGACTGTATCTGTCTACACTGTGAAGTAGGGACTCCTAAATTTTATGCCGCATCAAGCTTCAGCCTCTCAGCTTATGTGGTACACCTTCTGGCAGTTCTGATGTTTGGCTCTGTGTGAGTGGACTCCTCCACTCCATGAACCTCATGTGGTTGATCCACATCTAGAGACTCATCTTTGGGAACAAGCAATTCCTCCTCTGCATGCAAGTCTAGCTCCCTCTCAAGCGACAACTTCATGGCTTTCTCCTCATTGAATTTTATATCTCGTCGCACCACAATCATTCGAATGTTTGGAAAATACACATGATAATTATGGGGTGTTTCTGTGTGTTAGCCACCTATGAAATTTTTTATACCAAAAGGTGGCTAAATCATTTTTGGAGCCTTCAAGGAACAAATTTTATTGCAAAAAGTGTTGGCTCTTGAAGACTCTTGAAGGCCTCATGCCTCTGTCCAAATCTTCACTGACTGTTCCCATATTATACTTAGAAATTCTATTGTTTCCCTAAGTGAAAATACTGCTCCAAAGTCCATTTTCCTCCTCCTTCCACTTCCAAAACTAACCTCATTCTTACCCCTTTATTCTCCATAAAAAATCCTTCATTTTCATGTTTTTCCCCTTTCCCCTTCATCAAAACCCCTTTGATAAGGTTTAAGACCCTTTCTTTGCCTTATCGAAACCCTCACAACCATTGAAAAACTTGGAAAATTTCATAAAAAATACAATTTTGTATTGCAAACTTAAGCCCCTTTGGGCTAAGTTTTAAGCCATTTCCCCTCCATGTGCCCGCACCCTAGAACCAGGTGCTAAACCCACAAAGCGGTTATCGCATTGCGAATTCTGAGTGCATAAGTCTATTTGCTGTGTTTAAAACCCTGATGCCGATTAGCCCTATATATTATAGCCCCTGATCATATGGCATTCCATACATCCAAAGGCCCCGCAGTCGGTCGCCTATCCCCTTCGCATATATAAAACCATGAAACCTTTGTTTTTATTAATTTTTGTGTTTTTTGCAGGGTATGGAAAGTTTTCCGCCGATGCGAAGCTTAAATCGCTCTTCGTCGTCGATCTGATCTGCGGATCGATGGCCCACAAATAAATCGCCCCGGTGGTCCCCATGGTCAATCACTGTACAAAACTAGCGGTCTTCATCGCACTGCCTTTGAAAGGAAGGTGGTTTTCCCCGTTTGGTCACGATCAATGCCACACGCCGACACGTGGCCTCAAGCACTATTGAAAAACTGCCCTCATCGCGCATTAAAGTTCGACTGTAGGTTCAACGCGATATTGATGTGCACCGTCCGATCTGAGACAGGCTCATCGGACGATGATCACGCTCAAAAGAAGCTCGGGGGATAAACTAAGGTACGACGCATCTATCAAAGCATCTCCACCGTCGATCTGATCTGTAGATTGACGGCCCACAAACGGTCACTCTGGTCCCCACAGCCACGACAGCAAACCAGCAGTCCCACGGAACCGGTCCCAAGCACCTAGTCAGCATCCACGCGGCATCAACGGATTGGAGCGGGTCTTCATTGGTTCCTCTCACAGTCAGCAAATCCAGACCCAGGGAGCATTATAAAGTGGATTTGAAAGAAATTTTGGGTCACACTCGCCATGACGACAGCAGGCCCTAAATCGGACCAGGGGAACTTTATAGGGCGGATTTCATAAGAATTTCGGGTCACAAACGCCCTTACGTCAGCAAACACTTTTGTGACCCGAAATTTTTATAAAACTTGGTTTTATCAAAGTTTGAAGTCCAGGTATGTTATTTAATAAAGGGTGATTATATGGTTTTTCCATTATATACTGAAAAAGGGCCGAAGGCTGGGGTTTAACTCTCGCACCTTCGATTCTTTAAAAAAGAGCCATACATGGTTTAAAATTGTCGCGCCTCACCAATACTCCAAAGGCACTGATGCCTCACGACCCCTACGTAACACTGCACACCAACAGAACACAGTAAATGAATCAAAAATCAAAGGGTATCAGTTTCAAAAACAAAACGCACCAGAATGGAAGATTGAAGACAAATTCATGAGGATTACGGCTAAGATTGATTATCAAAATCCTAATCCTCCCAATTAAGACATTAGTTAGAAGGAAATCAAATTTTTTTATCAGACAGAAGGCCTCCACCGCCACATCTGAGGAAAATTGATTCCTCCCAGCTACCACACTGCCACCTGTGCCTCAAAGCATTCAAACAGAGGCCGAATTTATTGATCAATATCGTATATTTGCCTCAGTGCAGCCAGAGATTTTATTCTGCACATAACTTAATGACAAAATATCAACAGATTTACTTCAAACATAACAGAGAGCCTCAAAAGTCAAAAAGAGCTCCCACCGAGCTTAAATATTAATGTAAATTATTTAATACAGAGGACACCTATGTAAGATTCTTCATCGAGCCCCCCAAAGGCTGAGAAACCATTAATTCTATATTAATTATCTTTGGAGATCTTTTGTCATATCTCACCTCTTCATTCTTCTATAAATACTACTGGAGAAGATGAGAGAGGGGTTGGTTGAGTTGGCTACTGAACATTGAAATTTAATTGAGCTTAAGACTTTTACTTGTAAATAGTGTTCACTGGCCCTTGGAGCTCAGCTTGTGATAGACAAGTTAGGCTGAGATGTGTAGATGATTTCTAAACTAAAGCATTGGACTTAAAGTTGTAGCTGGTTTGGAGCATCAATACAAGTTGATTTATGGGATCCTGGTCTATGTTGACGGTGATGTTTTTCTCATTGTGACTTGTTATTTTGTTTTTGTTTTCACTGTGTTCGTCTTCTCTTATAAAGAACAACATGCATAGAGTTAGGACCTACTGTATATCAGTACCCTTCTCTGACTGAAAATCTTTATCTGAATGTTTTCTTCCAATCTGTGTTGTTTAAGAATGATTTAAATCATTTTAAGCATAGGAATGTTGGCGTTCCCTCATCTTATTGTTTTAGCTGAATATTGTTCTTGGATGTTACTTTCATTTCATGTCAAGTAGAGATGAACTAAGGAAGATATGGTGTGCCCTGGTCCTAGTTTTATCCCAAAAATTGTCTAAATGTTTCCCTTGGAATGTGTTAAAAGCTGGCTAGTTTAGAAGTACTTACCAGATCTTAGACCATCCTTTGTTATCATTTGTGTTTCCCTCTGTTTTTATATGTTTTCTATTGAAAGTGTATCAAAGGCTGGCTAGTTTAAAAGTACTCACCAGATCCTAGTTTACTTTCATGTCTTTCTTAAGTGTATGTCAAAAGCTGGCTAGTTTAAAAGCACTTACCAGATCTTAGGTTTCTCTTTGTTCTTCATCTGTTTAAATTCCTCTTCTTATTGTATCATTTCATTCCATAAATCAAACTTTCAAGAGATCCTTAGACATAGATGACTTACCCCATGGACCACTCTTGCCTCTTACTGTTTCAATTAAACCCTATTATGACTCCATAGCCCAATGGACTAAAACCTGCCATTATCTATCTTCCTGGCCAAAGCTTGTTCTATTTGCTTGCCACTTATCACCTTTGAAACTCTTTGCATTTATAACTTTCCACGTCAAACAGTAATCGTGCTCAACCATCCAAAAACAAACCCTTGGCCTTCATAACTAGCCTAATATCATTACTCAAAACTCCAAAGACAAATCCATCTTTGCACTTATTAGAGAGATCCCTCTCCGGAATCAGGAGGGCTAGATCCTAGAATCCCAAAGTGGTTGAAATAATGTTCTCCCTGCAGTTGGAATTTTGCTAATCTTGCTAATTACAGGGTGCTAACATCTCTAGCGAATCCGCCGGGGACTCGAACCCAGAATCTCTGGTTCCCTTTAAACTTTCATGCCAACATTGTTTAGTGAGTAAGAAGCTGCATTTTCAAGCACTACCGAGAAATGGTAATCATGATGAAGCTTGTTTGAATCAGTGACAAACTAGGTAAACTCTAGGATTCTCATAAGGTTTTATCTAACCTTGAAAAATCAGATGGCTTAGCCATAAGAGTAGATTTTCTTTGTCTCATAACTGTAGCTAAGTTTTGAAACAGATATAGGAAACTCTTAGAAACCATACAACAGAAAAATAACTCACAAAACCTCAAAAAATATTTTAGATTGGTATTCAATAAACATGGTGGTGGACCATAAAACCTTTTACCTCCTTAGGAGCTAAAAACTTCCACTTGGCGACTCCACAATCCTGAGCAAACCTTAAGACTCCACTGGGAAGAACCCTTATCATTGTAATATCATTCAAACTTAGCTGGAGGACTATAGGATTAAAATTTGTGTAAACAGATTAGTTGACCTTTTAAAGACTGTCATACCTGGTTAAAATTTTCTTGTTTATTTGGGTCTGAAAAACACAGCATAGTGGCTCCTAGAAAGATTCACACTAGAGCCTATCCTGACCCTTATCCACTTGAGATAGTTGATAACCCATAAATTATCCTTAGGAAGTCTCCTAGGATTAAATTATCAACTATTTTTAGATCACCCTTGAGAGCTAATTCAGTTCCTGAAAATCTTTCAGCTCTACAACAATCACAAGTTGACTTAGTAAATCCCTTTAGAACTAGGTCTCTTGATGATTTAGATAAGCTAGATTCTGAGTCCTCACTTTCATCACCTGAAACAAGTAAACATCCTGGTATTAGGGAAACAACACATCCTGATTTACTTTTCCTTCACAACTTAGGTGTCTCTCATCCAAGATCAGCTCAACAATATACTCCTGGTCCATCCACTTCTGCTCACCCTACATCCACTGCTCAAACCACTCCATTCTAGCCCATTGTCCCTCTTGTTAATCCACCCCTTGTAAATTCACCTCCACCTCCTGCCATGGCTACATGGTATGCTCCCTTAGTCCTTCCTGTACCATTAGCAAATCTTCCACAGGACTATCAGTCCAAAATTCCGCTATATGATGCTATTAATGCTACAACTGCATCACAACATGTGGATAAGATGAATGACTACTTTGACAGAAATGAAATTGATGATGATTCTGTCAAGCTTAGATTATTTGCTCAGAGCTTAGGGGGAGAAGTAAGAAAATGGTTTAAAGGCTTAACCTCCCATAGTATCAATGATCTCCAAGATTTCCATCAGACAATCTTAAACAAATGGGAATTAAAGAATAATCCTCTCCAAGTCCTTTCTGATTACAAGAACCTGCATAGAAACACCGGGGAAAGTGTACAAGCTTATTGTACCAGATTTAACAATGTATATAATGCACTTTCCCCAGATCTAAAACCTCCACAAGGCTCAACTTTAAACAAGTTTCCTGAAGGGTTTGACCCTGAGATGGCCTATCAGCTGAAGGAAAGAGATCCTGCAACTCTTGAAGAGATGCAAAAGTGTGCTCTTTCTGTGGAAGTCAACTTGATGGAGAAGAGAGAAAGAATGAAAAATGAAAAGAGAGTGTCATTTAGAGAGGAGTCTACACCCTCTACTTCCAACTCAAAGATGGAGAGAATGATGGAGGAGATGATGAAAGAGATGAGCATAATTAAGAGAGCACAAGCCAGCCAAAACCAAATTGCTCCTCAAAACAGAAACCAAAACCAGAATCAGAATTTTAGAAGGAACCAACCTCCAAATAGACCCAGGGAAGATGATCAATAGATCACTCCTCCCTTTCATCAAAACTATGTAAGTGAGGTTGAGGAAACAGATGAGATAACAGAGGAAGGTGATATCAACATGTTGGGGGTAGATGATGATGACTTTGAGATTCATTACAATAGAAAACAAGGTCTCTATACACCTTATGATGACAAAAGAGATGATGATGAAAGTTATTATCAAGACATGGAAATTTTCATCATAGAGTCTCAAAAATAATATGACCGTAGAAGCAAAACCAGTCAACAAAATCCCAACACCAAAACCTCTGCAAAATCTTCACAAAACAGCACTGCAACCAAGCCTAAAATTGTCAAACAAAGGGAGAAAATAGTGGTTGTTAATTCTGATAAAGGTAGAGAGAAAGACACTCAAAACAATGAAAAACAGAGAGCAGACCTTAGTAGTACTAACACTTCAGCTAGTACTCCTGTTAAAACCTTTTTTTCAAATGTAAATAAAACAAATCAGCAAGTTGATGTTGCTGATAGACTAGCAACTAGTAAGGCTGAGACAAGTTCTTCAAAAAATCAAATCCCTTTCAGCCTAGAGCGAGAAATTTCAAAGATTAAAAAAAATTTTCCCCTCACTGAGTTAGTTGCCCAGCATGTATATAGGACCCAAATATTGAAGGCTTTAAATATAGAAGAAAATGAGGATACAGTCAATCTTAACGATGACCATCCAAAGCTTATTTTTTGTCCTAAGATTGAAGGTAGATATCAAGAGGGACTTGTTCCTCCATTTTATGTAAGTTTAAACATTCATGACAAATTTTTGCACAACGCTATGCATGATTCAAGCGCCTCTCATAATTTAATGCCCAAAGATGTCATGGAGAGCCTAGGCCTTGAAATCACCAGACCTTACAAAGACCTTTACTCTTTTGACTCAAGCAGAGTAAAATTTTTAGGATTAATCAAAGACCTCCGCATTAACTTAGCCCAGATTCCAGCCAAATGCTTAGTAATGGATATTTTTGTGGCTGATGTTCCCCCCAAGTATGGAATGTTTTTATCGAGATCGTGGGGGGCTAAGTTACAAGGGACCATGCAGATGGACATGACCTATGTGACTATTCCTGTTTTCAATCAAACTAGAAGACTTTACAAGGAGTCTCATATGCAGTACACAGTTACAAGTCAAGACAAACCACATAACTCTCCCCTTTATTCTGTAAACATAGGCCTGGATTCATTTATCCTTTTCAATGATGAAACTTTCAGTGAACAAGTGACCTTGTATGATTCAAAGACAGATAGAGAGGAGGAAAAGGATAATGCAAGAGTGTCTAAACAGTTTTCTGCATTTGAAAATATTAGCAAACAAAACATAGGTCTTGAGCTACAAGTCATCCATCCATTGCTCTTAAACCTTGACAATCGAGAAAATAAACCTCAACACAGCGAAAAACTTGAGGAGTTGAAATAAATACAACTAAGTGTTGATATTCAACAACAATCAGAAAGCATTTTAGTTGAAGAGGACGATCACCAAACATAAACCAAAAATATTCCTCTGTGGAGTATGTATTTTGATGGATCTTGCACTAAGAACAACGCTGGTGCAGGTGTCTAGATCTGCAACACTGAAAGCAGCCACACAGAAAGCATTTCCTGCAAATTGAATTTTCAGTGTTCTAACAATATATCGGAATATGAATCCCTGCTTCTAGGCTTGCGTTTGTTGAAAAATTTAGGAGCCAAAAGAATCAATGTATATGGGGATTCAGAGTTAGTCATTAGGCAAGTCAATGGGGAGTATAACGCAAATCATCCCAGACTTAGGGCCTACCGAAATGATGTCATGGACCTTTTAAAAAAAATCGAGGAGTCCAAACTGATTTTTGTCCCAAGAAAAAGAAATATTGCCGCCCAAAATTTAGCCTTTGCAACTAGAACATGCTTAACGCCATATGAAACCAAAGACTTCACAACTCAGATAAAATTTAGACCAGCCGTGCCTGATAATGAAAATTATTGGCAGGTGTTTGACGGAGACAAACAAATAGAAGACTTCATGCAATTCAGAAATGAATTCGAACTACACAGTTCAGACTCAGATTATGAAACAGACTGCAGTGAAGAAAATTTTCTTGGTGAAGAAGATTCGTCTCCTGAGCTTGTCAATATTAATGTTCTGACCAACAAACTTAAAAACAAAACATAATTCAATGTAGAGTTAGAAATAGAGGAGTTATAAACTCTGCACTCTAAAGATCCAAGTTTGCCAGGCGGTCTGGCCCTTTTAGAAGAGTTGTTCGATTTTAACAATGTGGCAAATAGACCAAAACTGGAACCTGTAGAGACTGAAGTGGAAGAGTGCAATATAGGCAGTAAAATTAAACCAATGATGATCAAACTGTCTAAGACTTTACCAGCTCACATTAAACTCAAATACATAGAGATGTTTAAAGAATTTTCTGATGTTTTTGCATGGAGTTACGAAGATATTAAATCCTATGACACTGAAATAATACAGCACAAAATTCCCCTCAAAGAAAACCAAAAACCATTCAAACAGAAACTACGCAGAATAAACCCTGTCCAGTTGCCCTTGGTTCAGAAAGAGATCATGAAAATGTATGAAGCTGGTATTATTGTCCCTATTAGATATTCTGATTGGGTGTCTAATCTGGTGTCAGTTAGGAAGAAAACTGGAGAAATCGAGCTTTGTATAGACTTTAGAGACTTAAACAAGCTTCATTAAAAGACAACTACCCTTTACCTAAGATGGATCATATTTTACAAAGGGTGGTAGGGTCTAGAAGAATTTCTTTTCTTGATGGCTACTCAGGGTACAATCAGATCTTGGTTCACCCTGCTGATCAATTAAAGACAGCCTTTACTACACCATGGGGCACTTTCATGTATGTGAAAATGCCCTTTGGTCTAATGAATGTTGGAGCAACTTTTCAGAGAGCCATGGACATAGCATTCTTGGAAGAACTGGGCTTCTTCATCATTATATACCTTGATGATGTTATTGTGTTTTCAAAAACAGATGAAGAGCACTTAGCACATTTAAGAAAAGTTTTCGAGAAATGCAGAAATTTTGGGATATCTTTAAACCCTAAGAAGACACTACTTGGGCTCCAATAAGGTAAACTTCTTGGGCACATTATTTCAAAGGAGGGTATTAAGATAGATCCAAAGAGGATTGAAGCCATATTGCAAATTTCTCATCCTCGAAACATCAAAAAGTTGCAATCTTTCATTGGAAAGATTAACTTTTTGAGAAGGTTCATCCCCAACTTAGTTGAGCTCCTTAGGAATATAACAAACATGTTGAAAAAAGAGAAAGGGGTAAAGTGGACCTTGGAACCAAAGAAGTCCTTTGAGCTGGTGAAACAAGCATTAACCAAGACACCGGTTCTAATAAGTCCTGATTTTTCAAATGATTTTTATATTTTTTCATTTGCATCAGAACATACCATAGCTGTTGTCCTTTTACAGAAAAATCCACAAGGACAAGAGCAGCCTATTGCATTCTTTAGTAAGGTGTTGATGGATACCCCTTTAAAGTATAACATTATGGAGAAGCAAGCTTTTGCTTTGGTTAAAGCCTTAAAAGACTTCAGAGTATACATCCTTCACTCACACATCATTGCCTTTGTCCCAAACTCAGTTGTTAAAGACATTCTAACACAAGACCCAAATGGTAAGAGAGGTAAGTGGATTGCTGTCGTTCTTGAATATGATTTAGAGATAAAGCCCACTAAACTCATCAAAGGTCAAGGTCTAGCTAGATTAATGGCTGAATCAAATTTTGAAGTTCTTGATATAAATATGATTAATGCTTTGGATGATCAAGAGGAAATCTCAACTCCCATTGTTGAAGACCATTTTATGAATTCCTCTTGGTATGCTGATATTATTTATGTTTTTCTTAATTTAAATGCACCTCCCGGTTTGACAAAAACAAAGGCAAGGTTCCTAAAGTTAAAAGTTGTAAACTATTGCATTATAGATAGATGTCTTTATTGGAAAAATGCAATTGGTGTATTGCTTAAATGTTTGCCTGAGTGTGATGCAGAGAAGGTTAAGCACGAGTTCCATGAAGGAGAGTGTGGAGGTCATTTGTACTGGAAGACAACAGCCAACAAAATTTTGAGGGTTGGTTTCTATTGGCCTACTCTTTTTCATGATGTGCACAAGATTATCATAGCCTATCATAAATGTCAACATTTTGAAGGAAAAATAAAACTGCTACCCCTACCTCTGCATCCAATCATTGTTGAAGCCCCTTTTCAACGGTGGGGACTTGACTTCATAGGAGAAATCCATCCACCATATTCTGCCCAACATAGATGGATTCTCACAACCACATACTATTTCACTAAGTGGATAGAAGCCATACCTTGTAGGCAGGCCAATGATTCTGTTATTATAAAATTCATAGAGAATAATATTCTCTCTAGATTTGGCTGTCCTACCAAGATCATCACTAATAATGCAGCAACATTTGGATCAAAGAAGATGGTTGAATTCTGTCACAAATATCAGATAACATTGAGGCATTCCACGGCCTATTACCCCCAAGGTAATGGACTTGTAGAATCCTTAAACAAAATTTTAGTGAACATCATCAAGAAACTGTTGGAGGACAACAAAAAGTCTTGGCACACAAAGCTAGTTCATGCACTTTGGGCTGACAGATTGACTTTGAAGAAATCTATTGGCATGTCACCTTTCCAGCTTGTGTATGGTACTGATGCAATTTTTCCAAACAGCCTTGGTGTACCAGTGATGAAGTTGATTCCAGAGTTGCAAAATGAAGATAATGACATAATCAGAAGAATAAATCAGGCCATTCATCTTCAGCAAACCAGAGAGGAGGTTTATAACAAAGCATTGCAGAAGCAGGTCAGCATTAAAAAGATTTTTGACAGAAGAACAAAGGCCAGCAATTTCAATATTGGGGAAAAAGTTTTGAAGTGAGACTCGAGGAGGGAAGACAAGGGAACGCATGGAAAATTTGACAACTTATGGCTTGGCCCTTACTCTATCCATTTAGCTGCTGGTAATAATGCCTATTCCTTGCAAGAGTTGAATGGAGCAGAATTGTTTGGGGGTCCTGTCAATGGCAGGATGCTTAAGCATTACTTCTCTTGATCCATGTTATGTTCTGGAAGCCTTTTTATCTTTTTATCATTATAAATAATCCACCCATCATTGCATTCAAAGTTATAGAAAAAATCAAAATACAAAAACAGTGAAAGAAAGAAAAGAGAGAAGATTGTGAAAATAAGAAAGGTATAGCCCCATACCAAAAAGAGAAACAAATCTGAAAGTGTGCGAGCTCAAATGCCACTCCTAAATAACACACTTCTAGTTAGTCAAATATCCTAATCTTGACTAATTAGCTTTAAATTTTTACTGATAGGATAAGTGAATTCGATTTGCCAAACTGTTTAATCTTGGCTTATCAGTAGATAGTTTAGGATAGAAATTAAAGGTTCAAACATGCTCAAAATCTGAACCTAAGTTTCCAAAAAGAATGAATCAAATCTGTTTCAAATTCTGAGTCAAGAAAGATGTAAATCTGGTTCCAATTAGTTCAAAATCCGAACCAGTTGACAAAGGAAAGAAAGCTCAAAACAAAATTCAAAACAGAGTTGTAAAAAAGATGAAGGAAATGCTTTGAAATTTCAGACCCTAAGCCTTCCATTTTGATTTAATTTTCTGCAGAATAAATGTCTATGTGCAACTTGTTTTTATGCCATAGATCATAGCAAGTCAAACAGCTTAATCTTGACTTGGCTGTTTTTAAATTTTTGTTGTAGAATTTAGTAAATAAAATATGTTGGACAGTTCAATCCCAACAGATAGTAGATTAGGTAGAGAATCAAATGGGCTCAACTGTTTAATCTAAGTCCATGGAGAAATAAGGAGTAGAAATAGATTAGATTTCCTGCTTTCAAAATAATAAAATGTTGTGAAAGAGTTTTCCAATCCAAGTGCACTCTAAAGAAGAAAAAATGTTAGATCTGTAGGATTGGGTAAGTAGAAAGCTTGTTGTTGAAAGGTCCATTGTTTTTTTGCCTGCTAATATGTTTTCAGAGCAAAATAAAATCATCCCAGCAAAGGAAGGGCAGCCCAATGGATAAGGCACTAATCAGCCTCCCAAAGAATGCAAGTCTGTAGTTCTTGATGCCTTCAAGAAGGCACCATCCCCAATTGGAGCCATTGTTAGCCACCTATGAAATTTGTTATACCAAAAGGTGGCTAAATCATTTTTGGAGCCTTCAAGGAACAAATTTTATTGCAAAAAGTGTTGGCTCTTGAAGACTCTTGAAGGCCTCATGCCTCTGTCCTAATCTTCACTGACTGTTCCCATATTATACCTAGAAATTCTGTTGTTTCCCTAAGTGAAAATACTGCTCCAAAGGCCATTTTCCCCCTCCGTCCACTTCCAAAACTAACCTCATTTTTACCCCTTTATTCTCCATAAAAAATTCTTCATTTTCATGTTTTTCCCCTTTCCCCTTCATCAAAACCCCTTTGATAAGGTTTAAGACCATTTCTTTGCCTTATTGAAACCCTCACAACCATTGAAAAACTTGGAAAATTTCATAAAAAATACATTTTTGTATTGCAAACTTAAGCCCCCTTGGGCTGAGTTTTAAGCCATTTCCCCTCCACGTGCCCGCACCCTAGAACCAGGTGCTAAACCCACAAAGCGGTTATCACATCACGAATTCTAAGCGCATAAGTCTATTTGTTGTGTTTAAAACCCCGATGCCGATTAGCCCTATATATTATAGCCCCCGATCATATGGCATTCCATACATCCAAAGGCCCAGCAGTCGGGCGCCTATCCCCTTCGCATATATAAAACCATGAAACCTTTGTTTTATTAATTTTTTTGTTTTTTGCAGGGTATGGAAATTTGTCCACCAGTGCGAAGCTTAAATATCTCTTCGTCGTCGATCTGATCTACATATCGACGGCCCACAAATAAATTACCTCGATGGTCCCCATGGTCAATCACTGTACAAAACCAGCGGTTTTCATCGCACTGCCTTTGAAAGGAAGGCGGTTTTCCCCGTTTGGTCATGATCAATGCCACACGCCGACACGTGGCCTCGAGCATTATTGAAAAACCGCCCTCATCACGCATTAAAGTTCGACTGTGGGTTCGACACGATATTGATGTGCATCGTCCGATCTAAGACCGGCTCATCGGACGGTGATCAAACTCAAAAGAAGCTCGGGGGATAAACTAAGGTACGACGCATCTATCAAAGCATCTCCACCATTGATCTGATCTGCAGATCGACGGCCCACAAATGGTCACTCTGGTCCCCACAGCCATGGCAGCAAATCAGTGGTCCCACAGAACCGGTGGTCCCAAGCACCTAGTCAGCATCCACGTGGCATCAACGAATTGGAGCGGGTCTTCATTGGTTCCTCTCACAGTCAACAAATCCGGACCCGGGGAGAATTATAAAGAGGATTTAAAAGAAATTTTGGGTCACACTCACCCTAACGATAGCAGGCCCCAAATTGGACCCAGGGAACTTTATAGGGCAGATTTCATAATTTCGGGTCACAAACGCCCTTACGTCAGCAAACACTTTTGTGACCCGAAATGGTTATAAAGCTTGGTTTTATCAAAGTTTGAAGTCTAGGTATGTTATTTAATAAAGGGTGATTATATGGTTTTTCCATTATATATTAAAAAAGCTGAAGGATGAGGTTCAAATCTCGCGCCTTCGATTCTTTAAAACAGAGCCATACATGGTTTAAAATTGTTGTGCCTCGCCAATACTCCAAAGGCACTGATGCCTCACGACCCCTACGCAACACTGCACACCAACAGAACACAGTAAATGAATCAAAAATCAAAGGGTATCAGTTTCGAAGACAGAACGCACCAGAATGGAAGATTGAAGATAAATTCATGAGGGTTACAGCTAAGATTGATTATCTAAAGCCTAATCCTCCCAATTAAGACACAGTTAGAAGGAAATCAAAGTGTTTTATCAGACATAAGGCCTCCACCGCCACATCTGAGGCAAATTGATTCCTTCCAGCTACCACAGTGCCACCTGTGCCTCAAAGCATTCAAACAGAGGCCGAAGTTATTGATCAAGATCGGATATTTGCCTCAGCACAGCTAGAGAGTTAATTCTGCACATAAAATTAATGACAAAATATCAACAGAGTTACTTCAAACATAATAGAGAGCCTCAAAAGTAAAAAAGAGCTCCCACCGAGCTTAAATCTTAATGTAAATTATTTAATACAGAGGACACCTATGTAAGCTTCTTCATCGAGCCCCCCAAAGGCCGAGAAGCCATTAAGTCTATATTATTTATCTTTGGAGATCTTTTATCAGATCTCACCTCCTCATTCTTCTATAAATACTACTGGAGAAGATGAGAGAGGGGTTGGTTGAGTTGGCTACTGAACATTGAAATGTAATTGAGCTTGAGACTTTTACTTGTAAATAGTGTTCACTGGCCCTTGGAGCTCAGCCTGTGATAGAAAATTTAGGTTGAGATGTGTAGATGATTGCTAAACTAAAGCATTGGACTTAAAGCTGTAACTCGTTTGGAACATCAATACAAACTGATTTATGGGATCCTAGTCTATGTTGACGGTGATGTTTTTCTCATTGTGACTTGTTATTTTGTTTTTGTTTTCACTGTGTTCATCTTCTCTTATAAAGAACAACATGCATAGAGTTAGGACCTACTGTATATCAGTACCCTTCTCTGACTGGAAATCTTTATCTGAATGTTTTCTTCCAATCTGTGTTGTTTAAGAATGATTTAATTCAGTTTAAGCATAGGAATGCTGGCGTTCCCTCGTCTTATTGTTTTAGCTGAATATTGTTCTTGGATGTTACTTTCATTTCATGTCAAGTAGAGATGAACTAAGGAAGATATGGTGTGCCCTGGTCCTAGTTTTATCCAAAAAATTGTCTGAATGTTTCCCTTGGAATGTGTTAAAAGCTGGCTATTTTAGAAGTACTTACCAGATCTTAGACCATCCTTTGTTATCATCTGTGTTTCCCTCTGTTTTTATATGTTTTCTATTGAAAGTGTATCAAAGGCTGGCTAGTTTAAAAGTACTCACCAGATCCTATTTTACTTTCATGTCTTTCTTAAGTCTATGTCAAAAGCTAGCTAGTTTAAAAGCACTTACCAGATCTTAGGCTGCTCTTTGTTCTTCATCTATTTAAATTCCCCTTCTTATTGTATCATTTCATTCCATAAATCAAAATTTCAATAGATCCTTAGACATAGATGACTTTCCCCATGGACCACTCTTGCCTTTTGTTGTTTCAATTAAACCCTATTATGACTCTATAGCCCAATGGACTAAAACTTGCCATTATCTATCTTCCTGGCCAAAGCTTGTTCTATTTCCTTGCCACTTCTCACGTTTGAAACTCTTTGCATTTAGAACTTTCCACCTCAAACAGTAATCGTGCTCAACCATCCAAAAACAAACCCTTGGCCTTCATAACTAGCCTAATATCATTACCCAAAACTCCAAAGACAAATCCATCTTTGCACTTATTGGAGATATCCCTCTCCGGATTCAGGAGGGCTAGATCCTAGAATCCCAAAGTGGTTGAAATAATGTTCTCCCTGCAGTTGGAATTTTTCCAATCTTTCTAATTATAGGGTGCTAACACTGTGTACCCCAAAAATATCCCAACTTTAGCAGTCAGCTCCAACTTCTTCCTGGCGTTCTTGGTAACATGAACATAAACATATGAGCCAAAAATATTAAAGTGAGAAACATCTAGTTTCTTACCAGTAAAATATTCTTTAGATGTACTCATGCCAAGTACTCTATGAGGACAATGGTTTTTCACATAAACCGTAATGTTGCATGATTTCGCCCACAAGTGCATTGGTAGGCCCTGATCATGCAGCATAGCTTGTGCAGCACCCACAATCATTCTATTTTTCCTCTCCGTGACCCCATTCTGTTGTGGGTTATGAGGCGCTATGAGTTCTCTTCGAATTCCTTCTTTGCTACAAAATTATTTAAATTCATTTGAGATATATTCACCACCATTATCGCTCTGAAAAGCCTTCACTTGCTTCCATAACTCTTTCTCTGCCAATGATTTAAACTCACATAACTTTGAGAATGTTTGTTCTTTCTTCTGCATGAAGAAGATCTAGCATCTACGGGAATAGTCATAAAAAGAAATAACATAATACCTGTGTTTTTTTGTTGAAGCACCCGAGAATGGTCCACACACGTTTGTGTGAACTCTCTCCACGATCATCGAAGCATGGTTCTCCTTCTCATGAAAGGTGGTATTCATAAACTTACCCATAGTACATCCCTTGCACTGATCTATCTACCCAAGTGTACCCTTGGGAAGTCCAGTAGAAATCTGTTGCAAAATTTTCAGGGCACCATGGTGAAGATGGCCTAATTGCCTATGCCATAATTCACCCTCATCCTGGCTCACCACTTCTTCTTCTTTGCCCACCATTGTAGTGCAGCCATATACCTCCAGCTTGTAGAGATTCTTGACTCGAATCCCTATTCTCTTTGTTTGACCCGTTTTTTTATGTCGCGGGAAATCTTTTCCATCACTGAAAACAACATCATAACCTCTATCCTCCAACATTGTGACTGAGACCAAGTTCTTCTTTAGAAATGGTTTACCTGAATCCCTCTCAAAGGTAATGGTACCAATTTCGGTCGCACTGTATCGTCCATCGTCGCCAATCTCTATATGCATTTTGATATCTTTCTCCTCCAAGTCACTGAAAAGCTCCTTATCTCCTGTCATGTGGAAGGAAGCACCACTATCAAGATACCACACCGATCCCATTACACTTGAAACCAAGAATGCGATCAAGGAGAAATGAAATTAAAATTGTGAGGCAAGGGCCTCACCAGATGCAACTCCAGCATCCTTCTTGTTATTCTTTTTCTGTGGGGAGTTAGTGGCGAGATGCTCATGTTCGTGATAGTGAAAACACTTCACTTTGAACAAATCCAACTTCTTTCCTTTAGCCTCGGATTTTGAGTGGAATTTATTCCCCTTCCCTTTCCTTTCCTTGGAAGCCAAAGCACAATCCTTTTCATCATCATGCTTTGATGAAGAGCCATCTCTAGTGTTCCACCTGAACTCCTCCTGCACTAGATCTGACCACATTCGTTCCCAATCCGGCAGTTTTTCCTATTCGTTGACAGAGTCTTGATAACCATGCCAACTCTTAGGAAGTACCAAGCTCACTAAATCATCATCCGCAACCGTGATTCCCACACTCCCCAGCTCATCCCTACACTTGAAAAACTTTGTGAGATACTTGGGAATATTGTCGCCCTTCTCCATTTTTATCTTTCTGAGTTTATCCTTCAATACCAATTTTCTATGGTCACTGTTGCTTTGGAAAAGATCTGTCAAAGCCTTCCACATAGTGAATAGAGTGGCTTTCCCATGAAGGCTTTAAAAAATATGGTCTCTCACACCTTCCAACATAATTCTTCTTGTCTTTGCTACTTTGTTTTTCCATGCTTCAAGTAATGCAGCATCCATTGAAGTGGGCTTAGGAACATCGTTGTTGATGAACTCCTTCAAGCCATGATCTTCAAGCACTGCCTCCATATTTTCCTTCAATGCAATGTAGTTCAAGCTTCCCTTGAGTGCATACTCTAGCCACAAACCATTGAAATCCATTTCGATGTTTACTCAACTGTCACACCAAGAAATTCTTGCAGCAAATTCGAATTATTTCCACCAACAAACTCAGCTACTGCTTCAATTTTTGCAATCTTCTTTGCTTCGATACCATGTAGCAAAGATTAACACTGCTCTAATACCATGTAGAATTTTTAATACAATTATGTATTGCTGGATTCTCCTGATCTAACAATTATATCCACTGTTAAATACATAATCCTTATACTTAAATCTTTACGGAAATTTAATCGCCAATTGTGAACACATCAAGAAAAAATCAATCACACATGACACAATTTTTTTTACCGAGAAAGCATAAATCTAAAAACCCCGCTATCATATATTATGTATATATCATGGATCATGAAACAATCTCATACAAAGCTCTACTCCAAGAGCTCTCAGTACAATATACAATTGTCTCACATTGTCATACAAAAATTGGCATAAACATGCACCAATTTATTTCCCCCTGACAACTTTCCTCCACTGCGCAATCCCTGCTGATGAAGATCCCTAAATGAATTCAATCTTACCTTGCCTTGACTACACAATCCTCATTGGCATCTCCAATGTGTGTAGTTGCATTGAATGCACCATTATAGTCACAACTGATAGTCAAACATGCCCTTTCACCTATCTCTCAATTGGGTCTCCACTGGATCTGACATGCATGTAATTAACAATAGTATATCTTCCATTGCATGTGATACCACTACTTGTGAATTAATTACATAATTAATTAACTGATCTCTCACTAGTGTATCTTTAGTTACAACTAGGTACAACTAGCACAACTGAGTTTAACTCACTTAACTGAGTTAAACTAAATAACAACTCACATAACTACACATCCAACTCTGTTACAACTTTGTATCACTCAATTACAACGAATTCCACTCTACATGTCCCACCAACCAACCTTAGAACTCGTAATTCCTTCAGTCAACTGGTTTGCCACATCAGTTAACTGAAATCAAGTGCTTCAAGAGAATAGATTATTATTTATTGTCTAATTATTATTAAGGGCTAATAATAATTGACATTCGATCTATTTTTAGACGTGCGATATATAAATATATTTCGCCTGCGGCATCTAAGAATAGAATATCATCTATAAATAGAATTTGCTCAAACATTTATAAATATACTCCCGCTATAAATAGAATATGCTCACCATTCTAAAAATAGACATACACCTAAAAATAGCCCATGGGCCCCACCTAGTGTAGGTGCTTAATTTTCACTAGGATCATCATCTTTTTGAATCTCAATAGCGCCCCTGCACACAATCTCTGAGATGGTGGTACCGGATTTCTATGTGCTTGGACCTATCATGAAACACAAGATTAACCGAGATTTTAATGCAACTTTGGTTATCATAATGTATCACTGTCAGATCCATATTAGAACCAAACAAACCAACTAGGATCTTTCTCATCCAGATGGCCTCACATGCAGCTTGACTTGCTGCCGTGTACTCTGCCTCCGCTGAACTGAGTGCCACAGATCATTGCTTCCTGTTGTACTAGGAAACTGTTGTCGATCCAATGCTGAGGATCCCTCCTGATGTGCTAGTTATGTCTGATGGAATGCCTTCCCAATCTACATCCGTGAAGCCTTGAAGCTTCACTCCCTTTGTCTGTATGTACCATAATCCATACTCTGTAGTGCCACACAGGTATCTTAAGACATGCTTCTTCGCCTTCCAAAATATCTTGGTCGGTTTAACCATAGCTTGACTCAGTTTGTTAAATGTGTAGAAAATTTTTGGTCTGTGTTGGCGAGTAGTCAGGTCTCGCGGAAAAGACCCAAGTTCAGGAGTTGTGGCCAACAAAGGGGTTCGATGTAGTCTAGGATCACGCCGGGATTTTCACCCTGCTCCGGAGAGCAGTGAGTCTCACCCGAGGTGTGCCGCAACCACATGCAGAAGGGGATGAGATCAATGGCAAGGAACAAAGTCGCAACTCATGAAGGACAGTGCATCGATTATATATACAAAGTTATATACGCAAGATCACTTAATAAGCATTTAGACATTTGCAAATAAAATTTTAAACCAGCATAAACACATTACAGGCATGTAAACATCTTATTGAGACAGCAACCTTCCATTGCATTAACCTCTTGGCCAGACACATGATTACATGGCATTCTCAATGATAGCTTACAAATCTGATACAGATGGTTTTCGGAACAGAAAGGTAGAATAGAGAAGATGAGGGAACCATAGGAAGGTCATGCATGATTATTCCGCAGTCGCTCTGTGCGTCTTCCCCTGTCACGAGCCTCACAACCTCTTCAGCATCCTCCTCTTCCAGCCAGGTGACTGTTATTTATTCACCCGCTCTCGCGACTATCAGTTCCTCTGTGTCTTTTCTTCAGTTGCTCCCAGCTTCTCTCCTGTTATCTGCGTGTTCCACTTTCTGTCTTCTGCTGTGTGTTTTCTTCATATGTACTTGTGTGTGTTCTATCTTTAGCTATCTCATGCTTCTGCGCCATCTTGATGGCTCCGCGACTCCTGGTAGTTGCGACGCGGTCGCGATTGCCATGTGTCTCCATGCCGCAACTCAAAAGGTCAAAATTCAAAATGTTCTAACCAAGATTTCAAAAACAATAAAAAACAAGGGCCCCAACAGGCCCCGACCACAATTCCTTGACTCGTCCCCGAGTCAATCACAAATAACAGTCTCCACTTCCATTGCCCCGCTGGCTCCCGTGCCCTATTCTGCTGTGCCTTCGTCCCGTGCCCTTTCCTGCTATGCTCCTCCAAGCGGTTGTTCAAACAAGGGCCCCAACTCCGGGACCCTGCGGAGCGCTGTATCTTTAAGCCCGGTGAAGTCTGACACCGCTTGCTGCCATTCCTGCATTAGAGAGTCTGCTTCTTCAGTGATCCTGGTGGCAGCGGCCTCCTCTATATTCGTCGGGACAGCCCCGAACATCGTGGTAAGCTGGGTCTCGGCCTTGGCATCCAGCTGTTGTATGGATTTGGCACTGGCTTGAATGGGCGGACGGATTTTTCGAATGACCTGTTTGGCCGCTGCCGAGTCGGCCTCAGTCTGTTGCATTTGAATCTCAAGCTCGTCCGCCTGGGCATAGAGCTGATCTAACCATGCTGGGTCTGCGGTCTCCTGAATTTCCCTGGAAATCTATTGCAGCTAGGCAGAGATGGGTTGCGTTTTGACAGTGAGGGCGAGTGAACACTCCTGCAGACTTCGCAGGAGAGCGTAAGCCTCGCCCGCTGTGGAGTGAAGAGTCGCCTGCATACGAGCTGCCTGAGTCTGCTTGGCAGCCACCTGTTCTGAGTAGACAATCTGTGGGTCGGGAAGGGCGGGCCGTGCGGCTAACGCTGCTTGGAGTTCCTGATTCTCCCTGCATAGACCAGTGAAAGCAGTCCGAATGTGGTAAGCCTGGACTGCTACATTTTCCTCCACTATATTGTCAGGAAGTGGGGCATGGTGAGCCCTTACAGAGGGCCATAGGTCGGAGAATGCCTGAGCAGCAATGGTGACCTGTTCCTGTAGGTAGGTCTTCTCCCTGGTCAGCTGATTGTGCTGTTCAGTAAGCGCTGTGATCTGGTGGTGCTGCTCAGTGCCCCGCTGCTGCAGCTCTGAATGAATCTGTTCGGCCTTTAGGGCCGCCTGCTGAATGAGTAGGTACAACTGGCCTGTGCCCCAGGTTTCTACGTTGGGGTTGCCGGGGGCGCCCTGCTCCGGCATTCGCTCCTGCAGAGGTTTCCCACTGGCCACTGATCGGTTGGAGTTCTCAGGAGGAGGGACCGGTGTCTGCTGCTGCATTGAGGTGCCCATATCAGAATCTGGCCGGTCTTGCTGAGTGGTCTAGTCTGGGGGAGGGTCAGCATGCTCAAGCGGAGCCTCGACCGAGTCAGCCCCAACATTGGCCAGCCGGGTAGATATAGTAGAGACAGGATCCTGGGGTGTGGCCACGGGGTCAACCGGCGGTACTACGGCCTCAGTACTGGAGGTGACTTCAACCCCGTGGTCTCCTCCAAAAAGTTCCCGGATGAGAGGATTTGATACAGTGGCCGATGAGTTTGATGGAGCGGAGGAGGTGGTAGGTGGACGGCCGGTGGAGGGAGCGGTGGACGGGGTGAAAGAGGTATGGGGGAGGCGAATGTTGAGGAATTCTGATGGATCGATCAGGGGTTCCTCCGGAATCAATGTCCCTGTGAGTGGAGTGGATGGTGGATCATCATCAGTAAGGTCCACCACCAGATCAGTGACAGTAGTGCGGGCCCTCTTGGATGGAGGGGGGTCTGATGGATCAGGTCCCGGGCCTCTTTTTCCCATCGGGGTGATGATAGGGCTGGTAGAAGTGAATAAGTTGGTGGGGATGGGAGAAGTGAGAGGGGCAGTATGGGACGGAGCAAGAGACCGACCGAGCTGGAATTCAGAAAATAAAGGAAATAAAGGGGCACGACTTGAAACAACTTGGGTCGCCACGTTGAGACTTCGTACCTGGGCATTGAAGTGTTGTATGACGGGGACTAGTGATTCGGGCAGTTCCTGTGCGGTCCTGGCTGCATCCTAAGAAGGTCCCGCCGCGACCTGTGAGGACCCTGCTGCGCCTGTCTCGGCAGGCCGCTGCGTCGGCAGCATCCGCTCAAAGTTATATCGGGGGATCCCATCGCGGATGTGCTTTATGACCCCCGGCCACGCAGAGACCTCGCGGTGAAAGGTATCATCGTCCAACTGGAATCTGAGTGGCGCCATGTGGAAGGTGGCTTCCGGCACGTAAGTGGGGCGGAGGTAAGTGTGCCTGTGGCTTACCCCGAACCATACCTGCTTACTATACTCGTCCAACAGGTGCCTGGGCACCCATTGCTGGTTAGCCACCACATCTCTCATTAACCCGTACCAAGCCCGAAATGCTTCCGTGTTCACCTGTTTAGTGCTGGGGTCAGAGGACACCTGCCACGGGGTGAATTTCATCGCGAGAGGCTGGCTCGCGGTAGTTTCTTCCGGCATCCAAACAGGAGGAATGTGCCATTTCCACATGGCGAAAGCTACAATCAGGTAACCATAGATGAAACTGGTGGTGCGCTTATAATTCTCTTCGCAGGCCGCGAACAGTTCTTTGAGCACGAAAGAACACCAATTCATCCTGGTGCCTTGGATACAGTGCTCCGCAATGGAGATTGTATCCAAGGTGCACTCTCCTTTAGTATAATGTCGCATCGTCTTGCTAGCAATGAGGTAGCAAGCGAACCGAATCTCCGGCTTATTAATCAAATCAATTTTGGCACCTTCCCCCCCCCCCGGCGGGTGCCATACTTGGTGTAGAGGTCTGTGTCACCCGACTTTCGGGCGCACTTGGAAGATGTCTGACTGGCAGCGGAGACATCTGTGCCATTCTGAGACAGCCCTGTAAGCCGATGGATGTCTTCGGCGTGAATGGGGATTTCCTCGTTGAGCCACAGGGACCCGTTCTGAATTCGACTGAGGAGGAACCGGGTGCATTGCAGGGCCGGTCCTATAGTTCCAAAAACAGAAGAGTCCTTAAATTCATCAAGGACGATTGCTGGAGGCCCCTGTATTCTTGTCGCATTCGGCTCTTGGAGCTACTTCCTGGTGTGTAGTGATGCTCCATATATGTCTGCCAATGGAGGTGGGGGAATTCAGCTGGGTCGGAAAGGTTGGCGTCTATCAACGCTGCACTGTCATATTTGCCAACCAGCGACTCTGTTCTGTGGATTCGACTGTCCAGCACTGGTTCAGCAATGGATAAGAGAGCCTTCGGCATCTTGGCACGGTGCTGGTAAACCTGGAGAATTCTTCTGGAGCTTCTATCTTGGTGCGACTTCAACTGCTCTGGAGTCGCTGCAATTGCCAAATTGAACTGGTCCATCATTCTCATGCTGTTGGTCTCCATGCAAGTTATGTCATCCCCTGGCACGAGCGGAGTTGATGAGACCCCATAACGACAATTAATTCTTGCTATCCTTTTTTCCTGCGATAATCGTGCGATCGATCGCATGTCTGTGTGTACTCTGACAGTTGCTGACGGCATCATGGGGAAATGGGCGAACGCGACGGCTGAGGGAACTGCGGATGGTGGTAAATGATTATGGTACGATTACCGTCTACTTATGGTAATTTATGATGCAAATCTGAGCGATCCTACAGACTGACAAAAGGACTGACGGAAATGACCTGGACTGACACTGGCACGTGGATGGATCCTACAAGGACGACACGCTGGACTGGTCCGCCCCGACCACAGTCAGTTGCGTAGCGGTACCCACAACTGACCAGTTATTGACAGACTACCTATGAACGGAAAAGACTCCCTACGCTCATCCCGGTTGCGGGAGAGTTATTCAACTAAGCTACGCTACGGGTGCTCTTGGGTGCGAGACTTATTGATGAGAAGTGAAAGGTACCTAATCCTGGTAGGGTTTCAGGCGTGCACCATTCACCCACCCAGGTAGAATTGTACCGTCCAGCTGTGCCAACCGAACGGCTCCCGAGTCGCGGATCTCGATGACAAAGTAGGGTCCCAACCAGTGCATCTGGAGCTTACCTGGAAACTTCTGGAACTGGATGTCATATAAGAGAACTTTGCCGCCAACTTGGAAGGCTTTGGTTTTGATGTGGCGGTCGTGCCACGCTTTCTGCCTGGCCTTCTGAACCTTCTGGTGGAATTCCGCCAGGAATCGGGCCTCATCTAGCTCTTGTAGCTCCTGGAGGTGTTCCCGAAGTGACTCCTCTTCTGAGAACTGAAGAGACGTAGCGATCAAAAGACAGGGTACAGTGAACTCAGCGGGAATCACAGCTTCCCGGCCATACACCAACTGGAATGGTGTCTGATTGGTCAAGCGTTTCACCGTGGTCCGGTAGGCCCACAATGCCGCTGGGAGACGCTCATCCAAATCGTCGCGCTGAGCATTGCAAATTTTAGTCAGGCCTTTTTCAAGAATCTTGTTGAATTCTTCCACAGTACCATTGGCCTGCGGGTGGTATGGGCTACTTTTATGATGCTGAATCATAAAAGTGTCCAGTAGCGACTTGACTGTGGCATTAATGAAATGCGTACCCTGATCGCTGGTTAAGCTCCATGAGCAGCCAAACCGGCTGATGATGTGTTCAAAAATGAACCGGGCAGCAGTCTCTGCCGAGCAGTCGCGTACCGCTGCTGCCTCAGCCCACCGGGTGAGGTAATCCGTGGCGGTAATGATGTACCGGGCCTTGGAGTGTCTGGCGACCGGGGCGATGGGACCGACGAAATCGACAGCCCACTTTCCGAACGGCCGCAACACATGCACTGGGTGTAGCGGAAGCTCGTCCCGGTGCGAAGGCCTTCCCGTCCACTGGCAAACATCGCAGTGCTTCACATAGGCCTTACAGTCAGCATGTACCGTCGGCCACCACAGGCCAGCTTGGAGCACCTTCCTTGCGGTGGGTTTCGCACCAACATGCCCTCCTGCAACACCGATGTGACATTCCCACATCACCGCTTCCCGTTCATGGTCAAGAACGCATCTGCGCAACACCTCATCGAGGCCCAGTTTGTATAGCTGCCCCGTGATCAATTGGTAGTCGGCCGCCCGGACAACCAGGTGGCGTTTATGGAGCGGGGTGTAATCCTGAGGGCATTGTCCCGTGGTCAGATAAGTGGCAATGTCAGCCAGGTAATCTGGTACTGCTTCGACTCGGAAGAGGTCGGCATCCGGCAGCTGATCGTCTAACGAGCCTTCATTCTCTCCCGTCTCCAACCTGGATAAATGATCGGGACCGACATTCAACCTGTCAGGCTTGACAATCACCTCAAACGTGAATTCCTGGAAGAGTAGAAGCCAGCGACAGATCCGTCCTTCCAACACAGGCTTATTCACCATATACTTCAATGCAGAGTGGTCAGTAAAGAATGTGAATTTGCCGCCCAGAAGATAGTGGCGGAACTTCTGGAGGGAGTACACCATCGCCAACGCCTCCTACTCAGTCGTGGTGTAATTCTTCTTCGCATTCGATAACCGGCGGCTGGCGAAGTATACGGGGTGGTCAACTGTCATCTCCCCGAGTTGCGCCAAGACAGCCCCAAGTGCAATACTGGATGCATCAATATGCACATGGAACTGCTTATCCCAGTCGGGATGAACAAGTATGGGTGCCGTCGCTAACTTCTCCTTCAAGGTGTCAAGTGCCTTCCTACACTCCGCCGTCCACTGGAATACTTCTGACTTCCGCAACATTTTCTCCAAAGGGGCCATAATCTTTGCGTAGTTGCGAATAAACCGCCTGTAATATCCTGTGTGCCCGAGAAGTGCCCGCAACTGCTTCACGGTCTCGGGGGCTTCCATGTGAACAATGACCACGATCTTGGCGGGATCGACACAGACCCCTTGCTTGCACACCACGTGGCCTAAGAGTGTGCCGAATGGAACTGCAAAAATACATTTCTTCAAGTTCAAGGAAATCTGCAACTGACGACACCGGTCAAACATAATACGCAACAGGGAGGCGTGTTTCTTCAACAAGCTGTAGATGGTCCAGTCGTCCATGTAGACCTCCAAGAACTTGTGAATGTACTCCCAGAAAGCAGCAATGACAATCTGGGAAAACACAGCCGGTGCGGTCTTCAGACCAAACGGCATAACGTGGTATGCGAATGATCCCCACTCAGTGGTGAATGTCGTCTTTGTTTTGTCTTCCTCGGTGATGCGCACCTGATGGTAACCCGAAAACCCATCAGTGAAGGAATAAGCTCCGTTTCCCGCAACATGATCTAGAACTTCATCGCTGAAAGGAGTGGGAAACGGATCGTGGATGCAGGCATTGTTCAAGCTCCGGTAGTCTACACAGACACAGATCTCCGCTTTGTCCTTCTTGTTCTGGATGACAATGGGACTCACCCACTCTGCTTCTTCTACTGGAAAGATAAGACCTACAGCCAGCATCTTTTCGATCTCCATCTTGACCTTTTCTTTGATACGTGGGTTCAGCCGGTAGGGTCGATGCTTCACCGGCCTGGCCCCCGGTTTCAGCGCGATGCGCATTTCGCCCAGGTCCCCCTTGATCCCCTTCAGGTCCGCAACCGAGGACGGGAACAAGTCTTCATATTCTCGGAGGAGGCTGAAAATTTCTTTTGTCGTTTCCTCATCCCAGTAGTCTCCCACCATTGCGAGCTTGGGTTTCTCGTCTGTTCCAATGTTTAGCTTCTTCGTCTTTAGTGGCTGTAAATGGACTCCTTCAGTCATCAGCTCTTCACTGATGCTCCGCTCGCCTTCCCTTTCGTCAAAATAGAGATGCATGAGGTCCTCCAGACTATCGTCATCCGGATCGCCGTCAATCCGGTGGCAAACCGACTCGCGCCTGACCTCAGGTCGTGACACAACCGAGCCCCCGTCGGGCTCGAGATGGCGGAAAAACAAGACCTCCTTGATTTCCTGTAGGGCCTGAGACTCCTGCGTCGTCTCCCCTTCGAACAAGAAGCACCGAATGAACTTGTCTGTAACTGCCTGCCAAGAGCGAGTTCCCCGTTTCCGTTCTTCCTCCAGGTACCAGGCCTGGGGAATCGTACCCAGGGAGTGGATAAACATGTGGACCCACAGCTCCTCAGGGTACCTGGTGCTATGCCACTGTTCCTCGCAGGCCCGCAAGTGGTGTCGTGGGTCGAAGTCCCATGATATTTAAGCATACTGCAAGGTCCTTCGTCCTCTTTAAAGCGTGCCCGTAGAGCATCCGCCACACACTCCCATCGCAACAGAGTGTTGCGGTGATTTTTCCACCATCGAGCCGACATGGATTGCAATGCCACATCCAAAAGTGGCATCCGGCTTTCGTCTGGGACCATGTCTTCCACCTTGGTAATGAAATTATTGACCACTTATATGTTCGACAAGGTGGGATATCCGCGGATCTCAGTCCCCACCCACCGGACTTGAGCAATGGTAGCACATCTTCACGTGGTGGTCTCATACCCTCCTTGCTGCCAATCTTCCCAAGCGAGTTTGGATCCGAGCTCCGAGCTCTGCACACTCTGCCAACTGACAGAGCCAGTCGCGGTCGGGTTAATATAGTCATCCCGCTTTTCTGCGGTCATCTGGTAAAGGTGGTCCATCATTTGAGCATCCTCCCTATTGTCCACTGTTTCCGTATATCGCGGGCCCTTATACAGGTCGAGGGGCTGGGTGACCCGTACCTCCCCATCCTCAAAGATCATCAACTCCTTTTTAAGGTCGATGATGGCGTAATTCTCAAAATCCCAATCAATGTCAAGTAAGGCGGGATAGGGATCCTTGTCGCCCATGATATCAATAACCTCAAAATCGGTGTATGTCTTCACCCCCGCAACGTCGACCTCGACACCCTCGAGCCGGTCGATTGGCAGAATACAGTACTGGTTCGCCATCCTGAATTGGATTGGTGAGTAGGCTAGCCGTGGCCTTCCAAGAGCCTCCCATGTCTTCCGTGGTAGAATGTTGACGTCGGACCCCAAGTCCAGCATGGTGTCGCTGATTTGGAATCCCGCGACCTGCGTGTTAAGCCGGAATTATTTGCCTGTTCGTTGCTTGTTCCGCTTCACGCGCTGCACGTATTGAGGGCCAACGTTCGCCGGGTCTCTAAGTCCTGTGCGCCCCTGCAGTGCTCCTTCCAAAGCATGCTTGAGCTGCTGCCACAACGCAGCATTGTCAACAATCCTAAGGAATAGCCGGAGCCAATCCTCGAACACACTACCTACGACGTTCTGTGCCCCAAATTCCGGCAGCATGGGCTCCTCCAGAACTCCCTCGTCCCGCAGCTGGGCGAACGCCTCAACTGCCTCCTGGAAATACTTCTTCTGGACTTCGGGCCTGATTAACTTCTTCGGGGATGCCGGCCGAACCACTCGTGCTGGCTTCTTCCCGTGGGCATCCTCTCCAGTCTTCTTTCTGCCCCTCGTCACGATCGCGACGTTCTGCATGTCTGGGGTTGCGGTCCCTCGCGGCTCTGAGTTTATCAGATTCGCTCCCCTCTGCCTCGCTCGTTCTTCCCACTTCTTGATGAGCTCCGGACAGTCCTCTGTGGCGTGGGCATTTACCCGGCACTGGGAACACCAGAGTCATCGCGGGAGGGGACATTCTCGAGCCACGTGACCCTCCTGGTCACAGTTGTAACATTTTACCGGACCGCGTCCGCCTGTGCGGCCTCCCCACATGTCGCCGCCTCTTCCCCTTGGAGCCTCGTTCACCCTGTAGGAGGGACGATCCAATCGATCCGCAAGTGCGTCGAGCGCCCTGCACTGCTTAGTGTTGTGAGTCGTGGAAACACAAAATTCGCAGTACACATTATTCGGGACCGTGGAGTACTTCTGTAATATCGGGCATATCCGAGGAGGATGCCCCAGCGTCCGGCAAATCTCGCAGTACTCTGTGGTGGAGGAACCCGGTTGAGGTGGGAACCCCGCGTAAGTCTGTTGCGGCTGGTAGACTCCCTATGGGTTCATCGTCGCGCCGCCACCAGGTGGTGGACCCCCCTGGATTGCTGCGACTGAGGGTCCTGCCCCTGCGCCGCGCAACCGAGGACACTCGGTTGCGACGTGGCCCTCGACCAGGCAATGAGTACACCAAACATTCGGTCGCGCTGGTCTCACTGGCTGAAGCTCCTTGAGCTTTTCAGTCAAGCTGGAAATCTGGTGTTGCAACCCTATCAAAGAAGGATCTTGCGGGGCCGCCCCCCCCCCCGATATTCCTGGGGGTAGCCCGCCATGGCTTCAATCTTCATGGCCCGCTCCAAAGCGTCCTACAGGTTATCAATCTTCTGCTGAGTGAGGGGGGTTCGTGTCAAGGGGAGCAGAGCCTTGATGAACCAGTCCCTCTGGTGGTTTGGATCGATCGGGTAGCTAAGTTTCCCAATCGCGTCCTTGAATCACCGCATCAACTCCCACGCGGTCTCACCTTCCTTCTACTTAATTTCCCATAGCTCTGACAGGCCCTGCTGGTCTGTCTGGGGAAGCTTGAATTCGCGGACAAAATCTCGCTTCACGTCCGCAATTACGGGGTTAGGATGAGCCTCGGACCACTTGATAAACCATCGCAGAGCCCTCTCTCTGAGCGTGGTTTGGAATTCTATTAACTTCCCTGCATCTGGCGTCTGCTGAGCCCTCCAGATGGCTTCGCACAGATACCAGTGTTGCTCTACATCATCATTGCCCCGGCCAGAGAACTCTGGATACCGGGTGAAAGATCCAGCCATGTGTGCTTGCGGAGAGTTGACCAGGATAAATCCTCCAGGTCCTGGTTGCGTAACGGTCCCACTAGGAAAAATACCACTACTAGTAACGCTGTTGTTACCGGACATTACTGACGCTGATGAACTATTGTATGACTGACTCAATGCTTGTAACTGAATAAAAATATTACTTAAAGTTTGATACAGTACCGGGGAAGGTCGGGATCCTGGCCATGCAGAAGGTGGGAAGTAGGGCTGCCTGGAGGGGTGGGTGCCGTCTGATCTTGAAACATCCGCTGCATCACGCCGTGCCATTCGTCATCGGAACTCTCTTCGGGCTGCATCTTTCCATTATCTTCGCTAGTCATTATCTCTCTTTCTCGCGTCGCTGGGCTCCCATGCACCCACTGCACTTCCACCACTGTCCCGTCTTCTTCCCGGGTATCCAAACCCATAGTTCCTGTCCTCTGAGGCGCCTCCTTCAGATTTTTCCTCTCGATCTCCCTTCTCTTCAAATCTCGCATTACCCTTCTTCGCCACCTATCGGCGATCTGTGCCTGCTGATGCGCACGTCGCTCCCGCAACTTGCATGCAGCCTCAATGTCCATTCCCCGCTCCCCACTTTCACATTCTACACAGCATCGGTCCCCTCAACCCTTCCCCCAGCACGGGTGGTTTACGCTTCCATACTCGTTTTGTGGAATTCAATCAACCCTTCATCCACTATCAGAGCTTTGATCCATAGTGGAATCTCCTTCAGCAACTTCCCTCTTAGCCCTGAGTGGAAAACAGCCTCGGCTTTCGAGAAGGATTGGTAGCACTCAGCAGCAAACTCCACATTGTATCCTTCCAACCTGGTCCTTACCCAAAAATCCACCGCGCGGGTCAGTTCAGTGTCCACCCGGTGCAGTGCCACCAGA
The DNA here is from genome assembly GCA_034641835.2 of Pinus albicaulis. Classification (NCBI taxonomy): domain Eukaryota; kingdom Viridiplantae; phylum Streptophyta; class Pinopsida; order Pinales; family Pinaceae; genus Pinus; species Pinus albicaulis. Next base: position 1,757,747,825 of record CM076578.1, on the reverse strand, counting down.
TCTTCGTGCGCCCACCTGCGGTTTATCTTCCGCAAGCCTTCTTGGGGCATCGTCGCTCGTAATCTCCGCAACCAATTGTAAAGGTCGGTAGGGAACCTTCCCCAGAAAATTTCGTACGTATCACTGGCTGAGTCAAAGAAAAGAACGAGCTCCTTGATCGTCGCCTCCTTTTTCTTGGTCAGCTCTGCTTGCTGAGTAATGAACTGGTCAAGATGATCATCCCACCATCGCCATATCTCTCCTTCAAAAATCCTCGATACCATGATCTAGGTCCCCTCAGAACATGCAGGTCCCGGCAACGGAACCATTTGTTGGCGAGTAGTCAGGTCTCGCAGACAAGACCCAGGTTCAGGAGTTGTGGCCAACAAAGGGGTCCGATGTAGTCTAGGATCACGCCGGCATTTTCACCCTGCTCCGGAGAGCAGTGAGTCTCACCCGAGGCGTGCCGCAACCACATGCAGAAGGGGATGAGATCAATGGCAAGGAACAAATTTGCAACTCATGAAGGACAGTGCATCGATTATATATACAGAATTATATACGCAAGATCACTTAATAAGCATTTAGACATTTGCAAATAAAATTTTAAACCAGCATAAACACATTACAGGCATGTAAACATCTTATTGAGACAGCAACCTTCCATTGTATTAACCTCTTGGCCAGACACATGATTACATGGCATTCTCAATGATAGCTTACAAATCTGATACAGATGGTTTTCGGAACAGAAAGGTAGAATAGAGAAGATGAGGAACCATAGGAAGGTCATGCATGATTCTTCCGCAGTCGCTCTGTGCGTCTTCCCCTGTCACGAGCCTCACAACCTCTTCAGCATCCTCCTCTTCCAGTCGGGTGACTGTTATTTATTCACCCGCTCTCGCGACTATCAGTTCCTCTGTGTCTTTTCTTCAGTTGCTCCCAGCTTCTCTCCTGTTATCTGCGTGTTCTGCTTTCTGTCTTTTCTTCATCTGTACTTGTGCGTGTTCTATCTTCATCTATCTCATGCTTCCGCGCCACCTTGATAGCTCCGCGACTCCTGGTAGTTGCGACGCGGTCGCGATTGCCATGTGTCTCCATGCCGCAACTCAAAAGGTCAAAATTCAAAATGTTCTAACCAAGATTTCAAAAACAATCAAAAACAAGGGCCCCAATAGTCTGGTGTTCACCAAGTACATCAGTGAACCTACTAACTTCCTGTAGGCAGTAGCATCCACCACTTCTCTAGAAGTAGCATCCTCTTTCCTCCAATTTCCTTGAAGAGGAGTGTCCTTGGGTTTATAGCTCTCCATGTGCAACTTACCCAATATCTCTATGGCATAATTACCTTGAGAAACAAAAAGTTCACCATCCCGCTACCATATTTCTAAACCAAGGAAATAATGAAGGAGTCCCATGTACTTCATTTCGAACTCCCTTGCAAGATACTCCTCGCATGAGAGTATCAACTACTCATCACCAGTCAAAATTAGATCATCAACATAAAAGTACAATAATCAAGAGATTACCCTCAACCACAATCTGGTACAGGTTTGCATCAGCTTCACTTTTGGTGAAGCCCAATCCGGTTAAATAGTTGTCAATCTGAGTGTACTAAGCACAAGGTGCTTGCTTCAGCCCATACAGTGCTCTCTTGAGTCGGCACACATGTGACTCACTGTCAAAGATCTCGAAAAATTTTGGTTGCTCTATGTACACTTCTTCCTCAATAATTCAATTGAGAAATGCAGTTTTCACATCCATCTAATAAATGTGCCACCCCATCTTCACTGATAGAGAAAGGATAGATCTAATGGAAGAGTACCTCGCGACTGGTGCGAAAGTCTCATCATAGTCGATACCCTCAATCTGTGAGATTCCCCGGGCCACAAATTTGGCCTTGTACTTCTCCACACTCCCATCAGTAGCTTGATTTACCTTGTAGATCCATCTAGATCCAACCATTGATTTACCGATCGGTCTTGGGACAATCTCCCATGCACTATTCTTGATAATGGAGTCATACTCCTCCACCATTGCATCAACACAAATTGGTTGCTAAACTGCCTCCAGAAAGGAAGATGGTTCTGTCACAATACACTTGCTCATAAGAGCCATGTATCCAGTAAACCTGTCTGGAGAATGCCTCTGTATGCGTAGTAAAGTAGGGCCTCCTACATTCTATGTTGCATCAAGTCTCAATATATCAGCTTATGTGGTGCACCTTCTACCATTTCTATTCGATGGGTCTGCATGAGTGTTTTCTGCCACTCCATGATACTCCGCATTTGGTTGCTCCACATCTTGAGGCTCATCTTTTGGAACCAAGAGTTACTCCTCTACAAGAAAATCCAGATCCCTCTCAAGGGACAATCGCATGGCTTTCTCCTCATCAAATTTTATATCCCGTCGCACAACAGTCATTCTTTTGTTTGGAAAATACACCCGATAGTTGCGGGGAGTTTCATTGTACCCCAAAAATATCCCAATATCAATTGTTGGTTCTAGCTTCTTCTTGGCATATTTGGTCACATGCACATAAACAGAGGAGCTAAAAATCTTAAAATGTGAAACATCGGGTTTCTTACCAGTAAAATCCTCTTCTGGTGTACTCATGCCAATTATCCTATGAGGACAACAGTTCTGCACAAATACCATTGTGTTGTATGCCTCCGCCCACAGATGCAACGGTAGGCCCTAATCATGCAACATCTCTCTTGTTGCACCCACAATTGTTCTGTTCTTTCTTTCTGCGACCCCATTTTGTTGTGGGTTATGACGTGCAATCAATTCTCTCTGAATTCCTTCGTTGCTACAGAAATTCTTGAATTCAATGGAGATGTACTCACCACGATTTTCGCTCCTAAGAGCCTTCACATGCTTCCTCGTGTCTTTCTCCACTAGTGCTTTTAACTCAAGAAACTTTGAGAATGTCTAATCTTTCTTCTACATGAATTAGATCCAGCACTTTCTAGAAAATTCATCAAAAAATATCACATAGTACTTATGCTTTCTGTCGAAGCAACATAGAATGGTCCACACACATCTGAGTGAACACTATCAAGGATATCCGAAGCTCAGTTCTCCTTCTCATGAAAAGTTGTCTTTACATATTTTCCCAAAGTACATCCCTTGCATGTGTCTGACTGCGCAAGTGTACCCTTGGGAAGACCCATAGAAATATGTTGCATGACTTTTAAAGCTTCGTGGTGAAGATGGCCCAATCTCCTATGCCATAACTCACCCTCATCCCAGCTCACCACTTTTTCTAGCTTACCCATCAATGTTTCGCAACCATCTACATCAAGTTTATAGACACTCTTAACTCGAATCCCAATATTCTTGGCTTGTCCTGTTGTTTTGGGTTGCAGGAAATCTTTTCATTTACTGAAAACATCATAGCCTTTATCCTCGAACATTACAACTTAGACTAATTTTTTCTTCAAGCTCGGCACATGCATTACATATTTTAATTGAATGGGTTTAACTAATTGTCTCTAGAAGGTAATGGTACCAATCCCGATAGCACTATACCGCCTGTCATCACCCATTTCGATATGCATCTAGAGGTCCTTCTCCTCCAAGCTACTGAAAAGTGTAGAAATTTTCTGAATAATGAAGATTTATCCACCAAGATTATCCTGATCACATACTAATTCGAATTCATATGCAACACGTAATCTCTTCTACAATCAATCATCAATTTGCGGAAATGGAAAAAGTCGCATGCGCACATAAACACAATATGTAATGGTGAAAGCTTATAGCTGAAAACCCCCAGCTATTTGTATATTATAATAGAAGAGAAACATGTAACAATCTCAGTACAATACTCCTCACAAGTACTCAGTACTGTCTCCAAAAGTTACACACAAACTAGCTTGGTTTTGAACAAGTCACGGGTTCAAAACTCATCCACTAATTGCCTGCCTCTATTGCGCAATCAAGGCTGGTGTAATGAGAGATCCAAGTTCGAATCTCACTGGCTCCAACTGCGCAATCATCATTGGAAATCTCCTCCAATGCTTGTGCAAATCTCATGCACAACTGTTGTCGCAACTAATAGTAAACTCACCCTTTCATCTACCTCTTCCACTGGTCTCCACTGAACTGTCCATGCACTGTAGTGAACTGATGTGTTCTTGAGTTGAATAATGAGTTAATAATTAGTGAATTAAATAATATTTAATTCACTCCACTCATTACTAGTTGATTAGCTAGTTAAACTAATCACAACTGGTTCAACTAAGTTAAACCGAACACAACTCCACCAACTGTCTCATCAACTCCACCAAACTTCTGCCACTGAAGTCCTAACTGAAGTCAACCATGCATGAGCTCACCAAACCCCAAGGAATAGCGTAATTCCTTCTTTCAGATGCATGAGCCACATCCGTAGCTCCAACTGAAGTGCTGTAAGAGAATAAACTGAAGTTTAGAGTCCAAATATTATTAAGGGCTAATAATATTTGACTGACCTATTTTTAGACAGGCAGTCTAAAAATAGACTTTGACCTGTATGTCTAAAAATAGAGGTCCATCTATTTTACCAACTCTACCAATCATCCAAGAATAGCATACTGCAACTCCTAGACCATGCTCCATATGTCTAAAAATAGACTTTGCGCCAAAAATAGCCTGCGGGCCCACTTAGTGAAGGCGACTTCATTTCACTAAGCTCCATCATCTTGTTGCATTTTCAACACTCCCTCTCAACAAGATATGGATTATCTGCAACCCCTATCCTGCCTTTGTGGAATTCGAACTTGCTCCTGGTGAGCGCCTTCGTCAAGATGTCAGCATCCTGATCCTCCGTGGGAACATATGAAAGTAACATGATTCTCCGCTGAACACAATCTCTGATATGATGGTACCTGATGTCGATGTGTTTGGATCTATCATGAAATACTGGATTAGTCGATAGTTTAATGCAACTCTGGTTATCACAATAAATCACAGTAGGCTCCAAGTGCAACCCGAACAATCCAACGAGGATCTTCCTCATGCAAATAGCCTCGCATGCAGCCAAGCTTGCTGCCATGTACTCAACCTCTGCTGAACTGAGTGCCACGGATCTCTGCTTCCTGCTGTACCAGGAAACTGCTGTCGACCCAATGCTGAAAACTCCTCCAGATGTGCTCTTTCAGTCCGTTGGGCTCCCTGCCCAATCTGCATCAGTGAAGCCGGAAAGCTTCGCTCCATCCTCATGTCTGTACCATAGACCATATCCCGATGTGCCACTAAGATAGTGCAATACATGCTTGCCTGCCTTCCAGAAGAGCTTGGTAGGCTTAACCATAGCTTGCGAAAGCTGGTTAACAGCATAGCATATATCGGGTCGTGTGTTGACCAGATACATAAGCGACCCCACCAACTGTCGATAGACAGTGGCATCCACTACCTCCGCTGAAGTAGCATCCTCCTTCCTCCAACCACCAGGAAGAGGAGTGTCAACAAGCTTGCAGCCATGCATGTTGAACCTCTCCAGAATCTCCCGGGCATACTTGCCCTGAGAAACAAATAGTCCTCCACTGCGCTGCCAAATCTCCAATCCCAGGAAATAATGAAGGAGGCCCAAGTCCTTCATCTCGAACTCTCTGGCAAGGTCCTCCTTGCATGAAAGTATCAACAGCTCATCACCCGTCAAAATCAGATCATCTACATACAGTACAATGATCAGCAGCTTCCCCTCCACCACAATCTGGTACAGGTTAGGATCCGCCTCACTCTTGGAGAATCCAAGCCCGGTGAAATAATTGTCTATCCGTGTGTACCAAGCACGAGGTGCTTGCTTCAACCCGTACAGTGCTCTCTTGAGTCGGCAAACATGCGACTCACTGCTGAAGATCTCGAAACCTTCACGCTGCTCTATGTACACCTCCTCCTCAGCTGGCTCTCCGTTGAACGCAGCCTCATCCTCCCAGTGATGTGCATCCTCTACTTGGAGGACAAGATGGGTCGATGGAAGGAGTCTTCTTCTGACAGTGCAGATCTCCTCACCGTGTTCCTCGATCTGTGAGAAGCCACGGGCGACAAATATCGCCTTGTACTTCTCCACACTCCCGTCAGCCGTCTGCTTCACTTTGTAGATCCATCGCGAACCCACCACTGATTTCCCTTCTGGTCTTGGGACAATCTCCCATGCACTGTTTCTGACGATCAAATCATATTCTCCGATCATGGCATCTACCCATGCGGGTTCCCCCACAGCTTCCTCAAAATAGGATGGCTCCGTCACAACACATTGACTCATAAGAGCCATGTATCCAGTGTACTGATCCGGTGACTGCCTCTGTCTGCGCTGTGTTGTAGGTGGTCCTACAACCTTCTCTGCATCTAGAGCCAGTCGCTCAGCTTCTGTAGTGCGCTTGCGCCCTCTGATGGTTGGCGATGCATGGGTGGTCTCTTCCACCTCCTGAACTTCCTCTTGTGGCTGATCCACATCCGGAAGCTCCTCCTTAGGAACTAATAGCTCCTCATCTGCATGCAAGTGTGGCTCCCTCTCAAGCGAACACTGCATGGCTTTCTCCTCCTGAAATTTGATATCCCGTCGCACAACGGTCTTGCGACTGTCTGGAAAATACACCCGATAGTTGTGAGGTGTATCAATTGTACCTAAATATTCAGCCTACGTGGTGATCCGACTTCCTTACGCGTCATGCATCACATGCATGTGAACGAACGGGCAAAGAATTCTCGAGATGAAAATATCGGGCCTCTTTTGTTGTGCACGTTACCTCACGGTGTGCTCTGTGCCAAGAATCTTGTGAGGACAACGGTTCGCATATCTTTAACTGTGCATGCCTCAGCCCACAAGTGAAGGGGTAGGCCCTGATCATGCAACATCGCCCGTGCAGCACCCACGATCGTTCTATTCTTCCGCTCAGCCACCCCGTTCTGTTGTGGGTTATGGGGTGCGATGAGCTCTCTCTGAATCCCTTCTGCGCTGCAAAAGTCTTTGAATTCAGTAGAGATGAATTCACCACCATTGTCGCTCCTAAGAGCCTTCACATGCTTCCCCGATTCCTTCTCAACCAGCGCCTTGAAGTCACAAAACTTTGAAAATGTCTCGCTCTTCTTCTGCATGAAGAAGATCCAGCACTTCCGAGAGAAATCATCAACAAAGATCACATAGTACTTGTGCTTTGTTGTCGAAGCTACAGAGAAAGGACCACACACGTCTGTGTGAACTCTCTCAAGGATCGTCGTGGTGCAACTATCCTTCTCGTGAAAGGTGGCTTTCACATACTTCCCCACAGTACACCCCTTGCACTGATCTGACTGCGCAAGAGTGCCCTTAGGAAGTCCAGTAGAAATCTGCTGCAGTATCTTCAAAGCTCCATGGTGAAGGTGGCCCAATCTTCTGTGCCACAGTTCGCCCTCATCATCTCAGCTCACCACTTCTCCCGCCTTGCATGCCATTGCTACGCAGCCATCTACTTGCAACTGATAAAGGTTCTTGACTCGAACCCCTATCTTCCGGGTCTCACCAGTAGTCTTACTGCGCAGGAAGGCTTTTCCTTCGCTGAAGACCACATCATACCCCTTGTCTTCCAACATTGCCATAGAGATCAGGTTCTTCATCAATCCTGGAACATGCAAAACTTCCTTCAATATGAAAGGTTTACCAGACTCCCTCTCAAAGGAAATGATACCGATACCAGTCGCACTGCATCTACCATCATCGCCCATCTCGATGTGCACTCCAAGATATTTTTCCTCTAGATCTGAAAACAGATCTCGATCTCCAGTCATGTGAAATGACACACCACTATCCAAGAACCAAATTGATCCTGCCACACTTGAAACCAAGCATGCGATCAGTGAAAAATCCAGTTCGAATTGAGAAACCAATGCCTCTCCCGCTGCAGATCCAGCAGCCTTCTTATTTTTCTTCTTCTGCGGACAATTTGTGGCATAGTGTCCATGCTGGTGACAGTGAAAACACTTCACCTTGGACGTGTCTTGCTTCTTTCCTTTCACACCAGACTGAGAAGCTTTCTTGCTCTTCCCCTTCTTTGCTTTGGCAGCCAAAGTGCAATTTTCTTCATCAGATACCTTTGATGAAGATCTGTCCCTGGTAGTCCTCCTTATCTCCTCTTGCATGAGATCCGCCCAAAGTCGCTCCCATCCTGGCAACTTCTCCTGACCATTGACACTATCTTGATATGCATGCCAACTTTTCGGAAGACCAAGGATAGACAGGTCCACCATATCCTCTTCTTCGACAGTCACCCCCACACTTCCCAGCTCATCTCTGCATTGAGTGAACTTCGTGAGGTACTTGGCGATACTGTCGCCTTTCTCCATCTTAATGTTTCTGAGCTTATCCATGAGCGCCAGCTTCCTTTGGTCGCTCTTACTCTGGAATAGATCTGTCAACGCTTTCCACATCAAATATGGAGAAGCTTTTCCATGCAGGCTGGATACAATATGATCCTTCATGCCCTCCAACAGAATCCTTCGACATTTCGCCATCTTCTTTTGCCAAGCCTCGACTTCAGCAGGATCAGTGGGCTTTTGGACATCCGTATCTATGAACTCCTTCAGTCCATTATCTTCTAATACTGCCTCCATGCGATCTTTCCATGCAACATAATTCGAACTGCCTTCAAGAGCATATTCGAGTCGCAAACCGTTGAAATACATTTTCAACTCCGGCACCAAGAAAACAAACTGCTGCAAAATTCGAATTCCAAACTCAAAAACTCAACTGCTTCTGGATCTGTGAGAACAAATTATTTCTAGCACAGAGATCGACTGTAAGGGCATTTATTGGATATATCACCTTTCAGAGAAAGGATGGATCCAGAGGCTACCTGGCCCGTTACAGACTCTGTCTACCGAAATAAAATTGCTTAATCAACATAGCAGTCCCGATAATTAATTAACAGATACCATGAAAATTTGTTGAATAATGAATATCTATCCACCGAGATTATCCTAATCACATACTAATTCGAATTCATATGCAACACATAATCTCTTCTACAATCAATCATCAATTTGTGGAAATGGAAACAGTCGCATGCGCACATAAACACAATATGTAATGGGGAAAGCTTATAGCTAAAAACCCCCAGCTATTTGTATATTATAATAGAAGAGAAACATGTAACAATCTCAGTACAATACTCCTCACAAGTACTCAATACTGTCTCCAAAAGTTACACACAAACTAGCTTGGTTTTGAACAAGTCACAGGTTCAAAACTCATCCACTAATTTCCTGCCTCTATTGCGCAATCAAGGCTGGTCTAATGATATATCCAAGTTCGAATCTCACTGTCTCCAAATGTGCAATCATCATTGGCAATCTCCTCCAATGCTTGTGCAAATCTCATGCACAACTGCTGTCGCAACTAATAGCAAACTCACCCTTTCATCTACCTCTTCCACTGGTCTCCACTGAACTGTCCATGCACTGTAGTGAACTGATGTGTTCTTGAGTTGAATAATGAGTTAATAATTATTGAATTAAATAATATTTAATTCACTCCACTCATTACTAGTTGATTAGCTAGTTAAACTAATCTCAACTAGTTCAACTAAGTTAAACCGAACACAACTCCACCAACTGTCTCATCAACTCCACCAAGCTTCTGCCACTGAAGTCCTAACTGAAGTCAACCATGCATGAGCTCACCAAACCCCAAGGAATAGCGTAATTCCTTCTGTCAGATGCATGGGCCACATCCGTAGCTCCAACTGAAGTGCTGTAAGAGAATAAGCTGAAGTTTAGAGTCCAAATATTATTAAGGGCTAATAATATTTGACTGACCTATTTTTAGACAGGCAGTCTAAAAATAGACTTCGACCTGTATGTCTAAAAATAGAGGTCCATCTATTTTTACCAACTCGACCAATCATCCAAGAATAGCATATTGCAACTCCTAGACCATGCTCCATATGTCTAAAAATAGACATAGTCTAAAAATATACTTTGCGCCAAAAATAGCCTGCGGGCCCACTTAGTGAAGGCGATTTCATTTCACTAAGCTCCATCATCTTGTTGCATTTTCAACAAAAATTTCTTTGTCTCTCGCCATGTGAAAGGATGCACCACTATCCAAATACCACATTGATCCCATTTCACTTGACACCATGCATGCAATGAGCGAGAAGTCAAGCTCAAATTGTGAGGCCAAAGCCTCACCAGCTGCAAATCTTGAAGCCTTCTTGTTCTTCTTCTTTTGTGGATAGTTGGTGGCATAATTTCCATGCTTGTGACATTGAAAACACTTCACTCTGGACATGTCATGCTTCTTTCCATCTTTACTGGACTCGAATTTGGAATGGAATTTATTTCCTTTCCCTTTCTTCACCTTGGCAGGAAAAGCACAATCTTCTTCATCTTCATTATTATATGAATATCCATCTCTTGTATTCTGTCTGAACTCCTCTTGCACCAAATCCGACCAAAGTCATTCCAAATCTGGCAACTTTTCCCTTCCATTGATAGAGTCTTGATAATTATGCCAACTCTTTGGAAGTCCTAGAAGAGCTAGGCTCACCAAATCATCATCAGCGACAGTAATGCCAACGATCCCAAGCTCATCCTGACATTGGACAAACTTTGTTAAATATTTTCGCATGGAGTCACCTTTCTCCATCTTGATATTCCTGATTTTATCTCTCAGTGCCAATTTCCTATGGTCACTATTGCTCTGAAATAGATCTGTCAAAGCTTTCCACTTAGCATATGGTGCCACTTTTCCATAGAGACTTGAGAAAATGTGGTCTTGTACTCCCTCCAGTAAGATCCTTCTTGCCTTTGCCACTTTCTTTTTCCATGCATCAAAATTTGCAGCATCTGTCACAGTGGGTTTGGGAATATCATTCTCAATGAATTCCTTCAAGCCATTATCTTCCAGTATTGCCTCCATCCTGTCTTCCAAGAAATATAGTTAGACCTGCCCATGATTGCATACTCCGATCTCAAGCCATTTAAATCCATTTTGATCCTGAATCACCTGTAGCACCAAGAAAGTCTTTTGCAAATTCGAATTATATTTAGTCACGAACTCAACTCCTCCTCCACTATTGTGATTTCATATGCTCTAATACCATGTAGAAATTATACAAACAATATGTATATCATGTATTCAATCCAATCTAACAATTTACTAAAGATATTTACTGAATCGATTCTATAAATCAATCGCAGAAATTAAACACAATCGCCAATCACATGAAGCAAAGAAGAATCAATAAAACCACCACACAGATAATTTATTGGGGAAAGCTTGCTGATTAAAACCCCACTATATTCTATTGTATATTCAACATGGATACATGAAAAAATTACAATACAACTCTTCTCACAAGAGCCTCTTGTACTCAATTAATTGTCTCACATTGTCCTAACAAAACTGACTAAAACTTAGCCAATTCTCAGCCTCTAAACAACATGCCTTTCTTGCACAATTCGTGATGAATGAAATCCATATTCTTCAGGAATATTGGCCTTCCTAAACTACGCAAGGATCGTGGGAAATACAATTAGTGTTTGGTTGCATGGGTGCAACCCAATAATCCTACAACTGATAGTTAACATCCCTTTCACCTTTGTCTCAACTGGGTCTCAACTGGGTCTGACATTCATGCAGCTAATAATAGTAAATCATCAGTTGCATGTTAGATCATTGATTGTGAGTTAAACAATATTTAATTCACTTGATATTTCACTAGTAAAACAAACATTTACAACTAGCACAACTGAATTTAACTCACTTAACTAAGTTAAATGATTACACATGCATTAAAATAATGCACCAACTGCACTTTGAACTCTGTTACAACTAGAATTACTCAGCATGCCTCACCAACTACCCTCAACTCGAAATTCATGAGCTAACTGAGTTTATCACACTCAGTTAACTATTACAAGTTATTATGAGATAATATTACATTTTATTGTCCAATTTAATTAAGGAAAATTAAAATAGACACTGCACCAAATTTAGCCCACACCAGTGCAAGTGCTGCTAAGACCTGTTGGTCCCACACTAGTGTATGTGTTGCATGGACCTCCTAGTCCCACACTAGTGTAGGTGCTGCAATTTCTTGTTGGACTTCAATAGTCAGGATCCCATGAACTTGATTCTCTTTAATAGAAGACAATTTTGACTCAAATTTAGGAGTTAAATATCTTAATATTTCCTCTAATAAAGTTTTGTCTCTTATGTCTTCACCCAAATTTCTCATACGATTTACGATCTCATCTAGACGCAAAAAGAAACTAGCAATACTTTCATCATTATGCATTCTGAGATTTTCATGTTGAATTTTGAGAGATTGGAGTTTAGCACTCTTTACCTTGGCATCATCTTCATAGCTCAAAATTATTTTTTCCCATATCTCCTTTGTTGTATTTAACAGCATAACTTTGAAAATTTTCGATTCAGACAGACTTCCCAATAATGCATTGAAAGATTTTGCATTGGTTTCATAGTTCTTCCTTTCCGCTGGATCTATTGGAACTGTAGTTGGATATTGGTAACTACCTTCAACTATTTCCCAAACATCTGCTCCAAGAGACTAAAGATAGGATCTTGTTCTTGTCTTCTAGAAGATTGAATTATTTTCGTTGAAGAGTGGTTTTCTGACAAATGTTGTTCCATCTTGATTTCTCATCTTGGATGATCTTCCTTCTAGTGATTAAGCTTCTTAAGAAGGACCTTCTATGATACCAATTTTTGGGGAAAATACTGAGAGGGGGGGTGAATGAGTATTTAAAATAATCACAATATTTTCTTTTAACTTTACTGATTTCTATATGTGCCTCTAATTATTCCAACTAGTGTATGCACGCAACTTTTGTAAAGGAAACATGTGTATACCCATATATATTTAATGTTAAAATAAATCTTTAGAAACTTTACTTAGCCCAGGTCATCAGTTATGCATCAGACATTTAAGCAGTAGATATGTGCAGTAATAATAGATTAAATCATCATACAAAAGATAGCACACATGAACACCAATATTTAAGGTGGAAACCCAAGTTGGGAGAAAACCATCGTTGTTTTCGTCTATGTCTTCAATATTTATTATATAGAAAATTTCTTACAATGTTGTATTGATTCAGACTCGTGCCAATATGTAAGCACCCACCTGCAGAAGGCTGAAACCTTCTCTTTTTTTCCAGCTGCTACTGGAAGGGAGCTCCAACCCCCTGATCTCGTTTACCAGTCACTACTTGGAAGGGAGCTTCAACCCCCTGAACTGATCACCAGCTTATACTGACATAAAGCTTTGACTTCCACACTGAAGGCTTCAACTCTCAGAACCATTGCAGACCACGTTTCATGAATTTTCACACAAGATCCAACAACTACACCAGAACACCATTTGTAGAATAATGCTAATAGCCATCAACCAATCTTCAAACAGAACACGAGATCACTGTAACCAGATCACATCATTAATCCCAGATTTCTTCCCCCCATATCATTATATCATTATTCATATCTACATGCTAAATTCACCCCATATCATTATATAATTATTCATATCTACATTATTAACCATCAACATATGCAACTATGTAGAAATAACAACTACATCATCATAATCTAAGAAGCAGAATGAAAAAGGAACAAAGGAAGAAAAATATACACACAGAGAGACACCAGGGTTGGTCCAAGACCAAGGAAAAACCCTCTATGGTAAAAACACTTGCAAATTATTCTTCTTACATCATCATCAAATGATTCAACATACATGAGTACAATGATACATAGATCCATATCTTCAACATGTAGAAAACAACTCGCATATACACAATGAAACCATAAACATACTTCTGTTGAAGGAGCCTGAATCTGAGAACTGAAATGAAATGACATTGGCTATAGAATACTGATGAACATAGCTGAGAACTAAGTGAGAATTGTAGATACATCTTGCAGTGGAAATATATAGAGCATATCCACAACGGTACGAAACCCAAAATACAACTGATCATTGAAGCTCACTGAAAAATAATTCTTCAGTCCTAGATCTTAATCTAGACATTGTCAAAACTGACTGCGAACATATGCATGAGCACTAGTGGATGGATCAAGCTCAGATCTGCCCAGAAACCCTTAGGCACGACCTCAACATGCTCAACCTGCGGTTGTATCTTCCCTGGCCTCTACAAGGGCACTCTATGCCCGCGACTGAGGGAGTGTGAAACCCAAAACAACCTTCTAGACCCTAGTCTTGACCATATCACTATGTGCCTGCGGCTATGGGTCCTTGACCACGGACATAACACACTATGCTTGCAGCCATGGCCCAGATCATCTCGATCAGGCCCTAAGTCCTAAGCCGCAACCTTGACATTGTTTGCCTGCAACTAGGTTAGCTTTGGTCGTTACCTAGCCATGTTGTGTCCGCAACTCTGACCTGAATCCTTCAGTTATGTGCCCTTGGTTATGGCTTAGAAGCCATAGTTCAGATTGAGCCTCTCACCTGTAATCTTGAACCTTGCACGAGCTTCTTCCTTTGAACCTTTGGGATCCAAGACAAAATAGACGAACCAAGACAATGGTTTCAAATCGAAAATCACTTGAGCAAGTGAGTGAGAATGAGCTTTAGGTCACCTCTATTAATATATTTTGCGTGTTTCCACTTGGGGTTAAGGCCGACTTGACTAAATCCACATGTGGTTAGGCCGACCCATTCCATTTTCCTTTAATAAATAAAATAATTCATAACTTATCTTCTGCTTAACCAATTGGGGCAATCTATAGGTTGATTTTGGTCTTATCGAAAAGAGGAGTCTAATTCAGTTACAATCTCGACCATTAGAACTATCCATAGTGGAATTTAACAACATTTTCATAATTTTAACATTCCCTCTCAACCAGGGAAAATTCCACCTGCCAATATATGTTCATCGACCAATATGCCATACTATTATCTTCATGCATCATCATGTATTTTCACTGATCATCTATGTCCTGTAGTTGTCATGTTGTGGATATTTCTCTTTACAAATCATCAATGTAATTCTCATGCTTATTCCAAATTATCTCTTGAATGTTGCTTCTCATGTGTTGAAAATTCTCAGATCTAGAAGAATAAGAATTTTTCATCAGAGGGGAGCTCAGGCTACCACCCTTCATCCATCAAGCTACAACCTAGATTTTCTTCCAACGGTCTTTTAACTGGAATATCATCATCAATCATCATCACGGAGCATGCCTCAACCTATAACCGCATCAGGGAGCACATCTCAACCCAAAATATCATGGGGGAGATATACCTCTACAACCCAATATCTAGCAATAAGATATCCATAAACACATAGGAGCCCATCTCGACCCTAGAATCATATCGAGGAGATAAATCTCAACCCAGAATCGCATAGGGTTATCTCAACCCATCTTATTTTCTATTGATCTTCCCATCGATGACCCTGAATAGTCATGTGGTAGAACACCTACATCATAATCGACTTGGGTTGTATACCCCAAGCACATTCTCAACTCGTTGGCCAAACGAGGAGCGGTATTCTTGATAAGCCCTGCTTGTGGGTATGATGACAACTAGGGTATACTCTGCAAAGACCAATTAGGGGAGAAACATTCTCTGAACCTATGAAGATAGGGGAGAAATATCTATAACTCTATGGGTAACAGATAGGGAATACGACCTATTTTCCAGAGTTCCCTTAACCCCAGGAGTCCTCTATCTCAATTCCTCATCCTAGGAGCTCAGATAGGGAGGAAGAGTTGGCTCAGTGTCCTTGATCAGCACTACTCTCAACATACTCATATGTGGTATCTTCTTATCACAATAGCAATCGATTCTTGTTCATAAAGGACATCAAATCAAATGTTATGTTATAACATACATAATCATGTAAATCACAACAAGATACCATAATCATCCTCCCTCTCACGGAGGTGTCAATCATAAGCATAAGCTTGTTTCGAACAACCACATTGTCTCAATGAATGGAGAAATCACAGTCCTAAATATATATGTATATGGGATTCTCTATCATCAATGTATCCATGTATTATCCAAATCATGCTCATACAACTCTCTAAGGAGCTTCTACACCCTACCTCACAGCTAGCCATGCTAGCTGTTAGGATATTCTGACACATAGGAAATAGTTAAGTATAACTTGGTCTAGCGTAAAGTTAGGTAAAGTGTGTTTATTTAGTATGTACTTTTGTAACTTATAATCTGACAGTCATGATATGCAGTGATCCAATGGTTCATTCTCTCCTCGGTATTACCGACACTTGATCCATGGCTCAACACCCGATTGGTCCATGATCTCTATTTAAAGAGCATGGAAGGTCATTTGTCCAGTGAACGTTTATGAGAGAAACTTATGCAAATTGTATTTCTTTACATTAATATATTGCTTGAAATGGTCGCGTTGGCTTAGGCTATGGATTGTTTCCCTCTTTGAGAGTTTTAACCACGTCAAATACTAATGTATTGATCTGTGATTTATTTGTGAGCGGTGACCTTTGGTTTTTGATTTAAGGAAATTACCCTGTAAATTCCTACATGTTATCAGATTTGTTTGAGGGCCGCATATGTTGTTGATCCAAATCTGAAGCCGAGTTTGACTGCATCCGACTGCCATTTTCCATATCTACTGATTCTGACCACTTTCGAGCTAGGAGAAATGTTATATTGTGTCCAGATCCTCTATTCTAGTGAGGAACCCCTTTCGTTTCATGCGAAAACGTTTTTTTCTTTTTCCCTAGCTATGTCATTTTATATCTGGAGGTTTAACGTATTTTTTTGCAGTTATATTTATTTATCCTTCTGTTTATTTGTTTATAGTCCTATCTATGCTTTTTCCCTGCGACTTTGTGTGATCTACGAAAATTAGAAATAACGAGAAAAATATTAAGTTTTCGGGCTTACTAACTAGAAATATAGCATGAAGGCGCAAGGTTTGCATTTTATTGTTTTTGTTTGCATAGTTATTTTTTGCAGGGGAGAAAAAAAAAAAAAAAAGAGCCCTTCCTCATTTCATCCAATTACTAACTCTTTTAAATAAGCTCACTTGGTCTAAAGCTACTTTATGAGAATAGAGGTCATGGGTTCAAGTCTTTTTGTCAAGTTACTTTTTTCCTAAAAAAAAATTGTCAAGTTACATTTTCTAAAAAAAAAAATTGTCAAGTTATTAAAAAAAAAAACACACATGTAACTTATGTTTTAAAGTTACTTTGTGTAATAGTGTTTCTCACGCATTATAAAAGTGAGCCACTTACAATCTAAAGTCACTTTATTTTTTTTAAGTTACAGTCTACTTGGTCATTAATTCATAAAGTAACATTGTAAAAAGTGACTCTCACTTATTTATAAAAGTGAGTCACGTAAAGTAGTTTAAAAAAAAAAAGGTGAACTTATTACATTAAGTTTGGAAAGGGGGGACATTTAAAAAAAGATAAGGCACAACTCCATCATCAACTTTCAACCTATTATATGACTACTTGGCATCTACTACAACTTTTCTTCAAAAATACAACTTCTTCATTCAGAAGTATTTAGTTTCAATTTTTATAGTTGTAGTTTTTAAAAATGGAAAGTACATGCCCAGTTATTCTTAACAACACCAATTATTTCCAATGGCTATCATGCATAGTAGGCTTATTTAGAAGTAAATGGATTTATAAAATAGCCTCGGGACTAGAATATAAACATAACGAAGAAGATAAAAAAGTTTAAATGGGAAAATAAACAATATCAAGCACGAGGGTTGATAGGAATGTCCATTGCTCAAGATATTAGATTTCATATCCAAGAAATTGACTCCCCTAATGAAGTATGAAAAAACTAAATATTGTTTTTCACATTCAAAATGAAATCAAAGCCCACCAGCTTGAAATGAGTTTCTTACTTTGGACCCCAATAATTTATCCTCTATTGAACATTTTTTGTCCAAATTCAGGACCCTTAGACTTCTCTTAGAAGTTTGTGTTATCCTCCTGTATTCTACAGATTCACTAGGTGACTATGGATTTATTACAATCAACTGAAGTTAGCATTCCTTAACTATCATCTATCTTCAGAAATCTCACTGCCTTCATTATCCGCATAAAATATTTTTCACTATCTCTCATTATGTCATCTCAGAATTACCCTCCTGCTATTAAAAACTCATGTTTGGGCTTATTTCCCTCATTTGAACCATTTTTCCCTACCAAAAGCCTCATTTTCTCATTTTCCCCACTAAAAACTCCACTAAAACCCCTCGCCCATATCAATTTCCCTTGTTTTCATTAAAACAATGTAAAAACTTCCTTTTTACATTGTTTTAAGTATAAAATTAAACTTTCAGGACCCGCCTTTTATATTGAAAACTTTGTTTTATTAATATAAAACCCGACCCTTTATTTTTATTAACCTGACCCTTTATAAATAATAAAGCCCCTGCTTTTATTTTTTTTACCCCCCGCCTTTTTAAAAACTTTATATAAACCCTCCTCTTTTCTTTAATAAACAATGCTTCCGCTTGTTTTATTAAGCCATCGAACCCCATATACACCAAACCCTGCGCTCTAATAAAGCCCCGCCACCTGTCTTCCCAGTCCCCACCATGTGACTCGTCGCCGCTCTTTTTCACCCGATCACCATTGATCTCTGCCCCTCAAGATCCAACGGCCCACAACCCTTATCGCACCATTATTTGCGTGGGGGTTAAACAATTCCAAAACACACAAAATGGGCGGTATTCGCCCATGTCTCTTCCACCACGCGTCATCCGCTAAGTGGAATCATGCGCCATCCCCCAAAACCACTTACCACCCCTCACTCCATGCGAAAACCACCTCCCCCACTCGCGAAAAACACCCTTCTCCCTCCTGCCAAATCCCAATATCGCCTCCTCCATTAAAATGTTCTGAATCCCTATGGCTTCGCGATAAAGCCTCGATCCGCCATTGCCACCTCTGCAAATGCTCCTAACAGCCGAAAACCCAAAACAAATTCAGAAAGGTCACCAATGCAGGATTTAAGATTAATTTTTTGTTTGTATTGTGCAGTATCATGGCAAGAATGAAAGAATGTCATTCCTAGGGTCCAAAATTGGTTGAATAAGAGTTCTAGGTGACGATCCAGATATCTTGTTTCATTAGAAGGATCAGAGGCGTGAAATCAAGCATGATCACCAAAGAATCATGATCATTGGTGGTCATTTAAGCACTCCAACAGTAGAAGATGCCTACACTGCTCAGTAAATACAAACAAAGATGCAAACAAAGGATGAAAATAGTCAAGAGACCGTGGCAGTGAAGATTAAAGGATTAAAAGGAAAATTAAAAGGATTAGTAGAAAATCAGAGATAAAGGCAGAATCAGAGAGAAGATAGTAAGATACACAATAAAGACAAATCCAAGTGTCAAAATAGCCTAAACATAGTTTAAAGGATAAAACAAAGGGAGATTAACACAAAATCATATCTGAATGACTCAGCAAAAAGCCTTTACTTCTTCAAAAGACACATTTGGGCACCTAAAACATGTTTTATTTCAATAAAGACATCGGCAGTTATTGAAACAGTCAGAGATATTTCTCAACTACTCAGCAGTTATTATAAAATTTATTAAAAAGCCTTAAAAGTCAAATATTTCCAAAAGTTAGCCCAAACAGTTAAGTTACGAGTTGTTATTACAATGAGTCATTCTCATATATTTTTCCTTGGGACTTGCATAGTCTCAAAGGTCAAAAACTCATTAAATTTGTAATAAATACACATCTAAAACCTTAGCTCAAGATCACCTCCTCATTTTGCAGATAAATATTGCATGTATCATTCATTTTTAGGGTTGGTTGGTTGGTTAATTGGTTGATTGCTGTTGTTGAGCTAGTTGATGAACACTAGGCTGGATTTAAAAAATCTCTGAATTGCAGAGATCTATTGTACACTGAGTAATGTAATTGTTTTGAACATCAATAATACAAGCACATTCACAGGATTCTTGAGCTATGTTAATGGTGAAGTTATCATTTATTTTTCAATGTTTTCCTTCTTTTTTCCATTATGTTCATTATTTCTCTAATAAAAGAATAGAAATTTTAGATTAGGATATGCTGCCTTGGCACCCTATTTATGTCTGCATTCTTTATCTTAATGTTTTCTTCTGCAAGGTCTAATTGGATAATTCTTAATTGCTCTTTGGTTCCACCTAGCTTGTTGTCTTGGAAATGATTTAATAAAGTCAAGCCAAAGAAGCCTATGGTATGCCCTGTCCTTTGGTGTAGCTTGAAATATTGTTTTTTAAGGCCTTACTTTGAAGCGTACATAGTAGATTACAACCAAAGAAGTCTATGGTATGCCCTATCCTTTGGTTTGACTCAAAATGTTGCTTTGAAGGTCTTTAGAGTGTTTGATTAAAGAAGACAAGTCTATCTTTCTCTTTAGTTGCATTCATTGTTATCTTAAATGTTTTCTTTGTTTGAAAGTAATTCTAAGATTGTTGGATTGTCGTCTTAAAGGTTTTCTTATTAGATTCTAGCCAAAGAAGTCTATGGTATGCCATGTCCTTTGGTTTTTCTTAAAAAATTACCTAAAAGGCTTTTCTTGTTGAAGTAGAGCTAAAGGATTCTTAATTTCCCTTTAATTCTATTTTTTTCACAACTTACTGTCATTTCATATTCCATCTAATCCAAGAGATCCACTTGATATAGTTATCTTGCACTATGAAAACCCTTGCAGAGTTGATGAACAATTAAATCCTTTTATGACTCCATAGCCCAATGGATTAATGCTTCTCATGGTCTATCTATTTAGCTGAAACACTCTCTCAATTAATTACACCATTGATCTATCAATTAACCAATCAATAAATCAAAACAAACAAGTCCTTAGAACTTCATAACTAGCTTAAGATCATAAAACAAAAACATAAAGAAATATCATTTACAAACACTTATATAGAGAGAGCCCTCTCTAAGTCCAAGAAGGCTAGGTCCATGGACTCCAAAGTGGTTTGATGTGGTTCCCTGCAGAGTTTGTTCTTTCCAATCTTGCAAATCACGGGGAGTCAACATTAGTGGCGACCATACTGGGGATTACTAAGTAATAAATAGCAAAATATAAACTCAAAACTCAGAAAAACCTCATTTTTAACTTGGATGAATCAAGTGTTAGCCAAGAATGGTATCTGGTTGGTGATGGTGGACAACATCCAGCCATAAGACAGTAAAAAATACTCCACCTGGTGACTCCACTGGTTTTCAGTAGGCATGCTGACTCCACTGGTTTTCCATAGACTCCACTGGGAAACTTATTTTATCATTAAACATCAACAGAACCCAATCAAGAATACTTTTTGGATTAATTATTTCTTTCACAGATTGGTTCATCCTTTAAGATTGTCATAAACTCTTAACCTCTCTGATTTTTGGGTCCAAGTTCTGGCTTCTAGAAGAATCTGTACCAGATCTCATCCTGACCCAAATGCTACTGCAATAGTTGATAATCCTGAAAGAATTATTAGGAAGTCTCCTAGATCTAAAAACCCAATTGTTGTCAGACCTATCCACAAAGCAATTTCCCTACCTGAAAACCTTAAAAATTAGCAGAATATCCTCTCCGGCTCACCCCTAGAACAAAGCTTATCTGGGACTAGGTCTCAAAGTTGGATAACCCAGATAGTTTTAGACCGATCCACCTTACAGTAGAATTATGTTGTACTAACCTCATCTCCCATTGTTCACCTTCCTCCATTTAACCATGTGCCTCCTTTTGTCAATCCTCCACTTGTTAACCCTCCATTTTTTCCCCAACCACAGATCATGGCAACATGGTATGCTCCACTAGTTTTACCATTACCTTTAGTTGTTCTACCATAGGAATACTAGTCCAAGATCCCCTTATATGATGCAAGTAGTTCTATTACTAGTCAACAACATGTGGACAGAATGAATGACTACTTTGACAAACAAGAAATAGATGATGAAACTGTTAAAATAAGAATGTTTTCTCAAAGCTTAGGGGGAGAGGTAAGAAAATAGTTCAAAGGCTTTACACCTAATAGCATAAATGACCTCCCTGCTTTTTGTAAATTATTCTTAAACAAATGGGAAGTCAAGAAGAACCCTCTCCAAATCTTGTTAGATTATGAAAACATTAAGAGAAATGTTAGAGAAGGTGTCCAATAATACTGCACTAGGTTGAATAGTGTATACAATGCCCTCCCTACACACATGAAACCTCCACAAAGTCTAGCTCTAATAAAATTCCCTGATGGTTTTGACCCAAAAATGGATTATCAATTAAGAGAAAGAGAACCCCTTACCTTAGAAGACATGCAAAGGGGAGCAGTAAGTGTAGAAGCCAATCTGATTGCCAAGAGAGCTAGAATGAAGAATGAGAAAAGAATCACATATAAGGAAGAAGTTGTACCCTCCACATATAATACAAATATTGATAAATTAGTTAAAACCATGGAAAGGATGATGGAGAGGATGAATGTAAATGAGAAAGCTTACTCTAGAGAAAACCAAACAACTTCTCAAAACAGAAATCAAAATCAGAACCAAAACCAAAACTTTAGAAGCAACCCCCCTCAAATAAGACAAAGTGGTCCTGATCAAAAAATCAGACCTCCTTTCCAAGAAAACTATGCTGATGAGGATGAGGGGGTCATTGAAGAAACAGAGGAAAGTCACATAAATCTAATGGGAGTAAATAATGAGGATATTGTTTTTCTCACTGAGGAAGAACAAGGCATGTTTTCCCCAACTCAATATGAAGGAGAAAGCCTAGAATTCGAAGAATACAAACAAGGCTTTGAAAATTCCATCATGGAATTACATAAACAGTACGACCTTAGGAGCAAGAAAAACCAAGATACTCCCAAGAGAAATAACTTCGAAATTTCTACTAGGAAGGTCCCTAAAAATATTCCTAAAATGACAGCAGAAAATCCAAACATAGTGGTTGAAAGTTATGATAAAAATAGAAGCAAAAACAACCAACCTAGTGACAAGTGCTGTAATGACCAAAGCATCACTAAAAACACAGCTAGTGCCCCTAATCAAATTGTTTTAACTGAGTTTCCTAATAAAAACCAGCAAGTTGAAATTGTTGTGAAAACAGTGTTTGAAAAGACTGATTTGAACATCTCAAAAACACAGACACCCTTCAGTATAGAGAATGAAATTTCCGAGATTAAAATCTCTATTCCTCTTACTGAATTAGTCACTCAATATGTATATATATCTCAACTTTGAAATCTTTAAACATAGGAGAAAATGTTGATTCTATTAATTTAAATGATGACAAACCTGAACTTCTATTTGGACCAAAAGTAGAAGGTAAATTTAAAGAAGGAGGTGTTCCTCCATTTTATGTCAGTTTAAACATCCATGATAAAATTCTCTATAATGCCATGTTAGACTTAGGGGATTCACAAAATCTCATGACAAAGGGAGTAATGGAAAGACTAGGCCTTGAGTTAACTAGACCATACAAAGATTTATACTCTTTTGATTCTAGTAGAGTTAAATGTCTAGGCCTAATCAAATATTTATGTGTCAATCTAGCACAAATACTAGCCAAGAGCCTTGTAATGGATATTTTAGTGGTTGATATTCCTCCTAAATATGGCATGCTCCTTTCAAGATCATGGAGAGCCAAACTTCAAGTTACCCTCAAAATGGACATGACCTATGCTACGATCCCTGTCTTTAGTCAACCAAGAAGACTATATAGGGAAACTCACATGAAATACATGGTTAGCAGTCAAGAAAAGCCAGATAACTCCCCTCTTTATTCCATCCACACTGATCTTGATTCATTTATCCTTTACAATGATGAAAACCTTAGTGAACAAGTGACAGAAAATGAGCAGCTAGCTGAACAAGAAGAGGAAAAAGAGGAGGAACAGTCAAAATGATTTTCCCAAACAAAATATAACAACAAACACAGTAGGTACCATAAAGAACAAAACAATGACAAGCATAATGGCAGCCACTATAAACAACATAATGGATACCATAATGACCAACATAATGATAAATCTGAAATTGAACTTCTTTGGAGTATGAGCTTTGATGGTTCTTGTGGCAAAATTGGTTCAGGAGAAGGTATATGGGTGCATAACACAAAAAACAATCATGCAGGAAGTCACTCATACAAGCTAAACTTTCAATGCACAAATAACATATTTGAATATGAGGCACTCCTCCTGGGGCTACAATTACTGATGAAATTAGGAGCTAAGAGGATAACTGTCCATATTGGAGATTCAGAGCTATTCATTAGGCAGATTAAGGGAGAATCCACAGCTAAGAATCCTATATTAAAATCATATAGGGATGATTCCCTTGACCTCTTAAAAACATTCAAAGAATATGAGCTTACCTTTGTCCCTAGAAGTCAAAACATCCTTGCCAATGGTCTAGCATTTGCAGCCAGTACATGTCAAAAACCTTATCATGACAAGCAATACACAGTACAAGTCAAATATATACCAGCAGTTTCTGATAACATAAAATATTCGCAAGTTTTTGAAGGAGATAAACAAATAGAATATTTCCTGCAGTCCATAAATGAGTTTGAATCCCAAATTCAGACTCATATTATGAAGAAGACTGCTTTGTTGAGGAACAAACTTACAAAGAAGAACCTCCTGATAATGTTGATATAAATCTGTTAACACAAGAACACACACATGAAACAAAACTATGCATTTATTTAGAAAAAGAAAACTTTGAAGTACTACAGTCCAGTAGTGATAATTTTCCAAAGGGACTAGTTCCTCTAGAAGAACTGTTTGACTTTAATGATGTTGCTAGAAAGCCAAATATGGAACCCACTGAAGCTGAAATAGAAGAATGCAATATAGGTAGTGAGCAAAAACCCAAAATGATAAAATTGTCCAAAACACTGCCAGCTCATATAAAACAGAAATATCTTGAGCTTTTCAAAGAATTTACTGATGCATTTGCTTGAAGTTATGAAGATTTAAAGTCATATGATACAGATATAATCCAGCATAAGATCCCTCTCAAAGAAAACCAGAAGCCCTTTAAACAGAAATTGTGCAAAATAAACCCTATACAACTACCCCTGGTTGAGAAAGAAATTAAGAAAATATATGATGCTGGAATAATAGTCCCTCTGAGATACTCAAACTGGGTTTCAAATATTGTATCAGTGAGGAAGAAAACAAGAGAAATTAGGCTATGCATAGACTTCAAAAATTTAAACAAAGCCTCCTTGAAAGATAATTACCCCTTACCAAAAATGGATCACTTCTTACAAAGGATAGTAGGTTCTAAAATAATATCTTTGCTAGATGGCTTTTCAAGATACAATTAGGTGCTGGTACACCCAGATGATCAACACAAGATAGCTTTCACTACACCCTGGGGCACCTTCATGTATGTTAAAATGCCTTTTGGGTTAATGAATGTTGGAGCCACCTTTCAAAGAGCCATGGATATTGCTTTCTCAAATGAAATAGGTTACTTCATTGTGATATACCTTGATGACATCACAGTCTACTCAAAAACTGATGAAGAACACCTAGGTCACTTAAGAAAAGTCTTTGAAAAATGTAGAAAGTATGGTTTGTCTTTGAATCCCAAGAGAAATCCGTTTGGCCTTCAAAAAGAAAAACTTTTAGGCCACATCATATATGAAGAAGGGATCAAGATTGACCCAAAAAGGATTGAAGGAACATAGCAAATAAATCATCCTAGAAATATCAAAGAGTTGCAATCTTTCATAGGAAAGATAAAAAGGTTCATACCAAACCTTGCAGAACTCCTAAGGAAAATCAAAAACATGCTAAAAAGAGAAATAGGAGTCAAATGGACCATAGAGGCAAAGAAATCCTTTGAACTATTAAAACAAGCACTTACCCAAACACCAGTTCTGATCAACCCTAATTTAAGATTTTGTCATATTCTCCTTTGCATCAGAACATACAGTTGTTGTTGTCCTACTGCAAAACAACATAAAAGGACAGGAACAGTCCATTGCATTTTTCAGCAAGGCATTAAGAGATGCACCTCTGAAATACAACATAATGGAAAAAAAATAATTTTCCTTAATCAAGGCCTTAAAAGATTTCAGAGTTTACATTTTTCCCTCACACATCATTGCATTTGTTCCTCACACAGTGGTAAAGGACATCTTAACACAAGATCATGATGGCAAAAGATGTAAGTGGATTGTTGTTATATTAGAATATAATCTGGAAATCAAGCCCACTAAACTAATCAAAGGACAAGGACTGGCTAAACTCATGGCTGAAACAAACTTTCAAGCACTAAACATGAATATGATTAATGCATTAGATGAACAAAAGGAGTTGGCAACTCCAACTATTGAAGAATCATTTCTGAATTCATTTTGGTATGCTGATATATTATATGTGCTTTTTAATCTGAATGTTCCTCCTGGTTTGTCCAAAACAAAGGCTAGATTTTTAAAGTTAAAGCCTGTAAACTTCTTCATTTTAGATAAAGTGTTATATTGGAAAAATGCTAGTGGAATATTGCTTAAATGCTTGCATGAGGATGATGAAGATAAAATCAAGCATGAGTTTCATGAAGGGTAATGTGGAGGCCACCTCTATTGGAAAACCACTGTTAACAAAATCCTTAGAGTTGGTTCCTATTGGCCCACCCTCTTTCAAGACATCCATAAAATGGTAATTTCCTGCCATAAATGCCAAATCTTTGAAGGCAAGCGAAAAATGCTACCATTACCTTTGCATCTTATTTATTTTGAATCTCCTTTTCAACAATGTGGCCTTGATTTTATTGGATAAATCCATCCTGCCTCCTCTGCCCAACACGAATGTATCCTCAATGCAACTATTATTTTACAAAATGGATAGAGGCCATCCCTTCTAGAACTACCAAAAACTCATTAATCATCAAATTCCTTGAAAACCATTTCCTGTCTAGATTTGGTTGTCCTAGAAAGATTATTACTGATAATGTTGTTGCTTTTAGATCCAAGAAAATGATGGAATTTTGCCACAAATATCAAATTACATTGGGCCATTCAACAACTTATTACCCTCAAGGTAATGGGTTGGTTGAATCCTCAAACAAAAGTTTGGTAAACATCATCAAAAATTTGTTGGAAGAAAACAAGAATTCATGGCACAGCAAATTAGTATGTGCACTATGGGTGGACAGATTAACAAATAAAAATTCAATTGGTATGTCTCCCAACCAGCTAGTTTATGGAGTAGATGCAGTTTTTCCAACCAGTTTGGGAGTGCCAGTTATGAAGCTCATCCAAGAATTACAGTATGAAGAAAATGACATGTAAAGAAGAATAAACCAGACTGTCCAACTGCAGAAAACTAGAGAAGAAGTGTCCAACAGAACACAACAAGTGCAGGAAAACATCAAGAATTTGTTTGACAAAAGGACTAAGGAAAATGATTTCAGCATTGGAGACAAAATGCTGAAGTGGGATTCAAGAAGAGAGGGCAAAGGCAAGCATGGAAAAGTTGACAATCTATGGAAAGGTCCATACATCATCTAGTCTGCAAGAGGTAACAATGCATTCTTCTTACAAGAAATGGATGGAATAGAATTATTTGGAGGTCTTGTCAATGGAAGGATGCTCAAGAATTATTTTAGTTGAAGATCTCAGTTTAAAGCTTTCTTCATTGCACATAACACTACTTGAATAAAAAGATCATAAAAATAAACAAAAAAGAAAGAAAAGAAGAAAAGAGGGAAAATAAAAAGAAAAGGTAAAGTCCCATACCAAAAAAAAAAAATTTTGAAAGTGTGAAAGTCCAAATTCCATTACTTTTGAAAAAGAAGTATTGTTCAGTCATATAGCCTAATCATGATTGAACAAATTTTGAATTTTTGCTGATAAGTTAGAGAATGAGGATTTGCCAAACTGTTTAAAATTGGGTTATCAGTAGATTAGATAGGAAAAGATATTGGTTCCAAAGTTCAAATCTAAACCAAAGAGAAAAGAGAGGGATGAGTGAAAAATTCCATAGTATAGCCCTCAGTTTTTAGTTTTACTTTGTGCAAAAATAAAATCTGTGTGCAGCTTTTCCAAAATGCAACAGCTCATGACAAATCAAACCGCTTAATCTTGATTTGGTCATGCTTTCAATTTCCTGTTTATAGATTACAGAATGAAAATATGTCAAACTGTTTAATCTTGACAGGTAAGTAGATTAGGTAGAGAATAAAAGATCTCATCAGTTTAATTTGAGACTTTGGATGATATAAGGGTAGAAGTAGATAGTTTTTTCTTTAAAAAAGAAAAATGATGTCAAGGGTTTGTCAATCTAAATGAACCCAAATGAAGAAAAAATGCTAGGAAAGTATGATGGGTAGGTAGAATTGATGTTGCAGCAAGTAGTGTTTTTCATATTTTAAAGGTCCAAGTTACAAAGAATAGCAGCAAATCAGCAATTGCAAAATGATAAAATTTTCCAAGTGCAAACAAGGCACTAGTCTACAAATCCCAAAGATCTGAACTCTGAGGTTCTTGACACCTCCTAAAGGAGTTTCCCTCCCCAGCCAGAGCCACGGTATCCTCCTATATTCTACAAATTCACTAGGTGACTATGGATTTATTACAATCAATTTAAGTTAGCATTCCTTGACTATCAACTATCTTCAGAAATCTCACTACCTTCATTATCCTCATAAAACATTTTTCACTATCTCTCACTATGCCATCTTAGAATTACCATCCCGCTCTTAAAAACTCATGTTTGGGCTTATTTCCTTCATTTTCACCCTTTTTCCCTACCAAAAACCTCATTTCCTCATTTTCCCCACTAAAAACTCCACTAAAACCCATCAATTTCTCTTATTTTCATTAAAACAATGTAAAAACTTCCTTTTTACATTGTTTTAAGTATAAAATTAAACTTTTGGGACCCACCTTTTATATTAAAAACTCTATTTTATTAATATAAAACCCGACTTTTTATGTTTATTAACCCAACCCTTTATAAATAATAAAGCCCCTGCTTTAATGTTTTTGACCCCACACCTTTGTTAAAAACATTATATAAACCCTCCCCTTTTCTTTAATAAACAACACTTCTACTTGTTTTATTAACCCACTGGGCCCCGCATACACCAAACCCTACGCTCTAATAAAGCCCTACCACTTGTACCCTGGGTCCCCACCATACGACTCATCGCCGCTCTTTTTCACCCGACCACTATCGATCTCTGCCCCTCGAGATCCAATGGCCCACAACCCTTATCGCACCATTATTTGTGCGGGGGTTAAACAATTCCAAAACGCGCGAAATGGGTGCGATTCGCCCATGTCCCGTCCACCACGCGTCATCCGCTAAGTGGAATCACACGCCATTCCCCAAAACCACTTACCACCCCTCACTCCGTGCGAAAACCACCTCCCGCGCCCACAAAAACCACCCTTCTCCCTCCCTCCAAATCCTGATACCGCCTCCTCCATTCAAATGCTCTAAGGCCCTATGACTTTGCGATAAAGCCCGATCCTCCATTACCACCTCTGCAAATTCTCCTAACACCCGAAAACCCCAAACAAATGCAGAAAGGCCGCCAACGCAGGATTTAAGATTAATTTGTTGTTTGTATTGTGCAGGTATCATGGCAGGAATGCAAGAATGGCATTCCTAGGGTCTGAAATTGGTTGAAGAAGAGTTTTGGGTGACGATCCAGAGATCTTGTTTCATTAGAAGGATCGGAGGCATGAAATAAAGCATGATCACCAAAGAATCATGATCATTGGTGGTCATTTAAGCACTCCAACAGCAGAAGATGCCTACATTGCTCAGTAAATACAAACAGAGATGCAGGCAAAGGATGAAAACAGTCAAGAGATTGTGGCAGTGAATATTAAAGGATTAAAAGACAAATTAAAAGCATTAGTTGCAAATCAGAGATAAAGGTAGAATCAGAGAGAAGACAATAAGATACACAGTAAAGATAAATCAAAGTGTCAAAATAGCCTAAATAGGGTTTAAAGGATAAAACAAAGGGAGATTAACACAAAATCAGATCCGAATGACTCAGCAAAAAGCCTTTACTTCTTCAAAAGACACATTTGGGCACCTACAACATGTCTTATTTCAATAAAGACATCAACTGTTATTGAAACAGTCAGAGATATTTCTCAACTACTCATCAGTTATTACAAAAGTTGTTAAAAAGCCTTAAAAGTAAAATATTTCCAAAATTTAGCCCAAACAGTTAAGTTAGGAGTTATTATTACAGTGAGTCACTCTTAGATATTTTTCCTTGGGCCTTGCACAGTCTCAAAGGTCAAAAACTCATTAACTCTGTAATAAATACACATCTAAAACCCTAGCTCAGGATTACCTCCTCATTTTGCTGATAAATATTGCATGTATCATTCATTTTTAGGGTTGGTTGGTTAGTTGGTTGATTGTTGGTGTTGAGCTAGTTGATGACTGTTAGTTTGGATTTGAAAAAGCTCTGAGTTGTAGAGACCTATTGTACACGGAGTAATGTAACTATTTTGAACATCACTAATACAAGCATGTTCACAGGATTCTTGAGCTATGTTAATGGTGAAGTTATCCTTTCTTTGTCAATGTTTTCCTTCTGTTTTCCATTATGTTCATATTTCTCTAATAAAAGAACAGAAATTTTAGATTAGGATATGTTGCCTTGGAACCCTATTTCTGTATGCATTCTTTATCTTAATGTTTTCTTCTGCAGGGTCTGATTGGAGAATTCTCAATTGCTCTCTGGTTCCACCTAGCTTGTTGTCTTGGAAATGATTTAATAGAGTCAAGCCAAAGAAGACTATGTTATGACTTGTCCTTTGGTGTAGCTTGAAATATTATTTTTTAAGGCCTTACTTTGAAGTGTACTTAGTAGATTCCGGCCAAATAATTCTATGGTATGCCATGTCCTTTGGTTTGTCTCAAATTGTTTCTTTGAAGGTCTTTAGAGTGTTTGATTAAAGAAGACAGGTCTATCTTGCTCTTTAGTTGCATTCATTGTTATCTTAAATGTTTTTTTTGTCTGAAATTAATTCTAGGATTGTTGGATTGTTGTCTTAAAGGTTTGCTTATTAGAGTATGGCCAAAGAATCCTATGGTATGCCATGTCCTTTAGTTTTTCTTAAACAGTTACCTAAAAGGATTTTCTTGTTAAAGTAGAGTTAAAGGATTCTTAATTTCCCTTTAGTTTTATTGTTTTCACAACTTATTTTCATTTCATATTCCATATAATCTAAGAGATCCACTTGATATAGTTAGCTTTCCCTATGAAAACCCTTGCAGAGTTGATGAACAATTAAATCCTTTTATGGCTCCATAGCGCAATGGATTAATGCTTCTCATGGTCTATCTATTCAGCTGAAACACTCTCACAATTAATTACACTATTGATCTATCAATTAACCTATCAATCAATCAAAACAAACAAGTCCTTAGAACTTTATAACTAGCCTAAGATCATAAAACAAAAGCATAAAGACATATCATTTACAAACACTTATATAGAGAGAGCCCTCTCTGAGTCCAGAAGGCTAGGTCCATGGACTCCAAAGTGGTTTGATGTGGTTCCCTACAGATTTTTTTCTTGCCAATCTTGAAAATCACGGGGAGCCAACAGGTTGTAAGTTCAAAAAGGAAGATGGTAGTCTTATCTATTCCATTCTTGCTAAGTTATGCCCTGCATACTTTGTATTTTTTTCCACCTTCGATTATGTTACACTGGGCTGACACCAAATGGTTGTTCAATGGTCAACCTACTGCAACTATTTCAAACCACTTTGGACTGAAAGTTAGCCCTTTCAGTCAAAGAGGGCTCTCTTAAATAAAACAAATGAATACTCAAGATGGAACTTATACTGCAAATGGCTAACTCTTTTTATATTTTAAGTGATTTTTGCAGGTGGAAGATGTATGAAAGGCTACCATTGGGCATGGAGTCATCTATGGGACTTCAATCACAAGAAAATGTATTTTATGGAAGGTGAGGCAATTAAGCTTAAAGGTAATTTTTTACAGCATACACATAACACATGAAGGAAATTGTAGCATAATACTATGAATTCCAAGAAATCATGAGAATATGAAGTTGATGATAATATCAGAATTGGAAAAAACACAGACACATATGTTTAAAAGAAATCTCAGGTCTAAAAAACACTTCTACAATTTTATATTAGCTTGGTGAAATAAAATTACATAATAGTCCTCTCGTATACCTTCATCAACCAACTCCCTCAAATTCAATAAAACTCTCATTTATAGAGTGATATCTCCGTTACAAAGGTCTACAACCTGGGCTAGACTTCAATACTTGACCTAGAGATATAATTCAATTAGGATTACATCATTTTGAGGAATAATAGGGATCTTTTATGTTTTAGTAGAGTTGGTAATCAAAAAGGACTCTATGACCATTAATTACTTAAACAAAATGTCTAGCAATTTTCATCCCTATCAAATCAAATTTCCATGTTGAGGTGGCCAACTGATACACTGGATTTAAGGTCTTCATAAAACTGATTTGATTATGAGTTTTCGATTTTTGTGAGGTGGAATCATGATGAGGTACTTAGCCATTTCAGACATTTGAAGTAGATTGCTGAGTTTCCCCCTTAAACAGATGGCCCAATGATATCCTCATTAGATAACTCAACCACCCTTTTTTCTGCATTGACTGCCCAAAAGAGGTCAAAAATGCATAGCACAATTTTCATGGATTCACATAATCATCTTGCACAATCATCTTAAGACCACTTTTCTTCAACTCTTCTTGCACCATATCCATCTGTGATTGCAATATTTTGACTTGACCTTGCAGCTTCCTTATTTCTACTTGTAGCCACCTATATCTCCTAGAAAGATGTTTCATCATTCTATGTAGGGGCAGTGTTCTATTTAGCATTTTCCCTGACTTATCTGACATTTCATTGAATAAATTTAGTTGTTTGCTCACTTCCCTTTTGAAATTGTACATCTCTAGCCTTTCTTGTTTGAAATCTGCCAACTCCAATTTGGCTTCCACGACCTCTTCTCTAGCTTCCCTTAGTTGCTCTGTTAAGAGCTCCAACTTAGTCATTTCCTGGACATGCTCTTTACCTTTTCTTATCTCTCTTAACTTTGCCTCTGTTGGAGATCATTATGTTATTTTCTTCCCTGGTGGAAACTTCTTCTTCTCTGGTTTCTTAGGCATCTCCTCTGACATTTTTCCCTTGGACAACTATGACCTAGTGAATGGATTCCTAGGTTTGAAGATGAACCCTGAATCTTCTTTTGAAAAATATAATTTCATGGCCTTAAGGCCCTTATTTTTGGTTTCTTCTCCCTTAGTTTCCACAGGCTTTACCATAGGAGATTCTTCAATATCAATGGCCTCCAGGATGTCTGCCAACTTACCTCTTTCCTCAGTATGACTCTTAGTAAGCCTCCTGTTCGTCCTTCTGTATGTTTTAACTTGACTGTTGGTAGAGGTTTGTTTTGGTGCCACAATCTCCTGCACTTTCTCAATCTCCAACTCGATGGGTTCTGCTATAGGCTGCATTTCAATTTCATGACCAACTGAAGGTTCAGCTCCAGACTCCTTACTCTTCCTTGGTGTTTTTGGCTTGGATTTTGGTGCCTTCTTTGGAGTGAGGACATCAACCTCATATCCACTCGAAAACAAAAATGTAGACCAATCCCTTCTTAATATGTTAAATTCTTCCACTACCAGCAATTTGATCAAAGCATGATGGAAAGCAGAGGTGTCACTAGTTTCCAATTTTTCATGCCTTATCTGCCATTTTTCCCAAACTGCTAAACATATAATAAGGTAAGTCCAGTGGATGTTTACCTGTGAAGTGTAGCTGTAGTTTGAAATGATATTGAAATATCATATGGAATCTACCTTCACAGGTAAAATACTTTTGAATCACCATCAAATATTTTGAATAATTCTCCTTAAGGCAGGTTTTGGGGATGCCTGAACTGATATCCATACCTCTATGCTCCTCCAAAAATTCATCACAGTTATGCAACTTAAATTCCATTACCTTGAACCATGCCTCTCTTGATCTTGGGATTTTAGTAGCTTGTGCAATTGTGTCAGGAGACACAACTAATTTCAACATACCTACTTTTGACCCTGTACCAATGAAATTGACTGCAAAATCCTTCGAAACCTAAGCATGGTATCCTTGTAGCTTTTGGCAGAATCGAAGGCAACCTACATCAGCAAATGTCCGTGAGAAGCTGGGATCTTCCTCGAGCAACCTCGTATCCATAGGCTCATATCTAACAATTGTTCCACCTTTATTTGATTTCTTTTGTGACGCCATATCTTCAAAAACTTGTTGATAAACTCCTTCTTTGACACATGCATAAACCTTTAGGACAACAAAAAAATTCTTTGACATAGGTAAAACTAAGTTTATGAAAATTTCTGGTGAGAAGCTAGACCTGTAGACTTCTGGAAAAACATTTGAAGTAGCTTACAAGAATGATGGTGAAATATTTAAATTGCAAATCGGAATTAAATGAATAGGTGGGATGAACGGGTGGAAAAAAAAACATGATGAAAGACAAATGATGACCAAGCATGCATGTGTATGAAAAAGGATCGCGTGGAATGAGTCAACTAGTCAAAGGGCGGTTTTAGTGAAGCTGCAGAAGTGTGAGGAAGGAGTGAAGCGACACATAGCGGGGGGTGGATTTGAAATGGATTTACCGAACATGCCTTGCCTGTGGATATCGTTCGGAAACACTAGGGGGTGTGGGTTTAGATGCACGCCATTGATTTGAGTGCAAAATATCTCAACCCTTCAAATCAACAAGGTTTTTATTTCACGTGCCAATATCATGTCACTTTATTTACATAATGGATTAACTATAAATATATGATTAATACTTTAAAACATACTTTATTCTAGATTATTTTTTTTAACAACATTTTGAAATTTCTCTAACAACTAACTGATCCAGGATGTTCAATTCACTATGGAAGGATTAGGAACTTTCAATGCAAACCCTGACTGTTTGATACTGATTTCACTGCATATTTTGGTGAAAGTGCCAAGCTGTGTACAAAAAAAATCAGATTTTCTCATGCATGAGATTTGTTTTAGATTTTTCTTTGATATTGACCCCTATCACATGAATGATGACCTTCGAGACCCCTCACATATGAAAATTTTTTGAAACTTTGAATTCCAAAGACCTCATTCAATCCTAATTGACTCAACCTAATTAACGTAAGACCAACCTGGACTAACCTAACTATTATCGTGGATAACAGTGGCTCCAATGGGGATGGTGCACCCTTCTGGTGCAGTAAAGAACCAGCAGCTCCAATGCCTTATTGAAAACTAAAAATTTTAACTTTGATGAAGTATTTACCAAGTCTTTATGGCCTTCTCCTCGATTTGCAAACATGATGAAGGAAAATGTAATATATACAATGATGTGTCTTTCAACATACTGAGTTAAGAAGAATAGTGTTTCAGAAACCTTCCATTGACAGGTCCTCCTTGACACAGTTGTCCATCCATCTCTTGGAGTAAGAAGGTGTTGTTTCCATGATATGTTGCAATCTTATAGGGTCCTTTCCAAATTTTTTCAAATTTTCCATGTTTCCCTTTATCTTCTATCTTGGCCTCCCATTTCAAAATCACATCTAGAAATTTGAAATTTTCCTCCTTTATTTTCTTGTCAAATGTCTTTTTGACTCTGTTTTGTGATTGTTGATAATTAGTGTACAACTCTTCTCTCTTTTCTTGCAAATAAATGAGTTGATTTATCCTTTTTTGGATTGCATTCGGCTCTTCTTCCAACCCCTGCAGTAATTTCATCACTGGAACTCCAAGAGAACTAGGAAATATTTCTTCAGTTCCATAGACCAATTCATAAGGAGAGGTTCCTATAGATATGTTGGTGAAAATTCTATCATCCCATAGGGAAAATTTCAGCTTTAAATGCCATGACCTTTTGTTTTCCTACAAAACCTTATTGATAATTTAGAATATGCTCTTATTAAATGACTCGGCCAAGCCATTACCTTGAGGATAATAAGTTGTGGAGTGACCAAGAGTAATATCGTACTGATTGCAATTTACTAATCAACTTTTTAGACTTGAAAGCTTGAGCATTGTCAGTAATAATTTACATTGGACAACCAAACCTTGATAAGATATTATTTTCCAGAAAATGAATGATAACTGAGTCTGTAGCTTGTCTTGTAAGGACCGACTCAATCCACTTTGTGAAATAATCATTGGTTGTTAAGATCCATCGATGTGGGCCTGAAGATGAAGGATGTATCTCGCCAATAAATTCCAATCCCCATTGCGCACGGTTTTGAAAAGCAGTGGCTAACTGCACTTTCTTTACATCGTCACTATTAACCCGTTGTGCGCTCCATACAGCATCAGTGACCAACCAGAATTGTTTCATATCTTCATTCCCAATACCTCTTAAAGTAGGTAAATTCATAGACGCAACCATATCTGTGCATAGTGGAGGTGGAGTGGATGACTTGTGAGATGAGTGTGGAAGTGGAGTGGATGGGATCTGAACTATGGTCAACGCTTCCTAATTATTCTGATCTTGCGATAATTTTTCTTCTTCAGAGTGCGTAAATTCACTAGAGCTACTAGTCTATGATTCTTCTTCACTATCAGATCTACCTTTGAGAGGACTGTAGATAAACCCTTCTTCTATATTTTCACGGTAAGTTCTTCCGCTACGCGTATTTGGGCCTCTTCGGGACATTCACGTGATATGTTCACATAGAGAACCTTGTTCACACAATAGAATCTTAATCCACAACTTCAAAGAGTGCAGGAACTTACCTCTAGGACACTTGAAAAATATTCTTTCCGCTTCAAAATAAGACACAAACTGATTAATAGCAAACTCAGTTACAAATCCTCCCAGGACATGATCGATCCAATGATCTATCACATGGGTAATCGTATTGATGTCTTTTCTAACTATTGTACCAATTCTGGAGTCCACTGAGTGACTGCTTCATCCTTTGCGCAGGTATTCAATTCAGTCAATTGAGACAACCATTCATGTAATCCAGTCGCAAAGGAAGCAAAGTATATCTCTTGGACTATATATAAATGTACTTTTGAACCCAATCTTCAGCAGATAATTTAGAACTTTGATTCTCTTGGATCAAGAATTCAAGGATCTTTATATCAAGCCAATCTTATAATTTGTTCTGTGTAGGATGCCATAACATCAATTCTCCCTCAAAATGATCCCGAACCTAGCAATGGAACCATTTGTTGGCTTGAGGGGTCCTAACCCAGGTTCAGATTTATTGAGCAACCAACAAACCCTCCAATTACTAACCCTTTCAACAATGACCTGCTTGCGCAGATCAAAGTCTCACCCAAAGCAATTTCAGGGGGTGTTGGAACCAGGTTTCCGCACCCTAAGGAAGAATTTAATGTGGTGGCCCTAAACAAACTTATAACAAAACTACCACATATCATATATATATTTGCGCATCAACAGATCGATATAATAACAGATCAACCTCGTCGCAGAGTATCACAGAATGCAATATATATATATATATTCACGCACAGTAAACACATTCACTTTCAGTAGATCTATTCATCAACAATGTACTTCACGCATAATATACTTCATTCATTTGTGCAGATGCATTTAATCATAAAATAGAAGTAAAGATGCAATAACAAAACAGATTCGTAGTTGAAATAACACACCAAGCGCATAACATATTCAACTTCGCCAAAACAATCTTCTATATTAAGAGATCCAACGATTTATCATATTCAGTCTTTCGATATACCATATCCTTCTATGCACACAGCCAAGTCTTAGGTCTCCGTGCACACAGCTAGCAGGAGTCTTTCTACCCAAAATCTCAGACTTAGACCGGAATCTTTAACAAACATACATCATAAAACATAAGCTATCTTTACTTTACTCAATCTACCTTTTTTATAGTAACTTAGCGTGCAGATACCATGGTCTCAAACCATGGGTTGAGACTCATGGTTTTCCCTTAAAACCCATTTACATTGAATAGGGGCTTTGACCCACCCCAAAGCCCCTTTCACTCTTCCCCGCAGCGCGCACAACAAAACATATACAAAACTTTATCAAAATTGACCCCAGGGGACCCTGCTCCAACAACATACTTTTGAGAAGGCCCAAATTGTAATGTATCTTCAATTTTTATTATTGTGGGTCTTCTCAAAACTATGCATAATGGGTATTTGTTGGATACTGAATTTAATTCTGCATCCAATGATTGTCTACACTTGAAATTTGAATAAACCTACAAGGATATAAGCCAAA
Source organism: Pinus albicaulis (assembly GCA_034641835.2). Lineage (NCBI taxonomy): Eukaryota > Viridiplantae > Streptophyta > Pinopsida > Pinales > Pinaceae > Pinus > Pinus albicaulis. The sequence goes on along the minus strand of CM076578.1, from coordinate 1,757,709,589 downwards.
AATACAATTAAAAAAATAGTTTTTCTTATTTTCCCTCCAATATATTTACATGTTTGTCTTTTTAAATTTAAAAAAATTTGATTGGTTTACATATTATGTACGGGAAAATTTCATGGGCACTTTTAGGTTGAAATTTCCTATAATGACTCATTGTTTATGAATCGGAATATTGTATCTCTTTGTTGAGAATTTGATTACAATCTAATAGAAGAAGAATTTTGAAATGGTTTTCCCCCTTGTGGGGTTTTTCCCTGCTCTTTGACCAAATATTGTGTCTCTCTTGTTCTTGGTTGTCTTCTATTGTGCATTGGATTTATAGTTCTATCTACAATTGCTTATTGTTACTATAATATTGAATTATATTGGATAAATTGATTGATGATTGAAGAAGAATTGAAATAAGTGATTGTGATAAGCATAGAACAGTCGAAAATTAACAATATCTACAGTATTGTGTACCTCATTTTCCTGCATAAAATGACACTAACTTAGGCTTGTTAAACTTCAAACATGGTTTCAATGTCAAGTCTTGGATTCAGACTTCCATAGTTATTAATTAATCAAACTTTCTTTTTTCCAAAAACTAATTTATATTAACAAATGATTCGACCCTAGATGGGTTACGAAATGCTTCAGATCATTCCCTTACTATTGTTTTTGAAAAGTCTCAGTTTCTTGTGGCAAATGTTGCCTTTAACAATGGATCATAAAAATTTCCTTAAGCCTTAACAATCCTTCCTTTGTGGTATAAATATGATCTCCTTAGTTGGTTGAGATAGGCCTTGTTTTCTTAATTGGACTTCCCCTAATTATGGCCGCAAAAATTCCCAAGAAAATCAGTATATATTTGGATTTTTTTTCCCTAAGAGAAACTTAGTCATAGTGTGCTTTAAGAAGGGTCAAAGGGTCCTAAAATAATGCCTCAGCCAAAAAAATTTCACAGGAATATGGCCTTGGGAGGGGGGTTGAAATTTGACCTCCAAGGTAGCCACAGAAACCCTTAGAACAATTTTAAATTCCACAAATCAAAACCTCATGAAAACCTTATAGAAAATGAAAGTTAACCCATGAAAATACCATAGAATATGTGCCACAAACAAGGCCGAAAATATTCCTGAGAAGGCATTCAAACCAGCCTCAAGAGAATCACCAGATATGCCGAATAAATTTGAAGAATCCCATAGAGAATCACATAAAGCAATACTAACTAACCTCTGAAACTCGACATCCTTAGAATTTGTGTGCTACCCTAGCCTCAGCCGAGCTTGAGATGATACCTTTTGAAAGGAAATGATGTCTCATAGAGCGAGCTGAATTCCCTTATATATATGGAAAGAAGGGTCTAGAAGGGAGGGGGGCCAACTAGGCCTAGAATCCTCTTAAGGATATAGCTGAATTATTAAGCAAATAAAATCAATCTTTAAATGGGGGCCAACCTGATCAATGGGTTATGGAGCTGACTTAAACAGATTGAAATTTTATTTTTTTAATTTGGAGCCAAAATAATCATCCTTGAAGGCCGACATGAGATTCAAAACTTTTAATCAGTAAACCTTTTACAAAATCCTCCTTTGTAAGCTAAAATTAACTTGGGGATTCTTGATAAGACCAACACAAATTTAATTCAACTTTTTTAGAATAAGAGACATTATTCGACCAAACATCAAGTTATCCTTTTCAATTACTTTGGGTACTTTGACAATGACTTTGGGGTTTTAACTTCAATAATCCATATCTCCTCAACTGAGAGGACCCACGTGATGTGAAACCTACTAATGGAAATAGCATGATGAGGGATACACAATGGAGACGGTTGTGCAAGAGAAATCATTTTTCTTCATCCTCAAATTCTTCAACAATATGATCATGCATTTGGGCTTCCAATACATCATATCCATTTATGCTTCCAATCAATGTGATATAGCGAAAAATAGTAAAAGAGTTCAAGGACCAATGCTAACATCAATGGCAACACCATTCAACAATCTCCCCCTTTTTCATTGATTGCAACACACAATGTAATTCCCCTGTAATTACTGTTGTCCCTTGTCTCCATGCTTCCAATCTTCCTTTCCTGAATTCTCTTCCCCATTGACATCAATGGAAAATGGTTACTCCTCCTGATGAAATATCTTCTTCCGTCTTCTTGCAATATACCTTTCCTTTTTTGGTTGCTTCTCTCCCCCTAACTTGTTATGCTTCTCACGACTTTCCATAGCTGATTCCACCTGTCAATGAACATAATGTTGACTAATCTACCCACAATGTGGATTACTTCTCTGACAACTTCTTCAAAAAAATTTCAAAGGATAGATATTCAAATTTACAACCACTGCTACTTAGACTTCCACTCTTCAACATTCATAGGATGAGGAGTCAACAAAATGGATTTGTCAAAATAATGTATGAACCAAATTTGCAGACGGATCATCCTTAACCTTAACGTCTTCCACTGTATATTCATCATGAAATTCTAAATTTACAAAACTTGACTATGAACCACTAGGAATTCTTCATTCACCGGATCTTCTTGCTTTTTCTTTCTTTTCCAAATCTTTTTGTACCAGATATTAGAGTTCTCCTTCATGAAATATTTCATCATGTACTATATGTACATAGTTATGGAATTTGAATCATTCTACATGATCCCTAAAATATGGAGCCACTGACATATATTTTCTATTAACGAAGTCATTTGAATGTCTATCTTGTAATAATGTAAACTTACTTCTAGGGTTTTTATAATGGCCTTCATAATAATCTATGTTATAAGATTTACAATCCCTATCACTATGCCCAAAATTAGTTCATGAAAAACAATAACCAAAAAATATACTAGGGTACTTTTGTGGTAAAACACAACCCCCCCATTATTGATGTCTTCACTTCAAATAATGGGGACCCTTTTTATAAAAATTTTGGCTAAACACCTTTTAAGATTTTTATTTTAGTTGTTTATCCTATGCTTTTGTTAATTTTTCATTTTCTTTGGATTCTTGTTTCGATTGCTTTATTAAAATTGATTTTTTATAAGCTTCTCATTAACGCTTGTTTCGCCTTATTTGGTCAAATGGTTTGAAAATGGTACTCCTTTGAAGTCTCATCATTTATCTAGTCTGGGTTAAAAATGTTATTTTTATTCTTTTTATTTATTTTCGGAATAGTTGTAGTTTAGATAGACAAATTAGGCTTTAGAAAATTTCATAACTAAAATAAACATCATTAAAATAAAATCAAAATAAAAATAAATAAAAATAAAAAAACTAATATTTAACATTAAATTTTAACATTAATTAAATTAATTATTATAATAAAATATAATTAATTTAATTAAAAATTAAAACTTAATATTAAAAAATAATATATATAAAAATAAAAAATAAAAATAAAAATAAAATTTACATCGCATATCGGCATATCGCAATATAGCAATATCAAATCCCCGATCGCCGATATGCGATGACTCAATAAGCTAACATGGCATTAACCAAAGGAGCATTACGGTAGGTTTCATGTAAGTTTTGTTTTATTTAATACTCATACGTATGAGTAAAATGAGTGGAACAAATGGAATAAGTTAAAAGTAGGGTAGTAGGTTAGTTTATTGTTTTTAATAGTTTAAAATATTTATATTATATTAATTAAATTAATTAATATATAATATTTAATTAATTTAATTAAAATAAAATTTAAATATTATTTAGATTATTACTAATTACTTATAAATAGTTTAGAATTAATTAGTTTATAAATAATTAATTATATTAATTAATTAGATTAATTTGTTAATTATATTAGTTAATAACAGTTTATGAAATGATTAGTTTAGTTCATAATTAACAATTAAATTAGAATTTCCCGGATGCGGGTGGTCGCTGCGTTTAATGCGGAGCAGGGGGTCAGGTGGGTTGGCGAGTGGCTCACCACCACCACCACCCATCCTCGCATGCTCTGGCCCTTAAATGTTTCAGTCCGGCAATTCAATGCTAATTTATGGGAGCTCTCTCCCCGAAACCAGCGCATCTCTACATTAGCGATGGCGAACTCTGGTAATTTCGTGTTGGTTCCTCCCCTCAACGTCTGTTGCCTCCCTGCTGCGGCAGAGCGCAGCTCTCGCACCAGTACTGGGTCTCGCTGTGTGTTAAATTGCTGCATGGAAATTCTGCCCGGCCTTCACATCTCCAATTGTGCCTCCTGCACTCTTCCGCGGCCGTCTGTCATCGATTATGGTCGCCAACAAGCTCATTCTGCTCTCACTGTTCTCTCTGATCATCATACCATGCCCCGCTTACGCCCGAGAATGCGCTGCAGGCGTGGGGGAGTTATTGGGCGCGCTATCAACCGTTCCTCTCCCTCTAACTCCGATTCCTCGTCATATTCTTCTGAGTTTGGTCCTGTCCGTCTTCCAGCTCCACGCAGAGGTCGTGGGAGGGGTCGGAATCGTTTCAATCCAGCTGGGCATTTTCGTTTGTCGTCCATGGCACATTCACACCACACCCGTTTTCATTTCCCCTGCAGCATTGATAACACCCCTCTCCTTGCTACGGTGACCATAGACCTTCGGGCAGCTCCCACGGATCAGATTTCTTCGGCCCAGGCTTGCGCCACCACTGAGGCAGCTCGGGAGACCTTCACGGAGACAGAGCACAGCGTGCCCCAGGCGGACATTGGGAAGCATGTCTCTTCGGGCATTGAGGCCAACTTGGGTGCTCAGGCGAGTCCTTCGGCTCCAATTGATGGCGGTCCAGATCGCAAGGTTGATCCCCCTCCTAATGATGAGGATCCTTACAAATATGCCTGCCTCATTGTCGAGGAAGACCCTCCCTCTGCTCAGTAAGATGGTTCCAGGTTTGCGCGCCTGTGTTTTGTTTTTCATTGGCCTGCAGGTGCTAATCTACAGTCTTATGCATCTGCCTAATTCTGCTACTGTTCTTTTGGTCTCTTTCCTGCTTTATGGTCGGTCTCCCCTGCGTGGGAGTTATATTCTGCATTTTGTCCATGTTCTTGCTCTAATCACAGGTTCCAGAATTTTCATTTTTGTTTTTGCTATGGCTCGAATTCGTAAAAATTCAGCCATTCTGGCTCACTCCACAGGAGTCATTTTGTCAAGGTCTGTTCAGGTCACAGTTACAGTTACAGTTGTAAGTCATTTGATAGGAACAGACAGTCTCATAGCTCTTCAAAGCTTTCATGGTCTCTCTCCTAATTGTTATGATGATCAATTACCTGCTGGTAAAGATAGAATGCCTCATAATTGGGCTGGAAATCTCGAGGCTACGGCCTCCATGTAATACTATTTTTGTATCAATATAGAAGTAGCCGTATTCAGATATTAAAAAAAAAAAAAAAAAACAATTAAATTAGAATTAATTATTAGATAATTAGAGTTTAATTTAGGATTAGATTTTTTATTAAAATTTCTGATTTTTAGTCCAGCAACAGAATTTCCAGATTTATGCCAGATTTGACTCATCAACTTTGGAAGCTCATAGAATGAGTTTTACTTGGCCAAATGAGGCCCACGACGGCTCATTGGAAAGATAAAATCAAGGAGAACATTTCTGAGGAGGTTCCACAAATAGATTTGGTCATAAATTGGGTCAAAAATCATGTAGAAGATCAAGCTCCGAATTTTTAAAAACAAAATCAATTTTCTGATTTATTTTCTACATTTTCATTTGTCCAAGCCTTTTCTAATTGCAGATTCATTCGTCAATGATATCTTTGGCCACTTAAACTATATTAGGCGTCAATAGAGAGCCTATATTTTATTTTCAATGATTTATTTAAATTAGAATTTGATTAGATTTGTTTTAATGCCAGAAATGGTATTTTTATTTTATTGTTGCATCTTAATTTATTTTGATTTCTTTTTTACAGGAAAACAGTAGAAGAGATATGAAGAAAATATCTTAATCAATGAGAATGCTCCAGCAATTAAAAGATTGGAATTTTTGAGCAAATAAAAGTGATTGGACAGATTTTCTTCAACAAACCTTCATCTCAAGAATTCCTTTGCAAATATTATAAATTGCAGATTGCGAAATGTAAAAAGGGGTTGCTCTCTTCTACAATTCCAGACTTCTAAAAGCATTTCTGTAATAGGAATTTAGAGTTGTAGATGGGGAGGAGAGAAAATTTCAGATATGAACATTAATGAGGGTTTATTCTTTATATCTTGAATTATGCATGATGGGCAGAGTTTACATTTCTGCAGCTCTTGTCTTGAAAGCAGAAATTCAAGTAATGTAAAGTACTGTTAGAGACCAGGATCAGAGAAGCAGATTCAATTAACTGGTATTTTTGGCATTTCTATAACAAATATCAGTTTCATTTTTATGTTAATAAAATTGTTGTTTCATTTTATTCATGTTTTTGGCATTTTTGTTGATATGGATAATTTATCTCAAATTGTTATGTATCTCTGCTCTTATGAATTAAACTATGATTTCTGAGTAACCATTACTCAGAAATCTGTCTTATAACACTGATTTATTAGATAGTAATGTGTTGTGAATTTATTCCACATGTTATTGTTTAATTATTAGTTTGACTGATATGATAATCGATATCATTTTTGTGAATTTCTTCAGGAGTGTTGTTGATTTATTATTTTAGTCAAATGGTCTCAATAGAATGTGTTTTGGTACTCACAAATGTAAGCTAATTGAATTTCTTCGTTAGCTTAACATTAATTTAAAACCAGACATATTTTAATTCTCATTATTTAATTATCTTGCTCTTAGTTGGGTTAGATTTTCATTTACCTGATTGAGATAGGATTTAGATTAGTTTCTTTTTGCTTGCATTATAGAATAAGTTTGCAATTAGATTAAATTTACTTCTTTTTTTAAGTCCTCTTCTCAAAGAGGCAAAATCTTATTTGTGGTTTGGCTGAACCCAAATCAGCTTAAGGGTCATTCTCTTGCTTGATCAGCAAGAAGAATTGATCTGATATCCCTGTCTATTGGTAGTTAAGGACACATCATAAACCAATAGCGATAGGGAAAAGGTAACTGGACCTAGTTAAACCAGTCGGAGCCACTATCATAAATGGAAAAGGAGCTGCATTAAGGTCCGGACCGGGTGGTTATCCCCCAATGTTGTAGCAGCGATTTTCAAGGCTTCAACATTTTTGGGGCTAGAAGGAGGGCCTGAAACTTGTTTTCTGTTGAAGTCTTTTCAATTTTAACATTTTATTTAATCACGATGGCTCCTTTTAAACTTCCAATTTGGAGTTGTATCCATGGACGTGCATCTTCCAATACTCCACCCGAAGTGGTAAGACTCTTGTCTCAGGTAAAGTTTAATGGTGAGAGAAATTCTTCTGCTTTTAATCATGTCCTTCAATCTACTCAAAATGTTTCAAATTATGATTTTCAGGGAATTGATGAAGGCATTTTATGCAGAATTTTTATTCTCACATTTGCGGCAAAAGCCAGAAACTGGTGTAGAACTCTTCCGGTTGCCTCAATTCACAGCTGGGATCAATTTGTTACAATTTTCGTCTGTAAATTTGACCGCTATGATTATGATCAAGTATGTGATGAAATTGAATATCTACGAAATGAAAATGAATCTGTTAGAGATTTTAATATTCGATTTCATTTGAATTGTTTAAAATTTAATTTCAAAGATCAACCTACGAAAGAAGAATCACTAGATTGGTTTGAACATAATTATTCTCTTCCTCCTATTCCCGATCCATATGAAATTAGTTCAAGCTTTGTTCCATCCCCTTCCAATATAAATGAAAATTCCAATATGGATGCGCAAATAAATTGTGATGAAGAGGTTTCACAAAACTTGGAAAATATTTCTAATCAAATGCATGAAAATAACAACAGCAATTTTGGAGAAAGACCTGCATTGGAATCTGAAAGTTTCTCTGCATTAAATTCAGAAAATCAGATTGCAAATCAGCAAGTGCAAGCAATAATCAAAGTAAATAATAACATACAAACTGCTGTACAAATTTCTGAATCTTTTCATGATGAGCAAATGCTGAAATCAGAGCAGCAAAGCAGTCTTCTTCAAGAAAGCATGCGCACGCAAAGGAATGATTTGGAATCTAAAATTTACAATGAGCATAATGTACAAGAATTCTCAAACAGAAACATTTTTAAATGCATTATTTCATATTCACATTTTTCCCTTTATCCTGATATTTTTAATGATGGTAATTTTTCCCCTCTTGGTGTTAATGATATTTCAAAAAATACAGAGGCTGATCTAAATGAATTACCATTAAATTTTTATCAAGATAGAGAAGCAATTAACGATCATTCTTTTGCCATTAATGAACATGAAATTCTTGTTCCTCCTTGTTTAGATATATTGGATGAGATTGAAGGGAATTATAAAGAATCTTGTGAAGTCATTTATGATAATTACTCTGACATAGAAGATGTTGATTTCTATTTTTCTCAAGAGAATTTTCATGATAAAATTCAAATAACATCTGAGAATAAGGAACATTTCAATTTAGAAATTATTCCAACTAATCCTCATTCTAAAGCAGATAATCATCTTCATGATTTCACTATTCGAGAAAATATTCCAATTTATGATTCATATCATGATCAAGCTTTCATTCCTATTCATAATCATAAATCTCTTTCTAATTCACAAGTTGGAATTCGAAATTACTCAAATTCCATAATTCTGGCCAATCTTTGTGAAAAAAAAATTATTTCAAAACGATCCCAATTGTGCTGTAACATTAGTTGTACAAATAGTGATTTCATTTTATTTTTGTTTTCTCACTTATTTTGTATTAAATCAGATTTATTTTCAGATTTTATTTTTCAGATTTTTGATACATTACGCTGGCATATTGAGCACTTTATTATCAAACATTCAATTGATACATTGCCCCGTTGGAAAATTGAAGTTTTATATTATAATCAAAAGCATCAAAAGCTATTTCAATTTCAATTTCAATCAATGCTAATGTTTTATCAAAAGCTTCTATCTTCTCAAAGGCAATATCAACAAGAAAATGTATTTTTAGAAATTTTCCAGCAATCCAATTTAATTAATAATTTTCCATTTCATTTGAAATATTTCTATCCATTTTTCATTAATTCATTTGAAAAATATTTGGAAATTTTTCCTTCATGGAAGATTGTCAATAGCTTAACATTTACACATAACACTAACAGTTTCTTTCAGGCCTTTGAATCTAAAAGCTCATATCCACGATCTGGCCTTTCATTTCCTCTTTTGAACATTTCCCAATTTTTAATAGAAATCCATCCAGATTTCTATGATCCAGTTGGTATTCAATTGGAAAGAAAATTTCATGAGAAGGAGATTTTAGATAAGCTTCTAACAATAGTTGTACATTCTACTTTCAGGTTTAATTTTCTTAGTTCAATTAGATTTGTATTTTTATTACTAACATTTGAATTGTACATACATGCAGGGATTAAAATGAGAAAATGGTTACACTGGAAATATGACTATACCTAGTCATTTTTTCAAGTATATGGTTAGAATAGGAGTAGAGTTAATGTAGTTAATTTATTTTTAATAGTTTTGTAGATTAAAAATAAAACAAAGCAATCAGCCATTTTCATACATGTTCAGTGAAAACATTTTCTCCCAACCAGAAAATTTTAATTCTTTCTTTCCTTTTTAATTTTCTTACAGCAATACCTCTACTCTGTCTATTTTGGATAATGTCTTGATTAAATTCAATTGAGGTTGCACTTGGAATCTATCCCATGAAATGTATGACTGTATATGATAAGCTTAACTCTGATTCAATCATTATTAGTCAGTCTAACCTTTCGTGGTAATCATATGAAGTTCATATTATCTTCCTCGAAATTTGCTAAGCTGACCTTTAGATGTCCATTTTGCTGTGTGCACACATTCAAATCTGTTTTGACATTTTTCCACAATTAGTGGCTTTATCCCATTCGGATCTTTAGTTTATTATCTGATGTTGTAATACGCATCATATTCATTTACTAAAGGCATTATTGAACAATCACTATAACAATACAGATTTTCTCAAGTTAATTCGGAATGTGCAGAGGTAATAAATTGTTGTTGCAATTCAAAAAGGAAGCATAGTTTCATATTTATTTCTGGTAAATTTTATATTTCCTGAACATGAATAAACATATCTTATTTAGGCTGATTACTCACTCCGATTTAGAATAAATAATGAGATGATTTTGAACAAAGTCATAATTTTGATAAATCGAAGGAAGAATTTGAAGATTCATGAGGTAAAATCTACAGACAATTTCTTTCCAGGTATGCATTTACAAGTTCATTTTCATCTATTATTAGTTTATCTTTTCTTTAGTTTATTTTTGATACTTTTTCTGTTTTAATTGCAAGTTTTCATTTGTTTTCAAAATTTGAAGTAAGCAGCAAACCCAGTTCAAATTGGCAACAGGTTCAGGGAAATTTTATTTGAGACTCATTAGAATTTGAGCATTCTTTAACTTTGTTTTTATTCATTTGGGAAACCCAATCAAAATTAAAAACAATATCATAAGATTTCATCAGAAGTATCTCTTAGCATTTTTGATAACAAATTGTTTAATAAAAGATCTCCGATGTGTTACCTCACTCATATGCCATATCACATTTCGCATATAAGAGGTTTGCAGTTGAAGTATACCTCCATTATCGTGAATTGCCTTTACCAATATTACGACAACCACATAATTTCGGACCCGATATGAAATTCAAATCAAGTTTATAAAATATCGCGTCCATTCAATCGCAAATAATGGTAGGAGCATAACTTTAAAAAGGTTGATGTCTCAGATCCGATATATTATTAAATTTTCATCATAAAGTTATCGGGTCCACTCTTCATCGCATATTGGCGTATCGAGAATTGTTACATCATGTGCTTAAGTTTGCCAATTGTGATCGCCAGTTAACCACGTCATTCATCGCATATAGGCATCGCAAGAATCATATTGTATTACATCAGGTATCAAAACATTCACCAATCACCGATTAGCATCGTCAATTAGAAATCGCCGATATCGCAATCGCTTCATCGCATTTTTAATTATGCTCACATCACAATTCAGAATCTGCGATGTGCGATGTGCAATGTGGGAAGCACAATGTCAATATTCTCCGATCCCCAATATAATATATCTTTAATGATGTGATCGCTTCATTTCATTGCACATGTTCCCATTAAATGTTTTCCTATCGACAATTTTCCATTGCAATCTCCGGTGTAATATCTTTCAATGCATGCCTCTAAGCCATTAACATTTAATCGATATATGGCATAGCAACAAAGGTGAAGTCTTGCAAATTAAACTCGAAGCATGGTGAAGAAACATGTGATGCGAATCATCCAATACGGCGATGTGTTATTTTAAAAGCGAGCTTGGGTAACCACTATGGTAAGAAAGCAGCTGATGATAAATTTGCGGCATATTCAAATCATTCCGATTTCTCATATATTTCAGTTTTAAATATATAATTCCATAATTAAAAAAGAAATTTAAGACCTCTCTATCTTCATATTTAAATTTTATTATCTTGGATATGGTCTTGATTCTGGACAATTTATAAAATCATGGAGTTTATATGAAACTTATAATATTTTGAGAAACATTCGTTACTGCAAATTCGCATTCTCATTTCTGATGCATTTCTTTTAATTTCAATTCCCTTGAGCACTAAGCAATCCATTTTTACATTTTACTGCTTGCTTTAGTTTAGATAAAATAAATAATGATTTTGGGTTATAGGATTTTGGTTAGTTTGACTTCTTCAAGTTTTTAATGTTAATTAAAATAAGAAGTCAACTAGTTTGGAGAAACTGATACCTTTCAGGTAAGATCAAAAGCAATTAGCCAATGGTAAGATTCATGTACCCACTTTCATTTTATTTCCATTTCGTTACTTTAGTTTTAGTTTTGTTTTTCTCACATATAAATTTGTTTTGCAGTTCTCCATTTGAAACTTTCAATCCTCTGCCAGATCATCTTTTTGAAGTCCATACTCTTCTCCTGGCTTAAGTTCAAGAAACAGTGATAATCCTCATTGAACAGCTACACCAGGAAGTTTTGGAACCTTTAGCTTGTTTCTTTAAAGCATTCCTTTTATTAGAAAATGATTAAGATGATGCTTTGAAACACAAATATTGATATCAGACATAAAGTTTTCATTGTGGCTAAATTTTATCGTCACTGCTATCTAAAAAGCCTAAAACACTTACAACCCTGCAAGGTATGATTTTTCTAAATCTCGACATAAGAAGGATTGATTACACGATTATTTCTTTCTTCATATTGTTGAGACATTGGTATAAACATTCTTGTTTGAGTTTATCTTGCAAAACTGGGATTTTCCTTTCCATTTTTAAAATTTCTTCATTTTTATTTTTGTTGATTTCTTTCTCATTTTAGCATAAGAATTATTTTTTCCTTTGGTTTTCAGTTTTGATTTTGGTGACTTTGCCATGATTTATATGGAAGGTCTTCTTGTTATCTAACTATGGTCACTATACATGGAGAAAAATTGTTAATAGTCATCTATTAACTTTTTCTTAAATCTCTTAGTAAAGTTTGATTTTCTTATTATAAAGGTAGACATACTTAAGGAAGAGATTACCAATTTAGAGAAGTTGACAAAGTATCATAAATTCTGGAGAAATTTCTTTTTCATCAAAATTGTAATCATTTCGAGATTTCAATATTTTATTAAGATCTTTCAAAGTTCTATTATCAGACAAGAAAAGTTATTTTTAACCAAGTAAAGACACTTTACAGCAAAGCACCTTTTAACTCTGAAATTGTCATTCTTAACTCTTAAGGAGTCAATGATTCTCCCTGTCTCGAAGAGTCTTATTTTTTTAGAGTATAATCCAGAGATATATTTAAACTTAAAAGATAAGAGGTCTCATCATGAGCCTGCTTACCATGATCATAGGGAAAAAATAGGCTGACATTACCAACACTGCTAAACAAACCAGGGTAATGGCTTATGATTGCAAACAACTATAAGACAAGGGGTCTCATCACGAGCCAGCTTGTTCAGTCTAATTATAACCAGTGAATGGCATTGTCAACTATCTGGCTACCAAACCAGGACAATGACTTTTAAGATTTAAAATATATATATATATATATGAATTTATCTCTAGGTCAATAATTCTTAAAGAGATGGGATTCTGAATCATTAGTGATTAAAAGGTAACCCTATCGAGACTATAGATGTTTGCTGGCAACAGTGGCTCTACCTGTGACAAATGAGTATATTTTAAAAGCTAAGCTGTAAAGTGACCCCTGCTTTATCTCTACAACTAATTAAGGATTGATATAGAGTTTTGAAATATTTTAATTTATGAGGAATTTTAAGAAAAATTACAGTTAGATGATTCTTGCTTTTATTCAGACTAATGAACCTAGTCAAGCATTTCAAGCATAATTCTCTCTTCTTTAATTAGTTTTACTTTGATTTTAGGAAAATCTTATTCATATCAAACAGAGATAATTGGTTCTTCTCCCGTGTGTCGCCATTGTTGTGGTAAAACACAACCCCCCCATTTTTGACTTGTTCACTTCAAATAATGGGGACCCTTTTTATAAATTTTTGGCTAAGCACCTTTTAGGATTTTATTTAACTGATTATCCTACGCTTTTGTTAATTTTTCATTTTCTTTGGATTCTTGTTTTGATTGCTTTGTTAGAATCAATTTTTTATAAGCCTCCCATTGACGCTTGTTTCGCCTCATTTGGTCAACTGGTTTGAAAATGACACTCCTTTGAAGTCCCATCATTTATCTAGTCTGGGTTAAAAATGTTATTTTTATTCTTTTTATTTATTTTCGGAGTGGCTGTAGTTTAGAAAACTTCATAACTAAACTAAACATCATCAAAATAAAACCAAAATAAAAAAATAAAAAACTGATATTTAACATTAAATTTTAAACATTAATTAAATTAATTATTATAATAAAATATAATTAATTTAATTAAAATTAAAACTTAATATTAAAAAAAATATATAAAAAATAAAATTTATATCGCATATCGCGATATCGCAATATCGCAATATCGGAACACATCGCAATTTTTATATAATGCACATTTGACAAACTGTGATTTTGCGATAAGGCGATATGCGATGTGTTAAAAGTTTTAATATAAAGTTTTTGTTTTTCCCTTATGCCTCCCGTACCTCCACCTCACTCACCCTCACGTCACCCTCACCTCACATTCCACTCACCTTATCCCTCCACAAACTCATATGGCATAAGACATATGTTTTAAGATTTCAATGATACGTATGGATAAGGGAATTAATGGTAGTGGAGTGTGACATATGTTAGTTTAATATTAATGGTAGTGGAGTGTGACATATGCTAGTTTAATATTAATGGTAATGGAGTGTAGATAGGTTAGTTTATTGTTTTTAATAGTTTAAAATATTTATATTATATTAATTAAATTAATTAATATATAATATTTAATTAATTTAATTAAAATTAAATTTAAATATTATTTAGATTATTACTAATTATTTATAAATAGTTTAGTATTAATTAGTTTATAAATAATTAATTATATTAATTAATTAGATTAATTTGTTAATTATATTAGTTAATAACAGTTTATGAAATGATTAGTTTAGTTCATAATTAACAATTAATTTAGAATTAATTATTAGATAATTAGAATCTAATTTAGGATTAAAATTCTAATTAAAAATTCTGATTTTTAGCCCAGCAAACAGAATTTCCAGATTTATGCCAGATTTGACTCATCAACTTTGGAAGCTCATAGAATGAGTTTTACTTGGCCAAATGAGGCCCAGGATGGCTCATTGGAAAGATAAAATCAAGGAGAACATTTCTGAGGAGGTTCCACTAATAGATTTGGTCATTAATTGGGTCAAAAATCATGCAGAAGATCAAGCTCTGAATTTTTAAAAACAAAATCAATTTTCTGATTTATTTTCTGCATTTTCATTTGTCCAAGCATTTTCTAATTGCAGATTCATTCGTCAATGATATCTTTGGCCAATTAAACTATACTAGGCGTCAATAGAGAGCTTATATTTTATTTTCAATGATTTATTTAAATTAGAATTTGATTAGATTTGTTTTAATGCCAGAAATGGTATTTTGATTTTATTGTTGCATCTTAATTTATTTTGATTTCTTTTTTACAGGAAAACAGTAAAAGAGATATGAATAAAAGATCTTAATCAATGATAATGCTCCAGCAATTAAAAGATTGGAATTTTTGAGCAAATAAAAGTGATTGGACAGATTTTCTTCAACAAACCTTCATCTCAAGAATTCCTTTGCAAATATTATAAATTACAGATTGCGAAATGTAAAAAGGGGCTGCTCTCCTCTACAATTCCAGACTTCTAAAAGCATTTCTGTAATAGGAATTTAGAGTTGTAGATGGGGAGGAGAGAAAATTTCAGATCTGAACATTAATGAGGGTTTATTCTTTATATCTTGAATTATGCATGATGGGCAGAGTTTGCATTTCTGCAGCTCTTGTCTTGAAAGCAGAAATTCAAGTAATGTAAAGTATTGTTAGAGACCAGGATCAGAGAAGCAGATTCAATTAACTGGTATTTTTGGCATTTCTGTAACAAATATCAGTTTCATTTTTATGTTAATAAAATTATTGTTTCATTTTATTCATGTTTTTGGCATTTTTGTTGATATGGATAATTTGTCTCAAATTGTTATGTATCTCTGCTCTTATGAATTAAACTATGATTTCTGAGTAACCATTACTCAGAAATCTATCTTATAACACTGATTTATTAGATAGTAATGTGTTGTGAATTTCTTCCACATGTTATTGTTTAATTATTAGTTTGACTGATATGATAATTGATATCACTTTTGTGAATTTCTTCAGGAGTGTTGTTGATTTATTATTTTAGTCAAATGGTCTCAATAGAATGTGTTTTGGTACTCACAAATGTGAGCTAATTGAATTTCTTCATTAGCTTAACATTAATTTAAAACCAGACATATTTTAATTCTCATTATTTAATTATCTTGCTCTTAGTTGGGTTAGATTTTCATCTACCTGATTGAGATAGGATTCAGATTAGTTTCTTTTTGCTTGCATTATAGAATAAGTTTGCAATTAGATTAAATTTACTTCTTTTTTTAAGTCCTCTTCTCAAAGAGGCAAAATCTTAGTTGTGGTTTGGTTGAACCCAAATCAGCTTAAGGGTCATTCTCTTGCTTGATCAGCAAGAAGAATTGATCTGATAGCCCTGTCTATTGGTAGTTAAGGACACATCATAAACCAATAGAGATAGGGAAAAGGTAACTGGACCTAGTTAAACCAGTCGGAGCCACTATCATAAACGGAAAAGGAACTGTATTAAGGTCTGAACCGGGTGGTTATCCCCCAATGTTGTAGTAGTGATTTTCGAGGCTTCAACAGGTACCTGGATAAAACAACTTGCTTTGATGTTATTGATCTTCTAAAGAAATTATTCCTTGGAGGAGGTACAACCCATTGTTGAGCATTACTTCTTGGATCAGCGACATTTTCAACCTTCTTTTGTACTTCACTTTGATTTTTCCTTTGAATGAATTTTCTATCAGTATTCTCTTCAACCTTGTTTTGTGGGGGCTTGGAGTTTGTGCCTTCATTTCATGGAGTTTCACCTGCTTCTTTTGTGTTCATCTTCAAGTGAGAGATTTCTTGATCCTCGTCATTAATGAAATGATTTTTCCTTTCGACATATTTCAATTTCTCCTTATAACATTCCTTGAGCGTGTATGTTTCATCTATAGTTGCATCAAGTTCTTTTTTCTTTTGACTATCTTATGCCTCATACTTATGAACATATTCATCTAATTGACTTGCTAGGTTTTGTTATTTATTTTCTACTTCCTACGCTTGAAGTCTTAAGAGAGAAACTTCTTTTAGTGTATGATTTTCCTTCTCTATTTTTCTAAGATCACTTAAGGCACGAATCAATTCTCTCTCCATGTCCATTACCACTTCTTCTTCTTCATCATCGTATAATTCTTTGACCTAAGAATCTACTTTACTTGAATCACAATCATCAACATCTTATTCTTGATCTGCATGCTTCTTTGAGTAGAGACTGTGAAGCTTCTTCCAAATCCCTTTCATTGATGAGCATTGATCCACTTTGGCTTTCATAGAGTCTAGCAGAGCTCTTAGAATGGCATTCATTACTTTTGTATTTTACCTTATAGATTCATCCCTAGATGTGTCTCCAGAAACAATAGAATGATGTACATAATATCCATGAGATGTCAAATAGCCTTCCATTCTCGATTCCCAAATATCATATTTGGTTTCATTGAATTCAGGAACTAGACCAACTTGATTCTCTTCATTAGTTCTAACATATTTTGATACTACTAAAATATCGGATACTTTCTTTGACTTTTTGCATGCGTGCTTCTTTGACTTTCCCATCTGTAATGACCCAACTCGAGTTATAGGGAACATAGAAATATTATCATGCATATGATACCTACATATGATAGTTACATATGCATGTATCACGTGTACTACACTATGATATGCACTAATCAATTATGAAAAGTCTCAGTGTAGGGTAATGAGTGAATTATTGAAGTATTGAGTAAATACCTAACTCACCAGAATATAATGAATGTATTGTGAGGTAAAATTTATACCTACCACTATCATAATATAACTAATATATTGTTCAAAGGAAAGTAAAAGCATTGAATTATGCAAATAAAAGATGATATTTGATAAAATCCAAGATATTTACAAAATGATGATATTTAATAATAAATCCAAGATATTTACTAAATGATGATATTTAATAATAAATCCAAGATATTTATTGAATAATAATATTTTAATATGAATCTAAGATATTTATTTAAAAATATATATTTTAATAAATATCTTGAAAGGATATTTGACTAAGATATTTATTCAAAGGGGATATTTTAATAAATATCTTAGGGGAATTGTGTATAAAAGGGAAGGGGGGGAAACTTGATGGGCATGGGTGAGTGAGGTGGGAAAACTGACCCGGATGCTGTCAGAGGATTTCTAATTGTGGGGGACCTAAGAAGTGAGTTCTAACAGAGTCATAGAGTGATCTTGATTGTTATTGGAGTTTTGGGCACGGGGGCCAGAAGAATTATCTTCTGGATCTGGGGACCGGAGAGGTTGACCCTAGATAGCCTGGGAGGAAAATGGCGGTTTGGTAATGGGAGCGGTCACGATTCCAGGTAAGTATTAAATAGTGAATTGATATATCCTTCTTCAAAATTTCATTCTAGATTGTGTATTATCGATTTTGTTAATGATTGTTAAATTGTGAAAATTAAGGTCTTTACACCATCTTTGCACTTCTAAGATTTTCCTTCAATTTTTTAGGTTGCAACTAAAAGAATAGGCTCTAATACCAGTTGTTGTAAACATTCAGAGGGGGGTGAATCAGTGTTTCAATTCAATTAGTTAATTTTAACTTTACACAACATTCAAGACAACATATAAGAGATTTTTAAGTGGAAACCCTTCCAGGAGAAAAACCACCAAACATTTTTCATATAGGTCTTTAATATTACATCAACATGAAGCTTCAACTTCCAAGGTTCTCCAGCAACCACTAGAAGGAGGCTCCAACCCCCTGATTTACTAGCTCCAACTAAAAGGATGCTCCAACACCCTGGTTTACCAGCTCCAACTGGAAGAACGCTCCAACAACCTGATTTACAAGCTCCAATTGGAAGGAATCTCCAACACATTGATTTACTAGCTCCAACTAGAAGGATGATCGAACACCATGCAAGCTCCAAATTTCCCCAGCACCACCTTGCCACCCTAAAGTCTTCTCAAGCTCCAACATGAAGGATACTCCAACCTCCACCTTACACCACCCAACCACCCTGGAAATAAAAGATATAAGAACAAAATATATTACTCTAGATATGTTACTCAACCACTAGTATCAATACCATTGTTGTATTTCCTTTTATCTTGTCATGTCACTTCCACAATATTGCAAAATTTCCACTATTATCACTATTAACTCGCGGTCATCACAATTTATATAAACTCTCCCTACCTAAACCCTGACATCATAGATAACTCGGCCATGTACAAACCTTGTCTCAAAAACTTTGCTTAGGAAATTCTCTGTCAACCCCTAACATCTTTAGATCAGGAAAAAACCCTAGTGCAACATACATCAACATAATAGTAGCAATATCATCAAGGTAGCATACATATAAATTCTTCACATCCTTTGCATCATATAAAGTCAAATATATGTATAAATGTCATAACAATCTTACACTTATCAACAATATGATCAAATAGCATATAATCTTCAATGGGATACTAGAAATATATTACTTGTTTTGAAATTCTTGGTAGCAACACCAATCTTTGTAACTTATACATCGAGGTCTAATAGGTGAAAAATTTAGGCACAAACCCTACATCTACCCAATATATCAAAAAAACATTTATATATAACTCAACAACACCCCAACTTCTTCTCTACCCAAAAAAAGAATGTAGATGACAAAAATCTCTTTACAATATAGACCCAATCTCTACCCAATGTATTAATATTTCCAAACCATTACAGTATCCCAAATCATGCAAGTGAACTGGAAACTAGTCCTACAAATTCAATGTTATAGTATACACACAATACAATACATAAACTCTTTGTTGTGTCCTTCTCTACTCATCACTCTCAGCAATATATCAGATCTTCAACCCTCAATACAATTCTTTAATAAGGACATAGTCATATTCTTGCAAACCTCAACAACCACTCATCATTCAAATCATTATGCATGGTACCATAAATACTTTTTGTTGCACACAATGGTTATTGAACCTTCCACTAAAATCGAAATATACAATAGCATGGTAGCTACAACAACCTCAACATATCCTTCACAATATTATATGCAATAGCGAGTAAACCTTTGCAAACTGAGATCGCATAATTTATTAGAGTATAAGGTAAGTTGTTATCATTTTATTTTGGATCTATCCAGATCTTCAACATACACTAAATAATTTGCAAAGATTTGTTTCATACCTAAATGAGATATGTACTTTAACTACTCCTGATTGAGAAGTGTCGTGTTCTTAAAATTTCCCTTGATCTTTCCTTGCCTTATACTTCTATGAAATTGAACTTATTGAGTCAAGAATTGGTATAAGACACCCCTCAATATTTGCATTACTATGTATCTCTTTTTATGGATGAAATTACACTAACTTAGGTTTGTGACACTTTAAATATGGTTGCAATGTCAAGTCTTGGATTCTGACTTTCTTATTTCTTCATTAATAAAACTTTCTTGCTGGCCAAAACTAAATTAGATTAAAAAATGATTCAACCTTAGTTGGGTCACAAAATTCTTCATATTTTTCCCCTACTATTGTCTTTGACAAGTCTCAAGTTGTTGTGCCAAATGTTGCCTTTAAGAAAAAACCATAAACATTGCCTTAAGCCTTAACAATCCTTCCTTTGTGGTCTAAATCTAATATCCTTAGCTGGTCGAGGTTGGTAGGGAAAATTTTAGGAGATAAATTTGGCTTTTTTTACATTTTATGAAAAAAATATTCGCCTATTTGCTTAAACATTTTCCTATTTTTTACATATATATGATTAAATGGATGATATTCGCCAAAAATTTACCAATTTTAATAGTAAATTACATGTTTTTTTATTGAATATTTGCCTACATTATATATGTATGAATCTTCAAACTAGAATAGTCGCCTACAATATTATATATAGGAAAAATATTAAATCCTTAAAAATACCCTAGAGGTAGGCCTTGTTTTCTTGGCTAGATTTCCCCTAATTCTGGTCGCAAAAATGCCCAAGAAACTCAATATATCTTGGGATTTTTCGCATCATAGAAACTCAATCATGTTGTGCTTCAATAAGGGTCTAAGGGTCTTGAAATAATGCCTTAGACATAAATCTATCACAAGAATATGGCCTCAGGAGGAGGGACAAAATTCAGACTCTGAGGTACCCACAAAAACCCTCAAAACAATCTAAAATTCCATAGGTTAAAACCTAAGAAGAGCCTCAGAGCAGGTGCAAGTTAACCCACAAAAATACCTCAGAAGATGTGCCATGGACAGGGATGAAAATATTCCTCAGAAGGGATCCAAACCAATCTCGAGAGAATGACCATATTTGCAGAAGGCACTTGAAGAATCCCATAGTGAATCACATAAATCAATATTGACTAACATTAGAAACTTAGCATCCTTAGAATTTGTGTGCTACCCTGGCCTAAGATGAACTTCAGATGATACCTTGTGATAGAAAATGATGTCTCATGGAGGGAGTCGAATTCCCTTATATATATGAAAATAAGTTTCTGAAAGGGAGAGGGGCGACTAGGCCTAGAACACTCTTAAGGACAGAGCCAAATTAATAAACAAATAAAATTTATCTTTAAAGGGGGGCCAACCTGATCAATGGGTTATGGAGTTGACTAGACCTATCGAAATTTGAATTTTCAAATTTTGGAGCCAAAATAATCATCCTTGAATTCCGACATGAGATCAAAAATTTTAATCAATGAACCCTTTACAAAATCATCTTTTGTAAATCGAAATTGACTAGGGGATCTTGGATAATTCTAACACAAATTTTAGTCAACTTTTTGAGAATAAGTGTCATTAATTGACCAAACATCAAGTTGCGCTTTTCAATTACTTATGTTACTTTTCCCATGAATTTGGGGTTTCAAATTCAAGAAGGCATATCTCCACAACACTGAGGACCTCTGAGGCATGCAAACTACACATGGAAATGGCATGACGAGGACTACACAATGGAGATGGTTATGAGAGAAAATTCAATGTCCTTCATCCTCAAATTCTTCAACAAGTGCATAGCAATATGATCAGACATTTGGGCTTCTAGGACATCATATCCATTGATGCTTCCAATCAATGTGATCTACGAACATTAGTAAAAAATTCTAGGACCGACATTGGAATCAATGATAACATCATTCAACAACCCTTACTCCAAATATTTAAAAAATAGAGATAAGTTTTTATTTCCCTTAGTAATCCAAAAAATTGAGAACCTAAATATTAAACCATAGGGTAACTTAGTTTATTTTCCCTAGTTTGTTTGGATTTATAATCACTCCAAGGAAACCCTATGATTATTTGTATTTTAAACCCCATATGCCCTAGAATGAAAGGCATTAGTCCATATTTCTTGTTCCCTTCTTTTAAAATATTAAAAATCATTTTTCTTTTAACTTCATAGTATTTTAGTTTTGAATTAAATCAATGATTTTTTAACATATACCCTAAGCTTAGGTATATTATAAAAAGTGGATTAGAGAAGCAAAATTCAAGTTTTTAATTCATTTTTCATCCAATTTCTAGAGCTAACATCAAATTTTATTTGTTGTTTTGTACCTTATTAACCATCAAAATTTGTTATTTGTCCCTAGTTTACTCTTTAATTTAGCCTTCATTTATCATATTATATTCACTATTTTCATAAATAAATTTTCTATTGTTGAACTATATTTTTGTTGCAATTTTCTAATTCAAAACCCTAGTTTATAGCAACCTTGAGTATTTTCTCCAATAAATGTGTTCAAGAAACCTGTTTTAGACTCTTTAGGTCAACCATAGCCTTTCGATTGACTCATAGCTCCCTTGAATCCAAATATGGAATTTATTCATTCATCCACCTCAAACTCTAATTCGTGATTTTCTTATCTCACGAAATTATATTGTGGGATCTTTAGGAGTATGTAGCTTTAAGATATGTTATGATAAAAGTATCAGATAGGTACAATAATACAAGTATAAGTGTCTAGACATGTGGAAGTCATCTAATGGTCCTTTTACCATAGAAATTACTTAATTAAATGAATTATTAAAGTAATTTCTTTTTATAAGCAAAACTAAGTTAATTTAATGAATTGTAAAGCTTATCTGCATTAGTCAATTAGATAAATTTCAACCATTGATCTCAAGTGAAATTGAAATCTAATCTCATCTGCTAATCGCTCTCTATATTAAGGTTGTGGATTCAGTCAATAACTCAAACTTATAAAACGAAGGCTAGACTAAGAGAAAAAAAATTCATCGAGTAAGCACAAGATGGTGAAATAGTGAAGATCTCAATGATTGGGAGAAATACATTCATCCAAGTGTACATATAACAAAAAGTATTTTTGAACAAGAGAGATATAAAGGGATTTTTTTCTAAGTGTCCAAGAGAGAGTGATAAAGCAATTTCACTATTAGGAATTTAATCCAAACGAAGAGAATGCAAAAAATTTACAACGGAAGGAGAAAAATACAAAAACCACAAAATTTAGGTGAAAATTCTAGGCATTCGTATAGCCAAGAGAGGGCAAGTGGTAGGTTGCACAAGCTGTAATATTTTTGCACTAGGGCTACACGACCATATAGAAACAGATTTGTAGTGATACAACATGTGTGCAAGTCGTATTACAAGGCCAAAGGGCTATAAAGTGCACATGTGAGTTGCAGAGGCAGCACAGAGCAAATTGAGGGTAGTACGGGTTGTACGGACAATGCACCAAAGGAATTTTCAATGGGAAAATTTATCAAGTATGTTGTAGCTTGTATTTTTCTTAGTGCACAATTTATTTTCCTAGTTGGGAAAGCCCTTGTAAGCTAAAGAATTTAATTAATGAAACAACATATTTGAAAGGAAAAAATTATGTTTGTGTATATGTATGAGATTGATTGTTTTTCTTCCAGTATTTATGTTTTATTTACCTATTAAAAATTCCAACGGTGCTTATATTTAGTAATAAAATTCTAGTAGTTAGGGCTAGTGAAATTTATTATGGTAAATCTCTTGCACTCTCAGAGGGAGGCTAATTTCTAAGTTTCGCACAAATTAGCCAGCAGTGATTTGATGGAAGTCATTTTTCAAAGGGAGAAAGGGAGATCATACCAATCAAGGGTTTGGCAGAAATCAACGTTTTGTGGGTATTTTAAAATATCAAAATACAAATCCACAGAGATTTGTAGTGGGTCTATCTGATATGAAAGATATCTTAGCATATCTATAAACCAACAACAATTTTTTATTCTTATGGGTACTAGAAGGACTTAGCACACAAGCATATTTTATCAGACCTAATGACGGAAACAACTAGTCTCATATTTGAAGACTAGTTGGATGGATCATATAACTCCTTATTCTAGAAGGAAAATGTGACCTTGCTTTTAAATAATCATGACTTGTGGGAAACTGAATGAAGATTGTTATTGTATCGAAAGATGTAGTGCTAAAGACAGATCATGAAAAGAAGGACATCAAAGCCAAAATAATACCATGGCTTTCATAAAGGATCATTTTGTCATGTATTTAGCAAAGAAGCAATTGGCTAGAGATATGTTTAAGGCTCTAGTGGACTTATTTCAAAGTGATAACATGAATAAAAATATGATCTTGAGAAACAAGCTCAAATCCATCTAAATGTAAAGGTCTAAAAACACTACCAGTAACTTTATGACAACCACACAAATATGGGATCACCTTGTAGCCATTATGGAGAAAGTGAATGAGACATAACTTGTTAATGTGGCACTTTTGGTTTCGCGAAAAGAACCATTTATTAAGGGAGTCTATGTTCAAGAGAAACTTCACAAATGGAAGAGACTTTGGGATGATTTCATTCAATAAGAGGCTTCATAGGAGTCCAAGTCCAACAAGTAGGGATATGGAGAGGAGAACCTAGGCTTGGTTTGTAAGGCCAGGAAGGAAATGGAATGGTTTCAAGGGTAACAATGAGGGGATAACCTCTCAACAAAGGAAGAAGAAGGACTTGAGCAAGCTCACGTGTTTTATTTGTTGCAATAATGAGCATTATACATCACAACTTCTAAAGAAGAAAGTGGGAAGGGAAGTCACAATAGATAGTAATGTTAACATTAGTACAACATGATGAGTTTGTAGTGAAATTCGAGGACTTCTCATCAATTTCTTGTCTATCTACCAACACCATCACCAGGAGTGCTTGGTACATAGATAGTGGTGCATCATACCATATGACATAAACACATATATTTTAGCAATCTAATGAAGAGACTCGAGTTCATGTAAATATTGGTGATTGATGCCAATTATGCAATGAAGGTAGAGAGAACCATTAAGTTGCAACTCAAGTCAGAAGGAACATTGGAATCCAAGGACGTGTTGATTTTACCAAGGCTAAAGAAGAATTTACTCTCACTATCAATAATGGATAATAGAGGATACATGGTCATATTAAGGAATGGTCATGTGTTCATTCATCTAGAGGATACTATCCCAGAAACAACAATGGCCATCAGGCTTAGAGAGGGGCAATTATATAGTTTGAAGCACAAATATGTTCAAACTTTGGTACATGGCAATGAAAAC
The DNA here is from genome assembly GCA_034641835.2 of Pinus albicaulis. Taxonomy (NCBI): domain Eukaryota; kingdom Viridiplantae; phylum Streptophyta; class Pinopsida; order Pinales; family Pinaceae; genus Pinus; species Pinus albicaulis. The sequence continues at coordinate 1,757,684,173 of CM076578.1, read as the reverse complement.
CTGTGTGAGTTGTGGCATATAAGTTTGGAACAACTACACTATAGGGCATTGCCAATCCAAAGGGAGATTGTCACTAATATTTTAGATTTCATTGTTAAGAAGTGAGGTGTGTGCAAAGGGTGTGGCGCTTGGAAAGAATGCCAAGGCTTCTTTTCCGAGTAATTAGAGTAGGACCAAGAGGATCTTATATCTCATTCATTCAAATGTGTGTGGACCGATTTCAATGGTATCAATGGAAAGAGAGCTATATTATGTCACATTCATTGATGAGTATTCTAATAAAACTTGGATTTTCATCATGAAGACCAAGGATGAAGCCTTCAGTCAATTTTAGGAGTTCAAGGCCTAGGTGGAGAACCAAACAGGCAAGAAGATCAAGGTCTTGAGGTCAATTGATGGGAGTGAATGCACCTTGAATGACTTCAAGGATTTTAGCAAGGAGGCAAGGATCAAGAGGGAGATGAAAATATCGCACAACCCTCAACAAAATGGGGTTACTAAGAGAAATAAATGGTCAACCATTGGTTATGCCAAGGTAGTGATACATGACGAGATCTTCTTATGTTTATTTAGGAATAGGCATGCAACACTGCAATATATGTGTAGAACAAGAATCCTCACGAGGTATTGGGGGAAAAAGCTCCTAAGGAAGTTTTGACGGGAGTGAATCCAAGAATAGGACACTTGATTATATTTAGTTGTCCAATATACATACATCAATGTGCCACTGCAAAAGAGGTTAAAGCTAAAGCCTTCAGGAGAGAAGTATATTTTTTAGATATAAGGCAACCTCGAAATATTATAGGATCTTCATACTAGAACAAAGGAAGACATTTATGACATGAAATGTCAAGTTCAAATATAACTTGGCATCTAAGAAGTCTCACACGCCACCAAAAATTAAATAAAATGAGCAAGGGGCCTTTAAGGGAGAGTAGCATGTAGATAATTCCAGTTCAGGCAGTCAACCTTCAGGTGGATATGATTTAGTAGCTCCTTCAAATTATATTAGAAATCCTAGGTGGTTTGAGAAAACAATGAGGGATGATTTGCAGCATGTGGATGCTCCTAGGAGCACATTTAGGGAGAAAAGGCCTTTGAAAAAATTTCTGAGCTACATGGAATTAATGAGTAGCATCATTGAAGAGGCAATAGACTAGGAGGTTCGGAGTGTTGGAATTGTAACTAGATTTGGCCTTCATAATTCTCATTGTACTTGTGTCAATATGTATTTTATGTAAAAACAAAAAGAAGAAGAAAAATATTATTTTTATTTTTATTGTCAAGAACGTTCTTCATGTTTTTATTTGGTCAAAAGAAAATATAAAAGGGCATGTTCTTCATGACCCTTGTAAAAGAAGAAAAATTGAATTTTTTAAGTATTAGTAGTCTCTCCAAATTGCCAAGTTGGTGTGAAAATTCCTTACCCCGGAATCCCTATTGCAGCAAACTGATTCTACTTCTCCTACTTGATAAATTATGCAAGTTATTTATTGTGTTCTACAAGTAAATACTGAAGCAAATAAACTGCAACCTTCACTAAAAAAATTGCGGAAATTAAATGCGGAAACGAGAACTGAGAAAGAAAAATAGACACACCTTACACCATTATTTTTGGACTAAGTCCCAGGAAAAACCCAATGTGGGAAAACCGGTGTATCAGATGAGGGTTTGATATTATTAAGCAGATGTTTCTAAATACAATTGGATGCCTGAATCTGGCTATCAACAGAGAATCTGACTGGTAGAGAATTCGTGAGGATTACCTCACACTAACACTAGAAATATGGAACTGACGCAACACTGAATTGATGAGCCCCACACTTCTTTTGCATTGCCTCTACACATATCTACATCACCTTCTTCAGTTGGATCTTCTGTTGGCTAGATGTTGATATTCTACCCCTCCGGTCTCACAGCTCGACACTCTAGAACTAGATCTGACTAATCCACAGCAAAATCTCGGATCTCCTCAAGGCTACAACGTTGCCTCTGTGTGGCACTGCGCTTCTCAGCGTATCCCCTACGCTTCCTCTTCTGCACCCACTTCTGCGACTTCTCTGCTAATTATTCCTGGCTCAAGAAAATATCTTCCAACCGAAACTATCGCTGCCCCTCACTATAATCGAATCAACTTAATCAAATCCTCTGTCTTCTTTGTGCTGCTCACTTGAGAAATTTGATCTCTAGACTCACTCGGTCTTTCTTCCAAATTCCCATCAAAGTCCTTCTTATAATCTTCTCGTTGGATAAGCAAAAGCCTAGATTAAAACATAATCAACAGCTTAGATCATATTGACTTCATCTCCATCTTTTTCTAGAAGTTTTACACCCATTTCTATTAATATACTTTAATTATTTTAATTCCTTAATTTTAGACTTAGGCTCCCATTAAAAATAATTAATTATTTTATATAAATCCCATCCGGGCATAATTTCCGAAAACACTTTCTCGGTATTTTGAAATACATGTGTCTAAGCCTCCCTGCAAAATTTGAGACTTAGAGCACATTCGATGCTACCAGAAATCAACACTCCCTCTTAGCGAGGATTGTGCTCTAGTAATGCATCAGGTGAAGAATTACACTAATTTTTTAACATCTACCTCTGAGTTGTTGATGTCTGACATTGTTTCCCATCAACTGCTGTCTTGTTGCATCTATGTTGTTGTTGAACCTTCATACTACTGCCAACTAAGTGTTTAGCATGATGCATTTGATACTGAAGATCTAACTGATGCTAGACTCTGTGCTGACCCTCAGAAGTTGTTTTGTTGCTACTAACTCAGCGTTGTGCCTTCCTACACTGCTTCCAACTTTTATCTACGTTTCTCAGTCTCTGGCACTCTCTAGAGACTGCATTGTCACTCCAGCACTCTTTTGCACCAACTAGCACTAATTCATCCTGCTACTATTGATTTGGGCACCCATAGAAAGGTATTGATCCAAGAGGTGGACTCCTCAAGGATCCTGCCAAACCCCAGCTCTTTCGAACTACAGCTCTAGATCACCCCAATTCTCCCCTGGAGATATGCGGGCAATCAGGGCGAACTACATCTATAGATCACCCCAATTCTCCCCTGGAGATATGCAGGAAATCAGGGAGAACTCCTCCTAAATCCTTGTAGTTGCATCCTGTGGATCATGTTTCACGTCCTTGTCCTTCTTCTTGAGAGGACATTTTGTAGCGTAGTGTCCCATCTCACCACACTGGAAACACTTGATCTTTGAGACGTCCTTTTTCTGCCTCTATTTCCCCTTAGATGCAAGGGTTGCATTCTCTTCCTCATCCTTGGGCTTCGACTCATTGTTGTTGCTACCATCAAGTTTGCACTTGATCATATCTCACCTCATCTCTTCCTACTGAAGAGCGGCCCACATATGTTCCCGATCAGGCAACCTTTCTCTACCCAGGATACTCTAGACAAAGACTTTACATTCATCTGAAACTGAGTTCAGGACTAGTCTAACCATATTGATTGCTTGAGGCGTAGATCTAATAGTTGCTAATTGATCTCGAATTTCCTGAAGCTTTGCGAGGAACAGATCAATGTGTTCTCCCTTCTAAATCCTTGTAGATCGCATCCTCTCCTACAAGTGCATCTTTCGTTGCTTGGAATATCCTTGATACAACGTCTCCAAGGCATCCCACATCTCATTGGCAGTCCCTTTTCCAGTGATGTGACATACTACATGATCCTCACCCTATCGAGGATCAAACGCTTTGCCTTCGCCATATCCTTCTTGTAGGATTTTAATGGATCTGCATTCACGGGGACAGCTACTACACCATCAATAAAATCTTTGATATCATGCTCATATAGCACACATTCTATCCTTGCCTTCCATATCACATAGTTGGAGGCTCCCTCCAATTGATACTGACCTCTCAACCCATTTTTTTCCATCTTTGTTCACTGAATAATGTCGAAATGCTCCCTCTCTCTCCTCTACGCAGCTTCTAGGATGGACTATGCACACCATGTTGGATTTAGTAGATCTTCTCCTCGTTACTACTGCTCAGCAACTGAGAATTATAATTCCTTATCTCGGAATTCACTGAGGAAGAAAATTCCCTCAAAAGTGTCTTCTTCCTTCTTCTGGCGCTTTTCTACCCACCAAAAAAAATATTGCAGAAAACTATGTCCTACAGAAAACTGCTCTGCGTTGAAGCTTTAGTTGCGTTGCTCCCTTTGCTGCTAACAAATCACGAACTGGAAATATTACCTCTCTGTCGACTCACTCAGAGAGATACTTCATCGCAAATCTTGCCCTCCTGGTTAAGAATGTGCAATCCCTTGGGGACTCGATATACTTCCTACTTAGTTATTCGATCTCCCTCTTTTTATTCAACGTTGAGTTCTTCCATTCTGCTCTATTGCTTCACCTTCACTGCTCTGATACCACATGAAAATTCCTTATCTCGGAATCTCTTGGCAAATTTCTTCTCCTGCTTGATAAATTATACAAGTTATTTATTGTGTTCAACAAGTAAACACTGAAGAAAATACATTGAAACCTTCACTAAAAAAACTGTGGAAATTAAATGTGGAAACAAGATCTAAGCAAGAAAAATATACACACATTACACCGTTATTTTTGGACTAAGTCCCCGGAAAAACCCAATGCTAGAAAATCAGTGCAGCAGATGAGGGTTTGATATTATTAAGCAGAAGTTTTCGAATACAACTAGATGCCCAAATTTGGCTATCCACAGAGAATCTGACTAAGAGAGAATCAGTGGGGATTACCTCACACTAACACTGGAAATCTAGAATTGACCTAACACTGAACTAATGAACCCCACGCTGCCTTTGGCAGCCTCTATGCACATCTACGTCACTCTGGCTGGGGACTGTGTCACCTCCTTTTGTTGGTTGTATATTGATCATCTTCCCCTCTGGTATCACACCCTGGCACTCTGGCACTGGATCTGATTGATCCACAGCAAAATCGTGGATATCATCAAGGCTACAACATTGCCGCGTTGCCCAGCGTAGCCTGTACACTGCCTCTTATGAATCCTCTTCTCTGCCTTATCTGCTAAGTATTCTCATCTTAGGAAAATATCTTCCAACCGAAACTATCTATGCCCCTCACTGCAATCGAATCAACTCGATCAAATAATTTGGATGCTTTTTGTTTCTCACTTGATAAATTCGGTCTCTAGACTCACTCGATGTGTTTTGTAAATGCCCATCGAAGTCCTTCTTATAATATTCTTGTTGGACAACCAACAACCCATATTAAAACATAATCAATGACTTAGATCATATTGACTCGATCTCCATATTTTTATAGAGGTTTCACACCCTATTCTATTAATATACTTTAATTATTTTAATTCCTTAAGCTTAGACTTATGATCCCATTAAAAATAATTAATTATTTTAATAAAACCCCATCCTGGTGGAATTTTTCAAAAGGCTTTCTGGGTATTTTGGAATACATGTGTCTAAGCCTCCTGCAAACTTTGAGACTTAGAGCACATTTGATGCTACCAAAAATCAACAGTTGGCCCTTGAGGAAGACAAGTCGACCTTCCCAAAGGATGTGTCCTTTCATATGTAGGGACAACTATATAATGGCATATATACTCCTTTCCATTGGCAACAAGTCCGATACACATCTATTTCAGAAGAAGATTTCTGGATGTCTGATGTGTAGCTTTTTGTGGTACATGAGCATGATAATACGTTATGTTTTCTATGAAAATGACGAGCTACAAGAAGACCATGATTTCTGAAGTATGCGAGATACATAAGTAACATTATCTTTGTGATAATACAAGTTTCCAACAATACAATGTCTCTATTTATCGTGCGAGCTACAGGCAAGCCAATCTTTGATTATTATGTGAGTTTCAGTCGCGACATATCCCATTGTAATGTGATTTTCAAAGTTGCAGAGATGCATATATATGTGAGTTTCGGGATATACATAGATATGTGAGTTTCAAAGGTAAATGAATATACTAGTTTCAAATATTCTGAGGCATCTAAGGTCAATTATATGGTAGATTGGTTAACTATCTCATGGACAAAACACAACATAGTTTAGAGGGATGACTTGAAAATTTGATCACTGGATAGTTTGACATGGATTTCTCCTGTTGATGAAGACTCTATAAGGAAAGGATTGATAGGTTTTCCCCTTGTGTGTTTTGGCTTGGCCTATGGCCTAATCTTTGGTGTCTCTTGTGTCTTTTGCACTATGATCTTTCTCTTTCTTGTATTTGAGTGGTAATTGTTTGATGAATAATGAAGAAAAACTAAGAAGAACACTAAACATATTCACAAGTAATTATCATGACTAGAAATTCTCGCAATGGAATTTCAACATGGTATCAGAGCTAGAAAGATTAAATAGCAGTCTAAGGAAAAGATGACAAGGAAAAACTCATGAACATCTCTACTTCTTGAACTAGAAGGAAATTAGAGCCTCTATAATAAGTTTGTAAAAGGAGTTATGGTGAAAGGTATCAAAAATTCCAAATATGTGATCTATCGAAGAAAAGATATATTAATTCCCTGTGTAAATGGATAGAGTCCCTACGACCAATAATTAATATTTGGGCATCACTATATGGGAGAAAGGTTGAAAAAAAAGCATTGTTTGATACGTCTTTCTTTTAAGCAGTATTGGAAGACCAAATGGAAGTCTAAGTGGCACAGTGCATACATGTGGCATCATTCCTCCATTATATGAACTACTTTGCGGACCTAGGGCAGCGGACCTGAAGTATCTTATCACCGTATCTGAAGCAATACTCAACGTCAAAATTCATATATATCCAAACTCTTTTGGAAGGAATAATACTATTTTTCTACGAGACAAAACTCCATGACAAATTCTGAAGTTACATGAGAAAAAGGAACCAGGCTTCCCGAATCAAAATTCTCTCATAATCACAGTGCAAACTCCAACATATACATTTTTTGTTTGATGGAGGCATGGGTCTGAATTATGTGGAATCCATTTATGACAAAGATACATGTGACAAAGGGACATATATTTCTGAAAAGTCCAAACCTAAAGTGACACTTGAGAACAGAGATTTAAACATATGGTTGACAGTAGTGACAAAGGATCGTATTCTTTTGAGGCACATCAAGTCTGAATTATAAGGTTATTAATTGTTTGAATATTTCGGTGGAGGATCAACCTAATCGCAAAAATCCTTGAAGGGAAAATTTATTTCCATATTGAAAGATTGAGTCTGAGCCTATCTCTGTGATCAAGATCATTAATATGAATAAGATTTGAAATTTTTCTGTGGAATCCAGATTACATGGTATTCAAGGTATCCGAGTTTATGAAAGAAAGACTAGGTGACAGCCCAAGGCGACATATATTTGTGGTAGATAGTGAAACCTGAGCACTACTTTTTTGTGACAAACAAAGTCTCTAAAGCACTTTATTGGCATATGTAATCCTAGTAACATTACCAAAAACCTAAAGAAATTGTGATTTGGCATTGTATTCAAGACAGGTGAAGTCTCTCAAGAGGTACGTATAAATTTTTGAATTATGCATAGATCTATATTAAAGATCTCTAGCATGTAACAAGTGTATCTTAGTTACATGTGAGGAATTACATTTAAATTTTGTTAATATCTAAAGTAGTATGAAGATATAAATCCTCTCTCTTGAGAGAACGGACATAATCATTATAGTAGATACTACTCCTTTATGTTTTGAAGGTTAGACATTGAGCTCCATCTCATGATTAGAAGGTATGCCATTGACAATTCTAGGGTTTATAGCTAACATATTAGTATGCTTGTAGACCTTGCAAATCTGAAATATGGCAGGTTTTGAATATTTTGAATTTTAAAGCGTCTAAGGTTTGAACTAAGAAAACCCTAGGGAAAAACCCTATGGTTGATCGTTTCCGCTAACAAAAGAATCCATAGTGCTTGGAATAGGAAGAAATTAAATCATGAGAATAATACAAGAAATCCATTATTAAGAGGGAGCTAACTCCTTTCAAAAGATAAGAATTTTTTCCTCTTTGATTAAGATTGTTAGCATTTTCTTTGAGTCTCTTGATTTTGTATTCTCTTCTTGGTTATAATTGTTCTCCCATATTCTCATAGTGATATTTGCAGGAAAATAAATAGGATGACCTTGGCTTTAGCAGTGGAATAATGAATTAAGCATAAAAGGACTATCCATATATAGAAGAACTTAAGAGATGGAAAATAGAATGCAACAATTGAAAGCGTTAAAGCAAGAAGATTCTCTCAGTAAGAGGGAGAAGATCATGTTAAGTCGATTTCCTCAGTTAAAATAGATACCCCGGGTTTTGAAGAAGCCTCATGATTATAAAATACCTCATACTTTGGGAAAGAAGAACACTTCAGAGAGAGTTGTTAGCAGAAGTTGGCATGTAGGATCTTACACTACAACTTGAGACTAGAGGATACATCGTTTGGGTTGGCAGTGCTAATGATGAGTAGAGATACTATTGATGGTTGGGATTTGGTATGGTTTCCTGTATGAAGTAGAATTCTATTCCACTGCAGAGGCTGAAAATGTGGAAGTTGGTACAAATAGTTGTGAAGCAATTTGGCTTCGTAAGATGTTTGATGGACTATTTGATGATGTGTTGGATTCGATCGTGATTGTCTACAAATATTTTCAAGTACCTGGATTTTCATAGAATATCGAAGCACTTGATGATTTGAGAGTATGGTGCAGATAATTGTTATGAAACCAGCTCCAAAAATAGAAGAAAATAGAGATCAATGCCTTAGAAATCATCCACTTCGAGGGGGAAATCTCCTTTACATTACATAAATGAACAATTATTGGAGGATACAAATGAAAAAACCTCCTTTCTATATATAAGAGTCCATGGGGTCACCATATAATCTTGTCTGACCTAACAGTAATAATGTAAGGGCACAACAATAACAATAGTGGCTTTTTACGGGGCACAATAATAAAAATATGGGGGCTACAAGGGTACAACAATAAAGATAAGGGAGCTATACTAAAAACAATAAGGGACTACACCAGTAATATAGGGACCTAACATTCCCCTCTCATCCAAAAATGTGTTGTCCTCATCGCTTGAGTGGCTCTGGATGCTTCTCTATAAAATTATCATCCTCCCATGTGGAATCTTCAGTGGGTAAGTTCTTCTGCTTGATGAGATACTCTAAAATTGATCAATTTCGTAGTTGTTGAGTTTTTGTTTCCATGACTGCTTCAGGTTCCAATACGATTTTTCCTTCCTCATCAAGTTCTAGCAATATTGTTTGAACTGGAAGTTTGTCACCTATAACCTTCTTTAAACATGAAACATGGAAAATTGGGTGCACTCGAGAAGAAACAGGAAACTCTAATTTGTATGCCATAGTGCCAATCTTTTGCAACACCTTGTAAGGACCATAGTACTTTGGCGATAATTTCTTATCCTTCTTAGATTTCTTGAGGGACATTTTTTTGTATGGTTGTAGCCATAAAAATACCCAATCTCATATATCAAAACTTCTCTCACTGCGATGTTGATATGTCTGTTGTTTCATTCTATTTTGTTCCAAATTTAGGTTATCCTTTAAGAGTTGGAGAACTTGTTGTTGATTCCGGATGTGATATTCCATTGCTTGAACCTTAGAATTTTATATTAAATACGATGAGATGGACAGTGGATGATATCCATAAAGTGTCAAAAATGGGGTCATTTTTGTTGCAGTATGGAAGGAAGTGTTATACAACCACTTAGCCAGAGGTAACTACTTGACCCATTGTGTTTGTTTATCAGATAAAAAACAACGAAGATATCCTTCCAAACATTTGTTCACTATCTCAGTTTACACATCGGATTGAGGATGATAAGATGAGTTATGAGTTGGTTGAGTACCCAAACAAGAAAATAATTCCATCCAAAAATTTCCAGTAAAAATGGGATCTTTGTCACTTACAATAATATTTGGGTTTCCTTGTAGCTTTTGAATTGTTTCCATAAATGCAGTAGCAACTGTACTTGCTTTAAATGGATGAGATAATGCACAAAAGTGTGCATACTTGGTAATTCTATCAACTACCACCATGATGACACTCTTTCCTTCAGACTTAGGTAAACCTATGATAAAATCCAGTGAAACCTCCTCCCAACATTAACTTGGAATGGATAAAGGCTTTAGAAGACCCGGGGTCTTAATTGTCTCAACTTTATTTTGTTGGAAAACCAAACATTCCACCACAAACTTTTGAAAATCAGATATAAGGCCATCCCAAAAAAAAAACTTTCTTCACCCTGTGGTAAGTTTTTAAAAATCTTGAGTGTCCTCTTAAGGGAGAGATGTGGAATTCCAAAAGAATATTTTGTTTTAGTTGGGAATTCTCAAAGATATAAGCGATATTTGTACCATAAGGAATCATTTTTCCAACTAAATTTATCAGATGTACTAGAATCTTGCTACAACTTTTGAATGAATGTCCACAATTCTTCGTCATTCTTCCATTCATCCCTTGTTTCGGTTATCCAATATGATTGGATAATAGAAATGGCACAAAGATATGTTTCCACCTCTTCATCCTTTCTTGAGAGTGCATCTGCAACAACATTTAGCTTCCCTTTTTTGTAGAGGATTTTAAAGTCATAACCCACCATCTTTGTGACCCATTTTTGTTGTTCTTTTGAAGATAGTCTTTGTTCCAAAAAGTATTTAAGATTATCATGATCAGTTTTTACCTTGAGTGTCTTCCCATTTGGTAAGGTCGTCATTTCTTTAGTGCATGTAGTATTGCCATTTCCTTCTCATAAATAGATTTCTATAAATACTTTCCTTTGATTGGATGACTTTCAAAAGCAATGGGTCTTCCTTCTTGCATTAAAACAACATCAATTCCATTTTGTGAGGCATCACATTCCACAATAAAGGTTTTTGTGAAGTATAAAGTAGCTAAGACCGGTGCTAGGCACATTTCCCCTTTAAGATGTTCAAAGGCCTTAGTTGCTTCAGGAGTCCATGAAAATCCATCATTCTTCAATAATGTTGTTAGAGGTTCTACTATTCTCCCATAATTCTTAACAAACTTGCAAAAATACCCTGTTAACCCAATAAATCCTTGCAACCGCTTTATGGTTTTGGGGAATTTTGTTAGGGTCTACCTTAACACCCTATTGAGATACAATATGACCCAAATATTCCACCTCTTGTACTCCAAAGAAACATTTGGAGGTTTTTGCATATAATTGTTTCTCCTCCAATATTTTGAGCACCCTGTCAACATGTTGAACATGATCCTTCAAAGACCTGTTGTAGATTAGTATATCATCAAAAAATACTAACACAAATTTTCTAAGGAAGGGTTTGAAAATGGAATTCATCAACACTTGAAATGTAGAAGGTGCATTAATAAGGCCAAAAGGCATGACCAAAAATTCATAATGACCCTCATGAGTTCGAAATGTTGTTTTCAGAATATATTCAGCCTTCATTCTAATTTGATAATATCTTGAATGAAGTTCCAATTTGGTAAAATAAATTGCTCCATGTAATTCATCTAATAATTCATCAATCACAAGAATGGGAAATTTATCTTTAATAGTGATCTTATTGAGCTCCCTATAATCTGACACATGCGCCATGATCCATCCTTCTTGTGCACCAATACTACTGGAGTAGAGAAAGAGCTTTGACTAGGTTGAATTATACCAGCCTCTAACATTTTTGCAATCATACGTTCAATTTCGTTGTTTTGGACATAAGGATATCTGTAAGGCCTGATGTTTGGAGGAACACTTCCTGGAATCAAATGAATAGCATGATCATGATCACGAATAGGTGGGAGTCCTTTGGGATTTTCAAACACCTTGGAATGATGTCCAAGACTTTTTGGAGATCTTGAGAAATAGATTATTTTGATGTTGGAACTTCTAGTGAACATAATTGTGAAATTATGCCTCGTTGTTCTTTCTTCAGAAGCTTTGTCATGACAATATAGCTTATTATATTTCTCATCTTCCCTGTGATACCCCATAATTCAAATTTTTTTCCTTCCGAAAAAAATTTCAAGAAAATTTCTTGAAAATTAAAATCTATCGTCCCCAAAGATTGTAACCATTGTACTCCTAGTACAACATCAACACCTCCCATTGGAATGGAATGCATTGGACTATTAAATACATATTCCCCCCATGGTTAGCTTGATATTATGGCATTTTCTAGATAAATTATAGTTCATCCATTTGCAACCATCAGTTGACACTCTGGTGTTGGGTATAGGAATTAATTCAATTCCTTGGCTACCTTACAATGAATAAAATTATGGGTACTACATGAATCAATCAACACTATTACCTTTTTCTTCTTGATATGTCCTTCTATCTTGAGAGTTTGAGGAGTAATAATTCTTGCCAATGCATTATAGGATATGGTCGGGCTCATTTCTTCTTTCTCTAGGGTTGGTTATTAGTGTATATCCTCTTCTTTTGAAGTTTCTTGTTCATTTTCTTCCTCCTCTTCACAATCTATGTAAAATAATTTCTTCTCATCACACTTATGACCTTTAGTGTATTTGATATCACAACTATAGCAAAGCCCTTTTTCTCTTTTTTCTTCCAATTATTGTGGTGTCAACCTTGTAGGTTGTTGAAGTCTAGGAGTAGCAACACTTCCATCTTTATAGATGTGAGTGGTAGGCTTCCTTGTCGCCATAATTTTACATTCATTTTTTCTTACCAACCTGAATGCCTTCTCCAATGAATCAGGTTCCCAAAGGTGAACCTCATGTTGGATTTTATCCTTTAAATTCCCTATGAAGATATCAATCATGTGTTCCTCTAGAATATTAGCTACCCTTATATTCAATTTTTGGAAGTCCTCAATGTGCTCCACCACAGAACACTTTTGTGTTAAATTTATCAATTGGCTAAAGAAGGTGTTTCTCTTTGTATCTGCATAATGTGCTATCATTTCCTCCTTAAAAAATGACCAAGTGACAATTTTTTTACAAGAGAAAATCCATCGATACCATACAAATGTATTTTGTTCTAAATATGAATTTGTAATACGTACCTTTTGTGTGTTTTGCACATTATTGAGATCAAAATATTTATTCATCTGTAGTATCCATGTTACGGGATCCTTGCCTTCAAACTTCCTCATATCGATCTTTAGAATATGGTGGGTCTTCAATCCAACATTAGATTTTATGAAATAATGATTAACATTTATTTTTTTCTCATCATGAGTTTCCTCTACTATATTTTCACCATTAGGAATCATTTCTTGTGTCAACTTTGTCAAACCTTCCTTTAAACCTTCCATGTCTGCTTTTAGGTCATTCTCGATGTCTTCCATGTTGTCTTTCATTTTTTCTTCCATGCCTTCCATGTCATTCTTCAAACCATCCATATTTGCTTCCACACCTTTCTTCAAAACTTCCATTTCATTTTTGGTTACTCTTTGCTAGAGCGAAATTTGTTGCACTTTCTCTTGTAATTTTGATATATCATGTTGCACTTCTTGTTCTTCATGAGTTATAGCAGAGCCTTATGAGGGATTAATGGGTGTTGAATTATTTTTAGGGGGAATTTTAGAACCCAATACTAATATCTAAGCTTCAATATGCCCTTGGAATCACTTCAAACTGATTTTTCAAGCAGGACATATGCAATTTGAAAAAAAATACACACATTTTCTTGCTTTTGAGGAGCTCAATATTGAATTTGAATCATCTTTTTTATTTTGGATTTTTATTTTGGATCTTCAATATCTGAAATTTGGTCTTGTAGTAGTCGTCTGAATCTTATTTCGAATGCCATAGGTCTGACCTGATTTGGATTCTTCAAGACAAAGTTATGCCCAATCTCCCACAATGACCTAATTATGGACTAGTTCCATAGAGCGAACTTGTACGGCATGCCACATGTCACTTTTTCCTCCTTCAGCTCTGAAATTGATACACAAGAAAATACATTTTGTGTACTTTTGGCCACTATTTGCAGAATTCCAATCCAATTCTCAGAGATAGATTTATGACGATTTTCCCAAAGTCACCTCTTTTAGATGAAATTCGGGAGCCTTCAAAAACCCTAACTTCCACACATCATATCTCCGAAAATAATGCAAAAAAATATTTGAATTTTTTACATGAAGTTCCTCAGGATTTCTTCTCAAATGGGTTTTTTTATATTGTCTGAACCTTTGTAGAAACAAAGTTATAGTGAAAATTACACGATGACTTGTTTGAAGCAGCGAAACCCTAGAATCCAAAGCTCTGATACCAAATGTTATGAAACCAACTGCAAAAATAGAAGAAAAGAGAGATCGTCGCCTTAGAAATTAGCCACTTAGAGGGGGGAACCTCCTTTACATTACATAAATGAAAAATTCTAGGATGATAAAAATGACAAAACCTCCTTTCTGTATATAGGAGTCCACGGGGTCACCATATAATCCTAGCCTAATGTAAGGGAACAACAAAAACAATAGTGGCTTTTTATGGGGCATAATAATAACAATATGGGGGCTTTAGGGGTACAAAAATAAAGATAAGGGGGCTAAACTAACAACAATAAGGGACTAAACTAGTAAATAAGGACCTAACAATAACAGTCAAGAAGCTACAAACAAGATCTCCATATATGAACAAGCAGCTGATGTAAGGGAAGCATGAGTACTTCTAACACAAGCTTGGGCTTGTAGTTATCTCCTCCTTGGTTGAGAGGGAGTGAGGATATCCTCCATGGTTGAGAGGGAGTGAGAACGGACATAGCGTTCTCCATGTGTCATGTACTATGGCTAGGACTAACAGTCATAAGCCTAGTGCATGAGCCTAGTGCATGAACATGGGTAAGGAGAATGGTGGATTGGATAAGCATCAAGGAATGACATTCTTGAGATTTATATTGTGACTAGGAATAACAGTCGTAATTCAAGTACATTGACCTAAGATAAGAATGGTCAAGAGGACCAACATTTCCTTGTGTCAAGTATTGTCACAATGGATTAGGAAATGGTCCTATGAAGACATACCTTAATGAACACCGGGGTGGGGTATGTGCCTTGAAGAGGCACTATGGTGACCAATTAAATGCCTGTCAACATTGTGCTCTGATCTAGTGGAGAGATAAGTTTACTTTCCAAGGCCTTGGTATTTTGACAAGGCTAGTTATGATGACGTTATCATCATTCATGCTTATAAATTTGGATCCTTTCTTATAGAATTCCTTGTTGATAAAAGTAACTAGTGTCAATATTCCTAATTTTACTTGAGTCATAATGTAATTTTCAAAAAGAAATAAAAGGAAAAATTATTTTATGAGCATGGGTTTCATGCTCTATGTATTTTGTTTCTAGGTCAAGCCTTCATTGAACGTTTCTATGATTCAGTGATAATTCATTGTACTTTTCATTATGTATTAGACCCTTCTTGGGCTCTTCAAGTCAATAAAGAAAATTATTTTATGTGTCTTGTCCCTCCTCCACCAAGTCGGCTTCCTCACTCATCAATTCAATCTCAAAAACTCTGTCAATTCGACCTCATAATGGAGCTACAACCACTATATATAGCCATGCTACTCGACCTATTTTGTGGATCAAATCAAGTAAGTTGATCTGAATTTTGAAGAGCAGAAAAAGGGATGCAAAGAACCTTTAAAAGAAGAAAATACTAAGTGAAGGATAGAGAGATGCATGTCAAGAAGAAAGGGAGCTGAATTTTCCTTATTTTTTTGTCACATGTGTGAGCTAGAACTAATTTTTTACAAGCTGAAGTTCAGGAATTACAGAGAGTGTCGAGACCCTAGTTGACCTAGATTTTGGAAGGATGACCTATGTTGATTATTCAAGTTTGACTTGTCTATATGGGATGTCCACTTGGTGGATTGGAGGGTGTCAATGTTTTGGTCAAAGGTAGATGTTGTCTCATTTGATTTTATTCTAAAGAAGAGAAGAAGAATTTCTGGGTTTTCACCTAGAAAAGGGGTTTTTCCCTGAATGAGTGCCTACATCTTGTGTTCTCTATTGTGTTTGTGATCTTCATTGTTTGGAATTTGTCTCGATGATAATAATATAATAATTGGAAATAATTAATAAGAAACATCACAAGAAAGTGTTAAATAAAAGAGAAACCAAATTAATCAAAGGCCCTAACTATGTTTCCCTGTGGATTTATCAACATGTTATCAGAGCTAAGGACAATAACTTGAGGCAAATAGAATATCATCTTTGCAAAGTAAAGGAGGCTCCAAGACTAGCCCTTGAGGACCGAACTTCTAGAAGAAAGAGGAATAAATAATAAGAAAAATTTTATGGGTGTGTTTTTAGGCCGCGAACCTAAGCTAGAAGAGTGAGGCATTTATAGGAGCCAACACGCACTGTTTTTTAGGACCAAAAGGCTAGGAATCTAGCCTAGAAAAAAATGAGCCCTTTGGAAGAAAGATCGAAGTTTTGTGTACAATTCTCAAGGTCTAAAATCATCACAAGAAGTCTAAATTTTTTTGTCACATCACAAGGCTTGAAATTCAATTTTTGAGCATAAAGACAGGGTATCTGAATTTAGTTTTAAAATCCCTTGTTAATCTTGAAATACCTACTATGAAGATTACAGTCACCATAAAAAAGTAATCAAGATTCCTTTAGAAGATAACGAAGTCTTGTGCATAGATGTATGCATAAGAAGACTAGGACCGAACTGTTTGAAAGTGATTTAGGCCTATTTTGGAAGGCATGTCACCAAGCTACAATATTTATATAAAAGTCAAGATACCTGGAAGAGAGGTCGTAGATTTGTGGTTTATATACAAAAGAAGTTTGAACCTGAACAGTGGAAAATAAGTCGACCTAAAGCATAAAGTGAAATTATTGATGTATAAAGCATACTAGGTATGTTTTAAGTAGTTTACTATAGTCGTTATTGAAGACCTATTCGAAGGATCACCCTCAAAATAAGGAGTTTTCTACACTCTTTTGAAGGAAGGACCAACCCTATTGTTGAAGATAGTCATCTAGCATCTTGGGACCAGCTTTGTTGTCAAAATCCAAGATAAGTAGATCATGGCATCTTGAATAAACTCTTGCAACATATCTTGGAAGACCAAGGTAAGTAGTTCTTGAGGTATGTATAGTTACTTTATTCATTCAAAGATCTAACTTAAATTAGGTTAGGATTTTAGGATTCCTTTTAGGGTTTGTAATCTTCATATTATTGAAGGTTGTTGGCATCTGAAGCTTTTGTAAACCCTTATTAGTATTTGAAAAACATAAAGAGAAACCCTAACCCTATTCTATTCCCTCAAAGAAACACTAGCTTTGGTCTCTAGGGTTTTCATATAGTCTAGGGTAAAAAGAAAATAGAATTTGAAATTCAATCTCTAGAGCTAATGTTTTGAAAGGTAACATCTTAAGACTTAAGGTTTGGAATTGTCCCTCACTATAGATTTTGTATCATAATTATGCTTTTGTACTTGTGTATTTTGGTAGTACTTTTCAATAAATGTTGCAGTTACATAATGAAGAAAGAAAAAGTTTAGAAAGATATGTTGATCTTGTTGAAAAGTGTAACTAGGGTCGGTCTTCATATTGACTATGTAATTATGGGTTTCATGAGAAAGGTTTCTATGTTAGGTCAATAGACTTCTTCTTGATGTCTATTAGGATTTGTCTTCTAGTTATAAATGTAATTAAGAATCGTGTATATGAAGGGTCTAGTCAACAAAATATGCTCCAATACCTTGTCATGAAACCGTGAATAAAATGGCTCAAAGCTACCCTCATGTCATCCTCTCTAACGTTGGAATATAAGCCCTCCATGTCGGCCTATGGACAGAGGTAAAAATCGGCCTACAAGACAGCTTGAAGAGTCGGCCTAAATCTCAAAATAGTGCACTATATACAGTGATGGAGTTGCAACTCATTTGGAGATATAGAATGCAGATTGCTCTGAAGTAGAACGTAAGGATCAGTTTCGGATAAGACAGCGTGGATATGTTCTGAAGAAGAAAAGTGTGTATCACAAGGAAAGAGTTGTGTATTATTCTGAAGGAAAGTGTAGTCTGTCTGAGGTGGTTTTATTGGTATACACCTGCAATGCATGTTGACAAGTCTGAAGGGAGCCTGTGACTAAATGCGTAGCAAGAACTATGGCTTCTCCATAGTAATGTGCACTCGGAAAAGTCTGAGATATACGTCTACTCTATAGGAAGGCATTCTTATCATGTAATGTGATATATTGTGAAGTTAAAGGATTGGATTTTGGTTTAATGCGGAGTCTAAGGACTATAGTAAGTAAACTATATCTGAGTTGCAGTGCGAGAATAGAAGGAAGGTAAATCTGTGATTTGCCTTCCGATCTACAATACATAAAAGAAAGTAATATATCTCAAAGGAATAAGGTTTCAAGAATATGAAAAGTAAATTATAAATTCTCAAGTACTTTGTCTCCAATATCTGAATAAGCAAGAAGCAGTGTTTGGGTAACTGAGAATGAATTAAGGAAGATAGAGACCAAGTTCTCTAGTGTTGGTGCATGTCAGTGTAGAAAAGAAGGATCGTTGTTGGAGGACAACGAAGAAGCAGTGACAAGGTCTTGGAGACATATATAGGTCAAGGGTTTGAGTCTTGGGCATGGTACTTGTCATTTGAAAATCTATGAGAAGAATTTCTCGTGGATTTTCCTCTCCAAGAGGGAGAGGTTTTTCCCTGGCTCGAAGAGCCTAAATTTGTGTCTCTTGTATTTTGGTAATTGACTTGATGAAAGAATAAATAAGCTAAGAAGAGAATACATAAATAAATCAAGTAAGCTCACGAGTAATTATCAAGGAGAGAATTTGAATTAATCACCGCCCCTCCAAATTCTCAACATGGAATCAGAGCTAAGGTGTTGAACACAAGGGCTACTTAACAAGAAGACACTCATGGAAGAAAAAATCAAAGTTTGGGTTAAAAGGTAATATCAGTTTGCAAGAAAGATACTTCAAGGGATCCACTAATCAAGAAGAAAATATTTTCCATCAAAGATTTATTTTCAAGATATTGTTGGAAGAGACATCATGTTTTTGGAAGACATCCTTTATCATCAAGGAATTCAATCTAAGAGGAAGTTCCTGACATCATCTTCATCATCATCAAGGTAGCTGCTAAAAGAAGGAAGTCACCCTACTCAAGTAAGTACCTATGACCTTATCATAAATCTGTCAAAATGACTAATTGCAAAGAGAGCAACAAATTGGTTGGGTCATCAAACTTTAGTGCATGGAAGAATAGGACGGATTTGAATCTAATTGAAGATTATGTTATAGGCTACATCGAAGGATCTATAATTCAAACCTCAAAATAAGATGCTCCAAATCATGCGAAATAAATGAAAGGAGAAATCAGATCTCAGAGGATTCTCATAGAATCCATTAAGGACTCTCTCATACCCTATGTATCAAAACTGAAAACTACAAAAGAAAGATATGAGAAACTGGTGGAGATAATCTCTGTGAGTACTGCAGGAGAATAAATCTCTCTGAGACAAGAATTATACAAAATTAAATTGTCAAGAGAGGAAGGAATCACTTCATACTTTATGGGGATTTCTGAAATAAGAGACCAATTGCAGGAATTGGAAGAAGTAATGTTTGATAGTGAGATGACTAAGTGGTGTTGAATGCTCTACCGAAAGAATGGGGAAACTTCACTTCAAGGTTATACAAGAATAAAGAAGCAACATCATTCCGCAATCTATGGTCTCTATGTAAAATAGAGGAAACAAGATTGAAATCCAAAGCTGATACATGATCAAGTGAAGGGAATCAAGCCTTTGCAGCCATGTCTAGGAAGAAAGGAAGATTCGGAAAATTTGGTCCTCGGAATAAAAGAATAAATATGGACAAAGTACGATGCTTTGGATGTAATAAAATTGACCATTATAAAAGGGATTGTCCTAAATCTGAAAAGTACAAGAGGAAAAAGGAAAAATCCCATGTCACAAAATTAAGGGAAGAACCTGATACAAAGAAATATAAGAAAGAAAAAGTGAAAGATCTCTACTATGACTGAGATCGTCTTCCTCTTTAAGTGATTTATGTCGGCTGTAAAATAGTATGTGTTGTACCTTAAGAGACAATCCCTTAGCTGTGATAAGGAATCAGTGCTTAAGCCATTAATATAATTATGTCACAAAAATATTTTTCTCTGTTTAATAACCCTCAAGTATTTATCATTAAACCCTCAAATATCAAATATAATGAACATCTCACAATGTTGTCATTTTCTTATGTTAAATGAAATGACCAGAATAAAATGAAAGAAGGAAGTCCAAACTGATATGTTGCTACACAGAATATATCATCTCAAACCCCAGAAGAATTATATAAAAGAAACAGTTAAAACGAAGGAGCGTTAATTAAGGATTTTAACTCTTGCTTACATAGGTAAAAAGAGACATGCTGCTCATTACTTCGTTTTATTCAAATATAGAAAATACAGAACGAAAACTTGAACACATATCAACATAAACATATTCCAGAAACTTGCTTCTCATTCATTAATCTTTGAAAACTTTGAGTACAAAAATCATAGACTGAAGGTCCAAAACTCAGAACCTTCCTTCTTCTGAATTATTACATGAAATACAATAAAAAGTAGTTTGAAACTACTACAACTGATCCTAACTACCTCAACTCCTGAGGATTTTTGAAGACTATCTTTTACATACTCCCAAAAAGTATTATTACATTTACATCATCTCTGAAATATTATAATAACATAAAAATTAACACCCTAATCTATGTGTTGAATGTGAACAGTTGACGATGTTGTTGTATTTCCCAGATCAGCTTCTCATTTGTCATTCTTCGAATTTGATGGATCCTTTGGCAATTCTATTGTCCAGGCTCTGCACTTCTTCCATATCTCTACTCTTGTCCTGGGTGAGTGATTCAGATTGTGATACTCTAACCTGAAAGCAGTAATTCGGTTTTAAGTTGGTCTTTCTGTAAATAGATTTTTTAGTAGCCACAGCAGCTGAAAATGTCTCTGAAGAAAGTTGATCATCGTTGCCTCCTTGAGAACTTTAGTCTTTTCATGTTTATTATCAACTTTGCTTTTTGTTAATACCAGTAAGTTTTCATAAGAATCCCATGACAATAGACCTCCTCCTATTTCCCAGCATGAAGGTAAACTTGCTCTTGTTAATTTGTCCAATGATTTATCAAACTTACTTACTGCTTCTTTGATTTCAACCAACCTCTTTTTGTGGCTTTCCTGTAATCATTCTTTACAATCATCTTATTAATCTCTACTGCATATAAGATTCTATCCTTAATCTCATTTTCCTCCAATTATTGGTCTGTTTTGGAGTTAATGAAATCAATGAACCTTTTTGCCCAAATAGCCCTATTGATTGTCTTCTGTTTATCTGCCATTACCTGTTCTTCAAATTCTCTGATAAGACTGCTTTCTTCTGCAACCACCATCAAGAAGTCCCAAATTGACTTCATTTCAGAAATGATATCATTCCAAATGATATATTTTGCCTGTATTAAAGATATGTTCCCTTTCAATTTCTCTTTAAGGCTTTTGATCTCAGCATTGGCATTCTGACAGTCCATTTTGTATTTACTAGCTTCATTTTCTGCAGCTTGAATAATCTTTGATGCAGTCTCTAGGTCTGCTTGAGGCTTCTTCCAGTCTCTTTCCGCCATCTGCAATTCATTATTCAACTGAGCAATCTATGCTTGAGGATCTTTGTTACCTGAAGGGAAAACAAAATTACAAGTATGACTATCAATATGATTTTGTAGTGATATTGCAGTTTGTTTTATTTTGGAGATTTCCTCCTCCTTTCGCATCAGCTGTTGTAGCAGCTTTTCTTTCTCGTTCTCTACCTTTGCAGTCATTGAATGCTCCCCTGTAGGTAATTTTAGCTTCTTCTTCAAAGTAGATATCTCTGCTTCAGCACTTTTTAAAAGCTTTTTCCATGCAGTCCTATCATTAGGGTCCACCCCAATCTTTACTATGATCTTCTTTAGTTCCTCATTCTGAAGCGTTAAAGCCCTAGAGTTTGATTTTTCTAACATCAACTGTTTAATGACTTTCCCAAGTATATTATCTACTTTCATTGCCATTTCATTAGTCTTTTTCGGGTCATTTACAATCAATTGACCTATCTGCATATGTAAGTTCATCTTATCCAACAATGGGATTTTCTTCACATCTACAGTTATATTTACAGTATTGAAATTACTAGATGAACCAATTGACATGTCAGTAGGATGTGACAAGGAAATTCTGAATTGATCTTTCTCAATATCCATGGCAGTCAAAAGCCTTGTTTGATCTAGAGCAATCTGATATTCAGCTTGGGCTTCCATGCTGACTTTCATCTTCTGATTTCTTTCTACAATTTGAGCAAACATCTTTTTGATCAGAGGTAATTATTCATGAGAAGTCTCATGTCTTATGGGTGAAGCAAGAACATTTTGTTCCTCTCCCAGCTGTAGAAAGTAACCAGGTTGATTATATGCATGTTCTTGATTAAACTTTGTCCTTTTCTCAGCTCCTTGTTCCTCGTCCTCTAAGTCAATTATTGTTTCTTTACTTCTTTTATTAGACTTTTGTGAAATGATAGGAGTCTGAATATTTGAACCTATTGAACTCACCACACCTCTGCTAGCTATCTTTTCTAATTCTGGCTTGCTTTCATGAATAAAAGTTGAATATCCATTCTCAATTCTTCTATTGGAAATTACACTATGTGGGTCATAAGCCCAACTTTCCCCTAGCAGTAAATGCATCTCATCTAGCATTTTAGTAACTTCTTCAAATGCCTGTCTCATGTTAACAATGAAAGGACCTACAGTCATGGGTAGTTTAAACATATGTCCCTTTTTCATGGGCACAAAATGAACTCGATCAACATTAAGACTTTGTCGAATGAACTCCAAGGAAAATAGCCTCATGGGAACAAATACTGGAAGTCTATAAGGCTCAACTCCTGCTCCATATAACCTAATCTCTGAATAATCCTCAAACACAAACCAATCTCCAAACTTACAGTTTGCTCCTAAATGCAAGAATTCTTGAGCTTTGGGTAAAATACAAGGGGGGGAAACTCCATTCAAAATCTTATATGCACTTGACATGAAATAACTGGAAAAATCAAATAGTCCATTTTCAGTTTGTTCTCTCCTTACTATATCTATCCAGAAAACTACAGATTTCCTCTTCTTATTCATGTCCATGATATTCAGACCTATATGCATAAATCCCTCCACATTTTGATATAAGAACAAGTAAATGATTAATGGAGGAAATCTGAAAGAACCTGTTAATGAAAGACTCATTAGCTGTGAATTTACTGCTTCCTGCCAATAGGATGGAATATCAAGCACCATTCCTAGCTTCATCATCATGGCAAACATCCCTAGCATCGTTTTATCCACCATACTGTCATCATCTTTACCCATAATTTTAGCAATGTTTCTCAGTACTGGCTGAATCTCAGGATAAAAAACCTCCAAGGAAAATCCTTGCTGTCAGGCTGAAATTGCTGCACGTTGGGCTTTAGAAAATAAACAAGCTGATTAAAGTCTTCATTTGCAAGATTATCATAATATGCTACCAAGGATTCATCGGAAAATTGAACACATGACTCTGACTCAGGGTAATAAAGGGCTTGGTGAATTAACAGGGTAGACACTTGCAGAACATTCTCTCCCTGACAATTCATCACATAACATTTTCCAGGATACATAATGGAAACCATCCAGGATATCAATTCAGGAAAAATATGAGTTTTAAGGATACATGCAGACAACAAACCAAACTTGACCATGGCAGCATACACTGGAGAAGCTTTGTCGTTCAAGAGGACTTGTTGGTAAAATGGAAGATGGACCAGGGAACAATTAGTGTCTTGAATATCCCTCTTGGTATCCATGAGAGGGATATGACTAGCAGAACCATACAGAGATGAACGTTTGGCCATAATTCAAGACTACGACAACCAACGACTCGCAAGGTGGCTAAATTTTAATAGGGTGACGGAAAACTGAACAAGACACATCACAAATTACTCTCAAACATTAGCTTAATCCAAAATGACTTCGAAAAAATGCAAATTTTGCTTAAATAGGTGGTGCGGCCTTTTAAATTAAATGTTGACATGACGCGCCAACGAACCGTTGAGCTCATATGACGTGGAGGACAGCTATGAACAACTCAACGCCTTTCGTCACTGCAGGGGGTCTCGGGGTACAGAGAAATATTTTGGCTTGTCCCCCCGCATTCAATCTCCACCGCACATCTGTGTTTTCCCCGCAGTCAACCCAGTCAACTACAGAGGCACTCTTCTTTTTAATTAGTGTGCTAGTTGTGCCCGCGGGTTGAGTCCTTCGATCAAAGTACGAGCTTTCATCACATCCCACTTGATATAATGATTGACCTTTAAACTTTAAGTTAGGGACCCACTTCATAAGGTTCAAAGTATTTAAAATTTTGATTTTAATACAATGAAAAGAAATATTTTTATGCCAAAGTAATAAGATTATAATACTTTAACATATTTTTGACAATTTTCTATTTTTATATTTTCAGAGTAAAAAATAAAAGTATATTGCAAATGATCCACAACATCTGGCTCCACCTAGGGATAGTGTTTTTTGCCACGAAACACTAAGAACCTGCAGATCAGTGCCTTCACGTCGGACATGGAGTCAAATGATGCTTGATGAAAAATATACAATGAGGAAAACCGAATATGTACAAATGATGAACCTGTTATCTTTAGTGCCTGAAATAATGTTTCAAATACTGCCCGTTCACAGGTTGTTCTACTGCTTCTCCATCAAGATTTTCCAGCTTAAAAGTGTTATTTGATCTAACTTTAGTGATTGTATAAGGACCATACCATAGAGGATCAAATTTACCATGTTTTCCCTTCTCCTCTCTGCTGGCATCCCACCTTAGTACTAGATCTCCATTTTGGAACATAATCTCCTTTGCCTTTCTGTCAAAAATGGACTTCATTTTCTCTTGATATGTGACCAAATTGTCTCTGACTTTATTTCTACTTTCACTCAATTCTATTACCTTATTCAACCTTCTTATCAATGCATTAGGTTCTTCTTGTGCTTCTTGAAGAAAAGAAATCACTGGTTTTTCTAGCTGAGTGGGAAACAAAGTTTGAGTACCATATACTAACTCATAAGGGGACTTACCAGTGGATCTTCTAGTAGTCATTCGTACTGCCCAGAGAGAAAATATCAACTTTGAATCCCAATTTGTCTGGTTCTCATTAATTGTTTTCTTCAATATCTTGACCAACATCTTGTTTGATGACTCTGCTAATCCATTCCCTTGTGGATGATATGTTGTGGAATGAGACAATATCACATTATAATTTTGACAGAAATTTATAAATCTTACTGAGTTGAATACTTGAGCATTTTCTGTGATGATTTTCATTGGACATCCAAACCTGTTGAAAATATTCTCTTCCAAAAACTTCATTACTACCAAATCATTTGTTTTCCTAGTAGGAATTGCCTCTACCCATTTTGTAAAATAATCAGTGGCAGTCAGAATCCACTTAAACTGCCCACTTGATGGTGGATTAATTTCCCTAATAAAATCTAATCCCCATTGTCTGAAGGGTTCTTCAATAAAAACAGGAAGAAGAGGTAAAGGAGCTAACCTTTTCTTTTCTACAAATAATTGGCATTTCTGACAACTTCTAACAACTCTGTATACATTCACAAATAAAGAAGGCCAGTAGAAACCTGATTTAAGAATCTTATGAGCGGTTACTTTCCAACTGTAATTTCCTCCACACAAACATTCATGATACTCCTTGATCACTTCCATTAATTCTCCTTTTGTCAAACACAGCAACAAGACACCAACAGGATCTTTCCAATATAATTTAGCATCAATTATAACATAAGGCTGAGCTTTGAGTTTTAGGGCTATGTATTTTGATCTATTGATTGAGGGAGGGCAAGAGAAAAAACACAAATAGTGAATAATATCTTTATACCAATCTGAGCAGAGAAATTTGTATTTGATTGCTGACTTTGTTTTAATCTGATTGGTCTCCTCAATTACTTCATCTAATGGTGCAAGCAAATTAATTCCCAGAGTTTGGAAATTAGATTTTGTTAGCAACTTAGCTAATCCCTGTCCTTTGACTAACTTAGTAGGCTTAATGTACAAATCATATTCTTGGATTTTGGCAATCCATTTTCCTCTTTTTCCCTCTATATCACTCTGAACCAGCACATCTTTTACAACAGAATTAGGTACATATGATACTATTTGAGAATGAAGTACATATGTCCTAAAAGCTTTCAATGAATTTACTAAGGCATATACCTACTTTTCCAATATGTTATATTTTAGCTCTGCATCTCTGAGGACTTTACTGAAAAATGACACTGGCTGCTCATTTCCTTCTTCGTTCCTCTGTAACAACACAATAGCAATAGTGGAAGGTGATGCAAATGAAAAAATTTGAAAAGGTTTCAAATAATCTAGACTAATCAAAACTGGATATTCTTGAAGAGCCTCTTTAATTATGGCAAAGGATTCTCTTGCATCTTTGTCCCATTTTACTTTAGCATTTTTCTTCAACATATCTGTTATTTTCCTGACAATCTCAGCATAATTTGGAACAAATCTTCTCAAAAAAATTATTTTCCCTAGGAATCTTTGAATATCTTTCTTACTTCTAGGTAAAGGAATTGTTTGTATAGCCTCAACCCTTGTTGGATCAATTTTCACACCTTGGTTTGAAAGAGAAAACAGGGATTTCTTAGGATTCAATGATAACCCAAATTTTTTGCACTTCAAGAAAGCCTTCTGCAGGTGCTCCAAATGTTCATCATCAAACCCTGAAAAAATAGTCACATCATCCAAATATATGACTACAAATTTATCCCCTACAAAAGCTATATCCATTTCCCTCTGGAAAGTAGCTCCTGCATTCATGAGACCAAATGTCATCCTGGGATACATGAATGTTCCCCAGGGTGTAGTGAAAGTTGTTTTCTTCTGATCCTCTTTCTCAACTGCTACTTGGTTGTACCCAGAAAAACCATCAACCATGGATAACCGATAAGCTCTAGTTACTTTCTACATGACATATTCCATCTTTGGCAAAGGATAATTATCCTTCAAGGAGGCTCTGTTCAGATTTCTAAAATCTACTCACAATCTTATCTCTCCATTTTTCTTCCTGACTGGAACTAGAGTTGAAACCCACTCTAAATACCTGAGTAGAACTATGATTTTTGTTTGCAAAATTTTCTTCACCTCTTTCTCAATAGGGGTTAATAACAGTGGATTAATTTTTCTGAGATTCTACCTATTTGGCTTAACCCCATCCTTCCGTGGTATTTTATGCTAAATAATATCTAAATCATAAGTCTTCAAATCTTCATATGACCATGCAAACACATCTATGAATTTTTTGAAAAGATCTGCATACCTTTCTTTATAATATTTAGGAACTCCATTGAACAACTTGACTATTTTGGGCTCCTGCTGAGTTCCTAAATTACAATCCTCCATCTCTCCATCCTGAGATGCCTTCTTTTGATTCACTAATACATCGTTAGCATCAAACAATATTTCAAGAGGAACCAGGCCTCTGGGCAATGTATTATCTTTCAACTGAATTATTTTCTGGTCACCAATTGTCTGCTTCAGGTTTCTAGGCACATCAATTTGATCAGCTTGATTAGTTTCTTGATCAATTTGACTGTCCTCAAAATTTCCAATCATTGTTAAAAATTGATTAATCTGCTCATCATCTTCAAAAACCTGTCAATGCTTTACATTATCAGGGATTGAAGGCCTGTGTCTGATTTCAATTTCATATCTCAGTCTTGGATTAATAGGTGGCTTAAATGTGCTGGCTGCAACTGCCAATGAGTCTGCCATTCTATTTTCTTCTCTTGGGATAAATTGAAGATTAAAGGCTTCAAAATAATTTTCAATTAGATCCCACACCTCATTTCTATAAGATCTCAATTTGGGATGCTTAGTCTGACACCAATTCTTAATCTGTCTTATTATTAACTCATAATCACCAAAAATGGAAATAGATTGTATTCCCATTTGCTTAGTTGTTTGCAAGCTCAAAATCAATGCTTCATATTCTACCACATTATTAGTTGATTCAAATTCTAGTTTGAAGGAAAAAGGTAAATGATTACCTTCAGGAGATATAAAGATGAACCTAGCTCCTGTACCTTCTTTAGAATATGCTCCATCAAAATAACACTTCCAAATTTTATTTGAATGCAGCTCCTTATGTACACTTGCTGAAGAGAGCTGCTTCTATGAGTCGTCAACAAATTCTGCATCTTCATGCAGCATAAAACAAGAGAGATCCTCCTTCTCTTAACCATAAATGGGAGAATTACTTGTCTCTTTCTTGGTGGTAGTTTTCATGAATCTGATTTCTCTATATAACCTCCTTTCTTCTCCATTGAAAACAAGGATGATGGCCCATGTGAAATCCAACTTTAAAACACCTCCAAGCTTTGCTCCCCAGGATCTGGACAACGACATACCAAATCTAGCAGGAATATCTGCAACTACTACGTCCATCATGATACTCTTTACTGGAATTTGGGCCAAGGAAACAACCATGTCTTTGATAGGACCTACACACTTCACTCTTTTTTAATCAAAGGAATAAAGGTCTCTATGTGGCTTAGTGATTTGTAAATTTAGCTCTTTCATCACAGATAATGGCATAATATTATGTGATGCACCAGAATCAAGCATACAATTATGTAGAATGAAATCATGCAAAAGTATTGATATATAAAAAGGTGGAATAGAGTCTACCTCTTCAACATGAGGGCTGAAAGTAACCACTGGTTTCTCTTCCTGCAAATTCACAATATCACCCACCTCATCAGACTGAAACAAATTAATA
Source organism: Pinus albicaulis (assembly GCA_034641835.2). Taxonomy (NCBI): domain Eukaryota; kingdom Viridiplantae; phylum Streptophyta; class Pinopsida; order Pinales; family Pinaceae; genus Pinus; species Pinus albicaulis. The sequence goes on along the minus strand of CM076578.1, from coordinate 1,757,655,278 downwards.
AACTCAGCAATTTCTTTCTTATAACCAGGTGTTTTAGCTAACTCAAGAAGAGGTACTTGAATTTTAACTTTTTCTAACTCCTTAGACAAACTGAAGGTTTGGTTTTGTTTAATCAACTTTTCAGGTTCTTCTTGATTTCTGTTTGAATTTGCATGTTGGTCAGGAACAGTAACAATCTTCTCCAAAATATTTGAGTCATTAGACTTGTTTTGGGAAGTCTCAGCTTGTTGCTTCTCTTTTTATTTTACTAGATTCATGGGTTGCTTCCCCTTGTCTAATTGTTTTATTGAATTTTTCTATTGTGGAGTTGCCATTGGAGAAGGGATTGACTTTGATTCTTTTTCTTAATCATCCTGAGTTCTCAACCTCTTTTTAGATCTCAAGTCATACTTTTTATGCAATTCAGCTTACATAAAATCAGTAAATTGTTTGCAACAATCATCCATCTCTTCCTGATCAAATGAAATATCAGTTTCTTTATAGTCTTCTTCACATTCTCTTTCACATTTTTCTTTTGCACCACCTTCCATGTAGATGGCAGAAATTTTCTCTTCATCTTCTTTCTGATCATCATCAGTAGACTGTGAAGGTGTTGCTTCTATATATAAGGGTGCTTGAACTTGATCCTAATCTCTTCTTTCCCTTTGCAAAATCTACAGGGGTTTCTTTCTGAATTGGGGATTAAAAACCCCTCAGTTTTGTTGTGTAGGTTTCTTGTCATCCAATTCCAACTTTACTAATTTGTTTGACAAATTTTTAATGACCTTGGTCATGCCATCAATCCTTTGATCTTGAATTGACTCTTCCTTAGCTTTACCTTTATCTTGAACTGACTACTTTTCTTGAGCTTTTCTAGCAGCAGTAATATTTGCTTCAATCTCCAACGCATCCGTTTGGATTTGTTCAAGTTTACGAGACCTTCTTTCTCTCAAAGTAAAACTAAAATATGATACAAATGCCCCAACAAAAACAACTCTTGCTCCAATGGGAGGAGGTTTCATTTCTGCAGGCAAACTATTGTACAATTTATTGAATCTTTTAATAAAATCACTCATATTTTCATCAGGTTTTTTCTTAATAGCATTAAATTCTGTTAAAGAATAACCATGGTCTCCCTTTTCACCCCATATTTGGATGAATTGTCTTTCTAACTCATCCCAAGAATTAATTGAACCATTTGGTAACCCTTTAAACCATTTTCTTGCCTCTCCATTTAGGGACTATACAAAAAGTCTCATTACTACTTCTAGTTGTTCAACATTGAAATTCTCAACAAAAGTGCAAAACAAAGGCGAGTGTTGTTCTGTAGTTATTTCATCTTCACCAGTAAACCTAGGAAGCAACTTAAGTAATTCTTGAGGCATTGCATTCATTGGTTGAGGAAGATTTAATGGTGCATATATGTTCATCAAGAAAGTAGGGGCTGCCATGTTTATGCCCTGATTGACTGCTCCTTGAGTAGTGGGAATTGGTGTACCAGTTTTATGTGTGGATGAATGGGGTGAAACAACTGATAAAGGAAGGGGTTGATAAACTAAAGCAGAAGAACTAGCAACTGTATTAGGCTGAGTTTTTGTAAATATGAAAGATACAGATTCGAAAGACTGCTCTTCTAACCTTGGTTCTTGGAAGTGAATGGATGAAGGCAAGGACTCTTGTTTCGAGAAAGTGAGTTTCCGGGAAATATCCTTGGATGAAAGAGTATGTGAACTGCTGCTAGGTGTAGGCAGTGTGGCATCAGGTGTAGAAAGGATTTTTGATTTCTGGCTCTTTTTAGAAGCCAACTTTTCTGGATTTGAAAGGGTAGGAACCTCTGCTAAGAGGTATCAGACCTTGTATGTGGCCTCTTGTAAGTCAGAATTAGAAAATGAAACACAACGTTTAATATTTCCTCCTCTCTGAACAACCAAAGGAAAGACAAATAAAACCTAGGGAAAAGACTTTATTTCTTCGTCCCCGACAACGGCGCCAAAAAATGTTGTACCTTAAGAGACAATCCCGTAGATGTGATAAGAAATTAGTGCTTAAGCCATTTATATGATTATGTCACAAAATTATTTGTCTCTGTTTAATAACCCTCAAGTATTTATCATTAAACCCTCAAATATCAAATATAATGAACATCTCACAATGATGTCGTTTTCTTATGTTGAATGAAATGACCAGAAGAAAATGAAAGAAAGAAGTCCAAACTGATATGTTGTTACACAGAATATATCATCTCAAACCCCAGAAAAATTATATGAAAGAAACAGTTAAAACGAAGGAGCGCTAATTAAGTATTTTAACTCTTGCTTACATAGGTAAAAAGAGACCTGCTACTCATTACTTCGTTTTATTCAAAGATAGAAAACACAGAACGAAAAATTGAACACATATCAACATAAACATATTCCAGAAACTTGCTTCTCATTCATTAATCTTTGAAAACTTTGAGTACAAAAAACATAGTCTGAAGGTCGAAAACTCGGAACCTTCCTTCTTCTGAATTATTACATTAAATACAATAAAAATCAGTTCGAAACTGCTACAACTGATCCTAACTACCTCAACTCCTGAATATTTTTGAAGACTATCTTTTGCATACTCCCAAAAAGTCTTATTACATTTACATCATCTCTGAAAGATTATAATAACATAAAAATTAACACCCTAATATATGTGTTGAATGTGAACAGCTGACGATGTTGCTGCATTTCCCAGATCAGCTTCTCATTTGTCTTTCTTCGAAGTTGATGGATCCTTTGGCAAGTCTATTGTCCAGGCTCTGCACTTCTTCCATATCTCTACTCTTTTCCTAGGTGAGTGTATTAGATTGTGATACTCTAACCTGAAAGCAGTAATTCGGTTGTAAGTTGTTCTTTCTGTAAATAGAGTTTTTACCAGCCACAGCCGCTGAAAATGTCTCTGAAGAAACTTGATAATCGTTGCCCCCTTGAGTACCTGAGTCTTTTCATGTGTATTATCAACTGTGCTTTTTGTTAATACTAGTAATTTTTCATAAGAATCCCATGACAATAGACCTCCTCCTATTTCCCAGCATGAAGGTAAACCTGCTTTTGTTAATTTGTCCAATGATTTATCAAACTTACTTACTGCTTCTTTGATTTCAATCAACCTATTTGTTGTGGCTTTCCTGTAATCATTCTTTACAATCATCTTATTAATCTCTATTGCATATAAGATTCTATCCTTAATCTTATTTTCCTCCAATTCTTGGTCTGTTTTGGAGTTAATGAAATCAATGAACCTTTTTGCCCAAATAGCCCTATTGATTGCCTTTTGTTTATCTGCCATTACTTGTTCTTCAAATTCTCTGATAATACACCTTTCTTCTGCAACCACCATCAAGAAGTCCCAAATTGACTTCATTTCAGAAATGATATCATTCCAAATGATATCTTTTTCCTGTATTAAAGATATGTTCCCTTTCAATTTCTCTTTAAGGCTTTTGATCTCAGCATTGGCATTCTGACAGTCCATTTTGTATTTACTAGCTTCATTTTCTACAGCTTGAATAATCTTCGATGCAGTCTCTAGGTTTGCTGGAGCCTTCTTCCAGTCTCTTTCCACCATCTGCAATTCAGTATTCAACTGAGAAATCTGTGCTTGAGGATCTTTGTTACCTGAAGGGAAAACAAAAGTACAAGTACAACTATCAATATGATTTTGTAGTGATATTGTTGTTTGTTTTATTTTGGAGATTTCATCCTCCTTTCGCATCAGCTGCTGTAGCAGCTTTTCTTTCTCGTTCTCTACCTCTGCAACCTCTGCAGCCATTGAATGCTCCCTTGTAGGTAATTTTAGCTTCTTCTTCAAAGTAGATATCTTTGCTTCAACACTTTGTAGAAGCTTCTGCACTGCAATCCTATCATTAGGGTCCACCCCAATCTTTACTATGATCTTCTTTAGTTCCTCATTCTGAATGGTTAAAGCCCTAGAGTTGGATTTTTCTAAATTCAATTATTTAATGACTTTCCCAAGCATATTATCTGCTTTCATTTCCATTGCATTAGTCTTTTTCAGGTCATTTACAATAAATTGACCTGTCTGCATATGTAAGTTCATCTTATCCAACAATGGGATTTTCTTCACATCTACAGTTATATTTATAGTATTGAAATTACTAGATGAACCAATTGACATGTCAGTAGGATGTGACAAGGCAATTCTGAATTGATCTTTCTCAAGATCCATGGCAGTCAAAAGCCTTATTTTATCTGGATAAATCTGATATTCAGCTTGGGGTTCCATGCTGACTTTCGTCTTCTGATTTCTTTCTGCAATTTGAGCAAACATCTGTTTGATGAGAGGTACTTGTTCATGAGAAGTCTCATGTCTTCTGGGTGAAGTAGGAACATTTTGTTCCTCTCCCAGCTGTAGAAAGTAACCAGGTTGATTATATGCATGTTCTTGATTAAAAATTTTCCTTTTCTCAGCTCCTTGTTCCTCATCCTCTAAGTCAATTGATGTTTCTTTACTTCTTTTATTAGACTTTTTTGAAATAATAGGAGTCTGAATATTTGAACTTGTTGAACTCACCACACCTCTGCTAGTTATCTTTTCTAAATCTGGCCTGCTTTCATGAATGAAAGTTGAATATACATTCTCAATTCTTCTATTGGAAATTACACTATGTGGGTCATAAGCCCAGCTTTCCCCTAACAGAAAATGCATCTCATCTAGCATTTTAGTAACTTCTTCAAATTCCTGTCCCATGTTAACAATGAAAGGACCTACAGTCATGGGTAGTTTAAACATATGTCCCGTTTTCATGGGCACAAAATGAACTTGATCAACGTTCAGACTTTGTCGAATGAACTCCAAGGAAAATAGCCTCATGGGAACAAATACTGGAAGTCTATAAGGCTCAACCCCTACTCCATATAACCTAATATCTGAATAATCCTCAAACACAAACCAATCTCCAAACTTATAGTTTGCTCCTAAATGCAAGAATTCTTGAACTTTGGGTAAAAAACAAGGGGGAGAAACTCCATTCAAAATATTATATGCACTTGACATGAAATAACTGGCAAAATCAAATAGTCCATTTTCATTTTTTTCTCTCCATACTGTATCTGTCCAGAACACTACATATTGCCTCTTCTTATTTGTGTCCATGATATTCAGACCTAGATGCATAAATTCCTCCACATTTTGATATAAGAACAGGTAAATGATTAATGAAGGGAATCCGAAAGAACCTGTTAATGAAAGACTCATTAGCTGTGAATTTACTACTTCCTGCCAATAGGATGGAATATCCAGCACCATTCCTGGCTTCATCATCATGGCAAACATCCCTAACATCGTTTTATCCACCATACTGTCATCATCTTTGCTCAAAATTTTAGCAATGCTGCTCAGTACTGGCTGAATCTCAGTATCAAAAACCTCCATAGGAAAATCCTTGTTGTCAAGCTGAAATTGCTGCGTGTTGGGCTTTAGAAAATAAACAAGTTGATTGAAGTCTTCACCTGCAAGATTATCATAATATGCTACCAAGGATTCATCGGAAAATTGAACACATGACTCTGACTCAGGGTAACAAAGGGCTTAGCAGATTAACAGGGTAGACACTTGCAGAACATTCTCTCCCTGACAATTCATCACATAACATTTGCCAGGATACATAACGGAAACCATCCAGGATATCGATTTAGGAAAAAGATGAGTTTTGGGGATACATGTAGACAACAAACCAGACTTGACCATGGTGGCATACATTAGAGAAGCTTTGTCATTCAAGAGGACTTGTTGGTAAAATGGAAGATGGACCAGGGAACAATTAGTGTCTTGAATATCTCTCTCAGTATCCATGAGAGGGATATGACTAGCAGAACCAGAAAAAGATGAACATTTGGCCATAATTCAAGACTACAACAACCAACAACTCGCAAGGTGGCTAAATTTTAACAAGGTGACGGAAACTGAACAGGACATAGCACAAATTACTCTCAAACATTAACTTAATCCGAAATGACGTCGAAAAAATGCAAATTTTGCTTAAATAGGTGGCGCGGCCTTTTAAATTAAATGCTGACATGACGCGCCAACAAACCATTGAGTTCATCTGATGTGGAGGACAGCTGTGAAAAACTCAGCGCCTTTCGTCACTATGGGGGGTCTCAGGGTACGGAGAAATATTTTGGCTTGTCCCCCCGCATTCAATCTCCACTGCACATCTGTGTTTTCCCCACAGTCAACTCAGTCAACTACGGAGGCACTCTTCTTTTTAATTAGTGCGCTAGTTGTGCCCGCGGGTTAAGTCCTTTGATCAGAGTACGAGCTTTCATCGCATCCCGCTTGATATAATGATCGACCTTTAAACTTTAAGTCGGGACCCACTTCATAAGGTTCAAGGTATTCAAACTTTTGATTTTAATACAATGAAAAGAAATATTTTTATGCCAAAGTAATAAGATTATAATACTTTAATAACATATATTTGACAATTTTCTATTTTTATTTTTTCAGAGTCGAAAATAAAAGGATATTGCAAATGATCCACAATATTATGAAAGGAAGCAATGTATATTAAAAGAATCATGATAGAAGCATGGGAGGAGCACTTGAAAAAGGAGATCCTGGAAACCTCATTGATTTCAACGTTGATAGAAGACAATCATCGAGATCAAGGGTCATCATTCAATAATCAATAATGAAACAGGTGCTGACATTTTCTAATGGAGTTCTCTATGGTTTCACTAGTTAGAAAGAAATTAGAAAGGTTTCATCGAGAATTATATGCTACAGAATTTTGGGATTAAGATGTGATGACATATTGATGAAGCAATTCAAGGGAATGAAATTCTTCATTCTAGTAAAATTGCTACATGATGACTTAAAGGGAAAAGGTATGAGGTATATATATTTATATGTTGAAACTGGATGTTGTGAAGTCAGGTCATATGGTTGCAGGTAATGGACTTCTATCTTTATAAGTATGATCATAGAAATGAGGATCTCTTACATTACACAAGTTTTCATTATCATATGAAATCAACATAATATGTCCTCATATGGAATGTGAGGTGATTGTATACAAACAAGGAACTAGAAATTTGAAGTTCCTAGGAATGAAGATGTGTGGAGAAAGAAAGGAAGAGATCATGAAGTGAAACCATGTCAAGAGGCGGTTATCATGCGAAAACCAAGAAGATGTGACGAGGAGATCTCCTAGGAGGATATGTAGACTATGCTAGAAGTCCGGTAAAGAAGAAGACCCTTGAAAAGACATATCTTTAGGAGATGTGTCAATTTGAATAGAAAATTTTGATGCCTATAATAAGATGTCATGGTGAAAGATCATCACTAAGGTAACTTTTGATTTAAACGTTAATATGTATATGCTTATCTGGATGATTTTATGCACGGCTTCCAATCATGTGAAAGGATGTAATATCCTTGGGAGATGGTTCGAAGGAAAGCAGCATGGAACAAAGGTGGACCATATAAGGAAGTCTGATGAATCACTTTCTGATAGCTGACATGACTCGTGGATGAAAGTGATGGATGATATGTGCCCTCTGAAGCCAAAGGTTGAAAGTTCCTCATTATCAAAACCCATGACATCGAGGGGAGGAATTCTTCAGGAGTTGTTGGGTGTCTCACCATTGTTGTTGCAGGTCCCCGATTGAGAGGGAGACATTAGAGGAAATTTCAGCCTAAAAGTGGCCTCGCAAGGAAAAATAATAAAATATGAGTTATGAATTTTGGAGGGAAAACAAATAACTACTTTTTTGAATTGTATTTTCGACTTATTTCCTTTTGGTTTACTAAAATTTCAATTTTAGACACACATTAGATTCGGAATTAAATTCCACATCTAGCAAGTACCCATTATGCATACTTTTGAGAGGACCCACATTGATAAAAATTGCAGATACATTAAAAAACTTGTTAAAACACATTTTTTAATGTATCTGCAATTTTTATCAAGGTGGGTCCTCTCAAAAGTATGCATAATGGGTACTCGTTGGATGTGGAATTTAATTTCGCATCTAATGAGTGTCTAAACTTGAAATTTGAGTAAACTTATAAGGAGATAAACCAAAAATACAATTACAAAAAAAGTAGTTTTTCTTCTTTTCCCTCCAAAATATTTACATGTACCTCTTTTTAAATTTAAAGCATATTGATTGGTTTACATATTATGACATAGAAATTAAATGAAAATTTCATGGGCACTTTTAGGTTGAAATTTCCTTTAATGCTGGGGATAAGTTTCTTGCTTGGAAGAAACTTGAAGTATGTCCTTTCTAAGTTAAGAGGGAGTGACATATATGATTCTCTAATACATGTGTCATGCACTAGACTAAGACTAACAGACGTAAGTCTCAGTGAAGGGCATCTGGAGAGAATGGATAGACACATCATTCTGGTCTCCCCTGGGAAGATAGAATGGAGGAGTGGGTAATCATATGGAATTTGATACTCTTTGAGAATGTGATAGCGCATTCAAGATAATATTAGTCGGGGAACGATATTCTTTGAGGGCTGGCTACCCAAGAGAAGAATAGTCCAAAGAAGGTCATACTCAAGGAACACCTAGGTGGAGTATGTACCTTGGAGAGATAATGACTATAGTGTCTATAAGTCATGTGTCTCGCCAGCATTGTAGCCCATTATCTCGTTGAGAGATGGGATTGTTAGTCAAGGCCTTGCACTAGGACAATGCTGGTTGATATGATGCTATACAGATGTGTTTACCAGTCCGATTCTTCTATGAGATTCTTCAGTTTGAAAGTGACCATGTACCTGTATGAATACCTCCCTAGTTAAGAGGGAGTGTTGAAAGTGTAACTAGGATCGGTCTTCATATTGACTATGTAATTATGTATTTATGTAAAGTAGAAGACACGATAATAAATATGCTTTTGGTATACTTGCCTCATGGGTTCCATGAGCAAGGTTTCTATGTTAGGTCAATAGACTTCTTCTTGATGTCTATTAGGATTTTTCTTCTAGTTATAAATGTAATTAAGAGTCATGTATATGAAGAATCTAGCCAACAAAATATACTCCAAGACCTTATCATGAAACTGTGAAGAAAATGGCTCAAATATACCCTTATGTGATCCTCTCTAACGTTGGAATATAAACCCTCCATGTTGGCCTATGGACAGAGGTAAAAGTCAACCTACAAGGTAGCTTGAAAAGTCGGCCTGAATCTAAAAACAATGCACCATATATAGTGATAGAGTTGCAGCTCATTTGGAGACAGAATGTGGATTGCTCTGAAGCATAACGTAAGGATCAATTTCGAATAAGACGGCATGGATAAGTTTGAAGAAGAAGAGTGTGGATCACAATGAAAGAGTTGTGGATTAGTCTAAAGGAAAGTGCGGTCTGCCTAAGGTGGTTTTATTGGTATACACCTGCAATGCATGCGGACAAGTCTGAAGGGAGCCTGTGACTAAATGCGTAGCAAGAACTGTGGCTTCTCCATAGTCATGTGCACTCGGAAAAGTCTTGATTCTAAAATTCCTCGAAGCAAGAAAATGGAAACACCTAGTAAGAAACCAGAAAGCTCTACTCTGATGCATGAAAAAGAGGAAGAAATGAAACATGATATATCAAAATTGCAAGACAAAGTGCAACAAATTTCGCTCTCGAAAAGAGTAACCAAAGATGAAATGGAAGTTAAAATGGATGGTTTGAAGAATAGTTTAAAATCAGACATGGAAGGTTTGGAAGCTCACAAAAATGGCATGGAATCTAAGATGAATTGTATAGAATAAAATATGAAAGGAAACATGGAAGATTTGATGAATGGTTTAAAAGAAGAAATGGAAGGGTTGAAGGAAGATTTGACAAAGTTGCTACAAGAAATACTTCCTAATGGCGAAAAGGTATTAGATGAAACTCATGATGAGAACAAAAGAAATTTTAATCATGATTTCATAACTCTAACATTGGATTGAAGACCCACCATATTCCAAAGATCGATATGAGGAATCTTGATGGCAAGGATTCAGTAACATGGATACTACAAATGAAGCAATATTTTGATCTTCATAATGTGAAAAACATACAAAAGGTACGTATGGCAACTTTATATTTAGAATCCAATCAGTTTTTATCATATCGATGGCTTTGTTCTTATAAACGAATTGTCACTTGGTCAATTTTTATGGAGGAAATGATAGTACATTATGAGGATACAAAGAGAAACACCTCCTTTATCCAATGGATAAATCTTAAACAAAAGGGTTCGATGGTGGAGTACATTGAGGACTTCCAAAATTGAATATAAGAGTAAATGATATTCCAAAGGAGCATAGGATTGATGTCTTCATAGGGATTTTAAAAGATAACATCCAACATGAGGTTTGCCTTTGAGAACCTAATTCATTGGAGAAGGCATTTAGGTTGGAAAGAAAAATTAAAAGCAAAATTGTGAAAACAAGGAAGCCTACCACTCACAACTATAAAGATGGAAGTGTTGTTTCTGTTAGCCTTCCATAACCTACAAGGTTGACACCACAACAATTGGAATAAAAAAGAGATGAAGGGCTTTGTTACAGTTGTGATAGCAAATACACTAAAGTTCATAAGTGTGTTGAGAAGAAATTATTTTACATAGATTGTGAAGAGGAGGAAGAAAAGGAACAAGAAACTTCAAAAGAAGAGGATATACACTAGGAACCAACCCCAGAGAAGGAAGCATTGAATCTGACCATATCTTGTAATGCATTGGTTGGAATTACCACTCCTCAAAATCTCAAGATATAAGGATATATCAAGAAAAAAAGGTAATAGTTTTGATTGATTCGGGTAGTACCCATAATTCTATTCATTGTAAGATAGTCAATGAATTGAATTTCTTCCTATATCCAGCACCAAAGTGTCAAGTGATGGTTGCAAATGGAGGAACTATAAATTTCTCTAGAAAATTCTTTAATATCAAGCTAACCATGGGGGAATATGTATTTAATAGTCCAATTCTTTCTATTCCAATGGGTGGTGTTGATGTTGTACTATGAGTCCAATGGTTACAATCTTTGGGAACTAGATTTTAATTTTCAAGAACTTTTCTTGAATATTTTTTGGGAAGGAAAGGAAGTTGAATTACGGGGTATCGCAGGGAAACCAGGAAAGATAATAAGCTATAATGTCATAACAAAGCTTCTGAAGAAATAACAATGAGGCGTAATTACACAATTATGCTCACTAGAGGATTAAACATTGAAATCACGTATTTCTCCAGATCTCTAAAAAGTCTTGGACAATCATTCCAAGGTGTTTGAGACTCCCAAAGGCCTCCCACCTATTTGTGATCATGATTATGTTATTCATTTGATTCCAAGAAGTGTTCCTCCAAACATCAGTCCTTACAGATATCATTATGCCCAAAAGAGTGAGATTGAATGTATGGTTGCGGAAATGCTAGAGGTCGGTATAATTCAACCTAGTCAAAGTTCTGTCTCTGCTCCAGTAGTATTGGTGCACAAAAAGGATGGATCAACAAGCTCACTATTAAAGATAATTTTCCCATTCCTGTCATTGATGAATTATTGGATGAATTACATGGAGCAATTTACTTCACCAGGTTGGATCTTCGTTCAGGATGTCATCAAATAAGAATGAACACTGAATAAATTCTGAAAACAACATTTAGAACTCATGAGGCTCATTATGAATTTTCGGTCATGCCTTTTGGCCTTACCAATGCACCTTATACATTTAAAGGTTTAATGAATTCCATTTTAAACCCTACCTCAGAAAATTTGTGTTAATATTTTTTTATGTTATACTAATCTACAGCAAGTCTTGGAAGGAGCATGTTCAACATGTTGACAGGGTGTTCAAACTATTGGAAGAGAAACAATTATATGCAAAAACATCCAAATGTTTCTTTGGATTACAGGAACTGGAATATCTGGGTCATATTGTATCTCATGAGGGTGCTAAGGTAGACCCTAACAAAATTAAAGCCATTAAGGAATGGAAAATCCCCACAATCATAAAGCATTTGCGAGGATTTCTCAGTTTCACAGGATATTATAGCAAGTTTATTAAGAATTATAGGAGAATAGCAGCACCTCTAACAACATTACTGAATAAAGATGCATTTTCTTGGACTCCAGAAGCAGCTAAGGCCTTTGAACATCTAAAAGAGGCAATGTGCTAAGAACTGGTCTTAGCTACGCCAGAATCCACAAAAACATTTATTGTGGAATGTGATGCATCAAGAAATGGAATTGGTGTTGTTTTAATGCAAGAAGGAAGACCCATTGCTTTTGAAAGTTGTCCAATCAAAGGAAATTATTTACACAAACCTATTTATGAGAAGGAAATGTTGGCAATACTACATGCACTTAAGCAATGGCAACCTTACCTAATGGGAAGACACTTCAAGGTAAAAACGGATCATGATAGTCTTAAATACTTTTTAGAACAAAGATTATCTTCAGAAGCACAGCAAAAATGGGTCACAAAGATGTTGGGTTATGAATTTGAAATCATCTACAAAAATGGGAAGCAAAATGTTGGTGCAAATGCACTCTCAAAAAAGGATGAAGATGTGGAAGCATTTCTTTGTGCCATTTCTATTATCCAACCAGATTGGATAACCGAAGAAAGGAATGAATGGAAGAATGACACAGAAGTGTGGACACTCATTCAAAAATTGTAGCAAGATCCCAGTACATTTGATACATTTAGCTGGAAAAATGATTCATTATGGTACAAATATCGCTTATACCTTTGTAAGAATTTCTAACTCAAACAAAATATTCTTTTGGAATTGCACACCTCTCCCTTAGGAGGGTACTGGTGATTTTTAAAAACTGACCTCAAGGTTGAAAAGGAATTTTTATGGGATTTCGTTAAATCTAATATTCAAAATTTTTTGGCGGAATGTTTGGTTTTCCAATAAAATAAAGTTGAGACAAATAAGACCCCGGACCTGTTACAACCTTTATCCATTCCAAGTCAACATTGGGATGAGGTTTCAAGTCCAAAGGAAAGAGTGTCATCATGGTGGTAGTTGATATACTTACCAAGTATGCACACTTTTGTGCATTATCGCATCCATTTAAAGCCAGTACAATTTCTACTCCATTGATGGAAACAATTCAAAAGCTACATGGAAACCCAAAGATTATTGTAAGCGACAAAGATCCCATTTTCACTGGAAATGTTTGGACAGAATTATTTTTTTGTCTGGGTACTCAATTAGCTCATAGCTCATCTTATCATTTTCAATCTGATGGGAAAATTGAGAAAGTGAAAAAATGTTTGGAAGGATATATTTGTTGTTTTGTATCTGATAAACGAACACAATGGGTTAAGTGGTTACCTCTGGCTGAATGGTGGTATAACACTTCCATACTTTTAGCAAAAATGACCCAATTTATGACACTTTATGGATATCATCCACCGTCCATTACATCATCTTTAAGAGAAAATTGTAAGGTTCAAGCAGTGGAATATCACATCAAGCATCAACAACAAGTTCTCCAACTCTTAAAAGATAACCTCACTTTGGTACATAATCAATTGAAATGATAGGAAAATCAACATCGCAACGAAATAAGTTTTGATGTAGGCAATTAGGTATTTTTACGGCTACAACCATACAAACAAATGTCCCTCGAGCAAGCTAAGAAGGATAATAAATTATGACCAAAGTATTATGGTCCTTACAAGGTGTTGAAAAATATTGGTACTATGGAATACAAATTGGAACTTCCTGCATCTTCCCGAGTGCACCCAATTTTCCATGTTTCATGCTTAAAGAAGATTATAGGTGACAAGCTCCCAGTTCAAACAATATTGTCAGAAATTGACGAGGAAGAAAAATTCATATTGGAACCGGAAGTAGTCACGGAAACAAGAACTCGACAGCTACGAAATCGATCAATTTCAGAGTATCTCATCAAGTGGAAGAACTTACCTGTTAAAGGTTCCACATGGGAGGATGAGAATTTTATACAGAAGCATCCAGAACTACTCAAGTGTTGAGGACAACACTTTTTTGAAGAAGAGGGGCATGTTAGGTCCCTATAATACTAGTGTATCCTCTTATTGTTATTGTTAGTGTAGCACCCTTATTGTTATTGTTGCACCGATGTAGTCTCCATATTGTTATTATTGTGCCCCATAGAAGCCCACTATTGTTATTGTTGTGTCGTTGCATTATCATTGTTATGTCGACTCTAATTATATTGTGACGTCTTAGACTCCTATATATAGAAAGGAGGTTTTTTCATTTGAATCATCTAAGAATTGTTCATTTATGTAATGTAAAGGAGGTTTCCCTCTCGAAGAGGATAATTTTAAGGCGTTGATCTATCTTTTTCTATTATTTTGTGAGTTGGTTGCATAACAATATCTATATCATGTTGGATTGATACCAAGGTTGTAGCCTGATGGTACCTATAGTGGCAAATGCCTAGATGACACCTTAGTCCCCGTTGGGAGGACACCTTAGTAATGATAATATCCCAGGCATTGCATATGTTGTTCTACTCTTCTTAAGAACATTTCAAATTGAGGTCAACCTTGTACCAGTTGAACAATTATGAATACCTCCCTAGTTAAGAGGGAGTGTGGAGAAATGTAACTAGTGTCGGTCTTCATAATTTAACTCCAGTCATAATGTAGTTGTCAAAAGAAAGAAAAGGAAAATTATTATAAAAGGAAAATTTATTTTATGAGCATGGGTTTCATGCTCTATGTATTGTGTTTCTAAGTCAAGACTCCATTGAAGGATTTTGGGGTTGCGTCATAAGTCATTGTACTTGTCATTATGTATTAGACCCTTCTTGGGCTCTTTAAATCAAGAAAGAAAATGCTTTTATGTGATTGGTCCCTCCTCCACCAAGTCATCTTCCTCACTCATCAAGCCAGCCTCAAACACTCTATCAAGTCGGCCTCGTAATGGAGATACAACCACTATATATAGCCATGCTACTCGACCTATTTTGTGGATCATATCAAGTAAGTCGACCTAAATTTGAAGAGCAAAAAAATGGATGAGAAGAACCTTGAAAAGAAGAAAAGCCTAAAGCGAAGGATAAAGAGACACATGTCAAGAAGATAGGGAGTCGAAATTTCCTTGTTTTGTTGTCACGCATGTGAGCTAGAACTATTTTGTTGCAGATTGAAGTTTAGGAATTGCAAAGAGGGTCGAGACCCTATTTGACCTAGATTTTGGAAGGTTGACCTATGTTGATTCTCTTGAAGTTTGACTTGTCTACATGGGAGGTTGACTTGGTGGATTGGAGGGTGTCAATGTTTTGGTCAAAGGTCCATGTTGTCTCATTTGATTTTATTCTAAAGAAAAGAAGAATAATTTCTCGGTTTTCCCCTAGAAGAGGGGTTTTGCCCTGGTTGAGTGCCTACATCTTGGGTTCTCTATTGTGTTTGTGATCTTCATTATTTAGCATTAGTCATAATGATAGGAATATCACAAAGTTACACAGGGACACGTCCCCCAGGGTTGGGTGAACGCACCTTTCACGCCCATGATGGGGGGACTACTAGGGGTGTGTTTCCCCACACACCCCTTTTGGGGAGTTGTGGGGAGACGCACGGGGGTGTGCTTCCCTAGTGTGGGGGACACAACTCCCCAAAAGGGGTGCTTCTGGGCATCCCCCCTCAAGAGGGGTGCTTTTGGGCGTCCCCTTTTGAGGGGAGACACGTCCCCCCCCTCGAATTTGTCTAATAACATTTTAAAAAATAATAATAATAATAAAATCACGTACTAATTTAAAAATTCCTCAATGTCCATTTTTACTTTTCAGTTTTAATTTTTGAGTTGTGACACTAGATGTTGGTGACCTCGAACTAATTATTGACTCCTCACTCTTAACTATTTTTGAGTTTGATACTTTGAGTTATATGAATTTTGAATTTAGTAATTTACTATTTTAGTGTTCAAACTTCAGTGTCTAGTATCCAGTATATAGTAATATACTAGTCTGTTTTTGTTTTAATTTAGATTCTAGAATGATGAATGATGAATTATATGGATCAATGTATTTGAATATTTCATTATTGAATCTCATGGCATTGATGAATGATGAGTATGTCATATGAATGATGCATGTATCAAAATGATTGATGAGGATGGATCAATGTATGTCATTATTTAATTCAATTATGAATTTAACTTTTATGTGTGGATCAATGTATTTACCATTAAGATTAGTTTATTTATGCTTTCATTATACGTTGCTTCCAGTCTCGTGTGAGAATGCATCCATCACTGAATAGTGAAAAAGAGCTCAATTTATAAGGTCGGGTTGTTGTGTCAGCAAGTTGTGGGAAGGTAAACTCCCGACCCTAAGCCCTTGCTTTAGACCGGCCGATAGGTGCAACCTGCCCTTCCGGGCAACCCAGTCCTATCTAATGGGGAAGCTCTTATTTTGTGATCTTTTCTTTTCTTTATTTTGGTTCCACATTCATTAAGGGACAAGGGCCTAGATCCTGAGATTGAGGGAATCACGTATATATATATATATACCCCGACGTCCCCCCGCACCCCCGAAATTTCCCTAAAATTTGAGGATACTCCCACAAATCCCCCTTGTGTGTCTCCTCGCACCTGCGTCTCCTCACACCAGAGTCTTGGTGGAACATTGAAATGTAATAATTGGAAAGAACTAATAAGAAACGTCACAAGAAAGTGTCAAAGAAAAGAGAAATCAAATTAATCAAAAACCCTAACCATGTTTCCCTATGGATTTCTCAACAATTCTCAACTTGAGAATAATTCATTATGAATACCTTCATAGTTAAGAGAGAGTGTTCGAATTGTAACTAGATTCGGTCTTCATAATTTTCATTGTACTTGTGTCAATATGTATTTTATGTAAACACAAAAAGAAGAAAAAAAAAATATTTTTATTATTTTTATTGTCAAGCATGTTCTTCATGCTTTGTTTTGGTCAAAACAAAATATAAAAGGGCATGTTCTTTGTGACCCTTGTAAAAGAAATAAGTTTTGTAAGTGTCATTAGTCTCTCCAAATTGCCAAGTCCTCCCTCCAGGTAGACAAGTTGGCCTCCCCAAAGGACATGCCCTTTAATATGTAGGGACAACTATATATTGGCATATGTACTCCTTCAATTGGCAAGAGATTTGGTGCAAATTTGTGGAAGAAAAATTTCGGATATCTAAGGTATACCTTTCTGTGGTACACAAGCTTGATAAGACATTGTTTTTTTGTGAAAAGCACAAGCTACAAGAAGACCATGATTCCTAAAGTATGTGACCTATATAAGTAACAACAAATTTGTGATAATATGAGTTTCCAACAGTACAATATCTTTGTTTATCATGTGAGCTACAGGCGGGCCAATCTTTGAGTATTGTGCGGGTTTCTATGGTGACATATCCCATTGTAATGCGAGTTTTGGAGTTGTAGAGATACATAGATATGTGATTTGCAGAGTTGCAGAGATACATAGATATGCGAGTTTCAGAGTTTCATAAATACTTAGAAATGTGAGTTTTAAAGTTTCAAAGGTACATGAGGATACGAGTTTCAAAGATTCAGAGGCATCTAAGGACAAGTATATTGCGGATTGGTTAACTATCTCATGGACAAAACATAACAGAGTTTGGAGGGTTGACTTGGCAATTAGATCACTGGTTAGTTTGACTTGGATTTCTCTTGCTAATGAAGAATCTACAAGGAAAGGATTGACAAGTTTTCCCCTTGTGGGTTTTTCTCTGGCCTATGGCCTAATCTCTAGTGTCTCTTATCTCTTTTGCACTATGATCTTTCTTTTTCTTCTATTTGAATCGTAATTGCTTGATGAATGATGAAGAAAAACCAAGACCACTAAACATCTCCACAAGTAATTATCATGACTAAAAAATATCTCTTGCATTGGAATTTCAACACAAAGGAATGTCATGGTGAAGAATGGTGCATGGAACATTATGCCATGATTGAAGGAAAGTTAGTTCCAAGTGGCTCCTCAAGAAGTACCTACATCTAGGAGGTATTGATGATAGTAGCATCAGGCAAGTACTTGTATATTGATCTAAATAAGTGTAAGTCATCTTAAAGTCCTTTAACATTAGAGATTACTTTAATTAAAAAAAATAAAAATAAAAAAATAAAAAAATAAAATAAATATTATTAAAATAGTTTATTTTTATAACAAAAAGTGAGTTAATGTAATAAAATGCAAAGGTTATTTGCATTAGTAAATTGGATGAATCTCAACTATTGTTCTCAAGTGAAGTTGAGATTTATTCTCAACCATCAATTACTTTGGAGATTAGGGTTGTGGATTCGATCAATAATTCAAACTTATAAAGGGAAGGCTAAACTAAGGGAAAAAATATTCAAGTGAATACAAAATAGTGAGATAGTGAGGATCTTTGTAAATGGGTGGAGAAGGACATTCAACCAAGTGGGTAGATTATAGAAAGTGTTTTTGAACAAGAGCGTAATAAAGGAAATTTTCTCTATGTGATTAAGAGAGAGTAATTAAGGACTTTCACTCTTGGGAATTTAGTCCAAAGGCGGAGAGTATAGCAAATTTACAACAAAAGAAGAAAATTTTAGCAACAAAAAAAATTCAGGAAGAAATTATGGGCATTCATACAACCAAGAGAGGGTAGATGGAAAGTTGTACAAGCTCTAATATTGTTGTAGAATAACAGATCTGCATTCGTACAATGCACATGCAAGCCACACAACAAGGCCGCAGAGTCGTACAAAATACATATGAAATTGCATATGTAGAAGGGAGAAAACCAAGGGCTATATAGGTCGTACGGACAACACAAGGAGGTCTTTTCAACTAAAAAAATTTGCAAGTCTGTTGTAGCTTGTATTTTCTCAATGGGCGGTTTTTTTTCCTAATTGGGAAGCCCTTGTATGCTGAAGAATTTATTTAATAAAATAGCAGATTTGAAGAGCAAAATTTGTGTATGCATATGTATGAGATTGGATGTTTTGCTTGTGTTGTTTATATCTTATACTTTATTTACCTGTTAAAATCCAATCAATGTTTATATTCAATACATCTATAGTAAATTAATTTACAACAAAAGAATGTACTAGGCAATAAATTGCCAATAGCTAGGTTTATTAAAATTTAATGATATCATTTGGTTACTTAATCCCTAAACCCTACCAAGCAAACCTCCCTTGAGTTGGATTGTGTTATTCACTAAAGATGGGAATAGTTGCTATGGTTAGTGGTGATACTCCCATGTGTTGCATCTTGTCTAGGCCACCTAGTGCGTGTTTGCACTAGGCTATTAGATTTTGCTGTAATAGACAAGAATATAATTTAAATATTAATTTGCGTTCTTCAGAATATAGAGGTTGAGACGATTGAAAATTTATTATTACTCTAATCTAGGGTAAAGGTCAAAAGGGCTCTTGGACAAAATAAATCAAATGACTTCTACATGCAATAAAAAGATTTTGATATTTATGCATACTATAAGAGTAAGGAATAAAATTGCAAATTTGCTAGCCTATGTGGCCATGGACAAGCCGAGAGAGGTTAAGATATCCAATGTCATTAAGGATATCAACATTAAAATGAATGGGAATAACATGAAAATAGGCAGCAAGTAAATTTGAAGGCCCTATTTAAATCTCAAGGTGGTATTCTAACGACCCCTATTATCCACCCCCCGCCCCTCCTCCCCAAAATCATTTGTCCATATCATATTTATAACATATCTCTCAATTTCTAAAAAGAAAAAAGAAAAAAAATTGACAATGCCTTTAGAATAATGTTGTGCCCATGGCTCTTAACAATAAAGTAATTTAATGAGATCTTCACTCGTAGGGAAGCACGTAAAAAATACTAGCCAATGGATTCATTCTCCAAGTTTTTCACTCCATGAAACAAAGAAAATCCCATAGCATGCTCAGAAAAAGTATGGAGATTAATGAATTGAGATGGAGTTGAGGAAAGAGGTAGTTCTTGACTTCCATTAGCTTGTGTAGCGTCAAACCAGTGAAGGAAATATAATAATGTGAAGAGACATAGGGTCAATATTGAAGGTTGTGGAATATTTTGGTAGGGAAAAACTTGTGCCAAAGAATATAGAATGAACATCATGATAGACAAGATGTATCGAATTATATTGACCCTACATAATATAGATCTGAAATTGAGACTTTCGGTAAGACTGTCAGGCAATATGAGAATCATATATCCTACAAATCTTTGAAGTCAAATCATATGAGAATCATATATCCTATAAATCTTTAAAGTCAAATCATATGAGAATCATATATCCTACAAATCTTTAAAGTCAAATCTAATAAAAGCTGAAGCTATGCCTCTCATCTACCACCTCCAAAGGATTGAAATTAACCAAAGCTTAAACGGAACTTGTATGCAACAAATAAAGGGAGATATAAAGATTATTAAATTTGTTATCATCAAACATTGACAAGGAACTCCAGTGTTCTTTTCCTTTAGACGTTAATGAGCAGCCTAACCATGTCCCTGAAGGTCAACAATCTCCGATAGGGAGATTCAACTTTGATCATTTTTTTAATGGGGCTATTATAGGTCAATGGGTAATTTTGCATATCAAAGAAATCGAGGACCTCATGGGTGGATGTCGTAATCTTCGTTGTTTTCGGGGATATATATATATATATATATAATATGTGCTCCAATTTACTCATATGCCCCACACCCTCAAACCCATCAACACATGTGGCCCAATAATGATCTTTTTGAAATCGTCATCACCATGCAATAGATGTTCTATAATATAGATGCATACTTAAGCTTATAACACGAGTATTTTGACTAAAATATTACGTAGAATTTCAAGAATTTCATGTGAGTATTATTAGACCCAAATAGATCAAACTTTGCTAAGAGTTTTAACAAGATAACCAAATCTTATACCTGTGTAGATCGTCATAAAACAACGTATTAGGTAATCTGGTAGTCAATTTAGCCTATACTAAAACTATAGAGTGCACAACTGCAATGCACGTGCCTATGCACCTAATGGACCAATACTACCAAAAGCATACACCCCACGTTTAGTGTATTTTTCCCTCGTATTCATTTTTTTGCTGGAAGAGACTAAACCTTATTAGGGATACAAACTATATTCTGTGGGTGTGGTTCAAAAAATAAAATGTTTCAATGCTTGACTAACCGTTGGAGAATCAACGTTGCAGTATTACTTAATTTTTCTAGCAGCTATATCTTCATAGAAAGCCTATTATGAATATCAGGCCATTAAATGTGACTACATCATCTACAATTTTGATTTCTCATTTTCCTCCTCAGCATTCCCCTATTTGCATAATTAGGTAATATCTGTGAAATGTCCTAGATTAACAACCATAACCAGCATGCAACTGTGGAAGAGAGGCATTGCTGACAGATAGCGATCATATACAACGAGCAGATGGACTTAACCTCTTAAGTGGAGGTCAGAACAAACTTGAACAAACCACAATCGTCAGAGTTTATTTGGAGAGACTTAGCTTCGGAGCATTAGAAGCTAATAAAATCTAAAATATGTTTAGAAAGTAAAATGATGCAATCAATGGCAAATTACCATATTTCCATCCCTCTTGATAACGATAGCTTTGTAATTATGTCAGTCTGGACATAGGCCAACCACAAACACAAATCAAAGGGCATCCCTGATGCAAACACTTGTACCAAAACATCTACCGTTACAAGCTTCTATTAGAGACTACATAGGACAAATCAACATAGCAACCAAACTCATGAGAAGTGCATACTGTTCGAGATAGATCCTGAGGAATTGGCATAAGATAAATATGACAGCTAGAATTAGGAGGTTGAGAAAATGCTTCATTCAAGTCAAAGTCAAAATGAGAATCTAACAAGCCAGACTAACCAAATTGCATTTATGATAAAAAGGCCAAATAACTAAAATGCCAGGTCTTATGAATCCTACAATTTATTCTAAAAGGATTACTCCTGGATTTACTGGAAATTCCAAACCTAACAAAGGATATGTATACTATACACCAACAAAAATGAATATATGACAACTCATGATGGAAGCTTGAATTCACGCGTGTCTTTTATATTCAATCTGATCGATGGACCCATTGTTGCACATAGGTGGGCTGTCTTCCAGTAGATTCCCTTAGCTCCAGAAGGCTTGTTAGCATCCACTGAGTTCTACAAAGAGTGAAATAGAACATGTTACTTACATTCTGTACTATTCATTATCTCCATTTCCTTAATCAATAAAGCAAGTGAATAAAAATACAAAGGAAGTCCTCCAATATTTTCTGCACTATTTCACATGAAAAAAACTGCCATGTCCTACTAAACACGTAGCACTTACAACTGCTGCAATTAAATTTGTAAGAAGATCCTCATCGGGAAAGTCTGTCTTTCCAAATGGAATATGAACAATCCCTGTCTTATCTGCTCGATATTCTACCTTCCCTTTTTTAAATTCGGATATAGCCTGAAAGGGGCAAACATTTATACAGTTAACTGGAGGCAAGAAATCAAAGTACCATGCATACATCACCTTTATGCATCACAATTTCAACTGAATATGAATTACACATGTCACAGACCATTTGGTTTTAAAAAAGAAGCAAAGTGTAATGAACAAGGTTCGTATACGCAGCGGAATATTCAGAATATCTGAAATATAAAAGTATCCATTATAGGATAAGTGGTATTTAAATAAGAATATTGATTGTATAAGAGATATGAGATTGTTACAAATGAGGGCCCGCTTATACACCTAGGCCAGTGCCCCTTCATAGATGGTTATGTCCATAGATATATGCCTCTTCTATACTAATCATCATCATCATCATCATTATTATTATTATTATTATATCCATAATATTGTCTTCCTCTTCTAAAAACTGTCATAAAAGTTTATTGCTAATAAGACATGTCATATCTTCCTTGTCTTGTAATCTATTCGCATTTTTCTAATTTCTTCGAGTTGTCATCTTCGATGATACAAGATGATAGGATCCTCTAATCGATTAACAAAATTGTTGAACTAAGAAAGAATCTTACCATCCTAAATCAATCTTCTGTGAAACTTTAGAATTACTTGATAGCTGGGATAAATTGTCACTGTGAGATTGGATCGTACTGACATCAATATTCTTTGGAACATAAGTCTGGTGTTTTTGTTATGAGGGGCAATGCAGTGTTCCAGGGAGATTACGCAGTCATAGAGAGGACCAACATCCGGAGGAGAGAACTTCACGAGATTTCAGTCGGGAGATTGTGAGGGGATCAACCCTTCAATAGCTGAGTTTTTCAGAGAGTTGGAGGTTCTTCTTTCAGTGTTTTCATCAGAGAGGCCAGCCGCTAGCGTACCCAACAGGAAAGCGTAGCCATCCCTAGAGGTTGAATTTCCGGGGTCAGCCTTTCCGGAATTCCTTCACGGGTTTTTCTAGGTTTATTGAGGAGAAGTCAAGATTAATTTGGCAGAATTTTCTGGGCAGATTTGAGGTGTCAAACATAGACCCTAACTCAGCGAGCAGCTAGAGGAGCTAGGGGAAATTAGGCTGAAATTCTGGGGTCAACATTTGGCCAATTCCTTCGTAGGTTTTTGTGGGTTTCTTGAGTAGAGTCTGGGGTTAAAGTCCCGGAATTTTCTAAGCAGTGTAGCAAGCCCTAGTGGCATTTCTTCGGGAGCAGCAACAGCATTTCTGGCAGATTGCAGCGCAGAGCTATAGCCATACAACATACCATCAGTTGGGGATTTCAGCATATTGATTCAGAGAGCTTCTCTAGCTTGCCTTGAGCAAGCCCAAGTGCTTTCATTCCAGCACCTCCACTGTACTCATTTCTAGCAAATTAATAAATGGCTCAGCAGCATTTTATGGCTCCGTTGGTGTTTTCATATCAGTTTTTGTTTTGTTGTCCCCTTAATATCTTTTAGCCTGTTATTATTGTTATTTTCCCATTTGGGATATTACATCTTTGATGCATGAAATTTCCTTGTCTTTACTGGAGATGACTTCTTCAAGCTCTTTTTGCTTTTTCGATATTGTTTTTTGATTATCTTGAAACATTAATTTCGAAATATCTTTAAAATTTTCTGATGAAGGCATTATCGTCTCTGATTTCGTTGTTAAGTCTTGGAGTGTGATCAACTTCTTTTTTTAAGGAAACATCAAAAAAATGTTGCCTATGTTTAACATGAACATACTCAATTCTTTAAACCACGGTAGACTGAGAATTATGTCAATCTCTTTCTTAACCATAGTTACAACACTGAATTGAGAAATGCATTCATATTGATCAATTGCCACTTGTAAATCATTAATTTCATACTCCTTCTGGCCAAAAATATCTTTTCTTTCACCAATGCTTGGCTCTTGAATTAATAGTTGATTTTCCAAATTAATATTGATGTAATTTTCCTCGTTGCTTCTACTGATAGCGATATTAATTTATTTCCCTTGAATACTTCATTTTAATGTGATTAATCTGTGATCTATAATTGAAAGTCCTTTCTAGGAAAATGTAATTTCCTTCGTTCCCAAATTAGACTCCATGTTCTGTTCGATGAAAAATACCTTAATATTTCACTTTTTCTTCACCTCTTTTAACTTTTTTTATGAAATCTTCTTTAACTGATAATAAATTCTTTGACTTTTATGATAGCTCTCTCTCTCTCTCTCTCTCTCTCTCTCTCTCTATATATATATACGTTTCCTTATTTTATTTTATTTTATTTTATACTAACCTATCTCTCTTCCTTCAATTTATTTTTTTATTTTTTTAAATAAATCGACACTTTAATTATATCCCTAGTATCTAACCTTTTATTTATATCCCTTCCTTACAATTTTTATTTGGTTCCTTTTGTAATCTAATGAAAAGTACTTAGGTACTTTATAAATACCAATGTTTGGCTCTTGAATTAATAGTTGATTTTCCAAATTAATATTGATGTAATTTTCCTCGTTGCTTGTGCTGATAACGATATTAATTTCTTTCCCTTGGATACTTCCTTTTAATGTAATTAATTTGTGATCTATAATTGAAAGTCCTTTCTAGGAAAATTTTCCTTCCTTCGTTCCCAAATTAGACTCCATGTTCAGTTCGATGAAAAATACCTTAATATTTCACTTTTTCTTCACCTCTTTTAACTTTTTTTATAAAATCTTCTTTAACTGATAATAAATTCTTCAACTTTTATGATACCCGTCTCTCTCTCTCTCTCCCTATATGTATATATATATACTTTTCCTTATTTTATTTTATTTTATTTTAAATTAACCTAACTCTCTTCTTTCGATTATTTTTTTTTTTTAAATAAATTGACGCTTTAATTATACCCCTAGTATCTAACCTTTTATTTATATCCCTTACTTATAATTTTTATTTGGTTCCTTTTGTATTCTAATGAAAGGTACTTGGGTACTTTGTAAATATTGTCCCAGCCAATTTCTATAATCTGTATATACCCTTACGTATATAAACCTTGATTTTGCTACAATTTGTATATAGGGTCAACCGTCACGACTATCGCTGACAGATTTGTTTGTAATGAACAAGCGTGTCTGAATTTGTACGGATGCCGTTATGTATGGTGATTCGTTAATTAACAGTTTTGAGTGAGACTATGCACACCTGGTGGAGAGGAAGCAGTAAAATAGACAAACTGGCGACTGGTCGGTGGAGAGGGAGTGGTGCAATAGAAAAACTAGTGGTTGATCGGTGGTCAACAAAGAACATAATGGAATGAGGTATGAGTCGAGTCGTGAACGTTGGCGCAGATACAAGAGTGGAGAAGGGTAGGCGGTCACTGGAACATGGATCCTCGCAAGGTTGAACAGGCGGCAAAATTGCAAGGGATTGTGGTGGCTACGACAGCTGTGGAATGGTTATGCATGAGTGACGACAAGGAGAACCGAGAGTTCGTGCGCATGGCAGATTGGTCGACGGATTTGCAGCAGTGGCTATAGGTGATCGTTTGGCTTGATGGTGGCATTCGGTTGGGTGACAGTTGGTGGGGGTCGTGCAGCAAGGTGAAAACGGAAGGCGACAACGGACGAGGAAGGAGAAGGTAACTATAGCGGTCTGACAGTTATTGCTTGGTGGATGGCGATATGCGGGGTACAACGAATCAACGGCAACTGTGCCTGTCAGGAATCAGTGAGGAGCAGCAGTTAGTGTATCGAGGGTCAACAACTGTGTGTCGGGTTGTCCGCCCATTTATTTTATCTTTTTCCTAAATTATATTTTTTTAATGTATATTTATATTTATATTTTGAATTTGTTTTTCCCTTTTTTTTATATATAATTTTTTTTAACTATTTTTTATAAATGTTTTATTTTTAATATATATGTATAATGGTTTTTTTCAAGCTCGAATTTTTTTTTTTAATTTATTATTATTATTAATATTTTATTATTTATGGACATGGGCCTAATAGCGAAAAAATGGAGAACCTCCAAGAGCTTGTAGCGGAACGCTTCAACGGCAACAAAGTTAACGCCTTTCGACAGCCAAGCACTGGATTCGAGAACACGGCTCTTATACCAATGTAACAAACAAAGTTTGTATACTCTAAGGAATGCTCTGATACCAATGTAATGAAAAATATTTGTATACGTAGCAAACTACTTCAGAAGATCCGGTATACATAAATATCCATGATAGGACAGTAATATTATATAAGAATATTCGAATACAAGTTAGATGATTGTGTTCAAATGAGAGTCTGCTTTATATACCCTTTCCTAAATGGTCATGTCCTTAGGAGCATGCCTCTTGATTAACTAATTATTGTTTAATTAACTATTCCTTATTATTATTTATATATTTATATTTTATTCACAACACATTGTAGCATAATAATAATAAAACCATCATCTGTTGCACCGGTTTTCTCACATTGGGTTTTTCCAGGGACTTTTGTCCTAAAATAACTGTGTCAATTTTATTGTGTGTGTGCTCTATATTTCTTAGTTCCAACATTTTATTTTACACAGCTATTTTATTGTGAACATTGCAGATGTGACTTTGGTCCTTGTTTGCCATAGCAAATAAACTGCAATTAATTTTTAATCGGATAGAAAAATAATTTCCACTTGCTACAATAGAGTTGAAAATCTCACACATCTCAAATCAGGGGTTAATCCTCAATCCTAGTCACGTGGGATCTCCCTTATTGGTTTATCACTTTAGGAAGGGCACTACTTGGGAAACCCCGATTTTTATAGCGTGGCTTCATTTTCCCATTCCACATTTTTCACTCCCCTCCGCACATTACAAGCCCTGTTTCATCATTTTCCTTCTCTGGGTCCACAAAGGCACTAATACACTCCTTCCCCTTGTCCACATTTATGGGTTGGGCCTGGAAATGTTGCCCCAAAGGTTGATGTAGCTAAAAGAACATTAAAAGCATATCATAACCAAAAGCAAGAAACAAAAGAAAAGAATATTATAAAATGCAAAAGATGGTCGGGATATTAAAATATCACATGGGAAAAAGGCAAACATGAACTCTACCCCTTATCATTATGGCTATCACCCTGGTTCCTAGGGCCCATGAGTACCCCCACATCATTAAGGAACCCATGCATGTTCATTCATCATCATTCACATGACACCTATCAATCGAAGGATGTACCTGGGACGTGTCCTTCCCCTTTGGGGCTAGGAACACCTAATAGGGTTGTTTATTAGCCACTCCTACCTAGGGAGGTAACACTATAACGATATTAAAGCCCCAAATTTGGAAGGGAATCCCACTATGAAGTCTCAATGTGTCCTTTATTAACAAGCTTGGTTCACTTAGATGCACTAATGAATTATTGTACATGATGGTGACGAAGCGCATTGGATCTTATGTGTAATTGGCAAGTGGTTTCATCATGAGCTGGGAAACTTAATTGGAGCCCAAGCCCACCAAAGGATCATATTGATACTCCCATGGGAAGCATTGAGAGCCATGGGACTCCATCATGTGTTAGAGAATCATTTCATGCCATGGGCACCTTCAGCGCCCTCAATAGTTTGTTCATTGCCCCACATTATAGGCAAGATGATGCACTTGGAGCAGTGTGCTCCGGCCAGCTAAGCATATTATGGTAGTTGATCCAAGGCCCAAACGAGATTTGTCTCACCCTTGAGACATGGGAGGCAGGGACCATCATCAGAGCCCTCAACATTGGAGCATTACAGGGTTTTCTATCATCTGGAGACCCATGAGACTAGCATTTGTGCTCCAAACCCACTCTGGGGCCCCACATGATGACTTACATGGAGAATTAGGGGCCATCCCCTAATTGGTGATTTATGGAGCCCTCTCTCTCATCATGGCACCTCGAGGACTTAACATGGCCCTCCAATGGCCCTGTGTCAGCATGATGTCATCAATTCGGCTAGCATTTGGATGGCTAATTCATAATTTATAAAAGCTACTTGGTTGGCTTGTGACCAAGGCTTGTATTTAGCACATTTTTATAATGTTAGGGAGCCTTAGGCTAACAATTCGACCTCTAACGTCTCATATAAATAGAACTCACCATAATTTGTGAGAGATCATCATCACACTTGGATTGGTTCTCTTGTAAAGAACTCGCACTTTTTCTTTGATTGGAGACTCTTTTAATGCATTTTGATGTGTGGAAGATACTTTGCATTCTTCTTTGGAGCTTCTTCTTGAACGATGGATGGAATATATGTAGAAATTTCTTAATCTTAATTCTTATGCAGAAATTATTTCTGTTAACCCGGTTAAGCTTCTCCTACTTATACAAGCTATCAACTGAATAAATTCAAGTTAACATCAAAGCAAAACACATAACAAATCTCTACCAATTCAGATCTAGAATAAGCACATGCACACATAGACAAAGTGACACAGTTATTTCTGGACAAACTGTCCTCGGAAAAACCCAATGTGGGAAAATCGGTCTCTGGCTGCTAGAGGGCTCTATTATTAAGAATATTTATGAATACACAACTCTGGGTTCCAGATTTGGAAAACCCCACAGAGAAAATTCTAGATCTACAGCACCTCGCTGATCTAAGACCAACAATACTGACTAATCCACACCCTCAAACGGAATTTACAGAACTCAGCCAGATCTAGGCCTAGAAACCAAAGATCTGCCTCTGAAAGACACTGTGTCAGCCTCTGAAGGCCTCCAAATGCTCAGGGCTGGCACTAGAAGGGACAGCATTACCCCAGACTGGGTGACGCAGTCACTACGCTGCCCCTAAGGGTCTCTGCATAACCCCTGAAGGGTTTCCTAAAAATCACATTGTCCTTGTTGCTGCTGCTGCCGTCTGATGCGCTGTCTTTCCTGATCTCTTCTCTACTTCTTGTGTATTCTAGACCCCGGGATCAGATCATCCCCTTGGTCTAAATTCCTCTCTCTGCAACTGAAACACTTGAGAATTCTTAGCAAACCCCGCCCTAGAATTTCAGCTTAGCTTCAGTGCTCTGCCTCTATGTGTTTTCCAAATGACCCCAAGCCTTTCCTTTATACTTTTCTCGTTGACAAATCAACGGCCAAGATTAAATCTTTAATCAATGGCTAAGATTAAAAGAAAGCTTGATCCGTGTGACTTAAGATAATTTCATCACATGTTTAATTAAATTCACTTTAATTATTTTATTTTCCTAAGTTTTAACTTAGGAAATACATTAAAATAATTAATTAATTTAATATCTCCTAAATCAGATGAAATTTCCCAAATCCATTTATGGGTCTTGTAGATCAGGTGAACTCTAGTCCTTCCTCAAAATTTGGGACCTAGAGCACAACTGATGCTACCCCAAATACACAAAATCTCAACACTCCCTCTTAGCATCAAGGGTGTGCTCTAGCAATACATCACACTTACGTATTACATGATTTTGGGCACTGGTTTTGTGCTGCTGAAGCTTGACCTCCTGCCACTCAAATCTGCACTGTTGCTGCCATTCTATACTACTGCCTATGACTCTGCCACTGCCACTGCAACCACTATACTGCAACTCCCTCTCAATATGTTGCATCTGCGCTGCTCATAGCACTGCCACTGTTGATCTACTGCACTGCAACTTCATTTGTTGAGAGAAACAACTGAATCTCCTGCCCAATATTTGATAGACAACTCAGATGGGCTGCATCCTCGTCACTGAAGCTCCAAAGGCTATAGATCTATGCTGGCATCTAAAGAACGATGCACAGCTACAGCTCTACTAGCGTAATCAGACTCCCTTTGCACTACTGAAGTCACATCAGCTCCTTGTGCTAAAATCTATCACGCTGTTGTTGCACTGCGTTGTCCCTCTGAAGCTCTCTGCGCTACTGCAACTCTGCATTGCGTAAGCAGTACTGCACTGCACTGCTGAAGTCACATCAGCCTCTGCGCTGCTACTGCTATGATCTGCGCTGCTCCTCCCAGCCTCCAGATCTGCCTCTGCTTATGCCTCATCTGTTATCTATGCACCCAATGCTCCACTTGTCCCGCTACTGTCTTAAGGCTGTCGTAGCATGCTTGTGATCCAAGAGATGAGCTGCTCAAGGATCCCCCCTCATATTCTATAGATCCTCTACAGATCCATGTCACTCCACTTTCTTGGTCCATGAACACTCATGGCTACATCATCTCCGGACCCATCATCTACCACCGCTACTTTGGAAGAAGATGCTTCCATGTCCTTCTTCTTTTCTGGACAATGGTTGGCAAAATGTCCCATTTCGCCACACTGGAAGCACTTGATCTTAGAAAGATCCTTCTTCTTCTTCGGCTGCTTCTTTGATGCCAAGGCTGCATCTTCCTCCTCTTCCTTCTTAACCTTGCTCAACGCAGGGTTGTGTTGCTTCTTGGTGAACCTTCGTGGTTCCTCTTGCCGTAGGATCGACCACAAGCTGTCCCAATCTGGTAGGTCTGCTCTACCCAAGATACTTTGTACAAAGGTTTCCCACTCATTCGTGACTGCATTGAGAGCAGTCCTGACTATCACTGCATCATCTACGGTTGCACCCGTTGCAGTCAGTTGATCCCTGATTGACTGCAATCTGAAGA
Organism: Pinus albicaulis; assembly: GCA_034641835.2. Lineage (NCBI taxonomy): Eukaryota > Viridiplantae > Streptophyta > Pinopsida > Pinales > Pinaceae > Pinus > Pinus albicaulis. Next base: position 1,757,624,300 of record CM076578.1, on the reverse strand, counting down.
GGAAATGTTCGATTTCTTCTCCCTTGGTCATCATTAATGACCTCATTTGGCCCTCCAACAACATCTTTCTTTGCACTGATTTTCCCTCATATAGGGAAGTCAAGGCCTTCCACATCTCATTAGTTGTCTTTTTCTCAACTATGTGTGGTACAATATGGTCCTTGATACTGTCCATTATCAGCCGCTTAGCATGCCCAGCAGCTTCTCTATGCTTCCGTAGGAGATCCGCATTTGTCCGTGTGGCCAGGCTCTGTTCTGCATGGTCTCTTAGACCATATGCCTCCAAGGACAATCAGGATCCTAGCTTTCCATACCGAAAAGTTTGAGAGGCCCTCTAGCCTATCCTGATCACGCAATCCATAAGGAGCCATCTGCTCATAATGTGTCGGAGCTCCTCTTCTCTATGCTAGAGATCTTGGATCTAAGGTCCTTTTCGAATTGGGAACCCTCTGTTGCTTCTAACACTTGATTTCCTTCCTTGGAAATCTACCAAATCAACTATGATTCAACTTCTTCTTTGATCCTCTGACCAAACTGCAAGTTTCCTTTGGCAAGAAACTCTCTAAGAAGTTGATCTCTTCCCAAACTTTGTCACTTGTGCTTAGGTTAAAAATCTGAAAACTTTAGAAGTTTAACCCCACCAGCGCTTCTGAATTTCTGCAACTTTTCTGCAGACTTTTTCTGGATCTGACAGATTCAGATCTGAATCACACTGGTTGGTTTCAGACCTAACCAGTGTTTTTTCTGAGTTGCCTTTGCGCAGTAATTGCGTGGGCTTGCTAGGACACAGCGCTGGACATTGTCACCCTTCCCTTTGCGTGAATCTCCTCTTGAAAACTGCATTGTCCCTTCAGATCTACTTTTCTACTACCTTTCCAGCTGCTTTCTGCAGCTAGATCCTTCAGATGCTTCAGCTGGTGACCCTTCTAGATCTGCAATTGCTCCGATACCATGTAGAAATTTCTAAATCTTAATTCTTATGCAGAAATTATTTTTGTTAAACTGGTTAAGCTTCTCCTACTTATACAGGTTATCAACTGAATAAATTCAAGTTAACATCAGAGCAAAACACATAACAGATCTCTACAAATTCAGATCTAAAATAAGCACATGCACACATAGACAAAGTGACACAGTTATTTCTGGACAAACTGTCCCTGGAAAAACCCAATGTGGGAAAACCGGTCTCTGGCTACTGGAGGGCTCTATTATTAAGAACATTTCTGAATACACAACTCCGGGTTCCAGATCTGGAAAACCCTACAAAGAAAACTCTAGATCTGCAGCACCTGGCTGATCTAAGACCAACAATACTGACTAATCCACACCCTCAAACGGGATTTACAGAACTCAGCCAGATCTAGGCCTAGAAACCCCAGATCTGCCTCTAAAAGACACTGCGTCAGCCTCTGAAGGCCTCCAAATGCTCAGTGCTAGCACTAGAAGAGACAGTGTTACCCAAACTGGGTGACGCAGTCACTACGCTGCCCCTAAGGGTCTCTGCGTAACCCCTGAAGGGTTTCCTGAAAATCACGTTGTCCTTGCTACTGCTGCCGTCTACTACGTTGTCTTTCCTGATCTCTTCTTTGCTTCTTGTGTATTCTAGACCCCGGGATTAGATCATCTTCTTGGTCTAAATTCCCCTCTCTGCAACTGAAACACTTGAGAATTCTTAGCAAACCCCGCACTACAATCTCAGCTTAGCTTCAGTGCTCTTCCTCTGTATGTTTTACAAATGACCCCAAGCCTTTCCTTTATAATTTTCTCGTTGACAAATCAACGGCCAAGATTAAATCTTTAATCAATGGCTAAGATTAAAAGAAAGCTTGATTCGTGTGACTTGAGACAATTTCATCACATGTTTAATTAAATTCACTTTAATTATTTTATTTTCCTAAGTTTTAACTTAGGAAATACATTAAAATAATTAATTAATTTAATATCTCCTAAACCAGATGAAATTTCCCAAATCCATTTCTAGGTCTTGTAGATCAGATGAACTCTAGTCCTTCCTCAAAATTTGGGACCTAGAGCACAATTGATGCTACCCCAAATACACAAAATCTCAACAATATATTGCATGTCGCTCTGTAAGTGCTAAATGTTGATGAAATTTTTCTTTGAAAATTGTTCAATGTATGGAATTGTTGCTTTAGAATATGTGAATTCTTGCCCTAATTGTTGAAAATTAAGCTTGGAAAGTTTTTCTAGTAGAGTATTGCATATGTTATCCAATGCAAGGCATGTAATGAACGTTCCTAGTGAATGAATGTCTTTGATTCTTCATGAAGCTCCATCATATCTTGAAGAGGGTAAATGTTTGAAGTTGGTACCTTGGGCTTCGATTTCGAGCATCCTTGGAAGATGCTTTATCTTATCTTAAGCATCCCAAGACTCCATTGCCCAAAGGACTAGGCACTAGTCCATTGAATTTGGTGATCAAATTCCTCTTTCTCCATATTTTCTCTTTAGAAATTCGGTCCCCTCTCTCTTGGACGGCTAGACTAGGGCAACAAGTGAAATCTTTTAGAAAGTGAATTTTTGGATTCCGTGGGTGCAAGGCTCTTCCTTAGGGTCTTATCTAGAGGATCTCCAAGTTTGGTGGATCTCTCGCAATTCCTCATCCATAAAATCTTGAGCCCTAGGTGTACCCTATAAGGGAAACTCTAGCTTGTATCTTCTTGGTTAGGGGACTTCTTTGAGGCTATTTTGCACAAAAATTCTAGGAACCCAACGTTTTGGGTTGTACCCATACCCAAAACTTTGAAACTCGACCATCATGAAATCATTTATGAGTTAACATAGACTTGGTTTTCCTTCTAAATTGTCATCTATGGGTTGTATTTACCTTTTTTCGTGTTAATCACTTGTTTATATATATATATATGATGTTTCAGCCGACATTTCCATTTCAGGAGGTGACATTTCTAAACATACCCGTTTCGGAAACTCTGAAACATCTCGGCGCTTCATGCAACTTAACTTTGAGGGTTGTATGAGCATACTATTTCATTTGTATAAATCATAAGAGACCCTTTCTCCTCCTTGCTTAGACCTTGTGTGTACTTTGGAAGTGTTTCTTCCCACGATTATTCATAAAACCCTAGGTCTAGTGCAAGTCTTTCTTAAGACTCTCAAAGGAAGCGAATGTGAAAATTCCAACTCCAGAATCCTGCTGCAATATTAATGATATTTCTTCTATTGTTAAATTTAATTACACAAATTATTTGCAGTTTTCTATGGAAAATATTGAAACATATACATTGCAACCTTCACAAAATAAATACTGCAGAAGAAAATAAATGTTGAAAACTTGCAAAATTCTAGCACACACAAAAATATTTTGACACGGTTTTTTGGACAATTGTCCCCGGGAAAACCCAATGTGGGAAAACGGGTTCAGCAGATGAGGGTTTCTTAATTAATATTCAACATTAATTCAAGTACAAGAATTCAAACAGCAAAACAAAGGAGAAATACTTGGAGAAATTTAGTGACAAATTTCACTCTTCACCGCAACTTCCTAACCCCTGAATGGACCCTCTGCCCATACGTTGAAGTCTTTGCGTCACCCTCTATGCAGTTATTGTGTAGTGACCCTGTGAACTGCGTCACTCCTCACATTGTCTCTTCCTGAATCCTTCCTACACTCTTCGAACCACTGCTGACTCTCTCTCTCTCTCACCTGCAACTCACCCCTTGGTTCTCTCTTTTCTTGTTGAACTTCAACCACTAGAGAAAATCGATCTGCCTGGGCAAATGAGTAGCTATGCTAGTGTGTTCTCCAAGAGCCCATCGAGTTCCTTCTTATAATCTCTCGTTGAGACATCAACGGCCATGATTAGATCTTAATTGATGGCTAAGATTAACTTGGACTCAATCCACGCCTTCATCTAGAAGATTTGCACCCGGCTTAATTAATACCCTTTAATTAATTATATTTCGTAAGTTTGGACTTAGGAAATATTAAAAACTGATTAATTATTTTAATAAAGTCACTTCCTGGTGGAATTTCCCAAAATGATTTTTGGGTCTAGGAGAATACATGTGTCTTAGCCTCTCTGCAAAATCTCAAGGCTAGAGCACATCTAATGCTACAAAAATCAGCACTCCCTCTTAGCGAGGAAGGTGCTCTAGTATTGTTGTCCTCCTGATAGCAATACTCTGACTCTGTATCACCTCCTGCTATGTTTCTAATGTCTGGTCTCACTGCCCACCAACTACTGCACAATTTTGATTCTGAGATGTTGTTGACCCTTGTTAAGTTCTGCATATGTTCTATGCCATTTCAGATTAGGGCACACAATATTGAAGGAGATAGAACATACTAATAGATCGATAGAAGACAACCCAAAACAGAGATAATAAATGGTGGCGTTACGGCGATCAGCAAGATGCTTCTACCAGCGAAGTCTCCAATAGGTCATTCAGCCAAGCGTGTCACACGTAACCCAGAACAACCCAAACAAAGAACAGTCCATATATATATCACAGCTCCAAAGCTATCCAGAGAGAGAATTCCTCCACAACAATGTGTGTCAAATGAACTCTAAGTCTCTCCAATATATAGGAATCTTTGGGGGTGTGTGACACGTCCTTTAAGACATTTAAGTCTATATTTTATTCCAAGCCGACCTAGCACATAAGTGGAATAAATTCAAAGTACATGTTCTGCTCATCCGATCGAGATGATCTTTAGATCAATCTTACACCTCTCCGAAAGAGGAATCCAATAAGAATATTGGGATCGTCATCTGAACAGTACAACCCTGAGTTTGGACCTACTTGTCCAATTTTCACACTCCCTCTCAACTAGAGAGAACTCCGTCCACAAGTGCAATCCAAACATTGTGCGTCATCCCACCGTAACTTGCTTTGCTGGCCTCTTTATTTCAAAACATAAGTGGGTCAGTCACAAAGACATCATACCCGGCTGACAGCTTCAACCCAGAGGTTCGAAACCTCTATAGGACTCACAAAGAGTCTCACACCAACCCGAAGTTGGTTTACCTGACAAGAAGTCAGTTGAAGGTCCAAAACCTCACTAGGACTCAAGAGAGTCATATACTAACCCGAAGTTGGTTTACCTGACAAGAAGTCAGTTGAAGGTCCAAAACCTCACTAGGACTCAAGAGAGTCTCATACTAACCCGAAGTTTGTATAAGTGGGTCAGTCATAGGTTCGAAACCTCGCCAATCTTGATCCTAGATCAAGTAGTTGGACACGGGTCATCCTAGATAGAAAGTACGGCAATCTCTGATGCATCCATCAGTCTTTGCTACTAGTCTCTAGCTTTTCCCTCCTCATTGGCCAAATGAGAGGTACTTCCCATGAGTCCGGAACTCAAATGGGTAGGATGCATACGGGGCACAAATTATGAGAGGCGAACCAACTCAATCATCACGGTGGGGCCCAAGCACACCAACAAGGTTCGGCAAGCCTAGCCCTGTGGTTGCTTATAACTCCGAAAAGTTATCCCCAAAGCCCCCCAAAGCTCCCAGAGCTCATCGTCCAACAGGACCCTCAAAATAGGGTCATTCCACGATTCCAAGATTCTCACGGAAGGTTAGGAACATGCCTTCCCCAAGGGCATAGTGAGAATATCCACAACCTGCTCATTAGTTCCTATGATCGAGCCTTACGGCGCCTTGCTGTACCATATCCTGGATAAAGTGGTACCAACCATCAACATGCTTGGATCGATCGTGGAACACGGGATTCTATGACAAATGAATCCCCCTCTGGTTATCACAAAGGATAACGATGGCATCTAGCACATGCTCGAACAGCTCACAGAAGAGCTTTCGCAACCAAGTGACTTCACAACGGGCCATACATGCTGCAATGTATTCGACCTCAGCAGTGCTCAAGGCTACCGTCTTTCATTTCCTTCCCGAAGAAAATCTACTTGTGAAGTAGCATCCAGATGTGCTCTTACAATCCACCACACTGCCAGCCCAATCGGCATCAGTATATCCATGAAGTGTCATACTCCCGGTAGTGTATCTCAACCCATGGTGTATCATGCCTCAGAGATATCTCAAGAGTTTCTTGGCACCAACCCAGTGAATGTTATGATCAACCATGTGTTGACTCAAAGTGTTCACTGCACAACATACGTCCTACGAGTTGACGATACTCAGTAGGATTTGCTAACACGGGCCCAGCAGCGCTACCACTCAACTTTTTAAGGTTGAGTTCCATCGGTGTCGACACGGACTTACAGTCCACCATACCAAATCTTTCCAGAAGCTTCACAATGTATTTTCCTTGAGAAAGGAAAATCTTGCCAGGTCTCTGCCAGACCTCCAAGCCTAGGAAATAGTGCATCAATCCTAGGTCCTTCATCTCGAGCTCAGCGGCGAGCTCCCTCTTGCACTGATGAATGAGAGGGTCAGCACCTGTCAGGAAGAGGTCATCCACATACAACACCAGAATGAGAGGCTTCCCTTTGACAACCTAGAAGTAAAGGTTCGGATCAACATTACTACAAGTGAAGCCCAGCTTCATCAGGTATCTATCTATCCTCTCGTACCAAGCTCTGGGTGCTTGCTTCGGCCCATAGAGGGCTTTCTTCAACCTGCAGAAATGCAGTCTTTACATCCATCTGATGAAGACTCCATCCTTGCGTAGCAGCAAGGGAAATAATAGATTATAGGTGCAATAGTAATCACTGCCTTCAGGAAACACATTTTCCCATCAAATCCATGCTTGATCTAATATCGAGGTGACAACAGCTTTGATTAGTGGTCTTGGAACCATCACCCTCGCATCCTCGCATCCTTGCAGATTTAGATACTTTACAGCTTCTTCAAATGATCTAGGCTCATATTGTACTCATGGCTGTTAGACACCCCTAGTATTTATATGGCTTCTTGGTTTTCCTCCAGAATTTCCCCCTCTGAAGCCATATGTTCCTGAGCCATGAGGATCTTCTTTCGTTCAGCAATGGTATCCGCTCAAGAGCATATACAGATATATTCTCCCTCTTAATGCCAGCTTCTCTTTCGAGAGAAGACTTCTAATTTAAATGAGGGCATCCAAGACACCAACTTGGTAAGGAGTTTCATAGTCAAAGCCATTAAAGACTCATTGCCATATACAATGATATTGCTTCCATGCATCTTGACACATATCGTATGCTTGTCAAATAATGGAAATCATTTATTCATAAATTTACAAGCTTTGCTAAGCATGGTTCAAGACTCCAATGACGTGACTGAAAGGTTGCAAAGACTTCTCAGTTCACACTTCAAGTTTATCATTATGCTATAATACTGTCACAAGCTTACTGCTATTATGAATTTCGTAAACATGGGAGACTGTCTATGTCACTGTCATGATGACAGTGACATAGAATGACAGTTTTAACTCCTCAAGATTGCGGCTACAGAACCGTCATCACTGTCATCATAGTTTATCGTACCCATCACTATCTTCTTCATCAAGGTCATACATATTTCCATATAGTATTGAAGAATTCAAATTTCATGGTCATACATATTCTGCCATATGTCACTATCAAACAGGGAGAATATATCATGATTCCTCCTCTCATGATCCAGCACGGCTTCTTATTTCCATATCTGTCCATTTGTCATTCTATTGGTCATTTTTAAAACACTGCTCCTAAGGCTACCAAAAAGAATTTGCCTAACTCAATGACAAATCTACTTCTCTTGTCACTCTCCCTAGGGCTTACAGATTGGCCCATCTTGACAACAGTCTGACTATTTCATAATAACATAAAGATTTGATCTTTATGTGTACCTAAGGGTGGAGAGGCATGGCTGCAAGGAACAGTGAATTCTGAGCATGCAATAAACTTCTTCCAACTATCTCTGACTTGAATTAAAAACAATGAATTCCTTAATCAAGAATTTCAAGTTTTAGCAAGTTCATTCATGCTGGCTTCAATTGGATTTCTTCCAAGATCATAGACATATCAAGTCACAAGGGTTGATGCCAGTCACTGGATAGTTCGCTTATGCCACCTATATAACAGAGAAGTACTGTAGATAGACGCCGACTATGTTGCAGAGGAACAAGGTATTATATATTCTGTGTATATGAACTGTGCAACGAGTCATATACGTATACATAGATACAAAGGTACCTCCATCGAGAGTTACATCATAATTGAAGTCATGACAGATATTAAACCAACAAGGCCTCTGCATATATTGCAACTGTTATCTGAAGCTATGTATGAATATCACTACTGATGTCGTACTGTAATACATCTATACATATATGCTGCCATATGGTTCTGCACTTCAACATAGCAACACTGTGTACGAATCTATATCTTTGATGCCATGTACCCATATATCATAGTGCAGAGGGTCCAAACAAATATTGAGAGTCACCACACTGAGATGTGATGATGGCTTATACATATAATCGAAACCATGCGAGGGATAGAGAATGCAACGATACCCATATATTCTGCATATCATAATTCTAATAGAACCGTCTGTGGCTCATGTGACGCTGGCTCACACCTAGTTTCCAGTTCAGGAACAACAGTTCGAAATTCTGCATCAACAGTTTGAAATTATCTGGTGATCTGTCGTCATGGCTCTCGACAGCGAACAAAGATGAACCCACGTATTGGCCTGCATCCTTCTTGATATTAGCGGTTGAATGTTCGAGCGAGTCCACACTCGCAGATCTATACGAGCGAGACCCCCGTGGCATGAGAGATCCTTTGCCATGATATGTTCACAGGATCGTTCGACGACATGACAGCATACAGTGATATATCCGCAAGTTCATCCGATGGTCACAACAGCATACCAGATTCGACGTCACACGTCCACCTGCAACTATATCAGCTTACCACTGCCGCGTCCAATGCCGCCCGAGACATCACCGTTGTACGCGTAAGACAAATATTATCTATGCTCTTCGCGTTAATGATTTTGATTATTGATGGCAACCTCTTGAATTTTGTCGGCATCCAACTTTTGCGATCAGGCTTGTGACATCTTTTGACAAGGCGCACGCTATCTTTGGAGACAACCAGTTATGTTTTGTGTCGAGTATTTATGAATTTTAACAGATTCACTCTAGACGCCGTCTCTTCCTTCTGAGATTCTGAAAGAATTCATCGACGTCTGCGCATGCAAGAACCCTGGTATCATCAAAAAATCCCAGGAAAGACTGTAGTTCATCCGTCATTTCATTCAAATCATGCAGAAACTCAATCTTACGAACATAAAATTCTAAAAAATTCCAGAGCCGAGATCAGATCATAATTCTTCCCACAGAATTTGGAACAGCGTGAGGGAGTCTGCCCTAGATAGAGGCAAGAAGTTGATCTGAGGTATGCCCCAAAAAAAACTTCTGTCCAGAACTTAGATTCACATGCCACAAAATGCCTTAGTTAAAGTCTGCGTTAAAATTCAGAAGCTCTATTAGAAATAGGACCGAAAAGGGGCTTGGAAACCCTGTTCAAACAAACCCAGCGGAATCCTTTCGTAAAATAAAAGAATTAAACCCTATATGTCTCAAATCTCGGCATTCATAAAGAAAAAAATAATTAAACCCAATCTATCTCAAATCTCGGCCAAATTCTGTTATGCGTGACTGCATAGGGTCTCAGACAAACTGAACATGCTATCTTCTGAGCGCTCCCTGTTGCTGCAACTTCTCTGCTCTTCTCTGTTTGGCAGCATTTTTATATTCCTCTAGAGTGTCACCCTCATCAAGCACGATATCCCACTGTATATTCGTTGTTGTGGTTCAGAAATGCAAGTAACCCTAACGCGTTAAGAAAAACCCTTATCTAGCTGCCCTATATTATAGGCGTTGTCTTCTTCCGAGCTCTGATACCATGTTAAGTTCTGCATATGTTCTATGCCATTTCAGATTAGGGCACACAATACTGAAGAAGATAGAACATACTAATAATCGATAGAAGACAAGCCAAAACAGAGATAATAAATGGTGGCGTTACGGCGATCAGCGGGATGCTTCTACCAGCAAAGTCTCCAATAGGTCATTCAGCCAAGCGTGTCACACGTAACCCAGAACAACCCAAACCAAGAACAGTCCATATATATATCACAGCTCCAACGCTATCCAGAGAGAGAGAATTCCTCCACGACAATGTGTGTCAAATGAACTCTAAGTCTCTCCAATATATAGGAATTTTTGGGGGTGTGTGACACGTCCTTTAAGACATTTAAGTCTATATTTTATTCCAGGCCGACCTAGCACATAAGTGGAATAAATTCAAAGTACATGTTCTACTCATCCGATCGAGATGATCTTTAGATCAATCTTACACCTCTCCAAAAGAGGAATCCAATAAGAATATTGGGATCATCATCTGAGCAGTACAACCCGGAGTTTGGACCTAGTTGTCCAATTTTAACAACCCTGCATATTGCTACCAACTACTGCAACTCCCTCTCATTTGTTGTTGCTGCAACTATGAATCCATCTATTTCGGCTACTGAAACGGATTCTCTACCATACCCATATGTTCCCTTAACTAGATGAACTTAGCTCTTCCTAGAGCTTTCGTGAGTATGTCTGCTACCTGATCTCTTGTGGGAACATACTGCAGCTGGACTGCCCCACGCTGAACACAGTCTTAGATGAAATGACATCTTATATCAATGTGTTTCTACCTATCATGAAATACTGGACTCTCAAAGAGTTTTATGCAACTCTGATTATCACAGTAAACAGTAGTCAGTCCCATCATCTTCCTGAACAAACTCACTAGCAGTTTCCTAAGCCATATAGCTTTGCATGTAGCTGTGTTGGTTGCCATATATTCAGTTTCTGCTCAGCTCGATGCTACTGACTTTTTCTTCTTGCTTCACCAAGCGATCATCCCCGATCCAACACTGAAGCAATACCCGAAGGTACTTTTCCAGTCCATTGAACTACCTGCCCAATCTGCATATGTGATTCCGCTCAATCTGACGTCATCTCCTCGAGTATATTTCAACCCATATCCGATTGTCCCACGCACATATCTAAGATGTGCCTAGCTGCTGCCCAATGTACCCTTTTCGGTTCCACCATGAACTGACTAAAGGTATTGAAGAGGTTCCAGCATGAAACCAATGAGTTTTTTGTACAAGGTGGGGTCGACTTCCTTGTCCCCTGATGCATCTATCTTCTTCCAATTGGTGATCATGGGCATTTCCATGGGTCGGAAATCCGGCATTTTGAATCTCTTTAAAATATCTATAGCATATCTCCCTTGCCCAAGGAAGATCTTCCCATTCTTCTGCCATACTTCCAATCCTAGAAAATAATGCATCAACCCCATATCCTTCATGATGAATTTTGCTTCAAGTTTTCTTTTGCAATCCTTTATGAGCCCTAATGATCTTGTTAAAAACAAGTCATCCACATACAAAACCAGAATGAAAGGCTCATTCTCCACCATCAAATATTATAGATTGGGATATGCATCACTCTTGATGAATCCCAATTGTTGCAAATAACTGTCAATTCGATCATACCATGCTTTGGGTGCCTGCTTGAGCCCGTATAGGGCTTTCTTCAACCTGCATACATGAGTACGCTTCTCATGAGTCTCGCAACCTTCAGGTTGCTCGATATACACCTCTTATTCTATTACCTCGTTCAAGAATGTTGTCTTGACGTCCATCTGGTGAATCTCCCATCCCGTCTGCGCTGCTAGGGATATAACGGATCTGATAGAGGTATATCTAGCAACTGGGGCGAAGGTCTCCTCATAGTCTATCCCTTCTTCTTGTGCATATCCCTTTGCCACGAATCTAGCCTTGTACTTCTCTACACTACCATCTGTAACGTACTTGATCTTGCAGATCCATCTAGAACCTACAACTGATCTATCCTCTGGTCTAGGCACTACCTCCCAAACATCATTAGTCATGATAGAACTGTTTTCTTCTACCATGGCATCCACCCACACCTGATGTTGTGCAGCTTCCTGAAAATTGGAGGGTTCTACAACCTGAGCTACCAAGGCTTAGTATCTGTCAAACTGCCTGTGTTGCCTCTAGTTGGTTCTAGGAGTTCCAACAAACTCCTCTGTGTCCCTCAAACTCTGACGTACTTCCTCCTCATGTTCCTTTTGTTCCATCTGCTGAGAACTCCCTGGATCTCCTACTCCTGTGGAGATACTAGTACTGGTCACTGTACTCGATCCCTGTGATTGTCCTCCTGCTTGTCCTACCTGTTGTCCCTATTATTGTTAAACTAATGGAACATCTACTGATTGATCACCTGCATGGATCTCTCGAGATCTTCTGAAAGCTCTATCTTCCAAGAACTTTACATCTCGCCTTACTACAATATTCCTATTGCTAGGAATGTAGATCCTATATGCCTTTGAGGTCTCTCTATACCCTATGAGGTACCCCTTATCTGTAGTGTGATCCAACCAACTGCGCTTCTCATCTAGAATGTGGCAATAAGCCACACTCTCGAATATCCTCAAATGACTTACTTTTGGCTTCTTCCCTGTGAAGACCCCTTCTGGCGTTTTCTTCCCCAATGCTCTGAGAGGAGTTCTGTTTTGAATATACACCATTGTGTTGTATGGCTCTACCCATAAAAATCTAGGCAAATCTTGATCATACAACATAGCCTTTGCAGCCCCGACTATTGTTCTGTTCTTCCGCTCCACTACACCATTCTGTTGTGGATTATATGGAGTTGTCCACTCTCTTTTTATACCCTCCCTCGCGCAAAAATATGTGAAGTCTTTATCCGTGTATTCTCCACCATTATCTGAACGTAGTACCTTGATCTTTTTCCCTATCGTGTTTTCTACGAGAGCCTTGAACTCTCGAAACCAATCAAATACCTCATCCTTGGTCTTTAAGAAATAGATCCAGATTTTCCTAGAGTGATCATCAATAAAGGTGACGAAATACTCACCACCACTAAGAGTTCTGGTGGACATACGGCTGCAAATATATGAGTGTATCAATCCCAACACACCATTTTCTCTATTGTCACTTCTAGGAAATGTTGCCTTTGCATACTTCCCAAGTATGCAACCTCTACACACATCATCGTGCTTTGTGTTGAGAATTGGAACCCCTGTTACAGTTTCTCAGAGCATCCTCAGTGCTCCATGGTGTAATTGTCCCATCCTTCTGTGCCATAGTTCGATCAGCTCCTTCCCACTGCTATTGTCACTGCTTATAAGTGCCATTGGAGAATTGATCTGCAGCCTATATAACTTGTTGCTATAAGCTCCAATCTAGCTTACCTTCTTCCAGCTAGGGTGCTTGACATACACTTTCTTTCCTACGAAGTATACATCGTATCCCTTGTCCTATAACTAGGACACTGAAATTAGGTTCATACCTAATCCTGGCACATGTAGTACGATAGTAGCGTTGGTGTCGGTTCATGCTTTCGTCTGAAAATCTATGGTGCCTCTCCCTACTGGAGTACATATTGTTATGTTGCCCATAGTGATCTAGAAGTCTATCTGCTCTTCCTAATAGCTAGAGAAGTATTCTCTAACCCCTGTCATATGAGCCAAACCTCCACTATCAATGTACCAAACACCAGATGATGTTGAACCTAACAAACACGTGAACTCATCTTCCAACCTAGAATAATTCTAAGGCTTACTGATTGTTAATTCTCTCCATGATTTCCTGTTCTATTTCTCCTTTCCTTCCCAACGTTGATTTTGCTACTACAAAATACTGTGTTCTGGCTGAAGATCTACTCTGCAAAAATGTTGTTGCTCCCTCTGCTTCTGACAATCTTTGATCTGGAAATTATATTCTCTGTCGACTCACTCAAAGAAATGAATTATCCTCAAAAAATTGTCCTCCTGGAAATTTGGACTGCACAGCTTCCTAGGGTTTCGAGCAGTTGCTTACGCAGTGCTTCGACTCTCCCTCTTCCTTTCTGCACCGAGCTCCTCCTTCAACCTTGCGCTCTGATACCATGTGAAATTTCCAATTTTGGAATCCTACTGCAATATTGATGATATTCCTTCTATTGTTAAATTTAATTACACAAATTATCTGCAGTTTTCTATGGAAAATATTGAAACATGTACATTGCAGCCTTCACAAAATAAATATCAAGGAAGAATATAAATGTTGAAAACTTGAGAAATTCTAGCACACACAAATATTTTGACAATTATTTTTGGATAATTGTCCCCAGAAAAACCTAGTGTGGGAAAACCGGTGCAGCAGATGAGGGTTTCTTTATTAATCTTCAACAGTAATTCAAGTACAAGAATTTGAACAGCAAAACGGAGGATAAATACTCACTAAATATCTCACTCTTCATGGCAACTTTCTGACCCCAGAATGGACCCGTCTTTGCATCACCCTCTACGCAGTGACTGTGAAGTGACCCTGTGAACTGCGTCACTCCTCACGTTGTCTCTCCTGAATCCTCCCTGCACTCTTCGAACCACTGTTAACTCCCTCTCTCTCTCACCTGCAACTCACGCTGTAACTTTCTCTTCTCTTGTTGAATTTCAGCCACTCAGAAAATCGATCTGCCTGGGCAACTGAGTAGTTGCGCTAGTGTGTTCTCCAAGTGCCCATCGAGTTCCTTCTTATAATCTCTCATTGAGACATCAATGGCCATGATTAGATCTTAATTGATGGCTAAGATTAACTTGGACTCGATCCACGCCTTTATCTAGAAGATTCGCACCCAACTTAATTAATACCCTTTAATTAATCGTATTTCCTAAATTTAGACTTAGAAAATATTAAAAACTGATTAATTATTTTAATTAAGTCACTTCCAAGTGGAATTTCCCCAAACGATTTCTAGGTCTTAGAGAATACATGTGTCTTAGCCTTTCTGCAAAATCTCAAGGCTAGAGCACATCCGATGCTACAAAAATCAATAGCAAAGAGCCTCCTGCAAGTGTCAAATCATCACAAAGAGCTTCCTTGAGAGGTCCTATCTTGTCATCTAGAGTCTTGATCTTAGGAATACCTATTATCATTATCATGTCTAAAACCCTAAGTCTCAATCTCTTCATCTTAAGGCTTTTCTTGGAGAGAGTGTTAGCTTCCTTGAAGCATTGAGCCATTGTTGTGTCTCTCCTTGAATGGGCCTTGTGGAATCACATCACACCTAATCATTGATCTATTTATCCTAAGTGATTTCCCTTCCTACCGAGACTCCTCCCATCGGTGAAAGTCTGTAAAGAGTGGGGGACATTGACTGTGGTAACAGTGGGTCATTGTTCCATTGTTATCTTTTGGTCTAACCCTCTATCCTATAGGGTTTCCCTTCTGAGGGCCTGCTAGGCTGTGTGGTGACACATCACACATGCAATTCTCATGCAGTATGTGGGGTAACACAACCAAATGCCACTTAGAATCAGTGCACTCAACTTTTTTGGAGGCAGTGTAGACTCCAAAGTTTAATGACATATGTGAGTTACAATGAGTTGTAGCAGCTAGTGGAGGTCAGCACTGGTAGATATTAAATTATTGTAAAAAGTGTGGTTGAGGAAAGATAAGTATAAAAGATGTTATAATCAACAATGAGTGGGAAAGTTCCCACCTTTCAAAAGAATCTACACGGAAAGATGTGGAAAAATAAAATTAATCAATGCTTTTTGGGAAAGAACTATGAAGGTTTTAAAGTATGTGAACCAATGTTGATATGTTTCGTGTGGTTGATAGAAACACCCCTTCCATGGATTTTGTTTATGAGAGCATGGATCATTGTAAGAAAGCTAGATGTTTCCTAAGTTAGGGATTATGCTGGCTTGGTTATTTCAAGGAACCAAGAATAATACTATTATAAGGATAGCGAGTAAACAATTTTGTGATAAATTATAAAACTAACAACAAACAGTATAGCTTCATATTGGAGCAAGACAAGAAGATGCAAGTGATCACAAGGGCTATGTCTACTCATTTATTAAAAGTCAGGCCTATGGTTTTTTCATTGGACTCTCCAAAATTATATGTTATCCTTATACTTAGAGGACATTTGGACAACTTGAAGAAATCCATTTTTGGATTAGTCTTATGATCCACCATACTAGATTGGCTGAAGGAAGCAACACCAACTCCAATATAACATAGAATTTTTTGATCAGAAATTTATAAAATCCACACAAACAAATAGAATATCAATTTCTGATATATTAAAGTACAGATTACATTAATAGTAGCTATATAAGCATCCACAAAAAAACATCTTTGCATACCTGTGGAATATCTGTGGTGACAGTGCCTGCTTTGGGATTTGGCATAAGTCCACGAGGACCCAGTAACTTCCCTAAACTTGCAACCTGTAAGCATAGTTAGTTAAGCAATCAATTAGTTCCCAAAGGAAGAAGAAGAAAGAGAATAATACGAGATGGATAATAAGATAAGACAATTTTATTAATGTCTATAAACTAGCCACAAAAGTAGGTCAATGGGACTAATAGGTACAACTAGTGTAAATACAATGTGGGAATCTGAAAGCAACTCCTAGATCGATGCTGAAAGCAAATTGATAAAAAGTAGAAAATTATGAACTAATAGTCTAGCAAAAACATATAATAGTGTAAGTAAAATGATACAACAAGAATGCTAGGGAAAGGAGATCTCAGTGCTGAGAAATAAAGAGAGATGTCAACAACTCCTAGATCAATGCTGAAAGCAAAATGATAAAGAACTAACTGCCTAGCAAAAAGCAAAAAGCTATAATCCAATAGTCTAGCAAAAGCATGTGATAGTGTGAGTACAATGATACAATAAGAATGCTAGAGACTGCAGATGTTGGTGCAGACCAATAGAGAGAGATGTTCCATTGATCTTCTCCTAGCACTGGGAGTTCATTAATATCATCTCAGGTTTGTTTATTTGTAATTTATGCACTAATGTTGAAATCCAACTCTGGCTTAAGTTAGAAATTTATAGTCCAGGATATATTAATTGAAAGTAGCTAATGCATAACAAATGTTAGAACATTTCCAGCGGATAGAAAAGGAATATTAAAATTGCGTCATGCTTAATTTAAGAAAGATATTAAGTCTAATTTTCCTGTGTAGCTAATGCATAACGAATGTGGGAACATTTCCAGCAGATAGAAAAGGAATATTAAAATTGCATCATGCTTAATTTAAGTATGATATTAAGTCCAATTATCCTATGATACAAGAACAAGTGAAGTTGCATTGCAGTTAATTAGTTATAAAATCTTGATCCGTGATTATCTCTATAAGATTTGACATTCTTATTTCTATTGGTGACCCAATCCCTTATCATCATTTGTGTTACATATGACCCAATTCATTGCACTATAACAACTGTTTATTGTCACAGGAAGAAAATGTCGCTGCATAGCAAGAGAATGTAGACCTTTTACTCCATAAATATTTTCTTTACTCAAAAGTAGGGTCCAACCGATGTGAAAAAACAACGAGTCTTCATAGATTTAACAAGGAACATCATTCCACGTTGACAAATTATCAGTGACGCAGATGTGGGGCTATCAATTAATTTTCATGTAATACATTCACACAAAATTTCCATCAATGTCTAAAAAATGGGTTTAAGTTCTCAAATCACTATCATAATCTTCTCCAATAAGAAAGACAAATTATTTTGTTTTAATATAGTGCCTCTCCTGCTTATGTAATTTGTTTCTATAGGCGTTTAACAAAATACATGTCAAAAGTGCCAAAGAAGTCATCCATGGATTCACACTGTTACCTCTCTGGCAGTGGGGGTACATAGATTTTTTCAATGCATCATTCACCACCATTGTAAGCTGAAAGTCACAAGTACCTTGGTGAGCTTCTCATGAGGACTCATGGTTTTATGGGAGCTTGCATTTGTAGGAGTGACCACCAGTGTATGGGTCAGTCCATCCCACGGCAAGGTGCACCTATGTCATTCCACATGGTTAGTGTCTATAGAGTTTGTAGGTGACCTTGGTTTTGGTGCAGTATTACTCATGACAGCTCTCATGGCATAGCAGTCTCTTTTGATAACTTTCATGTTTCTTGAGGACATTCATAATTCCCAATGCAAAATTATCCAAGTGATCAAAAAGTCAACCTAGTCTCATATTATAGAGCATAATGATAGAATTCCATGCCACGTGGAATTTTTCCAATCTGAGCATCTGGTGGCTAGTTACAACTCAATAAACTTGGTCAACAATACAAGAAAAGTTTCCAGGGTGGACTTTCAAGTAGATCATTGGGTTGTTTGTGACATGTATGACATCAAAAGTGGTCTAGTCAATTAGAGGAACAAAACCCACATTTCAGATTTTGCAAATCCTCAAGGGCATTAGAGATCATCAACTTGGACATGATGAAGTGGAAGGACAAGTTTCCAGGGGGCTTAACAAGGACAAATATTGACATAATTTGACGTGTAATATGTCAAATGCTGGTGTAATAGGTCCAGCATTAGAGCTCCATCAGGTCATGATGACGTGTCAAGCAAGTGATGATGTGGCAATGTTGGGCAAGGTATGAAAATTCCAAAAGATACTTAGTTCAGCATACCCAAGTGCCAAAACTGACAGGAAGTCAAGGTGTTAAATTTGGAAACTAGGGCCAAATTCCACTTTCGGCAGCTCCTTTAGAGAATATAATTGTGGCATTGAATTCCTCTTTTCAAGAGGACCAAAATTGACCTAAAGATCACGAAATTTGGATAAAGAAAAATATATTTTTGAAAGCAAGACCACACATGTGTAATGTATCAAGGTCAGCTTGGGATTAATTAGATAAGTTGAACCCCTCTCCATTCTATATAAATAGAGGTGTCCTCCAACCTCATAAGACACATCAACAACAAATATTTTCTCTCTGAAATTGGCCGCATCTCTTGGAGATCAAGCAAGGAGGTCGAAGAGCATGTCTTGGGTTATTTTGTTTCTTATGCAGGCCTGAGCCATTGCAGGAGAAGGCCACTATCTTAAGGAGGATTTCTGGGTTGGTTTAGGAGTAATTTCATGGTTATTTTATCCCCTCAGCAGGCTGCACCTGTGGAGGGCTCTTTCATCTAGGCCGCTGGCCTTGTTTCTCTGGCTTGATGGGCTAGAACTTACAGCCAGAAGCCGCAGAGCTGACGTGTTGAACAGAGAAGAATTTGGGATGGTTTAGAGACCTAGAAGGAGGATAATCAGCTGCAAGTTGAAGTAGCTTGCTTTGGAAGGAAGCCCGCAGTCATTAGCACAAGTTTTGGATAATCTGGACTCCTTGATGACAAGCCCTAATTGCAGACTTCCGACCGCAGGGTTCCTCATCACTTTGACCAGTATTGGCTGCTCCCTATTGGGCTGTTCCGAGTTCATTATTATTAGCATTGAAGGGTGCATTAATTGAACCAGGTCCGAGCTATTATGCAGCAGCTTTGACTATTATTGACTACTGGTTAGGCCAGAATTTGTCTGCTACTGTTTAAAGGCTAAATCACATACTTGTCTGAGCAGTTTCTTTGGTACTTGGTCAGTGGTACAGTAGCAAGTCAATTTTGACTTTGAATGTACTCTAGCTCTCTTATCTGTTGAACATTTGACATTAATAATAAGAAGAATTGATCAAGGGTTTTCCCCATCTTCGGGTTTTTCCCTGGCTTGAGCCAATTTCTGTGTTCTCTTGTCTTGGCTTGTCTTCAGTATATGCTATTTATGATTTTTCGTCAATTACTATCAATGTGATAAAGATTTATATGATTGCTAATGAAAGAAATAGAATTGAACTTGGGCTTATGTGGAACATTGAAGTGATTTTCTTAAGCAAAGATCATGTTAATCTAAAATTAACATGGTATCAGAGCTCAGGTGAGGTCAAGCCCTACAGCTAGAAGGATGAAATATCTGTGATTTTGCTGGGTATTCTCTCTGTGATTTAAAGGCTTTGTTGACTATGGTACATAGAGACAATATCTGCAAAAGTGAATTTCTTTGTGGCACAACTTATAGCCTATTTAAGGCATATCACCCCTGTGCATGCAGGCTTTTCTGAAGGCATATTCGTAGGTTTCTAACTCAGATATGAAGCCATCCTTCTGTGATCTTTGTGATGCCCTAACCA
The DNA here is from genome assembly GCA_034641835.2 of Pinus albicaulis. Lineage (NCBI taxonomy): Eukaryota > Viridiplantae > Streptophyta > Pinopsida > Pinales > Pinaceae > Pinus > Pinus albicaulis. The sequence continues at coordinate 1,757,604,283 of CM076578.1, read as the reverse complement.
TAGTATCCCAACCCGAGATAATTGATGTTGCCTTCTGAGGTCAATTTCTGAAAGTTTGTTTGGCACTTCCAAATATTCTGGAATTGGTTACTAAGACTATTTGGCCTACCTTCAACTTAAGCAGGACGAATTTTGTACCACATGTCAAGGATCTCTGTGGGCTGAAAGTTACCTCTGACTGAAGGTTACTCAGCCCCAGCTTCAATCACATCAACAGCAGCTGGTGTATCTCAAGAACATCTGGTTCTGTACTCTTGAAATGGATCTGCTGATGATGATTTAAATGTCACTCAGTCTTCCTCAGAACAAAGGTTTGATTACTTTTTCGGCCCTTCATTTCAAAGCTATATCTCTTGCATTTAAGGTCTGGTTGAGATATCATTTCAGAAACATAGTGATGCTGATCCTATGGAAAAATTGATATGTATGCTGTCCCTATCTGTTGAAGAACTGTGCCCTAGATTGTGGGGTCCTATGACAATTCTCTGAGGTAATTGCAATAATAGAAATGACAAGCCCCAAAAGCAGAAAGTGATGAAGCTATGAAGTGTTTAACGAGGGTGATTCCCTGATACTATACAAAGCTACTTCCGGAATAACTGAAGGCCCTGATCAGTGAAACCTTTTTTGAGAAAATCAAAGTCCTATCTTGAGAAACAGGCTAAAGCAAGAAGGCCATAACAGGAATAGCAGAATTGTTACGTTTTGAAAGTTTTTGATCTATCAGTAAAAGAAAATGCAGCTCCTTTTGAATTAAGAATAAATAAATACAGTCGATCTCTCCTTCACAGCACAACATATTAGTTCAGTCATTGTGATCGAAAATTGCAAACTCTATGACTTTTGCTGATACTGAATCTCCAGAAATAACAAAGTTTTCATTATGAAATAGATATGCTCGATATCATTTGGTTTTAACTCATTCTAAGCAAATGAATAATGAGATCACGGCAGATACAATACATAAAGGTTCTAACATGAAAAATCGGTCATTTTCTTTTCAGAGAAGTCTCAATTAAAATATGTACTTAATGCTTGGTTAGACCAGGGAGACTTAACACCGCTAGGTTCCAAAGACAAATCCCACCTTTGGCATCATATCTGGAGAAGCAATTAATTTATCAAACTCCATGAAGCCTCCTTTAATTTGTGCAATCAAATCTTCTCCTCCCACCAAATCAGCTCCTGCTTTCTCTGCCTCAATAAGTTTTTCTCCTGCAAAATTAGAGATATTAAAAGTGAGCTGCAATAGAAAACATATTCAAAGGCTCTGGAAGATAGTCTAATTCGGTTTCCACCAATTATCACCCTGTCACTAGATCTTTCCACAAAATAAATTAAAATACCCTGCCAAGGAATCAATGGATATTAAACTTATAAAACAATCAGGAATAATATCCTAAGTTTTGAATCTTGTGGTAAATATTAAATCATTCATGATTTCTTTTGGAAATGGAATAGAATAGACTAAGCCCCCATAGTTAAACACCACACAGAGAAAACGATAACTTTAGTAAATACTGAGGGTGGATATTTAATTATAAGTTCACTAAGCCCAAAAGTAGACAATTGTTTAAAACTTTCATTAACAATTATAAAAACAGAAACAACTTTAAAAGTTAGGTGGCTCATTGCAATGAATGATAAAATTTCATCCTTTAAAAATGAACTTTAAATAGGATATGTTACCACTCAAACCAGCAGGGGACCTAAGAGGGGTTCTTATCAGGGAAACTGCTAGGTCAAGGACGACGATAGAGACTTAGCCCACTGTCACCACAACTGAGACTCCCTGCTTTTAACGGACTTTCACCAATGGGAGGAGACCCGGTAGTTTAGGAAGCCGCTTATAAAGTATAGATCAATGAATAGGTGTGAAGTGACCCTAGAAACCCTTTCCCTAGGATAGAATGAAAAATGAGACTTGCTTGCCTTTTAAGCAAGGGACTTGATCTTCTAGGGAGAGGGGGTGAGGATTGGAGGGTTGACGTAGAAGAATGGGAGTTACAAAGGGGGTTCTCAATCCATAGAATCGTTTGGGAACTTGGATTCCCGAGTAGTCCTTGATAAATCAGCTTTGATGAAGAATGTGACCACACGAGGCCAAGTGGATCCAGCCTAGGTTAGGGGACGGATTTTGGCACCCAATGATGTTCTTAACCTGGTCAAGGTGAGGGGAAATGATCAAACAACAATTTTCTTCCAACAATGCCAAACTGATCCTACTAGGTTCTAGCATTGGGAACACCTAGGCAAAACTTGATCCTAGAGCTAGGGCTTGAGGTATCCGTAGATTCCACAGTCAGAATTGGCCCAAATTTGGAGGAGAGTAAAGGGACCCACCAGCGCAGTTGCCTCTAGGAGATCGAAGTTTTCCTATGGCTAGATTCCCGGGAAATTGATTCCCTAGGTGACCTAATGGGGCTAGACCTAGGGAAAAAGGGAAAAATGCGAAAAATAAGGGGAAATGATCACCCTTTTGTGAGGGACCAATGCCTGATTCACTTGGGGATATTGAGTCAAGGATAATAATGAAGAGGAATTCGGTTTCTTGTTCAAGGAGGCCCAGAAAGTCAACTTCGTCCAATGTTAGACGAAAGATAAGAAAAGTGACTTTCAAGCATTTATACTTCATACGAATGGTGCAAGCTTATCAAGATAAAATGAACTCTAGGACATTTCATTCATCTAACAATGGCCCATACATAGAATAAGCTAGATAGACACATAATTCCACATTTCCATCATGCAGCGATTAGCCCTAATTATAGTGAAATCCAATAGTATGCAGCAACAAGAAAAATAGCATTAAATTTACACTTACATTGTTAGAGAGTATATCCAACCAGCATCACATTTGCACGTAAGAAGCTCCAAGATAGAAATAGCCCAAATCCATACATCAAAATTCATCAATCATCCAAAAATATTCCACGGAAAAATGCAAGGTTCTCTAAAGATAGAGAGATCCCAAGTCAAGTGATGATACAAATGAATCCAACTAACTCCTATTTATACACCTTTTAGGAGTTCGATTTAGATAATGAGCCTACATTAGCCCCTAAACATAAGATAATGTGAAAATAACCTAACTTTTGGTGACAAGCCCAACAAACTAGCTCATAAATGGAATAGTAAGCCTCTCAAGAGGTCAAATAATAATATATGCATGTCGCGGGGCCCTCCAAAGGCCTAATAATATCCAAAAGTGCCATAGTAATGAATATACTCCTCAAACTGTGATGGAAAAATAGGGTGGCCCCTTGTTCTCCAAGTAGTAGAATTGTGGTGCTCCCAATGGGTGTGGTGGCACACCAATGACCCCATGGGTCTCCATATGAGTCGAAGATACCTATAGATCATCTATAAGGGCTCAAATGATGGAATGAACGCTGCCATGTCATCTTACAAGTCCTAGGACACCTGCCAAGTGTGTGGTGCTCCTGTGGGGTCTGTTGGGCATAGTGTACCAAGTGCATCATCCTCGTCCCAAAGGTGGATCTCTAGTAATCTTTGGACATCGATGGGGATCCATGGAGTGTTGTCTGCGTCTTTATAAGGATATCTAGAACCAGAGATGAACTTCAAGCAATAGATGAAATTGTACCAAAAAAAGAGCTCGTGATTATTGCCCTTCTAGAACTACCAACATCTTGGAGTGCCTTTGCATCAGGAATCAACAGTTGGAAGGATACTCCAACATTCGAACATATGTGGAATGCATGTTGTCAAGAAGAAGCCAAAATATCATTCATAAGAAACAAGGAGGATGAAGAGGAGAACATCTCAAATGCCTATTCTGCTCATCACAAGAAAAAGGGAACCTTCAAGAAGTACAAAGGACCAAAGAAGAAAGTATACCTATCAAATATTGAATGTTACAATTGTCACAGGATGGGTCACTACAAAAGTCATTGTCCAGAGAATCCAAGGAATAAAAGAGAGAAAGAGAACATGCAAATGTTGTTGATGAAGGTCCACCAAAGAAGAACAAGACAGAGGAATCTGAAGTCAAAGACCTATTTGCTAGAGACTCTTAGGGGCACTATCCTTTACATATCCTCTTTAAGTTTTGCAATGTTCTTCTTTATGTTTTGATTTCTAGAATTTGTAGGTCTAACATGTCGTGTTAATAACATTTTTGAATTATCTTGATAAGTTGTAACTTGTAGGTATCCCTCAAGGTTGGACTAAGAGGGAGCCTCCACCAATTTATCAAAAGATAAGTATTATGTTCTTTGTTTCATCTTTTCATGTTTGGTTTCCTCCTCACAACAAGACTTGTTTGAACTGTATGTTAATAACCTTTTATAATTTTCGTGATAGGAAAGCTTGTTGAATGCTCAAGGGTTATGGAGGAGACTTCAAAGGATGTAATTGAAGCATGGAAGAAGTTCTGCCCTTTAAGAATTGATGTTCTAGAGGGTTTGTTAAGAAACAACTCAAAGGAAAGCTTGTTGAATGTTCAAGGGTTATGGAGGAGACTTCAAAGGATAGACTTGAAGCATGGAAGAAGTTTTGCCCTTTAAGAATTGATGTTATGCAAGGTTTGTTAAGAAACCACTCAAAGGTATGTCTTAGACTATAAGCTTTGTTATAAAGTTCTTTCATGTAAAAGGCATGATCATCACTCTTGAAATTTGATTTACATTACTAACATCATTATATCTAGGGTTTTGAATCACAAAGATTTTTGTTAGGGTGATTAATCAATGATTGAATCTACCCTCATTATATTATCATTCTTGTGGAACCCTAAAAGGTTCAATGTAAAACCCTAACCTAAGGGTATACCAATATTTATGAAACCCTTGTCTACTTAGGGTTATTGATGAAGTCTAGAAATCTTATTCTTTTTATGTTTAGGGCTTTGGTATTGTTATGATAAAATCCCTAGTCCTTTAGATTTTGCTATCTAAAGTTATGTATTGAATCTCCATATCTTTAAGGTTTGATGAATTAGGGTTTATGAGCAAAACCCTTATAATATCTATAGTAAGCTCCTACAAATGAAACCCTAGGTGTATGTTCGTATGTTTGATCGAAACCCTAGCCTAGAGAAAATTCATTGTATTTCTAACTTTGATGTTTGTGTCTTGGTTTTATTGATGAGAAATGTTGATGAATGAAATCCTAGATATATATGTGAGTGTGCTAACCTAATTGTTGATGCTCATAGTTTGTGAATTATAGGAGTTGTAACAAAGCCCTAGTAGAAGATTGATATTCGGGGATGTGATGATGATATTGTTTTCGATATGATGATAAAATCTAGGTAGAATCTAACACGTATAGTAGAATTGTTATTTGATTAAATAACTGATATCTAAGGCTTTATGTCTCGAAGTTGGAATCTAGGGTTTGCAGTAAATCATAGTAGAGTCTGTCATATCTCTGAAAGTAACATTGAGGCCCTAGATATAATGAGATTGATTTCTTGACTAAGTTGCTTTAAGTCTTGACGATGTGATCTAGGGTTTATGACAATAACCCTAGCAAGAAGTATGTGTCTCTTGATGATCATGAACCTGACTAGGTTTAGGTATTTAAATCTAATGCTTCCATTATAGTATTAAAATGATTTTGATATAGCTAACTTCATGCGTCTGTATATTTTTTTTTTTTTGTACTTGTTGTTTAAGTTGTACAGGTGCATAATCTTTAAGATATTGAAGATGTTCGTAAGTAAAGTTGACTTGATAATATTGGCAAGCATGAAGGAAGTTATGATGACCTTGATGTCGTAAGAAGAAATAGAGCCATGACACGTTCCCCGGCGTTATAGAAGAAGGAAGTGGTTGATCTCCCCAAGTTAAGAAGGAGCATGGTTAGAAGAAAAGAATACATCTCCCCATTTCAGAGGGAGGGCATATTATGAAAGTCATGATGGAAAACTTATAGAAGAAATCGAAGAATGAATAGATCTGCAATATATTGAGGATGTCTTGGTGTTGCTGAAGAAATGAAAGAAGAAAAACTTCCAGCTAGTTGCACATGAATAACTTGATGTATGTGGCATCAGGATGATTGAGGACCCCGAAGGTTTGTGTTTACTTGTATATTTATTTTGATAGTTTATTGTTGATGGGGGTTTGTGTTTGTACAAGTAAATGTCTCCATAAGAAGGTCGAACATTCTAGAAGCATGCTTGGACAAATATATCTAGTTTATTAGGGAGAGATGAAGCATCTAATGGTGGATGCTTGGGAGGACATTTCATTGGCCTATGTGTTGATGTCTAGATCCCAAAGAGGGAAGGTGGCGTTGGTCTTGGAGCTCTAACCTTGGATACACACCTAGATCCCTGGGTTGATGGTTAGTTAGTAAGCCTGATGTACCTAGACTGCCTGAAAGCTTTAGTCCATCTTAGTCCCACCCAAATAGATTACCCTGGTCAGGGATCTAGTCCATAGCATTGAGTGCGCTAGACTCTAGAGCTCTTCATAGTTCATTAAATTGGAGATCTTCTATGTACCTCTATAGATATAGGTAATTATGTTTACCTCCCTAGTTAAGAGGGAGTGTTGAAGAATGTAACTAGTGTCGATCTTCATAATTGTACTTGAGTCATAATGGAATATATTTTTCAAAAAAAAGAAAAATAATTTTTATTATTAAAGAAATTGACTTATTAAAGCATGGGTTTCATGCTTGGGTCTGTGGTTTTTAGGTCAAAGTCTCCATTGAAGACTTATATGGTTTATGTCAAGTGTCCTTGTCCATGTCACAATGTAAAGAACCCTTCTTGGGAATTATTTGTTAAGAAAGAAAATTATTTTATGTAAATTAGGTCAATTAGGCCTCCTCCACCAAGTTGGCCTCGAAGAAGTACAAGTCAGCCTCAAGGGAAAAATTCGATCAACTATAAGAACCATATATAAGCAGCAACTCGACTCGTTTGGAAGAGAAGACACAAAAGTTCGAATTGCAGTAGTTGGATGCAGTAAAAGGTACGAACTCCAAGGAAGAAGAAAAAAGGGGATAGCAAAGGAGAAGGAGGTCATTATTTTGCTAAGGAAGTCGAAATTCTCTCTCCCTTGTCTCACACGTGTGAAGGAACTTAAGTTGTTGGAGGGACGAAATTTCAGTCTTGAAGTTGGGCCGAAATTATGATTGAGTAGGGTCGAAAATCTATCTTTGATGTAGTAATGAAGCAAGGATGATGCAGTATTGTTGCAGTTGATCTTTGAAGGTTCGAAGAATAGTTTGAGAGCTGACTTGGTGGAGAAGGAAGGTTTGTTGGTCTAGGGTCTTGTTCTATCTCATTTGAATCATTGAAGGAAGAGTTTTTGACTGGGTTTTCCCCTATATAGAGGTTTTGCCTTGGCTGTGCGCCTACATCTAGTGTCCTTGATCTTCGTGTTTTGGTTTTGGTAATTGCTTGATGAATTAAGATAAAAGGAGAACATAAGAAAGATAATAATAACTCAAGGAAATCACAAGTAATTATCAACAAGAGAAAATCTTTCTGCCTTTCCGATTTTCCAACACAGCAGAGGATTGTTTGTGAGCTAGAGGGTCGAGATCAAGCAATGATCTAGGCCAGCCGAGATTAACCATATCAGCTGAGATTTGTGAGTAAAGCATAACACTTTCTCAAGTGAGACGGTTTGCTTTGCAATAGATTCAATTGCTCCAAGACAATCAATAAAATACCACAACAAGCAAGCAGGTTTTCCCTGTTGGGTTACCTGAGAAAACAAGAGTGTCAATATTTGTGCGATGTGTTTTTATCTCTGTTTTTATATTCCGCTGCTTATATGTTGTTAAGGGACTCTGTATCTTGGTGAAAGTAAACAAGTTTTCAGTTTTCAGTTATTCATCTAAGTAGTTGCGGAGTTTCATGGAAATTTAACACTTCAATTCAATAATTAGATATCCACTAATGGCTCTATTCCGAACAGTCCTTGCCTTGTGATTTCATATTTTTCCTTCAAATCTGGCATGCTTTTTGAATTTTGCAGCAGATTGATTTTATTTCCCATGGAATTTCGGAACAGTAAATAGCCAAGAGCCATTTTTTTGGTCAAAGACTTCAGATTAGATAGACTCAGACAAATTGGGGTGCCCAACTGCTGCATAAGAGAATGTCCAAAGTTCATTTACTACAAACATCCAACATAAGAAGGATAAATAATTGAAATCCAACAAGTAAATAATTGAAGAAGAATATGCATGAATGATATGATTACAAAGACCTACATGATATAAACATACAGATCGATGGGTCACAAGGTTGATGGGACATGATGGTATATATACACATTGATGGGTGACAAGGTTGATGGGACATGCCCTTTCATTTGTTAGATCATGTATGTAGCTTCATTAATCATTGTTTATTACTATATATCATCATTGTTATATATATATATATATATATATATATATATATATATATATATATAACAATGATGTTATATACATATATGCCCATTAAAACCTTTTAAATTTTGTGGTGCTTCTTGTTTGAGAACAATTCCTTCTATTCTTCCTACCACTATTTCTCCTTCCATCTTTAATTTAAAAACTAGAAAGAAATGTGGTTGATGGTAAAAGATGTAATGTTTAACAAACCCCTCCTCTAAGATGTCCAGCCGCTGGGGACTAGTATCTAATCTACTGAAACTCTCCAACATAAAAAAATTAATGGATAGTCAAACCTATGAATTGGCATAGATTGAGAAGACTAGGTGAGCAGATAGATGATTTATTGTATCCTTACGATAAAAAATTGCTAAAAGCTGCAATTTTCTCAACACTGTTAAAGAATCAAAGTTATGACTCATACAAGACATGTTTTATTCGTGTAGGTTGCCTGCACAAGTTTAATTATTTCATACAAACCTTCAAACAATCCATGAGAGCCTTCTTCATTTACTTCAATTCACCTTATTGCAAGGCGGGGAGTCTGATGAGGCTCTTTTAGACTTTAGTTATTCCCAAAGCATTAATGAAGACATACAAATCCTCTATAACATTGACAAGCACTCTTGTAATGTTGATAAAACTATTTTGTATAAAGTTATCCTCTCTCCTCATTTATCATAGCCCGAGTTGTTAAGTCTACATTTGTGCATTTTTATATTGAGAGACTATGATAGACCAATAAAATGCATCAATTTATCCTTTCCTATTGTGAATACAAAAACAAGTACATCATGGGAACAAATGCAGTCTCAATTCATAGAGAAAATCCTCCTTTAATGACTACAAAGAGATGAAACTATGAAATTATGAATGCATCTATTTTGAAGATTGTGTGATGATTCCACAAAGACAATTACAATTGATGACCTTGGCAAATCCCCTTATGCACTTACAAGTGTTTGAATAAAATTAAAATTAAATTTCCCTCAGACCATTAATCATCATGTACATCATGGGAGTGAGAAGTCTCAATTCATAGAGAAAAATCTTCCATTGGTGACTAATTAGTGGTGAATCTGTGAATGCATGTCCTTCAAAAGCATGTGATGGTTCCGAAAAGAAAATTGCACTGAATCACCTTGGCAAATCTCCTTATGCACCTACAAGTGATTGTGCATAATTAAAAAATAGTTCAACCTTAAATTCTCCTCTTGCAATTGATCATGCCCAAAGAAGTTTGAATTGCTTGTAGGCCAAAAACATCTCTTTTTTTCTTCCAAGCGAAATGGACTCGAACCAATGTTCGTACAAACTATGATGATAATCAACGCCCCTAATCGAACTATAAAGGAACAACATCACCAAACAAGGAAGATGAACATCAAACGAAAGGAAAGGTTTATCCTTCATAATGAGTTTGTCTAAAATTGTTGGCAAAATAATCCACTACCTTCCATGATGGCATTGAGTGAGAAAGCATTGATAGGAAGATCCATGGGAAGGTCTTCATGGACAAATTGTTGGGTTATTAGATAGATTTGGAATGGAAAAAAAGAATAAGGTATAGGCTGAAAAATCATGTTGAAAGGATAAATTGTGTTCAAATCAAAGAATGGGATGGATCTGGAAAAAACCTTGAAAATAAACTAGTTCTAGGGTTCAGCATACTTGGCTCTCTAAAGATGGACCCCTAGCATTGACCCTGGAATGGAAAGAAAAACTTCTACATTGATTTGGATCCTCGTTCACATTGCCATTAGAGCTATAGAACAATGTTTTAAAAAATTGTCGAACCGATTCGGAATTGGCTGAGCCAATCGAGCTAGACCCCTGCCCGGGTCGACTTGGTACAAAAACTGGGCTAAAGGCCGATTTGTTACCAAAGCGACTGAGCAGGTCACCAACTCGATCAGTTCGGTAATGGACCGACCAGCTCGGCCGAGTCCGACATAAACCGACCGAGCCAGTCAAACCCAGTCAAACTCGATCAGTTCGGTAATGGACCGACCAGCTCGGCCAAGTCCGACATAAACCGACCGAGCCAGTCAAGCTCATCTATCTCAACATGCAGTTGTTGCTCCTGCTAGTGCTACTACTTCTATAGCTGCAGTTGGAGATCGTGATGAGGATGAGGAGCCATAGGTTTCCCCGTCTGACTCTGATTTAAAGTCTAAGCCAGAAGATGTTGGCTTCTCTAGCAGTAGACAGTACTAAGTAATGACTAGTGACTAGTGATGTTTTGTTGTAGAGGCCATTTAGAGCCTCCGTGGTTATATGTTTTTGTTCTGATCTCTATATGTTAGATGTATTGGACAGTGCACTAGGTGCCATTTTGATATAATGGATATATTCATGAGCCTACTTTGATCATAAGTTGTCTTCTCTCTATATTCTAATGCTTTGTGTTTGAAAACATGAATGAAAATCTTTAAAATTATGTTTTTTTATAAAAAAATAAATATTTAATGTATTTTTTACAACACCGAGTCATTGAAATCAACTAGGCCGAGTCAATATCGAGTCTGAGTCGGAGTCGATCCTCGACCGGTTCGGAGTCCGAGTCGAAGTTTTAAAACATTGTTATGGGGTAAAGAGGTGCTAGAAGAAATTGGCAAACATGCTAGGCTCCTCAGATTTGAAAGTAAAAATACTCCCTAAGAACAATCGAGTGCTTGCAAGCATTCTGTGTGAAAATTTCTGAATGTTACTTTATTCAGAAATCTACTGTTAGATCTGGTTATGCTCCTCCTACTTAATTAAGTTATTAAGCTGAAAATTCAGATTAATATCAAAGCAAAACACATAACAGACTTTTACCAATTCAGATCTAGAAAAAGTACATGCACACATAGACAAAGTGACACAAGGATTTTCTGGACAATAGTTCTCGGAAAAACCCAATGCGAGAAAACCGATCTACTAGATGCTGGAGAGTTTTATTATTAATAACGGTTTTCTGAATACAGCAAATCTGGGTTCAAGATCTGGAAAACCCGACAGAGAAAATATAGATCTACAGCTAACCTGTTGTTCTGAAGCCAAAATATTGACTGATCCACACCCTCAAACAGGATTTACAAGACTCAGCTAGATCTTGGCCCTAGAAACCCCAGCGCTGCGACTGAAGCCCCTGCGTCAGCCTCTACAGCCCCTGTGTCCCTCTACGCTAGCCCAGAGAGGGTTGTGTAACCCTAGAATGGGTGACGCAGACCCTACGCTACCCCTGAGGGTGTCTGCGTAACCCATGAGGGCCTCTTGCTGCCTAACGCTTCTCTGGGAGAGACTGCGTCGCTGAAGCTGCCTCTGCGCTGCGCAGCTGCTGCCCTCTCTGTTGTTGTTGCTCCTGCTTCTCTGCGCTATCTATGGAAGTTGCTCTCTGCCTCTTGTTGATTCTAGGCACTGGGATCAGACCATCCCCTTTGCCTAAACTCCTCTCTCTACAACTGAAACAATTCTGAGAATTCTTAGCAAACCCTGCCCTAGAATCTCAACTTAGCTTCAGTGCTCTGCCTCTATGTGTCTTTACAAATGACCCCAAGCCTTTCCTTTATACTTTTCTCATTGGGAAACCAACGGCCATGATCAGATCTTGAATCAATGGCTAAGATTAAAAGAAAGCTTGATCCGTGTGACTTAAGACAATTTCATCGCATGTTTAATTTAATTAACTTTAATTATTTAATTTTCCTAAGTTTAGACTTTGGAAATACATTAAAATAATTAATTAATTAAATATCTCCCAAACCAGATGAAATTTCTCAAATCATTTTCTGGGTCTTGTAGATCAGGCGTACTCTAGTCCCTCCACAAATTTTGGGAGCTAGAGCACATCCGATGCTACCCCAATACACAAAATATCAACACTCCCTCTTAGCACGGAGTGTGCTCTAGCAATACATCACACCACGTATCAAAAGAATTTGGGCACTGGATTTTGTGTTGTTGATGCTTGGCCTGCTGCCCTTCAACACTACACCGTTGCTGCCATTCTGTATTGTTGCCCATGACGTTGTCACCGTCACTGCCACATCTGTATTGCAACTCCCTCTCAATCTGCTGCCACCTGCTGCACTGCATCTTCAGTTGCTGAGAGAAACAACTGAATCTCCTGCCCAATCTTTGATAGACAAGTCAGTTGGGCTGCAACCTCATCACTGAAGCTCCATCGGCTGCTGATCTGTGTTGTCATCTGGAGAATGATGCACAGCTACAGATCTGCATTGCGTAAGCAAACTCCCTCTGCACTGCTGAAGTCACATCAGCCCCTTGTGCTGAAATCTCTGACGTTGCCGCTACACTGCGTTGTCCTCTTGAAGCCTCCACGTTGCTGCAGCTCTGCTCTGCACTGTTGAAGTCACATAAGCTCCTACGCTACTGCTGCATCTGCATTGCGCTGCTCCTTCCAGCCTTCATATCTGCCTCTGCTTCATCCGTGATCTTTGCACCCACTGCTCCACTTGTCCTGCTATTGTCTTAAGGCTCCCATAGCTCGAATGTGATCCAAGAGATGAGTTGCTCAAGGATCCCTCCCTACTCTATAGCTGCTCTACAGATCCATGTCACCCCACTTTCGTGGTTCATGAGCACTCATGGTTGCATCATCTTCTGACCCATCATCTGCCACAGCAGCCTTGGAAGAAGAAGCTTCCTTGTCCTTTTTCTTCCGAGGACAATTGTTGGCGAAATATCCTAGTTTGCCACACTGGAAGCACTTAATCTTTGACAGATCTCTCTTCTTCTTTCCCTGTTGCCTCTTTGATGCCAAGGCAGCATCTTCTTCACCTTACTCGATCTCGTGTTGTACTACTTCTTGGTGAATCTACGGAGTTCTTCTTGACACATGATTACCGACAAGTTGTCCCAGTCAGGAAGGTTTGCTCTGCCCAAGATACTTTGGACAAAGGTTTCCCACTCATCTGTGACCGCATTGAGAGCAGTCCTGACCATCACATCATCCTCCACCTTTGCACCTGTGGCAGTGAACTGGACTCTGATAGATTGTTGAAGCGAACAAAGTTCCTTCTCGAGTTAAATACTCCAGAAGACTTGGAATATGAAAATATCCATTGAGGATACAAATATTATATTAAAATGTATGAGGAATGATATATGAGATAGATCCTTGAATGTTACAAATGAAGCCTGCTTATATACCTAGGTAGGTGCCTCTACACGAAAGGTCATGTCATATCAGACATGGCCTTTCAACCTAATTTCTAATTAACTAATTAATCACTATTTACATTATTTTATTCATTACATTGCCTTCCCCTCAAAAAGCTTTGTCCTCAAAGCTTGTCGATGAAAGGCCTCGATTTCTTTTCCTGCTACGAACATCTTCTCGTCTTGAGGCAGTCATCCTTGTCGATACAAGTTGATATGATCCTCCAAGTGACAAACAAAACTGTCGCACCGAGAATGGATCGGACCATCCTAAATCAATCTTCTGTGGAATCTTACAATGACTGGCAACTTGTGATGATTCGTTAGTATTCTTCGGAATATCAGCTTGTTTCTGTTCTGAATACATAGCTTGGTAGAGTTGTCTGCTCCCGTGATTTGGATGTCGATAGGGAACTTTTTTGGTTTGACTTTGATTTCCTTTTGGCAAGGATGTTATTGAGTAGGTTACAGGACCTTCACTTAGTATGTTCCTCGTATGAATTGCAACATCTAAGTTTGTATTTTCTGCAACTTGCTTGTCTTCTTCTTGAGCTGTGACATTTACTGGGTCAATGCTCGTTTTTTCTTCAACTTGAACTTCTATATTTGTCGGTTTCGACGATTCTTTTTCGACAAATAGTTTTACCCTGTTTTCTAATGACTTCTTGTGGTTGATATTTATATGACAACGGATGAGGATTGGTCATATAGGGTCTTAGTTCGATTGTGGTTGCGTATTTATAATGAATTTTATTGGCTATACGGTAATTGGACACGCATTCGATCAATTTTTCAATCGTCAAATACTATAATTAATTGTATCACCTGAATTACGTTTCAACAGAGTATGACGGATGGAGTGGTATGGGAATGCAACCAAAGAACAACGAACGAACGGTGACGCTGAGCGATTGGTCAATGCGGGGACAGAAGAGTCCAACGGAGTGGGCCGATGAAAATCAGTGGGATTGGGCTATTCAGTAGGGTCGGTCAGAGTAGACGACACAGTCAACGCGTAGGGAATATGTTGACTATCACGCGTGGACGAAGGCGAGGCGTGTAGTTAATGGATGGGCAGCATAACACTGCGGAGGTGGCGAGAATTTGATGGCTACGCGGTGGCCCAATGGTGGTGGTGGAAGTGATTGCAACTGGTTAGACAGTGGCAACGAGTCGTTTTCGTGGTTGGGTGGAACGTTGGTCGAGTGGTAGTGGTCTAACCGGGATACACGGTGCAACAGGTTGATACAACGCGGATTGTCTGTGGCGGGGTTGTGCTGATTTGAATGGCTGAATTGCGACTTGGGCACCAATGGCTAGGATGGCTAGTCAGGTGGTTGTGGTGGCTAGAGGTAAGTGGTAATATTATTTTATATGTATATAATTTTTAAATAACTTTGTCTTCTTCTTTTTTTCTTTTTCTCTTATAATTTTTTTTTTAACTTGTCTTGTATGGACGTATATGTACTTTTTTTATATATATCCCTTCTTCTTCTTTTGTAATATACTTTGTCTCTTTTTTTTCTTTCTTTTTAATATATATTTCTTCTTTTTTTATTTTATTTTTTCACAAAATTTCCCTTTTTTTTTTTCTTCAAATTTTTAATTCTGGCCCAAGGCCTCTGACAACTCAGTCACGACGACAACAAGGTTGACGATTTTTATGGTCAAAGACCTGGATCGGAGAGCGTGGCTCTGTGCAGCGCTTAAGCGGTCGAAGGCTTGAACTCCTCTGATACCAAATGAAGCAAACAAAGTTCTTTCTCAAGTTAAATACTCCAGAAGACTTGGAATATGAAAATATCCATTGAGGATACAAATATTATATTAAAATGTATGAGGAATGATATATGAGATAGATCCTTGAATGTTACAAATGAGGCCTACTTATATACCTAGGCAGGTGCCTCTTCACGAAAGGTCATGTCTTATCAGACATGGCCTTTCAACCTAATTACTAATTAACTAATTAATCACTATTTACATTATTTTATTCATTACAACTGTAATCTGAAGAGAAAATGTTCCATGTCTTCCCCCTTGGTCATCATGAATGACCACATCTGAGTCTCCAGAAGCATCTTCCTCTGGACAGACTTCCCCTCATATAGGGTTGTTAAGGCCTTCCATATCTCATTTGTTGTCTTCTTCTCAACTATGTGTGGGACAACATGGTCCTTAACTCCATCCATTATCAACTGCTTGGCATGTCCCGCAGCTTCAGTATGCTTCCTTGAGAGATTTGCATCGGTTGGGGTGGCCAGAACTCGTTCTACATGGTCTCTTAGATGATATGCCTTTAGGACTATCAAGATTCTAGCCTTCCAAACTGCAAAGTTGGATAAGCCATCTAATCTATCCTAATCAAGCAATCCATGAGCAGCCATCTACTCAGAAGTCTATCGAAGCTCCTCTTCTCTCTGCTAGAGATCTGGATCTAGGGTCCTTTGCGAAATGGGCACCCTCTACTCCCTTTGACAATTGATTTCCCTCCTTGGAAATCTGCCAAATCAACAATGCTTCAGCTCTCTTCGATCCTTTGATCGATCTACAAGTTTCTTTGGCTAGAAACTCTCTGAGAAGTTGATCTCCTCCTGCTCTTTGTCACTAGTGCTTAGGCACCAGCACCTTCAGAAAACTTCAAAAATTTAACCCACCAGCACCTTCTGAAGTTCTGTAGCTCTGCTTTAGGCACTTCTGAATCAGACAAATTCAGATATGCATCACCCTGGCTGGCTTCAGACAATCTGAGCGTTGCCTCTGCGCAGTAAGTGTGTGGGCCTGCTGGGAGACAACGTAAGACTACGTCACCCTACACACTGCGTAACTCTGCTCTCTCTGAAATTATGTTGTCCCTTCAGATCTGCCCTTTTGTTGCTGCTACTGCACTTCCTACTGCTTTCTGGAGCAAGATCCTTCAGTCTCCTACTGGTGACCCTGCTAGATCTGCAATGGCTCTGATACCATGTGAAAATTTATGAATGTTACTTTATGCAGAAATCCACTGTTAGATATGGTTATGCTCCTCCTACTTAATTAAGTTATTAAGCTGAAAATTCAGATTAATATTGAAGCAAAACACATAACAGACTTTTACCAATTCAAATCTAGAAAAAGTACATGCACACATAGACAAAGTGACACAAGGATTTTCTGGACAATAGTCCCCGGAAAAACATAATACGGGAAAATTGGTTTGCTGGCTGTTGGAAGGTTTTATTATTAAGAGTTTTCTAAATACAACAAATCTGGGTTCCAAATCTGGAAAACCCGACAGAGAAAATATAGATCTGCAGCTAACATGTTGCTCTGAAGCCAAAATATTGACTGATCCACACCCTCAAACGGGATTTACGGGACTCAGCTAGATCTTGGCCCTAGAAATCCCAGCGCTGCCCCTGAAGCCCCTGCGAAAGCCTCTGCAACCTCTGTGTCCCTCTACGCTAGCCTAGAGATGGTTGCATAACCCCAAAATGGGTGATGCAGACCCTACGCGGGTGAGGGTCTCTGCATAACCCTTGAGGGTCTCCTGCTACCTAACGTTGCCCTTGGAGACACTGCGCAGCACCTACATAGTTGAAGTTGATTCTGCGTTGCGTAGTTGTTGCCCTCTCTACTGTTGCTGCTCCTACTTCTCTGCGTTGCCTCTGGAAGCTGCTCTCTGCCTCTTGCTGATTCTAGGCACTGGGATCAGACCATTCCCTTTGCTTAAACTCCCCTCTCTACAGCTGAAACACTTCTGAGAATTCTTAGCAAACCTTGCCTTAGAATCTCAGCTTAGCTTCAATGCTCTGCCTCTGTGTGTCTTTACAAATGACCCCAAGCCTTTCCTTTATACTTTTCTCGTTGGAAAACCAACGGGCATGATCAGATCTTGAATCAATGACTAAGATTAAAAGAAAGTTTGATCCATGTGACTTGAGACAATTTCATCACATCTTTAATTTAATTAACTTTAATTATATAATTTTCCTAAGTTTAGACTTATGAAATATATTAAAATAATTAATTAATTAAATATCTCCCAAACTAGATGAAATTTTCCAAATCCTTTTCTGGGGTCTTGTAGATCAGGTGTACTCTAATCTCTCCACAAATTTGGGGAGCTAGAGCACATCCGATGCAAACCCAATATGTAGAAATTTGATAACCCAAAACTTGTTTTCAGTTTCTCCTTATTTCTCCCATAAAGTTAAATGTCCATTCCCATCGCCATACATTCAACAAGCTGGAAAAAATAAATATTTTCTGAAAACACTAATTCTGGAAATTTCACAGTGCTGAAATGCAAAAATAAAAATTCAGAAAAATAAATCAGCCACACAGAATTTTGACACGCTGATTTTTTGTCAACATGACCCTGGAAAAACCCCCTACAACTCTTGGGGAAAACCAGTTCAAAAGCTGCTTCTTATTTTTGGAAAATGTTTTTACAGAGAAGTGAAATGTACAGGAAAAATTCCAGCAAACAAAGTACAGACTTATCTTGTTTTCCGTGCTTGCCTCCGCCTTGGAAAACGTGCCAAAACAGCAAAAAGTTCAAAACAGAAATTTATTACAGCATTTAACAGTCTTGGAAATCATGCCCAGTACTTAGTTGTATGGTTGTACGGAAAAGTACAACAAAGCTGCCTCCTCGAAATCCGTGCTAGCTACCTCAAAAACTGTGCCCAGCCACCTTGGAATATGTGCCTTTAGCTGGTTGTACCTTCACCTCAATTTCTATGCCATCCCTCTCCTTGAAATTCGTGCCTCAAGCTGTTGTACAAACTATTGTCTTGAAAACTGTCCTATTGTACGAACTTGCTGCCTCAAAAAACGTGCAGCCTCTTGCTACTGTACGGACTGCTGAACTCTTCCTCTCCTTCACCTTCTCAAACTCAGAAATTCTCCAACTCTCTCCTTCTCCTTCTCTCAATCTGCTCATGAAAGAATGAATGACCTTTTCCCTCCTTTTCCTCCTTTAACCTAACCCTAAGTGACTTTTGGAGAATCCCTAAATCCAATGGCTGAGATAGCTTGTTGAGATTAAATGCTCATTTAAATCTCACTTTCTATTTTTTAATTCTATTTTTTAATTCACCCCACTTTAATAAAGACCCACTTAGTCATTTATTTCCAAAGTCACTTTTCACTTTCTAATTTCACATTAACTTTATTAAAGTCACTTTAAAATTAGACTTTAGTAACTTTATCACTTAAAGTCACTTTTAAATTAGATTTGACTTTATAACTTTATAAAATCACTTTAGGAGAAAAATTAAATTCTATTGGACACTTTTCCCTAGGCCAAAGATCAAAGCCTTAGGGAACCACCTGTCCTCCAGTAACCAAATTTCAACACTCCCTCTTACCGAGGAATGTGTTCCTCACCACACCCATCTTGTCTCTAAAGTAGACATGCTTGCCCCGTGGTAAGGCTTTGGTAAGAATATCTGCAACCTGCTCATCAGTGGGAATATACTCAAGCTTCACAGCTCCTTTCTGAACATAGTCTCTGATAAAGTGATATCTGATGTCGATATGCTTTGACTTGTCATGAAAAACTGGATTCTTCGTGAGTTTAATGCAACTCTGATTATCACAGTATATCAATGAAGGTCTCAACAACTGACCAAATAAGCCAAACAACATCTTGCGAAGCCATATGGCCTCACAACTAGTTAGACTGATTGCCATGTACTCTGCTTCTGCTGAACTCAATGCTACTGACTGTTGCTTCCGGCTAAACCACGACACCACTGCCGAACCCAACCCAAAACAACACCCTGAAGTGCTCTTCCTATCGGAAACACAACCTGCCCAATCAAAATCAGTGTAACCTGCCAATCTCACTCCATCTCCCAGCCTATAATCCAGACCATAATCCACTATCTCCTGCAAGTACCGCAAAATGTGTTTTGCAACAACCCAGTGCACCCTCCTAGGCTCACACATGAACTGGCTCATCGTCTTGATTGCAAAACATATATCTGGTCTAGTGTTGACCAAATACATCAAGGAACCAATCAGATGTCTATACAATGTGGGATCCACCAACTAGGAATCTGAAGCATGAAGCTTCTTCCAGTTGGTGATCATCGGTGTCAACATGGGTCTACAATCCTCCATGTGGAATCTGCCAAGGATGTCCACAATATACTTCCCCTTCCCCAGGAAGAAATGCCCCTCCTCCTGCACACCTCCAAACCCAAAAAGTAATGCATCAAGCCAATGTCCTTCATCTCAAACTCCAACGCAAGATCTCTCTTCCAGTGCTCTATGAGTCTCTCTACACCCGTAATGACCAAGTCATCCACATACAGCACCGGAATGAGAGGCTCCTCACCTATCACAATGAAGTATAGGTTCGGATCTGCATCACTCTTTGTGAAACCCATCTACTGCAAGTATGTATCTATCCTGGAGTACCAAGCTCTAAGAGCTTGCTTCAGGCCATAAAGGCCCTTCTTCAATCTGCACACATGGGACTCCTTCCCATGCAACTCAAAGCCCTGTGGCTGCTCAATGTACACCTCCTCCTGTATGAAGCCATTGAGAAATGCAGTCTTCACATCCATCTGGTGGATCTTCCAACCCATCTCTGCTGCTATCGATATGATGGAGCAAATCGAAGTATATCGAGCCACGGGAGCGAAGGTCTCCTCATAATCTACTCCCTCTACCTGGGAGAACCCTCTAGCCACAAACCTTGCCTTGAATTTCTCAATGCTGCCATCTGCGGCATGGTTTACCTTATAAATCCATCTGGAAGTAACCACAGATTTTCCCTTAGGCCTCGGCACCACCTCCCAAACATCATTCTTCATGATAGAAGAATACTCCTCCTGCATGGCCTCTCTCCAGACTGTTGGCTAGTTGCCTCCTCATAGTTAGAAGTCTCAGAGTCAATGATGTTGGCAACCATTGCCATATAGCTACAAAACCTATCAGGTGGTCTGCTCTCTCTGACTGGCATCTTTGGCCCAGCAACAAATGTGGCCTCTCTCAAGGTATCCTGAAGCCACTTGGGCTTCCTCTTCCCTGAGCACACTTCTCCCACTGGAGAATGAAACTCCTCCTCCTCATCATCAGGAGTCTGAACTCCTGACTGTCTGTCTGTTGTCCTCCTGCCTGAACCTGAATCTATAGATGCTGAAGTACCGTGTGAACTGTCCATCAGTGGACTCCCTAGTGAACTGCTCTGCGGACTGCTCTGCATGCTGCCCGAAGCACCACCCCTCTGACTCTGTGAGCCACTGCTCACTAGTGGACCTAACACCGTAATCGATGTACCTCTGGATCCTCCTGATCCCTACCCACTGGATCCCTGCAACTGACTTAGCTGCTCCTGAGGGTCTGGCTGATCCAGATACTCTAACTCCCGTGACCTCTTGAAAGCCCTGTCCTCCTTGAACTTCACATCCCGCCTGACAACAACTCTCCTCTGCGCGGGAATATAAATCCAAAAGGCTTTCGAAGTCTCACTGTAGCCCACAAAGATACCCTTCTCTGCAGTGGGCTCCAGCTTGGTCCTCTTCTCCTTGGGTATGTAGGAGTATGCAATACACCCAAAGATACGAAGATGACCAATATCATGCTTCTTCCCAGAAAAAGCCTCCTCCGGAGTCACATGCCCCAAGGCACAATGCGGACTCCTGTTCTGCAAATATATAGCAGTGTTGCAGGCCTCTGCCCACAAAAACAATGGCAACCCCTGATCATGTAGCATGGCTTTGGCAGCCCCTCCGATGGCTCTGTTCTTCCTCTCCGCAACCCTGTTCTACTGGGGGTTGTAAGGAACTATGAACTCCCTCCTAATGCCTGCCTCCGCACAATAATCAACAAACTCTCCAAGGGTGTACTCACCTCCATCGTCTGACCTCAGGGACTTGATTTTCCGACCTGTCTGAGTCTCCACAAGAGCTCTGAACCCCTGAAACCGCTTGAAGACCTCACTCTTGGTCTTCAAGAAATAAATCCAGGTCCTCCTGGAGTGATCATCAATGAATAAAACATAATACTCATATCCACTGAAGGAAACATGAGATATCTGACCGCTCACATCGGAATGAATCAAATCAAGTATCCCAATCGCTTTGTTGTCACTGCTAGGAAAAGGGGATTTGGCAAACTTGCCCATCGCACATCCTCTGCATGTATCAATGTGATCAGTACTGAAATATGGCACACCTGTAGTGATCACCCACAATGTCCTCAAGGCTCCATGATACATGTGCCCCATCCTGCGGTGCCAAATCTCGCACAGCTCTGAACTGCTAGCTCTGCTGCCGGTACTACTGCTCAATGCCAAAAGGGGCTGAAATGCAAACTTGTACACCTTTGCATGGCGTAAACCAATCACTCTAGCTGAATCAGCTGGAGCGCCCCTGAGATATATCAACACCTATCCTCTCCTAAACAATATCTCATATCCTCTGTCCTCCAATGCTGAGACGGATATGAGGTTCTTCCTCATCCCTGGCACATATAGAACATCTGACACCTTCAAGGGAGGTTTAGGTTCCCTATCAAATGTCAATGTCCCCACACCGACTGCTCTAACAACGTTGTCATCTCCGAGTACTACCACTATATCAGTGCCACTCTTTGAAAGCTCTGAAAAGTACTCATGGACTCCTGTCATATGACGTGAAGCCCCACTGTCAACATACCAGATACCTGAAGATGCTCCGCTAGTGGAGGGAAATGCGCACTCCCTCTCAACCTCCATGGTAGGTGATCCTGCACTAGTGGACTCACAAGAAATGAACCCAAACTCCCGGTCAAAGCTATCTGTAAAGTCCTCTATCTCTGTTGATGCTGCCATGTTCTGGTTCTTCCCCTTCTTCTTCTTCTCCGAACACACAACTGCATAGTGTCCCATCCTCTGACAATTCCAACACTTCACCTTGGAATAGTCCTTCTGCGTGTTTCCCTGTTTACCTTTACCTTTGCCCCCACCAACACTTGTGGAAGCTTGCTTCTTTCCCTTGCCTTTCTTGCCTCTTGCCAACAGTGCTACATCCCCATCCTGCTCAACTGGTTTGGCTGCCCCAAGCTGGCTCTTTCTGATTTTTGTCTGTATGCAATCATCCCAGAACCTCTCCCAAGGGGGAAGGGTCTCACGTGCATAAACCCTATCAGCAAAGTTCAGCCATGAACTGGGAAAGCCATTCATTGCAATCCGCACCAACTCAGTGGGTGGAATGACCTCTCCAACTACTACCAATGCATCTCTCACATTAGTAATCTTTGTGTGACATCCAGCTGCACTATCAGTCTTACCCATCTTAATGGTCTTCAGCTTCTCCCTTAGGACTATTTCCCTGTTCTCATTGGTACTTTGGTAGAGATTGGTCAATTCTGTCCACATCTCATGAGCAATATCTCTTTCCTCTCACATGAAGAATGCAATGGTCTTTGATTCCATCTAGAATCAGTCTTTTACCCTTGTTATTCTTCTTATTAAATGCTGCCAACTGAACAACATCAGCAGGCACATTAACAGGGTTCTGTGTGGTATGCACCATGATATCCCAGAGTTTTGTCTCCTCAAAGATGCTCTGCATTCTCTCCTTCCATACACTGTAGTTACTATGCCCATCCAACCTACCCTCCACCCTCAAGCCCAAAGACATGTTTGCTATCCTAATAAACTGAAAATAACACTGTTGTAGTAAAGGTACTGTTATCTGTGTGAAAAATCAGCTTGATGTAATTTCTGTGTGAAAAAACAGTTTGTTGTAATTTTTCTTCTTACTGTCCCAAACCAAGGTTACTTGGAAGCGGGAGCGCGGAGCGCCATTTTTAAAAGTTTCCGGGTCCGGAGCGTTTTTATATATATATATATATATATATTTTAATATTTTTTATATTTTTTATATTTTGATGCATATATGTCAACAAAAACATGTAGAATGATGAATTAGACATAAAAAACATAAAAACATAGATTGAATCATATAACATCAATCATCTAGAAGTTATAATCTTCATCAACCACGCCCACGAGTTGGAAGCAGACAACATATTGACTCTTGAGCCTCGCAAATCATCAATCTGAAGGTTTCAAGCTTTCAAAATTCAATATATAACATTTATCATCATTGATTTCAAATTTCAATATCTAACATTTATCATCATTGATTCATTGATTTCAAAATTCAATATACATTTATCATCATTGATATATATATTATAACATTTATCATCATTGATATATATATTATAACATTTATCATCATTGATTCATTGATTTCAAAATTCAATATACATTTATCATCATTGATATATAACATTTATCATCATTGATTCATTGATTTCAAAATTCAATATATAACATTTATCATCATTGATATTATATAACATTTATCATCAATGATTCATTGATCACCATATAACTTTCATGAAGCATCATATTCATAATTCATAATGACTTGTAAACAGTAAACTTATAAATGCCAACTTCAAAGTTTCACCTTTCAAATTCAAACTTCAAACTTAAATTGTCATTAAAAATTTAAATATATGAAATCAGAAGCAAGTCAAGTTTCAACTGTTCAACTGTCAACAACAAATAGAAAATAGTAAACAACAAATATATTTTATCTGGCTGGCCCCTTGCCACGCCCACGAGAAATGTCTAATTTCTGTGAGCCACGAGGAACTGTTGGTCTTCTAGTACTCTCAGGAGTACCATGACCACGACCGTAAGGTGGAGGCTGGATTTGCAAAGGAACAATAGTGTGATATCGAGGAGTGGCACTGGCACTGGCACCCGCACTGCTACCAGTAGATGGTGGGACTGGCCCTGTGTGTGGCGGTGCTGCTGATGCTTCATCATCATCCCTATAAAGTTCTGTTTCCAATTCTTCCAGATGTAACGTGCCATCCTCCAAATTATCATCCTCTGGGTTGTTGTCCCAGACTCTGTATGATTGATCCTCATTTGCCCGATCACAGTAATGGCTCAACAACCTCAAGTTATAATGCACATAAACCAAGCTTTCAGCTCGGTTTTCATTCAACCTGTTTCTTCTCACATTGTATATAAAGCTGTAAGTGCTCCAACACCTCTCTGCAGAAGAAGTGTTCACAACTTGTGAGAGAACTTTTTTAGCCAACTTTGGCAAAAGTCCCATGCCGCCATATGCTTCCCACCATGTGAGAGCATCGAATCTATCCCTGTCTTCCATTGCATGGAATGAACCAAAGTTAGCAGAGCAACTGAAGTATTTGCCTAATTCAAGGCGCAATCTAGCACACTCTTCCCTGTCAGGTACCAATTTGTCCAATGCCTTCATGTACCCTTCTTGTACCTCTGGATCTGTGTGAGGTTTCAACCTAACCCCACCTCCAGGTGCAGGTTGGCCCAACCAAGATGGAGAGTAATATTTTGGCGTAAGGATATATGCCAAAGCATGCAGTGGAACATTGAGTTTATTCCACAGTGCACACACACAGTCATGAATCATAGCATACAAAATGGGATCATTATCCTTAACAATATCTTTTATTTGCCCCAACATGCTATCCATCTGCTCATAAACATCTCCAATCACTGGTTTATCAGTATCTGCAAAGCGAATCATGTTATAAATGGGCTTGGTAAAACTCACAATTTCCCTCATACGTGCCCAAAACTGAGGGTCAAGGGCGGTCTCCTCCACATGTTCGAAACTTTGCCTGTCAACTACTGTTGCCGCTCTTTCCTTTAATAGCTGCTAGTGTGGGCTTGATACCATTGCAGCCAATGACTCTCTTACCTTCAAAAGGCGCCTGAAGGTGAGGTAATAGCTAGCAAATCTAGTTTTTCCTATTTTCAACAACTCCAATTTGGAGTGAGTACGGAAAAGCCCATGGGTATTGCTATGATTTGTAATAAATTTGATCATTTTCTTACCTCTCTTGTACAAATCACCAAGCCATTTGAATTGAGGTTGTTTTTTTTTTATGATATCATGCATCAAAAGGTTCATTGTGTGAACCAAACACCCAGACCAAAAAATGTTGGGGTATTTATCCTCAACAATTGCTCCTGCTGCCTTACAGTTAGCAGCATTATCAGTGATGACCTGTATCACATTGTATGGCCCGGTCTTTTCAATTATATCAAGTAATGGTTCTGCAATGTTAATGCCAGTTTTGAATTTATCTGAATAATCATAAGCTGCCAAGAAGACTGCACCACTAACCGACACAGCCAAAACATTTATCAATGGTTTTCCTTTTACATTGGTCCATCCATCAGAGACAATGGACAGCCCATGCTCATTCCACGAACTTGTCATTCTAGCCAAAGAATTGTTTATTTTAGCTCTTTCATGATCAAGACCCACAGTTCTGGCCTTGTCATACCCAGGGCTTTTGTATCCTTTGGGGGCATCATTAATGGCAGAAACCATTTCATGCCAATAAGGTGAGCGAAAAACATTGAATGGCACCCCACATGCATATAGAAACCGGTAAACTTTTGAATCCACATCATTCCTACACCCTTCGTCTAGGAAATCGGATATGGTTCTACGCCTTAATCCAGTGCCACTGCTTCCGAAACCACTGGCATGGGTGGAAGTTGAACTTGTTTGTCCATGATGTGTTGGGCCTGAATCAACGATACCCCTAGATATTTTAGATGATCTCTGTAGGGCAACCCCCTCTTCCTTCCTATATATCTCTCTCTGTGGTGCTGGCACATAAGTACAAACTTTGATTCCAAGATTTCTAGTTCCATCTCCTAGCATTATCCCACAAAGGTGCCTTCTCAGACGGGTGTATGAACCATGGTATTGTTTATTGCAATGGGAGCAAATAAATTTAGTGGTTCCACCACCTTTCCCTCCTTGTTTCTGAACATATTTCCACAAAGGATATTGGTCTTGTTTAGTTGGGGATTCTATGTTCTCAGGGTCTCCACTCCCCACTTCCTCCTCAGCATAATCCTCCTCCTCTTCAGGATTTTCTTCAGATCCACCATAACCCTCCTCTTCATCCTCCTCTTCTCTGATTTGCCTATTTCTTCTAGCACTCTCCAACACCATTATCACAAAGAAAGGAACCAACATGAGGAAAATTCCTAGCCATATAGCCATGATGGAAACAAGTTTCAAGTTTCTAGAATCTAGCCTGCAAAACAAATGGAAAAATGCCAAATGGGAATAGGAAAAAAACAATTCATTTTTTAAGTTTTAAATCCAATAAAATGCAACATTCAAGAAAAATTCAAGTTTTCATTTTCAAACAATTTAACAATCTACAAATTCATCCTAGAAAATACAAAATTGGATTAGAAGGCCTACCTCTTTCTTGCAATCCTTCTGTCAGCCTTGCTCCTTGCTCTCCTGTCAGCTTTGCTCCTTGCTCTCCTGATTCCTGTCAACCGGTCCTTGCGCTCTCGGCTCTCCTTCTTGCTCTCTCTCAACTCAACAAACAATAACAAACAATGAAATGAAAATGAAACCCCCCCCCTTTTAAAAAAATCGATTTTTTTCATAAAAAAAATTCTGCGCGGCGAGAAACATTTTTTTTGCCGGGGAGCGTTCGGGAGCGAACGCTCCCCGCATTTAAAAAACTCTCCCGAAGCGTTTTTTAAACGTCGAAAGCGCTCAGGGAGCGTTCGCTCCCGAGCGCTTCCTGAAACGCTCCCGAAAAAACAGGGAGCGTTTTTACAGGGTCGGAAACGCGCTCCCGAAAACGCTCCCGTCAGGAAGCATTTTCGGGAGCGCGTTTCCGAGCGTTTCCGAAACGCTCCCGCATGGAGCGAGTTTCGGAAGCGGGAGCGAAGGGGGTTTGAAGCTTCCCCGCAACCCTGTCCCAAACTATCTTTTTCAGCAAAATAGCTATGATACCATGTAGAAATTTGATAACCCAACCCCGGTTTTCAATTTCTCCTTATTTATCTCATAAAGTTAAATGCCCATTCCCATAGCCATACATTCAACAAGCTGGAAAAAATAAATATTTTCTGAAAACGCTAATTCTGGAAATTTCACAGTGCTGAAACGCAAAAATAAAAACTCAGAAAAATAAATCAGCCACACACAGAATTTTGACACGCTGATTTTTTGTCAACATGACCCTAGAAAAACCCCCTACAACTATTGGGGAAAACCAGTTCGAAAGCTTCTTATTTTTGGAAAATGCTTTTACAGAGAAGTGAAATGTACAGGAAAAATTCCAGCAAACAAAGTACATACTTATCTTGTTTTCCGTGCTTGCCTCCGCCTTGGAAAACGTGCCAAAACAGCAAAAAGTTCAAAACAGAAATTTATTACATCATTTAATAGTCTTGGAAATCGTGCCAAGTACTTAGTTGTACAGTCGTACGTGTTGTATACAAAAATACAACAAAGCTGCCTCCTCGAAATATGTGCTAGCTGCCTCAAAAACTGTGCCCAACCACCTTGGAATTTGTGCCTTTAGCTGGTTGTACCTTCACCTCGATTTCTGTGTTGTCCCTCTCCTTGAAAACCGTGCCTCAAGCTGTTGTACAGACTGCTGCCTCGAAAATTGCGCTGTTGTATGGACTTGTTGCCTCGAAAATCATGCAACCTCTCGCTGCCTCGAAAAACGTGCAGCGTCTTGCTGTTGTACGGACTGTTGAACTCTTCCTCTCCTTCACCTTCTCAAGCTCAGAAATTCTCCAACTCTCTCCTCCTTCTCTCAATCTGCTCATGAAAGAATGAATGACCTTTTCCCTCATTTTCCTCCTTTAACTTAACCCTAAGTGACTTTTGGGGAATTCCTAAATCCAATGGCTGAGATAGCTTTAGATCTAGGGCTAAGATTAAATGCTCATTTAAATCTTGTTTTCTATTTTTTAATTCACCCCACTTTAATAAAAACCCACTTAGTCATTTATTTTCAAAGTCACTTTTCACTTTCTAATTTCACATTGACTTTATTAAAGTCACTTTAAAATTAGACTTTAGTAACTTTATCACTTAAAGTCACTTTTAAATTAGATTTGATTTTATAACTTTATAAAATCACTTTAGGAGAAAAATTAAATTCTTTTGGACACTTTTCCCTAGGCCAAATATCAAAGCCTTAGGGAACCACATGTCCTCCAGTAACCAAAGTTCAACACAATACACAAAATCTCAACATTCTGGTGGACATTGATCTACGCGAGAGGCTTCCAAACGTTGTGGATATATAAATGGGCAGAAGAAAGCATACACATGTTCTATATTACTGGAAAATCCCCCTTAGACGCATTAAATGTCATGCTCGTGTGGACTTGGTGAGAGTTATCCCTAATTCATTAGGTAAATGGGAATGGCACAAAGTGGGTAGGCATCCCTTGGACTCAAGAAGAATGGATTAAGGAAACACTCCCATAAAAAATAGTCTAGATTTGGGTCTGTGTAGAATGGACGTTGAGATAGAGAAAGAAGGATCAAAAGCCGATGCGGGAAACTCAAAGTACACAACTCACACGATTGAAGGATCAATCTAGAAAAATGGAGAATAACAACGAAAGAGTTTGGGGAGCTAAAAAGCATTTCCCACAAATTACAATACTTGGATGAATTCCAAAGTTGGGAAGAAATAACAAGAGTATTGGAAGTGATAATTAAAGTACGTATAATTCATCAATATTCCTTAGATGCACTCTTAGTATTCTTGATACTCAAACTTTGCAAAAGGAGAACACTAGTGAGGCACGTTTTCTTTTGAAGGATAAGGGTAGTGTAGGAAATTCATCTAACTGGTCTAGAAGTGATTGTAAATTGTCAAAGGGGAAGATGATAGGGAGAGTAGGATTGTCAGAAGGAATGAAAGAAAATTAGTGGTATCAAAAAGTGAAGATCTAGATAGTTCTTATATCAGTCTCCATTTTGGATCTAGTGAGAAAGAAAATAATGGTAAAGTTGGAAGTTGTAACGACCAAAAGTCGTATACGCAGCAGAAATATTCAAAATACTTCAAAGATGTAAATGTCCATTGTAAGACATGTCGCTGCATATTGAATATTGTATATTGAATTTATGTAAGATATGATTATAATAAGAGTGAGGCCTGCTTATATACACTATGCAAATGCCCTTTCATGATCGCTCATGTCTCTAAGACATGCCTCTTCATTACTAACTAACTAACCATTAGTTAATTAATTATTATTTATTCTTATTATTTTTATATGAATTATATTCATAACATTGTCTCTCTCTTCAAGAAGCTTTGTCCTCAAAGTTTGTTGAGAACATCTTTTCGTCTTTGAACTTTCATCTTCCTTGATACAAGACAATATGTTTATTGAGAACATCTTCTCGTCTCTGAACTTTCATCTTCCTTGATACAAGAGAATATGATACTCTGAGTGATAGACAAAATTGTCGTACTGATAACGGATCAGACCATCCTAGATTGATCTTCTGTGGAATCAATTTTTGTGATCAATAGTTATCGTAGGATTGGATTCTAGAACCTTTAGTATTCCTGGGAACATAAATTTGGCGTTTATGTTCTGAGTGATACTGGTAAGTAGATTGATTGGAAAGTTTGCTCTTGTGATTCAGATGTCGATAAATAGTCCTTTTGGTTGGACTTTCTCTTATCATGTTAGTGGTTGTTTCCTGATTTCCTTCAAGTGTTGTTGTCGTTGAGTTGGTGATTGAATCATCATTTGGAATGTCCATCGTTTGAACTGCAACTTCTGCATGCATCTTCAATTCAGTAGGTTTATCCTTTGCTTGAGTTACGATTTTGACTGGATCGGTATTTGTTTCTTTACCTTCGACTTGGACTGAAACGACTGGAGATTTCGATACTACCTCTTGAAATTGTTCTAACTTGTCATTTAGTGATTTCTTGTCACTTTTAAGCTTCTTTATTTGCGTAAGTAAGGCTTGGTTATGATTCCTTAGACGTGAAAGTTCATCTTTTTCTGAATCGTTGACTTTGTCCTTGGTATCTTTCTCTTTATCTTTTAAATTTTTTATTTGCTCTAATAATTTTTTATTAAGGGTTTTTAGGCAGAAATTTTCTTTTTCTTTTTTTGATAGATTCTCCTTTAGTTCCTTATCAAAACTTTCTTTTTCTTGTTTTAGTCTTTTTTTCTTAACCTTGGACTTTTTTATTTGTAAAAATATTTTCTCATTGTGGTCCCTTAGACACCAAATTTCTTCATTGCTTTCTGTTGATTTTTCATGAAACAGATCTTGAAGATCTTTATATTTCTTTTCTGATGCTTCGTTCTTTTGTTGAAGTTTTGTGATTTCTTCCTTTAATTGTTTTATTTGCATCTGCTCATTGTCTTGTTGTTCTTCTCTACTAAATAATCTTCCACACCTTGGACATCTTAAATTGCATTCTTTTTTAATATAAGTATATCCAATTTCGTTTAAACAAAATGGACATTTAGTCCAAAATAGTGATTGTTGTGTGGAACTCATCTTGACTACTTCCCTCATTCTTTTTGAATTAGGTTCCATTTTTCTTGATTTGATAACCTTCCTTAGTAATTTAATTTATTTTTTTATTATTTGTAACTTTAATAATATTTTTTCTTTATAAAAGATATATTCCCAACACCTTTTAATAAAATATTTGTATTCCTTATAATATTTCCTTTATATAACATTAAATATAGTCTTCCTTTAGTGATGAGTTCTTTGACTAAGTAAATTCTAGTTGTATTTATTTTTTTATTTATAATATTTTTTTATTTTTTCAACAATTGTTTTTTTCTTAAACTCTCTTTTTCTTTTTTATAATTTTTTTTTTCCTTTTGAAAAGTTACAACCTTAATGAAACATGGCTATTCACCTCTTTGGGTTATAATATAAAATATATGTCCACTTATGTTCCTTTGACTCGGTTAATTCTCAAAAAATAAAAAGTAAAACTTACCATTCACATAAAGAGGTTTTGAATTATTTTTGTTCTTCTTTTACCTTGAAAATACCATGGGCAGCTACCATGGGTTTAACCATTTAACGAAGAATCAAGATAATCTTATCTACTCTCCCTTCTCTTACGTATAGATTTTTTATCATGCACTTTTTATCAATAATGTAGAACCCTTTTTTTTTCTTTTGGAACTTTTAAATCTTTTTTTTTCTTTTAATTTATTTCCTTTTTTAACTTTCCTTCTCTCTTTTATTTTTTTTATTTATTTATTTTTTATTTTAATGGCCAAAGGCCTAGCAAAACAAAGAAACTCCAAATTTTAGTTATTGAATGCTTCAATTGTGATGGCAACAAGCTTGACGAAGAGTTGATGACCAAAGGCTGGGATTAGCCAACGTGGCTTCGATACCAATGTAACGACCAAAAGTCGTATACAGAGCGGAAATATTTAAAATACTTCAAAGACGTAAATGTCCATTGTAAGACATGTAACTGTATATTGGATATTGTATAATGAATTGATGTAAGATATGATTATAATGAGAGTGAGGGCCTGCTTATATACCCTACGCAGGTGCCCTTTCATGAATGGTCATGTCTCTAAGACATGCCTCTTCATTATTAACTAACTAACCATTAGTTAATTAATTATTATTTATTATTATTATATTTATATTTATATTTATTATTTTTATATGAATTATAATAATAACAAAAGTTATAAATTAAGACCCATGAAAGGAGTAGAGGATACTAGAAGAGTTGGTAGTAGAAACCTATCTTATTAAACTGTAGGCAAAAAACTAATTTTTGCTCATAGTCAAAAAGAGAAGAAAGAAATGAAGAAAGATAAAAAAAAATTAAAAGGGACATTAAACCATGGATTGCTTTAGATAAGTTGACCTAATGTTAGCCCTATCCCTAAATGCGAGAGGGGCAGGAGGCTACATAAAAAACTTGCCCTAAAAATATTGTTTGCTTTATACAAACCTCAAATCATTTCAATCCAAGAAACAATTGTGAATGAGAAAAATTTGAAGGCATTCTAACATGCCTTTTCAATCACCAAAACTTCCTATCTCTAAATTTGGTAAAAAGTTCAAATAACTCATTGTCCCTCACTGGTTCCTCATTATGAGGATCACTTGGATCAAACCCCAAGGTGGGTTACGACCAAAGATGGCCTTCTACACTAAGCACTTCATGGTTATGAGAGATGGACTTATTATTTGACCTCATTATACATTTCGCCACTAGATGCATGATCTTCGGATACCTCTAGACGAATTTAGAGTTGGGTCTCATAGATTACGGATTGAGAGTAACCATCAGAATAACTGCTCAGACAAGATATGTTAGTTGTGCATTTCCAACAGGTAGAGACTGAGAAGCACTTCATCTTCCATTGTCTTGTTTATTATGAGATCTTAGGGTAATTCCATTGTCTTTTCCATGAGACACAGACACTTGGTTGATTCTTTAGATACCCCAACCAGATATGCTTAGTCGTACATATGCAAGAGGCTCTTTGTTTCCGTGCTTCCATCCTTCAACCACATTCACTCCAGAGATCAGCTTCTACTACGAAAATTGCCTCCTTTTTTATGGTTCTCCTAATTTAGGGCACCAAGCAATGGATAGAGACAGATGATTCTAGATCAGTGAGGACATGGGCCTTCATTCCTGTCTTAGTGAGATCCCAGAGGCGCCCCCAGACCAAACCTCATTCCAGCAATCAGTTCAGCCGCACTTTGAGACCTTGTAGACCTCAATTATGAGCCCTTCCTTGTAGACAGTCACACAGTATTGGCTTGAGCCTCCCGCTCTGATCACCTCTTACAGCTAGTGACATAGGCTAATGAGCCACTAATATTTTACATCATTCTCCTAGACTACCTCATCATTCCTTACAGTTAGCCATCTAGGGTTTCATATATGTATGCTCTTTTACTTCTTGATTTTTGTTTTATAAAGGAGCCACTCGTGACTCTAGTACTCCCGTTGTGTAATGACACCATTGTATGAAAATTTCTAAATGTTACTTTATGCAGAAATCTATTGTTAGATCTGGTTATACTTCTCCTACTTAAACAAGTTATTAATGTTGAAATCTTCATATTAACATCGAAGTAAACACATAACAGACATTGACCGATTCAGATCTAAAACAGAAAAGTACATGCATAATAGACAAAGTGACACACAATATTTTCTGGACAACTATCCCCGAAAAAACCCAATGCAGGAAAACCGATCTTCTGGCTGTTGGAGGGTTTATATTATTAAGTAGTTTTCTGAATACAGCAAATATGGGCACCACACTAGTTAACCCGACAGAGAAAAATATAGATCTGCAGCTAACCTGTTGTTCTGCAACCAAAACCTTGACTGATCCACACCCTCAAACGAGATTTACAAGATTCAGCCAAATTGTGGCCCTAGAAACCCCAATGTTGCCCCTGAAGCCCCTGCGTCATCCTAGTCAACCTCTGCATGCCTCTGCACTGGCTTGGAGAGGGCTGTGTAACCCTAGAATGGGTGACGCAAACCCTACACTGCCCTAGAAAGGTCTTTGCGTAACCCTGGAGGGTCCCCTGCTGCCTAGAAGGGACTACATAGCACCTACGTAGCTGACGTTGCCTCCGCGTTGCACAGCTGCTGCATAACTGCTGCTACTGCCTCTTGCTTATTCTAGGCACTGGGATCAGACCATCCCCTTTGCCTACACTACTCCTCTCTGCAGCTGAAACACTCCTAGAAATTCTTAGCAAACCATGCCCTAGAACTCCAGCTTAGTCTCAGTGCTCTGCCTCTATGTGTGTGTTCTCCAAATGACCCCAAGCCTTTCCTTTATACTTTCTTGTTGGGAAACCAACTAACAGCCTACACATATGCAGATCATTTACTGAATAATACGCTCATTCAAACAAAGTGACACACAAATTTTTCGAACAATAGTCCCCGGGAAAACCCAATGCAGGAAAATGGTGAAGTAGATATGAGTGTTAATTATTATTATGTAGAATCTGAGTACAACAAATCTAGGCACCCAACTAGTTAACTCGACAGAGAAAAATAATAGATCTGCAGCAATCCCTGCAATTCTAAGACCAAAAGCTTAACTGATCCACACCCTCAAATGAGATTTACAAGACTCAGCTAAATTCTGGCCCTCGAAACCCCCGCGCTACCCTTGAAGCCCCAGCGTCAGCCCTGCTAGGCTCTGCGTGCCCCTGCGCTGCTCAGAAGGGGACTGTATAACCCCAGACTAGGTGATGCAATCCTTACGCAGCCTCTGAAGGCCTCTTCGTAACCCTGAAGGGCCTCTGAAGCTTCAGCGCTGCCCCTCCTGGGCCTGCGTAGCGGCTGACGCTGTGTTGCGCAGCTGCTGCTGCTGCTGCCCTTGCTCCTCTCCGCTGACCTTGATTGTTGTTCCTCTGCCTCTCGCTGACTCTTGGCTCTAGGATCAGATCATCCCCTTAGCCAATACTACCCCTCGCTGCAAGAAACTCTTCCAGAAATTCTTAGCAAACCCTGCCCTAGAATTCCAGCTTAGTTTCTCAGCTCTGCCTCTATATGTGTGTTCCCAACTGACCCTCAAGCCTTTCTCTTATACTTTTTCGTTGAGACATCAACGGTCGTGATTAAATCACTTATCAACGACTGATATTAAAATATTGCTTGATCCGCGTCACTTAGAACATTTCAGCACATGTGTTTAATTAATTCACTTTAATTTTTCTAATTTCCTAAGTTTAGACTTAGGGTCCTCATTAAAAAAATTAATTATTTGAATAACTTCAACAATAGATGAAATTTCTCCAAATGCTTTATGGGTTTTGGAGGTGATGTGTTTCTTAGCCCCTCCACAAAGTTTCAGGGTTAGAGCACACCCGATGCTACCCCAATACACAAAATCTCAACACGACGTTGTATTAATGATCTTCAGAGTAGTGGAAGATGTACTTGCAGGAGAAGATGTGCTCTATGAGGATGTAGAAGGGAAAACGCAATGATCTATTCCTTGTAAAGCTTCAGGAAACCCGAGATCAGTTGGCAATTGTCGGACCAGCGCCTCAAGGGACTAAGATGGTTAGATTGGCCTCGAACTCAGTCTCAAAAGAATGGCAAGTCTTTGTCCAGAGCCTCCTGGGTAGAGAAAGGTTGCCTGATTGGGAATCGATGTGGGTCCCTCTTCAGTAAGAAGAGATGAGGCGAGATATGATCAAGTGTAAACTTGATGGCAGCAGCAATAGTGGGTTGAAGCCCAAGGAGGAGGAAGAGAATGCAGCCCTTGCATCGAAGGGGCAGCAGGAGCAGTGGAGGCGGAAGAAGGACGTCTCGAAGATCAAATGTTTTTGGTGTGGTGAAATGGGTCACTACGCTATGCAGTGTCCTCTCAAGAAGAAGGACAAGGATGAGAAACATGATCCGCGGGCTGCAACTGCAAGGATCGAGGTGGAGGAGTTCGCCATGATTGCCCACATACATCCAGGGGAGAATTGGGGTGATCTAGAACTGTAGTTCGAAAGAGTTGCAGTTGGGCAAATCCTTGAGTAGTCCACCTCTTGGATCAATACCTTGCTAGAAGAGCCCATATCAAAAGTAGCAAGATGAAGTAGTGTCAGACGAGTGCCGAAGTGACAGTGCAGTGGCTAGAGAATGCCAAAGTTTGAGCAGCACAGAGCAAAGTTGGCAGTAGGGCAGTAAGGCACAACGCAGAGTCAGCAACAGCGCAACAGTTTCAGAGGGTCAGTGCAGAGACTAGTAGCATTTAGATCTTCAGTATCAGATTCATCATGCTAAACACTTAGTTGAGTATTTTGGATGTTTTTCTGCTGCAGCAGCAACAGAGTTTTAGTGCAGACACAGTTGGCAGCAGTATGCAGGGTCAACAACAGCGCATTAGTTGGTGGACAGCAGTGCAAAGGGAGATGTTACAAAATCAGTGTAATGCTTTAGCAGGATGCATTACTAGAGCACATTCCTCGCTAAGAGGGAGTGTTGATTTCTGGTAGCATCAGATGTGCTCTAAGTCTCAAATTTTGCAGGGAGGCTTACACATATGTATTCCAAAATACCCAAAAATTGTTATGGGAAATTCCACCCAGATGGGGTTTTATTAAAATAATTAATTATTTTTAATGGGAGCCTAAGTCTAAACTTAGGAAATTAAAATAATTAAAGTATATTAATAGAACTGGGTATGAATCTTCTATAAAAAGGTGAAGATCAAGTCAAGTTAATCTTCGCCCTTGATTATGTTTTAATCCAGGCCACTGATTTCTCAACGAGAAGGTTATAAGAGAAGGCTTAATGGGCATTTGGAAAACACACATTGGGAGAGAGTCTAGAGATCGATTTCTCAAGTTAACAAAGCAGAGCAACCGGAGAGATCATCAAGTTGATTCTACGCAGTGAGGGGCAGAGATAGTTCCAATTGGAAATTTTTCCTGAGCCGGGAATACATCGCAGAGAAGGCAGAGAAGAGGACGCAGAGGAGGCAGCGTAGGGGCTGCACTGGGCAGCATTGAGCCTCTGAAGAGATCCACTATTTCGCTGAGGATCAGTCAGATCCAGTGCCGGAGAGTCGGGGTGTGAGACCGAAGGTGCAGAAGATCAACATCCATCCAGCAGAAAGACCAACCGAAGGGAGTGACGCAGTCCCCTACCAGAGTGACGTAGATCAACGCAGAGGCAGTGTGGGGCTTGTCGATTTAAGGTTGGGTCAGTGTCGGATCTCCAGTGTTAGTGTGAAGCCATTTTCTTACTAACTCTTTGTCAGTTATTTTCTCTATAAGGATGGCCAGTAAAGCATCATAGATTGTATTCCGAACTACTGCTTAGTAATACAAACCCTTAGTTGTTGCACCGATTTTTCCGCATTGGGTTTTTCCAGGGACATTTGTCCAAAAATAACGGTGTCATATATGTGTTTGATTTCCTTCTTGCTCAGTACTTGTTTTCCGCACTTTATTTATTTAGTGACAGTTGCAGTTGTATTTTCTTCGATATTTACTTTTAGAACATAGTAAATAACTTGTAGAATTTAACAAATAGGAGAAGTAATATCAGGTTGCTGCAGTAGAAATTCAGGCCATCTAATATTTACACCCAGAACAACTGAGTATCTCACTCATAGCAAACTTGCAATATTACTCATGCATATCTCTTGCTTACTTGAGAGAATCTCTCTCTCAATGTCTCATGCCCCTGCATGTCTCTATGCTCTTGCTAACAACAGACCCTCTTTGCTAACAGTAGGCCCTGTTGCACACTTTTTGTCAAAGTTCCAAGGAAGCAGATATAACAAAAAAAAATCCGAAGGACCGGATCATCAGCCATCAGCATTATGTGTCATTGTAAACCCATTCTGCATTTTTGTAATATAAATGATGCTAGTAAGAACTTATATGTATGTAACACCCTAGGTAAACCTATTATTTTGGCGAAAGTTTCATCCTAGGACGTTTTTCGTTTCACTAACTCATCTGTGTTTCTAAACACGAATGGTCGGCAAAGTTTTTCCCTCCAACCTCACGCCAAAGCTAAGGTGAAATTCTTCATCAAAGTCTTAGGTGAGTCCTAATGTTTTAGTGGAATCTTATGTAAAAGTGATTTGGAAATAATTTAAGCTAGTTGGCTAAATCATTTTATTACGAATCACTTGGTCTACTAGATCATATTGTGTCGCAAAATGGAGTGTATAATTTGAGGGTCTAAACCGAACGGGTGCTCCCCCTTTGAGGGTTGAAATGTAAAAAATATTTTAGTGCATGGTCCCTCATACTTAAACACCATGGCTAAAATATTAGATGGTGGAAAAATATTAAATCTCCTCAGGTGTCAATTAATTAAATTTTCTAACAAAAATTAAATTAATGCTAAGCCAGAAAATTAATTAACTAGAGTCAAAATTAAATGTCTTAGACAAATTAAATTCTCCAAGTGGAAAAATTCATGGGTATCAAAGGAATTAACTTCTAGATGTCCCCACCAAAGAAATATTGGAAATTTCAAGAAAAATTGGACCCTTGGACCTTGGTTGTTAAGTCAAAGTCAAAATTTTGAAGAAATTAGCTCAAAAAAATTAATTTTGAGCTAATAGAAAAGGGATTTAATGAGAAATTCGAAAATTCCTCAAAATTAATATTTTCAACAGCAGAGATTAAGAGATCATCAAGGATTTATCAACGGCCAGGATTATTTTGACAAAAATCAAACTAACTAGCCGTTATTTTTTCACTTGGAGGATTTATCTATAAATAGAGAGTCATTTGAGTCTCAAGCCATCTAATTTTAAGCTAAAAAAATTCTGCAGAAAAGTTGATGTAACACTACTGTCCCATTGGGAACGTTGACTTGAATCATAATAAAGACTTTGGGGTGCAGTTCATGGTGGTCAGTGTTCATTAATTTGTGGTATGTACCGAGTACAGGCTTTCCTATATTGTGCTTAATATTTTAAAAGTTTGTTTCTCATTAGATGGGGATAAGATTATTCTATTGATAGATTTTGAGTTTATCTTAGGTGATCTGATTTGCCATATGTCTAACAAGCTTGCTTGAGAAAATATATAGTGTTTGCAAGTTCCCCAATCCTCGGGCTCCAAGTTCACAAATTGTGGGTATGAACCGACCTTGTTTGGACTTTAGATATTTATATGGTTTATCTAACTCCCCTAAGGTTGTAGTGTGCATTTATTTTCCAAAGTATTATTTATCAAAGAAAATCTCATAAAAATTTATTTCTCAAAATTTATTTTAAAAACATTGTATATTTGTAAATTTTGTAAATAGATTTGTATAATAAATTTGTAAATTATTTTTTCTAATTGGGGTTTTGTGTTTTTAATATTTTTGTATATATTAGGCTATGTTGCCAAGAAACGTGGTGATGGGGATGGGAACAGGGATAGGAACGGCTGCTTCATTTTTTGAAACAGAGTGCGTGGGTTCGTCGGGGGTATATGTGTGTGTGTATATGTGTGAATTTGTATAACCAAAATATTTATGATTTAAAATTTAAAGATTTAAACATGCACATCATTGAACATTCAACATTTACATTGAAATTTCAAAATTTCTAGTTTGATATCAAGTAAAAATTGGAGTTTATACATATTTGTAAATCTGGCCCCAAGCCAATTTCGCCCAAAACTCTGGTAGGGAAAGAGAAGGCCAAAAGTTACATTCTTGGCAAAAAATGTAAAACAAAAAACACAGTTAAAAGAGTGATTAGAAAAGCAAGTGATGTTGGTTGGCCATGAGAGAATGTGGAGATTACAGTAGAAAAACAAGAGTTTGGAATCACAGTATATGGCTGTAGACTGTTTATTGTGTTTTCTTCAAGATTCTAATACTTCTCATAAGGAAGCTTTCCAATCTTTGACATCATGGGTCCATTTACTATTCAGAATTAAAATTTAATTTACTAATTTTGTTATGCAAACAGTGAAATTTGAACACACAAAAATTAGAATTAATTCATGTCGCGCGGTGAATCTTCGAGAGCTACTTGTGAATCTTCAAGTAGGGATTGCATCTCTATGGATTGCATCCCTGTGGGAACCTCCAGTCACCGGCACACATACCAGCGAATGCCCAAAACACAACACGGAATGCCCGTCTTCTCAATAGTCAAACCAAATGGTTTTTGTCTCAAACAGAATGTCGTCGAGGAAGAGTGAAGCGATTTTAGGTTTTACGGGCTATGTATTCACCTTTTGAATTTCCATGATTTTTTTATATTTAAATTTTTATTTCAAAAATCGTTCATCAAAGAACCCAATTTTGGGGTTCCAAGTATCCATTATCGGGGTTCCAAGTACCCTAAACATCAAAAGTACCCAAAGAAATAAAAATTGTTCATCAAAGAACCCATTATCGGGGTTCCAAGTACCCTAAACGTCAAAAGTACCCAAATTTTTTTAACGAAGAACCCGATTCTTATGGGTTCGTTTCGGAAGAACCCGTACCCAAATCCGATTCTTGGGTACGAGAACCTAGGACGGGTTTGAGAACCCCACCCCTGGGTTCGGGAACCCATGCAACAAAGATATTGGGGTTTTGGGTATTTTTATCTCCATTTTTACAGGTGAGATCAAGAAAAAAAGCTAGATCTAGGCAATGTTGCACGAAGCGGGGACGAAGCGGGGACGTTTTTTGGAAGCGGGGACGCGGAAGCGTCATTTCCAAAAAATCTAGGAAGCGAAGCGTCTCGGAAGCGTCTACTATATATATATTTTTTTATTTTTATTTTTTTGCATTTATATTAAAAAAATATCCAAAATACCAAATTAATTCTAGAAGATATGGAAGCATGCATATTTGTACATAAATCAAAATAGATATGACATCCATTGTACATTAATGATTAATTTTTGAGCATCAACCATTTAGATGCATCAACCATCTATAATCTAGATTCTTCTCCTCTTGTCTAGCCTTTGACTCTACCTTGATTATCTAGGGACATTAGTCAAAATTGCCCAATTTTGATCAAACCCTAATGCAAGCCTTAAAATATGGTAGAAAGAACTTAACATGCTTGATTGATTATTTTGACTTGATTGAAATGTAATTTTTTGCTAACGACATGAAAAATGAGTTCAACAATTAACACCACCAACACTAGGGTACATTTAGGGCTTGGTGCTCTTGATTAAATGCTAATCACATACCCTCATACATGATATAATCTAATGACATGCCACCATACCATTGATCCTGAATTCCTGAAAACTGTTAAGTCTGTTGAATTTTGAATAGGATATGAAATTCTATTTTCTCCATATGAAGTCCGATCAGGCTGGAACCACTCTCAAACATCCTGAGTCATTTCATGGTAATGTTAAAAATTTAAGTAAAAGGATGAAAATGAAAAATAAATGAAAATGTCACTTTTACTTTAAGAATTTAACATTACCATGAGCGAGCATCTAAGAAACATCTAAGGAGGTAAAAGAGACCCTAAGCTAACTCACTAACTAACCAAGCTAACACAAAAAATCAAAAAAATAAATAAAAAAAAGCGCTTTTTTTAAGTGTCATGGTCGGATCCGTACGCCGCGGTACGGAACCGTTCGCGATCCGTACGGATCCGTACCGGAACCACGGCGGTTCCGTACAGCGATCCGCCGTACGAACCGCGGATCCGCTGTACGGAACCGCGGATCCCTGCGTACGGATCCGATTTGGCAGGAATCGTAAATTTTTTTAGGAACCGCGGTTCCGGGTACGGATCCCGTACGGTTCCGTACGGGACGCGGTTCCGGGCTTGGAGCCGGGGGGGGGCGTCCCCGCAATGCAACATTGGATCTAGGCCCTTGAGGGTAAGATCTAGTCTCCAAAAATTTTGTATGGCCAGCCATTGAAGAAATTGAGAAAAATTGCAGATTTGAAGCAAATTATTTTTTCTAAAACAAGGGTTTGAAGTTTCAACCCTCCCGGGCCCAGATCTAGCCTCTCCAGGGCCAGCATCTCCCTCCTTAGCCTTTGCGTCAACCTAAAAACCCCTAGCGTCATCTTTTCAGACCCTTTTAGGGTTGGTCGTAGCCTTCTAGGGCCTCGGCCTTCCCTATTTGGCCCAGCGTCAAGCCTTAGAGGCCCATTTTTGGCTTGTCGTGGGTTCCTAAGGCCCTTACGGCCTAGCCACAGCCCTTCTAGGGCTTTTTCCTACCCTTTCCTCACTTCCTCTACCTTTCGGCCTCCGTTTGACTCTTCCTCCTCTCCTTTCAGCCCTTGCGTTGACCCCTTTGGCCTATTTTCCTTAGTTCTTGACCTTCTTGAGCCTTTCTCTTTCCCTTTAGCCCTCTTCCTAGCACTAGATTGACATTGGTCCATTTCTGAAATTTTTGGGACTGAATACTTAGGGTGTTTTGCAGAAATTTTGCCTCAAAAGCTTGTATTTTCAGGTGGCTTCTTCATTGGAAAATTTTGGCAAATTTGGGAAAGTGATCTACAAGGCCTTGGGCCTAGGGTTTGCTCTCTAAACCATATTTTCCTCACTGTCTTGTTACAGTTGTAATATTTAACTTTTAACAGTGAAATAAAAGCCCTAAAAACACATCTAATTGGTCAAAACACCTCAAAATTTGCATAATAAAATTTTCCTAAAGTTTTGGCCACTTGGGCATTGCATATCTAGCCTAGATCTATTTTTTAGCTTGCCGGAATATCTCTGCATAACTGAATAATCAGATCTGATATTTTCTGAATATTGTATCTAAAAGGATTAAAAAAATAATTTTTTTTCAGTTTGGCAAGCTTTTTCTAAATTTTGGGCATAATTTGGCACTTGTTGTAGCATCAATAGCTCATTGTTGTTTACTTCTTTTGCTGTTGTAATAAGTAATTTCAGATCTGATATTCTCTGAACACAACATCCTAAGAGGTCAAATTCATAAATTTACATTGGCAAATTAGTGGGCAGCTCATTAGTCAATTTTTTGTTTCATATGTTTGGCAAGTTGCTTGATTTGAAGTAATATTCTCACTGCTGACATAAGGCTAATAAGTGTTGATAATTCTGAAGTGTTACTGCTGACTTTGGTTATTTGAAATCTGACATTTGCTTGTCTTGTCCTGGTCATAAGATTTATCAAAGTTTGCACTTAAATCACTCACTCTTAAAGTTTTGGATCTCTAATCTCATTGATGGTCTAAATCTCTTTGGCATTAAGATCTAATTAACATTGTGCTTGAAACACTTGCTCTATATCAAATTCACAACATTTTGCTCTTTCATAACCTTAAGAAGTTTTGGTAACTTTTTGATTTATCTTGAGTAAATGACATCTTAAGTTTGATTGTAATTGAGCATCTTTCAATATTGACGTTGTTTAAGAGCATCATCATTGGCATTTATCTTGTTAAAGTATCTTGGAAGATCTCTAATTGTCTCAAGTAATCATTGGTGTACTGGATAAGTTGCTTGCTCTATTGTTTAACATTGGCACTAAGTTATTGGCACTCTCTCGGTTGTAAGATTGTATTTGATTTACAAGTACTTTTGTCCTTAAAGATTCATCATAACTTAAAGTGCTTACACAAATATTTAACTAAGAATTTCACTCATAATCGTTGCATAAGCATTTTAGGTTTAGCTTGCACTAATAACTTGCCTCCAAGCATAAGCTTGGTTGATAGACTATTAGGACAACCCCTTCTCATCTAGCTTGAGGGATACAACCCCTTTTT
Organism: Pinus albicaulis; assembly: GCA_034641835.2. Lineage (NCBI taxonomy): Eukaryota > Viridiplantae > Streptophyta > Pinopsida > Pinales > Pinaceae > Pinus > Pinus albicaulis. The sequence goes on along the minus strand of CM076578.1, from coordinate 1,757,560,711 downwards.
AGTGGTTAACACAATGACCTTGCAGTCGTCAAAGCCACAATCTCTGTAGCGCCGGAGGCACTAGGTGGTTGGAACATAGGGGGAGGTATCGTTAATCAAGCCTCTGCTTGCTTCTTGTTGGCTTCCATCCCACAACCTACTCTAAATACTGGTCCTGAAACAGTTAAGAGAGAGGTTCCATTTATACTAGGCATATAACTTAAAAGTAACCAAGATCCTTGCATTACACCTAGATCTTAGGATTTACATAGCATATAGGATAGTCTATCATATTAAAGCAGCGAGTGTCCATCCATTTATTTGGTTTTAATTTATAATAAGCAAGAATTGTGACTCCATAAGGCACTGGTCTCATCTCTAAATCTGATTAAATCCTTAATTCTTGTTAATTTTAACCAAGCAGTTAGGCCACTCATCCATGTCTCCCGAGCAAGTTGGTTCCCAACTTGTTTTCCATCATCTCATTTCCATAGGAACTACCCCTCATAGCCTCCAGTTGGGAGACAGCTAGAACGGAGTGGGCAAGAATCAGAGTGACAGCCCCCGCCCTAAGCAGTTGTCGCGATCCCTGTCATAGTATTCAAAATCGACCGGTTTCAACCAGTAACTGGTCAGAAGGCCAGTTGGGCGAAACCGGCCAAAAAAACAGGTTTGATGCCCCTCTTCACCCAATTTTTCGGTCCGACCGGTCCTAACCGGCCAGTTAATGACGGAGCCGGTCGGTTCAAGCATAAACCGACCGTCGGTTAGCTGCCAGGCCGCAGTTGGGACTCACGCACGGCATTTTTAGTTGTTTAGGGTTGTTTTGGAGGGAAGAGGAAGGTTGTTTCCCTACAAAAACACCCTCCCCAATCCTTTATAAGCAAGGGCAGCCTCTCATTTGTCTCACACATATCATTTGGAGCTTTTGTGAGTTTGATTGAGAGCTTGGAGAGTGTTGAGTTTTTGTTGGAGCAGTGATCTTGGAGGCTTGGAGTTGGAGTTGGAGTTGGAGCTATTTTGGAGATAGTTTGGAGCTGTCAGTAGAGTTGGCATCTTCAAGAGGAGGCTAAAGAAACTAGTTTGCATTTCCAGGTAAGGATTTTCATTTGAAAAATCTCTCATTTCACTATTGTCCATGTATTATATTTTTTATGTGTTCAGCTATGCTATTGCTATCAAAACTCTAGTCCTAAGCTATCAAGTTTTGTAGGTTTCAATGTGCATTTATTTTCCTAAATTTAGCCTTGGTTTTCCATATATCTTAGCTGCATTTTTTTTAAATGGCAGATTTCTTTGCAAATTTTAATTATTTCAAATCAAGATGGCTCAAAAAGTCAAGGATAGTGCATGGGCCCATTGTGATGTGGTTGATGGAAAAGTGATATGCAAATTTTGTGAAAAATCTATTGGAGGTGGGGGTATTCTTAGATTGAAACAACACTTGGTTGGGATAAGAGGCCAAGTAAAGCCATGTGATGCACCTTGTTGGGCCTCAAAATAGTCTCTATTTTCACTCCATTATTCATCAATATCTTCACATTTTACCTTCATGTCACCTCCATTCCACCTCCATATCATTACATTCACCTCATTATTGGGTCATAACTATGTTTTTCCAAAGTTTATTAATTCTCAATATTTTAAAGTGAATTTATGGCTAAAACTTAGAAAATAATATGCTTATACTTATACCTAACAATTAGCATGAGTTTGTTGACATGTGTAGGCACAAAGGAAGCTTCCAAGACACCTTTATGTGGCCTTGGATGATCAAATTCGAATTTAAGAAGATAAACCTCATGGAAAAGATCATAGAGGAGATCATGGAGGATAGGGTTATGTGTCTAGATGGTTAGAGATATTAGTGGATGATCATTATGAGTTTGTTACTCCTCTCATTGTATAAATAGGAGTACCTCTTCCATTCCAAGAGGAGGACTCTTAGAGCATTGTATCCAATTGATGATGGAATAGAATAAAGCTTCATTTTTCATATATTTCCATTATGTAGTTTTAGATGTAAATTGTGTTAATGTAGAATATGAATTTATGGAATTTATGTAGTTTTAGATATAAGTTTCCTTAATGTAGTATATGGAATAATTTGTCTTGTTCCTAAGAGAATTGAGCTCACTCTAAAAGGATGAGAGAAACATTTTATTTCATATTAGATTTTGTTTCATTTCATTGCTTAGATGTTTAAGGATTTGTTTGTGATTGATGAATGAGTTTTAAATTAGAATCTTATCAACATGTGAGAGGACATCCAAGGGTCTAAGTTAGGCTCTCTCTCTATTTGATTTGCATAATAATTGAAATTCATTCTTTTGCTTTTATGTTTCAAGTCATTTCATTTCTTATGCTTATGAATGGATCTTAGTTTAGTTTGGATTAGTACATGAGAGGACAATCAAAAGACTAAGTTAGTATTTCTCTCTCTTTGAATCTGAACAACAATTAAAGTTCATTCTCTTGTCTTTATTTCAAGTTTCTGGTTTTATGAATGATTTCTCTATGATACTGTAAGGAAGGACAACCAGGACCTCCTAAGTTAGGAGCCTCTTCCCTTGCATATTATATTGAATCATAAATAATTTAGTTAGACATAGAGTTGTCTTTATTTCAAGTTTCTGGTTTTATGAATGATTTCTCTATGATACTGTAGGGAAGGACAACCAGGACCTCCTAAGTTAGGAGCCTCTTCCCTTGCATATTATATTGAATCATAAATAATTTAGTTAGACATAGAGTTAGTTGCCTACTCTTGCATATATATTGCTGGCACCATCACAAGCTCACGAGTTTCCCTGGTCGATAATTTAATGCAGCAATTTGTTCAAATAAATTGCCCAACACACCTAATGAAGTGATAGGTCCTGTTAGGGCAAAATACCTTGCCAAGTTTGAAAAGTTTGAGGAGACTCAAGCTAGGGAGAAGGCCATCCAAGATGAAATTGCAAGGAAGAGGGAATTAATAGAAGCCATGAAAGAGAGTGGGTACGATGATTACGAGATTCAAGACTCCACTTCTATCCCTTCCACCAATGGCCCCTTTCACTATGTTCCTCCTCTTCACCAAAAATCAAAACCAACAAAGAGACCCAACATCCAAAGTTATTTCTCATCCACTGCTAATCCCACAGCCATTTCCTCCCAGCCAAGTCGTCAACCCACTTTGGATCAACATTGGAAAAAACAATGCAAAGAAACTTCTTATCAGTATATTGCTAGATGGTGGTATGATGCAGATATCCCATTTAATGTTGCTCGCTCACCTTATTACCAAGCTATGTGGGACTCTGTTATAGCTGCAAGAAAGGGCTTCAAAGGTCCTAGTGTGCATGACTTGAAGGGATCTCTTTTGCAAAAAGAGATTTCTTCCATTGATGAGTATTTGGTCGAGTATAGAGAGTCATGGCTCAAAACAGGTTGTTCCATCATGTCAGATGGATGCACTAATGGAAAGAACCGCACTATCATTAATTTCCTTGTTTCTTGCCCTCAAGGAACAATGTTTTTGAGATCAGTTGATGCATCTGATAAGGTGAAGGATGCAACCCTTCTCTTTGAGCTTTTGGATGAGATTATTCAGGAAGTGAGGGAGCAGAGTGTTGTGCAGGTCATCACAGATAATGCCCCAAACTATGTTCTTGTTGGAAAGATGCTTGAGTCCAAATATAGGACCATATTTTGGACTCCATGTGCTGCACATTTGTTAATTTCTGCTCATGTTCTATGCCATTTCAGATTAGGGCACAACACTGAAGAAGATAGAACATGCTAAAAGATCGATAGAAGACAAGCCAAGACAGAGATAAGAAATGGTGGCGTTACGGCGATCAGCAGGATGCTTCTACCAGCAAAGTCTCCAATAGGTCATTCAGCCAAGTGTGTCACATATAACCCAGACAAAGAACAGTCCATATATATATCACAAATTTCCACGTTATCCAGAGAGAGAATTTCCACAACAATGTGTGTCAAATGAACTCAAGCCTCTCCAATATATAGGAATCTTTGGGGGTGTGTGACACGCTCCAAGACATTTAAGTCAATATTTTTTTCCCAGCCGACCTAGCACATAAGTGGAATAAATTAAAGTACATGTTTTGGCTTCATCCGATCGCATGATCTTGATCGAATCTTACACCTCTCCGAAAGAGGAATCCAATAAAAATATTGCGATCAGCTATCATCTGAGCAGCACAACCCGGAGTTTGGACCTAGTTGTCCAATTTTAACACTCCCTCTCAACTGGGGAGAACTCCGTCCACTAGTGCAATCCAAACATCGTGCGTCATCCTACTGTAACTTGCTTTGCTGGCCTCTTTATTTCGGAACAGAAGTGGGTCAGTCACAAAGACATCATTCCCCGGCTGACAAATTCATCCCAGAGGTCCGAAACCTCTATCAGACTCACAAAGAGTCTCCAACCAACCCGAAGTTGGTTCATCTGACCCGAAGTCAGGCGGAGGTCCGAGACCTCACTAGACTTGATCCCAGATCAAGTGGTTGGACCGTGCCATCCTAGATAGAGTACGGCAATCTCTGATGCGTCCATCAATCTTTGCTACTAGTCTCTAGCTTTTCCCATCTCATTGGCCAAATGAGAGGTACTTCCCATGAGCCCTGAACTCAATGGGTAGGATGCATACGGGGCACAGATAATGAGAGGTGAACCAACTCAATAATCACAACGGTGGGGCAGAAGCACCATAAGTGCTTATAGCTCCGAGAAGCTATCCCCAAAACCCCCTTTGAGCTCCCAGAGCTCATCGTCCAACAGGACCCTCAGAATAGGGTCGTTCCATGATTCCAAGCTTCTCACGGAAGGTTAGGAACATGACCTTCCCCAAGGGCATTGTGAGAATATCCGCGACCTGCTCATCAGTTCCTATATGATCGAGCCTTACGGCGCCTCGCTGTACCATATCCCAGATAAAGTGGTACCAGCGATCAACATGCTTGGATCAATCGTGGAACCCGGGATTCTATGACAAATGAATCCCCCTCTGGTTATCACAAAGGATAACAGTGTCATCTAGCACATGCTCGAATAGCTCATAGAAGAGCTTTCGTAACCAAGTGACTTCACAACAGGCCATACATGTTACAATGTATTCGGCCTCAGCAGTGCTCAAGGCTACCGACTTTAGATTCCTGCCCGAAGCAGATCTACATGTGAAGTAGCATCCAGATGTGCTCTTGCGATCCACCACACTGCCAGTCCAATCGGTATCAGTATATCCATGGAGTGTCATACTCCTGGCAGTGTATCTCAGCCCATGGTCTATCGTGCCTCAGAGATATCTCAAGAGTTTCTTGGCACCAACCCAGTGAATGTTATGATCAACCATGTGTTGACTCAAAGTGTTCACTGCACAACATACGTTCGAACAGGTGTTCATTAAGAACATCAGGGTCCCTATGAGTTGACAATACTCAGTAAGACGAGCCCAGCAACGCTGCTACTCAACTTCTTAAAGTTGAGTTCCATGGACTTACAGTCCATCATACCAGAAACTTCATAATGTATTTTCCTTGAGAAAGGAAAATCTCGCCAGGTCTCTGCTAGACCTTTAGGCCTAGACATTCGTCCTAGGTCCTTCATATCAAACTCAGCAGCGAGCTCCCTCTTGCACTGATGAATGAGAGGGTCAGCACCTGTCAGGAAGAGGTCATCCACATACAGCACCAGAGTGAGAGGCTTCTCTCTATTAACTTTGCAGTGAAGGTTCAGTTCAACAATACTACGAGTGAAGCCCAACTTCATCAAGTAGCTATCTATCATCTCGTACCAAGCTCAGGGTGCTTGTTTCAGCCCATAGAGGGCTTTCTTCAACCTGCAGACATGGGTGTCCCGATCATGGACTTCCAACCCCAGAGGTTGCTCCACATATATCTCTTCCTTTATCGCATCATGCAGAAATGCGGTCTTCACATCATCTGATGAAGACTCCATCCTTGCGTAGCAGCAAGGGCTATAATAGATCGAATGGTGGTGTATCGGGCCACAGATGCAAATATGTCATCATAATCTATTACTTCCTTTTGAGAGAAGCCACGGACAACGAATCTTGCCTTGAACTTTTCAGCACTTCCATCAGATCCATGCTTCATCTTGTAGAGCCATTTCGAGGTGACAACTGCTTTGTCCTATGGTCTTGGAACCACATCCCAGACATCATTCTCCATAATGGACTCATACTCTTCGTGCATAGCATCCTTTGATGCTTTACGACTTCCTCAAAGGATCCAAAGTCAGTTTGTACAATAGTACTCATGGCTGCTAGATACCCTTGGTATTTATATGGCTTCTTGGATTTCTTCCAGAATTTCCCCCTCTGAAGCCATAAGTCTTTGAGCCATGAGGATCTTCTTTCATTCAGTAATGATATTCGCTCAGTAGCATATACAGATGTATCTCCCTCTTAATGTTGGCTTCTCTCTCGGGAGAAGACATCTATTTAAATGAGGGCATCCCAGACACCAACTTGGAATAGGGACTTGATCTCCCACAGTCAATGCCATCCAATCAGACTTTGCTGATCATGATTCAAGATTCCAACCATGTGACAAAAAACTGCATAAACTTCTCAGTTCACAGTTTAAGTTTACCATAACGCTCCAATGTAAGACTGATACAGTCACATGCCTGCTGCTACATAGGTGTCTATCAATGTCACTGTCATACAGGGGGAACATATCAACAAGCCTCAGCTTGTATTAGAAGTCCTTTCAGCCACTACCTGTTATTTTGTGAGTAGCTCCTTCAAACAGCCTTCTAAGACTGCATCTTACAAAAACCTAGGGATCCAATCTACCTTGGTTTATCCTGCACTTGAGGCATTGCACCTTGAGTTGCTTCCAGATCTGCCCATTTCGTCAACAATTTGACCACTACATAGAATTTTCCCAAGGACTTCAGCAGTCAACCCTTTAGAATTTCCAGCTTCAAACATGGTTGTCTGTCTATGTCACTGTCATGATGACAGTGACATAGAATCACAGATTTAGAACTATCACATTCATCACGGCTTGCTGAATATGAACTTCACTTACATTTCTTGGACTCTTGTCCTTGATGTACAGGCAGGGTTCTCTTCCTCCTATACCTGCAAAGAGTGTTGTTGTTCCAATACTTCTGCCTTAACTGTTCACTAGTTTGCATATTTCTGAGCTTAAATAGGGTATCATAGTGATCCCAATCCAGCACTGGTTCTTTCAAACTTCTTCACGTGATTATTTCACAAAGCATGCTTGCCTTGAGTTGCTGACTTTAAATATGATCCACAGGCGCATTTCAACGTTCATCGTAATGTGGCACTATTCCAGACTGTTCACACCATTGCCGTCCTCACATACATCTATACTACGCTGTGACTTCAGCATTGGTCGCTTCACGCCATGCAACATTGTGGGCAGATCCACCACAGGTTACGCAACAGCACAAAAAAAACACCTACAGCAGCAATCGCTTTCCAGCACATTGCTCACGGTTTTGTTGCCCACCGCAGACCAGCACCCAGGCACCACCACTCTTCCGCCACCACAGTAAGCACACAAGCCGTTCCACAAATAGGAATGAGCAATTCTGCTCCATGCTCATTCTTAAGCAACGCTGGATTGACGGTGAGGGAGACACAGCGTCGGCTCACACAACAGGCGCACGAACACTAGATGAAAATTCATTTGACGACTGGTGCCCTCTCCACGTTTTCCAATTGACGGTGGATTCATGCTCTTAATTCGCTGAGATTTAGAGTTTTCTGCGAGATGGCGTCGTCCATCTATCAAGCCATCTCCCATTTAAGTAAGATATCTGTGTTTATCACCATTGTCAGCATTTAAATCGATCTGTCAGCTATCTTTCCATTCATTGCTCCATTTTGAGATGTCGTTACTGCAGCAGCCTTCTTCCAGTACTCTGTCTCTTTATTTGGTGGGAGGAATGTAGGTCTCTCATTATCCTCTGTAGAAGATGGTAGGAATAGAGGCCTCACAGATTTCTCTACAGTAATATAATGGCCATTAAAACCAGGGTCAGGTTGCACAGAGTTTCTGCCTGTTTCATTCGGAGAAGGATTATTCCACCCAATTCTGAAAAAGGGTACTCTGAATGAACTCTCCAGACCGTAGTAGAAAATAGATCTGCTATGTGTTTCTTCCAGCATCAGAGAAACTTCAGGCACTAGAAGGCTAGAGGAGCTGACGAGAAATACATTATACGATCTCTGGCGAAGCTTTTCAAACACGTAACTGAAATCCATATACCCGACAATAAGCACGATATTTGCAGGCGGCGGGGTATCCATCGCCCAGAGAAGAACATCCGCCATCATCATTTTCTCTATGTCAAAATCGCCAGGAGCAGTCTACTGCATTCGAATTCCAGCGTTAATGAGAATATGATCAAACTGCGTTTGCGTCTCAGAAAAGAATCGATACGCGGAGAAATGATCATAGAGGTTGCCGCCACCACCTTCTGCATGAACGTTTATAATGCCAAATCTCCGGAGTAAAGCGGAGGACATGGCATTGATGACGTAGGGATTCGAGGGAGAAGGCAGGCGACAGTTCACCGTATCCCACCACAATGATGTTCTTCCTCCTGCTGCCATTCACTCCATATTCTTCCCACTCTCAGTTCCTGCCAAAGGAACAATATAGAATACCCTGAGATCGATTCCTGAACCTTTGGATTAAATTGAGAATCGTTGTTTTCCCATGTTGCTACCCTGAACAATGGAAAACCCTACGCCCACTGAATAGAATGTCCGAGTTTGGTAACTGGAACCAGTTAAGAAACCGAGTCTGGTAACGTCCGAGTGCCGAGCAATTGTGGGCGCACGCATGTAGGGGACTCGACAATAAAATTCCGCATTAGTGATTTCACTCGACGTTGTTTCCAGTGGTCGGGACACTTCCGCCTACGGAGAACCAACGCTTTACTAACTTACGCCCTCGAAAGTCTGAATCCACCCACAGCTGTTTTGATTCACTGCATTCCTTTAGGAGATTAGATATAGACCGGCAGCGTCCTCCAAAAATGAGGTGGGGACTGCGTCCCTCTTACAGCAGCATACGCTGCCCTTCCACGCAGGCTGAGACAGACCCGCGTCCCTCATCAAAACGTACGTGGCGACCATCAGCAGGTTCTGCACGTAAGGCCGAAACACAGAATCTCTATAATAAGATTCCGCAGTTTATGTTGGTCGTTGTTCTCCATTACATGGGGTTCAATTTGGTGAAGCATCAAATCACACAGAATTTACGAAAACTTAAATTGATGCTACACGTCATAGACTTCTCCGCAGAAAGCGCACTCTCGAACTTACAAGGCAGGCTTAATTCAGCGTCTTGGGCACAGGAGAACTTCCCACAAACAGCCTCAACCATATGCTGTAACCTACAGCTTCTTCCACGCTAACTAGGGCATTGTCTTCAAACCTGGTTCTGATACCATGTTAATTTCTGCTCATGTTCTATGCCATTTCAGATTAGGGCACAACACTGAAGAAGATAGAACATACTAAAAGATCGATAGAAGACAAGCCAAGACAGAGATAAGAAATGGTGGCGTTACGGCGATCAGTAGGATGCTTCTACCAGCAAAGTCTCCAATAGGTCATTCAATAGGTCATTCAGCCAAGCGTGTCACACATAACCCCAGAACAACCCAAACAAAGAATACGCAGCTCCAACGCCATCAAGAGAGAGAGAATTCCTCCACAACAATGTGTGTCAAATGAACTCTAAGTCTCTCCAATATATAGGAATCTTTGGGGGTGTGTGACACGTCCTTTAAGACATTTAAGTCTATATTTTATTCCAGGCCGACCTAGCACATAAGTGGAATAAATTCAAAGTACATGTTCCGCTCATCCGATCGAGATGATCTTTAGATCAATCTTACACCTCTCCGAAAGAGGAATCCAATAAAAATATTGCGATCGTCATCTGAGCAGCACAACCCGGAGTTTGGACCTAGTTGTCCAATTTTAACAACATTGCATAGGAATCATGCTTGAGGACATAGGCAAAGTGGAGTGGGTAAAAAACACTATAGAGCATGCCAAGTGCATTACAAAATACATTTACAAACACTCACGGGTATTGAGCCTAATGAGGAAAAACACTGGGGAAAAAGAGCTTGTTAGGCTTGCAATTACGAGATTTGCAACTCACTTCCTCACGTTGCAATGTCTCAATTTTCAACAAAAAAACCTGTAGAAAATGTTTTCTTCTGATGATTGCACTAAATCTCGATGGGCTCTTAGACAAGATGGCAAAGACACCAAAAAGAAAGTCTTTGACAATTATTTTTGGAAAAGGACTGCAGAGCTTGTAAAAATTACTGAGCCCCTTGTTAAGGTGCTAAGGATGGTGGATGGGGAAAAGTTGGCAATGGGTTATATTTATGAGGCTATGGATCAGGAAAAGAAGCAGATACAGGCAGTTTACAAGGACAGGTTAGCTAAATATGGCCGTATATGGGAGATCATTGATAACAGATGGAACAATCAACTCCATCGTCCTATACATGCAGTTGGGTATTTTTTTAACCCAAAGTATCATTATAAAGCTCAGCTAGGAGATCTGCAGGATGGGGAGGTCAGAGCTGGATTGATTGATTTCTTGGAGCGCATGGTCCCTATCCATGTAGACCAGTTGGAAATACATAAACAACTTACTCTTTTAAGTTTTCAGTACGGCAACTGGTACCTTTGGAAAAAACTTGCCAAAAAAGGCAAGAGATGTGGATCAACCAGGTAAGCAATTCCAATTTGCTTTTCTTTTCAAATTAAATTGTTTGTAAATAATGAAATGAACTATGTTACTAATTAATGTCTTTTTATTTGAAGCACATTGGTGGGAGTCATTTGGCGGCCAATGTCCTCAATTGCAAAAGTTTGCAATTAGAGCCCTCAGCCAAACTAGCAGTGCTTCAGGTTGTGAGCGCAATTGGTCTATTTTTGAGCACATACACACAAAGAAGAGAAACTATTTGGAACATAAATGGTTAAATGATCTTGTGTTCGTGCAATACGACCTTCGCTTGAGGCGGAACCAAATGATGAACAAAACACCTGAACTAGATCCCATTGTGTTGGACGATATCGATCCAACATCAGAATGGGTGGAGGAGACTGAAGATCCAGTGTTTGAGGCTAATTTTGATATTGATGTAGCATTAGCGAGGGATGAAGCAGATTTGGTGGCGCCATCAGACCTGAGATTGGTAGTTGCATCAAGGAAAGGCAAACAAACAATGGAGGGCACTAGTCATGCAACTTGAGTAACTCATGCTTCCATTAGGTCCACTTCTATTGTTATTGGTGGCAGTGTTATTGAGGTTGCAGATGAGGCTAAGGCATCCTCAGACTCTGATCCAGATGATGTCTATGCAGAGCCCAATGTTGATCCTGTGTCTAGTAGTTGTGATGAATTTGATTATTGATCATGTGTACACTATAGAGTCTAGACTCTAGACTTGTAGTCTTGTACTAGGCCAATGTCCTCATATCTTGTAGCATTGTTTTTGGACTTTATAGGCCATTTGGAGCCTCATTGCTTATATATTTTTTCGATGATATGTATTGCACTCGGTGCCATTTTGATATATTCACCTTTACATGGTATATAAATGAGAAAACTTTGCATATTTTGTCTCTATCGGCTTGGAATCATGGTTGCAAATCTTAAAAATAGTTTTTTTTAATTAAGAATTAATTATTTAATGTATTTTTTTTTTAAAACCAGTTTATTGAGATTTGACCAGTACCGGTTAGACCGGTTCCGATTAGAAACCCAGTTCATTAGGTCCACCGGTCTGGTCACCAATTCCGATTTTTATTACTATGGTCCCTGTACAATCCGAGCAACAACATTTTTTGGTGTCGTTGTCAGGGATCCATTTCTTGGTCCTTGGCGTTATGACATTTATCATCAAACTTCTTAATCCCCTAATCAGTTTCATCTTCCTTGTCCCGCCAATGCCACAATTTTTGGCGCCACTATCGGGGACCAATTTATTGGGCCTTGGAGTTACGAAAATTATCATCACTCTTCTTAATCTGCTAACCAATTTCATCTCCCTTATCCCGCCAACCCCACAACATTTTTGGGCGCCTTCTTGCATCATTCTTCATCTTTTCATCACCTTATCTCTCTTCCTAACACTAATCCTATCATCTTGTTCATACTCACCTTTAGCATCTAGACATTTAGGTTGGTTTCTTATTTGGGTGGCGACTCCACTTCTTTGACCATTCACAAGAGCTTACTCTAGAAGGAATCCTAGTAGCTTGGTTAACCCACTCCTGATCTTGAAAAGGATCTATGAGCTCGGTTAAACAAATTACAATCTAGAGAGCGATTAAATTTTCTCGAACAGGAAGCTCTCCTTTATCTCCATTTGATTTTCATTAATCATATCAATCAAGACATCATGGGTGAATTTTACAGGCCTTGCAACTTCACCAACATCCAAGGATATCTACAGGACCTACCAAATGAGTCTACCATGAGCAAGTTGTCAATCTTCCAAGGGAACAATGTTATTAATGTTGAAGCTCATATAAAGGAGTTCAATAGTTTCATCCAAAGATTCGCTCATGCTACCGCCTACAATCATGAAGATGTCTGAATGAAGTTGTTTGTTCTTTCCTTAGAAGATGATGCTCTTGAATGGTTTCATTATAAAGTTGATAATGCCTTTGATTCTTTGAGGGCCCTCCTTGATTCATTCAGAGATAAATATGGAGATAAGAGAGAGGGGAAGTATTTGGTTAAGGAATTCAACACTATTAAGAAAAGAGAAAATGAAACAGTGGAATAATTTAACCAAAGATTTAATATACTTTTAAAGGATATGACTCAAGACTACAAGCATCCTGACAAGACAGATTTGGAACAATATCTTGAGGCTTACCATGTAGAAACTCAATACGAGATAAGACGTGATCATCCCAATACTCTAGTTGTCTCCCAAAGCACAGCTGAAGAATTGGAAAAGGACAAGAAAGCCTCAGTAAAATCGGAAATCCCAGGTTTTGAACGAAGCCCAATCAAGTCTAAGGGGAAAGATATTAAAGAAGAAGAATTGGAAGTGTTGGAGTGTGTAACTAGGTTCAGTCTTCATAATGACATGTAATCGTGATTTTATGTGAGAGGTGCAAAGAGGAGAAATTAAAATTATTGTAATGCTTGCATCATGGGTTTCATGAGCAAAAGATTTTATTTTTAGTTAAGGCTCCCATTGAGAGCCCTTAGGGATATTGTCATCTGGTCATAAAATTCTAAAGAGTCAATGTCATGTAATGAAGGCATGTTATGCATTGTAAAGAGTCACATTTGTCTTTATAAGTAACCCTCCAAGACCTTGTCACTAGCCCTCACTCAAGTCGGCCTACTCCAAAAGATCATGTCAGCCTAACTGTCATGGACAAACGACTATATATATACCAATGCTCGACCTCATTTGAGGGCAATCAATTCGGTGAAGTAAGTGTCTCATAACAAGTGTGAAATTCATCTTAAAAGGAGCCTTAAGGACTGCGAAGAAAGAAGGAAGGATAGTGAAGGAGAGTGTGATCATTGAGGATTGTTTTGGGCTAGTCTACCCTCACACATGCGAGAATTGCAGGTCCGAAGTTGACTAAGGAAGATCGAAGATTACAGTCACATAAAGGTGACCTTGTTTGGGTGATGAACTTCGCTGAAGGAAGCTGAGTAGGAGAGAGAAGAGTCTCTCTCAAGGAGGAGTCTATTCAAGAGGCAAAACTGATCTAGGGTTTCTGTTGTGAAGCAAAAGGATTACAAACTGCAAATTTTTGTAGATGTTCTATGCTTGATGCAACTTTACTTTTTATCCCCAATATCAGACAGCAATCACATAAACAAGAAAGTAAAATGTTGATAGAACATACCATTAGATCGACAAAAGACAAGCCAAAAATATATGTGTGTGTTGGTGCGTTACGGCGGTCAACAGGATGCTTCAACTAGCAAAGTCTCAATACGGTCAGCCAACCAGAAGTGTCACACAACCCTCTTGGACAGCTAGATCAGTCAACCCAAAAGTCAACGAAAGTCAATGTTGTCACAGTCAATGCTAAACAACAGCAGCAAAAAGTCAACGCAACCCAGTCAAAAGTCAATGGTCAACCTTGATTTCTGTGCCAGAAAATGCGAACTACAGAAATCGGAATTTTGACCAAAGTTGGGGTCAGTTTGACCATGTGTTGACCAAAGTCAACGCTGGTCAAATCTGTGCTAAAACCCTAGGTCGAAAACAGAAATTTCTTCTTGATGCATTTTCCCACGTGTGGATGAAGAAGAGCCTCCAAGTGATCGAACCAATCAGATGATGAGAGAGAATGTGTGAGGATGGATGAGTGAAAATGACCTCCAACGTTGACCTATTTATATCCACCAATGAGGGTGTGTGATACAACTGCTGGGGCTTCAAGCCTACATTTCATTTCAGGCCTACCTGCACATATTTTGAATAAATTCAAAATAAATGTTCTACTCATCGGATCAAGATGATCTTTAGATCAATCTTGCACCTCTCTGGAAGAGGAATCCAATAAAAATATTGGCATCTTCATCTGAGCATCACAACATGTAGTTTGGACCTAGTTGTCCAAAATTAACACTCCCTCTCAACTAGCGAGAACTCCATCCTCCTGTGCCATCCAAACATCGTGCGTCATCCCGCCGTAACTTGCTTTGCTGGCTTCTTTATTTCAGAACAAAAGTGGGTCAGTCACAAAGACATCATTCGCGACTGACAAATTCAGCCTAGAGGTCCGAAACCTTTATAGGACTCAAAAGAGTCACATACCAACCCGAAGTTGGTTTACCTGACCCGAAGTTAGTTGGAGGTCCGAAACCTCACTAGAATTGATTCCAGATCAAGTGGTTGGACACGTGCCATCCTAGACATAGAGAGTCCGGCAAACTCTGATGCGTCCATCGATCTTTGCTACTGGTCTCTAGCTTTTCCCACCTCACTGGCCAAATGAGAGGTACTTCCCACGAATCCGGGACTCAATGGGTAGGATGCATATGGGGCATAGATCATGAGAGGTGAACCAACTCAACATCATAACGGTGGGGCAGAAGCACCAAAAGGTTCGGCAAGCCTAGCCCCGTGAGTGCTTATAGCTCCGAGAAGCTATCCCCAAAGCCCCCCATAGCTCCAAGAGCTCATCGTCCAACAGGACCCTCAACATAGGGTCATTCCACGATTCCAAGATTCTCACGGAAGGTTAGGAACTTGACCTTCCCCAGGGGATTTGTGAGAATATCCGCGACCTGCTCATCAGTTCCTATATGATCGAGCCTTACGGCGCCTCGTTGTACCATATCCCAGATAAAGTGGTACCAGCCATCAACATGCTTGGATCGATCATGGAAGACAGGATTCTCTGACAAACGAATCCCCCTCTAGTTATCACAAAGGATAACGATGGCATCTAGCACATGCTCGAACATCTCACTGAAGAGCTTTCACAACCAAGTGACTTCATAACAAGCCATACATGTTGCAATGTATTCGGCCTCAGCGATGCTCAAGGCTACCGACTTCTGCTTCCTGCGTGAAGCAGACCTACATGTGAAGCAGCATCCAGATGTGCTCTTGCGATCCACCACATTGCCAGCCCAATCGGCATCAGTATATCCATGGAGTGTCATGCTCCCAGAAGTGTATCTCAGCCCATGGTCTATCGTGCCCCAGAGATATCTCAAGAGTTTCTTGGCACCAACCCAGTGAAAGTTATGAGGATCAACCATGTGTTGACTCAAAGTGTTCACTACAAAACATACGTCCGAACGGGTGTTCACTAAGAACATCAGGGCCCCTACAAGTTGACGATACTCAGTAGGATTTGCTAGCACGGGTCCAGCAACGCTGCCACTCAACTTCTTAAAGTTGAGCTCCATCGGGGTCGACACGGACTTACAATCCACCATTCCAAATCTTTCCAGAAGCTTCACAATATATTTTCCTTGAGAAAGGAAAATCTCGCCAGGTCTCTGCCAGACCTCCAGGCCTAGGAAGTAATGCATCAGTCCTAGGTCCTTCATATCGAACTCAGCAACGAGCTCCCTCTTGCACTGATGAATGAGAGGGTCAGCACCTGTCAAGAAGAGGTCGTCCACATACAGCACCAGAATGAGAGGCTTTTCTCTCTCAACCTTGAAGTAAAGGTTTGGATCAACATTACTACGAGTGATGTCCAGCTTCATCAGGTAGCTTTCTATCCTCTCGTACCAAGCTCTGGGTGCTTGCTTCAACCCATAGAGGGCTTTCTTCAACCTGCAAACGTGGGTGTCCCGATCTTGGACATCGAACCCCAAAGGTTGCTCCACATACACCTCTTCCTTTATCGCACCATGCAGAAATGCGGTCTTCGCATCCATCTGATGAAGATTCCATCCTTGCGTAGCAGCAAGGGCTATGATAGATCGGATGGTGGTATATCGGGCCACAGGTGCAAATATGTCATCATAGTCTACGCCTTCCTTTTGAGAGAAACCACAGGCAACGAATCTGGCCTTGAACTTTTCAACACTACCATCAGATCCATGCTTGATCTTATAGAGCCATTTCGAGGTGACAACTGC
The DNA here is from genome assembly GCA_034641835.2 of Pinus albicaulis. Classification (NCBI taxonomy): domain Eukaryota; kingdom Viridiplantae; phylum Streptophyta; class Pinopsida; order Pinales; family Pinaceae; genus Pinus; species Pinus albicaulis. The sequence goes on along the minus strand of CM076578.1, from coordinate 1,757,544,091 downwards.
TTTGTCCTCTGGTCTCGGAACCACATCCCAGACATCATTCTTCATAATGGACTCATATCCTTCATGCATAGCATCCTTCCAGACTTGATGCTTTACAGCTTCTTCAAAAGATCCAAGCTCAAATTGTACGATTGTACTCATGGCTGCTAGATACCCTTGGTATCTATTCGACTTCTTGCTTTCACGAAATGTCCCCCTTGGGGCCATATGATTCTCGGTATCTTCGTGTCCCTAAGCCATGATGGTCTTTTCCTCATTGAAGGAGGTGGATCAATAGGGTCCATCGGTCCTTCAACATCGAGCATCGTCTCATCCTTCAGTTCTTCTTGATTTCCAGGCCTTGCTTCATGATCTTCCTCAGATCTCGGAAGATTGATTACTTTCCTCAGGGAAGCATCTTCATCAAAGGTAACATCGTGGCATATCTCCACTTCCCTTTGACCAGGCACATAGACTCTATAGGCCTTCGAAATTTCAATATAGCCCACAAACATTCCCTTCTTTCCAGAAGCATCCAGCTTGCTCCTCTTCTCCTTCAGCAACGCCATTTTGCTCAGGAGTATACACGGTTGTGGTCTCCCTATTGATGCCAGCTTCTTTGTTAGATTTTCCACCAAGGCTTTGAAGGTACGAAACCACAAGAAAGCCTCATCCTTCTTCTTCAAGAATTATATCCAAGTTTTGCGAGAGAAGTCATCTATGAACGTCATATAATAAGAATATCCTCCCAAGGATGTCACGGGCAGCATACTAGACAAATCAAAATGTATCAATTGCAAGACATCAAATGTCTTTCTGACACTTGAGGGAAAAGGTCCCCTTGTATGCTTTCCTTCGGCACAACCCTGACATACACCTTCATGATCATTTGTGAACTCGAGCATCCCCGTCACCACCTTCCTTGCTTCGAGAAGGGCTTTGTAGTGAAGGTGTCCAAACCTCCAGTGCCATAGTTCAGTCTGTCATATAGTATCACATGTCATCGCTCCCAATGGACTTCCTCCAACCTGGTAGAGTGTATCAACTCTAAACCCAAACGTGATAGCTTCCTTGAAACTCTTCTTCCAAATACGCACCTTCCCATCAATGAATGCCACATTGAAACCTTTGTTTTCCATGGCCGAAACAGACACAAGGTTCTTCTTCAAATCAAGTACATATAGTACATCTTACAGGCAGAGGACTTGACCTTGACACAAGTGGAGGTCACAGCCCCTATCCCTTTCACGGGATATGTGGCATTATCTCCAAGGATAATTTTTAGATTAACATCCTTCTCAAGCATATCAGAAAATGCTTCTTTGAACCCAGTGATGTGCCTTGAGGCACCACTATCTATCAACCAGAGATCCATACTGTCGGGTGGAGATGTAGCAGAGAGGGCAGATACAAGAATGAATTCATTTCTTTCATCATCAACAACATTTGATTCCTCATACCTGGAATTTCTCGATCTTTTGAAAGGTTGCCCATTTCCGCCAGAGGGAGCCTTCCTCTTCCTTTTGAACCTGTTGTTCCTTTGATTGCCATTCCTCCGATTGTTGTTGTTGTCATCATCATCGAGAGAATCCTTTTTGAAAGGGCATTCTCTAGCATAATGGCCGGTCTTGTGACATGTGTAACATTTGCCTTTCTTTCCTTGGGCCCCTGCTCTTCCTTTGTTCCTTGGAGCACCAAAGTTCTTCTTCTTAGCATGAGCAGTGAAGGCAGCATTTCCTTCATTTTCATATTCCTTCATCTTTGTCTCTTCTTGTATGCATCTTGATAGTACTTCGTCAAAATCAGGTATCACATTGTTATTAAGAAAGGTAGTGTTGAATACATGCCATTCAAATGAGAGACCTCCAAGTGTGGTGAGAACCATCTCTCGATTAGCTATTGTCTCCCCAATAGCCAGAAGATTATTCCTGATTTCGGTCAACTTCAGAAAATATGATTGACTGGATTCATCCCTACCTTTCTTCAGATTCTTCAGTTGATTCTTAAAGAATAGGACTTTATTTATATTGTTGGCCTTGAACATGTTGACCAACTTGTCATACATCTCCTTAGATGTGCCCATCTCAGAGATGTAGGTAACCAAAATCTTATGAATTGAGTCCCTGATTATCAGCTTTGCTTTTATTTCCCCCTTCTTATACTTTGACTTGGTGGCAGCAGGTGCAGTGGATGGAGGCTCTTGGATTTTACCTTGCACATAGTCCATGACATCTTGGTCTTCCAACATAAGATCCAATGTCATCTTCTAGGCATGGAAGTCTTCCTTCCCAGTCAATTTGTCATCAGCTTTAAAGCCATTGTAGTTTGAGGTACCCATGCTCTTCTTCGGTGATTGCTACAAACTTGGGCTTTGTCTTCACCTCACCTCTGATACCATGTAAATTTTTGTAGATGTTCTATGCTTGATGCAACTTTGCTTTTTATCCCTAATATCAGACAGCAATCACATAAACAAGAAAGTAAAATGTTGATAGAACATACCAATAGATCGACAGAAGACAAGCCAAAAATATATATGTGTGTTGGTGCGTTACCGCAGTCAACAGGATGCTTCAACCAGCAAAGTCTCAATACGGTCAGCCAACTAGAAGTGTCGCATAGCCCTCTTGGACAGCGAGATCAGTCAACCCAAAAGTCAACAAAAGTCAATGTTGTCACAATCAACGATCAACACAAAACCGCAATAGTAAAAAGTCAACGCAGCGTAGTCAAAATTCAATGGTCAACCTCGATTTTTGTGCCAGAAAATGCAGACTGTAGAAATCAGAATTTTGACCAAAGTTGGGGTTAGTTTGACCATGCGTTGACCAAAGTCAACGCTGGTCAACTATGCGTTGAAACCCTAGGTCGAAAACATAAATTTCTTCTTGTTACGTTTTCCCACGTGTGGATGAAGAAGAGCCTCTAAGTGATTGAACCAATTAGATGATGAGAGAGAATGTGTGAGGATGGATGAGTGAAAATGACCTCCAACGTTGACCTATTTATATCCATCAATGAGGGTGTGTGACACAACTGCTAGGGCTTCAAGCCTACATTTCATTTCAGGCCGACCTGCACATATTTTGAATAAATTCAAAATAAATGTTCTGATCATCGGACCAAGATGATCTTTAGATCAATCTTTCACCTCTCCGAAAGAGGAATCCAATAAAAATATTGGCATCTTCATCTAAGCATCACAACATGGACTTTGGACCTAGTTGTCCAAAATTAACACAGACCTACAAGAAGAGGTTGAAATTCTAAAGGAAGCCGAGAACAGGAAGAGGAAGAGCAGCATTGAAGAGGAGGCTAGTGACTTGGTCCTGACTCTTGAGAGGGATCTAGTGTCAAGGGTCTTTGTAATGGTCTTGGTATTCGTCAATTGAAGGTTTTATAAGAAGAATTTCGTTTGGGTTTTCCTCTCAAAGAGTGAGAGGCTTTGGCCCTGGCTGACAAGCCTATATACTGTGTCTCTTGTCTCCTTATTGTTCATAATTTGATAATTGTCTTGATGAAAAGAACACAATAATAATTCAAGAAGAGAAGATTGTAATCAAGAAGTAAAAAGACCATCACAAGCAACTATCATAAGTAGAGAAATCACCTAACTATTGATGCCCTAGATTTCTCAACAAGAAGCAGTTAAAGAATTGACTCGAGTAATTAGAGAAATGAAAATCGAGCATGCCAGACAAATAAGTGAGATGAAAAATCAGTTGATACATACAAGCCTAATGCAGAATATGCCGCCCAGGAATAACAATAATAACAGGGGTAACAACAATAATTCTTGGCCAAGAAGAAATCCCCCAAATGAGAAAATGTTGAATTTTGTAGCTTGGGAGGTACTCCAAGCCCTAGGGTTCAGGGTTTGGAGGGCAAAGCGCCACAAGGGTCACTTGTGGACTTGGAACCCAAGTATGGGGTTTTGCACCAAATCGTGTTTGGGGCATTTCTAGGAGCACATTTCTACATGTGATGGCATGAGACGATAAAGGGCGGAAAGGAGAATCCAACACTTCGAGAATCGTCGAATTCCGAGCTGTGGAAGTGGAGATATGAATTTTTGAAGGTTAATGATGGGTTTGCACATGTGTATGTAGGTTGGCCTAAGGTGTTTTAGGCTCATGATAGTTGGCAACCCCTCATTGTGACGTTTTAGGAAGCCCCTTTGTTTGTGCATAAATAAAGGGTGAGGAGGAGCACTTAGAGCATCCAAAAGTGTGCAACACATACAATAGAAAGGGATTTGGTGGAGGCTAAGGAGCTCTGAATTAGGCGGCAGCAAGGGGAGGACAACTACAGAAAAGCCGAGGGCCGATCAGGACTGTTCTAAGGCTGGTGTAAGGGTCCAAGAATTGTTGGAAGAGGTCGAGGGAGATTGCAGGTGGATCAAGCCCTTAAGGAGCTAGAACACAGGTCTGTGAGGGCTATTTTGTGTGGGTTGAAACCTTTGTGAAGGTTTTCGTGAATCTACAGGATTATTGTGTGGTAGGCTGCAGGCCATACCACCACAAAAAAGGGTAGTGTAGGCAGAATTGAGGGTTGTCTTGGGCCTTATACCTTCAGGGAAGTGGAGAAGTCCTATACAAGGAGGGGCAGCAGATTTTAAAGGTTGTTTTGATGACTGCTGAAGGGTTGTTACAACAATGTTTGGTGCCCTAACCAGTCATCATGATGACAGCAACAAAACAAACTTGTTGCGACAGTTGAATTTGTGTTGAGTCAAAGATATTGACTAGATTTGGATCAATTAGTTTATGTAGCCTATGGGAGCCAATTTGGAGGTGTGATTGGGTGATCGTGAGCCTTCATCGGTGCAGATTTCACAGTGTAGTATTGGGTGCCATTGATCTGGTGGAGGGCAGTGTGTTGCCCACCCAAAGTAGCCCTAGACGAGCTATCTTGACATGACAAAGAGGAGTTGAAGGTTGGGTGAAGTTTGGTGCCGAAGTGCAGCACCCTGATGGACAAAGGCAGTTGCTAGTCTGGCAATTTGGAGCTCAGGAATTAGGCCTACCAAAGAGTTTATTGGATCAGCCCATGTACACTCTACAGAAGTGACTTGCAGCAGTGTTAGGTGGCAACCCTCTTGGAGTCTTGATGTGTTGTGGCCTTGATGGACTAAGGCACAACTAGTGAGAAGTACGGAAGCGAAGGATCGGCAGAACGAGATACGACATCGAGTTTATCATTGTATCTTGTATACCATACATTGTTGTATTATTCAGATTTTGGTTTAATCTAACAAAGATTTGTGATTGTACATTATTGTACAATTTTGTTAAAAATTGTGTATATTTGTATATGTGTGATTTACTGCTTTATATTTCCGCTGTGCAAAGTAGTTTATGGTTGAGATTCTTGGTTTGGTAGCGTTAGTGATTTTAAGACTCTAACCTAGACCCAAGGTCGTGGAAATTCAATATCAAAGGCCCCCTACACCACTTCAATCTGCTAATATGATTGACGAGCCTATCCCTTTCTACAGACCTTGTGAGAGTTTCCATGAAGAGAGTACATGTGTCTTTGCTAAAAAAATCTTGGAGGAGAGTAGAAATCAACAAGATAATAATACAAGTCAAGATAACTCCAAGGAATGTCAATGTGCCGACATGATTTCTTCAGCCTTCGCCATCAATACCTTCAATGAAGAGAAAGACCCCATTACTCAAGCATATGGTGAGAAGCCATCTCAGGAGAAAATTCTAAAAGTTGCAAAAAGTAAAGGTTTTACCTATCAGAGGAAAGGTAAAGATCAGAATCAAAATAAACAAGTTCCTTCTGAAAGGTATAAGTCTGGATTAAAGGTGGATTGGGCAGCATGGATTAATAATATCAAAATGTCAGTTCCAGTCTTAGAATTATTGAAGGTTTTGTCACAAAGAGCTTCATTCTTCAAGGATTTAGGCATTGCTCAAGAGGAAAAACTTGACACTCAACCTAAAGATGAAGAAACTAAGTTGAAGGATTTAAATTGCTATATGACTAATGAAGACCATCAACCTTTCTTTCTGACATTGGATATTAATGATTGTCTCCTTCACAATTGCATGCTTGATTCTAGTCCATCTACAAATGTTATGATCAAGAAGGCCATGGAACAACTTGTTAAATTTTGGGTACCAAGGACAAGTGGTTCCCCATGGCTTTGATCTTTTGCCTAGGGAAAAGTGTCCACTCTATTGTACCTCTTCTTCTAAAAGTGACTTTATAAGTGGTAAAGTCAGTGTAATTTAAAAGTGACTTTATAAGTGGTAAAGTCAGTGTAATTTAAAAGTGACTTTATAAGTGATAAAGATACGTTCTAATTTGAAAGTGACTTTATTAAAGTCAATAAAGGATTAGAAAGTGAAAAGTGACTATGGAAATAAAAGGCTAAGTGGGTCTTTATTTAAGTGGATGAGTGATTAAATAGAAAAAAGTGAAAATAATGCACATTTATTTGCAGCCCTTGATCTAAAGCTTTCTTAGCCATTGGATCTAGGGATCACTCAAAAGTCACTTAGCTTAGGTTAAAAGGAGAGAAGAAGAGGAAAAGATTTTTTTCTATTCTTTCATGAGCATTTATGAGAAAGCAAGAGAGATCAAAGGAAAAATTTCTGAGCACAGAGGAAGTGAAGAAGAATAGCAGGATCTTTGGCACGCATCCCAAGGAGCATTTTGGGCACACTAACCAAGTAGGATCTTGGCATTTACAGCAAAACCGTATAACAGAGTTTGGCACGCATTCCAAGGAGGGTGACGACACAAATTTCAAGGAAAATAGGCTCCAGGTTAAAGGCACGAAAATCAAGGCATCTGGGCACGATTTTCGAGAAGCGAACCTGCAGTAATTTTCCATACAATCCGTACGGATCCATACAGGCTTTACGTTGTGATCTTGGCGCATTTCTCGAGGTTGGTCGTACAGCATTTTTTACTATGTTTTCTGTCTGAATTGGGTTTTCTTTTGGCACGGTTTTCGAGGTGGAGTCTTGCACGGAAATCGAGACAAGTCTGTTTTGTCAAAGCTGGATATTTCCCTGTGTATTTCATTTTCCCTGTAACAGTTTTCAGAAATAAGAAGAGCTCTCAAACTGGTTTTCCCAAAAGAGTTGTAGGGGGGTTTCCAGGGTTGCATTGACCAAAAATCTCAGTGTTATTTTCTGTGTATGGTTGTTATAATTTTTCTGTGCATTTATTTCCAGCATTAGTAAAATCTCCTAATTTGTATTTTCAAAAATCAATTTCATTTCCAGATTTTAGTGTTTTAATCATGCTTGGATTTCACATTAAAAGCATGGAGTGATAAGGGAAATATGTTAATCGAAGTGGGGTCTGAATTTTTACATGGTATCAAAGCACAGTTGGCTGGAAATTGTATTTTTGGGACAACAATGTGTAAATTACAGCGGTTTGATTTTTACACAAAATATTTATTACAGAGTGTGACAGGTTGCTTTTACCCAGATTTGAAATTTCAGTTTTATAGGACAGTGAATCATGACTTTGGGATTGAGGGTTGAAGACAGGTTAGATAGGCAGAGTAACTATAGTGCATGGAGGGAGAGAATCCAATGTATCTTTGAGGAAGCAGAGGTCTGGGACATTATGGTACATACCACCCAGCACCCAGTAACAGTTCCTGCTGATGCAACACAGTTAGCAGAGTTCACTAAAAAGAATGTTAAGGCCAAAAGACTAATTTTGGATGGAGTTAAACATCGTGCCATTCCTCATGTGAGAGGAAAGGCTTATGCACATGAAATGTGGTTTGCCTTGATTGGGCTTTACCAGAGCTCAAATGAGAACCGTAAGATGGTCCTAAAGGGGAAACTGAAGGCCATTAAAATGGCCAAGACTAACAGTGTTACAGCATACCTCACCAAGATCACTTCGGTGAGAGATGAGTTGGCAGTTGTAGGAGAGACCATTGCACCCACTGAGTTGGTGAGGACAGCTTTGCATGGTCTTCCCAAGACTTGGGAGAGTTTTGTAGATGGTATTGTCGCACGAGAGAACCTTCCTGGATAGGAAAGGTTGTGGGACGATTGCATTCAGAATGAGATCAGGAAGAACCATCTAGGGACAGCCAAACAAGGGGATCAGGATGACAATGTGGCATTGTTGGCAAGAGACAAGAAAGGCAAATCAAAGAAGGGAGGCAAAGGAAAAGGTAAAGGCAAACAGCAGAGCAAAGAAAATGACTATTCCAAAGTCAAATGTTGGAATTGTCAAAAGATGGGACACTATGTTGTTGTGTGTCCAACAAAGAAAAATAAGAAAGGGAAAGAGACAACCATGGCAGCTTCTGCAGAGACAGAGGACTTCTCAGAGAGGTTTGATCGAGAGTTTGGATTCATAGCTTGTGAGTCCTCCAGTGCACTCGCCTCTACTTGCAGAGCATCTTCTAGTGTTTGGTATGTTGACAGTTGCGCTTCTCGCCATATGACATGAGTCAGGGAGTACTTCTCAAAGCTATCAGAGAGTGATACTGATATTGAGGTAGTACTTGGTGATGACAACATTTTTAGAGCAGTCGGTGTTGGAACATTAACATTTGATAGGGAACCCAAACCTCCCTTGAAAGTGTCAGATGTTCTATATGTGCCTGGAATGAAGAAGAACTTGATATCCGTCGGACAGAGGGTATGAGGTGTTGTTCAGGAATGGACAGGTTCTCATATATCCTAAGGGAACTCCAACTGCTTCAGCTAGAGTGATTGGAGTGCGCCATGCTAACGTTTACAGGTTCTCATTCCAGCCACCGATGGCATTGAGTAGCAGTACCAGGGACAGGACCAACAGCAGTTCTAGCAGTTCAGAGTTGTGTGAGATCTGGCATCGCAGGATGGGTCACATGTATCATGGGGCCTTGAGGATATTGCCGGAGATCACCATTGGTGTGCCAGATTTCAGTTCTGATCACCTTGATGTATGCAAAGGATATGCTATGGGGAAGTTTGCAAAAGCTCCTTTTCCCAACAGTGACAGCAGGACAACAGGGATCCTTGACTTGATTCATTCTAATGTGAGTGGTCGGATGTCTCATGTGTCCTTGAGTGGCTTTGAGTATTATGTCATATTCATTAATGACCACTCCAGGAAGACCTGAATCTATTTCTTGAAGACCAAGGGCGAGGTCTTCAAGCGGTTTCGAGAGCTCAAAGCTCTCGTGGAAACCCAGACAAGCAGGAAGATCAAGGTACTAAGGTCGGACAATGGAGGTGAGTATACTCTTGGTGAGTTTGTGGATTTTTGTGCTGAGGCAGGCATTAAGAGGGAGTTCACTATTCCTCACACACCTCAGCAGAACGGGGTGTTAAAGAGGAAGAACATATCCATTGTAGGGGCTGCCAAAGCCATGATTCACGATTAGGGGTTGCCTTATTTTTGTTGGTAGAGGCATGCAACACTGTTGTTTACTTACAGAACAGGAGTCCACATCGTGCCTTGGGGAATGTGACTCTTGAGGAGGCTTTCTCAGGGAAGAAGCCTGATGTTGGGCACTTTTGTATCTTTGGGTGCCTTACATATTCTTATGTCCCCAAGGAGAGCAAGACCAAGCTAGAACCTACTGCAGACAAGGGCATCTTTGTGGGTTATAGCGAGACCTCGAAAACCTACCAGATTCACATTCCTGCACATAGGAAAGTGGTTGTCAGGAGGGATGTAAAGTTCGAGGAGGAGAGAGCTTTCAAGAGGTCACGGGAGTTACAGTGTGTTGAGTCACCAGACACTCAGCAACAGCCGAATCAGTCACAGGGATCCAGTGCACAAGGTGCAGGAGGCTAGGGATCAGGAGCAGTGAGCAGTGGCTCTCAAAGTCAGGTGAGTGGATCTTCGAGCAGCTTACAGGGCAGTCCGCAGAACAGGTCACAGGATAGTCCACTGATGGACAGCTCGCATGGTACATCAGGTTCTACAGGCACAGGTACAGGTATGGGGTCAGTTGGCAGACCTTAAGGAGTTTAGGCTTCTGATGATGATGAGGATTCTTTCACTTCGATGGAAGAAGTAGTTTCAAGGAAGAGGAAGCCCAAGTGACTTCAAGACACCCTACACGAGGCCACATCAGTTGCTGGTCCAAAGAGACAAGTCAGAGAGAGTAGACCACCTAAATGGTTCTGTAGTTACATGGCATTGGTAACAAGCATTGTTGACACTGAGCCTTCTAGTTATGAGGAGGCAGCTAGCCAGCAGGTCTGGAGAGAGTCCATGATAGAGGAGTATTCTTCTATTATGAAGAACGATGTTTGGGAGGTAGTGCCTAGGCCTGAAGGTAAATCAGTTGTTACTTCTAGATGGCTCTACAAGATAAAGCATGTTGCAAATGGCAGCATAGAGAAGTTCAAGGCTCGGTTTGTGGCGAGAGAGTTCTCATAGGTAGAGGGAGTTGACTATGAGGAGACCTTCGCTCCCGTAGCTCGATATACATCTATTCACTCCATTATATCGATTGCAGCAGAGATGGGTTGGAAGATCCACCAGATGGATGTGAAGACTGCCTTACTCAATGGCTTCATTCAGGAGGAAGTTTATATTGAGCAACCCCAGGGCTTTGAGGTGCATGGGTGGAAGACCCATGTATGCAGGTTGAAAAAGGCACTCTATGACCTGAAGCAAGCTCCTAGAGCTTGGTACTCTCGTATTGATGCATACTTGCAGCAATTGGGTTTCACTAAGAGTGAGGCTGATCCGAACCTATACTTCATTGTGGTAGGTGAGGAGCCTCTCATTTTGGTGTTGTATGTTGATGACTTTTTCATCACTGGAGCAGAGAGACTCATTGAGGGTTGCAAGAGAGATCTTGTTTCAGAGTTTGAGATGAAAGATATCAACTTGATGCATTATTTTATGGGATTGGAGGTGTGGTAGGAGGAGGGGCATATCTTCCTAGTACAACGGAAGTACACAGTGGATATTCTTAGCAAATTTCACATGGAGGATTGCAAACCCATGTCTACACCTATGATCACTAACTGGAAGAAGCTTCACGCTTCTGATTCCAAGTTGGTGGATCCCACACTATATAGGCAATTGATTGGATCATTGATGTATTTGGTCAACAATCGACCAGATATATGTTTTGTAGTTAACACTATGAGTCAGTTCATGTGTGAGCCCAGGAGAGTGCACTAGGTGGCTGCAAAACACATTCTTCATTACTTGTAGTGTACTGTGGATTATGGTCTGGAATATAGACGTGGTGATGGAGCGAGACTGGCAGGATACACAAATTCAGATTGGGCATGATGTGCTTTAGACAGGAAGAGCACTTCAGGGTGTTGTTTTGGGTTGGGTTCGGCAGTTGTGTCGTGGTTCAGCCAGAAACAAAGGTCAGTTGCATTGTGCTCCACTGAGGCAGGGTATATGGCAATTAGTTTGGCTAGTTGTGAGGCCATATGACTTCGCAAGATGTTGTTTGGTTTATTTGGTCAAGCATTAAGACCTTTTGTGATTCACTGCGATAATCAAAGTTGCATAAGACTCACGGAGAATCCAGTTTTTCATGACAAGTCAAAATATATTGGGATCAAGTATCACTTCATTCGAGACTATGCCCAAAAGGGAGCAGTCAAGCTTGAGTACATCTCCACAAATGAGCACGTAGCGGACATCTTCACCAAAGCCTTACCACGGGGCAAACATGTCTACTTCAGAGACAAGATGTGAGTGGTGTGGAACACTTTCCTCGGTAAGAGAGAGTGTTAAATTTTGGGTACCAAGGACAAGTGGTTTCCCATGGCTTTGATCTTTTGCCTAGGGAAAAGTGTCCACTATATTGTACCTCTTCTTCTAAAAGTGACTTTATAAGTGGTAAAGTCAATCTAATTTAAAAGTGACTTTATAAGTGATAAAGTTACGTTCTAATTTGAAAGTGACTTTATTAAAGTCAATGAAAAATTAGAAAGGGAAAAGTGACTATGGAAATAAAAGGCTAAGTGGGTCTTTATTTAAGTGGGTGGGTGATCAAATAGAAAAAGTGAAAATAATGCACATTTATTTTCAGCCCTTGATCTAAAGCTTTCTTAGCCATTGGATCTAGGGATCACTCAAAAGTCACTTAGGTTATAAGTTAAAAGGAGAGAAGAAGAGAAAAAAAAAATCTATTCTTTCATGAGCATTTGAGAGAAAGCAAGAGAGAGCAAAGGATAAATTTATGAGCACAGAGGAAGTGAAGAAGAACAGCAGGATCTGTGGCGTGCATCCCAAGGAGCATTTTAGGCACGCTAACCAAGGAGGATCTTGACATTTACAGCAAAACTGTACAGCACAGTTTGGCACGCATTCCAAGGAGGGAGACGGCACAGATTTCAAGGAAAACATGCTACAGATTGAAGGCACTAAAATCGAGGCATCTGGGCATGATTTTCAAGAAGAGAACCTATTGTATTTTTCCATATAGTCTGTACAGTCCGTACGGATCCGTACAAGTCGTACGTTGTGATTTGGGCGCATTTCTCGAGGCTGGTCGTACAACATTTATTGTTGTGTTTTCTGTCTGAACTAGATTTTCTTTTGGCACAATTTTCGAGGTGGAGCCTTGCACGGAAATCGGGATAAGTTTGTTTTGTCAATGCTGGAATATTTTCCTTTGTATTTCATTTTCCCTGTAACAGTTTTCAAAAATAAGAAGAGCTCTCAAACTAGTTTTCCCAAAAGAGTTGTAGGGGGTTTTTTCAGGGTCGCATTGACCAAAAATCTCAGTGTTATTTCTGTGTATGGCTGTTATAATTTTTCTGTGCATTTATTTCCAGTAGTAGTAAAATCTCCTAATTTGTATTTTCAGAAATAAATTTCATTTCCAGATTTTAGTGTTTTAATCATGTTTGGATTTCACATTAAAAGAATGGAGTGATAAGGGAAATCTGTTAATCGAAGTGGGGTCTGAATTTTTACACAACTAAACATAAGGATTTCCAAACCTTACCATAACATTTGTTCAATGGATTCTATAAAAGTTGAAGTCCTTGGTGTGGTTAAAGATTTGCAGGTCTCCTTAGTTGATTAACCATACAGGATCATCACCATGGATATAGCAGTGATTGATGCGCTAGATGTATGGGGATGTTTCTTTTCAAAAAGTTTGCAGTTGATTTAGGTCGGTCTATTCAAATGGATCTATCTTACGCCATGATTCCGGTAGCAGCAGGTGGCATGGTCAGGTTGTACAAAGAAGTGGAAGGAAGGTACCATGTAGAAGTTCCAAAGAGATTGGAGAATGGTGAAGAAGTTGTGCCACAGAGTCATCCACCGCATTTTGAATCAGAATTTGTCCAGCCAGTGTATCACTTTTCTTCATTCCACTCCCCATCCCCTCCTCCAAGAAAAAAGAGAAGCAGGTTTTAGTTTGACAAAGACATGCAGCACAAGGATAAACAGTTACATCGACCAAAGAGGGTCAAGTTTCAACAAGGGACATCTGAAAAGCAGCCCATTGATCTATCAGTCAGCAAGCAGATGCCCGAGATTCGTGGGTATCAAAGGAATTAACTTTTGGAGGTCCCACACCAAAGGAATATTGGAAATTTCAAGAAAAATTGGACCCTTGGACCTTGGTAGTTAAGTCAAAGTCAATTTTTTGAAGAAATTAGCTCAAAATAATTAATTTTGAGCTAATAAAAAAGGGATTTCATCAGAAATTCGTAAATTCCTCAAATTTAATATTTTCAACCACTGACATTAAGAGATCATCAAATATTTATCAACAGCCAAGATTATTTTGATGAGGATCAAGCGAACTAGCCGTTATTTTTCCACTTGGAGGATTTATCTATAAATAGAGAGACATTTGAGTCTCAAGCCATCTGATTTTCAGCTAAGAAATTTCTGCAGAAAAGGTTATGTAACACTATTGTCCCACTGGGAATGTTTATTTGAATCATAATAAAGACTTTGGGGTGCAGTTCATGGTGTTCGATGTTCATTGATTTGTGGTATGTGTTGGGTACGGGCTTTCCTATATTGTGCTTGATATTTTAAAAGTTTGTTTTTCTTTAGATGGGGATAAGATCATTCTATTGATAGATTTTGGGTTTATCTTAAGTGATCTGATTCGCCATATGTCTAACAAGCTTGCCTGAGAAAATATGTAGTGTTTGCAGGTTCTGTTGGAAACACTGAGAGGGGGGGGGTGAATCAGTATTCCTTTCAATTTAGAGCATCAGTTAATCTTCAATTATTATTAGTGTTTGTACAATGATAGCAGTAAACAAGAGGAACACAAATGCACATAGTTTTTAAGGTGGAAACCCATTCCGGAACAAAAACCACCTAATGCTTTTCTAATAATTCTTTAATATTCAACTCCAATTGAAAATAAAGCTCCAACTGTTGAAATTTGGTTACCGGATGACAGGTGGTTCCCTAAGGCTTTGATCTTTGGCCTAGGAAAAAGTGTCCAAAAGAATTTAATTTTTCTCCTAAAGTGACTTTATAATTTTTATAAAGTCAAATCTAATTTAAAAGTGACTTTAAGTGATAAAGTTACTAAAGTCTAATTTTAAAGTGACTTTAATAAAGTCAATGTAAAATTAGAAAGGAAAAGGGACTTTGGAAATAAATGACTAAGTGGGTCTTTATTAAAGTGGGGTGAATTAAAAAATAGAAAGTGAGATTTAAATGAGCATTTAATCTCAGCCCTAGATCTCAATCTATTTTAGCCATTGGATTTAGGGATTCCCCAAAAGTCACTTAGGGTTAGGTTAAAGGAGGAAAATGTCATTCATTCTTTCACGAGCAGATTGAGAGAGGAGAAGGAGAGCTGGAGATTTTTTTTCTGAAGAGAGCTTGAGAAGGTGAAGGAGAGGCAAACTCAGCAAATCAGTACAGCAGCAAGGAGGGCACGGTTTTTGAGGCAGCAAGAGGCTGCACGAATATCGAGGCAACAAGGCCGTACAGCAGCACAAAAACCGAGACAGCAGTCCGTACAACTGTTTTGTGGCACGTTTTTCGAGGAGAAAGGCAGCACAGTTTTTGAGGAAAAGTACAACAACAAAGGGCTCGATTTCCAAGGTTGTTGGGCACGTTTTTCAAGGCAGCCAGCCAGTTTTCGAGAAAGGCAGTTTGCTGTAATAAATTTCTGTTTTGAGTATTTTGCTGTTCTTGCACGTTTTCCAAGGCGGAGGCAAGCACGGAAAATCAGATAAGTCTGTAATTAATTTGCTGGAATTTTTCCTGTATATTTCACCTCTTTGTAAAAGCATTTTCCAGAAATAAGAAGGAGCTTTCAAACTGGTTTTCCCCAAGAGTTGTAGGGGGTTTTTCCAGGGTCACCTTGACCAAAAATATCTGTGTTAAAATGTGTGAATGGCTGTTTTAAGCTTGCTGATTTTTATTTCTAAATTTTCCAGCATTCTGTAAATTTTCCAGAATTTGTGTTTTCAGCAAAAATTTATTTCTAGTTTGTTGAATGTAAGGATATGGGAAAGGGCATTTAACTATTTGGAGAAATAAGGTGAAACTGAAAACCGGGGTGGGAAATAGGAAATTTCTACATGGTATCAGAACTTGAGTGCTGAAAGTGCAGTTTGGGACAGCAAGGAGAAAAATACAGCCTACTGATTTTTCACTCAGAAAATTCCAGCACGCTAATTTTTTCACAAACAGAATTTTTATCTTTACTACAGCAGTGCTATTTTTCAGTTTTAGGACAGCAGGATGTCATTGGGATTGAGGGTGGAGGATAGGTTGGATGGGCATACCAATAACAGCGTTTGGAAGGAGAGAATGCAGAGTATCTTTGAGGAGGCAGAAGTCTGGGATATCATGGTTCATACCACACAGCAGCCTGTTAATGTGCCTACTGATGCTACTCAGTTGGCAGCATATAATAGGAAGAACAACAAGGGTAAGAGACTGATTCTAGACGGAATCAAAGACCATTACATTCCTCATGTGAGAGGAAAGAGAAATGCTCATGAGATGTGGACAGCATTGTCCAATCTCTACCAAAGTACCAATGAGAACCGGAAAATGGTCCTGAAGGAGAAGCTGAAAACCATTAAGATGGGTAAGACTGATAGTGCAGTTGGATATCTCACAAAGATTACTAATGTGAGAGATGAGTTGGCAGCAATTGGAGAGGTCATTCAACCCACTGAGTTGGTGCGGATAGCAGTGAATGGCCTCCTCGGTTCATGGATGAACTTTGCTGATGGGGTTTGTGCACGTGAGACCCTTCCCACATGGGAGAGATTTTGGGATGATTGCATTCAGACAGAGATCAGGAAAGGTCAGCTTGGGGCAGCCAAGCCAGTTGAGCAGGATAAGGATGTAGCACTGTTGGCAGGAGGCAAGAAAAGCAAAAGCAAGAAGCAGGCTTCCACAAGCAATGGTGGGGGCAAAGGCAAAGGTAAAGGTAAACAGGGTAACACACAGAAGGACTATTCCAAGGTGAAGTGTTGGAATTGTCAGAAGATGGGACACTATGCAGTTGTGTGTCCAGAGAAGAAGAAGAAGAATAAAGGGAAGAACCAGAGCATGGCAGCATCAGCAGAGGTTGAGGACTTTGCAGATCGCTTTGACCGGGAGTTTGGGTTCATCGCGTGTGAGTCCTCTAGTGCAAGATTACCTGCCACAGAGGTTCAGAGGGAGCATGCATTTCCCTCGACTAGCGGAGCATCTTTGGGTATCTGGTATGTGGACAGTGGGGCTTCACGCCATATGACAGGAGTCCGTGAGTACTTCTCAGAGCTTTCAGAGAGTGGCACTGATATAGAGATAGTACTCGGTGATGACAGAGTTGTTAGAGCAGTCGGTGTGGGAACACTGACATTTCAGAGGGAGGCTAAACCTCCCTTGAAAGTGTCAGATGTTCTTTATGTGCCAGGGATGAGGAAGAACCTCATATCCGTCTCAGCTTTGGAGGACAGAAGATATGAGATACTGTTCAGGGGTGGACAGGTGCTGATGTATCCCAAGGGCGCTCCAGCTGATTCAGCTAGAGTGATAGGTGTACGCCATGCAAAGGTGTACAAGTTTGCATTTCAGCCCCTTTTGGCATTGAGCAGTAGCACCGACAGCAGAGCTAGCAGTTCTGAGCTGTGTGAGATTTGGCACCGCAGGATGGGGCATATGTATCATGGAGCCTTGAGGACTTTGTGGGAGATCACTACAGGTGTGCCAGATTTCAGTACTGATCACTTTGATACTTGCAGAGGATGTGCGATGGGCAAGTTTGCCAAATCCCCTTTTCCCAGCAGTGACAGCAGAGCGACTGGGATACTTGATTTGATTCATTCAGATGTGAGCGGTCGGATGTCTCATGTTTCCTTGAGTGGATATGAGTACTATGTGTTATTCATTGATGATCACTCCAGGAGGACCTGGATTTATTTCTTGAAGACCAAGAGTGAGGTCTTCAAGCGGTTTCAGGAGTTCAGAGCTCTCGTGGAGACACAGACAGGTCGGAAGATCAAGTCCCTGAGGTCGGACAATGGAGGAGAGTACACCCTTAGAGAGTTTGTTGACTATTGTGCGGAGGCAGGCATTAGGAGGGAGTTCACTGTTCCTTACAACCCCCAGCAGAACGGGGTTGCGAAGAGGAAGAACAGATCCATCGGAGGGGCTGCCAAAGCCATGTTACATGATCAGGGGTTGCCATTGTTTTTGTGGGCAGAGGCCTGCAACACAGCTGTTTACTTGCAGAACAGGAGTCCGCATCGTGCCTTGAGGCACATGACTCCGGAGGAGGCTTTTTCTGGGAAGAAGCCTGATATTGGTCATCTTCGTATCTTTGGGTGCATTACATACTCCTACATACCCAAGGAGAAGAGGACCAAACTAGAGCCCACCGCAGAGAAGGGTATCTTTGTGGGCTACAGTGAGACCTCAAAGGCTTTTCGGATTTACATTCTTGCACAAAGGAAAGTTGTTGTCAGGCGGGATGTGAATCAGACGGGATGTGAAGTTCGAGGAGGACAGGGCCTTTAGGAGGTCACGGGAGTTAGAGTATCTGGATCAGCCAGACCCTCAGCAGCAGTTGAGTCAGTCGCAGGGATCCAGTGGGCAGGGATCAGGAGGATCCCGAGGTACATCTATGACGATGTCGCGTTCGCCGCGGAGCAAGGGCTCGTCGCAGTCGAGGGGTGGAAGCCGGGCAGCATGCAGAGCAATCCACGAGCGCTCGACAGGTTCACCCATGGACACCACACGGCACCACCTTCTACAAACGAGTGTAGGAGGACAACAACAAACAACAGAGTTCAAAGTCTGAAGAGTGATGAGGAGGAGGGGAGTTTCATTCTCCAATGGGAGAAGTATGCTTAGGGAAGAGGAAGCCCAAGTGGCTTCAGGACACCTTAAGAGAGGCCACATCTGTTGCTGGGCCTAAGAGGCCGGTTAGAGAGAGTAGACCACCTGAGAGGTTTTGTAGCTATATGGCAATGGCTACCAACATCCTTGACTCTGAGCCTTCTAGTTATGAGGAGGCAGCTAACCAGTAGGTCTGGAGAGAGGCCATGCAGGAGGAGTATTCTTCTATCATGAAGAATGATGTTTGGGAGGTGGTGCCGAGGCCTGAGAAAATAATGAAATACTTCCCGTACGCTTACAAGGCAGCGCATGTTGCATATGATTGAGAAACTGTGCCAGGCTTTCTAGGGTTAAGAGTGGTTCCCAAGTGAGGGAGTGATTATGATAAGATAACTTTCTCATTCTGGTGTAGTTCACATACTTCGATCCGATCCATTATATCGATAGCAGCAGAAATGGGTTGGAAGTTCCACCAGATGGATTTGAAGACCGCATTTCTCAATGGCTTCATACAGGAGGAGGTGTACATTGAGCAGCCACAGGGCTTTGAGGTGCTTGGGAAGGAGCCCCATGTGTGCAGACTGAAGAAGGCCCTTTATAGCCTGAAGCAAGCTCCCAGAGCTTGGTACTCCAGGATAGATACATACTTGCAGGAGATGGGTTTCACAAAGAGTGAGGCAGATCCGAACCTTTACTATATTGTGATAGGTGAGGAGCCTCTCATTCTGGTGCTGTATGTGGATGACTTAGCCATTACAGGTGCAGAGAGACTCATAGAGCACTGCAAGAGAGATCTTGCGGCGGAGTTTGAGATGAAGGACATCGGCTTGATGCATTACTTTTTGGGTTTGGAGGTGTGGCAAGAGGAGGGGCATTTCTTCCTGGGACAGGGGAAGTATATTGTGGACATCCTTGGCAGATTCCACATGGAGGATTGTAGACCCATGTCGACACCGATGATCACCAACCGGAAGAAGCTTCATGCTTCGGATTCCGAGTTGGTGGATCCCACATTGTACAGGCAGCTGATTGGTTCCTTGATGTATTTGGTCAACACTAGACCAGACATTACCATGCGCTCAACACGATGAGTCGGGCTACTTTTATGTGTGAACCCCAGGAAGGTTCATCGGTGGCCCAAAACACATTTTGCGTACTTGCAGTGGGACATGATTATGGTCCGGATTAAGGGCAGGGGGATGAGTGAGACTGGGCAGTGTTACATCGTATCGATTGGGCACAGTTTCGACAGAAGATACTTGCAGTGTTGTTTTGGGTTCGGCAATGGTGCCGCGGTTCAGCCAGAAGAACGTAGCATTGAGTTCAGTGAGTTCATGAAGAAAGAGCATATGTACCAGCCTAGCTAGTTGTGAGGCCATCCAGATTCGCAAGATGTTGTTTGGCTTATTTGGTCAGCCGTTGAGACCTTCAGTCATTTACTGTGAGAATCAAAGTTGCATTAAACTCATGGAGAATCCAGTATTTCATGACAGGTCAAAGCATATCGGGATCAAATATCATTTCATCAGAGACTATGTTCAGAAAGGAGCTGTGAAGCTTGAGTATATTCTCACTGATGAGCAGGTTGCAAATATTCTTACCAAAGCCTTACCACGGGGCAAGCATGTCTACTTCAGAGACAAGATGGGTGTGGTGAGGTACACCTTCCTCGTTAAGAGGAAGTGTTGAAATTTGGTTACCGGAGGACAGGTGGTTCCCTAAGGCTTTGATTTTTGGCCTAGGGAAAAGTGTCCAAAATAATTTAATTTTTCTCCTAAAGTGACTTTATAATTTTTATAAAGTCAAATCTAATTTAAAAGTGACTTTAAGTGATAAAGTTACTAAAGCCTAATTTAAAAGTGACTTTAAGTGATAAAGTTACTAAAGTCTAATTTTAAAGTGACTTTAATAAAGTCAATGTAAAATTAGAAAGGAAAAGTGACTTTGGAAACAAATGACTAAGTGGGTCTTTATTAAAGTGGGGTGAATTAAAAAATAGAAAGTGAGATTTAAATGAGCATTTAATCTCAGCCCTAGATCTCAATCTATTTCAGCCATTGGATTTAGGGATTCCCCAAAAGTCACTTAGGGTTAGGTTAAAGGAGGAAAAGGAGGGAAAAGGTCTTTCATTCTTTCATGAGCAGATTGAGAGAGGAGGAGAAGGAGAGCTGGAGATTTTTTTTCTGAAGAGAGCTTGAGAAGGTGAAGGAGAGGCAAACTCAGCAAATCCGTACAGCAGCAAGGAGGGCATAGTTTTTGAGGCAGTAAGAGGTTGCACGAATATCGAGGCAACAAGGCCGTATAGCAGCACGAAAACCGAGACAGCAGTCCGTATAGTTGTTTTGTGGCACGTTTTTCGAGGAGAAAGGCAGCACGGTTTTTTAGGAAAAGTACAACAAAGGGCTCGATTTCCAAGGTTGCTGGGCACATTTTTCAAGGCAGCCAGCACAGTTTTCGAGAAAGGCAGTTTGCTGTAATAAATTTCTGTTTTGAGTATTTTGCTGTTCTGGCACGTTTTCCAAGGCGGAGGCAAGCACGGAAAACCAGATAAGTCTGTAATTAATTTGCTGGAATTTTTCCTATATATTTCACGTCTCTGTAAAAGCATTTTCCAGAAATAAGAAGGAGCTTTCAAACTGGTTTTCCCCAAGAGTTGTAGGGGGTTTTTCCAGGGTCACCTTGACCAAAAATATCTGTGTTAAAATGTGTGAATGGCTGTTTTAAGCTTGCTGATTTTTATTTCTACATTTTCCAGCATTCTGTAAATTTTCCAGAATTTGTGTTTTCAGCAAAAATTTATTTTCCAGTTTGTTGAATGTAAGGATATGGGAAAGGGCATTTAACTATTTGGAGAAATAAGGTGAAACTGAAAACCGGGGTGGGAAATAGGAAATTTCTACATTCCTAGAATCTAGTAAAGCATTCTTCTCTAGCTCCCACTGGATGGACGCTCCAATGCCCGAGATTCTTCAGTAGTCAACTGAACGGATGCCCCAACACCCAACGAGCTACAACTCACCCTAGCACCACCCTACCACCCTATAGAAGAATAAAAGAAGAATGGACTCCCGTACCAGGGAAAATGGTCCACTTTACAATGATATAGAATGATGTAGAAGAAGAAAACACACTAGACCATAACCCCAACAATGACACAACCACCTAATGATGATCCTAGACCTCCCGACACTGCCTCTTCAACTCTTAACAAATAGACACTAGAACAATTTTTACAATAATGCATTTACAATGACTTAGTACAATGATACCTTTACAGTGACTGTACGCAGTGCTGCCCACTTAAAGACTTCATGTGATGAACTTCTTGCTGTTGTTTTGCACCTTGGTTGTTGCTCTTGTCATGCTACCCTCTGCTGCACCTTGCTTTGCTTTGCTGCCCTGGAAAGTATGGTCCTTTGCAGCCCTTGACAACACATGATCTAGCTTTTTCTTGCCTTCTAGAAGCTCGATATTGAATCTGGTATATCTCTGTTATTTCAGATCCCCAATATGTGATTTCGGTCCTGTAGTAGTCCTCTGAGTCTTCTTTCCAATGCCATAGGTCTGACCCAATTTGGATTCTTCAAGAGAGAGTTATGCCCAATCTCTCACAATGCCCTAATTATGGACTGTTTCAATAGAGCCAACTTGTACAGCGTGCCACGTGTCATTGTTTCTTCATTCAGCTCTGAAATTGATAGAGAGAAAACTACAGTCTGTGCACTATCTGCCACTTTTTACAGAATTCCAATCCGATACTTAGAGTTATGACTATTTTCCCAAGGTCACTTCTTTGAGATGAATTTCAGGAGCCTGCAAAAACACTGACTTCCACATATCATATCTCCGAAAATATTGCGCACCTTGACCTGAAATGTTTACAGGAACTTCCTCAGGATTTTGGCTTCGCCTCATAAAAATTTCAGCTTCTGAACCTTCGTAGAAAAAAGTTAGAGCGAAAATGCCACGATGACCTGTTTCAGATGGCGAAATCCCTTGCATAAGGAGGATATGAGGATCACAATTTATATAAATGCTTAGGTTGAGAGGGGCTTCAACAATTGAATGTGGGAGAGATTTTAGAAGCTTAAAAAATATTAATTATGACTTTTCAATGACCCATGCCACAACCCCATGGGGTTTTAGCCCACTAACTAGGGGTACAAACTTCAAACATGAATATCTCTCAAACCGTGAAGAATTACGTGGCGTGCCATATATCAACGGAAACATCTCGACAAGTAGAAACCATCAAAAGCATTCTTGACCCAGAATATATTAATTTGGTAGATCAAAATTCCCATGCAATATTGGGGTAGCCCCTGGTGCTGCTTGGGTTGACATCAATGACAACTGCTGATCAATAGGTTCCCCGGTCGTTGGGCTCCAAGTTCACAAACTGTGGGCATGAACCGACCTTGTTTGGACTTCAGATATTTATATGGTTTATCTAACTTCGCTAAGGTTGTAATGTGCATTTATTTTCCAAAGTATTATTACTAATTAACCATTTATCAAAGAAAATCCCATAAAATTTTATTTCTCAAAAATTCTTTTAAAAAGCATTGTATATTTGTAAATTTTGTAAATAGATTTGTATAATAAATTTGTAAATTATTTTTTTCTAATTGGGTTTTGAGGTTTTAAGATCTTCATATATATTGGGGTTTTGGGTATTTTTTATCTCCATTTTTGCAGGTGAGATCAAGAGAAAGAGTTGGAAAAGAGCTAGATCTAGGCCCTTGAGGGTAAGATCAAGTCTCCAAAAATTTTGCAATGCTAGCCATTGAAGAAATTGAGCAAAATTGCAAGATCTGAAGCAAATTAATTTTTCTGAAGTAAGGGTTTGAGGTTTCAGCCCTCCTGGGCCCAGATCTAGCCTCCCCAAGGCCAAGGTCTTCCTCCCTAACCTCTGTGTCAACCTAAAACCCCCTGCCGTCATCTTTTCAGGCCCTTTTAGGGTTGGTCGTAGCCTTCTAAGGCCTCGGCCTTCCCTACTTGGCTCAGTGTCAAGCCTTAGAGGCCTTTTCAACCCTGGCCATAGGCCTAGGAGGCCTCGGCCCCCCTTATTTACCCTAGACGGAAGCCCCGAAGGGCTTACCATGGGTTCCTAAGGCCCTTAGGGCCTAGCCACAAACCTTTTAGGGCTTTTTCCTGCCCTTTCCTCCCTTCCTCTGCTTTTCGTCCTCCCTTTGAGCCTTCCTCCTCTAATTTCAGCCCTTGCGTAGACCCCTTTGGCCTATTTTCCTTAGTCATCGACCTTCTTGAGCCTTTTTCTTTCCCTTTAGCCTTCTTCCTAGCCTTAGATTGACCTTGGTCCATTTCTGAAATTTTTGGTACTGAATACTTGGTGTGTTTTACATAAATTTTGGCTCAAAAGCTTGTATTTCCAGGTGGTTTCTTCATTGGAAAATTTTGACAAGTTTGGGCAAGTGATATACAAGGCCTTGGGCCTAGGGTTTGCTCTCTAAACCTTCTTTTCCTCACTGTTTTGTTACAGCTGTAATATTTAACTTGTAACAGTGAATTAAAAGTTTTTCCTAAAGTTTTGGCCACGTGGGCATGGCATTGCATACCTAGCCTAGATCTATTTCTTAGGTTGCTTGAATATCTCTGCATAACTGAATAATCAGATCTGATATTTTCTGAATATTGCATCTAAAAGGGTTAAAAAAATAATATTTTCAGTTTGGCATATAATTTGGCACTACTTGTTGTATCAATAGCTCACTGTTGTTTACTTCTCTTGCTGCTGTAATAAGTAATTTCAGTTCAGATATTTTCTGAACACGACATCTTAAGAGGTCTAAAATTCATAAATTTACACTGAAAAATTAGTGGGCAGCTCATTGGTCAATTTTTTGTTTCATATGTTTGGCAAGTTGCTTGATTTGAAATAATATTCTCACTGCTGACATAAGGCTTATAAGTGTTGATAATTTTGAAGTGTTACTGCTGACTTTGTTTATTTGAAATCTGGCATTTGCTTGTCTTGTCCTGGTCATAAGATTGATCAAAGTTTACAATTAAATCACTCACTCCTAAAGTTTTGGATCTCTAATCTCATTGATGGTCTAAATCTCTTTGGCATTAAGATCTAATTAACATCGTGGTTGAAACACTTGCTCTATATCAAATTCACAACATTTTGCTTTTTCATAACCTTAAGAAGTTTTGGTAACTTTGTGATTTATCTTGAGTAAGTGGCATCTTAAGTTTGATTCTAATTGAGCATCTTTCAATATTGACATTGTTTAAGAGCATCATCATTGGCATTTATCTTGTTGAAGTATCTTGGAAGATCTCTAATTGTCTCAAGTAATCATTGGTGTATTGGATAAGTTGCTTGGTCTATTGTTTAACATTGGCACTAAGTTATTGGCACTCTCTTGGTTGTAAGATTGTATTTGATTTACAAGTACTTTTGTCCTTAAAGATTCATCATAACTTAAAGTGCTTAAGCAAATCTTTAACTAAGAATTTCACTCATAATCGTTGCATAAGCATTTTAGGCTTAGCTTGCACTAATAACTTACCTCTAAACATAAGCTTGGTTGATAGACTAATAGGACAACCCTTTCTCATCTAGCTTGACGAATTTAGCGCCTTTTTACTGGTTAACATAGTGACCTTGCAGTCATCAGAGCCACAGTCTCTGCAGCGCCGGAGGCACTAGGTGGTTGGAACTTGGAACACAGGGGGAGGTATCGTTAATCAATTCTATGCTTGCTTCTCGTTGGCTTCCATCCCACAACCTACTCTAAAGAATGGTCCTGAATCAGTTAAGAGAGTGGTTCCATTTAGACTAGGCATATAACTTAAAAGTAACCAAGATCCTTGCATTACACCTAGATCTTAGAATTTGCATAGCATATAGGATAGTCTATCATATTAAAGCAGCAAGTGTCCATCCAGTTACCTGGTTTTAATTTGTAATAAACAAGAATTGTGACCCCATAAGGCATTAGTCTCATCTCTAAATCTTATTAAATCCTTAAGTCTTGTTAATTTTAACCAAGTAGCTAGGCCACTCATCCGTGTCTCCCGAGCAAGTTGGTTCCCAACATGTTTTCCATCATCTCATTTCCATAGGGACTACCCCCCATAGCCTGTTGTTGGGAGACAGCTAGAACAGAGTGGGCGGGGATCAGAGTGATAGGCCCCGCCCTGAGCAATTGTCGCAGTGCCTGTACAATCTGAGCGACAACAGGCCCTCTTGGACCCCTTTGTTGTCAACAAGCCCTCTCGGCCCTCTTTGCTTTCAACAAGCCCTCCACAGATCTGAGGCCTACTCGGACTTCTCCTCCTCTACAAGATGCTCTCTTGCCAACCACCACAAGCCCTCTTGGCCCAACTCGTCCCTATCAGCCCTCTCGGCTCTCTTGACAACCACAAGAATGAATCTCTCACCCTTGTACTTATACGTTTCCCAAGGGTGCAATACCATGGGTTATCAAAATACCACGGGTCATCAAAATACCATGGGTCTATGGGTGCAAAGCCCCATCACTTAGCCCACTTGCCCCACACATGAGAATACTCTCGATGCTACCCAAAACATCAACATGGAACGCAACAATGTACACACAAGATATAAAATATAAAGCATCTTATAACTCCATCTCCAAAAATGTACAAATGAGGAGGTCCAAAACATATTTATATTCTTTGAGCTAACAGAGAGGGAAGGCCAAGGCCAACCCACAACTAGAGCCCTTAGCCCTAGTCATCAACAAGCCACATAGGGCTCAATGCAATCAAACATAATATTTTGGCAAATCTACTAAAGCTTGGATTAGAATCTAGTTTATGCAATCAATCCTGACTTGGGTTATTAAAATAGCATGTGCAAAAATGTACTTGAGGTAAAGAATACAAGTCAATGTGTCAATACATGTCATTAAAATGCTAGCACAGTAATATTGCAATACTGAAGAATAGCATTCATTCATATGTTGGCAATAAGTAGAAGTGCATGAAATTGTAAGGTAATAGGTACAATACTTATAAATAAGGTTCCAACCTTATTTTGTATTACCTTTACAAGAAAAGTTAAAAATTGTTGATTTTCTTCACATGGACTTGAATGGGAATCAAAAAAAGCATTTGAATGGATTAGAGAAAATGGTTGATTAAGTAAGATGAATGGGAAAATTCTTTGGAGAAATTAACTTCAACTCAACCAAATGAAGACCCTTAGTTATTTGCTTGTCTTCAAATGTACTTTTGCAACTAACATTCTCACTATGAGAGCCAAATTCAAGGAATAAGAAACTTTAGAGACATGGTCATTCATATAGAGCATGAATCCTTTAAAATTTAATAACCAAGCATTGAAACTCCCCGGATGCGGGTGCCTGACACGCTAGATTCAGGTTGCCACCTGGCTCTTCAAAGCAGGGGCACCTGGTGGATCCTCATGGCAGCACATTCCTCCCGCGTGCAGACTTTAAATCAGGATGACAGGGGAGGACGCCGGCACTCCGCGGCAGTCACTCCCCCTTCCCTCGACCTTTACTCCTGCGATTTGGCCATTAATGGCTGATGGATCCCGGCATTCTCATATCAGTTTTCGAATTTCATTTCCTGCAACGCTCCTTTGTCGCCCCTCCTCTGCAAGCCGTTCTGCTCATCTCCTTTGTCACACCTCCTCTACTATCTGTTCTGCTCATCACCTGCCTCCCTCTGTGCATTTGACCTCTGCCCAGCAATCGCTCCTCCCAGCTGAGACCATGCCGCAACGCCATAGAATGAGATGTCGTCGAGGAGGTGGCAAAGGCACCCCCTCCCGCGTTCCCGCCCTTGGCTCGTCTGTGCACACCCTGTCCCTCTCTATGGCCATTGAAGACCCGGAGGCTCTCGA
The DNA here is from genome assembly GCA_034641835.2 of Pinus albicaulis. Classification (NCBI taxonomy): domain Eukaryota; kingdom Viridiplantae; phylum Streptophyta; class Pinopsida; order Pinales; family Pinaceae; genus Pinus; species Pinus albicaulis. The sequence continues at coordinate 1,757,517,003 of CM076578.1, read as the reverse complement.
CCCTTTCTCTACCCAGCTCCCGGTTCGCCTCCTAGACGAGCAGCAGCAAGATATGGGCTCGAGAGGCAGGAAAAGACCTCGCAAGTCAACCATCTCGCACTCCTCTTCTCCTCTGCCACGAAAATTTGTTGGGTTCCCTGTCAAGAACTCAGAGGACGACTCGAACAACGCTTGGAGCTGCCCTTCGGATGGCACTCGGACAAAAGAAGCAGCTGCGGACAGCGTGGCTCGCTCAGCTAAGGCCAAGCAGACCAAGATGGTCTCCTTGTCGACTCCGGAGCCGGACCCCCAGCTCACAAAGGAGGACAGCGAGAACCTGTCTGATTACGAGTGCTTCGTGATTGAAGAAAATCCACAACAGGTGGACAATGATGCCCAAGATCGGTAGTTGCAGCTCCTTGGCCCTCTTTTATCTATGTTTACATAGGTTCATCCATGTTTTTTATGCATATTTTTGCTTCTTCCTGCAAACTCTGTTACTATTGAACTCGTTAATGGCTGGTTTCCCCTTGAAGGGCAGCCCAATTTTTTATTTTTTGAACAGTCCTCATCGGACAGGGGTTGGCTAGTCCAGCAACCACCTGCCCTGAAGCATGATTTGTATTTTTGTATATTTTAATAGAAATTAGCCTAATTTAGAAAAGAAAAGAAAAAAGCATTGAAACTAAAGATATTGAAGTGAAGATGAAAACAAAACATCAGAAGTCTTAAAGGAAGATACCTCTAAATTCTTACAACTTAAAGGTTCTATACACAGGTTACAAAGATGGAAATGTAACATTTGTTTCTTATCATAATTTTGACAAAACATCAGAAGTACTAAAGGAAGATACCTCTATATTCTTACAACTTATTGGTTCTATACACAGGCTAAAAAGATGGAAATGTAACATTTGTTTCTTATTATAATTTTGACTGATTCACCAATGCATCCTCTAATATTGCAAAGATAAAGATTAGTCCCATTTTTCTTTTATCTTCGACCCAAAGGTTCCAATCTATACAGGACTAAAACGTGAAGAAAGCATACCTTGTGCAAGAACAGCAACCCTAACAGTCTGACCCGTTCCTTTAGGTAAAATCACCTGAAATAACCACATTTGATTGCCTTAAAATAATGCAGACCATCCCATGTCAATTTGCACACAGACAGATTCACAGAGATGAGACTTTACCAAACTAACAGATGAAAAAAGATAAATCACCTAAAGAAGATAGTTTGTCAAAGAAGTGTTTTTCATAAACAACGTATTCATGAGGAACTTCCATATTCACTGGAGAAAAATCACAACTGCTAGAGAATACAACTCAAACTCAGTCTTCAATCCAATGTTGCAAATATTGGCATCGGGATAAAATTGGCAATGGTCCAGAAAACCAAAAGGAAAATATGCATAGAAGTTGGCAAACATCGACAAATTTATAAAAAAATACAAAATTTTAAAAAGTCAAAACAAAATCATTTCAATCACGATTTTTTCCATCAAATCGCAATTTCTTTGCACAGTTTATGATAAAATCATGATTTGTTTTTGCTTAGTTTTAAAATGACCAATTTTTTCAGCCGATAAAATCGGCTAGGCCAAAAAATCGTGATTTTGCGATTTTTCGCGATAAAATCAGAATGTTTGCAACACTGCTTCAAATGTTTGAGTTCTGAAATTGTTGCACACGTTTGTCAGTATGGTTAAAACCTCTGCATATAAAAATGGGATCTTTTCACCCACAAAACTGCAAATATATCTACACTCTGGCCTTTCTAAAGTAGGCAAATGACACATAGACGTTCGTATTAAAAACTACTTTGTCCACATTACCATGTTTAGCGTTATCATGCAGTGTCAAACTCAATCCTGAAACTGTAATTTAGGCACAAAGCTTAGACTCAAATTCCAGACTCAGCACAAACTAAGTTTCTGAGAAAGGCTCACTGTAAAAAACATTTATTTATATGCCAGTTCATAACCCATTGGGCTTTCTTCATGGAGGAGTACGGAAATTTTATCCTCTATCCTCAGTACAACCATTGTTCAATCTGAATGTACACACAATAGAGATAAACAGTCATTGTACAATCTGAATGTATACAAATATAGATAAAGAGTCATTGCTGCATTGTTTAAATCATCTAAGTCCACGTTTGTTTGAATCATCTAATTCCACTGCTAAAAGGAAAAACACAACATAGAAAGCAAAAATACTTGGCCAAGTATCAACATTATACTTATAAATAAGCATCTATGCATGTTAAGTGCTTCGAGAGTTTGGGTTCTCATTTCTACCCATACCATGCATGACACTATACAGTATTAAGAACATCAATCTTCCAAGTAGCAAGCGTGGCACATTCTGCTATATATAAAATAGAAAAACTCAGTCTTGGGCTATCAAAATTTTAAAGCTCAAACTCACCGTTGCTCTTAATTGCTGGTCATTGTATTTGGGATCAATGTTGAGACGGAAATGAGCTTCTGCTGTCTCTACAAACTTTGTACTTGAAGTTTGCTTGAGCAAACTAATTGCAGTTAAAGGATCATATTCCTCCTTCTTCACTCGCAATTTCTGAATTTCTAAAAATCTTTTTGAACGCCTCTGTAAGTAGTAAGTTCAGAAGACTTCATGTTAAATTCTCATTCAGTACAATCAAGTCAGCACCTATTTCTAAATTTCTACTACCTGCACCTAACTGATAGATTATGGTATATATTTTTAAAATGAATTATAAATAATAAAATAAAATAACTTTTTCATGTTTTGAAAAGAAAAGAAAAATAGTATTATAGCATTTTCAGAATCTGATGTAAAAACTCCCCCTTTAGAAAACAGCTTGTTATAATAAATGAAATCCCAAAAATCCATATTTTTTACCCGTCTTCTCCCAGCTTGTAAAACTCATCAAATGCTAAAATAGCCATATTGCATGAACTGATAACCAAAATATAACAACAAGAATTGAATATATTTTACTTACACTAAATCCTACTAACCCTTCTGCTCGGGTGTCGAGAAAGAACTGAGAGAGAGCATGTTCACTGTTGTTAAAGTTTTCAGCTGTATTGAGGAAAAGAATTTTGAAACATTTTTCCTGCCAGGTCATCTGAGACCAAAAAGTGCATAAATGAACAGAAACGAATTCAAATGATCATCTTTCGGTGGGGGGAACCAAAAAATACATAAAGAGGTACTTTGAATGTATATCTGGGGCCAGGGTGGCAATTGCAAAGGGGATCATCTACGATTCCGAGGGACAGACAGAAACAACCTACGCTTGGGTCTAGGACAAGTCACAAAAAATCAAGCGGTAACCTATGCTTTTTTGCAAGGCCTCTTCTGTAACGAACAAGGTTTGTTATAGCAGGTTAAACACTCCAAAAGACTTCGACTATGTAGATCCCCATTGAAAATACAAGAATATATATGTGTGTGTGTGTGTGTGTGTGAGAATGAGAATGATGTTACAAATGAGAGTGAAGGTCTGCTTATATACCCTAGGCAAGTGTCCCTTTATGAACGGCCGTATCCTTAAAGACATACCTCTTCATTGACTAATTACTAATTAATCATTATTTATGATGTGTTATTATTATTTATATTTACATTATTTATATCTATATTTTATTCATAACATCCTCTTTGCCAAAGAAGCCAAGATACTCTAGGATACCTAAGTCTAACTTTCAAAACCATGGCTGGAAAAATGGTTCAAACAGGCAGTAAGTTCGCGTTGATCGTTGAATGTATTAACAAGGAGGTCAGGAACCAACTCAAGATCTCATATCTCCAAGTTCTGGTGGATCTAAACTCAGAAGCCGACTCATTTGCAAACAAGGCATCAACATTTAAACAAGCAGTATTGGTAAAAAAATGGGGGGCAAACATATTGCATCATGCCCTAAGGTTTGTTTCATTCAGGTATTATGACATGTTATATCGATAATGAATCTCATATGCAGCCACATCTCAAGCATCACTCATATCACCCAGGGAGAGGACTTGTGTTAAAATTAAACAACTAGGTCCAAACACCAGGTTGTGCTGCTCAGATGACGATCCCAATATTTTTATTGGATTCCTCTTTCGGAGAGGTGTAAGATTGATCTAAAGATCATCTTGATCGAATGAGCAGAACATATACTTTGAATTTATTCCACTTATGTGCTAGGTCGGCCTAGAATAAAATATAGACTTAAATGTCTTAAAGGACATGTCACACACCCCCAAAGATTCCTATATATTGGAGAGACTTAGAGTTCATTTGACACACATTGTTGTGGAGGAATTCTCACTCTCTAGATAGCGTTGGAGCTGTGACATATATATATGGATTGTTCTTTGTTTGGGTTGTTCGAGGTTTTGTGTGACACGCTTGGCTGAATGACCTATTGGAGACTTTGTTGGTAGAAGCATTCTGCTGATCGCCATAACGCCACCATTTATTATCTCTGTTTTGGGCTTGTCTTCTACCGATCTATTGGTATGTACTATGTTCTATCTGCTTCAGTATTGTGTGCCCTAATCTGAAATGGCATAGAACATGTTCTCAAATTAACATGGTATCAGAGCTAGGAGAAGACAATGCCCAAGGTAGTATAGAGGAGCCTTCTCCCTTTGGTCACATCGTTAAAACGAAAAAAAACAAACTTGGGAAATTATTCTCAGGCCAATGCAGATTGTAGAAAATTGGAGGTCGAATTGTTTGGGTCTATTTATCTTCCACAGATCGGAGTTAAGAGCTGGTTACTAACCGCATGCTTAAGAACTGATCGCCGCAGGCCTGTTTGTCTTGGCACTAAAAGGCCATAAAGAATTCTGAGTTCATTAACATACGAAACTGCTTTGTTGACGTCAATCTAAACGTATTTAGACTGCACCTTCCTGTGGTAGGCTATGAATTACTACTCGGCTTCCCAATTTCGCCGGATGTGGAAAACGTCAAATCCTTGGGCGTTGGATGGTGCTTCTTCGCCAAAACTAGCAGAAGAAAAAAAAAAAGGCACAGCCGCAAAACAGACCAAGCCCACTGGAAATTCCTACCACGTTTCGACTTCCGCTGTCATTGCAATCCCTCGCAAGAGTTCTGCTAAATTCCACAGGATGTATAGATATAAGCACGCAAACAGAGGCCCCGTCGACGATATAGTGAAATATCATTCCGGCTATTCTAGGTGTATGACAGAAGAGTCTTCAAACTTTACATGACTAGGTTGTCAGCGTAATAAATATGGCATGTAATCCGTGAACGTCTCTATATGAGTCGACGAAGGTTGTATGACATCTTGCCATCTGATGAATCGAATGCATCTCCCGGGAATCAATCGCAGGACGCGGATGAACATGAGAAGGCTGTTGCGTCCGGGCGGATTCGCAAATGGGATCCTCGGCTTACTTGCTCGAATTTCTTAGTGGGGCAAGTGCCATGTGCTTGCCCCGAAATGGACAGTATGAATGGAGTATATTTCCCAGCGGCAAGGATTGAAATCGAAGGGTTTCTGGGATTGCGTTATGTTTGTTCTCGGGGTTTCGCACTTCTCGTGCAGGTGAAAGCGTTCTTCAGCAAATACAACATCAGAACGCCTAAATTTTGATCAAGGGTTTTGCTTCATGTTTTAATTTTATTTTGGAGTATCGTTGTTCCTACAGGACTATAACTCGCTCCGTTCAACATAATTTTTTTGGGATTTACTCTGCGTTACTGTAATTCAAGGTAAATTCGCTTGGTTCTCTGTTGCGGTTTTAATTTCAACAAAGGAAATATACTGTGCGGCCCCTAGAACCAAATCACTCGCATCCTTCTTGAAGAACGGGCGATCTGGACTCTGCGTGGAATTGAAGATTCGAAGGTTTATCCTTACAGATTCGTTGAACTTTAAAGCAAGCCGAATAAACTCTTCCCTGCTGTCTTCCCTGAAGACCCTTGTTTTCAGAATGATTGGCCTATTTACAGCGATGTGATAAGGGCTTGATCTAATTTGAAAAAGGAGCATTAAAGTACCTGTGGCTTAACTGTGGAGAATTTTTTTTCCCTGGCTCTTAAAGGATGGTATCTCCAAAGAACGTTTGATACATTGAAATGGGCACCTAAATTTCTGCTTGAAATTCTGCTCACACAATGAGTCAAAGATAACAATACCAAAAGGTCGTGATTTCAGTGACAGTATCTGTGGTCTTTTTTTTCTGATTCGCTGAAGAATATATATATATATATATATATATATATTTTATCAGTCAACTCGCAAACCTTTCTCTGGAATGTTTTTAAGCCCTTGTTTCACAGTCAGTTAAGTGAAATGGAATTACGCCTCAAAGTCTTGGCATCTTGAAACATTTACTGTGCATAAATTTGTGGATCAGAACTGGCATGAAGCAGAGCGTCCTAAGCCTTCTGTATAATGTTTTAGTAGCTATACATTTTTGCAGTCCTAATCAACTATCTGAAAGCAATGTGCCAAAAGAGAGACATCATACACCATTTGCTTGATTTTAAGTCATGCTCACTGTATTTTTGAAGCAAAGACACTTCTGGAGCTGTGTGAAGGGACAACCTCCCATTGAAGAGTAGTCGCAGCTCAGGGAAACAATTGTGGGCCAGATTTAAGCAATTAAGGTATGTCTTCTATGCTAAGTTTGTATGAAAACTATATAGCAGCAGCATGAGATGACAGGAAGACAATTTTTTGCCTGTTACCCTCAGCATGAAGGAAGAATATCCTTTCTAGCCTATGAACTTAAGGAAGATTAAGGTAGAGCAATTTTTTTTTTCTCTGGCTCTTCCATAAAGGATGGGTAAAGGATGAATCTCCTCAAGGATCATCACAGAAAATTACAAGCGGTTATCACAGTTTTTTTTACTGTGTGCTCACTCTGTATTGACCTCACTTCTGGGGTAGCCATTGGCCCAAACCAAAGTTGGACATAGACCTAAGGGGTTATTATGTGCAAAGGAAGTTGGAGTATTTATCCCCTAAGGATTCAGATCTGTACATTAACATGACACATGTAACATTTTATTTATGACTTGAGATTTATCCTGCTGGATGACTGGGGTTGAATCAGTGATGAGCAGGATTGGCCTGTATCCTTATGGAACTCCGATGAGTAGAAGTATCTTATGAGTATGCTATATCTGCATAAGAGAAAGGTTTCACATAAGGTATGGAGTCTGGATTGGCATGAAGAATGGAATATTCTGTGTTCTTTGAACATCTGTATGATCGATTCCTAGATCTGTGAAATCTAGGAGAAAAAAATCGCAGAAATGAGATCTGAAGTCTTGGGCAGATCTGTAAATAAGAAGTAGTGTTGGATGAAATGTCAGATGTAGTAGATGAAGCTCTCAAGTGCAGAATTATGAGAGAAGGAATTATGTTTGGATTCCTAGTTCTGTGGGTCGCAGTAAAGAGGGCTGGTTGAGGAAGCTACAGCAGACCTCCTCAGAATAACAAGACTTCTAACACAAGTTGAGGCTTGTTGATATATTCTACATGTTGGATAGTGACATAGATAGACACCTATGTAGCAATTAGCATGAGGCAGTTGCAGTCTCACTCTGGAGCATAATGGTAAAATGTGTTTCGACAGCTTTCAGACACATTGTTGGAATCTTGAACCATGATCAACAAAGCCTGTTGGATGGCTTAGTCTGTGGGAGATTAAGTCACCTTTCCAAGTTGGTATCTGGGATGCCCTCACTTAAAATAGATATCTTCTCTCGGGAGAGAAGCTGGCATTAAGAGGGAGAATACATCTGTATATGCTCCTGAGCTAATATCATTGCTGAACGAAAGAAGATCCTTATGGCTCAAAGATATATGGCTTCAGAGGGGGAAATTCCGGAAGAAAACCGAGAAGCCATATAAATATCAGGCAGCCATGAGTACAATATGAGCCTAGACCACAAATCAAAGCTATTGTCACCTCACTTCAAAATCAAGCATGGATCTGATGGAAGTGCTGAAAAGTTCAAACAAGATTCGTTGCCCATGAGGAAGGCATAGTCTATGATGTCACACCTGCACCTGTGACCCGATATACCACCATTCGATCAATAATAGCCCTTGCTGCTACGCAAGGATGGAGTCTTCATTAGATGGATGTAAAGACCACATTTTTGCATGTTGCATTAAAGGAAGAAGGTGTATGTTGAGCAACCTCTGAGGTTCGAAGTCCAGGTTAAGGACACCCATGTCTGCAGGTTGAAGAAAAGCCCCCTATGGGCTGAAACAAAGCACCCAGAGCTTGGTACGAGAGGATAGATAGCTATCTGGTGAAGCTGGGCTTCACTCGTAGTAAGGCTGATCTAAACCTTTACTTCAAGGTTGATAGAGAAAAGCCTCTCATTCTAACTTTGTATGAGGACGACCTCTTCCTGACAGGTGCTGACCCTCTCATTCATCAATGCAAGAGGGAGCTCGCTGCTAAGTTCGAGATAAAGGACCTAGGACTGTTGCACTATTTCCTAGGCCTGGAGGTCTGGCAGAGACCTGGCGAGATTTTCCTTTCTCAAGGAAAATACATTGTGAAACTTCTGGAAAGATTTGGTATGGTGGACTGCAAGTCCGTGTCAACACCAATGGAACTCAACTTCAAGAATTTGAGTGGCAGCGCTGCTGGGCCCGTATTGTCAAATCCTACTGAGTATCGTCAACTCGTAGGGGCCCTAATGTTCTTAGTGAACACCCGTCCAGATATATGTTTTGCAGTGAACACTTTGAGTCAACAAATGGTTGAGCCTCATCACTTTCACTGGGTTGGTGCCAAGAATCTTCTAAGATATCTTCCGGCCACGATAAACCATGGACTGAGACACACTGTTGGGAGAGTGACACTCCTTGGATATACTGATGTCGATTGATCTTGCAGTGTGGTGGATCGTAAGAGCACATCGGGATGTTGTTTCAATCTTGGTTCTGCTTCGATCTCATGGATGAGCAGTAAGTAGAAGTCGGTGGCCTTAAGCACCGCTGAGGCCGAATACATTGAAGCAAGTATGGCCTATTGTGAAGCAGTCTGGTTGTGAAAGCTCTTCAGTGAGTTGTTCGAGCATGTGCTAGATACCACGGTGATACTCTGTGATAATCAGAGTGGGATTCGCTTGACCGAGAATCCTGTGTTCCACAACCGATCCAAGCATATTGATATCAAGTACCATTTCATCCAGGATATGATACAGCAAGGCGCCGTAAGGCTCGATCATATAGGAACTGATGAGCAGGTCGCGGATATTCTCACTAAGCCCCTGGGGAAGGTCAAGTTCCTAACCTTCCGTGAGAGACTTGGTATCGTGGAACGACCCTATGATGTGGGTCTTGTTGGACGATGAGATCGAGGAGCTCTGGGGGGCTTTGGGGACAGCTTCTTGTACACCACCGAGCTTGGAGCTCTGGGCTTGGACCCCACCGCTGTGATTATTGAGTTGGTTCACCTCTCATTATCTGTGTCTCGTATGCATCCTACCCATTGAGTTCAGGGCTCATGGGAAGTACCTCTCATTTGGCCAATGAGGTAGGAAAATCTAGAGACTAGTAGCAAAGACTGATGGATGCATCAGAGATTTCCGTACTCTCTATCTAGGATGGCACGGTCCAACCACTTGATCTGGGATCAAGTCTTGTAAGGTCTCGGACCTCCGCCTGACTTCAGGTCAGATGAACCAACTTCGGATTGGTTGGAGACTCTTTGTGAGTCTGATAGAGGTTTTGACCTCTGGGCTGAATCTGTCAGTCGGGAATGATGTCTTTGTGACTGACCCACTTCTGTTCTGAAATAAAGAGGCCAGCAAAGCAAGTTACGGCGGGATGACGCACGATGTTTGGATTGCACTTGTGGACGGATTCTCCCTAGTTGAGAGGGAGTGTTAAAATTGGACAACTAGGTCCAAAATCCAAGTTGTGCTGCTCAGATGACGATCCCAATATTTTTATTGGATTCCTCTTTCGGAGAGGTGTAAGATTGATCTATAGATCATCTTGATCGAATGAGCAGAACATATACTTTGAATTTATTCCACTTATGTGCTAGGTCGGCCTAGAATAAAATATAGACTTAAATGTCTTAAAGGACGTGTCACACACCCCCAAAGATTCCTATATATTGGAGAGACTTAGAGTTCATTTGACACACATTGTTGTGGAGGAATTCTCACTCTCTGGATAGCGTTGGAGCTGTGACATATATATATGGACTGTTCTTTGTTTGGGTTGTTCGGGGTTATGTGTGACACGCTTGGCTGAATGACCTATTGGAGACTTCGCTGGTAGAAGCATCCTGCTGATCGCCATAACGCCCCCATTTATTATCTCTGTTTTGGGTTTGTCTTCTATCGATCTATTGGTATGTTCTATCTGCTTCAGTATTGTGTGCCCTAATCTGAAATGGCATAGAACATGTTCTCAAATTAACAATTTGCAAGGCTGCAATCCCATCCTAGCTATTTGAAATTCAAAACTGCTGTCCGGCTTTTAGAACTCAGAATATTTGATCTCTGCAAACAGGTGGGATTATGGACTTGAAAGGAACCTTTTGTGCTTGTTGGAGAATTCTCAGACTGCCGGATACTCTGGTAAGAGGTTCTTTGCTCTTTGAATTGCTTGGTCAGGAGAGGGGACGTTTCATCTCACACTCTGAAGAATCCCAGTGGTTATCAGTTATTATAGCTCAGTATCTCTGATCTGTACTAGGTCTCTGTTCTTTTGCTTTTGCTTCCGCAACTGGAAATTGGGTCAGGGGAATGTGTTCATTCTGTGTCTATATGTAATTTTGTTTGTATGCACAACCCTGCTTGTCTGATCTTTGTTTTTGTTGAGAAATCAACTAGGGCTTCCGCATGTTTAGTCACAACAAATTTAAACCTCTTTCTTGGGTCGTGGCTACAGTTACTCGTGTCGAGAGATTCGTTCCAGGTTTCCTATGTTGGTGGAAGACCAGTGTTCCAGGTTCCCTGCTGCTAGGTCTGCAGAAAAGAGGATATTCCCTGCTTGTGGGATTTATATTTGGACCTGTTGCAAATTTGGCTCTGTCTTCAGTCAGTTTTATTTTGGCTTCAAAAAATAGGATCAAAGAGAGGTTATGGAATTCAAATGGACACTGAGAGGCCATCGAGAAATCATCCAGAACAACAGAAATTCCCTGTTTTCATTAACTACCAAGGTGCACGAGAATGAGCACTACTGTGCCTCACAGCATGCAACTATTATGAATTTCTTGCTCCAGCAGAGGCAGAAGCCGGATGTTTTAAAAGCTGAGTGCAACATGTTTGGAAACTTGGCAATTATCTCAACAAGGAAGCCCAATCCACAGCCTCCAACAATATGATGTCCCTCAATACAGCTTATGCAGAGTTCAGAGAAGAAGAAACAATCCATCAGATGAAAGATGGCATAAATAACGAGCATCAGAATTCTCTCCCACAATGTATTCATACTGGCTGTATTCTTCAGTCCCATTGATCTACTTTTCAGGTCATTCGTTTGACATCAATAAAATTATCTTATCTTATCTTATCTCCCATCAAATGTATACAGCCAGCATATTCTCCGCTAAGTGTATATGCATTTTAAGGTTATATGTCTATTAGGAGTTTTCAAAAAGCATTATACTTTCAAGAATATCTGAAATGTATTAATCTTGCACAGTAGCGGAATCTTCCAAGTATCTTCTGACTCCTGAGAGCTTCCATTTTCATGAAGAATCCTAAATCAACTTTTTTTGTATGCTCGTTGCTAATTGCCACCCTTTTATAATATAATATTATCCAGTTTCAGTTTTACCAAACGTATATCTTGAGGCCACCTCCAACAGCGTGCGAAAGCAGATAAAGCTGATTAAAAGAAGCCATGTTTAATTAAACTAATTTAAATTTTTTATGGTTTCTCTTTGCACTAGCCATTAAACTTCACTGTCTCGGGAAAGTATACCTTTTATGTGCTAGAATGACAATTAAGCCACTGGGAAGAATTATGTGCTAGAATTACAATTTCAGCCACTAGGAAGAATAGCTTAAAATTAGATCGTCAGCTAATTTAAGTTCTCGTTTGAATAAAGGGTAACCTCACAGGCAATCAATTGAAGATAAGATGTGATGAGAGCTCTTGTTTGAATTAAGGGTAGCCTCACAGGCAATTGAATTGTAGAAAAGATTTGTAGAGTTCTTGTTTGAAGAAAGGATAGCCTCACAGGCTCATCAATTGTAGATAAGACTTAAGGAAAATCCCTGTTTGAACAAAAGGTAGCCTCGCGGACTATTCAACCATAGGTAAGATTTGATGAGGCTTCTCGTGTAAATGATAGGTAAGATTTGAAGAGGCTTCTCGTGAAAATCATGTTCAGGTTGTGGCAAGAACTTCAAAGCCTATATAAGAATGCTTATGGAATAATTTCATGCCTGCATACATACGTTCATATGTAGTATTTTACTTTAATTAACCTTCATTGACAGATAGGATGAAGTGGCCTGTGTCCAAATATTTGTGAGTACTTCCTTTATACTGAAACGGAAGAATTGGGCCTGGTGAAACAGAAGCATTTGGCCCTCCACTTCAGCAGGCGAAACAACCCGCTAGGGACAAAACACTGAAAATGAGCACTTTCATTCAGCTAATTTTCTGTTAAAGGAGGTACTCTTGTGTCAAAATTACCTAGGTCTTGCACCTGATCCAGATTGCTTATTCACGCCTCGAGGGGAATTGAACTTTGGTTGGTAGCTTAACAAGTTGCCATCTTCGTTATTGAACCACAACCCCATCGCCAAGTGCAGATAATTCCAAAAAGCATTCGCTAAGAAATTCAAATTACTCTACCAGAACCAAGTACTAAACAAACTTTTATGCTTTGTAAGCCTCTGCCTGTATGCCAATATTGCAATGCATTCACACAAATTGCAATCCACTTTTAGATAGGCTTGACAGAATTCACAACCCATATTCTCGGTGAAAACAAAGTTGCACAAATTCAACCCTCACCCCACCATCATAAGGGTAGGGATTGTGGCGTCAAGTTGTGCAATTTGCATAAATTCACCCCACCCCATTTAAGAAACTTGAGATGCCCCAATTTCCTTCCTTGCTTCAGAGGAAGAAGGAATGAGGATACCCCTATTTGGCAGGAAACATGTCATTGTATGATTTACTTTCTTTTCTGCACTGGTGAAGTATAAGATAAAAATTAAAAGAATACTACAATGAATGAAAAAAAGTAGAGGGACATACTCTGTCACTTTTAACAGGCAATGCCGCTTTCCCAGTCTTGGGTTTCAGACTCGTCAGAACCACCGTGTCTTCGCCAGCTTGCTCTTGTTCTGTTGCTTCCTCTTCTCCCACGATAGCCTCTGCAACTCCTGCCGCTACAGCACGAGTCTTTACTCTGTCTACTGCTACACAGTGCAGGCGAACACTCCCCCATGTCCTCACACTCTTGCAAAACAAGAGCTGCTTCGTGCACCTTGACAGACCAGTAAATGCATTGAAATGGATTTTGCCTGAGACGATGGGCTGTTGAATTGCTGAAGACGGTGATGACGGTGACGATGATGTTTTGGGGAAATTGCTCAAAGAGTTACGGTGACCTGTTGCTGCCACTGCAACATCTACTAGAGCTGTGGTTGCAGTTAGAGTAGTCATTTATACTAATTCTGAGAACTTGTACAGAACAACTCTAAGGGTAGAGGTATGTCATACAGCTTTACAAATTCACTCTGAAAACACCCTCCGAGATGTAATTAGATGAGACCAGCTATGGTAGAAACCAACCGGAGAGAGCAAAAACTTGAAACCAGTTAATGGAAGAAACAATACCGAGTTACAAAACTAACAAAAAGACTCCAGTGAAATCATACCAGTCAAAGAGATGGACCCAATTGCATGGCCCCCTCATCACCAAGCAGAAAACCTGCAACAGGGTCTTGGCAGGGCAAGAGAGTTATGATTCATCCAGCAGCAACATTACCAACACCCCAAATTATTCCTACTCACCAAAGAATGAGAGAGACAAACAGAACAATAAAGGGTGGTTTTATCCACATAGGCAATCCTATAAGATAAGAACCGCCCTTGGTCACACATTTTAGGAAAAACTAGCACAGATCAGAGGAAACCCAACAAATTTAATCAAATAGGGATTATGTGGGTTTTTTCTTCTATTTTTTAGTTTTTAGAATGACTTCAGATTTTTTATTGGTTCAGAAGAAAATATATTAATGGTTTCAGAACTTATAAGTTTCTTAACAAAGAATTGTTTGAAATGGTATGATTATTTTCCATACATTTTTAAATAATAATTAGTAATAAATGTAATAATTAATAATAACTGAATTAAACAATAATGAGTAAAGACTATTTTTATTATTATTTGAATATTAAATAATAATAAATTTTATTATTTAAAATTAAAAATATTTATTTTTTACATAATCTTGTTATCATATCTTAATCTATGTGAAATTCACTCAACTCATATTTTAATACAAATCTTTTGAGTAATTGTTTAAAAGCCTTAAAAAATAAATATTGTCTATTTCATTAAAAATCTATTGAGTTTTAATACAAATGTTTTAATAGTCATTAAAACTCCTTAAAAAAATTAACATGCGTAACAAACGTTTGCAAATACAGAGCAGAAAGACTTGTCTCAGACTCAAAACAAAGCTAAAGACTCTAAGAGTCCAATTCTCGACTCTCAAACTCTCAATGACTTAGATGAGCCTTACTCCTCTTATTTATAGGATGAGGAGGGGACAAGCATTAGACAATCAGACACATAATGCTTTTTCGTACTAAGATTCTGAGATGTGGATCAAATCACACCAGAAGTTGGAGAAGAGCTTCGAGTCTCGGAAAGCCCATAAATGATTTTACACAGTAGAGATTTTATTCGAAATCAGACGGAAAACAATAATGAGAATTTAAATTGTGGAGATTTTGTCGAAAATCCCACCGAAAACGGTTGTTGTCAAAGTCAAGTGACAAGACACTTTAGTACACTATGGATACTTTTAGACAGGAGCCCACGAGAACCCATGAAATCTTTTAGTTATGTTCCTAATGGATTTGTACCACGGAATCTACCATTTGCATGATGATATAATCCACTAGTCTCCCAAGCTTTCGTATATATTCTTCTGACAATCATTGGCTTTCCAAGGATAACCTGATGTTTTACCTTGGTTAGGACTAACCAATGATGATGCCCTCTCATAAAGTAACCCAATATGCGCTCATTAGAGTACTTTTGTAGATCTACAATTGGTTTATAAGGCTGGTGAAAACAATCAAAGTACTCTTGGCAGTCACTTTCAAATTATTTTAGATCCATGGCAGTTTTATTTATCCCATACCATCCCCACCATTCTTGTAACCAATTTGGTTGCAATAATAACTATGTAATGTATACGGGTCAGAATTTTAACAATGTATAGTGTGCTTCTAATCTTTCTTCTCTCCATAGGAGATCCCACTAGAGATCTTTATAATCCTAAAATTTATAAACAGTGTATGGGCATACAAGCTTTAGATCTTTCTGTGGCCACATGATTCTTACAGGATGTTCAGGATATCTAGTTCTATTTATAACATAATATTTATGAAATGTTTTGGTCTTGTTGCTTCCTTCATTCCATATCAGTCTGATATCTTGAAAACTTTCTCTTAATGCTTCATCTGCGAGATTGGAGTACATCATTGAATTCTTATATACCATGTCATGTATCCATGTGCTAGATTTGGGGTAAACCTTTCTTTCTGGCACGAGGTGTTGTAGGTTTGTATGAGACTATAAATTTGCATCCATTACTTTGGTATTCCTCAATTGCAAGGTGGGTTTCCATTTTTCAATATAGACTTTCCATGGGGTGTTGTCGGGGATGTTCCTAAGTTTTTCCTGTTGTGTATTAGGATCCCATTCAGTGACAATCACCATTAGTTTATTTTTTGCTTTTAGATACTCTCTACTCAAGAAATATGGTAGACAAATTTTCTCTCCTTTTATGTGCTCGACATCAAAATCAAAATTGGAAAACAAGGCTTGCCATCTAGCAAACTTGGATTCTTCAAGTTTTTTGATATCTTTTGTTAATACTTTCTTCAAAGCAGAGGCATCGGTCCTAAGAAAAAATATTTTATGTACAAGGTTTATGTCAAATTTATCTATACAATTCCAGGTAGCTTTAACCTCTTTCTCAATTGTAGAATAATTTTGTTCTGTTGGGTTCCAAGTGCCTGAAGCAAACTGTACAACTTGTTCTTCTCCTTTGTTCTCTTGCTTGAGAATACCTCCCCACCCAAGATTGTTGGCATCACTTTCTACAATTTTTGGCATGTCTTCATCTACAAGATAGAGAATAGGCAAGGTTTTTACCTTGGCTTTTATCTTTCTAATTGCATTAGTATGCTTCGTGGTCCAAGGCATTTGATATTTCTTCAGTCTTTGATTCAACATTTTATATCATGGGCACATCCTTTGTAGAAGTTACTGACATAGTTCAAACAACCTGGGAATCTTTGTAGTTGTGTTTTGTGTGTGATCACATCTGCAATTTTATCAACAAATTCAAGTGCATGCTTTTGCAATGTGATCTGGCCATCTTCAATAGTATGTCCCAGGAATTTAACCCTTGTCTGAAACAATTCCATTTTCTTCTCGCTTAGTAAGAGCCCATTTCTTTTGACTATTTGTGTAAAGATTTGTACATGTCTGAAATGTTCTTCTATAGATTTATAAAAACCAATACATCATCAATACATATAATAAGCCAATCAAAGTATGTCTTAAAAACCTGGTCCATATTTTTTCGCACGCGCTAGCTTTGGTCCTCCGCTCTACCTCCCACTGCGCCCTCTGATCGCGCCTGGGCTGCTGGCAGCTCCAGCGCGCCCCAGCTTCGTCCTGCTCTGGGTCAAATCTAACCATGGATGACCGCAGGACTCCTGATCCCCCTCCGCCTCCGGAGGTTTCTGCATTTAGGGCAATGATTGCTAATGCTCCCAAACGCCCTCCATCTTTGTCTCAGCAGAAATTTGTGAAAAAAATGGACTCAATCCCCACAGTGGCTCTTCCTGAAGGAGACACCTGCAAATCGGCGCTGAATCTAGCGGAGCGGGGCCTCATAGGCCAGTTCACGGGCCTCTGGCCCTCTCCCAAATCTGTTGAGGACTGGACTCAAAGGAACTGGAAGCCTTTGATCAAGGAGGGAGTCAATAGCTACTTCGTAGGTAAGGGTTTCTTTGTGTTTGTCTTTGAAAACCCGGAAGACAAAGGATTAATCTTCAGAAACGGACCATATTTCATGGGCCCTCGGGGCCTTTACCTAAACAATGGTCCCCTGACTTCGACCCCTCCCAGGATGTTCCCTCGGCTGTCCCGGTTTGGGTTAGACTCCCTCACTTGCCTCTCCACTGTTGGAATCCAAAATCTCTCCAGACAATAGGAAATGCATTGGGAAAATACATAGATCAGGCGGCAAGAAAGGATCAGTACTCATGCGCCCGCATCTGCGTAGAAGTAGATCTCGAAGAAGGATTACCGGAAGCTATCAAGCTCACTGTTGCTAGGTGGACGCATGTCCAAGAGCTGGACTATGAACAGCTGCCATTTAAATGTAGGCATTGTCACAGGCATGGTCACTTTGCAAAGCACTGTAAGAAGAAGGCTGAGGAACAGGCAGATAAACAAAATGGGGAACAATGGACCCTAGTCCAGAAAAACAATAGCTCAAAAAAAGGCGCAGGCAAAGGAAATATGACAGGAGGTCAACCAAGCTCCAAAAGCAACCAAGAAGCGGAAGCACCACCAAATGCACCAGAAAGAGAGCAGGACATACAAGCCAACCTAAATCAGGAGAATGAGGAACAGCCGGCCCCTTCTCCTCCAAATAAAGAGAGAGAGGAAACAACTCAGTTGGAGGAAAATCAAGGCTCTCCCACTAATCCGTCCTACGCAGAAATAGCAAGGAAAAAACCTGTGGTTAGTTCTAGTTCTTCCGAGGATGAATTCTACGAGCGCCCTTCCAAAAAAGCAGGAAGGAAATCTCGTAAAGAGAAGAGGGAAGAAGAGGCAGAAAGGCTCAAGATTCAAGGAAGTCAATCCACAATAGAAATGTCTATTGGGCGAAATATCAGACCAAGGCCTTCCAAGGGAGGCCCCAACCCCCCTCTTTGTAAATAATGAATCTCGTCTCTTGGAACTGCAAAGGTTTGGGGAACCCCTCTAAAATAGAAGCAGTCAGGGACCTACTGAAAGCAGACCCCTCAGACATTCTTATGCTCCAAGAGACCAAAATAGAAGGGCAGGCCCTTCTAGAGTTAGGCAGAACAAAGTGGAACAAAAAAGCAGGAAAAGCAGTCAGCTCAAGGGGAACCTCTGGAGGGCTGGCAACACTTTGGATGGACGACCACTTTCAGCTGCTAAGGTCCCGTGAAACCCAGCACTGGATATACACGGAGCTGAAGCATAAGGCAAGTAAGTTGTCCATCTCTCTCTTCAATCTCTATGTTCCGGTGACTTATTCTGAAAAACGAGAATGCTGGGATACACTTGTGGCCTTTCTTGAGCAGACCAATCCCAGCAACATCATTCTTGTTGGGGATCTGAACATTATTTTGAAAGCAAAAGAAAAGAGGGGGGGAAACAGCTCCAGAGACCCTATGTTGGCCAAGGTTGAGGAGATCACCCAGCTCTGGGACCTTCTTGATTTCAGGCCCATTCGCGGCATTTACACATGGTCAAATAATCGGGTTGGTTCGGAGCACATTTCTGCTCGATTAGACCGTTTCTTGGTACAAAGTTCCATTATGATGAACAAGAAAATATCCACCAAAATTTTTCCCAAGCTCTCCTCAGACCATAAACCCATCCAGCTCCACTTGGAAGATGAAGAAGACTTGGGTCCGCTTCCTTTTCGATTCAACCCACTCTGGATCGAGAGAGATGGATTCATGGAGACTGTCAAGGCAGCATGGGCCAAACCAATCTCGGGATCCTCCAGCTACGTATGGGAGCAAAAACTGAAAGCTACAAAGCAAGCTCTGAAGGACTGGATAAAAACATCGGATATCAACCCCATCAATAAGAGAATGGAGGTTGTGCAGTCTTTGTCGGACCTGCAAACAGATATGGAAAACAGAGATATCGCATCTGAGTTGCTCGAGGAGGAAGTAAAAGCACAAAGAGCAACGTACCAATCTTTTCGTAAGGAAGAAGAATACTAGAGGCTTAAATCCAGAAGCCTTTGGTTGAAGGCCGGGGACCGGAACACTCCCTTCTTCCACCGGCAATATAGAGCTAGACTGTCAAAGAACTACATAGCAGAAATCAAAACAGCTGAGGGTCAAGTATGTAAATGATTCAATCAAGTTAAAGCCGCTACTGAAAACCATTACAGGAACTTGTACAGAGAAGAAACTCAAAGCAATGATGAGGAGGCGGATGATTTTCTCTCCAGTGTTCCCTCCCTTATCAGTCCTGAAGACAACTTAAACCTCTGCAGACCCATTACTGAGGAGGAAATCATAAAAGTTATTTGGTCCATGGAATCAGATAAGGCCCCTGGACCGGATGGGTTCACAATTCACTTCTTCAAATCCTGCTGGCACATTATCAAGGCAGATCTGCTTAAAATGACAAGAGGATTCATGCAGAAAGCCAAGATTGGTGGAGGAACCAAGTCCACTTACCTGGATTTAATTCCTAAGGACACCAATCCTGACTCCTTTGCTAGATTTAGACCCATCTCGCTGTGCAATGCTTCTTATAAAATCCTGGCAAAACTTCTGGCAAGTCGGATCAAGCCATTGTTAAAAAAACTGATCTCCAGCTATCAAGGTGGCTTTGTGGAGGGTAGGCATATTCTGGACAACGTGATCCAAGTTCGGGAGACAATACACTCAAGTAAGCAACGAAAGGAGAAAGGTATGTTGATTAAACTAGATATGGCAAACGCCTTTGATAGAGTTAATCATAATTTCCTATCTAAGGTCCTGCTCTCCTTTGGTTTTTCGATACATTTTGTCCATTTAATAAAAGCCTGCATTGATAGTCCATGGATTGCTCCGTTAGTTAATGGCAGACCCGCTAACTTCTTCCAAGCTCAGAGAGGTATCAGGCAGGGTTGCCCTCTCTCCCCCTTCCTGTATATCATAATGGCAGATTCCCTCAGTCGTAAGCTTACTGCTGAAAGAATAGCAGGTCATATTCCGGGCCTCAAACCTTCTAATGGGGCTGAACCATTGAACCATGCTCTCTTTGCCGATGATTCTCTCCTACTCGGAGGAGCCTCCATCAGAATAGCCAGAGCTTTCGACTCAGTCCTCAGAAAGTACTGCAGAGTTTCAGGTGCCTTGGTTAACGAGAGTAAGAGCGAAATATATAGCTGGAACATAGACCAGAATGAACTCACTGCAATCTCTGCTCTTCTTGGGTTTAAAGGTCACGCAAACTGGGACAGGTTTAAATATCTTGGTCTTCCCATAACTTCTGGAGTTAACAAGAGATCGTTATGGAGTGACATAATCTCAAAAATTAAATCCAAAATTGCTGCGTGGGGAGGCAACTGGCTAACTAAGGGAGGTAAAGTAATCTTAATTAAAACTGTGCTGTCTGCACTCCCAATCTTCCAAGCGGCTTTCCTCCTTGCACCAAGAAATGTGATGGAGCAGATCTCCAAGTTGCTCAGAGATTTTCTTTGGCAGGGAGGGAAAGGCAACGAGAGAAAAATGCATCTGGTTAACTGGGATGTGGTCAAAAAGCCACTGTCTGAAGGCGGCCTGCAAATTAGAGATCCCATGCTTGTCAATCTTGCTTTGGGAGGAAAGATTTTGTGGAAGCTATTCAATGAGCCCTCTCATCCAATCAGTGTTACCCTGCGCTCAAAGTATGGTCCCAATAAAGCACTCTCCAACCTACAGACAGCTAGTGCACCCAATAGCACGCTGGTCTGGAAATTATGTTGTAAAAGCAGCAACTTTTTCAAAAAATTAATCTACAGGATTCCAGGGAACGGCAAGCGCACGCATTTATGGCTTGACAGTATAATGGGAAGTGATCCACTTGCTCAGATGGATGACATTGCAGACCTCAGGAATTGGCTGGAGCGCGCAGGTGTAAACAGACTGTATGACATCTCGACCTGGGACCAGCGTGGAGACTGGAATGGATGGGATTACCATAGAGTGCCAGCACGGTTTGCCCATCAACAAGCACTGCTAGTCGAACTGTTGGATGATGCTGCACCTGTTTGCAGATCCAAAAAAGATAGCTGGGGCTGGGGACAGTCTGGATTTTATACCACCGCAGCTGGGTATAATGCTTTACAGGTCATTAGGAATAGTAGTCAAACTAAGGAGTTTTGGAAGAATGTGTGGGATCCGCTTTCCCTTCCAAAAGTAAACTTCTTCTTCTGGACCTTGGTCCATAACAAGCAGCTTACGGGAGATAATCTGGAAAAAAGGAAAATAGTTGGGCCTCACAGATGTGTGTTATGCTGTAACAACTTCGAAACAGCCCAGCATCTTTTCATGGAGTGCAGATTTGCTGAAGAGGTTTGGGTTCTCACTCTACAGGACTTGCAGATTCCAGCCCCCTTGCAGAACTCAGTAGCAGACCTCTTTGACTCTTGGAGTCAATACTATCCCCATCGAATCCCTTCCAAATCTTTCTGGCGTAGAATCTGGATAGCGCTCCCCAAATATGTATGCTGGCAGATCTGGTTGGCCCGCAATCAGAGGATTTTTAAAGAGCTGCTATATACCCCTCTGCAAGTTGCTGCAAAAGCTAAGTCCTTCCTCCTGGAAGCGGCCCAATTTCAGTATTTTAAAGAAGATCATTTGCTACTACTCGAAGAAAAGCGCTGGCTTGGTATGCTTGCGACCCATCCACGTAAGTACCTTCAACCCCCACAAGGTGACAATCCTGAATGGCGCATAAGAGATGAGGATGATTTTTTTCAAAATTGGTGGAGGTCCCAAAACATTTCCACTATCTTTTTCGACGGGGCATCCAAGGGGAACCCCGGTGCTGCTGGTGCGGGTGGAGTTATTTACTCTCCCGGTGGGTCTTCCAAAGATTGGTTCTGTTGGGGACTTGGCAAGAAATCCAACAATCACGCAGAGATCCTTGGGCTCCTAAAAGCTTGTCTTATCGCAAGAGATAAGGGAATCAAAGTGCTCCAAGTCTTCGGTGATTCAGAACTGATAATAAAAAATATAAACACGGAGACTCTGTTCAGCAATGCCAGCCTCAACAAAACTTTGGACAGATTGAAGAGAGTCCTTCGAGACTTTGACAAGTGTAAACTTCATCACATTTTGAGAACGTCAAACAACGAAGCAGATGAGATGGCAAACAAAGGCAGCTCGCTCATGAAAGGGCATATCATTGTAAACAATATAAGCATTGTCCAAATGCCTTGAAAGTACTTATTGACTTTTAGATGCAGTAGATAGATCTCTGCTTTGTAAAAGGGGCTGCCTCGGCAAAGACCCATAATCTTTCTAACATAATAAAATCATATTCGTTACAGTTAAAAAAAAAAAAAAACCTGGTCCATAACCTTTTGGAATTTAGAAGGTGCATGTTTCAAACCAAAAGGCATGTCATTCCACTCATAATGGACAGCAGGAATGTTGAATGCAGTTTTAAATCTATCTTCCTCCTTTATTACAATTTGCCAAAATCCAGATTTCATGTCAAACTTGGAAAAAAACCTTAGCTCATGTTATTATGTTTATTAGGCTACCCTTATGGGGAATAGGGTATGTATCATCTGCTAGTACAGAATTCAGAGGTTTGTAGTTTATGACCAATGTGGGAACTCCTCTAGTCTATTATGGGTGCTTGTTTACATAGAACCCATTGTAGTTCCAGTGGCTGTTGGATTCTCTAATTAATCCCCTATTTAGAAGGTCTGAAATTTATTTTTGACAAAAAGTCATGTATTCACTATTCATAGGTATGGCCCTGCTTTTACATGGTTTTCCCTCATATTCTTTTTTGAAAGGTAATTCAACTATGTGTTGGCTTTTTGTGCCAAAAAACATTTGGGTTTTCAGAACAACATTCTTTATCTAGTTGTTCTCTGAGGTCTGAAATCTTTTGTTGTATTTTTGAAGATTGTAGTTGTTCCTTTATTTTGAGAGAAGACTTGAAGTCTTTCAATTCTCCCAACTTTCTTTCTGTTGGACTAACTTCTTGCATAGTCTGGACTATGGTGGACACTCTTGGTACTGAAATAAATGGCAAAGTGATAATTTGCAGAAAACCTTTGTTATCTAGGACATATATAAAATAACCAGCTTTACCATTTGGCAACCTAGTTGATCCATGTGGTTCAACAACAACAAGGAAAATGTTACCCCAGAATATAGTCAATAGGAATATTTCCTACTCCAAACTTCATTTTCATACAGTATCTTGAAAAACAAAGTGTTGCACTGGAGACTTCATATTTAAAGTCCTGTGTACCTACCCCAATGACTTGTCGATGTGCAGGTGTCCAATATTTGGCTGGGATCAATTTTTTGTTTAAAACATTAATGTTTACACCAGAATCTATTAATGTTTTCAGAGTGAAGATCTCTCCTTATGTGTTAATATTCAACATCACACGATGACGTTGGTACTAAATGGTCATGATCTTCATATTGTCAAATCCCATGCTACTATTATGTATATCCTAAAAAATATCCACATTAGGATTTACTGTTGGTTCTTGTGCTTTTTTTTTTACATCCTAGAGATGTTTGCTTTAAGTTCAATTATTTCCTTTTTTAAATGATGAATCTCTTGACTAATTTCTCCTAGAGTCAAAGATCTTGGATTTTCATTCTGTTGGTTTCTTTGAAAGGATTTTGTGTTCTTTTCATAATAAGCGTTAACAAACAGGGCTTTAGAAACAATACCCTTTGAAATACTACCAGGAACTTTGTGCATATTATGCAAGAAGGTTTCTAAGAGTTTTTCTTTCATTTCTCCTTCTGCAAGCATCTTGATGCTTGCTAGAACTTTGGATTCATCATCATCCATTGTGTGTGCCATACATACTTTCCCCTTGGTTGTTTCCTTCTCTATTTCTTCTTCTGAGCTAAAGTCTGAGTCGACTTCATAGGGACTACAATGGCATTCATCAATATTTGTGCAGTTGCATTGTTGGATATTTACTTGTTCTTCATTACTTTCAGACTCGGATAAACTAGAATCAGAGGACTCTAATGAACTACACCAATTTTTCTTCGTTAGATGTATTTCTTCTTTGAAATGGATTCTATGCCTTTCTTCTTTTCGTTGTGTTCTCTTAGAGAAATATTCTCGTGACTTCCTCCCTCTATTTATCCTTGATTCTCTTCCTTGTGGACATTTGTTTGTTGTATGCCCAGTCTGTCCACATAACCAACAAGTGATCATGTCTCTTCTTTGTGACTTTAGATGGATACCTTTGGGTTCATAGTAATGTGTTTTGGGCACTATCATGTATGATCTTCTTTTGTGCTTGCTTGCTCTATAAGGACGATTTTTAGCAGATTGTTTATCATTCTTATTTTGTGCTTTTCTGTGTTTTCTTCTTTGTACAATTGGGTCATCAATAGACAATCCATATTCACTGCAAATTTACTTGTTTCCAGACAATCTAGAAAGCTTCTGTAAGAATTTGTTTACCTTCATACTAGTACAAAGACCTACCAGAGCTTTTGTGATATTACAATATATCTCTCCCCATGTGTAAGTTTCAAAGGAAGTTTGGAATACTTCATGTCTTTGAATATACTCAACAAAATCAAAAGGCAATGTTGTTAAATATACTTGTTTCCATAAGACATTTTGGCTTTCTTTTACTTCATAGATTCTTTGTGTCCAGTCTCTATGGAAATCTTCATATTGAGACATCTTCTCACACTTAAGGTTCACCAAGACCATCTCATGTTTATTTGCAATTTCTATTGTTGCTCCACACCAATGTTCTAGGATGAAGGAGCTTAATGCTCCAATCATATTATTTTGAGGATTACCATCTTCATGATGGATAACATCTCCACCTTCATATTTAACAAATTCTGCTTCCATTTTTGCAATTAGTGCAGGGGAAGATTTTACTTCCCACCACCTTTGTAGGGTGTCTGTAAATCATTGGATGAGAGTTTTGCAAGATTCAACTTTAGATATTCATGTCATGCACATAAGCTTATATTTTGTATACATTTGATCAATCATTTGTCTAATTTGACCAATACTCAATCCATCAATATTCCATTCTCTATAAGAACCAGACTCGAAGTATGGGTTTCAGGCATTTTCCTTTTGCCACTAAGTTCAAGAGCTGGATACCTAGTGAATTGACTTGACAATGGTTCATATATGGGCAAAAGATGTTGTCATGGAGATTCTGGTTTTCTTCTTTGGTCAAGGTTTTTGGAAAGGGAGTTTCTTTAGGAAACATAAATGAAATTTTTTCTATAGGTTTTATGGCATGCTGTATAGGCACATGGTGGCTAAATAACATAGAAGCTGGGATTTTCCTATCTTTCGGAGATATGGTGAGTTCTTCAAAATTTTCAGAAAGTTCTCCTATAAGGGTATGAGTGGACACAAAATCTAAATTGGAGTAGGGGCTTCCTCCTGTAAGGCATCGGGAGTTTTAGAGTTGAGAAATGGAGTCTTAGAGCCTTTAGCTTTGTTTTGAGTTTAAGACAAGTCTTCCTGCTCTACATCTGCAAATGATTGTTCGATCTGCTTACATCACGAAGCTATTCTCTCTTAGAGTTGAGTTTGAAAAGCCTGCATATCAGGGCCTAACAACCTTGGTAAGAATCTAAAGTGGTTGAACTCATTAGGTACTGAAGTCTGTGTGTTTGCCTTAAAAATTCAAAGGCAGATTCTGCAAAAGGCCAGGTAGCCTCCAAATCTCATTTTTCTTAAAATTGACATATCTGGTAAATGCCTCGGCAGTCCATTTTTGAATGAATTCAGGTTAAATTTCTTAAAGATCTTCCAAGTTTGTAATCCATGTTTTGAGATTAATAAAAAGAGAAGTTTTTATGTAGATACCCATTGAGTTATATTTTCAAATGATTTATGTTTTGTTGAGAAGAAAATTATATGTTCTATGAGAGGAGAGGTTCATTCGAGGTTCACCGAGAGTCGAGGGACGTTTTCTCATTAAAGGAAAGAAGTTCTGGAAGAGCGTCAATAATTGAAGACTCATAGGTTTGTGTAGGAGTTTTTGTATTCATCATAGAAGACAAAGAAACCTTTTTTGAAAGCTTCATTTCTCCGCCGGAGGAAGCACCTGCTCCAAAATTTGGTATCAGAGCCAGTAACGTCTGGTTCATACGGGTACTAATCTTTACCTTCTCTAAAAGATAATATGGAACCAGGAAGAAGATCTGTTTCATTCAGAGAACTTCAAAAGGAAGAGAAAAAATAAAATAACTTTGATATGGCAAACTTGTTTCATTCTACGTCGTCTTTAGTAGTTAACACTGCAGAAATAGAATTAGTAGAAAGTCAACCTTCAACCAAATGGGATCTCTCTTCCATTACTCCATCATAAATCTATGGTGATTTATTTGTTTTCCATTTGAAAGCCATAACCAGAGTCACAGTGAAAGAGTGTGTTTCTTAGATCCAAGAAAATGTTGAATCTATTCAAACCATTTCTCTTTTGGATCCTAAGAAGCTTCAAGAAGAAGCTCGAAGACATGGTACTTCATATCTACATCTTGGTTGCATTCAGGTGAGTATAAATTCCTTAACACTTCGAGGACTTGATACATATGTGTTTCCTACTATTAGAGATTTTACACATAACAAGAACATTGATTCATTAATTGCTCGCATAGTTGCACTATTGTCAAATGGTCCTGTTTGGTTTGATTGCCACCCAAATTTCTCACTTTATGTGTATGATGAACATATCAAGGACATCCTCCAATTGCAGATCAAAACCAGTGGTTTTGATATGAAGAAAAAGGGAACAAATATTGCAGTCCACACTAGAGTTGCTTCAGGCACACCAACACATTATATCCAACCATTCTCCACACACCCAACCAAGAATCAAAATCCAGTACCCTAGTCATTAGAGATGCTCATAATAAAAGAATCGAGCATCAGACTATTTGATAGGAAGACATCAGTTTTCTTGAAAATTAGGTAGCAGATCTACCACAGTCTCGAAAAATCTGGAACATTGTGACTGCTCAGATACAAGAAGGGCCCTCTAAGGCTACTTTGTCCTTCCCCGAAAGATCTACTCTAGATTGCAAAAGAATACAAGAAGCTTGCCAAGATTCAAACTACCATGTCAACCCAAATATTATTTCATGCTAGTTATCTACTTCCACATTTGTATATACTCCATATGTAAATTGTTCATATGCTGATTTATTTGAACTCTCTCAGTTATTGCATTTTTCTACCCTTGAAGTAAAATGTCCTGCTTGCTAGTCAGTAGTTTGCCTACAATCTCTCGCAAACCTTGTTCTCCATCAGAATCATAATCCGAGGACAAGATAAGCCCCTCCCACTACTGCTGTCAATTAATGTCCAAATCCAAAATTTTCTAACACTCCATTCCCTCATTATACCATCCTGTTGATTCATGCATTACCAACTTTGGAAAATGAAGATCCTTGTCTCGCTGAAATGTTTAGTAAAATGCGCCCTTCAGGTATGCCAAGGTATGGCTTAGGATATCTTGGAAAATAAACAATATAATACCATCCTCAAGATTCAAGAATTTTGTTCCATCAGACTGTAAAAATCCATCAAACCCAAAGATGTATAAATTTTTCTCCCTTATGAACGGGTGTCATAAACACAAAATCAATACTGAATGGATGAAGAATATGCTAAATTGGGATCTCTATACACATCCATAGTCCAAATAATTTGATCTCAATACCTCTAATAGTAAAAAATATGCTCTTTCTCTCAAATGGAAAGAGTACATGGAAGAAACATACTCGTGGATCTACTTCTATGTCTGGAAAAAATTAGGAGAACCATTAGAAGTACATATGGCAGATGTCGAAACTTCATCTGAACAAAAACATTTGTGGATAGCTTGTGATGGAAGCAAGCTAGAGACCAGTACCACATTCCCTCCATACAAGGGAGTTTTGCTAGGAGAAAGTAGCAATACAGCTAAAGCCATTCCTTTAGTCTTAAATGATGATTCAGCCCTAGGAATAGATAGAAGGATCCAGAAAGCTAGTGAACAAATAAATTGGACCAATGCAACAATCAAAGGGCTAGAAATGAAAATGGTTAAAATCCATGAACAAAAAGAATATTTTGACTCATTATTATTGGTTTTACAAAGTGTAAATAAAACCTTAAATGATGTCAACTTCTCAGTATCGGTCTTGAAAGGTTTTGTCAGAGAATCATCAACACAGATTGAAAACATAAAGAGAAAAGTAGATTCAAAGTTTGTATCCACTCAAACCCTTATAGGAGAACTTTCTGAATATTTTTGAAGAACTCACCATATCTCCTAAAGATGGGAATCTACCAGCTTCTATGTTATTCAGTCACCATGTGCCTATACATTATGCCACAAAACCTATAGAAAATTTTTCATTTTTGTTTCCTAAAGAAACTCCCTTTCCAAAAACCTTGACCAAAGAATAAAAGCCAGAATCTTCAGGACAACATCTTCTGCCCATATATGAACCACTGTCAAGTCAATTCACTAGGTATCCAACTCCTGACCTTAGTGGCAAAGGGAAAATGTCTGAAACCCATACCTTTCAGTATGGTTCCTATAAAGAGTGGAATATTCATGGATTGAGTACTAGTCAAGTTAGAAAAATGATTGACCAGAAGTATAAATAATATAAGCTTATGTGCATGAGAGGAAAATCTAAAGTTGAATCCAACAAAACTCTCATCCAATGCTTTACAGGCACCCTACAAAGGTGGTGGAAAGTAGAATCTTCCCCTGCACTAATTGCAAAAATGGAAGTAGAAGTTTTTAAAGATAAAGATGGAGATGGTATCCATCATGAAGATGGTAATCCTAAAAATAATATGATTGGAGCATTATACTCCATCCTAGAACACTGGTGTGGAGCAACAGCATAAATTGCAAATAAACATGAGATGGTCCAGATGAACCTTAATTGTAAGAAGATGTCTCAATATGAATATTTCCACAGAGACTAGACACCAGGAATCTATGAAGTAAAAGAAAGCCAAAATGACTTATGGAAACAAGTATATTTAGCAGCATTGCCTTGTGAGTTTGTTGAATATATTAAAAGACGGGAAGTATTCCAAAGTTCCTTTGAAATTTACATATGGGGAGATATATTGTAATATCACAAAATCTCTGGTAAGTCTTTGTACTAGTATGAAGGTAAACAAATCCTTACAGAAGCTGTCTAGATTGCCTGACAGCAAGTAAATTTGCAGTAAATATGGATTGTTTATTGATGACCCAATTGTGCAAAGAAGAAAAAACAAAAAAGCACAAAATAAGAATGATAAAAATATGCTAAAAATCGTCCTTATAGGGCATGCAAGCACAAAATAAGATCATACAGGATAGTGCCCAAAACACATTACTATGAGCCCAAAGATATCCATCTAAAGTCACAAAGAAGAGACACGATCACTTGTTGGTTATGTGGGTAGATTGGGCATACAAAAAAAAAATGTCCTCAAGCCATAATATTGAAGTGATTTCGATAAGTGTCTATGTCTCTGAGAGAACCCTAAGGAGGGACTCGATGGAGTGATGGCGATGGCGAAAACCCTAACGTGCAAGAAACCTTAGTTTGTTGGTGGACTCTATGAGAGCTTGTCAACAAGGTCTTCCGTGGCAAGGAGAAGGTGCTCTCGGAACAGAGAAATGATTGAGGACGAGCTAGACTACTCATCCGACAACTTGGAACCATCTCAGATTTGGGTTGGGTTAACACCTCAGCAAACAGGTGGGACGACTCAGGGAGACGACCTCACAAGAAGGGAACAAGTGGATATGGTGATTGGTGACTCATCACATACTCCATATGCCTTATCGGAATCCTTCCCGACAGCGGAGGTAGTTTACTCGGAACCCTTCTCGATGACACTGGCCTCTCAAGCATATTTTATTCCCTCATCGTAGGTTCTCAAATTATGGGAGCAACAAGCCTAAGTTAGACTGGATGTTTTGGGTCCGATAACGGATGTTTTGGGGGATAATGATGGCAACTTGGAGGGGTCCTTTGGTTTTGAACATTTAGGCATCAATCATGCAGAGGATGAATTAACACACATAAACAATTTACGGGAGACCCCTTTTGTGGCAGCATCGGGATGCTTTGAAGGCATCACACATTTGGTTCCACCTCCAGAGGACGTCAGAACATCGGACTCAGACAACACACCAAAAGGAGAAGGGCACATCCGGGACAGGGCCACCCACAGGACTGGGAAGAAAAAGCACAAGTGCACTAAGAGTCGTGAACATAAGTGATATTTGGTTTTTAGCGAAGGAATTGGTATGGATAAGATGGAGCAAACCTCGCAGACTGTACTGGCGGGGAGGGTTCGAGGGAGGAACTACTCCTCAGCCAGATTAAATATTTTGACAATAGAAATATGGGGAAACATATTGGAGCAACTTCTTGGGGTGCTCAAGTTGAATAGGGGGTGGTTCGCCCTAATATTCCCCCACCTAGAGATGGAAAACTGGGTGCTAACTAAATACTGACATATAGAAATAACATTGGTGTTGCTAATGCGATGGACTCCACTCTTTGATGCAGACAAGGAAAAGTTGCTATTTGGGTGCGACTACCGGGTCTCTCACTGTAATTTTGGACAGAGGAAGCTCTCTGCTTCATTGGAGAAGAATTAGGGATCTATTTGTACCATGATAGATCCTACTTAGGGGCTATAAATATCTCAGTGGCTCGAATTTTCGTCCATTTGGACACGAAGGAAGGACTAGTGGAGAGCTACAACCTGCGGTTTCGAGACATCACTAGATTCCAGATATTGTACTATGAAGGGGTACCATTTAGGTGTCGTTTATTCCATGAAGTAGAGCATATGTACAAGGATTGTCCGCTTATCACTATGAAAAACACTGATCATGAAAAAGTCTTGGTGCACGTGGGGACCCAAACCGTGGGTATTGGGGAAGTAGACTCTACTCAGGTGAGAACACCGGTGGAACCTGTGTTTCATCGAGAATATCTCCGACCCATCAAGTGCCATCAACATCACATACTTACGGCTCCCAACTCCATGAGGAGGACACTACTCCGATTCCGGGTACTCCTCTCACTATATCTCTTGCATTCAAGTCTAATTTGAATCACATTGTATCTCCTGTAATTTCATTAGCTACTTCTAAAATTGATTTAATTAGATGCAACTTGGATCCCCTTATCTATCCTATTGCAACTGCCCCTCCCTCAGTATCTAGGCCAAACCCTCAAACCCTAGTGTTATAGGTCAATTTGGGCATCATCCCCCATGACCTGGTCAAACTGGACATCATCCCCTTACATTTCAGTTGCTATATTCCCTAAGAGAAGAACAAATCATTCATGGCTTCTATTATGAGATTCCCAAGGTTTGAAGTATATGTTATATCACCTATTGACTCACCAACGTTGCCTTTAAATGGACTAACTACATTGCATATGCGGCTTCCTCCATTCAAGGGTGCACTGCAATTCACTTCCCGCGACTTTCAAGAGTGTGTTGGTCAATTGGGA
The DNA here is from genome assembly GCA_034641835.2 of Pinus albicaulis. Lineage (NCBI taxonomy): Eukaryota > Viridiplantae > Streptophyta > Pinopsida > Pinales > Pinaceae > Pinus > Pinus albicaulis. Next base: position 1,757,485,312 of record CM076578.1, on the reverse strand, counting down.
GCGAAATTATCATTGTTCCAAAATCTCCACATGGCCAGTGCCTTCTAGAAGAGTCCATATGTGTCAAACTTAGAATCCAAGTGTCCATCTAACACCTCTGAACTTGGGAACATGTCTAGCCTATTATTAGAAAGTCATTCATTGAGAAACTACCATCAATATTCCTATAAATTGAGCACAAATCCTAGTGCTAGGGATGGAAGAATTTTGGTAAAGAAATGTTGTTGGATTCTCATTTGAGAGAGTGAAAGTACTGATATGTTGTTGGTGTGATGTTAGATGTGATGAGGCTGGGATGAAGCTGGAGTTGGTAACATCAATTTGATCATTGGTTGTAACCTTCCCCTTCTACTCTTTAATAAAGAATGATGTTCATTTTCCCATAAATGTATATGTTTATGTTTCTATTTCTCATGCAATATAATCTTGAATGATATATATGTTTCACATATAATCGATTTGAGTGATTAATATAAGTAGGCATCTGTATATTGCAATATGTTTGTTGTTCTCTGCTTATGCTTGTAGGAATCAATCTGGCAATCTGAGTTGGATTGAAGGCGACAACAAAAGCGACAGAAGGAGAAGAAGAATCATTTGGATCACAAGTAGGTTCTTCTATCATTATGTGTGTCTATTTATGTTAGAGAAACTGATAGAGAAGTCTTTCATCTGTTGTTCTAAGTGCCTAGCACCACACTTAGGGAATTTGATTTATCCGTAGATCATAGTTCTGCATAACAAATTGGCGACTCCGTTGGGGAGTTTCCTATCATTCCTAGTGTTTTTTCCTCTTCTAATCCTCATCAGTAGCATCTACTTTCAATTATTAGACTTTTGAATGAAAGAATTACATTAGAAGTGTGTTCTGTAGCTTGCATTTTCAATCACTACTGCGCCCAATGCACTGTTGGTCAATACACAGTGCACTGTCTCCCATCAAGGGTGTACTGCAACGCACTGTCTCCCCCTTAGCCAACCAAATTCCATTCAAATTTTTCATTGCTATCATTCTCAGCCATTTGCTTGTTGTATTCTCAACTATTTGATACCTTTAGAGACCAGTGAATTTACCTGATTCTTCCTCCTTTGAAAAGTAAATTTGTTCAATGTCTCTTTAGTGTTTTTCTTTATCATTGACAAATAAAATTCAAAGTATTTTATTTCTGCATTAGATCCATTTATTTTGGTAAAGGAAATTGTCATTAAATTATTTATTTCTTGTAGGAAAATTGTAGTTCCATTCTTCGTTTTTTCTAAAAGAGAAATTGTTGTTAAATTCCTCGTTTCTCAAAGAAGAAAACATTTGTTTTTGTTGATTTGATGCATATAGTTTCCTTTCTTGCATTCACATTAAGGGAGCTAAAAAGAAAAACCTGCATGTGCATGTAGTGAATTGTGTGTGTTGCATAGGAACAAGTTAGGAAAGCTGCATTTTCAATTTGTGCTCTTTGTTGTTTTCTCTAAAACTGATTGCTCTTTCCCTTAGTAGCTAGGATTTTCATTGAAAAAGCTAAAATTGAAAAGTTTGCTTATCATTTCAATTTACATTTTTAGGAATTTCCATCACATTACGTGGTGAACCTCAAAGACAGACTTTATAAACAAGTTCAACTTAAAATTTACATAAATTTACCTAAAAAAACATTGGAACCATAACGATAACATTTAGAAGGTCTAGGCTAGGGACGTGTTTCGACGTTGTTAAACATAACAGTTGTTGTTAACTTGTTTGTGATACATTCTGAATGCGATACCTCACTCCACGTACGTAAGTATATCAGGGATCGTCCACGTACCTTCGGGTATAACGGGTGGTGTTCTAGTAGGAAAAGTATAAGGGGGTGCTCTCACTATGTGGTTTTGCATTAGATATCATTAATATGGACTTGGGCCTCCACGTACCTTTGGGTTTATTTGGAAGGACAAATTTAGGTTGCTATCCATCCATGGTGAACCGAGTCGACCGCCTTGTAACTTATGATACACCGAACACAACATTCGGGGAGATTGCCTGCCCATACTTCTTGGTTCGCGAGGAGATATTCTGCAGTTCACAATTACTTGGTAAACCTTTTTCCTAGAATTAACCTTTTATTTTGTTTATTTGTTTTTGGTCATAAAATAAATCAGTTATCATGGAAGAAGAACATCCTTTTCCCTGCCATTCGTGTGGAAATTATACAAAATACATGTATGTACAAGATTCTCCTGATCTAACAATGTGCTACTGTTAAATACAAAATCACTTGTACAAATCTTTGTGGAATTAAAAACACAATCGCCAATTACAATATCTTGAAGAAATATCAATCACACACAACACAAATAATTTCCTGGGGAAAGCTTATAGATAAAAACCCTACTACCTTTTATTGTATATTATATCATGGATCATGAAACATTACATACAAAGCTCCAATCCAAGAGCCCTCAGTACATGAGTTAATTGTCTCACACTATCATACATAAAATTGGCGAGTTCCTTAGCCAATTTACTGTCTCCAGACAACCTGTCTCCACTGCACAATCCCTGCTGATAGCAATCCCTGAATGAATGCAATCTTGCCTGCCTTGACTGTGCAATCCTCATGGGCACATCCAATGTGTGTGTGGTTTCATGTGTGCAACCGGATAATGTCACAACTGATAGTTTACTTCACTTTCACCTATAACTCAATTGGGTCTCCATTGGATCTGACATGCATGCAGTTAATAATAGTAGACATTCAGTTTCATGTGAGACCACTGATTGTGAATTAATTAATAATTAATTCACTTGATCTCTCACTAGTGTATCTTCAGTTACAATTAGCACAACTGAGTTAAACTACTTTACAACTTGCACAACTGCACTTCCAACTCTGTTACAACTTAGAATCACTCAGTTACAACTAAGTCAACCTGCATGTCTCATCAACCAACCACTTAACTCGAAATTCCTTTAGCTAATTGATTTGTCACTTCAGTTAACTATTTCCAAGTGCTCATTGAGAATAGATTATAGTTTATTGTCCAAATAATATTAAGGGATAATAATAGTAGACATGCATCTATAAATCGACATGCATTCTATAAATAGATTATGCACATACATCTATAAATAGACATACACCTAAAAATAGCCTAAGGCTCCATCCTAGTGTAGGTGCTTAATTTTCACTTGGATCTTCTTGTTGAATCTCAAAAGTTCGCATAGAATAGCACTGAAACCACCTTTCACTCCAGAAGTCATTTCTGGTTGCCGAAGGCGACATCGCTCTACCGAAACTAATACTATTAGTACCTCTGGTGTGACATCATCCTGACATATACCAGAGTCGGCTCAAATTGTTTCTACAAATCCTGGTTCATCTACTGTTGTCGAGATGGAGCCCTCACAGCTACATGTGGTCACGATGCATCCAATCAGTGAGACCATACCTCCCGAAGCTGACATTGTTCAACTGGAAGTTTATCTGGATCCTGTCACTTTTTTTTTCCAGGACATCTAAATCCTGAAGTCGAACGACCGAAAGTTGTTCCTCTATCGGTCACCACACAATATATTGTAGCCATTGAGTCTCCCATATCGCACAGTCAACCTCCTAAAATATACTTTGGGCCTGACAGAGAAATCCTTCCACCTGGTTTAATTTTGATTGAAGAAATACCACGAGCCAAAACACCTTTAACTCCAACTCATTTTGGGGCTTAGCTTTAACTGTATGAGTCTTTTTCTCAATCAACTTCCTCTACTTTTGCTGATCATGTGTCTATTCAAATTCCCGTAGATCCTATAGGGTATACATTTGGTCGCATGAACATGGCTGAGAAAACATCCCAAACTGAACCATCTGTTTCAGCTGCGACAACATCTACTGTTGCTTTATCTTCGATGTATTGTCCTTGGACTTCACCCATGTCACCATCTGGAATCATATATGGTTCCTCCCTTATGAGTATTAAATGACTTGATCCTTTATTCACATCTTCAGTGCAATATCAAGTTGGTTCCATCAGTTATTCTCCTTGGTGGTCGGTGATACCACATAAATTACCCTCGAATATTCCTAAGTGCAATGGAAACCCTGGGGAAGACACATCAACGCATGTTATAACTTATCATTTGTGGTGTTCATCAAACTCCTTAAATTATGACTCTATTAGACTACATCTTCCCCAGCACACGCTCACTAGTTTGACTACACAATGAGGATGGTTCTTTCACTGTGTCAACCTCGTTAAAAAATGAATCAGGTGATGAGGATAGTTCTTTTATTGTGTCAAACTCATCAAAAATGAATCAGGTGTTTAGGATAGTTCTTTTACTATGTCGATGTTGTTAAAAAATAACATAGGCCATGACAATAGTTCCTTTTCTTGTGTCAAGCTCATTAAAAAATGAAACAAGGTATGCAAAGTTCTTTTCCTGTGTCAAGCTTGTTAAAAAATAAAACAAATCCTCTCCTAAATGATCTCGTAAATGAACCTTCATTCCATCCAGCTATTAGTAACCAGTAGTCTACTTAGGTGAGTGAAATGAAGCTTGGGGGGCATCTTCTCTTGCAGGGGGCTTTCAAAACATTCTTACCGATCGTAATCAACAACTGAAGTTTGGGGGCAAAAACAGGTTCAAAGCTCCAAAATCCAAATGGTAACTTTCAAATGGTAAAAATAAATAATAAAATTGTTTTAATTAGTCATTTGAAAAATTGGAAATCATATTTATTGTTGTGACTATGGTTTTATTAATTTTTTTATCATGAAAGAGGTATTTTAATCCATTTGATGTTGTTCTGAACAGGTTTACAGCTGACATAGCAGATTAGTCGTGCACACTTATTTCAATAATGATTTGACCACAAAGCATACTTTTATCCTTATTTCTCGAGCTTTGATAAAACGAAAAAGGATTTCAAGTGCACTTTTATCTCTTTTTCAAGCTTCGTTAACGATGAAAAATGAACTCCTGGAGTCTTCTTTTAGCTCTTTTCAAACTCTGATAATGTGGAAATATTGTCAAGCACTTGTCTTTTCAAGCTCATAAAAGTAAATGAAATGACATCTACTTAGTATAATTTTAACCCTTTTCTGGACTAAGATAGATTATTTACGAAAAAGGAAAACCTTAGTCGAACATGGCTTGGAGGTTCTCTCATATATTATTTTACACTTTTTCGGATCTGAGCGACAAATTTACGAAAAAGGACTCATGGAGTTTTCTTTTGTCCTCTTTTTCAAACTCTCTAAATATGAAAAAGGACTGGGTTGTCACTGTCGTTAGGCTCTTTAAAACATAAAATAGAGACGGGCTTGTCGATCATGGAAAGAATCGAGTTTCATTTATCGCTAGACTCGTTAAATTATTAAATAATGATGCATATTCGCCCAAAGGGTTGAATTATAGGTCAAGCATATGTTATCCTCCTCAAGCTTATTAAAAAATAAAGAGGTACTGGTCGACAAATAACCGAGGAAAATTTGGGAAAGTGGACAGAAATTTTACGGTATTAGGTCACTCTTGAACATGACACTTCACTCCATCATCGTGACTATTTGGGCTGGGTAATCTTATTGACGGTTCATTCATACCTATGGTTCAACATACCTTCACTTCGGTTTTGGGTCAATGATGCCAACTCATCTCAGTGTCGCCGATATGTTCAAGAGAAGTCATCCAGTGAATACTCATCCTTCTGCAATACTCATAAACCTTCATTTTCATGACAATCATCCCTGAACATTGCTATATCAAGTCACATTTTGTCTCTGAAATCAATAACTCTCGTTTTGCGATAAAGTGGCTTCATGTCGACATCAAATCATCATCCAAGAAGTTTACTTAGAAACACCATCTTTCAATACCATGAGGCTTGTTACAACATCGACAAGATCCTCGCTTCTGGACCTTTGACCGAAAGATTTTGTTTGCCGATCGACATTAAATCATCTATTCACGCCTTACGGAATGTATTGCAGTACCTTGAGATCCATTAACATCAATGGTGGTTCTCTCGCTTTTGTTAACAACTCACATCATTGGCTAGTAATCAAATGATGTCTTACCATGTTCGACTACAAATCATATATTCACATGGCTATACTTGTACCCGAACGATCGAGTGAATGTGATAAGAACACCCCGGATCTAGTTTCAACAATCTGGGGGATTTAAGGATTGTTGCACACATCATCTATACGGTGACCTTACATACAGATTGTCATTCGAACATGGGCCAATATCTGTAGGCATGTCTATATTGGGCAACATTCCAATGTAGACGACTTTATGTGTTATGTACATGTTATTAGATAGTTTATGTGCTGAGCATGGGAATGCCCCCCTCAGCAATTCGTGATCAAGATTAAAATATCATGATGTAATGTATTGTAAGATTGATGCAGGTCGCCATTCCGCTTCAGTTCCAGCTCATCACGTCATAAAGCATCTCATTCAAAAAATATTATTATTATTTTGACTTCATGCTTTAGGGGGCAGCTATTATAGGTCAACTTGGGCATCATCCCCCATGACGTGGTCAAACTAGACATCATCCCAAGGACCAATGAAATAGGGTCTATCATCCCCTTATATTTCAGCTGCTATATGCCCTAAGAGAAGAAAAAATCATTCATGGCTTTTACTATGAGATTCCCAAGGTTTGAAGTATATGTTATATCACCTATTGACTCACCAACGTTGCCTCTAAAGGGACTAACTAGGTTTCATATGCAGATTCCTCCATTCAAGGGTGCACTGCAATGCACTTCCTGACATTCAAGAGTACGTTGGTCAATTAGGAGTGAAATTATCATTGTTCCGGAATCTCCACATGGCCAGTGCCTTCTAGAAGAGTCCATATGTGTCAAACTTCGAATCCAAGTGTCCATCTAACACCTCTGAACTTGGGAACATGTCTTGCCTATTATTATAAAGTCTTTCATTGAGAAACTACCATCATTATCCCTATAAATTGAGCACATATCCTAGTGCTAGGGAGGGAAGAATTTTGGTAAAGAAATGTTGTTGGATTCTCATTTGAGAGAGTGAAAGTATTGATATGTTGCTGGTGTGATTTTGGATGTGATGAGGCTAGGATGAAGTTGGAGCTGGTAGCATCAAATCGATCGTTGGTTGTAACCTCCCCCTTCTACTCTTTAATAAAGATTGCTTTCATTTTCCCATATATGTATCTATTTCTCATGCAATGGACCCTTGAATGATATATATGTTTCACATCTAATCGATTTGAGTGATTAATATAAGTAGGCATATCTATATTGCAATTTGTTTGTTGTTCTTTGTTTATGCTTGCAGGAATCAATCTGGTGATCTGAGTTGGATTGAAGGCGACAACAAAAGCGACAGAAAGAGAAGAAGAAGCATTTGGATCACAAGTAGGTTCTTTTATCATTCGGTGTGTCTATTTATGTTAGATAAAGTGATAGAAAAGTATTTAATCTGTTGTTCTAAGTGCATAGCACCACACTTAGGGAATTTTATTTATCCATAGATCATAATTCTGCATAACACCTAGTTGGCGAGTCAAATTCCCGATCCATTTTTGAATTATCAAGAAACTCTACTTGCCACCGATATAACTTTAGATCCACATCTAAGGCCTCAGCTTCCCAAGCCTATGGGTTCGGCCATGAACACATTGGCCCACAACTTAAAGCGGTTAGGTTATGCCAACTTCCCTATCCAAGGCAATACTTAGGGCCGGTATGGAGGTGTTCGTTGGGAAACAAGCTTTAATTGACAGGGTTCTTAGAGCAAAGGACACCCCCGGCATGGGTGACCCATGATTTTCCTCTCTTTCAATTGTAGGGGTTTAGCCAGTGCCGACAAAAAACTAGCTCTTAGAAGATTGTTGAACCTTGAGAGAGTGGATGCACTTCTTCTTCAAGAAACCTTGGGGGATGGTGACTATATATTAAAACTGCTTTCCTCTCTACTCCCGGACTGGAGTTTTCAGACACTCGATGCAAGAGGGAGATCAGGCGGATGTGCAATGGGATTCAAAAATGTGACTATCAAAGTGGGTAACTGGTGGGGCAGAGAAGGGATTCTAGGGGCTGACATCATAATAAATGAACTTGACATGCCCATTTTCATGATCAACGTTTCCGACCCATGCCATAACAGGGAGGACTTTTGGGACAAGTGGATGGCCACTAACATCATGAAGGGGGAACACATTATCATGGGAGGAGATTTAAACTTCTTCATAGGACTTACTAAATCTTGGGGGTGAATGTTATACCTGACCCCTTGTCGGATTTCTTTGAGCATCTGATCGATGATGCTGACATGTTAGATTTGGCCATGCCCAAAAAATTTCCCACATGGTGAAACGAAAGGACTGAGGAGGTTGCACTGGCGAAAATACTGGACCGGTTCCTGATCAAAACCAGGCTGGTTGACAGAATTGACAAGGCTAGACAATGGGTGGGGTCGGCAGGATCCTCGGATCACTCCCCCATATACCTTGAAATTCAAAGGGATAGTTTCAAACCACACTCCCCTTTTAAATTCAACTCTAGCTACTTGGAGGATACAAAATTTCACCTTATTGTTAAAAGAGCGTGGACACACTGTGATCAGATACCTGAATTTGAGCCTGCCCTTGTACTCTACCACAACTTGTCAAGATTAAAATACTTAACTATAAGATGGGATAGAGAAAAGAAAAAACATGAAGAAGCAACTTTAAAAAAGATTGAGAATGAGTTAGATAATCTGATGGGATCGGATGGCCTTAGCTTCCAGTCCACTGAGGCCAAGGATTATCTCATACAACTGGAAATGGAGAAAGCCAAATTGTTAAGGAAACAGGAGGAAGAGTGGAGACTTGAAATCAAAGCCATTTGGCTCAAAGTGGGAGACGATAACACAAAATTATTACAGCAATGTGCAAAAGGTAGAAGGTGTATTAATACTATTTGGGAACTGAGGGACCAGGCTGGAAGGGTGGCCAAAAAAAATTCTCAACTTGCAGATACCGAGATTAGGCATTTCTCCCATGTCTAGAGGGATCTCAGGGTAGCAAATATTTCATAAATACTTCAGATAGCCAGATCCATGCACAGATTCGTGGAGGTTGACGATATTGAAAATTTAAATGCACGAGTTTCTTTAGGGGAAGTTGAAGCCGTGTTAAAATGGTTCAAGAAGGACAAGATCCCTATTCCGGATGGATGGCCCATTAAATTTTCTCTCACTTTCTTTAAAGACATTGGGAGGGACCTACTCCGAGTCATCGAAGAGAGTCGGACAACTGGTCGTATATATGATGGTTTCAATGCTACCTTCATAGCCCTCATACCCAAGATTGACAAACCCTTATCCTTCAATGACTATCAACCCATATCCCTCTGCAATTATATATACAAGATCATATCTAAGATCATCTCCAACCGCATTAATCCCATTTTATCTCAACACATAGCCAAGGAAAAATTTGCTTTCCTTAACCAGAGACGAATTCATTAAGCTATAGGTATTTCTCAGGAAGTCTTGCACTCCATCAAGCTCAAAAGTCTCAAGAGAACCATTCTCAAGATTGACCTAGCTAAGGCTTTTGATTGCACTTGTTGGTCCTACTTACAACTCATCCTAATTCATATTGGCTTTCCCCTTTCCTTCAACAATTGGATCATGGGTTGTATCACTAATGCCTCCTTCAATATTCTTATCAATGGAGGAGCATCTAACTTCTTTCATGTAGGTAGAGGGCTTTGTCAAGGTTTCCCACTTTCCCCTTTGCTCCTTTATTAATTATGGAAGAATTGTCAAAATTTTTGGCAAAGGCTAAGGAGGAAGGGAATATAAAGGTGCTAAATTATATGAATTCATTCAACCGACCAATCTCTTATTCATGGATGGTGTTCTTATTTTTCTTGATGGAGCATGCCATGACAACACCAACTTCATGAATATTCTGGAAATTTTTTGTAAGGCTACTGGTATGGACCCCAATCACAGTAAATCTACTATCATTTTGGTAAAGTGCACAAAATAGGAATGTAGGCATGCCCTCGTCCTTTTTCATTTTGGTCGCAGGGAATTAGAAGAAGGTATCAAATATCTTGGTTTTTGTCTAAAGCCAAATGACTACCACATCACCGATTGGAACTAGTTAATTGCAAAAGTTGAACGACGAGTTAACATTTGGAAACAGAGATGACTTTCCAAAGATGGGAGACTAGTTATTATAAAATCAATACTAGAGGCAATTCTCGTTTACTAGATGCCATTGGCTTGGATCCCCAAAGATGTGACGACGAGAATTCAACAAATCTGCAGAAGATTCCTCTGGAGGGGTAATCAAGATGGAATTTTTTTTTGCTTGGATCGGATGGAAGAGGATTTCCAATCCCAAAAGCTGGGGGGGCTAGGGGCTAAAAGACCTTAACTTTTTTGCTACAACATTGGCATAAAAAATGGGGTGGAACTTAATCAGCAGCAGCAGTCTATGGCAAGAGGTAACCTATTTCAAAAATATTTCACCTTAGACCACCCTCGAGTGGATCAAAGGTCCCACCTCATACACTCCTCGATCATCCATTATTTGGCGTGCCATCACCAGATCCATCCACATCATAAAGAAAGGCCTTGCTTGGAGCATTCGATCAGGGGAAATGTAAAGATTGGGGTGGATGCATGGTCTAGTTGTGGTCAGGAATACCAGTTACCACTGACTATAAAACAACACTTATCGTCCGCTGGCATTCACACCATCTCTCAAATTGCTGACAATATCGATTCCTCTTGGATCTCACAGGCCTGGAAATCAGCTCAAGAACTTGACATCCTAGACATTTCATAGCCGACATGGAATAATTATCTCAGGGCTCTCCATGTCACCAACATCAAAATCACTGAGAGGGAGGATGAAATTTTATGGGCCTTATCTCCCAGGAGCGGATACTCTCCAAAGGAGGGGTATGTCTCACTATGTGAATTACATGAACCCTAGAACAAATAGTGGTGGTGGATACACCTTTGGAAATTGAAGGCTCCACCAAAAGCCAAACTCTTCATGTTGTGGATACTCAGCAATTGTGCCCCAACGGAGGACAACCTCATCAGGAGATCTATCCACGGTCCCTCAAGATGTTGTCTCTGTAAATCACACGTCAAGGACGTGGAACACCTCTTCCTCACTTGCCCTGCTTGTAAGCACATCTGGCACCTTACTTCGACTTCCTTGGGCATCACATAACAATGGCATGGAAGCTCTGTATCAAAGTCCTGGTCTAACTGGTGGCAATCAACACACTATCCAAAAGAACGAAATCTTCCCCTATTGATATCCTGGGGCACCTGGCTAGCGCATAATTCAGGGTATGGTGAGTGATTGGCCTAGCATCAGCAACACCATTGTGACACTTTATTACTCCATACCAATCGATGAACCAACAACACAGGGCAGAAATATCATTCCAGAAGTTATTGATAAATCCCTTATGTGGGCTTACTTCGACGGGGCCTCAAACATACAGGGTTGTGGCGGGGGAGCTGTCCTCCATATCTCTGAAACTCGCAGTTATAAAATTAAAATGGGGCTAGGCCTAGGGGTAAACAACTATACCAAGCTCAACATCCTCAGACTACTCCTCACTTTCGCCCGAGAGAAAAGTTGCAACAAGATTCATATATTTGGGGATTCAAAAATTATCGTTAATTGGTTCAAAAATGAAGCACATTGTCATGTTCATACTCTTAGGTCATTCCTGGTTGAGGTATTAACTCTTAAATATTTTTTGATTTCATTATTGTTACTCACATTTACAGGCAGAGGAACCAAGTGGCTAATCAATTATCCAAAGAAGCATCGTAGCTAGAATGGGGTCACTGGTTCATTTTTTAACTAGATGAACAGAATGAATATCAGTACTTTCATAGACCCTTCGAAGAGGATATGGAGGGATAGGGGGCAGTTTTACAAGACTCTCGGTTTTTGGCAAATTTTGGCAAGGTTTTGGACGGATTTATTGTTATTACATGTGATTATGTAGATATTTTTGCTTTTATTGCACATCACTATTATTACAAGTTTGCATATGTACAATTTAACCATATGATTGTAAGTGTTTTTGATATACACATAGATGATTATGCTGCCGATACAACATGTAATTTTCTCCCATAATGAAAATTACGATTTTTTTCGTTGGAAAAACAAACAATTGTCCCCAAGGAAGAGAATCAAGGACAAATAGAGGCAGGAAGACACGAGAATATGTCTCTAATAAAAATGCAACAAAAAGAAGAAAGGCCTAGAATCCATTTCAAAGAAGAAATACATCTGTTGAAGAAAAATTGTTGTAGTCCATCAGAGTCCTTTGATTCTAGTTTATCTGAGTGTGAAAATGATGGAGAACAGGTAAATATCCAAAAATGCAACTACATAGACACTGATGACTGCCATTGTACTCCCTTTGAAACCGACTCAGATTTTAGCTCAGAAGAAGAAATAGAGAAGGAAACAAACAAGGAGAAAGTATGTATGCTTCTTCAAAGCAGAGGCATCATTCCTAAGAAGAAATATTTTATGTACAAGGTTTATGTCAAATTTATCTATACAATTCCAAGAATATTTAACCTCTTTCTCAATTAAAGAATAGTTTTGTTCTGCTGGGTTCCAAGTGCCTGAAGAAAATTGCACAACTTGTTCTTCTCCTTTGTTCTCTTGCTTGAGAATACCTCCCCACCCAAGATTGTTGGCATCACTTTCTACAATTTTTGGCAAGCCTTCGTCTGCAAGATAAAGAATAGGCAAATTTTTTACCTTGGATTTTATCTTTCTGATTGCATTAATATTCTCCGAGGTCGAAGGCATTGGATCTTTCTTCAGTCTTTGATTCAACAATTTTCTATCATGGGTAATTCATTTGTAGAAGTTGCTGACATAGTTCAAACAACCCATGAATCTTTGTAGTTGTGTTTTGTCTATGATCACATCAGGAATTTTATCAGCAAATTCAAGTGCATGCTTTTGTAATGTGATCTGGCCATCTTCCATAGTATGTCCCAGGAATTTAAACCTTGTCCGAAACAATTCCATTTTCTTCTTGCTTAGTACGAACCCATTTCTTTTGACTATTTGTGTGAAGATCAATACATGTTTGAAATGCTCTTCTACAGATTTAGCAAAAACCAATACATCATCAATATATACAATAAGCCAATCAAAGTATGGCTTGAAAACATGGTCCATAACCTTTTGGAATTTAGAAGGTGCATGTTTCAAACCAAAAGGCATGACATTCCACTCATAATGGCCAGTAGGAATGCTGAATGAAATTTTAAATCTATTTTCCTCCTTTATTCCAACTTGCCAAAATCCAGATTTCATGTCAAACTTGGAAAAAACCTTAGCTCCTGCTATTATGTTTATTAGACAAACTTTATGGGGAATAGGGTATGTATCATCTCCTAGTACATAATTCAGAGATTTGTAGTTTATGACCAATTTGGGAACTTCTCTAATTTGTTCTGAGTGCTTGTTTACATACAACCCATAACAGTTCCAGGGAGTACTGGATTCTCTGATTAATCCCCTATTTAGAAGTTCTGAAATTTATTTTCACCATTCATAGGTATGGTGTTTCTTTTACATGGATTTCCCTCATATTGTTTTTTGAAAGGTAATTCAACTATGTGTTGTTTTCTATGCCAAAAAGAATTTGGGTTTTCAAAAAAACATTCTCTCTCTAGTTGTTCTCTGATGTGTGAAATCTTTTGTTGTATTTTTGAAGATTGTAGCTGTTCCTTTATTTTGAGAGAGGACTTGAATTTTTTCAATTCTCCTTACTTTCTTTCTGTCATACTAACTTCTTGCATAGTCTGGACCATGGTGGACACTCCTGGTACTAAAATAAATGGAAAAGTGATAGTTTGCAGAAAACCTTTGTTATCTGGGACAAATATAAAATACCAACTTTACCATTTAGTAGCCTCGTTGATCCATGTGGTTTAACAACAACAAGGAAAACATTACCCATAATATAGTCAATAAGTATATTTCCTACTGCAAACATCATTTTCATACAATATCTTGAAAAACAAAGTGTTGCACGGGAGACTTCATATTTAAAGTCTTGTGTACCTTCCCCAGTGATTTGTCAAAGTGCAGATGTCCAAAATTTGGTTGGGATCAATTTTTTGTTTAAAACATTAATGTCGACACTAGAATCTACTAACGTTTTGAGATTGAAGATCTCTCCTTGAATGTTAATATTGAAAAACACATGATGATGTTGGTACTGAATTGTCATGATCTTCATATTGCCAAATCCCACACTGCTATTATGTATATCCTCAAAAATCTCCACATTAGGGTTTAGTGTTGGTTCTTGTGCTTTTTATTTTTCCATCCTAGATATATTTGATTTAAGTTCAATTATCTCCTTTTTAAATGATCAATCTATTGACTAACTTCTCCTAGAGACAAAGATCTTGGCTTTGTATGCTGCTGGTTTCTTTGAAAATATTTTGTGTTTTTTTCATAAGAAGCGACAACAAATTGGGCTTTAGAAACATTACCTTTTGAAGTATTACCAGGATCTTTGTGCATATTATGTAAGAAGGTTTATAAGAGTTTTTCTTTCGTTCCTCATTCTGAAAGCATCTTGATGCTTGCTAGAACTTTGTATTCATCATCATCCATAGTGTGTGCCATACATAATTTCTCCTTGGTTGTTTCCTTCTTTATTTATTCTTCCGAGCTAAAGTTTGAATCGGTTTCAGAGGGATTGTAATGGCACTCATTAGTATTTGTGCAGTTGCACTATTGGATATTTACCTATTCTTCATTATTTTCAGACTCAAATAAGCTAGAATATGAGAATTCTGATGAACTACAACAATTTTTCTTCATCATATGTATTTCTTATTTGAAGTGGATTCCAGGCCTCTATTATTTTTGTTGTGTTCTCCTATAGACATATTCTCGTGATTTTTTGCCTCAATTTCACTTTGATTCTCTTCCTTGGGGACATTTGTTTTTTGTATGCCAAACCTGCCCACATAACCAGCAAATGATCGTGTCTCTTCTTTGTGACTTTAGATGGATATATTTGGGCTCATAGTAATGTGTTTTGGGCATTATCCTGTATGATCCTCTTTTGTGTTTGCTTTCCCAATAAGGACGATTTTTAGCAGATTGTTTATCATTCTTCTTTTGTGCTTTTCTATGTTTTCTTCTTTGTACAATTGGGTCATTAATAGATAATCCATATTTACTGTAAATTTACTTGTTGTCGGGAAATCTAGATAGCTTCTGTAAGGATTTTTTTACCTTCATACTAGTACAAACACTTACTAGAGCTTTTGTGATATTACAATATATCTCTCCCCATGTGTAGGTTTCAAAGGAAGTTTGGAATACTTCCTGTCTTTGAATATACTCAACAAACTTAGAAGGAAATGCTGCTAAATATGCTTGTTTGCATAAGACATTGTGGCTTTATTTTACTTCATAGATTCTTTGTGTCCAGTCTCTATTGAAATATTCATATTGAGACATCTTCTTAAACTTAAGGCTCATCAAGACCATCTTATGTTTATTTGAAATTTCTATTGTTTCTCAACACCAATGTTCTAGGATGAAGGAGGTTAATGCTCCAATCATATTATTTTGAGGATTAAAATCTTCATGATGGATAACATCTCCACCTTCATCTTTAACAAATTCTTCTTCCATTTTTGCAATTAGTGCAGGGGAAGATTCTACTTCCAACCATCTTTGTAGGGTACCTATAAAGCATTGGATGAGAGTTTTGCAAGATACAGCTTCAGATTTTCCTCTCATGCACATAAGCTTATATTATGTATACATTTGGTCAATCACTTGTCTAATTTTACCAGTAATCAATCCATCAATATTCCACTCTTTATAAGAACCAGACTGAAAGGTATGGGTTTCGGGCATTTTCCCTTTGCCACTAAGGTAACGAGCTGGATACCTAGTAAATTGATATGACAGTGGTTCATTGATGGGTAGAAGATGTTGTCCTTAAGATTCTGGATTTTCTTCAATGGTCAAGGGTTTTGAAAAGAGGCTGAGATTATCTGGGGGTTTCTTTAGGAAACAGACATGAAAATTTTTCTACAGGTTTTGTGGCATGTTGTATAGGCTCATGATGATTGAATAACATAGAAGCTGGGATATTTTTGTCTTTAGGAGATATGGCGAGTTCTTCAAAATTTTTAGAAAGCTTTCCTATAAGGGTCTGAGTGGATCCAAACTCTGAATCTACCTTTCTCTTTATGTTTTCAATTTGTGCTGATGATTCTTTGACAAAACCTTTCAATACCGATATTGAGAAATTGACATCATTCAACATTTTATTTACACTATGTACAACCATTGATAATGAGTCAAAACATTCTTTTTGTTCATGAATTTTAACCATATTCATTTCTAATCCTTTGATCGATGTATTGGTCCAGTTTATTTGTTCACTGGATTTCTGGATCCTTACGTTTATTCCTAGGGTTGAATCATCCTTTAAGACTAAAGGAATGGCTTTAGTTTTATTGTTATTTTCAGCTATAAAATTTCCTTTGTGTGGAGGAAATGTGGTACTGATCTCTAGCTTGCTTCCATCACATGCTATCCACAAATGTTTTTATGCAAATGAAGTTTATGCATCTGCCATATGTACTTCTAATTGTTCTCCTAATTTTTTCCAAACATAAAAGGACATCCATGAGTTTGTTTCTTCCATGTACTCTTTCCATTTGAGAGAAAGAGCATGTTTTTTACTATCAGAGGTATTTATATCAAATTCTCTGGACTCAGGATGTGTATAAAGATCCTAGTTTAGCATATTCTTCATCCATTCAGTGTTTATTTTGTGTTTCAGACACCCATCCATAAGGGAGAAGAATTTATAAATCTTTGGGTTTGATGGCTTCTTAGAGTTTGATGGACAAAATTCTTGAATCTTTAGGATGGTATTAGACTGTCTATCTTTAAAAGATATACTATGCAGCATTTTACTATACATCTCAGTGAGACGAGGATCTTCATTTTCCAAAGTTGGAATTTCATGAATCATCGAGATGGTATCACGAGGGAATGGAATGTCAAAGCATTTTAGATTTGGACATGAATTGACTCAGTAGTAGGAGGGGCTTCTCCAGTCTTGGGATTATGATTCTGATGGAGAACAAAGTATGTGAGAAATTTTAAGAAAACTACTAACTGGCAAGCAAGACATTTTACTTCGAGAGTAAAAAAATGCAATCACTGAGCAAGTTCAACTAAATCAGCATGTGAACAATTTACATATGGAGTATACATAGATGAGGATGTGGAAGCAGATGGCCGGCGTGAAATGAGATTGGCACATTTTCTTGGATCTGTGAAACACACTCTTTTACCGTGACTTTGGTTATAACTTTCAAATGGAAAATAGATAAATCACCATAGACTTCTGATGGACTAATGGAAGGGAGAGCCCATCGGGCTGAGGCTAACTTTCTACTAATTCAATGTCTACAAAGTTAACTATTGAAGATAATGCAGAATGAAATAGATTTTCCATATCAAAGTTATTTTCTTGTGTTTCTTCTTTTTGAAGTTCATTCGCAGATATAGAGCACGAAGACTTGTCTCATACTCAAAACAAACCTAAAGACTCTAAGATTCCAACTCTTAGCTTTCAAACTCCCGATGCCTTAGATGAGCCTTACTCCTCTTATTTCTAGGATGAGGAGGGGACAAGAATTAAACAATCAGACAAAAAATTCTTTTTCATACTAATATTTCGAGAAGTGGATCAAATCATACCAAAAGTCGGAGAAGTGTTATGAGTCTCGGAAAGCCCACAAACAATTTTACACAGTAGAGATTTTATTTGAAATCCTACGGAAAACAATAATGAGAATTTACATTGTGGAGATTTTGTCGAAAATCCCACAAAAAATGGTCACTGTCAAAGTCAAGTGACAAGACACTATTGTACACTCTGGATAATTTTAGACAGGAGTCCACAAGAACCCGTGAAATCTTTTAGATATGTTCCTAATGGATTTGTATAAGGGAATCTACCATTTTCATGATGATATGATCCACTAGTATCCCAAGCTTTCGTAGATATTCTTCTGACAATCATTGGATTTCCAAGGATAAGATGATGTTTTACCTTGGTTAGGACTAACCAATGATGATGCCCTCTCATAAAGTAACACAGTATGCGCTCATTAGAGTACTTTTGTAGATATGCAATAAGTTTTACAGGGATGGTGAAAACAATCAAAGCACTTTTTGCAGTCACTTTCAAAGTATTTTGGATCCATGGCAGTTTTGTTTATCCCACACCATCCCCACCATTCTTCTAACCAATCAGGTTGCAATAATAACTGTGTAATTTATACAAGCCTAAATTTTAACAATGTATAGTGTGTTTCTCATCTTTCTTCTCTGCATAGGAGATCCCACCAGAGATCTTTATAATCATGAAAGTTATAAACAATGTCTGGGAATACAAGCTTTGGGTCTCTCAGTGGCCACATGATTCTTACATGATGTTTAGGATATCTACTTATATTTATAACATAAATTATGAAATGTTTTGGTCCTGTTGCTTCTTTCATTCCATATGAGACCGATATCTTGAAAATTTTCTCTTAATGCTTCATCTGCAAGATTGGAGTACATCATTGAATTCTTATATGTCATGTCATGTATCCATGTGCTGGAATCGGGGTAAACATTTCTTTCTGGACGAAGGTGTTGTAGGTACGTATGAGGTTGTAAATTTGCATCCATTACTTTGGTGTTCCTCAATTTCCAGGTGGGTTTCCATTTTTCAATGTAGACTTGCCATGGAATGTTGTCGAGGATGTTCCTAAGTTTTTCCTATTGTGTATTAGGATCCCATTCAATGAAAATCACCATTAGATTATTTTTTGTTTTTAGATACTCTCTACTCAAGAAATCTGGTAAACAATTTTTCTCTCCTTTTATGTGCTCGACATCATAATCAAAATTGGCAATCAAGGCTTGCCACCTAGCAAACTTGGATTCTCTGTGTTTTTTGATATCTTTTGTTAATACTTTCTTCAAAGCAGAGGAATCAATCCTAAGAATAAATATTTTATGTACACAACTTGTCACTCTCCTTTGTTATCTTGCTTGAGAATGCCTCCCCACCCAAGATTGTTGGAATCACTTTCGACAATTTTTTCCATGTCTTCGTCTGGAAGATAGAGAATAGGCAAGGTTTTTACCTTGACTTTTATCTTTCTGATTGCATTAGTATGCTTCGCGGTCCAAGGCATTGGATCTTTCTTCAGTATTTGAGTAAGCAATTTTGTATCATGGGCACATCCTCTGTAGAAGTTGTTGACATAGTTCAAACAACCTAGGAATCTTTGTAGTTGTGTTTTGCCTGTGATCACATGAGGAAATTTATCAACAAATTCAAGTGCATGCTTTTGTAATGTGATATGGCCATCTTTAATAGTATGTCCCAAGAATTTAACCCTTGTCTGAAACAATTCCATTTTCTTCTTGTTTATTACGAGCCCATTTATTTTGACTATTTGTGTGAAGATCTATACATGTTTGAAATGCCCTTTTATAGATTTAGAAAAAACCAATACATCATCAATATATATAATATTCCAATCAAAGTCTGGCTTGAAAACCTGGTCCATAACCTTTTGGAATTTAGAAGGTGCATGTTTCAATCCAAAAGGCATGACATTCCACTCATAATTACCATCAGGACTGCTGAATGCAGGTTTAAATCTATCTTCCTCATTTATTGTAACTTGCCAAAATGCAGATTTCATGCCAATCTTGGAAAAAAACTTAGCTCTTGATATTCTGTTTATTAGACTACCTTTATGGGGAATAGGGTATGTATCGTCTGCTAGTACATAATTCATAGGTTTGTAGTGTATGACCAATCTCGGAACTCCTCTAATATGTTCTGAGTGCTTGTTTACATAGAACCCATAACAATTCCAGGGATTGTTGGATTCTCTGATTAATTCCTTATTTAGAAGGTCTGAAAATTATTTTTGACACAGAGTCCTGTAATCATTGTTCATAGGTATGGCCTTGCTTTGACATGACTTTCCCTCATATTATTTTGAAAGATAATTCAACTCTATGTTGTTTTCTATGCCAAAAAGCATTTGGATTTTCAGTACAACATTCTTTCTCTAGTTGTTCTATGAGGTCTGAAATATTTTGTTGTATTTTTGAAGATTGTAATTGTTCCTTTATTTTAAAAGAAGACTTGAAGTCTTTCAATTCTGCCAACTTTATTTCTGTCAGACTAACTTCTTGCTCAGCATGGACCATGGTGGACACTCTTGGTACTGAAATAAATGGAAAACTGATAGATTGCAGAAAACCTTTGTTATTTGGGATAGGTATAAAATAACCAACTTTACCATTTGTCAGCCTGGCTGATCCATGTGGTTCAACAACAATAAGGAAAACATTACCCATAATACAGTCAATAGGAATATTTCCTACTACAAACTTCATTTTCATACAATATCTTGAAAAACAGAGTGTTTCCCTGGAGACTTCATATTTAAAGTCTTGTGTACCTACCCCGGTGACTTTTCGATGTGGAGGTGTCCAATATTTGGCTAGGATCAATTTTTTGTTTAAAACATTAATGTTTACATCAGAATCTATTAATGTTCTCAGAGTGAAGATCTCTCTTTGTATGTTAATATTCAACAACACATGATGATGTTGGTGCTGAATGGTCATGATCTTAATATTTCCAAATACCATGCTACTATTCTGCATATCCTCAAAAATCTCCACATTAGGATTTACTGTTGGTTCTCTTGCTTTTTAGTTTTCCATCCTAGAGATTTTTTCTTTAAGTTCAATTATTTCCTTCTTTAAATGATGAATGTCTTGATTGATTTCTCGTAGAGTCAAAGATCTTGGCTTTACACGCTGTTGGTTTCTTTGAAAATATTTTGTGTTATTTTCAAAAGAAGTGTCAAAAAATAGGGCTTTAGAAACATTACCCATTGAAGTAATATCAGGATCTTTGTGCATATTCTATAAGAAGGCTTCTAAGATTTTTTCTTTCATTTATCATTCTGCAAGCATATTGATGCTTGCTAGAACTTTGGATTCATCATCATCCATAGTGTGTGCCAGACATACTTTCTCCTTGGTTGTTTCCTTCTCAATTTCTTCTTCTGAGCTAATGTCTGAGTCGGTTTTAGATCGACTGCAATGGAACTCATCAGTGCCTGTGCAGTTGCATTGTTGGATATTTACCTGTTCTTCATTATTTTTAGACTCAGACAAAATAGAATGAGAGGAATTTGATGAACTACAACAATTTTTCTTCATCAGATGTATTTCTTCTTTGAAATGGATTCTAGGCCTTTCTTATCTTTGTTGTGTTTTCTTAGAGACATATTCTCGTGACTTCCTTCCTTTATTTGTCCTTGATTCTCTTCCTTGGATACATTTGTTTGTTGTATGCCCAGTCTGCCCACATAACCAACAAGTGATCATGTCTCTTCTTTGTGACTTTAGATGGATATCTTTGGGCTTAGAGTAATGTGTTTTGGGCACTATCCTATATGATCTTCTTTTGTGCTTGCTTGCCGTATAAGGACGATTTTTAGTAGAGTGTTTATCATTCTTCTTTTGTGCTTTTCCGTGTTTTCTTCTTTGTACAATTAGGTCATCAATAGACATTCCATATTTACTGCAAATTCACTTGTTGTCAGGAAATCTAGACAGCTTCTGTAAGGATTTTTTTACCTTCATACTAATAAAAATACTTACTAGAGCTTTTGTGATATTACAATATATCTCTCCCCATGTGTAAATTTCAAAGGAATTTTGGAATACTTCCTGTCTTTGAATATATTTACCAAACTTAGAAGGAAATGCTGCTAAATATACTTATTTCCATACGACATTCTGGCTTTATTTTACTTCATAGATTCTTTGTGTATGGTCTCTACAAAAATCTTCATATTGAGACATCTTCTTACATTTAAGGTTCATGAGGACAGTCTCATGTTTATTTGCAATTTCTATTGTTTCTCCACACCAGTGTTCTAGGATGAAGGAGGTTAATTCTCCAATCATATTATTTTTAGGATTACCGTCTTCATGATGGTAACATCTTCACCTTCATCTTTTATAACTTCTTCTTCCATTTTTGCAATTAGTGCATGGGAAGATTCTACTTCCCGCCACCTTTGTAGGGTGCCTGTAAAGCATTGAATGAGAGTTTTGCAGGATTCAACTTCAGATTTTCCTCACATGCACATCATCTTATATTATGTATACATCTGGTCAATAATTTGTCTAATTTTACCAATACTAAATCCATCAATATTCCACTCTTTATAGGAACCAGACTGAAAGGTATGGATTTCAGGCATTTTCCCTTTGCCACGAAGGTCAAGAGCTGGATACCTAGTGAATTGACTTGACAATGGTTCATATATGGGCAGAAGATGTTGTCCTCAAGATTGTGGGTTTTCTTCCTTGGTAAAGGTTTTTGGAATGGGATTTTCTTTAGGAAACAAAAATGAAAATTTTTCTATAGGTTTTGTGGCATGTTGTATTGGCACATGGTGACTGAATAACATAGAAGCTAGGATATTCCTGTCTTTAGGAGATATGGTGATTTCTTCAAAAAAAATTCAAAAATTTCTCCTATAAGGGTCTGAGTGGATACAAACTTTGAATCTACTGTTCTCTCTATGTTTTCAATATGTGCCGATGATTCTCTGACAAAACCTTTCAATACCGATAGTGAGAAGTTGACATCATTCGAGGTTTTATTTACACTGTGTACAACCGCTAATAATGAGTCAAAACATTCTTTTTGTTCATGGATTTTAACCATATTCATTTCTAGCCCTTTCATTGTTGTATTGGTCTAGTTTATTTGTCCATTGGCTTTCTGGATCCTTCCGTATATTCCTAGGCTGAATAACCTTTAAGACTAAAGGAATGGCTTTCGTTTTATTGCTACTTTCTCCTAAAAAAATTCCCTTGTATGGAGGGAATGTAGCACTGGTCTCTAGCTTGTTTCCATCACAAGCTGTCCACAAATGTTTTTGTGCAGAAGAAGATTGAGCATGTGCCATACTATTCTCCTAATTTTTTCCAGACATAGAAGGATATCCATGAGTTTGTTTCTTCCATGTACTCATTCCATTTGAGAGAAAGATCATATTTTTTACTATAAGAGGTATTGAGATCAAATTCTCTGGACTGAGGATGTGTATAGAGATCCCAGTTTAGCATATTCTTCATCCATTCAATATTGATTTTGTGTTTGGGACACCCGTTCATAAGGGAGAAGAATTTATACATCTATGGGTTTGATGGCTTCTTAGAATATGATGGAACAAAATTCTTGAATCTTGAGGATGGTATTAGAATATCTAAATTTTCAAGATATCCTAAACTATACCTTGGCATACCCGGAGGGAACATTTTACTAAACATTTCAGCGAGATGACGATCTCCATTTTCTAAAATTAGTAATTCATGAATCATCAGGATGGTATCATGAGGGAATGGAACGTCAAAACATTTTGGATTTGGAAATGAATTGATAGCAATAGTGGGAGGGGATTCTCCAGTCTTGGTATTATGATTCTGATGGAGAAGAAGGTCTACAAGAGATTGTAGGAAAACTACTCACTAGAAAGCAGGACATTTCACTTCAAGAGTAGAAAAATGCAATAATTAAGTGATTTCAAATAAATCATCATGTAAAAAATTTACAGATGGAGTATATACAGATGTGGAAGTAGATGGTTGGCATGAAATAAGATTGGGGTTCACATGGTAGTTTGAAGCTTGGCAAGATTCTTGTATTCTTTTGCAATCTAGAGTAGATCTTTTGGGGAAGGATAGAGTAGTCTTAGAGGGTCCTTCTTGTATATGATCACTCATGATGTTCCAGATTTTTTGAGACTGTGGTAGATCTACTACCCAATTTTCAGGAAAATTGAGGTCTTCCCATCTAATAGTCTGATGCTCGATTTTTTTATTATGAGCATCTGTAATGGCCAGGGTACTGGATTATGATTCTTGGCTAGGTGTGTGGAGAATGGTTGGATACAATGTGTTGGTGTGCGTGAAGAAAACTCTAGTATGGATTGCAATATTTCTTCTCTTTTTCTTCATATCAAAACCACTGGTTTTGATCTGCAACTAAAGGATGTCCTTCATATGTTCATCATACACATAATGAGAAATTTGGGTGGCAATCAAACCAAAGAGGACCATTTGATAATGGTGCAACTATGCCAACAATTAATGAATCGGTGTACTTGTTATGTGTAATATATCTAATAGTATCCAACACATATGTATTAAGTCCTCAGTGTGCTAAGGAATTTATACCCACCTGAATGAAGCCAAGATGTAGATAAGAAACACAATGTCTTCGAGCTTCTTCTTGAAGTTTCTTAGGATCCAAAAGAGAAATGGTTTGAATATATTCAACACTTTTTTGGATCTGAGAAACACACTATTTCACTGTGACTCTGGTTATGGATTTCAAATGAAAATCAGATAAATCACCATAGACTTCTGATGGATTAATGGAAGGGAGAGCATCCATTAATGTAGGTACGTATGAGGCTGTAAATTTGCATCGATTACTTTGGTATTCCTCAATTTCCAGGTGGGTTTCCATTTTCCAATGTTGACTTTCCACGGGGTGTCGTCGAGGAAGTTCCTAAGTTTTTCCTGTTGTGTATTAGGATCCCATTCAATGAAAATCACCCTTAGATTATTTTATGTTTTTAGATACTCTCTACTCAAGAAATCTCGTAGATAGTTTTTCTCTCCTTTTATGTGCTCGACATCAAAATCAAAATTGGCAAACAAGGCTTGCCACCAAGCAAACTTGCATTCTCCGGGTTTTTTGATATCTTTTGTTAATACATTCTTCAAATAAGAGGCATCATTCCTAAGAAGAAATATTTTATGTACAAGGTTTATGCCAAATTTACCTATACAATTCTAGGAAGCTTTAACCTCTTTCTCAATTGTAAAATAATTTTGTTCTGTTGGGTTCCAAGTGCCTGAAGCAAATTGTACAACTTGTTCTTCTCCTTTGTTTCTTGCTTGAGAATACCTCACCACCCAATATTGTTGGAATCACTTTCTAAAATTTTTGGCAAGTCTTGATCTACAAGATAGAGAATAGGCAAGGTTTTTACCTTGGATTTTATCTTTCTGATTGCATTAGTATGCTCCCTGGTCCAAGGAATTGGATCGTTCTTCAGCCTTTGATTCAACAATTTTCTATCATGGGCACATCCTTTGTAGAAGTTGCTGAGATAGTTCAAACAATATAGGAATCTCTGTAGTTGTGTTTTGTCTATGATCACATCAGGAAATTTATTAGAAAATTCAAGTGCATGATTTTGTAATGTGATCTGGCCATCTTCAATAGTATGTCCCAGGAATTTAACCCTTGTCTGAAACAATTCCATTGCCTTCTTGCTTAGTACGAGCCCATTTATTTTGACTATTTGTGTGAATATTTGTACATGCTTGAAATGTTCTTCTATAAATTTAGAAAAAACCAATACATCATCAATATATACAATAAGCCAATCAAAGTATGGCTTAAAAACCTGGTCCATAACCTTTTGAAATTTAGAAGGTGCATGTTTCAAACCAAAAGGCATGAAATTCCACTCATAATGGCCAACACGAATGTTGAATGCAGTTTTAAATCTATCTTCCTCCTTTATTGCAATATGCCAAAATTGAGATTTCGTGACAAACTTGGAAAAAACCTTAGCTCCTGCTATTTTGTTTATTAGAATACCCTTATGGGGAATTGGGTATTTATCATCTGCTAGTACAGAATTCAGAGGTTTGTAGTTGATGACCAATTTGGGAACTCCTTTAATTTGTTTTGAGTGCTTGTTTACATAGGACCCATAACAGTTCCAGGGACTGCTGGATTCTCTGATTAATCCCTATTTGGAAGGTATGAAAATTATTTTTGACACAGAGTCTTGTATTCATTGTTCCTAGGTATGGCCATGTTTTTACATGGCTTTCCCTCATATTATTTTTTGGAAGGTTATTCAACTCTGTGTTGTTTTATGTGCAAAAAAGCATTTGGGTTTTCAGAACGTCATTCTTTGTCTAGTTGTTCTATGAGGTTTGAAATCTTTTGTTGTATTTTTTAAGATTGTAACTGTTCCTTTATTTTGAGAGAAGACTTGAAGTATTTCAATTCTCCCAACTTTCTTTCTGTCAGACTAAATTCTTGTATAGTCTAGACCATGGTGGACACTCATGGTACTGAAATAAATGGCAAAGTGATAGTTTGCAGAAAACCTATGTTATATGGGATAGATATAAAATAACCAGCTTTACCATTTGGCATCATGGCTGATCCATGTGGTTCAACAGCAACAAGGAAAACATTACCCATAATATAGTCAATAGGAATATTTCCTACTCCAAACTTCATTTTCAGACAATATCTTGAAAAACAAAGTGTTACACTAGAGACTTCATATTTAAATTCCCGTGTACCTACCCCAATGACTAGTCGATGTGCAGGTGTCCAATAGTTGGCTGGGATCAATTTTTTGTTTAAAACATTAATGTCTGCACCAGAATCTATTAATGTTTTCAGAGTGAATATCTCTCCTTGTATGTTAGTATTCAACAACACATGATGGTGTTGGTACTGAATGGTCATGATCTTCACATTTCCAAATCCCATGCTACTATTATGTATATCCTCAAAAATCTCCATATTAGGATTTACTGTTGGTTCTTGTGCTTTTTCTTTTTCCATCCTAGAGATTTTTTCTTTAATTTCAATTATTTCCTTCTTTAAATGATGAATCTCTTGATTTATTTCTCTTAGAGTCAAAGATATTGGCTTTGCATGCTGTTGGTTTCTTTGAAAGGAATTTGTGTTCTTTTCATAAGAAGTGTCAACAAACGGGGCTTTAGAAACATTACCCTTTGAAATACTACCAGGATCTTTGTGCATATTCTTCAAGAAGATTTATAAGAATTTTTCTTTCATTTCTCCTTCTGCAAGAATCTTAATGCTTGCTAGAACTTTGGATTCATCATCATCCATACTTTCCCCTTGGTTGTTTCCTTCTCTATTTATTCTTCTGAACTAAAGTCTGAGTTGGTTTCAGAGGGATTACTATGGCACTCATCAATATCTATGCAGTTTTATTGTTGGATATTTACCTGTTCTTCATTACTTTCAAACTCAGATAAACTATAATCAGAGGACTCTGATGAACTACAACAATTTTTCTTCATCAGATGCATTTCTTCTTTGAAATGGATTATAGGCCTTTCTTCTTTTTGTTGCATTCTCTTAGAGACATATTCTCGTGAATTCTTGCCTTTATTTATCCTTGATTCTCTTCCTTGGCGACATTTGTTTGCTGCATGCCCAGTCTATCCACATAACCATAAAGTGATCATGTCTCTTCTTTGTGACTTTAGATGGATATCTTTGGGCTCATAGTAATCTGTTTTGGGTAGTATCCTGTAAGATCTTATTTTGTGCTTGCTTTCCCTATAAGGACGATTTTTAGTAGTTTATTTATCATTATTCTTTTGTGCTTTTATGTGTTTTATTCTTTGTACAATTGGGTCATCAATATTCAATCCATATTTACTTCAAATTGACTTGCCGTCAGGCAATGTAGACAACTTATGTAAGGATTTGTTTACCTTCATACTAGTACAAAGAGCTACAAGAGCTTTTGTGATATTACAATATATCTCTCCCCATGTGTAAGTTTCAAAGGAAGTTTGAATACTTCCTGCTTTTGAATATCTCAATAAACTTAGAAGACAATGCTGCTAAATATACTTGTTTCCATAAGACATTATGGATTTCTTTTACTTCATAGATTCTTTCTGTCTAGTCTCTATGGAAATCTTCGTATTGAGACATCTTCTTACATTTAAGGTTCATCAAGACCATCTCATGTTTATCTGCAATTTCTATTGTTGCTCCACACCAGTGTTCTAGGATGAAGGAGGTTAATGCTATAATCATATTATTTTGAGGATTAGCATCTTCATGATGGATAGCATCTCCACCTTCATCTCTAACAATTTCCGCTTCCATTTTTTCAATTAGTGAAGGGGAAGATTCTACTTCCTACCACCTTTGTAGGGTGCTTGTAAAGCATTGGATGAGAGTTTTGCAGGATTCAACTTCAGATTTTCCTCTCATGCACATAAGCTTATATTTTGTATAAATCTGGTCAATCATTTATCTAATTTGACCAATACTCAATCCATCAATATTCCATTCTTTATAGGAACCAGATTGGAAGGTATGGGTTTCAGGAATTTTCCCTTTGCCACTAAGGTCAGGAGTTGGATGCCTTGTGAATTGACTTGACAATGGTTCATATATGGGCAGAAGATGTTGTCTTGAAGATTCTAGCTTTTCTTCTTTGGTCAAGGTTTTTGGAATGGGAGTTTCTTTAGGAAACATAAATGAATTTTTTTTTATTGGTTTTGTGACATGCTCTATAGGCACATGGTGATTGAATAACATAGAAGATAGGATTTTCCTGTCTTTAGGAGATATGGCGAGTTCTTCAAAAAATTTAGAAAGTCTCCTATAAGGGTCGGAGTGGAGACAAACTTTGAATCTACTTTTCTCTCTATGTTTTCAATCTGTGTTGATGATTCTCTGAAAAAACATTTCAATACTGACATTGAGAAGTTGACATCATTATAGGTTATATTTACACTATGTACAACTACTGATAATGAGTCAAAACATTCTTTTTGTTCATGGATTTTAACCATATTCATTTCTAGCCCTTTTATTGCTGTATTGGTCCAATTTATTTGTTCACTGGCTTTTTGGATCCTTTCGGCTATTCCTAGGGTTGAATCATCTTTTAAGACTAAAGGAATGGCTTTAGCTGTATTGTTATTTTCTCCTAGAAAATTTCCCCTTTATGGAGGTCTTGAAGCCTGGAGAATTACTTCCTCAACATTAGGGATTCCACCCGGTCAAGAGTTTAAAGCAGCTCCTTTTCCATTGAAATGGTGGGTCCGACTGGGTAGGGACCAGTTTCCCGTATAAGAAAAGAGTTTATATAACAATGGAATAAAATCAACACAAATGGGGTGATATATTCTAATGATAACATAAATAAAACTAATTCTAACTACTTCATGGGATAGACTGATTTATATGATTACAGAGTAAGATTTCATAAGCATGAAACAATATAGACCATTTACATACTAAATGAATGTAAACACATTAAAGAAACTAAATCAATGTACTTGATTTAGTTGATGAAGAACATTAATCATATAACAACTCTCTAAGTCACTTGTCTAACAACATATCATTCAATACATTTTGTCAATAGTAATAAGAATATATATCATTTCAATGCTTATCAGAAAGAGACAAATAGATAGAAACAAGTTTGTTAAAATCTCAGAAACATAAAACAATTAATACAGAGATAATAGTACCTATTGCAACATAGATTAGTTCTGAAAATATAGCCTCTGGGCTCAAAATTTCAATTAGATACTTATGTTCAAACAATAGTGTAAGCTCCAAAAGCCTCCTTCTAAAAAATATGGACCCCTTTATAAATGCATGAAAGGGGTTTAAATACTAATTAATATTACAAAAATAGAAAACTTGTGAAAGAAGTCTTCTTAATCTAATCTAAACTATAAACCAAAAACTAGGAAATTAAAATGGATAAGTTATAACAGTCTCAAGACTGTTTCTCGGATCCACTCTCTAGCTGTTCCTTGAGCTGGCAGGCTTTGATCATATATTTGAGCTGGGGGGGATGCATTAGCTACATTCTCATCTAGCCCGTGAATATTTCATCATTGAGTGCTAGAAGAAGCTGAACTATTGCGTTGGAAAGACACCTCAACACTCCCAATTGACTGTGAGGCTTGATCAACAAATACCAGTAAATGTCCATATTTACATTTGTCAAGTTTTCTATGTCAAGAGCTTTTCTGCTTGATTTTTCTTGCCAATATTGTTTCAAAAGGCTGACTTCTGGCATAGTGTCTTTTGGTATTTCCTGGATAAGATTGTCTTGTAGAAGAGAATCTTTTATATACTCGGAGATGTTGGAGGACATATTTTTAGCTCTGATGGTAGTTAATTTTTCACTTTTCGTTTTCATGTCCCAGTCTCCAAATATTATATCTTTTATTGATTCTTCAAGACGAGGAATAACGACTGCTCTTCCTTGCACAATGTCTTGCCAATCTATATACTTTGAAACCTTATCATCAGTTTCTTCATAATAAATCCTCAAATCAGAAATTTTTAATTTTCTCTTGAACATGTTTGTACTTCTGATAGAAAACTGTATGTTGGTTTACTAGCAATGTTTCCAGTTCCGTTGCTTCTTTCTTTACCTCATTAAGTTTTGGATTTCCTGGAGCTTTTGAATGTTCTGTTGTAATTAATCAACTATTATATCCTTCTCTTTAATTTAATTTTCGAGTTTGAGTTTGAGACCTTCAAAATCTAGTTGCAGATTATTAATACTTGATTGCAACTCCTGCTCTATCCTTTGTTTTTCATTAAAGAAACTTTGCTCCATTTGAGCCATTTTTTTATCCTTCTCCATAATTAATGACCCAATATTTGCTACATTATTAATAGTTGTGTCTGCATAATCTCCTGCAAACTGAGATAATCTGCTAAGTTCTTTTCCTGGAGTTAGCTGAGTTCCTTTCCAAAGAACTTGCATTGATGTTGTGTCCATAGGCATTTTTGGAGAATCTTCAATCTTTCATTTCTTCTTTGACCTAGATACAACAACGTTATGCTTTGGACTGTAAAATGTATCCAATGGAGGAATTTCCTCAATCTTTAGTATTATTTCCATTTTTGGAAAAGCAGGGATGATCTCCATGTCTTGGGCCAATGTTTCTTCTTGTCTCTTCTCTATCATTGATCTTTAGTGTCTGATTTTGCTGAAGATAAATTTTAGAAACCTCTGTAGTAAATGAGATTTTTCGAGTTTTTGCTTGATATTTATAATAATTTAGATTAGAGGAAACTTGTTGAACGCTTGATTCACCTATATTTATTGCCAATTTTAGAGAATATTCAATAGGGAGTTTCTATCAAAATAGCACTTTAATCAACAAGAGTATTAGTATCAGATAATGCTTTTTCAAAACTTTCCCAGCCTTGATTAAAACTCTCCTCTTGAGGAACATCCATGATTTATGGTTTTTCTACTGGTACTTGAACTTGAACTCGAGGAATCGGAACCATAATTTGTTCTTCTTCTGGCACTTGAACTATCAGAATCAGAATTTGTTCTGGCATTGGCGTGTGGAACATGTAGTTTGGAAATGAGAATTCCTATGTTCTCGATATTGTTTGAATTGTATCAACTCTTATGGACTGAACCTTACGGTTGCTATCTGCAGAACCCTTGAGAATTCTGGGATTGACTCAAACACATCGTAAAATTTATCAGGCTTGCTTGTAAATGCCCAAAACTTAACTTGATTTTTTATTTCTCTAGAAACTCCATATGAATCATAAATTATGTTGGGTAGAATTGGAAAATTGAAGGTTTTTAATCGACCAATTTCAAGACATGCATGCTTGAAATTGTAGAGAGTATATGACGCACATGAAATAGGAAAAGTTGGCCAAATTGTCTTTTTAGCATCTTTCGGAATTTTAGTCAACCCATTACCTACGGTCTGATAAGCAATTTCCTTAGCCAATAATTTATCTGTTATATATAAGGGTAGGACACGAGGGAAAACATGAATTTTGAAAATTTTGATGTATGTGTAAAATTCTTAATCGAACCACCTTCCTATAGGCTTGAGACTTCTATTGGCTTCATGGGTGACTCTAGAGATTTTTCTTTCAAAAATAACCTGAAAAACTGGGAGCATTATATCATTACATACTTTAAACATATGAGAGTGGTATTTTGATTCCCACGGGAATTCTAACTGTACAAAGATGGGGTTTTGACTTCTTTGGTCCATTTCCATCTTAATGACAGAAATTCAATAGAACAAAAAATAACATCTAGGATAAAATAACTCATATAAAAAGGAGTGACTCTACTGGACGGACTATTATGATTCTCTCTGTAGACAGTGATACATCTAATCAAATTATCAGACATAATATTAGCCCAATCAATAATATAGCTGTCAAAGGCTGCTTGTATCAGGGGTGTCCAATCTTCCTTAAACTTGGTTGTATTTGCAGACCCAAAAAGATGACACACCATTGCAGCAATTTGTGAGAAAGGGATTTTTAGAGAAACTACTAAGTACATACCCTTATCGTTGTGTTTATGGCGATTAATATCATTTCTCCAATCCTTGATCACATTTGCAGGGTGTTCATTCTCTCGCATGAATTCTTGAACAAAATAGTTGTAATATCTCTTATGGGGCTTGGGAAATTTATACATACCTTTCAAATATGAATGCCTAAGAGAACCAATAATTGTTCTGTTTCTGGTAACAAACTGACTATCTCGAATGTCCACATGATCCAACACCCATTTTACTAAGTCAGTGTATCGAAACATTTCAGGGCGTGTAGAAATTCTGTGCAGAAAAGAGTTAGCTGTGTCGGACCATGAGTCTGAATCTGTGGATACAGAATCATCAGCTACAACGTTTCTGTTCAAAATTACTTGTGGATTTTCATTCTCAAACAACTTATGGATCCCTTTCCAACTTGAGGAACGAATTTCTGGGTTGCATGTTGTGTCTGAGATTAAAGGACCATCTCGTTGTTTTCCTCTTTCTAAACAACTAACTGAGGTGGGGTGGCAGAATTGAAAGAAAACCAGAGAGCGTAAGCTGAGATCACGTCAAATTCTATTAACTTTCGTATCAATTTAACTCATGCATAATGGGAATCCTCAGTATTAAATCTGAAATAATTATAAAATCGATTGAAAACCTTGAGATCATAAAAACACCTGAATTATCATTAAATTGATAGCATGGGCTTCGTGTGAGTTTGAAAGTTGTTATCTTATCAAGATCTATAAATTAGCTTTTTCATGATTAGCAAGTTTTGGCATTTCGCAGCACTGTGTGACATGCGGAAATGCAATATTGCGATGGCTTTTCTGTTGGATGATAGAATGCGATATCGACATATTTCAGATGACAGATTGAGATATCGGTATATGTTACGTGACATATTTCACAATTTCGCACATCGGCAATTCGTAGTTTCGCATATCGTCAATGCGCTTAATTTGTTATTTCGGCGATTTTTTATTTTGACAATTTTCGTTTCGGAAATTTACACTTCGACGACTTAGTTCCCACTTCTTGTAATTTTAGCCTTTATGGGTTCCTTAGAGCGCTTTGTATGATTTTCTTATGTTTTTTAAGAAAACCAAAATTTAATCTAATAGACTCACATTCTAAGTTTTATTTCTAAAATGAATTTAATCCTAAGATTTTTAAAAGGGTCCCCATTGTTCTTTTTATACTATTTATTTAGAAAAATTGGGGGTTGTTGTAATACTACAACAGGAGGGAATGTGGTACTTGTCTCTAGCTTTCTCCATCACAAACTGTCCACAGATGTTTTTGTGCAGATGAAGTTTCGACATCTGCCATGTGTACTTCTGACTGTTCTCCTAATTTTTCCAAACATAGAAGGATATCCATGAGTTTGTTCCTTCCATATACTCTTTCCATTTGAGAGAAAGAGCATATTTTTTTACTACTAGAGGTACTGAGATCAAATTATCTGGATTGAGGATGTGTATAGAGATCCCATTTTAGAATATTTTTCATATGTTCAATATTGATTTTGTGTTTGGGACACCCATCCATAAGGGAGAAGAATTTATACATCTCTAGGTTTGATGCCTTCTTACAATCTGATGGAACACAATTCATGAATCTTGAGGATGGTATTAGAGTGTATATATTTTCAACATATTCTAAGTCATACCTTGGCATACCCGAAGGGCGCATTTTACTAAAAATTTCAATGAAACGAGGATCTTCATTTTCCAAAGCTAGTAATTCATGAATCATCATGATGGTATCATGAGGGAATGGAATGTCATAAAATTTTGGATTTGGACATGAATTGAAAATAGGAGTGGTAGGAGCTTCTCCAGTCCTGGGATTATGATTCTAATGAAGAACAAGGTTTGCGAGAGATTATAGGCAAACTACTAATAAGCAAGCAGGACAATTTACTTCAAGAGTAGAAAAATGTAATGACTGAGAGAGTTCAAATAAATCGGCAAGTGAACATTTTACAGGTGGAGTATATACAGACGTGGAAAAATATGGATGGCATGAAATAAGGTTGGGGTTGAAATGGTAGCTTGAAGCTTGGCAAGCTTCTTATATTCTTTTGCAATCTAGAGTAGATCTTCTGGGGAAGGACATAGTAGCCTTAGAGGGTCCTTCTTGTAATTGAGCAGTCGTGATGTTCTAGATTTTTGGAGACTGTGGTAGATCTACTACCCAATTTTTAGGAAAACTGAGGTCTTCCCATTTAAAAGTATAATGCTCAATTTATTGGTTATGAGCATTTGTAATGACCAGGGTACTGGATTTTGATTCTTGGTTGGGTGTGTGGTGAATGGTTAGATATAATGTGTTGGTGTCCCTGAAGAAACCTCTAGTGTGGACTGCAATATTTGTTCTCTTTCTCTTCATATCAAATCCATTGGTTTTGATTTGCAACTGGAGGATGTCCTTGATATGTTCATCATACACATAAACTGAGAAATTCAGGTGAAAATCAAACCAAACAGGACAATTTGATAATGGTGCAACTATGCGAGAAATTAATGAATCAATGTACTTATTATGTGTAAGATCTCCAATAGTAGCTAGCACATATGTATTAAGTCTTCTATGTGTTAAGGAATTCATACCCACTCGAATGCAACCAAGATGTAGATAAGAAGTAACATGTCTTCGGGCTTCTTCTTGAAGTTTCCTAGGATCCAAAAGAGAAATGGTTTCAATAGATTCGACATTTTCTTGGATCTGAGAAACACACTCTTTCACTGTGACTCTGGTTATGGCTTTCAAATTGAAAACATATAAATCACCATAGACTTCTGATGGATTAATGGAAGGGAGAGCCCATCTGGCTGAAGGTTGAATTTTTACTAATTCTATTTATGCTGAGTTAACTATTGAAGACGATGCAGAATGAAACATATTTTCCATATCAAAGTTATTTTCTTGTGTTTCTTTCTTTTGATGTTCTCTGAATGAAACAAATCTTCTCCATGGTTCCATATTACTTCTTAAACTTCTCTAAAAGATAATATGGAACAAGGAAGAAGATCTGTTTCATTTAGAGAACTACAAAATGAAGAAACACAAGAAAATAACTTTGATATAGAAAATTTGTTTCATTCTACATCCTCTTTAGTAGTTATATCTGCAGAAATAGAATTAGTAGAAAGTCAACCTTCAGCCAGATGGGCTCTCCCTTCCATTAATCCATCAAAAGTCTATGGTGATTTATCTGCTTTCCATTTGAAAGCCACAACCAGAGTCACAGTGAAAGAATGTGTTTCTCATATCCAAGAAAATTTTGAATCTATTCAAACCATTTCTATTTTGGATCCTAAGAAACTTCAAGAAGAAGCCCGAAGACATGGTACTTCTTATCTACATCTTGGCTACATTCGGGTGGGTATAAATTCCTTAACACACCGAGGACTTAATACATATGTGTTTGCTACTATTAGAGATCTTACACATAAGTACACTAATTCATTAGTTGGTGGCATAGTTGCACCATTATCAAATGGTCCTTTTTGGTTTGATTGCCACCCAAATTTGTCATTTTATGTGTATGATGAAAATATCAAGGACATCCTTCAGTTGCAGATCAAAACCAATGGTTTTGATATGAAGAAAAAGAGAAAAAATATTGCAGTCCAAACTATAGGTGGCTTCGGGCACACCAACACATTATATCCAGCCATTCTCCACACACCCAACCAATAATCAAAATCTAATACCCTGGTCATTACAGATGCTCATAATCAAAAAATCGAGCATCAAACTATTAGATGGGAAGACCTCAGTTTTCCTAAAAATTGGGTAGTAGATCTACCACAGTATCTGACTGCTTAGATATAAGAAGGAACCTCTAAGGATACTCTGTCCTTCCCCAGAAGATTTACTCTAGATTGAAAAAGAATACAAGAAGTTTGCCAAGATTCAAACTACCATGTCAGGCCTAATATTATTTCATGCCAACCATCTGCTTCCACATCTGTATATACTCCATCTGTAAATTGTTCACATGTTGATTTATTTAAACTCGCTCATTTATTGCATTTTTCTACTCTTGAAGTAAAATGTCCCGATTTCCAGTGAGTAGTTTGCCTACAATCTCTCGCAGACCTTGTTCTGCATCAGAATCATAATCCCAAGAGCAGAGAATCCCCTCCCACTACTGTAGTCAATTCATGTTCAAATCCAAAATTTTCTAACATTCCATTCCCTCATGATACCATCTTGATGATTCATGAATTACCAACTTTGGAAAATGATGATCCTCATCTTAGTAAAATGTTTATTAAAATGCACCCTCCGGGTATGCCAAGATATGGCTTAGGATATCTTGAAAAATTATAGTCTAATACCATCCTCAAGGTTCAAGAATTTTGTTCCATGAGGCTGTAAGAAGCCATCAAACCCAGAGATGTATAAATTATCCTCCCTTATCAATGAGTGTCCCAAACACAAAATCAATACTGAATGGATGAAGAATATGCTAAATTGGGATCTCTATACACATCCTGAGTCCAGAGAATTTGATATCAGTACCTCTGATAGTAAAACATATGCTCTTTCTCTCAAAAGGAAAGAGTACATGGAAGAAACAATCTCATGGATCTCCTTCTATGTCTGGAAAAAATTAGGAGAACAATCAAAAGTACATATGGAAGATGTTGAAACTTTATCTCCACAAAAATATTTGTGGACAGCTTGTGATGGAAGCAAGCTAGAGACCGATACCACATTCCCTCCATACTAGGGAATTTTTCTAGGAGAAAGCAGCAATACAACTAAAGCCATTCCTTTAGTCTTAAAGGATTATTCAGCCTTAGGAATAGACAGAAGGATCCAGAAATCCAATAAATTGGACCAATACAACAATCGAAAGGGCTAGAAATCAATATGGTTAAAATCCATAAAAAAATAATAATGTTTTGACTCATTATCAGTGGTTGTACATAGTGTAAATAAAACGTCGAATGATGTCAACTTCTCAGTATCAGTATTGAAAGGTTTTGTCATAGAATCATTAGCACTGCTTGAAAACATAGAGAGAAAAGTAGATTCAGAGTTTGTATCCACTAAGACCCTTATAGGAGAACTTTCTGAAAAATGTGAAGAACTCAACATATCTCCTAAAGACAGGAATATCCCATCTTCTATGTTATTTAGTCACCATGTGCCTATACGACATGCCACAAAACCTATAGAAAAATTTTCATTTCTGTTTCCTAAAGAAATTCCCATTCCAAAAGCCTTGACCAAAGAAGAACATCCATAATCTTCAAGACAACATCATCTGCCCATATATGAACCATTGTCAAGTCAATTCACTAGGTATTGAGCTCCTAACCTTAGTGGAAAAGGGAAAATGGCTGAAACCCATACCTTTCAGTCTGGTTCATATAAAGAGTGGAATATTGATGGATTGAGTACTGGTCAAAGTAGACAAATGATTGACCAGATGTATACATAATATAAGATTATGTGCATGAGAGAAAAATCTGAAGTTGAATCCTGCAAAATGCTCATCCAATGCTTTACAAGCACCCTACAAAGGTGGTGGGAAGTAGAACCTTCCCCTGCACTAATTGCAAAAATGGAAGGAGGATTTGCTAAAGATGAAGGTAGAGATGTTATCCATCATGAAGATGGTAATCCTCAAAATAATATGATTGGAGCATTAACCTCCTTCATCCTAGAACACTGGTGTGGAGCAACAATAGAAATTGCAAATAATCATGAGATGGTCTTGATGAACCTTAAATGCAAGAAGATGTCTCAATATGAATATTTCCATAGAGACTAGACACAAATAATCTATGAAGTAAAAGAAAGCCAAAATTACTTATGGAAACAAGTATATTTAGCAGCATTTCCTTGTAAGTTTGTTGAATATATAAGAAGTATTCCAAACTTCCTTTGAAATTTACACAAGGGTAGAGATATATTGTAATATCACAAAATCTCTGGTAAGTACTTGTACTAGTATGGAGGAAAACAAATCCTTACAAAATCTGTCTAGATATCTTGACAACAAGTAAATTTGTAGTAAATATGTATTGTCTATTGATGAACCAATTGTACAAAGAAGAAACACAGAAAAGCACAAAATAAGAATGATAAAAAATTTGCTAAAAATTTTCCTTATAGGGCAAGCAAGTAAAAAAGAAGATCATACAGGATAGTGCCCAAAACACATTACTATGAGCCCAAAGATATCCATCTAACGTCACAAAAAAGAGACATGATCACTTGCTGGTTATGTGGGCAAACTAGGCATACAACAAACAAATGTCCCCGAGGAAGACAATCAAGGAGAAATAGAGGCAGGAAGTCACGAGAATATGTCTCTAAGAAAACATAACAAAAAGAAGAAAGGCCTAGAATCCATTCCAAAGAAGAAATACATCCGATGAAGAAAAATTGTTGTAGTTCATCAGATTCCTCTAATTCTAGTTTATCTTAGTCTGAAAATAATGAAGAATAGGTAAATATCCAATAATGAAACTTCACAGACACTGATGAGTTCTATTGCAGTCCCTTTGAAACTGACTCAGACTTTAGCTCAAAAAAAGAAATAGTAGAAGGAAACAACCAAGGAGAAAGTATGTATGGCACACACTATGGATGATGATGAACCCAAAGTTCTAGCGAGCATCAATATGCTTGTAGAATGATAAATGAAAGAAAAACTCTTAGAAACCTTCTTACAGGAAATGCACAAAGATTCTGGTAGTAATTCAAAGGGTAATGCCTCTAAAGCCTTGTTTGTTGATGCTTCTTATGAAAAGAACACAAATATTTTCAGAGAAACCAATAGCATGCAAAGCCAAGATATTTGACTCTAGGAGAAATCAGTGAAGAGATTCATCATTGAAATAAGGAAATAATTGAACTTAAAGCAAAAATCTCTACGATGGAAAAATAAAAAGCACAAGAACTAGTAGTAAATCCTAATGTGGAGATTTTTTAGGATATAC
The DNA here is from genome assembly GCA_034641835.2 of Pinus albicaulis. Classification (NCBI taxonomy): domain Eukaryota; kingdom Viridiplantae; phylum Streptophyta; class Pinopsida; order Pinales; family Pinaceae; genus Pinus; species Pinus albicaulis. The sequence goes on along the minus strand of CM076578.1, from coordinate 1,757,446,032 downwards.
ATAATAGTAGCATGGGATTTGGAAATATGAAGATCATGACCATTCAGTACCAACAACATCACGTGTTGTTGAATTTTAACATACAAGGAGAGATCTTCACTCTGAAAACATTAATAGATTTCGGTGTAGACATTAATGTTTTAAACAAAAAATTGATCCCAGCCAAATATTGGACACCTGCACATCGACAAGTCATTGGGGTAGGTACACATGACTTTAAATATGAAGTCTCCAGTGCAACACTCTATTTTTTAGGATATTGTATGAAAATGAATTTGTAGTAGGAAATATTCCTATTGACTATATTTTGGGTAATGTTTTCCTTGCTACTGTTGAACCACATGGATGAGCCAGTTTGCCAAATGGTAAGCTGGTTATTTTATATCTATCCCAGATAAAAAAGGTTTTTTGCAAACTATCACTTTGCCATTTATTTTAGTACCAAGACTGTCCACCATGGTCTAGGCTATGCAAGAAGTTAGTTTGACAAAAATAAAGTTAGGAGAATTGAAATACTTCAAGTATTCCCTCAAAATAAAGGAACAACTACAATATTCAAAAATACAACAAAATATTTCATACCTCAGAGAAAAATTAGAGAAAGAATCATGTTCTGAAAACCCAAATGTTTTTTGGCATAGAAAACATCACAGAGTTGAATTAACTTTCAAAAAATAATATGAGGGAAATCCATGTAAAAGCAGGGCCATACCCATGAACAATGAATACAAGACTCTATGTCAAAAAGAAATTTCAGATCTTCTAAATAGGGCATTAATCAGAGAATCCAACAGTCCCTACAACTGTTATGGGTTCTATGTAAACAAGCACTTGTAACAGAATATAGGAGTTCCTATATTGGTCATAAACTACAAACCTCTGAATTATGTACTAGCAAATGATACATACCCTATTCCCCATAAGGGTAGTCTAATAAAAAAAATAGCAGGAGCTAAGGTTTTTTCCAAGTTTGACATGAAATCTGGATTTTAGCAAGTTGCAATAAAGGAGGAAGATAGATTTAAAACTGCATTCAACATTCTTGCTAGCCATTATGAGTGGAATTTCATGCCTTTTGGTTTGAAACATGCACCTTCTAAATTCCAAAAGGTTATGGACCAAGTTTTTAAGTCGTACTTTGATTGGCTTATTTTATATATTGGTGATGTATTGGTTTTTTCTAAATCTATAGAAGAACATTTCAAACATGTACAAATATTCACACAAATAGTCAAAATAAATGGGCTCATACTAAGCAAGAAGAAAATGGAATTATTTCAAACAAGGGTTAAATTCCTAGGACATACTATTGAAGATGGCTAGATCACATTAATAAATCATGCACTTGAATTTGCTGATAAATTCCCGATGTGATCATAGACAAAACACAAATACAAAGATTCCTAGGTTGTTTGAACTATGTCAACAACTTCTACAAAGGATGTGCCCATGATAGAAAATCGTTGAATCAAATACTGAAGAAAGATCCAATGCCTTGGACCATAAAGCATACTAATGCAATCAGAAAGATAAAATCCAAGGTAAAAACCTTGCCTATTCTCTATATTGCAGATGAAGACTTGCCAAAATTTGTAGAAAGTGATTGGGGAGGTATTCTCAAGCAAGAGAATAAAGGAGAAGAACAAGTTCTACACTTTGCTTCAGGCACTTGGAACCCAACAGAACAAAATTATTCTACAATTGAGAAAGAGGTTAAAGCTGCATGGAATTGTATCGATAAATTTGACATAAACCTTGTACATAAAAGATTTCTTCTTAAGGTTGATGCCTCTGCTTTGAAGAAAGTATTAACAAAAGATATCACAAAACCTGGAGAATCCAAGTTTGCTAGGTGGCAAGCTTTGTTTTCCAATTTTGATTTTGATGCCGAGCACGTAAAAGGAGAGAAAATTTGTCTACCAGATTTCTTGAGTAGAGAGTATCTAAAAACAGAAAATAATCTAATTGTGATTGTCACTGAATGGGATCCTAGTACACAACAAGAAAAACTTAGGAACATCCCCGACAACACCACATGGCAAGTCTACATTGAAAAATGGAAACCCACTTGGAAATTGAGGAATACCAAAGTAATGGATGCAAATTTATAGCCTCATATGGACCTACAACACCTCGTGCCAGAAAGGAAGGTTTACCCCAAGTCCAACAAATGGATACATGACATGGTATATAATAATTCGATGAGGTGCTCCAATCTTGCAGATGAAGCATTAAGATATAGTTTTCAAGATATCAGTCTGATATGGAATGAAGGAAGCAACAATACCAAAACATTTCAAAAATATTATGTTATAAATAGAACTAGATATCCTGAACATCCTGCAAGAATCATGTGGCCGGAGAAAGATCCAAAGCTTGTTTTCCCCCACACTGTTTATAACTTTCAGGATTATAAAGATCTCTGGTGGGATCTCCTATGCAGAGAAGAAAGATCAGAAACACACTATACATTGTTAAAATTCGGACATGTATACATTACACAATTATTATTGCGATTAGATTGGTTACAAGAATGGTGGGGATGGTATGGGATAGATAAAACTGCCATGGTTCCAAAATACTTTGTAAGTGACTGCCAAGAGTGCTTTGATTGTTTTCACCAGCACTTTAAAACTATTGCAGATCTACAAAAGTACTTTGATGAGTGCAGATTGGGTTACTTTATGAGAGGGCATCATCATTGGTTAGTCCTAACCAAGGTAAAACATCAGGTTATCCTTGGAAAGGCAATGATTGTCAGAAGAAAATATACGAAAGCTTGGGAGACTAGTGGATCATATCATCATGAAAATGGTAGATTCCCTGGTACAAATCCATTAGGAACATAACTAAAAAATTTCACGTGTTCTCCTGGGCTCCTGTCTAAGAGTATCCACAGTGTACAATAGTGTCTTGTCACTTGACTTTAACAGTGACCATTTTCCGCGGTATTTTCGACAGAATCTCCACAATGGAAATTCTCCTTATCATTTTCCATAGTATTTCGAATAAAATCTCTACTGTGTAAAATAATTTTTGGGCTTTCCGAGACTCAGAGCACTTCTCCGACTTCTGGTGTGATTTAGTCCACATCTCGGAATCTTAGTACAAAAAAGCATTGTCTATTTTATTGTCTAGTGCTTGTCCCCTCCTCATCCTATAAATAAGAGGAGTAAGTCTCATCTAAGGCATCTGGAGTTTGAAAGTTGAGAGTTGGAGTCTTAGAGACTTTAGCTTTGTTTTGAATCTGAGACAAGTCTTCCTGCTTTGCATCTGCGAATGGTTGTTCGATCTGCTTGCATCACGAAGCTATTCTCTCTTAGAGTTGAGGTTGAAAAGCTTGCGTATTAGGTAACAACCCTTGTAAGAACCTAAAGTGGTTGAACTCATTAGGTACTGAAGTCTATGTGTTTGTCTTAAAAAATTCAAAGGAGGAGTCTCCAAAAGGATAGGTAGCCGCCAAATCTCATTTTTCTTAAAAGTGACATATCTGGTAAATGCCTCTGCAGACTATCTCTCAATGTATTTAGGATGAAGTTCTTAAAGATCTTCCAAATTTGTAATCCATGTTTTGAGATTAATAAAAAGAGAAGTTTTTCCGCAGATACCCATTGAATTATATTTTCAGATGAGTTATGTTTTGTTGAGATGAAATTTCTATGTTCTGTTAGAGGAGAGGTTCATTCGAGGTTCACTGAGAGTCGAGGGACGTCTTCTCATTGAAGGTAAGAAGTCATGGAAGAACGTCGATACATGAAAACTCAAAGGTTCATGTATTCATCACTGAAAGCAGAAAAATCTTTTTGGCAAGCTTCATTTCTTCGCAAAAAAAACCCCTGCTCCAAGAATTAACTTTAAATTAAATCTAGTAAATTTATTGTTTTAAAATTAAAAATAAATTTATTTATTTTTTACTCCATATCTTAATCTTCTCTTACCTTTCAAACCTTTCAAATTGTGAAAATATTTTTCTTCTTTCAATAATATCAAAATTATTGCAAAAATATATTAATAATATTAAGTATGTGAATTCCACTAAAATCGTATTAATACGATTCCTTTATGTAATAGTTTAAGAGCCTCAAATAAATTTTAATAGTATCAATTTCATTAAAATCCATGGCATTTTAATATAAACATTTTAAGTAATAATTTAAAACTCCTTAACAAAATTAACATTCGTGATAGATAAACTTAATTAATTTAATTTGAATTTAGTTAATTTATTAATATTTGGGATGGGATAAGTCTAATTTAATTTTTATTAATTTATTAGTGAGCTTTTGATTTGAACTTGTGATATGTTCAATTTATTTTTATTTTTTTAAAATTCAAATTCAAATTAAGATATTACTAGTCCATTGGATCTTGGATATATAGTTATTAGGTGCATTGTTAAGGCACTCTTTGATGTAAAGTTATTGGTTCAACTCCCAGCGCCAATCGAAATGATATATTGAACATGATGAAAAAATAGTCACGCCAAACTTTAAAAAAATTGAGATATTACCAAGTAAATGAAAGTAAATACCTTGAATGTTGTCACATCACCTTCCAGGGCACATTCTTCGGAGACACATGGCACAAGAATCTATGAGCCTCGATCTGCACCATTGGCGACACTCACCAAAGGCACAAGTCCATTTCCTATTCATTCTCTGTTATGATGGTTCAGGAGAGCGGTCGCCTTTGCCATGGCTCAGGGCCCTGCTAGCACCTTGGCATGGATTAGGCATTGAACGCTTTGACCTTGGGGCTACCACCTCAGGGACTATGAAGAGCGTGTGTTGGTGATGGAAGCCCGCATCCTTGACCTTGACCAACACATGATTATTGGATACTGACCAACTCTTTTGGACAATTTTTGTTATTTTTTTTGCACTGCGATATAATTATTATATATCTTCTATAATACAAAGTTATTTTACCAAAAAAAAATTGAAAGAAGATAAATATTAAATAATTTCATATAAAATGATTTAATTAATCAATCTTTTGAAATTTTCAGGGGTATATTTTAGTAGAGTTTACTTGTGATCTGACAAGGATTTTTTGAAATGGTTGATTTTACTCAAAATCTAATAAGGATTTTTTGAAATAGTAAGTTTGAGTTTTATGATATGCACAAGGAGAGTGCTTAGTTTTCTTTAAGGAACGTTGAATCCATTTATGTATTCAAAAACACATTTTAAACAAATAGATTCACAATCTCATTAAAAATTATACAACCGGATACAGGTTAAGAAAACAAAAACTTCAATTACTTATATTGCATCATTTCATAAATGTATAAACATAAATATTTAAAAATTAAATATAAATGTATCCCTGTGTGGTGTGCTTATGAAATGAATGATGTAGTTTTTTTGGTAAGCAAGCAAAATTTCATTAGATTTTCAAAATTTTAAATAGATTACATGCATGGATAAACATGAGTGGGTTGTGTTTGAAATGAGTTTGATCAGGATACGTAAACCTTCCTACCCTAAAGCATGCATTGGAGAGACCATCTACCCATATGTGGGAAACTATATGGTCTTTCTGAGAGTCCTTAGATCAATTTTCGACATCATAGAGCCATAGCAAAAAAAAGAGTTGTAGTGACAACAAAAGACCACAAAAAAGTAAAGCAGCAAAGGCTAAGAAAGGCATTCCTCGAGATTGTAAGTGATCATGGTCACACTGAGCGAGATATTAGAAGGGATCTTCATAGCCTTATGGTAACCATGGAGGTCGTCCCCACACAACAAACATGCTTGTTGTGTTGGTGTTAGCCTCCTATCGTGAGGTTTCGCCTTTCAAATTGTTTGCAACAATTGGCTTATTGGCAGAAGTTCGCTCCTCCTCCATATGGTCAAAAGACCCAGCACTGCCTAGTTGTTGGTGTTGGATAAAAGAGAATAAATAAATAAATAACTGATATGTTAAATTATTAAACTTAACTTTAGAATGAAGTTCCTTTAAGGGGGAGAGTATGTAGTACTCTGTATTAATAAATTAAAAAATAATGATGATGATGATGATAGCCCTGGGGTTAGCTCAATTGGTCGAGTTTCCATTGTTAAAAACACCTCTCTAATGGCAGGTGAGGAGGTCAATTCTCCTTGACGCCCTTAGGATTAGGCCCTGCTAATAAGTCAGCGAAAAGTGATCCCTTTGGATGGATGTGCCGAGATATTTACTCATAAATAATAATAAAAAATAATAATAAGCAATAAAAGTGAGAATAATAATTAATAAATAAAATAATAAAGAGAATATAATAATAGTAAATAAATAAATTAATAAAGTGAAGTTCTGAATAAATAAATAAAATAAAATATAAAAATGGTAAAAATAAAGTAAAGTTAATAAACGTTAAAAAGGAATAAATTAAGCAAGAGTCAATTAAGGAAAAGGCTGAGTTAAGGAAAACTTAATATAAAAAATAGAAATTGGCATGATGACACGTGAATTGTATGTATGAAGGTCATCCTTCCATTTTTGGAACAAACTGTTCTATTTAATGGATGTGAGATATCCTTTCCAAAGGAGAATTTGAGAAAAGAAGAATTCACATACTAAGGTAGTTGATTGACAGTCTGGGGGTGGCCAACTATAAAAAAGACTTAGTGCAGTTGAGCCTATGATTGGGTCGATAGTCGTCCCCAAAACATTGGTTGCGGTCAGGGGGATTCGAGTAGCGCAACAACTTTGGAATTTGAAGTAAGTTAAATCTTAGTTTTACAGGTAAGTCCTCATCTCTCGCGATTTTCGTAGATTATATACTAACCAACTGATTTTTTTTCTATATATATATATATATTTTCTTCATGTTGATTATTATTGATGTAATTAATTTGCATGTTTTAATTCTAAGCCATTACACGTACCATATTTCTATCAGCAATCTAATTGTCCCAACAAAGTGACTTACAACAATATATTAGGAACATTTCAAAGCTTCGATCTTCCCCGGAAAAAATCATGCCAGTAGTCAAGTTCCTAATAAATTGTTTTTGCAATTAGAAGGCGCTTCCTAGTATGTACTTTCATGATCATATTTAATAAGCAATTGGATGAGTTTGTTGCTATGAATTTTATTTGTATTAGCTAGTGTTACACAGTAATTTGTCACCGTCCCTACCATTCCCCGTCCCGCACAATGGAGGACCCATAATGTGACCTGTGAACACTGTCATGCACTGAAAACATCATCATTGCATCCCTCTGAGTATGAGCTTCATTTCCCCTTGAGACATCTCCTTGCAAAATCCATGAAAAACAGCTATTTTTGCATTGGCGCGGGTAGACAGTTCAGTACTCGCGCCACTCAGGGAAATCCTGTAAAGAGGTCGCGCCACTTGGCGCTCTGTCATAGAGCAGCAATCGCGCCACCCATTTTAGGAACTGTTTTTTATATATGGATGGCGGAAGTTGAGTTCAAACAAACTCACAACCACTTCCTATCTTGAGTTGGGAGGTTTGGCTACGGGAGTTCTATGGAAAGGAAGTAGTTTTGCCACCTTCTATGGAACCTTCCTTGTTGATAGGGCCAATCCCATAATAATAGGGATCCCAACTCCCTCCTTCCCCATCTATAAAAGCTTGCTCAGATCCACGGCAAGCTAGTCTTGAAGTGCTGAAGCTTTGCATCTCCCTATTCCCAAGTGCCTTTGTGCTGTAAAGAATCCCTTCTTTCCCTTAAGAGGCCCATTAAGCAAGGAGATCATTGTTACGAGACTCTGGAGAGGTTTCCCTTTCCTTGGCGAGCTTTGCGAGACGTGGACAACTGGAGACCCGTACGAAGGAGGCTGCGACGTCAGAACTCGGTTGTAACTTCTATTCGTTTATCACTTTAATAGATGACTATGATTATGGTTCCACTCCTTTTGCAATCATGTTAATGCGAGTAATATCTTTTCTGACCGATATTTAGTTACGTATGCTGGTTCCTATGCATGTATCTGTTCGTCTCTTCTGTGTGCAGGTGTTCGTTCACGGAGATCGTGGAAGGATTGTGATCTGCCAGGGCTGAAGGACGGGGGCATCTTCTTCTTCAGATCTAGCGTTGGAATCCAGGTAGGCTCTTATCCCAAGTCTTTCATTTCGTAACTAGGAGCTTGCGTCATAGCATTGTTTGTTTGTTGCTAGACCCCTGCTGGGCTAGTAGGGATCGCCTATGTCCGCAGAGGGGATTTACCTCCTCAACAAATTGGCGACTCCGCTGGGGATCGTCCGGTTTTCCTTGTCCCGTTTATGATTGGTTCGCTTTGATTGTTTCTCCTTGCTTGATGAACCTTCTGGGTTGGATTCTTTCATTATTTTAGCCTCTTGGTTTGCTTAGCTTGTGTTGGTCTCTTTTCGGATTAGCTTGTTTTTTAATTTTCATTGAAGAACTCGACTGGCGCGGGTTTTTACCTGACAGTCGCGCCACTTGGCGCGTGTTGCATTTGTCTGTCTCGCGCCACTCGGCCTCTGGCGCTAGTTTCAAGGCCACAGTCGCGCCACCCCTGTGACTGTTTTGAGTTTCTTCAATTTTTGGCTTTCTGAGCTTGACCAGTACTTTTCTTCTTGATTTCCTGATTGTTTGAGTGTATTGGAGTCTTGTTTGACTGGAATTCACCGCTATCCTTTGGTTGTTTGCCTCTGTCTATCGGTTTCACGATTTGAGCCCTAGGGCATCTAGTGGCATAGTGAATCGAGCCCTCCTTGGGAGTTTTGGTGTCTTGATTGTCCTGTCAACTTGTTGATTGATTCTCCACGCTCTCTTAACAGTCTTTGATTGTTTTGCTGCGTCTTTTGAGTGATTGTTCATTCTTTCATTCAGAATTCGTTTGCCCTTGCTTTGGACCTAGATCACACGGTCCATTGGGTGTTTTCGAGTCTTTCTTCGATTTGAGAGACTTTGGGTCGATTTAGAGATTTGGTTGCTTGCTTTGTTGAGTGAATGTTGCTTGCTTCGCTCTCTTAGTTATCATTTCTCCAATTGTTCCTTTTGTTTTCAGTGCACATTAGCCATTAAACATTGAAAATCAAAAAAAATATATAATCTCTTTTGTTTTTAATTAGTGCAAATTGTCATCTTTTCCGTATTACTAGTGATTAGTGTTTGAATGAAAAGTGTGCAATTGCATTAGTTGCATTAGAGACATTCTTGTTTGTATTCCGTTCATTTCGTTTGTATAAAGCTCTCAACTCTCATTTAACTAGTTTTCATCGAACGAAATGTTGCATCGTGGCATATAGCTTGCATTTAGGAGACACTACATACGATAAGGCCTGGAAATTGAAACTTAATTGAAGATCAACTGTAAAATTCATTCAATTAACCTAAGGCAACATTGGAACTTAACGCAACATATTTAGAAGGTCTAGGCTAGAGACGTGTTTCGGCGTCGTTAAACCTAGCAGCTGTCGTTCGCCTGTTGGCTTTAGACAGCGCTAGTACGGACTTGCGCTCCCCGTACCGTCGCGTATATAAAGGGAGACCCCCATAGGTTTTCAATCCTTTATCCACAGGAAGCCGAGTCTGCCGCCCTATACCCGTGATACACCGAACACAGCATTCGGGGAGACTACCTGCACGTACGGAAAGTCCTTGGTCGATTTCTGTTTCATTATTGAAACCAAGGTGTATATTGCGGTTCACGGATATTTGGTACACCCTTTGTGCCTAGTTTTTCCTGAGCAGTCATTTGGTCTTTTCTGACTCCCTAAACTTGAAAAGACCGTCAAGCGCTTGTCCTTTCACGCTTGTGTCAACTATGAAAGAGATAGAGTCATCTTTTTATCGTTTCTCGACTCTTAAAACATGAAACGGTAGAATTTCTTACTTTCCAATGTGGTAAAATTAATCGCCCACGATTACACACCCGTTTAGACATTGCTTGTTGACTGTTTGATCGTGTGTCTTAACTCGTTTTCGGCCCGTGTGTGGTTTTGAGTTTGATGGCAACTTTTTCAGAGTTTACCAACCAAGGAATCCCCTCAGAAGGGAATCCTGGTCATTTTTCTCCTTTTGGAAATGTTGGTGCTCCTTACATGGCGACGTTGTCCCTTCCTGGATTAACGGTTGGGTTGCCTGTTTGGTTGTTCTCAACCTCTGTAGTTCCGAATGTCTCCACTACTGTTCAATCAGTTCCTCCGACGGAACAACATCATGTTGATTCCAAGGCGGACCTCTCCCCTTCTTCGCCTGTTTCTGCGTCCTCATCTTCTACTTTGCCTGGTGAAAGCTTGGATTCGAGTAACCAGGTGGCTAAAAAGAAGAAGAAGAAGACAAAGAAGAAGAAGTCTGATAAGCGAGAGGCTAAATGTACAGCTACTGCCTCCGAGATATCTCCTCTTGATAGTCCTTCCAACCCTCCTCGGAAAGTCAAGTTCCCGTGCATGTTGTGCACGGGAGACCATTTGTTTCGAGACTGCCCTGGCATTCCCAAGGTGCTCGAAGTATGGTCCAACGGCTGCCCGCCGTTGCCTTTGGCTTCCGGGAGTCAAGTTGGGGGCACGTCTTCAGCTGCTGTTGATAAGGACTCTAAGAAGCAGGGTAAGATCACCAATCCCTGTAAATTGTGTGAAGGGCACCATGCCATTCACCTTTGTCCTTATATGGATGAAGCCAAGCGAGTCTTGGACAACCCAGTCGGTTCTACACCACGCCTTCCACCTGGTTATAATCGGCTTTCTGTGAGTCCTCTACCAGCCGATCCTAGGGTTGGTCAAGAGTCATCCTTGGTCGATCCCACTCCCCCAGAAATTCAAATTCACGAATCCGGCCCTGACCAACCATTGGTCGTAGGATCGGTTGAACTGGCCCCGTCCGCGGTGCACCAGGTCTTTTCTATCGAGAGTGGATCTCACACTCCTCATGTCCTTCTGGTTTCTTCAGATTCGTCGGACTTGGAGAAAGATTCTCCTGTCCCTGTGCTTCAAGAAGCCCCTCCTCCGCCTCCTATGATGGAGGCTCCAGAGGATATTCCTCCCACCTTCGAGATGGAGGTCATGGAGGAGGCTTCTGCTTCCGTAACATCAGGGGAAGACCTTCGCATTTCCATGGTAGCCCCTCCGAGTAGTTTGGTCGCTTCCTTTGATTGGAATCGATTTGCAGGATTTCGCCTTCCGTCTTATGTGCCTTTCGAGATCACAATACAGGCTCTTGGTCTGGTTGTACCCAGTACCATTATAGACGAAGGTGCATCTGTTAGTATTCTGTCTTCAACTACCTGGCAAGCTTTCGGTTCGCCACCGCTTGCGCCTGTTACGCAGAATCTGTTGACATTCAATAGAAGGACGAGTCAACCGTTGGGGATCCTTCCAAGGTTACCGATTACTTTGGGAGGCAAAACCGTCCATATGGATGTAATGGTCGTTCCAGGCCCCTTGGATTTCCATCTGCTCCTGGGGCGCGATTACACCTATGCCATGGGAGCGCTTGTCTCCTCCCTTTTTCGTGTGGCCTGTTTTCCACATGAAGGACGGATTGTGACCATTGATCAGCTGTCGTTCTTTGGTCCCAATGTGGCATCCGGTCCGCCATCACCCCCTCCTGGTTTTTATCCACCCGTTGTATCTGCCCCACCGCAGGTCAACTATGTGGCTACTTACCCCGTGCCTGTGCTCAGTGATGATGCCGTAGTGCATAATGTGCTGGGGGCATTGGGTCCTGACTTCCAGGATGTTTCCCTTCCATCAGGAGTGGAACTCTTGGAAGCACCGCCTTCTTGTTCATTTTGATGTAAGTCGGTTAGAGCATGGTTTCCTCCCTGGGTCAAGCTCTTTAAAAAATGAAACTAGGATCTTGGAGCATAGTTCCTCCACTTGTGTCAAGCTCCTAAAAACAATGAAACAAGCTGTTCGAGGATAGTTCTTTTAAGTGTGTCAACCTCGTTAAAATAATGAAACACAAGCATATTCAATTCGAGTTTTGTCAGTTTCAGCTCAAATCTCGTGTATGTTCAATCTTCACTCCATTTTTCAATCGAGTGAAGCTTGGGGGGCATGTGCCTCGATTTGAGACAACATGCTGGGGGGCATGCCCGTCTTTCTTATTATCAAGCATAGTTTGTGTTTTAAGCTTGCGTAAAAATAAAACTCGTTTCAAGCATAGTTTGCATATGTGTGTGTTCATGTGTGATTTTAAGCTTGCGTAAAAATGAAATGTGTGATTAAATGCATTGTGTGAATACATTTCGCATTGGGTCGTTTGTTATGTAACTGATACATTAGATTACATCTGTATTAGACATTTGCATGACATATAGAAAACATCATCATGTAAAGAAAGATCCATCCAAAATAATCATATGTATATATATATATATATATGTGTGTCGAAATGTTTGCACAGTGTGCGTCACATAAAACTCAAAAAATATACATAAGTGTCTTAATACATCCGGAGACACTAAGTCTCTCAAAAAATAGGTGTGGCTAAATCCTAGAGACTAATCAGCATGGTGCTCATGATAGCACGTTACTGCACGCACTAGCCGCCTCAGGATTCGGTGGAGCCGATTTGGGACTCCCACCGTATGGCGCTGGTACTCCAGTGGTACATATGACAGTCGGGCATAGTCTGGGATCCCATGAACGATCCCCTCGAGGTTCTGAACCAGTGCCCCTCCTCCGGCACCTTCCCCCTGGATCTCAGGGGCGAGCTGTGTCCTCCGGAAGATAGGAGACATCCCGGCTGGTCTCTCAGGTCCTACATCTGCATGCATGTATATTTGTGTTAAGACAACTGTGTATTAATAAAAAAATCATATAAACATAAAATCAAAATATGAGGTCTTACCCAGCTCTTCGTCCCAGTGGTCTCCTTCTGGTAGCGGGAGATCCGGGTCCCCTGTAAAGTCAGTTCCCGCATAGGGCCAATCTTCCACAACGATCAGTTGGCGCCGTATCCATCTGAAGAACTCGGGCTTCCAGGACATCTGTTGCCCGCCTCCAGATCTGGGCATCAGTGCTGCCCGGCGAGCCATTCTCGGCTCTCGTGGTACTGGACTCGCCACAGGGGCCTCTTGGCCCTGGAAGGTTGGTATGCGTTCCAGAATGAACGACACCAAGATGGAACCATACCCAAACTGCTTCAGTTTTCCCTTTTTGCACTTTGTGAGCTGCCTTTTCTTGTTAATGGTGACAGCTGTTGCCCAGTCATACAGTCGGGGACCCATGCATTCTGAGGCCAGTAAGAGTTGAGCCTTTGAAGCCTCGTGCGGTGCCTGCGATCCAGCAGTCCGCGTAATGGTGTGGAGTACGACTCTCAGTGCTAGGTCGGGGATGGTTGAGATGTACACCTTCTTACTCCCTGTTCCTGTTTGTGCCCCACGGCACACCCGCGCCATTACTTCTTCCATCTTCTCCCCTGATGGTCTGCTCCCAGTCAGTACAGGGATTGGACCCCTGCGGGATAATCCGGTAATAAAGTAAATGTCGGTGACCTCCAATTCCAACACCTGGTCTCGTATTCTGAATACCTGGTCATTTTCATCCCAGAGGTTGATCAAATATTGGAGGAGCTCCGGCTGAGCTCGTAAGCATGGCGTGAGGAAGAATTTCTTTAAGCCACAGTCCCTTAGAGCATTCATGCAATTCTCATTTTGCATGGCCTCTTCGTCCTCATCTCAGTGTTCCCGTTCCTTCCATTCAATCACCATTCTGACTGTTTATCTGCATTCACATGGTTCAAAGCCCTTAATTAGATCTTCTGTAAGCTCAAAAATTCAAAAAATTTGGCATAAATAGGGGTTTTTTTAGGCGGAAATTTGGGTTGCGCCGCTGGCGCGACTGTTTTGCTGACAGTCGCGCCACGTGGCGCGGGCCCTTTGATGAAAAGAGCTCAGTGGCGCGGGTCCGTGCCCGATACCCACGCCACTTGGGCCGGCCCTAAAAATTCAAGAATGCCCTTACAGAGCTGGTTTTTTAAGGGAATTCATTAAAAAATACATGGAAAGAAAGAGAAAAGGAGCGCCTCTTACCTGTCACAGACGAGACGCTGAATGGTTGCCTGGATCGGTCGCAATCGCCGTCAGAAGATTCTGCTCCAAATGGACCATTGCTACTCTCCACAAGGTAAATAGTAAAAAGTAATTTCATTTTTTACCATTGGACATATTTATAACTTTTCGACGTTAAAATGAGTTTTTAAAGTTATTTCTTGTCAAATATTTGCATGTATTATGTCGAAAATGGATTTTACGCTTGTTGAGTATGTGCAGTGTCAGGTTTTTGCGACTTAGAAGGTGGAAACGAGTTGTATTTTATACTTTTTCGGACTCGGTAAATACACGAAAAAGTCACTCTGGAGTCATCTTTCAGCTCTTTTCTGACTCTCTAAATATGAAAAGATGGCCGAGGCCCTTGTCGTTTCGATCTCGTTAAAATGGACACGAATCGACATTCACCCAGTATAAGTTTAACCCTTTTTCGGGCTGGGATGGATCGATTACGAAAAAAGAATACCCTAGCCTATCGCGACTAGGAGGTTTTCCCGGATATTGTTTTCTACCTTTTCGGATCTGGGGAACTATTTACGAAAAGGGACCTGTGGAGTTTTCTTTTCCGCTGTCTTTTCAAACTCTCTAAACATGAAAAGACGCCGAGTTCTTCCTTTGTCGGACTCGTTAAACCCTGATGACATTGGATTCCGTCGAAATGACGTTCTCCGAGTTTCTCCTTCCTAGGACTCGTTAAATGCACTAGGATGGATTCGCCCGAAGGGCGGACTTATATCACAAGCATATGCTATCCCCTTCAAGCTTGTTATCAAAAATAATTAGGGTACTCGCCAGAAATGGTGGGGGAAAAATGGAACCATTGTCGTTGTCGTCGGCAGTATGTCGCTCTTGAACATGGCACTTGTCTGCATTCGTGTCGGGTTGAGGACATCTCATCTCGTTGTTTCACTTTGCTTCCATGGGTTTGGGTAATCTCTTTTGACCTCTCATCTGTTCACTGCCTCGTCGCCATGACCTTTGATCTGTTGATGTCAAATACTGCCAAGTCCATTGTCGTGCCGTTTATATGTTCAAGAGAAGTTGACCTCTGTGAATATCAACCTTCCTCTGTTTCTCATATGATCCTGATTCACAACAAAACATTATGTTCCTCTGTCTCGTGTCGATGATGTGGGAATCATTATGGCCCACCTTCGATCAAGGTCACTTCCTGTCGACTTCAACTCATTATCCGGGAAGTTGGTCTAGAGACTCCTGATGGTACCTTGGAGCCTGCATGCATTAATGGCAGGTTCGTCGCATTCGACGAGAGGTTTTCATTATTGGCCTCCGATCGGATGATTCTGCGGGTGTTCGACGTCAGCTCATTTATTCACACGCCGTAGATTGTACCTGTAGTACCTTGAGGACCATCGTCATTATTGGTGGTTTTTCTCGCGTCTGTTAACGGCTTTCATTATTGGCTGGTAATCAGACGATGTTCTTACATGTTCGACATCAGCTCACACATTCGCATGCTAGAACTTGTACTTATTTGGGTCGAGATGGAGCGCAAGACCCTGGATTGTGTCTGTTGTAATCCAGGCTGCGATTGTGGATTATTATCATTATGTACATGACTCATTGATTGGATGGCTGCGACCATACCTGAGTCTATTTGTTTGATCTTAGTTGGATGGCTGCGCCCATGCCCTGGATCCGGATTATAGCATACTCTGTTCGGATGGCTGCGTCCATACCATATATATACATCATGTACTTGAGATATCAGTTGTATCTTTCTGCGCAGGTTTTCCGACGGCGGGCCTTCGGTTGGACATGTTCTCGTAAAGCATTTCACCCCTCTCTCTCTCGGGCCTCATGCTTTAGGGGGCATCTGTTACACAGTAATTTGTCACCGTCCCTACCATTCCCCGTCCCGCACAATGGAGGACCCATAATATGACCTGTGAACACTGTCATGCACTGAAAACATCATCATTGCATCCCTCTGAGTATGAGCTTCATTTCCCCTTGAGACATCTCCTTGCAAAATCCATGAAAAACAGCTCTTTTTGCATTGGCGCGGGTAAACAGTTCAGTACTCGCGCCACTCAGGGAAATCCTGTAAAGAGGTCGCGCCACTTGGCGCTCTGTCATAGAGCAGCAATCGCGCCACCCATTTTAGGGACTATTTTTTATATATGGATGGCGGAAGTTGAGTTCAAACAAACTCACAACCACTGCCTATCTTGAGTTGGGAGGTTTGGCTACGGGAGTTCTATGGAAAGGAAGTAGTTTTTCCACCTTCTATGGAACCTTCCTTGTTGATAGGGCCAATCCCATAATAATAGGGATCCCAACTCCCTCCTTCCCCATCTATATAAGCTTGCTCAGATCCATGGCAAGCGGGTCTTGAAGTGCTGAAGCTTTGCATCTCCCTATTTCCCAAGTGCCTTTGTGCTGTAAAGAATCCCTTCTTTCCCTTAAGGCCCATTAAGCAAGGAGATCATTGTTACGAGACTCTGGAGAGGTTTCCCTTTCCTTGGCGAGCTTTGCGAGACATGGACAACCGGAGACCCGTACGAAGGAGGCTCGACGTCAGAACTCGGTTGTAACTTCTATTCGTTTATCACTTTAATAGATGACTATGATTATGGTTCCACTCCTTTTGCAATCATGTTAATGCGAGTAATATCTTTTCTGACCGATATTTAGTTACGTATGCTGGTTCCTATGCATGTATCTCTTCGTCTCTTCTGTGTGCAGGTGTTCGTCCACGGAGATCGTGGAAGGATTGTGATCTGCCAGGGCTGAAGGACGGGGGCATCTTCTTCTTCAGATCTAGCGTTGGAATCCAGGTAGGCTCTTATCCCAAGTCTTTCATTTCGTAACTAGAAGCTTGCGTCATAGCATTGTTTGTTTGTTGCTAGACCCCTGCTGGGCTAGTAGGGATCGCCTCTGTCCGCAGAGGGGATTTACCTCCTCAACAGCTAGTTATTGTGCTTGAAGAATTTTCTTACAACTTCAATGTCATAATATTGTTTCTATTGCTTTCATATTTAATTAACTACCAAGTGTTTGAAAAAATATCTATCAGCAAAATTGTAAAAATTAATAAATTACCAGCTAATTATAATAGAGGACATTACATAACTATTATCCAGCACAATGGAAAGGGTGCTTGCTTGACATTTTGATGAGCTCCATCATTAGACATATTTGGAGGGGTTAATGGTCACCTTTTTGCCTTCTTAAATCTTTTTTTATTGCATTTTTATTGTTATTTAGTTTTATGATGCTAGTATAGGTGGTGATTAAGGCTAACATACTCCGAGTGCCTAATATGAGGTTTAGTGCAGAAAATTATGAGTAATTGGCATTATTTTCGAAGATTTTATCATAAATAATTGAAGGAGACAACAAGAAGAACTTATAGGGGGATTGTCCACCCTCCTTAACTCTCGAAGGCAGCCAAAGGATCCCCAAGTATTCTCTCCAACAATTCGAATTCCAGAGGCAGCCAAGCAACTCAAATACCAAAGTGCACTCAATCTATGTTTACTTGGAGTCAAGTGGACTCAATCACTATTTTCAAGGGAGCTATTGGTAGTTTCCATGTAGAATAAATAGAGTAGAGCTAGAGCTAGGAAGGATTGGATTCTATTGGGAACTTTGCTGCAAGCTATTGAGATTTTGATTATTGTACCCAATGATTAAACTTTGAGAAATGTACGAGACTATTATTACATGAAATGAGCAGACTCATTTCATTTTACTGATTTAAGTTCCAGAGAGCTAGGCGTGTGGTTTAGGGCCCAATCCATGTGCCTCAGCCTCTCTTTTGTATTTGTTCTTTTCTTTCTTCCATTCGGTTAGTTCTGCTTCTGATAGTTTCATCGTTGCTTAGTTTTTGCTTTCAGTGTGCTGCTATAGGTTTCATTTGCTTATGAGTAATAGAATAGAGGAGAAAACTCTTAAAGCTGTGGATCAAGATCTCCCTTCTCATCTCTATCAATAGAGCTCGAGGAGGATGAACCTTCCCAGAGACCCAAAAATTGATTTATGTTCACTATTTCTGTGATTAGAGTAGAGTTGCATTACCATTTTTAGCCTTCCTTTTAATTGTATTTTCACACATTTGTCTGTTTCTTTGTGCATAAGTTTGCAGGGTTGATTACAAGAATTAGTGTTAAAGCCTCAGAGCAACTATATGGTTCCTTCCCGCTTCATTTTCCATCTCCATCTTCACAACCTAAGCACTGTTGTTACGCCCTCCATTCACTCCTTTTCCTCTTCTTTGCAGCCATCGCCCTTCTCATTCCCAAAAACACTTACAAATGCATTAGAATTCGACCTCCGCCCTTGCTCCTCGAAACTCCCGCTACCGTCCTTTGCTCTATCGCAAATCACAAACCCTTGTTCCACTTGATCTTTTTTAACACTTACTGCTCCCAACCATCGAATGCAACATTACTGTAGCACTCTGACACATCATCCCTATCGCAAATTTCATTTCGCAGTTTCTATCCCCATCGCATATCGCATTTCGCCCCCGCTTCGTTAACACTTATCGCTCCCAACCGCCGATTGCGACATTACCGTAGCACTTTGCCACATTATCCCTATCACATTTCGTAGTTTCTATCCCCATGGCATTTCACATTTCACAGTTTCTATCCCCATCGCATTTCGTTCCTGCTCCCGAACAACACGTCCTCTACTCCTCCAGCTTTGCGATATTGCGAATTGCGATATCGCATATCGCACTTTTTTCCTCCCATTGCACTTTTCAAAGCCTCCCTCTCCAAATAATTTTTGCGATAACATAAGGTTTAATTAAGTATAAATCCCTCTTTCCACCTCTAAGCCTTGTCACATGTGTTAAGCCTTCCATTAGTATCTTTAGCCCTTTTTCCTTCGAACTGCAGGCGACACTTTTTCAAGTTTAATTAGGTCATGAATAGCTGCTTAGATAGGAGCATGATAGATAGAGCAGGGTGTATTTAGCCGATTGACCAAGTTAAGTGCAATTTAAATTAGTTTCCTTTCTACAAATTAAATTAGTTTCATTTCCATCATTTCCTTTCTGCAAATTAAATTAGTTTCATTTCCGTCATTTCCTTTCTGCAAATTAAATTAGTTTCATTTCTGTCATTTCCTTTATGCAAATTAAATTAGTTTCATTTCTGTCATTTCCTTTCTGCAATTTAAGTTAGTTTCCTTTCTTTCATTTCCTTCCAGCAATTTATTTTCCATTTATTATCTTAGTTTAAGAAATAGCACCCTTTCGTAAAGCAGAAGAGGATGACATGAGAAAAATGCATCTACTATGTATATAGCACTGTCACCACCAAGTTTGTATGAACCCTGGGTTGATAAAGTAAAGTAGGGCAGCCCCTGGGAATTACAACACTCTTGGTGCAATACTAGGGCTCACCACTTTTTGGCGTTGTTGCTGGGGAGGTTTCTAGTAGATGCTTTGATCTTGTTTTAGCATTATTTTATGCTTTCATTTCTTTTCATGTTATTTTATAAATATTGAAAAAAATACAAAAAAAATATAATTTTCATGCCTCGTAGGAGTAGGAATACTCAAAGACAAATCTTACTTAAAACCCCACATCACCTCCTAGCCACCCTTCACTCTTCTTTGGTGGCATTGAGATTGAAGGGGCTGGGGAAGAAGAAGAAGACCTTGGTCCAACTGAGGGACCTGCTTCACCTATCTTAACCATGGCTAGGATCCAGAAAGCCTTTCCCATAAGAGAGGCAGATGGGGAAACTAATATGAAAAACATTAGCCCCTCAACTCTTCCCCACTTCCATGGACTTACCTCTGAGGATCCTTACACATTCATGTTTGAATTTTCTGGTGTCCATAGGAGTTATGAATACACCTTTGATTATCATAAGTTGAAACTATTCCCATCCACCCTTAAGGACGTAGCGTTGCGCTGGTTCATGGGTCTACCTGGGGACAGGATCACCGCCTGGGCACAGATGCACGAGACCTTCAACAACAAGTACATAGACTATTGTAGGTCCAAGGAAACTAAGGATGAGATATTTAGGATAAATCTAGGGCCTGGTGAATCCCTAGAGGACTATGAAGAGAGGTTTAAATTAAACTATAAGAAAGCCAACTGTACTCTTGATCCTGCATCACTTAAGCTTGTACTTCTTTTAGGGATCAAAGAAGAGATGATAGAAACCTTGAATATTCTATGAGGAGGACATATCTACCAAATTCCTTATGAAACAATCAAAACTACCTTCCAGAACCATTCTAGGGCATGTAGGAAGACAGGCAAAGCTGGCCAAAACACATCCAATATCCCTTCCTCTTCCACCTCCATAAGACATGAGATTGGAAACATGCTAGAGGAATTCAAGAGTGACATGTTGCACACCCTTGCTTTGAAAATGGACACAATGCAGGTCAAAAGGAAGCAAGAGGAAGCAGAGAGAGCCCTGGCCATATTTTATCCTAGATGTACCCGGAAGCACCCAAGAAATGAATGTCCACTGAATGTCATGGAGGTTTGCTTAGTTTGTGAGGAGAATCATTCCACATACAAGTGTCCCTCCTTACTTGGAATTAAGGCTGTATATCAAGGTGGGGAAGCAATGCCATAGCAACTTTGTTTCATCAACCAAAGAAGGCCTCAAGGCCCTCAGCCATATCAGCAAGGTATGCAAGGTGCACCTTATTCTTACTATCACAACAATCAGAGTGCACCCATGCAACCTTGGCACACCCCCTCTCCTCCATCTTGGTCTACACCTCCTACTTTGCCTTACAACCCTCCATATCATCCTCAATTAGGGAATCAACCATTTCAGTAGTATGTTCCACAACAACCTTAGTGGAACAATCCATACCAAGGGTGGAGGCCTCAACAAAATCAACCACCTGCTCTAATTCCTCCACCCAACCTCAACCTTGACTTACTCATGCTGCTCCACCTACGCTACCTCAAATAACTGCACAGCCCAATCCGAACTCGAACAACAGATAGGCACAACAAGCTCATAGTGGAGAAACATCCTATCCAGCTTATGTTGTGGGGATACATGAGGTTAATATCAGGTCAAGAATAGTACTTCGATACAACCATCCTCCATCTCCACCTGTAGAGGTTGAGGAGGAAAATGAAGAAGGTAACACTAAGATCCAACAACCTCCTTTTCCCAAGCGCTTGATCCACCCTAGTCAACACACCCCAGAGGAGACTAAACTTCTGGGAGAATTGGAAAATTTGTGTGTAAAGATACCATTTCTCCAGGCCATTAAGGATGTACTTATTTACAATAGGCTCATCAAAGAAAATTTCTTCAAGAGATATGGGAGAAAGAAGAGAGATACCCCTACCATCAATGTGGTAGGACAACTGTCTGACCTAATGTTGGGAAGGGAGATCTTTCCAAAGTACCTAGACCCTAGTAGTGCAGTTGTTGATGTGAACATAGATGGTGTCATAGACCCAACACTCTGATTGATCTAGGGGCTACCATCAATTTCATGACCAAGGAAACTATGTTGAAACTTAATACCAAGGGCCTTTGAGGAAAACTACAACAGTTCTGCAACTTGTAGATCGGTCCACAGTAACTCCAGAATGAATTGTTGAGGATGTTATGGTTACCATTGACTCTTGGGAGTATTGTATAGATTTCCTGGTCTTGCAACCAAAAACCAAGTTTAATGGTTATCCTCTCATCTTAATGAGACCTTGGTTAGCCACTGCAGATGCTTATATTTATTGTCGGGTCGGAAACATGACTATAAAAAATGGGCCTTTGTCCAAAGAGCTAGTGTTATACCCTCTAGCCCACCCTTCCATTAATCATGATCTACCTATATGGTTGGAGGATGAAGAATATGAGTCATATAACACTGCCCCTATGTGTACCATAGATGTAATTCTTAGAAGGGGGTAGCTTGATGAAGATGAACTCATCAACCATGCCATTCAAAATTAGTCCTCCACGAACATTCCTCTTGAAACCTTAGTCAAAGAGTCTAAAAGACAACCTTGGATGGAAGCACACTTAGTTGAGTCGATCTCTGAAACAACCAAGGCCATCGAGTTTGGCCCTTCTAGATCTTTGAAAATCAACCCAAACCTCTCGAATGAAGAAGAGAAGCAGCTATGTTGGCTTTTGAAAGAGAACCTAAATGTATTTTCTTAGGATTACAAGGACATGAAAGGGGTGCATTCTTCAGTATGGAGACATCATATTTACATCAGAGAAGGATGTAATCCTGTGAAACAACCCCAAAATGTTGAGATTAAACAAAAAAATTTCAGCACCCACGCCTAGTGCATTAAGCACCTAGACTAGGGTGGGGCCCATAGTGCTATTTTTGGTGTATGTCTATTTTATTTATCCTTTAATTAAGATGGACAATAAACTGTAATATGTTCTCAATAATAACTTGTAATAGTTAACTGAGAGTGATAAACTCAATTAGCTAGTGGATTTCGAGTTAGAGGTAGTTGGTGAGGCATGCAAAGTAATTCTAGTTGTAACAGAGTTCGAAGTGCAGTGGTGTATTAGTTAATGCAGGTTGTAATCAGTTTAACTCAGTTAAGTGAGTTAAACTCAGTTGTGCTAGTTGTAATTGTTTGATATACTAGTGAGAGATCAAGTGAATTAAATATTAATTAATTCACAATCAGTGATCTCACATGCAACAAAGGATTTACTATTATTAGGTGCATGCATGTCAGATCCAGTGGAGACCTAGTTGAGATCTAGGTGAAAGGGAAGTTGAATATTAGCTGTAGGATTATTGGGTTGCACCCATGCAAAAAAACACCCACTAGAGTACCAATGATACTTGTGCAGTCAAGGAAGGCCAAAAATCCTATCTTTTATTGATTTCATTCATCAAGGATTGCGCAAGAAAGGCAGTCCATATGGAGGCACTAAATTGGCTAAGTATTGGTCAGTTTTTGTATGACAGTGTGAGACAATTAGTTGAGTACTAGAGGGATCTTGTGAGAAGAGTTTTGTATGTAATTTTTTCATGATCCATGCTGAATATACAATAGAATATAGTGGGGTTTTGAGCAACAAGCTTTCCCTGGGAAATTATCCGTGTTGTGTTTGATTTGATTCTTCTTTACTTCATGTGATTGGTGATTGTGTTTTTAATTCCATAAAATATTTGTAGAAGAAATTCAGTATTTAACTTTAGTAAATTGTTAGATCGGGTGGATCCATGATATACATGCATGTTGTATAATTTATACATGGTATTAGAGCACAAGAAATAACAATTGTGAAGGAGGAGTTGAGTTTGTGACTAGATACAATTCGAATTTGCATAAAGAATTTCTTGGTGCTACAACTAATTCAGGATCGAAATGGATTTCAATGGCTTGAGGTTGGAGTATGCACTCGATGGAAACTCAAACTATATTTCTTGGAAGGAAAAGATGGAGGCATTACTCGAAGATAATGGCTTGAAGGAATTCATTGACAATGATGTTCCTAAACCCGTTGTGACAAATTATGCAAATCTGGATGCATGGAAAAAGAAAGTGGCAAAGGCGAGGAGGATCTTGTTGGAGGGAGTACAAGACCACATTGTCTCAAGCCTCCATGGGAAAGTCACATCATATGGAATGTGGAAGGCTTTGATGGATCTATTCCAGAGTAGCGACGACCATAGGAAATTGGCGCTCAAAGATAAAATCAGGAAGATCAAGATGGAGAAGGGCGACTCCATACCAAAATATATAACAAAGTTTGTCCAATGTCGGGATAAACCGGGGAGCTTTGGTATAACAATTTTTGATGATGATTTGGTGAGTTTGGCTCTCCTAGGAATTCCCAAGAGTTGGCACAGTGATCAAGACTCTATCAATGGAAGGGAAAATTTTCCAGATTGGGAACAACTATGGTCGGATTTGGTGCAGGAGGAGTTTAGACAGAACACCAGAGATGGATCTTCATCTAAGAATGAAGATGAAGAGGATTATTCTTTTCTTGCCAAGGTGAAGAAGGGGAAGGGGAAGAAATTCCATTTCAAATATGAGTCCAAGAATGGAAAAAAGCAGGACATGTCCAAGGTGAAGTGTTTTCACTGTCACGAGCATGAGCATTTTGCTACTAACTGTCCACAAAAGAAGGAGAATAAGAATGCTGGAGGATATGCAGCTGGTGAGGCTCTTGCCTCGTAATTTGAGCTTGAATTATCATTGATTTCATGCATGGTGTCAAGTGTATTGGGATATGTGTGGTATTTGGATAGTGGCGCTTCCTTTCACATGACGGGAGACAAGGAAATTTTTAGTGACTTGGAGGAGAAGGATCTCGAGATGCATATTGAAATGGGCAATGAAGGGCAGTACAGTGCTACCGGGATTGGTACCATTACCTTCCAGAGGCAGTCAAGTAAACCCTTTCAATTAAAAGATGTAATACATGTACCAGGTTTGAAGAAAAATTTAGTCTCAGTCGCAATGTTGGAGGATAAAGGCTATGATGTTGTTTTTAGTGAAGGAAAAGCTTTACTGCGACATAAAAAAACATGACAAGCCAAGAGGATATGGATTCGAGTTAAGAATCTCTACAAGCTGGAGGTAGATGGCTGCGCAACAATGATGGGCAAGGACGGTCAAGTGGTGAGCTGGGATGAGGGCGAATTATGGCACAAGAGATTGGGTCATCTTCACCATGGAGCCTTGAAAGTCTTGTAACAGATTTCTATTGGTCTTCCCAAGGGTACACTTACGCAGTCAGATACATGCAAGGGATGTAATATGGGAAAATATGTAAAGGCCACCTTTCATGAGAAGGATAACCAAGCTTTGCGGATCCTTGAGAGAGTTCACACATATGTGTGTGGACCATTCTCTATTGCTTCGATAGCAAAAAATAAGTACTTTGTAATATTTGTTGATGAATTTTCTCATAAGTGTCAGATCTTCTTCAAGCAGAAGAAAGATCAGATATTCTCTAATTTTCTTGAGTTTAAGGCACTGGTGGAGAAAGAGTCGGGGAAGCAAGTGAAAGCTCTTAGGATTGATAAGGGTGGAGAATACATATCTAACAAATTTAAGAACTTATACAACAAATAATGAATTCGAAGAGAATTGATAGTGCCTCTAAACCGATGCATCAACGAACATAACGATTGTGGGTGCAGTAAGAGCGATGTTGCATGATCAAGGCCTATCGATGCATCTGTGGGTGGAAGCATGCAACACTACGGTATTTGTGTAGAACCGTTGTCCTCATAGGATACTTGACATGAGTACACATGAAGAGGTTTTCACAGTAAGAAACCTGATGTTTCACACTTTAAAATTTTTGGCTCATCTGTTTATGTGCATGTGACCAAAGATGCCAGGAAGAAGCTAGAACTGACAACTTGGATTGGGATTTTTGTGGGGTACACTGAAACAACCCATAATTATCATGTGTATTTTCCAAACAACAGAATGACTGTTGTGCTACGAGATATAAAATTTGATGAGGAGAAAGCGATTCGGTTGTCCCTTGAGAGGGAGTTGGACTTGCATGCAAAGGAGGAACTGTTGGGTCCCAAGGATGAGCCTCAAGACGTGGATCAACCACATGAGGAGGTTCATGGAGTGGAGGAAAACACTCATGAAAATCCATCCATCAGAAATGGCAAAAGGCACACCACGGAAGCTAATAGATTGAGACTTGATGTTGCAGAGAATGTAGGAGCCCCTACTTCACAGCATAGACAAAGACAGTCTCCTGACTGATTTACTAGATACATGGCTCTTATGAGAAAATGTATTGTGACTGAACCATCTTCCTTTCAGAAAGTAGTGCAACAACCAACTTGGGTTGATGCAATGGTGGAGAAGTATGACTCCATTGTTAAGAACAGTGCATGGGAGATTATCCCAAGACCGGTTGACAAATCAGTGATTGGATCGAGATGGATCTACAAGGTAAATCAAGATGCTCATGGGAGTGTGGAGAAATACAAGGCCAGATTTGTGGCTCGGGGATTCTCACAGATCGAGGGGATAGATTATGATGAGACTTTTGCACCTGATGCAAGGTACTCTTTCGTAAAATCCATCCTTGCACTCTCAGCACAGATGGGCTAGCGCATTCATTAGATGGATGTGAAAACTGTGTTTCTCAATGGGGTCATTGAGGAATAGGTGTAAATAGAGAAACCTGAAGGTTTTGAGATTTTCAACAGTGAGTCACATGTGTGCCAAATCAAAAGAGCACTGTATAGGCTGAATCAAGCACCCCGTGCTTGGTACACTCGGATAGACAACTATTTCATCGGACTGGGCTTCACCAAAAGTGAAGCAGATGCAAACCTGTACCAGATTGTGGTTGAGGGTAAGTTATTGCTTATTGTTCTTTATGTTGATGATCTAATTTTGACTGATGATGAGTAGCTGATACACTCAGCAAGGGGGATCTTGCAAGGGAGTTTAAAATGAAATACATGGGACTCCTTCATTATTTACTTGGATTGGAAATATGGCAGCGGGATGGTGAAATTTTTGTATCTCAAGGAAAGTATGCAAAGGAGATATTGGGTAATTTTCACATGGAGAGCTGCAAACCCATGGATACTGCTCTTCCAGGAAATTGGAGGAAAGAGGATGCTACTTCTAGAGAGGTAGTGGATGCTACTCTCTATAGGTAGTTAGTTGGTTCACTGATGTATCTAGTGAACACCAAACCAGACATTTGCTACGCAGTTAACCAGTTGAGCCAAGCTATGGTTAAGCCTACCAAGCTCTTTTGGAAGGCGGGGAAGCATGTCTTGAGATACCCGAGGAGCACATCAGATTATGGTCTATGGTACAGACGGACAGAGGGAGTGAAGCTTCAAGGCTTCACGGATGCAGATTGGGTGGATAGTACATCAGACAGAAAGAGCACATCAGGAGGGATCTTTAGCGTAGGATCGAAAGAAGTTTCCTAGTACAACAGGAAACAACGACCTGTGGCACTTAGTTCAGCGGAAGCAGAATACATGGCAGCGAGTCAAGCTGCATGTGAGGCTATTTGGATGAGAAAGATATTGGTTGGTTTGTTTGGTTCTCAGATGGATCCAATAGTGATTCATTGTGATAATTAGAGTTGCATTAAACTCTTGATTAATCCTGTGTTTCATGATAGGTCCAAGCATATAGATATCTGGTACCATCATCTCAGAGATTGTGGGCAGAGAAGAATAATTTTGCTTCAGTACATTCCCATGGAAGATTAGGATGCAGATATTGTGACGAAGGTACTCACTAGGAGCAAATTCAAATACCATAGAGACAAGATTGGGGTGAAGGATAATCACTTTCTTGTTGAGAGGGAGTGTTGAGATTCAACAAGAAAATTTCAGCACCCACACCTAGTGCATTAAGCACCTACACTAGGGTGGGGCCCACAGTGCTATTTTTGGTACATGTCTATTTTAGTTATCCCTTAATTAAGATGGACAATAAACTATAATATATTCTCAATAATAGCTTGTAATAGTTAACTGAGAGTGATAGACTCAGTTAGCTAGTGGATTTTGAGTTAGAGGTAGTTGGTGAGGCATGCAGAGTAATTCTAGTTGTAACATAGTTAGAAGTGTAGTGGTGCATTAGTTAATGCAGGTTGTAATCAGTTTAACTCAGTTAAGTGAGTTAAACCCAATTGTGCTAGTTGTAACTATTTGAGACACTAGTGAGAGATCAAGTGAATTAAATATTAATTAATTCACAATCAGTGATCTCACATGCAACTGAGGATTTACTATTATTAGCTGCATGCATGTCAGATCCAGTGGAGACCCAGTTGAGATCTAGTTGAAAGGGAAGTTGACTATCAGTTGTAGGATTATTGGGTTGCACCCATGCAACCAAACACCCATTGGAGTGCCCATGATACTTGCACAGTCAAGGAAGGCCATAATTCCTATATTTTAGGGATTGCATTCATCAAGGATTGCGCAAGGAAGGCAGGCTGTCTGGAGGCACTAAATTGGCTAAGTATTGGTCAGCTTTTTGTATGACAGTGTGAGACAATTAGCTGAGTATTGGAGGGCTCTTGTGAGAATATTTTTGTATGTAATTGTTTCATGATCCATGCTGAATATACAATACAATATAGTGGATTTTTGAGTAGCAAGCTTTCCTCGGGAAATTATCTTTGTTGTGTTTGATTTGATTCTTCTTTACTTCATGTGATTGGCGATTGTGTTTTTAATTTTGCAAAATATTTGTAGAAGTGATTCAGTATTTAACTTTAGTACATTGTTAGATCTGGTGAATCCATGATATACATGCATGTTGTATAATTTCTACACAAAGAAGGACGAACCTGGTTCTGAAGGACATAGTTAAAGAAGAGTTGCTTAAATTACTGGATGCAAGGTTCATATATCCTATATCCGACAGTGGGTGGGTATATCCTATTGTCCTAGTCCCAAAGAAAAATGGGAAGTGGCGAATTTGTGTTGATTATCGAGAACTTAACAAATCCACCAAGAAAGACCATTTCCCTTTGCCCTTTATAGACCAAGTCCTAGATGGCCTTGCAGGGAAGATTTTTTATTCCTTATTAGATGGGTTTAGTGGGTACAATCAAATTCAAATCAGCCCTGAAGACCAGGATAAGACTACTTTCACCTGCCCTTGGGGTACCTTCTCTTATCGAGTCCTACCCTTTGGGTTGTGCAATGCCCCAGCCACCTTCCAAAGATTTGTCATGAGATTTTTTTCTGAGTTAGTCCATGACTTTGTTGAAATATACATGGATGATTTCACACCATATGGGGATAACTTCCAGGAAGTTCTCTCCAATTTGGGTAAAGTACTAAGAAGGTGCATTGAAATGCATCTCTCCTTGAGCCCAGAAAAGTGTGAATTCCTAAAGAAAGCAGGATTTGTGTTAGGGAACTCCATCTCCCAAGAAGAAAGATGTCAGGAGTTTCTTAGGCTTAGCTGGTTAATATAGAAGGTTCATCAAAGATTTCAACAAGACGGATTCACCATTATTTGGGTTATTGGCCAAAGATTCCGAGTTTATTTGGTATGGTCCTTGTCAAGAGGCTTTTGAGCTCATTAAGGGAAATTTGACTCCTGCCCCATTCTCCAAGGTCCAAATTGGACTCTGGCTTTGCATATCCACACTGAAGCATCCGACAAAGCTTTAGGGGCGGCATTAATACAATTAGAGGACAAAATCCCTTATGCCATCTATTTCATCAACAAGAACTTGTCTAAGGCCAAGCTGAATTATACTGTTACTGAGAAGGAGATGTTAGCCATTGTACATGCTTTGAAAAAATTCATACATTATGTAACTGGATATCAGACCTTTGTTCACACTGACCATGTAGCCATCAAGTATTTAATGAACAAACCAGATGTTAATTCTGGGATAATTAGAGGGTTGTTACTTTTACAAAAAATTGATTTAACTATTGTTGATAAACCTGGAAAGAAGAATGTCATTGTAGATTTTTTGTCCGGGTTAGCTCTCCCTACAGGTGAAGAAGGAATGGTGGATGAACAACTGCCAGATGAGCATCTCTTTGCTATACCAACACTCTCACCATGGTTTGCTGATATAGCCAACTACTTGGTTGTTGGGAAATTCCCTCCTAATATTTCATTGAGGGAGAAGAGCAGAATCATCAAAGAAAGCCCCCTTTCACTTGGATTGGGGGAAATATTTTCAATCTAGGCCTTGATAAAATCCTCAGGGGATGTGTGAGGGAGGAAGAAGTTTTTGATATCCTCTTTGAATGTCATGAAGGCCCATGTGGAGGCCACTTTTCTGCAAAGATAATTGCTTACAAAGTTTTGCAGGCAGGATACTATTGGCATACCCTTCACTAAGATTCCAGAAGATACACCAATAGGTGTGATCAGTGCCAAAGGATGGGGAAACCCACACAAAGAGATGAGATTCCTTTTCACCCTTAGGTATATCTTGAGCCATTTGAAAAGTGGGGCATGGACTTTATTGGACCAATTGATCCACCATCCATAAAAAATAAGTATATCATAGTTTGTACTGATTACCTGATAATGGGTTGAAACAAAAGTAGTGAAGGTAGCAACTGAGGAGAAAGTGGCAGATTTTTTGAGGGAGAATGTGTTTTACAAGTTTGGGTACCCCAGAGAAATAGTCACTAATCAGGGAGCACAATTCACTTCTCACCTCATTGAAAATATTTTGAGGAAGCACGAGATTAGCATATAAATTCTACTTCCTATCACCCTTAGGTGAATGACCAAGTATAAGTAACTGAAAGAGATTTAAAGAGCATCCTCACCAAGGTTGTGAACAACAACAGAAAATATTGGGCACACAGATTGGTAGAAGCTACTTGGGCCTACAACACTACTTGGAAAACAATAGCAGGATTCACTCCCTATGAACTAGTCTATGGTAAGAAAGCTCTACTTTTAGTTGAGTTTGAATTCAATACTTTAAGAATGGCAACTGAATTAAATCCAGATCTATCAAATGCCCAAAAAGAGAGGTTGTTGCAACTAAATGGATTGGATGAGTTCAGAATGTAATAACTTCTTCACACAGAGGTAGTTCAGCTGCAAAGGAAGGTATGGCATGACAAGAACATTAAGGAGAAGGCCTTCCAAGAAGGATATTAGGCGTTTTTTTTATGATTCAAGGTTTAAAAACTTTAAGGGAAAATTGATGACAAGATGGATGGGACCATACACAGTGGAAAAATGTTTTGACAATGGTGTAGTTCAAATCAGGACCATAGGTGAGGAAGGAATCTCCTTGCTTGTCAATGATCACAGAATTAAAATTTACAAGAAGCCCTTTTCTAGGGCAGAGTTCATAAATTCAATAAGTAGAGAGGTGTATGTAATGGGAAACTTCATAGTGTCCAGAACCTCCTAAGAAAAAAAAATGGAATAAAGATCCATGGGTGAAAACCTCTCTAAGGCGCTCAAGGCAAGATTGTGGGTTGAAAACCTCAATAGAGGCAGCCCAATTGCTTTAAAAAAAAAAAAAAAAAACATCTACATCTCTATGTTTTCTGTGTTTGTTGTTTTGCAGGTTATTAATGGTTTCTGGAAACACAGGGAAGTAATCATCTTATTCTCTCCCCTTATATTTTACCATCCATCCCATCATTCAATCCAGTCATTTCCATAACTCCTTCCATCACCTCCATACACCATATTCCTCCATTCATGAGCATAATGTAGCAAAAGAAAGTAAGCCACAAACTGCTACAAACATCAGGAAGTTCCTTCAAAAACAAATTTGTTCACGGAATGCAAAGAAAAACAAGAAGGAAAGTTGCATAACACACTCCAAGAGAACAAGAATTCTACCCATGGCATCTCAAGCACCCTACGCAGCATCTACAGTAGGAAGAAAGATCAACATCTCACTCAGAGAGCTGCTCATTCAACAAGCTGCTCACTCAGAAAATAGGAAAGTAGTGAAGAACGCAGCATCTAAAAAGGTTGTCTTTTCAACCCAGCTCCTGCAAACACCTTGAAAACAACAGGTAAGCTCAGGTATAGCCTTTCACCCCTCACTGTGCATTCATAATAGCCAAAAATAATCAAATGCAAAGATTTGGAATTTAGAAGGAAAAAAAGTGGCGAGTTAGCTTGGCCACCATCGTGAAGTATGACTGGAGAGAATTTCAAGTTCACGCCATCTCGGCATGCAAAAAAAATAAATTAAATCCATTGGAGTAAAGGAGAATGAGAGGAGGAAACATGCAGTCCATCATGAATTAAGAGAAAGAAGGAAACAACAGTCTCTAATGGAAACTGGAGTCGAGCCCGAGTTACATAAGCACTCCAAAATTACTTGCACAATTTTATAAAAAGATATCTCGTCTCATCCAAGCCAATGAATTGAGAATTTTTGAGGGAAAGAGGTCGAAGGGAGCCTACAACACAATAGTACTGAGTTTGGGCTGCGTATTTTAACAACGTACAACAGTCATGCTAGCTTCCGAAGTATACTGCATATCAGAAACAGTAGCAAGGGACCAAGGGAAGCTTTTATAGCAACCCAAACAAGGCATAATTCTACTCCTAGCCTTAGAGAAGAAGGCGAAGAAGATCCAGAAGAATAAGAACCAAAAGAGGAACAAGAAGAAGAAGAGGAAGAGACCGAGGGTGAAGGAGAAACAGAAGAAATGGCAATAGAGACAAAAGTCATAAAGGTAGTTTAAAGTGAGCAAGAGGAAGTTGCCACCTTAGCTTCTCTGAGCACAAAAAAAAAGGCAAACCTCTATGTATTTCAAAACTAAAAAGAGTCATAGGGTAAGTCAGAAAGAGCCAGAAACTCTTCCCAAGAGCCCCATAATATTTGGAGAATCACCAAGGGAGGAGGAAAGATTCAGAGAGACAATTTTGAAGGAGCAACTGCAGATGGCACATGAATAGAATATAGCACTAAAGGGGCAATTGCAACAAAAAGGGAAACAAGTAGCCACCATGGCAGACTTGTGCATAGAAGCCCTTCAACACATCTTCCTTGCTGACTCGTGTGTTGTGTACCTCAAGGAGCAATGGGTCCTATTTCAAATCAAAACTGTAGCCTCCCATGGATGCCTACCTTTCCAAGATTGTAGGAAATTCATGGATTTCTACAAGCAAGCTAACATGGCTGATCAAGAAAAGATGGAAATTTTTTATGTGCATAACCTTGTGTTGACAAATTTGGATACTTGGGACCCCAATTCTACAGTGGGGGATATGCAGTTGATGGCTCTAGTATCTTGGATGATTAATGAGGACACTAGAGCAAAAGAGATATGGAGGGTCATGAAAAGAAGAAATAGAGAACCCTTACATATCAAACCATAACTGTTCAGCCCAAGAGGAGTCATCCTTAACCATCGAGAGATTAAAAATGACCCTGCACTAGTTGAAAGCTACCTCTAGACTCAAACACAGGTAATAGGCCACTTTGATGATGTTTCTAGGAAGATAGAATATTAGTGCATTATGGCCAGCCAGAGGAGATGGAACAGCCTCAATAGCAGGGAGTACCATACTCCAGAAAGACTGAGGGGTGCCTTGGAAAGAGTACCATTATACAAGAGGGCCATGCAGGCCAAGAAGATCCAATGGTTTGGTCTCAAGATCAGTCCACCTTTGCTGCTGGGGCTGAATGATGAAAGTGACACAAATGCACAAGATATAGAATGGGAGAATTCATAAAAAAATAATGGATTTTACCCCCTTGAGGGGGCTCCCACACTTCTTCCTTAGGAAGTCAGGGGGGGCTGTCAAAGCCTTGAAAAATGCAGCAGGAGGATTAGTTGCTCAGAGGATGAGAAACCATTCAATAGGGGGTGATGATGAGCTCCATCGTTAGACATATTTGGAGGGATTAATGGTCACCTTTTTTCCTTCTTAAATCTCTTTTTCTTGCATTTTTATTGTTATTTGGTTTTATGATGCTAGTATAGGTGGTGATTAAGGCTAACATACTCTAAGTGCCTAATATGAGTTTGAGTGCAAAAAATCATGAGTAATTGGCATTATTTTTGAAGATTTTATCATAAAGAATTGAAGGAGACAACAAGGAGAAATTATAGGAGGATTGCTCACACTCCTTAACTCTCGAAGGCAACAAAGGATCCGTAAGGATTCTCTCCAACAATTCGAATTCTAGAGGCAACCAAGCAACTCAAAGACCAAAGTGCACTCAATCTATGTTTACTTGGAGTCAAGTGGACTGAATCACTATTTTCAAGGGAGTTGTTGGTAGCTGCCCTATAGAATAAATAGAGCAGAGTTATAGCTAGGAAGGATTGGATTCTATTGGGAACTTTGTTGCAAGATATTGAGCTTTTGATTATTGTACTTAGCGATTAAACTTTGAGAAATGTACAAGACTATTATTTCATGAAATCAGTAGACTGATTTAAGTTTCAGAGAGCTAGGCGTGTGGGTTAGGGCCCAATCCATGTGCCTCAGCCTCTCTGTTGTACTTGTTCTTTGCTTTCTTCCATTCAGTTAGTTTTGCTTCTGATAGTTTCATTGTTGCTTCGTTTTTGTTTTCAGTGTGCTATTGTAGGTTTCATTTGCCTATGAGTAATAGAATAGAGGAGAAAACTCTAAAATTTGTGGATCAATGCCTCCCTTCTCATCTCTGTCAATAGAGCTCAAGGAGGGTGAACCTTCCCACAAACCCAAAAATTGATTTCTGTTCACTGTTTCTGAGATTTGAGTAGAGTTTCATTACCATTTTCAGCCTTCCTTTTGTACTGTATTTTGACACATTTGTCTGTTTCTTTGTGCATAAGCTAGCAGGGTTGATTGCAAGAATTAGTGTTAAAGCCCCATAGCAGCTCCGTGGTGCCTTCTCGCTTCATTTTCCATATTTGTCTTCACAACCTGAGCACTGGTGTTATGCCCTCCATTCCCTCCTTTTCCTCTTCTTTGCAGTCATTGCCCCTCTCATTCCTAAAAATACTTACAAATGCATTAGAATTCGACCTCTGCCCTTTCTCCTCGAAACTCCCACTACCGTACTTCGCTTTATCGAAAATCCTTATTCCACTTGGTCTTCGTTAACACTTACTGCTCCCAACTGCCGATTGCGACATTACTGTAGCACTCTGCCATGTCATCCTCATCACAAATCGCATTTCGCAGTTTCTATCCCCATCGCATATCGCATTTCGCTCCCACTTTGTTAACACTTAATGCTCCCAACCATCGATTACGAAATTACTGTAGCACTCCGCCACATCATCCCTATCTCTAATCGCATTTCACAGTTTCTATCCCCATCACATATTGCATATCGCATTTCGCTCCCGCTCTCGAACAACACTTCCGCTACTCCTCCAGCTTTTTGATATGGCGAATTGCGATATCGCATATCGCATATCGCAATTTCGTCCTCCCATCGCCATTCCACCATTGCAATTTTCAAAGCCTCCCTCTCCAAAGAATTTTTGCAATATCATAAGGTTTAATCAAGTATAAACCCCTCTTTCGACCTCTAAGCCTTGTAACATGTGTTACAACTTCCATTAGCATATTTAGCCCTTTTTCCTCCAAACTGCAAGCAACACTTTTTCAAGTTTAATTAGGTCATGAATAGCTGCATAGATAGAGCAAGATGTGTTTAGCCGATTGGCCAAGTTAAGTGCAATTTAAATTAGTTTCCTTTCCGCAAATTAAATTAGTTTCATTTCCATCGTTTCCTTTATGCAATTAAATTAGTTTCATTTCCGTCATTTCCTTTCTGTAAATTAAATTAGTTTCATTTGTGTCATTTCCTTTCTGCAATTTAAGTTAGTTTCCTTTCTTTTATTTCCTTCCAGCAATTTACTTTCCAGTTCTTATCATAGTTTAAGAAATAACACCTTTTCGTAAAACAGAAGAGGATGACATGAGAAAAATGCATCTGATGTGTATATAACACTGTCACTCCAAGTTTGTATGAACCCCGGGTTGATAAAGTAAAGTAGGGCAGCCCCTCGGAGTTGCAGCACTCTTGGTGCAATACGAGGACTCACCACATTTCAAGCATTAATTTGTGTCTAATATTCTTAGAATTTTGCACTTCCTTTGTCACAATCATTAATCCTAATTTTTCTTCTAATTAATATAATTTTAAATTCTAAAAATTATAAATAATATATAATTTTAAAATTAATATAATTAGTTTTCATAAATTAAATATTGTTAGTTATAAAATATTAAAAAATTTATATTAAAAAAATTACATACTTCAAATAATATATAATATTTTAAATTTAAAATAATTCAAGTTTATAATTTAAATATAGGTTGATTATAAGTGATAATATATATTAAATTTTTTATGAGTGTAAAGCTTGGATTTCAAACTAAAATATTTAAAAGAATTAAAAAAATAAAATTATATA
Source organism: Pinus albicaulis (assembly GCA_034641835.2). NCBI lineage: Eukaryota > Viridiplantae > Streptophyta > Pinopsida > Pinales > Pinaceae > Pinus > Pinus albicaulis. The sequence goes on along the minus strand of CM076578.1, from coordinate 1,757,410,245 downwards.
TATATATATATATATATATATATATATATATATATATATATATATATATATATATATATATATTTATTGTGTGTGGGGTAAATTTTATTTCTTTCGAAATTGGGGATTGTGAAATAATGTTAGAGAATCTTAAATCAATTTCTCATTTAGGAGTTTGTGTGTGTGGGGTAAATTTTATTTCTTTCGAAATTGGGGATTGTGAAATAATGTTGGAGAATCTTAAATCAATTTCTCATTTAGGAGACTTGACCATGACCGTAGCAAAAATAAATTCTCCATGGGGAGACAAGATAATTGGGTGTATGGAAAATCAAAACTAGACATACATTACAAAGTAATGAGCTTATCCGATTGAAAAGAAAACAATAGGAACCCAAAACCAAGAGTACAAGAACATGACATATAATCAAGCAGAAAGGTCAGAGTTTGTACCAGTACCCTGGATGGGGTCCTTATTGTCTCTAACGATACTTTGCATCGAGGGAGGTATTTGAGGTGTTGTTTTATGCAGTCCATCTATCAGTCCAAGTCCTTTATATGATGGTGAAAATGCTCAAGATAATAGAGAATGTCTGCTTGATGCTCATATTGATCCAACATAGTTCGGCCCAAGAGGAACTTCGTATGCCAGTAAATTTCAACTATCTATATGTACTTATTACATCTTCCATGAGTGTATCTAGCATCTGGTACCCAATTTCCAACTCAGCAAGGACCTTCGTGTCTGAGAGGTGAAGTTTATGGGAGGAGACTTCATCCTCATCACATGTTATCTCTTCCTGAATGGGCCCTTGTGTGAGGTCACGATAATGGGAGGTTGCTTCCTCTAATCAATGATGCATACAAAAACTACCCTTGTGGGTCCTCTCTTGATAATAGGTTTCTCCTTGCGCACCTGAGCTTGATGAGGCGGTATAGGGGAAGGATCGGGGTTACTGAGTAAAACAATTACCATGGGGGGTAATCACAACACAAGCTCTGGGGAAAAACCGTGTCATGAGAGCAAAGAAAAGAGAGGCAACGATGATCTAATGACCGCCACAAGGAGCTAGATACCACAATCTAATGACAGGGAGGATGGTAACAGATAAGCGGTAAGAAGTCCAAGAAAAAATGAGACTAGGGTCGAGGCCGACAGCTAGGGACTAGGGGGAAGAGCACAAGATGAGCACGAGGACAAGCTAGCTAGTCAATGAAAGGGAATGCATGGGAGTCGAGAGAGGACCAAGGGAAAGTGGAAAATAAAAAATTCTAGAGGTGGCTAGTGAGCCAAATGGATACCAACAAGAGAGCTCCTGGGGATTGGCTTCTGTGACACAACCAATGGAAAAAGAGAATTATGAACACTGGAGCTATAGGGAGTCTCTCCAAGCTACAAAATATAAAATTATTCAAAGTGGAAAGAACATGATAGTGAAAAGGAAACATACCATCCACAATACAATGTTGTTGGATGGGAGGTTGTACTATTTCCTTGGAGAAATGAAATTACAACTAGGGAAATTGACATTTCCTGAACCAAAGCTCCAAAGAATTAGGCATAAGAAAGTTGCAGTTGGAATTGATATATTCTCAAGATGTCACAACAGGAAAATAACTCTCTTGCATTGTATTTTTGCATAAATAATAAACAAAGGAACATAGAGCCATGTTTAAGTGCTACTTATGTTGGAGAACATAAACAAGCTCACAAACAACAGATAAAATGTTTGAGTGACCATCATGGGCCAATTGCATACTAGATTGAGTGATGATCGACATGATTTAGCTTAAGGAAAATTAAACTTATCATGGGGTATTGGTGCCATGTCCCCTAGTCCTTGGGTGAGGTGGGATGGTCGTAGCGACCCTCCCCCCTCCCTTTTATCTCGAAGAACACCCCATATGGGGCTAAAATGTCTCTTTGAATACATTATATGCACATATTTTTGAGTGGGGAATTTGTCAACTGGCTCCAATTGGAAGCCACAAGAGAGAAGGAGTCTATACAATCGTAATTTGCAAGCAAGCCAACAAGGCGTTAAATTTATATTAAAAAAATTACATACTTTTAAATGATATATAATATTTTAAATTTGAAATATTTCAAATTTATAATTTAAATACAGGTTGGTTATAAGACATAGTATATATTAATTTTTTATTGTTTTAAAAATTGGTGCAACCATATAACTTAAATGTTTGGTAAATGCCAATAGATATCAAAACACTTTCCTCATGATACGTACTCATAAATAAAAATTTTAAGTTAATGTAAATATATTGCAATAAGTTAATCTTGTAATAAAAGAGACTTTTTTTAATAGATATTAAATACAAAAAAAATAAACATTGTTGAGTAGAGTTTTGTCATATACATGGTGAAACAATGTCCCTAAATGTTTTGCCCAATTATAAATTGAATTATATCTCTCGCTCCAACACTAACATAAGTTGATATAGTATTTTGCTTTGAAGTCATCTTTGACTTGTGATTGTTGTTTATATAATATACAAAAGTGTTACTACTATAATGTCATGTTCTAAGGTTGGTTGAGCGTAAATATTGTTTATCCTTGGCAATAATAAGGCGTGTTGTTAAGATGTTCTAGACATGGATCCCTTCAAACTAAGTAATCAAGATGCTTTATGGTTGCCATAGATCACAATTTAAATTTGGCATAGGGATCCCCTCAATATTGTCTTTCGACGTTAAGGTACAGTGATTGAATGAAAATTTGTGGAGTGAAGGTTGCTTTAGTTGCTTATTCCAAATATATTTGATAAGGAAAATACTTCTTGCTTTTGAAAAAGACAGTGTTTGAGGTGAACCTTTTTTTTAATACAAACAACAATATCTTGTTATTCATTACTGAATCAGAGATATTTACATAATGTTTGTTCAAAAAGGAGAACAATAGTACAAAATACTACTACACTATAAAAACTCACAACAAACACCATAAATTCTATAAAGTTGTGTCTCCAGGACTTCGAACAAAGGATCCAACTTATTAAGTTGGGATTTGACAATACAAAAATAAATCCAACAAAAGTAAAGAAAACACCAAAACAAAGACTACAAACCTCTGCCAATCTACAAATCCACCTTTGTAAATCTATACAAAACTAAAGGACCGATGGACATTGAATGCATAAAATTTATGGAGAGTTAAAACAATTGATAGAGACCAACGTGAAGATTTTATCTGGTGAAACATTCTTCCAGATGGATACTCCTTGGTTGCATTCGAAGGTCCTTTTTTGAAAAATATTTTGCCTAAATGTTGAATTATTTGTAGACATGAAAAAAATATATGGACTGAAACTCAGTGAGCAACTCCACTACCTTGGCCTTCAATAAATAAAGATTAATAACCTATAATTTAGACATCCCGAAAATTCAATTAATGATAATCTTGGAGTCTCCATCTATCATTATATTGGAGATAAGTAAAGACTTTGCTATCAATATTAAGGCTGAGGTAGCCAAGAGTTATTTTGTATTCGTACCTAGGGAAAATCTCATTATGGATTTTATGACATGATTTTTGTAAAGAAGAATGATAAATCCACCTGCACACTTATCCCGTTGAGTTGCACCATCAAAAAATGCTACAGGGAATTGAAGATTGAGTATATGATTGATTACAATTCTCCTATGATGATGTTTAATCTTAGGAGGATACTCCCTCTAGAAGGCAATAACTTTGGATGAGACCATGAGCAAGTTGGGCCTAGTATTTTCAAAAATCAACTTATTTCTTACTCCCCATATTTTCCATGTTATGTAGATTGGGATTGTATGGAGCGTTCTCTGGTTGAAATACCAAAATTGGAAACAATATGCAAAGGAATCAAAGTTATTGAACAACTTAATTATGAGAGTGACTAGCACATTGGACTAAAGAGATTTTGTAACCACACACCTCAGAAAAATATGATCAATTATTTCCTCCTCACCTCTGCATAAGATGCATATGTTGGGACCTTGGAAACCCCTATTTTACAAATTTTCCTAAGATACATTTTGTTCTTCATAACAAGCCACAAAAATGATTTTAGTTTTGTGGGAAGAATCCATTTCCAACTTGAAGAGTACCACTAAAGTGCATCCACATGACAACATGAAAAAGTCATGGTTGTATAAATTTATTTTGCAGAGACACTTTCTGAGGAATTATCCCAAGCCCACACAAGATTGTGTTTCTCTCTGGAAAGGCTTATACCATTAAGATACAAATTCAGAACAAAGTGATCCCATTCATTAGTTAGATTTTCTTGCAAACTTAGTTCTGATGATGAGAGCCAATGACCCTTGGAGCAATCAAAAGGAAAGGAATTATAGCCTTGCACCAACATAAACATACCTTTGGATTTGAGAGAAGAGATGAATGAGTCAGATAAAAAACAAAATGGACTTCCACCAATAAAAGGATCTTTGCCCAGACGAATTTGACATCCATTACTAACCTTCCACGACAACCATTTGAAAATCTAAGGAAAGTAACCCATCAGACTTTTCCAGACAACAGACCAAGGAACATAAGAGGAAAGAGTAGTTGTAACCAATTTACGAATCCAATCATGCAAATAATGATTTTTGAGATACTTATCTTTAATCACATAACTCCATAAACCATTATTTTGAAGTACTCTCGATAATTTCTTAGCAGTAAGAGATTTCCCAAACCAAAACATATTTTTTAGGCCCATCCCCCCATTTCTTTTGGCTTTGAGAGAGACTCCCAACCAACTATATGGATTTTCTCTTTCTCTGCCTTACCCGACCACAAGAACTCATACATTATTTGTTTGATTATATTGAACATAAAGGAAGTAATTATTACCAGACTCATCTAGAAAACAAGGATGCTTTCAAGGACCTATTTGACAAACACCAATTGACCTCCAAGGGATAACCATTTGTAGCACCAAGAATTGATTTTTTTTTTCAACCTTATTAACCAGCCAAAGCCAATCTTCTTATTTCTTCTAATTGTTTGGTTTGAGCCAAAAGCCAAGGTATTTGAAACTGGTGTCTATATTTTCCTTCCTTCGGGGACAGTTATTCAATAAACTTGTCATAGCCAAATTGTCTATCTCGTGGAGGATAAAGCATGATTTTTCTAGACTAACCTCCCTCCAAATTGCCACGAAAAAATTAGAGACAATTCTCTTGTAAACGATCCATTCATTCATTGAAATGTCCTTAAAAAATTAACACACCATCAACAAAAAGTAAGTGGGAGATAATTATACTAGTCGAGACTTTGGTGCCTTTTAATATTCCTTCCCTTCTCTCCTGTAAAATAAATATGTTGAGCCTTATATGAAAAAAATGAAGAGGACAAGGGACAAAGGGCATCCTTAATGAATCCGTCCAAAACAGGGGAAAAATGAAGAACAAGAGTTGTTGATTAAGACAACAAATGATGTAGAAGAGACAAAAGCCATTATCCAGTTGGTTACAGATGGACCCAAACCAATTTGAATTAGTATCATCTTGAGGAAATCTGTTAGGTCCCTATATTACTAGTGTAGTCCCTTATTGTTGTTGGTATAGCGGCTTTATTGTTATTGGTGTACCCCTATAGTCCCCATATTGTTATTATTGTCCCCATAAAAGTCCACTATTATTATTTTTGTGCACTTACATTATTATTGTTAGGTCGACTAGGATTATATTGTGACCCCATGGACTCCTATATATAGAAAAGAGGTTTTGTCTTTTGCATCATCCAAGAATTGTTCATTTTTGTAATGTAAAGGAGGTTTCCGCCTCAAATAGGCTTATTTCTAAGTCATTGATCTATCTTTTCTTCTAATTTGTGAGTTGATTTCATGACATTTGGTATCAGAGCTTTGGATTCTAGGGTTTCGCTGCTTCAAATAGGTCATCATGACATTTTCGCTATAACTTTTTTTCTACGACGGTTCAGAAGCTAAAAAAAATCCATTTGCGCCATAATCCAAAGGAACTTCCTGTAGCAATTTTAGATATTGGTTCGCAATATTTTCAAAGATATGATCTGTGGAAATTAGGATTTTTACAGGCTCTCGAATTTTATCTCAAAGAGGTGACCTTGGGAAAATCACCATAACTTTCTCTCTAAGCATCATATTGGAATTCTATAAGAAGTGGCCAAAAGTGCACGTACTGTAGTTTCCTCTGTATCGATTTTAGAGCCGAAGGAGAAAAAAAGTGACATGTGGCATATTGTACAAGTTCGATCTACTGAACCAATCCATGATTAGGTCATTGTGGGAGATTGGGCATAACTTTTCCTTGAAAAATCCAAATCAGGTAATACCTATGGAATTGGAAAGAAGATTCAGAGGGCTACTGAAGGACTGAAGATAAAAGCTTAGGGATCCGAAATTACAGAGATACGTCAGTTTCAATGTCGAGCTTTTCGAAATCAATAAAAAGTTGTGTATGACTCATGAAGAGGAATAATTACAGTACGATATATCAAAATTACGGTACCAAGTGAAACAAATTTTGATCTCATAAAGAGCAACGAAAGATGACATAGATGGTTTAAAAACATAAATGCAGGCTAAAGTGGATGGTTTGAAGGATGAAATGAAAGCTAATATGGATGATCAAACACTAGAAAATCACATTGAGCATCAACAACAAGTTCTCCAACTCTTAAAGGATAACCTATCTTTGGTGCAGAATCGAATGAAGCAATAGGCAGATCAACATCGCAGTGAAAGAAGTTTTGATGTAGGTGACTGGGTATTTTTACGGCTACAACCATATAAACCAATGTCCCTCAAGAAATCTAAGAAGTATAATAAATTATCGCTAAAGTACTATGGTCCTTACAAGGTGCTGCAAAAGATTGGTACTATGGAATACAAATTGGAGCTGCCTGCATTTTCTCAAGTGCACCCAGTTTTCCATGTTTCATGCTTAAATAAGGTTATAGGCGACAAACTCCCAGTTCAAACAATATTTCTAGAACTTAACGAGGATGGAAAAATAATATTGGAACTTGAAGCAGTCACGGAAACAAGAACTCGACAACTACAAAATCGATCAATTTCAGAGTATCTCTGCAAGTGGAAGAACTTACCCGCTGAAGATTCCACATGGGAGGATGATAATTTCATACAGAAGGATAAAAAAATAATCAAGTGTTGAGGAAAACACTTGTTTGAAGGAGAGGGGAATGTTAGGTCCCTATATTACTAGTGTAGTCCCTTATTGTTGTTAGTGTAGCCCCCTTATTGTTATTGTTGTACCCCTGTAGTCCCCGTATTGTTATTATTGTGCCCCATAAAAGCCCACTTTTGTTATTGTTGTGCCCTTACATTGTTATTGTTAGGTCGGCTAGGGTTATATTGTGATCTCATGGACTCCTATATATATAAAGGAGGTTTTTTCATTTGTATCATCCAAGAATTGTTCATTTATGTAATGTAAAGGAGGTTTCCCCCTCGAAGAGGTTTGTTTCTAAGTCGTTGATCTATATTTTCTTCTACTTTGTGATCTATTTCATAACAAAATCCCAATTGACCTTATCATAGAGTTTCATTAGATCTCATTTGAAAATAAGAGCTTTTATCTTTTTATTCTTTATCAAATGAAGACATTCTTGGACTAAACCAACTGCTTCATGAATCTGTCTTCCGGGTAGGAAACCGAAATCACTCCTTAGAGATTTTTGAAGCCAACGTCTCCTTTATACAATTGGTTATGACTTTATAGACTAGGTTACATAAATATGTAGGGTAAAATGGATCAAAGGAGAAGGATTTAGAGGATTTGGGAATTAAGGCAAGGAAGGTAGAATTAATTGAGTTGTTAACTCTAGCTTGACTCTAATTCCTCAACGAATTTCAATAAATCTTTCCCCAATAGGTCAAAGAAATGGATGAAAAATAGTGGAGACCAACCATCAGGCCCAAGATTCCTTTCTTTAGCACAATCCTTCAAGACACCTTCCAATTCTTCCAAGGAAACCTGTCTGTCAACAAAGTCTGCCTCCTCATCAAAGAAAAAACGGGGAAATAGATTGATTACTTGAAGTTGATTCATTAAATTATTGATAGGAGGTTGCTTAAAGAGATGAGAATTATAAAAGCTTGTACCTCCAAAATCTTGAAGCACAACATAGATAATGAAAATTAAACAACTGATTATGGAAAAATGAAATTTATATGCTCGACAGCCATTTATTTTCTTCCCACAGGGTATTTCGTTGTGAGAGGTACGTCAATAGTTTGTTTCATAATTACCACAGTTACATTAGTTTTATTTGGTTTGGTATAAAAAGAATCCACCATGACGACTCTAATATTGTGACTTGCTATCTTGAGAAAGAAAACACTCCTTATCTTGATTATGTTTTTGGGTCATTGGACACATTGTTGCAAGGGAAATAATTGACATCACAACTAACGCATCTAACATTGAACACAAAATCAAAAGTTTACGTAAAAAAACATTCATAGTTGTATACATCATTGGTAATTCATAAAGAATAGATTTCTTTGTGTTGTACAAAGTTGAAACTTTTTCATAAAATAAATTATATAAAATTTCAAGCTAAAATGTAATCCATATAAATTTACCAAAGTCTATATAAAATATACTTAATATCTTATCTAGAATAAGGATATGAGTCTTATGGCGAAGTAAATAGGTATTTTTAGTACACAAATTTGTGATTTGCTTGATTCATAGTAATGATGGAGTCTTTATTCCACCATTTTTTAATCCAAAAACAACATTGTCACTAATTACACCGAAGGTTTTCTGTTTGCGAGGTTTGGCTGGGAAAACACAATTCATCCCAGCCAATCTCAACTCCCATTTTCGTCATCCTTCGTCAAGTGAAAAACTTAAATGTGGAAAAGGTCTTTTTTCTTTTCTTTCCATTTACTCCATCGCGCCAACCCTTCACCTGATACAAGATTCAACTATCCACCGGAGCCGGGAAACCAAGGTTTTTTATTTTATTTTTTCATTTTATATTTTTAATTATTATCTTTTTATTTATTTATTTATTTTTTAAATGTTTTTTACCGATTTACTCCATCGCATTAGCCCTTCATCTGATACAAGGTTCGACTATATATGGTTATATGGTTATATTTAGTCTGTCGGTTAATTAATTCAAAGATGGATAAACATGACAAGGAAGTGTTCACACTATGGGCGCAACGGTCATAATTTCATAAAATATTCCAATCGTGGTGTGAAATTGTTTGGAATTCAACTAACTGATGGGCCGATATGCATTAGTACGAGCATGGGAAATTTGTTTCATTTTCCAACAACGACTCTTGTTGCGCCGAGAGGCGCATCTACAGTCCAGTTTGACCGCGATGTCAGGTATGTCACGTCCTCATACAAAATGTCGGCTTAAGTTTTAAAATAAAAATTAAGTGTCGGCTTACAAATTTATTAGTAAAACTATTCTCATTGTTTTCCAAAATATGATGCATATTAGAATTTTACAAGAATAAAACCAATAATTGCATGGGATACACTCCATTAACGCTGATATATAAAGTAGTGAATGGTTGGTATGTGAGAGCAATAACAGTGATATATGAGAGCAATAAAATACTCTCACGTAGTTATTTGATTGATTTCTTTCGAGTAGAGTCCCAATTTAATTGGACAAAGTTGAATAATATATTACTTTTGGGTGATTATGGTTCAGTTTAGCTTGAACCGTCCAAAATTGCATTGTGCTAGAACATATTTAGAACCAAATATACTATTATAGCCGAGAGTGATAATAGATTTGATCCATACTATTATAGCCGAGAGTCATAATATATTTTGCATAGCTTATTGACTTCACAGCTATGAAAAATTTCAAGACCAAACTCAACAAAACTATTATAGCTAAGAGTCAAATTATTTAGAAAACTATTATAGGGTTATCAATAGGTGTGTTATGCCTCTGTAGAAACCACGTTGTGGGCACTGGCAGGTTCCAGAAACACACCCACGTTCTCACAAAAATGTATACGTGGTCCAAGAGTAAAATGTCCAGTGAGCCTCAACAACTCGTAGACGGAGATGGAATTTTTTTTGGCTTTCCCACATTTGCTTTGCATTCCTAATCTTTCAAAATTTGAATAATGGTGTGGCAGAACTTAGCAGCAAAGAGAGGAAGATCTACGGGCATATCCACAAATTTGACAACATCATATCACACCTTTAGTCTCGAGGCCAAATCATACTGGGAATGTAGACGAAGGATCAACATGACCAGCGCTCCTTCATTGTAGAAATTGACATTTACTGCAATCTGCTTTGGGATTAATTCAATAATTGCGTGGATAACTCAAAACTCTGTAGCATTCTTCTGGGCTCACTGGAAATTTTACTCTTGGACCAAGTATACATTTTCGTGAGAACTTAACTAAACAGAATTATAACTACGATGTCAAGAATGTTGTAGAAACAGTGTGGGTTTTAGAAAACTTCAAAGAAAATCAACATATTTTTCAAAATAAAATAACAAAAATTTTGTAGGATAATATGCAAATAAACTATTTATTAATGCATTAATAAACTATTTATTAATGCATTAATGAATTTAATATATCATAATTCTCTTCAAAACCCTTAACAAGTCATATATTTAGATCCCTCATACTCCGAATATCCATTTAGAAATAATTGGTAAATAAATAAAACCTATTTTTTTATATTTACTCCATAAACCTCTTTATATTTACCGACACTCAAACAATAGGTTTTATTTAGGTGAATTCTATAAGTCAAATACTATGGGCCAAATTATTATTAATATCATGCCCAAAAAACCATTATTATCCCTAATATTAATATCAAAAGATTAATAATAATAATAATATTATTATTATTAAATTTAATATTCATATTCATATTATTATATTTAATAACTTTGGATTAATACAATATTAAATTTTCTATATTATTAATACATTAATATATCATGATATATATTAACTCTAGATATATATGGAAGGGAAGAACAAAGACATAGAGTTATAGAGGTGGAGAGATAGAGGGAGTGAGAAGGGAGACATGGGGATAACATCAAGGAGAAGGGAGAGGAGGAATGAAGAGAGAGAGGGAGAGGAGTGAGGGAGGTAGAAAAGGGTATGCGAGGAAGAGGGAGACATAAATATGGAGGGGGGAGAGGAGGAGAGAGGGATGGAGATAGTGAGAGGATTGGAGGGTAGAGAGAGAGAGAGAGAGAGAGTTATGGGGAAAGAGAGAGGATTATAGGGAAAAGAGAGAGATGGGGGAAGAGAGAGGGAGGTAGGAGAGGAAGGGAGAGAGAGGAAGGAAGAGAGAGAGGAGAAAAGAGGGAGGGAGATATGAGGAGAGAGGGAGGGATAGAGAGATGGAGTTGGAGGGAAGAATAAATACATATAGAGTGAGAAGTGGAGAGAGAGAGGGAGTGAAAAGGGAAAAATAGAGAGAGTGTGTGTATGTTTTGGGGTGAGATAAAGAGAAAAAGGAGATATGGAGGGAATGGGGGGAGAAGGAGAGAGGGAGGGATATATTGACATAGTTGGAGGGTGAAGAGAGGGAGAGAGAGAGATATATACATGGGAGAGAAAGGGAGAAAGGGGAAGGAAGAGAGAGAGGATGTGAGAGTGTGGAGAGGGAGGGAAAGAGAGATGGAGTTGGATGGGGAGAGAAGGAAGACTATTTATTTCACTAGATGCATTGATTTCATTGTGGATGGTGATTTATAATCCTATTTTATTTCTTGCACTGTATGCATTGATTTTAGTGTAGATGTTGAGAGAGAGAGAGAGAAAGAGGAAGAAAGAGGATTGGAGAGAGAGAGAGAGAGAGAAAGAGGAAGAAAGAGGATTGGAGAGAGAGAGAGAGAGAGAGAGAGAGAGAGAGAGAGAGAGAGATGTTGAAAATGCAGCAAGATGATGGAGCTTAGTGAAATGAAGTCGCCTTCACTAAGTGGGCCCGCAGGCAAATTCTGGCGCAAAGTCTATTTTTAGACTATGTCTATTTTTAGACATATGGAGCATGGTCCGGGAATTGCAGTATGTTATTCTTGGAGTATTGGTCATGTTGGTAAAAATAGATGGACCTCTATTTTTTGGACCTATAGGTCGAAGTCTATTTTTAGACTGCCTATCCTAAAAATAGGGAAGTCAAATATTATTTACCTTTAATAATATTTGGACTCTAAACAGCAGTTTACTCTCTTGGAGCACTTCAGTTCGAGCTACAGAAGTGGCTCATGCATCTGACAGAGGAATTACGCTATTCCCAAGGGTTTGATGGCATCATGCATGGTTGACTTCAGTTAGGACTTCAGTGGCAGAAGTTTGGTGGAGTTAATGAGACAGCTAGTGGAGTCGTGTTCTGTTTATTTTAGTTGAACTAGTTGAGATTAGTTTAACTAGCTAATCAATTAGTTATGAGTGGAGTGAATTAAATATTATTTAATTCATTAATTAGTAACTCATTATTCAACTCAAGAACACATCAGTTCACTACAGTGCATGATCAGTTCAGTGGAGACCAGGGAAAGAGGTAGATGAAAGGGTGGAGTTAGCTATCAGTGGCGACATCAGTTGTGCATGAGATTTGCACCACACTTGGAGGAATTGCCCATGATGATTGCATTGTCAAGCCAAGGAGATTCGAACCTTGGATCTCTATATAGATAGGCCTGGATTGCGCAATAGAGGCAAGGCAATTGGCAGTGAGTTTTGAACCAGTAACCTGTTCAAAACTGAGCTAGTTTGTGTGTAACTTTATGAGAAAGTACTGAGTACTTGTGAGGAGTATTGTACTGAGATTGTTACATGATTTCTCCATTATAATATACACAATAGCTGTGGGGTTTTCAGCTATAAGCTTTCTCCATACATACTGTGTTAATGTGTATGATGATTTGATGTGCTATCGCTTGTTTTATTTTCGCATGTGTGATGATCTGAGTGGAAGAGATTATGTGTTGCATATGAATTTGAATTGATATGTGATCAAGATAATCTCGGTGGATAATTAATCATTATTAAGAAAATTTTTACATGGTATCAGAGCTATTGAAGCAGAGATTGATCATCACAGTGATTACAAGCTTATTTCGGTAGACAGAGTCTGCATGCGGGCCAGGTAGCCTCTGGATCCATCCTTTCCTTTGAAAGGTGATATATCCAGTAAATGCCCCTGCAGTCGATCTCTGTGCTAGAAATAATTTGTTCTCATAGATCTAGAGCGGTTGAGCTTTGAGGTGGAATTCGAATTTTGCAGCAGTTTTGTTTTCTTGGTGCCAGTGTTGACAATGTCTTTCAACGGTTTGCGACTCGAATATGCTCTTGAAGGCAGTTCGAATTATGTTGCATGGAAGGATCGCATGGAGGTAGTATTAGAAGATAATGGTCTGAAGGAGTTCGTAGATACGGATGTCCAAAAGCCCACTGATCCTGCTGAAGTCGAAGCATGGCAAAAGAAGATGGCGAAATGTCGAAGGATCCCGTTGGAGGGCGTCAAGGATCATATTGTATCCAGCCTGCATGGAAAGGCTACTCCATATTTAATGTGGAAAGCTTTGACGGATCTATTCCAGAGTAAGAGCGACCAAAGGAGGCTGGCGCTCAAAGATAAGCTCAGGAACATCAAGATGGAGAAGGGCGACAGTATCGCCAAATACCTCACGAAGTTCACTCAATGCAGAGATGAGCCGGGAAGTGTGGGGGTGACTGTCGAAGACGAGGACATGGTCGACCTGGCTCTCCTTGGTCTTCCGAAGGCTTGGCACTCATATCAAGATAGTGTCAATGGTCTGGAGAAGCTGCCGGGATGGGAGCGCCTTTGGGCGGATCTCATGCAGGAGGAGATAAGGAGGACTACTCGAGATGGATCTTCATCAAAGGGAGCTGATGAAGAAAACTGCGCTTTGGTTGCCAAAGCAAATAAGGGGAAGGGTAAGAAAACCTCTCATTCTGGTGCAAAGGGCAAGAAGCAGGATATGGCGAAAGTGAAGTGTTTTCACTGCCATGATCACGGACATTATGCTACCAATTGTCCAAAGAAGAAGAAGAACAAGCAAGCGGGAAGATCTGCAGATGGAGAAGCTTTGGCTTCACAGTTCGAGCTTGACTTTTCACCGATCGCATGCTTGGTTTCAAGTGTGATGGAATCGGTGTGGTTCTTGGACAGCGGTGCGTCATTTCATATGACGGGAGATCGGGATTTGTTCTCAGATCTGGAGGACAAAGATTTGGGTGTGCACATCGAGATGGGCGATGATGGTAGATACAGTGCGACTGGTATCAGTACCATATCCTTTCAGAGGGAGTCTGGTAAACCCTTTGTGTTGAAGGATGTCATGCATGTACCTGGATTGAAGAAGAACTTGATCTCTGTGGCGATGTTGGAGGATAAGGGGTATGATGTGGTCTTCAGCAAAGGAAAAGCCTTCCTGCGCAGTAAGACTACTGGAGAGACCCGGAAGATAGGAGTTCGAACCAAGAACCTCTGTCAGTTGTAGGTAGATGGCTGCGCAGCAATGGCATGCAAGGCGAGAGAAGTGGTGAGCCGGGATGATGAGGGCGAACTGTGGCACAGGAGATTGGGCCACCTACACCATGGAGCTTTGAAGATCCTGCAGCAGATTTCTACTGGGCTTCCTAAGGGCACTCTTGCGCAGTCAGATCAGTGCAAGGGGTGTACCTTGGGGAAGTATGTGAAAGCCACCTTTCACGAGAAGGATAGTCGCGCCACGACGATCCTTGAGAGAGTTCACACATACGTGTGTGGTCCTTTCTCAGTTGCTTCAACAGCAAAGCACAAGTATTATGTGATCTTTGTTGATGATTTCTCTCGAAAGTGCTGGATCTTCTTCATGCAGAAGAAGAGCGATACATTCGCAAAGTTCTGTGAGTTTAAAGCACTGGTCGAGAAGGAGTCGGGGAAGAAGGTGATTTCTCTAAGGAGTGATAATGGTGGTGAATTCATCTCGGCTGAATTCAAGGAGTTCTGCAGCGCAGAAGGGATTCAGAGAGAGCTCATCGCACCCCATAACCCATAGCAGAATGGGGTGGCTGAGCGGAAGAACAGAACGATCGTGGGTGCTGCACGGGCGATGTTGCATGATCAGGGCCTACCCCTTCACTTGTGGGCCGAGGCATGCAATACAGCAGTGTATGTGCAGAACCGTTGTCCTCACAAGGTTCTTGGCATGAGTACACCAGAGGAGGCTTATTCTGGCAAGAGGCCTGATATTTCCCATTTGCGGATTTTCGGATCTCCTGTCTACATGCATGTGACGAAGGATGCAAGGAGGAAGCTGGATCCAACTGCTGAAGTTGGAATATTTGTGGGGTACACCGATACACCTCACAACTATCGGGTGTATGTGCCAGACAGTCGCAAGACTGTTGTGCGACAGGATATAAAATTTCAGGAGGAGAAAGCCATGCAGTGTTCGCCTGAGAGGGAGCTACACTCGCATGCAGATGAGGAGCTGTTAGTTCCTAAGGAGGAGCTTCCGGATGTGGATCAGCCACAAGAGGAGGTTCAGGAGGTGGAAGAAACCACCCATGTAGCGCCAACCATCAGAGGGCGCATGCGCACTACAGAAGCTGAGCGACTGGCTCGGGATGCAGAGAAGGTTGTAGGACCACCTACAGCACAGCGCAGACAGAGGCAGTCACCGGATCGGTACACTGGATACATGGCTCTTGTGAGTCAATGTGTTGTGAAGGAGCCATCCTCTTTTGAGGAAGCCGTGGAGGAACCCGCATGGGTTGATGCCATGATCGAAGAATATGATTCGATCATCAGGAACAGTGCATGGGAGATTGTCCCAAGACCGGTTGGGAAATCAGTGGTGGGTTCGCGATGGATCTACAAGGTGAAGCAGGCGGCTGACGGGAGTGTGGAGTAGTACAAGGCGAGATTTGTCGCCCGTGGCTTCTCACAGATCGAGGGGATTGACTATGAGGAGACTTTTGCACCTGTCGCAAGGTACTCTTCCATACGGACGATCCTTGCTCTCTCAGCGCAGATGGGGTGGCACATTCATCAGATGGATGTGAAGACTGTGTTCCTCAATGGAGTTATTGAGGAAGAGGTGTACATAGAGCAGCCTGAAGGTTTCAAGATCTTCAGCAGTGAGTCGCATGTGTGCCGACTCAAGAGAGCACTGTACGGGCTGAAGCAAGCACCTCGTGCTTGGTACACTTGCATAGACAACTACTTCACCGGGCTTGGATTCTCCAAGAGTGAGGCGGATCCTAACTTGTACTAGATTGTGGTGGAGGGGAAGCTGTTGATCATCGTACTATATGTAGATGATCTGATTTTGACTGGCGATGAGCAGTTGATACTTTCATGCAAGGAGGATCTTGCACGAGAGTTTGAGATGAAGGACTTGGGCATCCTTCATTATTTCCTGGGATTGGAGATTTGGCAGCGCAGTGGAGGACTGTTTGTTTCTCAGGGCAAGTATGCCCGGGAGATTCTGGAGAGGTTCAACATGCAAGGCTGCAAGCCTGTTGACACTCCTCTTCCTGGTGGTTGGAGGAAGGATGATGCTACTTCAGCGGAGGTAGTGGATGCCACTGTCTATCGACAGTTGGTGGGGTCGCTTATGTATCTGGTCAATACACGACCCGATATATGCTATGCTGTTAACCAGCTTTCGCAAGCTATGGTTAAGCCTACCAAGCTCTTTTGGAAGGCAGGCAAGCATGTATTTCACTATATTAGAGGCACATCAGGATATGGTCTATGGTACAGACAGGAAGATGGAGCGAAGCTTTCTGGCTTCACTGATGCAGATTGGGCAGGGAGCCCAACGGACCGGAAGAGCACTTCTGGAGGAGTTTTCAGCATTGGGTCGACAGCAGTTTCCTGGTACAGCAGGAAGCAGAGATCCGTGGCACTCAGTTCAGCACAGGCCGAGTACATGGCAGCAAGTTTGGCTGCATGCGAGGCTATTTGGATGAGGAAGATCCTCGCAGGTTTGTTCAGGTTGCATTTGGAGCCTACAATGATCTACTGTGATAACCAGAGCTGCATCAAGCTCTCGGCTAATCCATTATTTCATGATAGGTCCAAACACATCGACATCAGGTACCATCATATCAGAGATTGTGTTTAGCGGAGAATCATGATGCTTTCATATGTTCCCACGGAGGATCAGGATGCCGACATCCTGACGAAGGCGCTCACCAGGAGCAAGTTTGAATTCCACAGAGGCAGGATAGGGGTTGCGGATAATCCATATCTTGCTGAGAGGGAGTGTTGAAAATGCAGCAAGATGATGGAGCTTAGTGAAATGAAGTCGCCTTCACTAAGTGGGCCCGCAGGCAAATTCTGGCGCAAAGTCTATTTTTAGACTATGTCTATTTTTAGACATATGGAGCATGGTCCAGGGGTTGCAGTATGTTATTCTTAGAGTATTGGTCATGTTGGTAAAAATAGATGGACCTCTATTTTTTGACCTATAGGTCGAAGTCTATATTTAGACTGCCTATCCTAAAAATAGGGAAGTCAAATATTATTTACCCTTAATAATATTTGGACTATAAACTTCAGTTTACTCTCTTGGAGCACTTCAGTTCGAACCTTGGAAGTGGCTCATGCATCTGACAGAGGAATTACGCTATTCCCAAGGGTTTGATGGCATCATGCATGGTTGACTTCAGTTAGGACTTCAGTGGCAGAAGTTTGGTGGAGTTAATGAGGCAGCTAGTGGAGTTGTGTTCTGTTTATTTTAGTTGAACTAGTTGAGATTAGTTTAACTAGCTAATCAATTAGTTATGAGTGGAGTGAATTAAATATTATTTAATTCATTAGTTAGTAACTCATTATTCAACTCAAGAACACATTAGTTCACTACAGTGCATGATCAGTTCAGTGGAGACCAGTGAAAGAGGTAGATGAAAGGGTGGAGTTAGCTATCAGTGGCGACATCAGTTGTGCATGAGATTTGCACCACACTTGGAGGAATTTCCCATGATGATTGCGCTGTCAAGCCAAGGAGATTCGAACCTTGGATCTCTATTTAGATAGGCCATGATTGCGCAATAGAGGCAAGGCAATTAGTGGTGAGTTTTGAACCAGTAACCTGTTCAAAACCAAGCTAGTTTGTGTGTAACTTTATGAGAAAATACTGAGTACTTGTGAGGAGTATTGTACTGAGTTTGTTACATGATTTCTCCATTATAATATACACAATATCTGTGGGGTTTTCAGCTATAATCTTTCCCCATACATACTGTGTTAATGTGTATGATGAATTGATGTGCTATCGCTTGTTTTATTTCATGTGTGATGATCGAGTGGAAGAAAATATGTGTTGCATATGAATTCAAGGTGATATGTGATGAGATGATGGGTGGATAATTAATCATTATTCGACAAATTTCTACAAGAGAGGAGAGATGCATCGTGAGAAGCGAAGGGCCAAAGAGAGAGGACTTGAGAGAGAGGGAGAGACGTGGGGGGGAGGAAAATTGGAGGGGGAATATATATATATATATATATATATATATATATATATATATATATATATATATATATATATATATATAAAAAGAGAGAGATTGATAAGTGGAGAGAGAGATTAAGTGACAAGGGAGAGATGGAGAGAGAGTGTGTATGTTTTGGGATGAGATAAAGAGACAAATAATATGATATGAAGAGAAGGGATGAGAGAAGGAGAGAGATAGGGATATAGTAACAGAGTTGGAGGGTGAAGCGAGAGAGATAGAGATGTAGGAGAGAAATGGAGGATGTGAGAGAGTGGATAGAGGGAAGGAAACAAATATGTATTTCAAGGGGGGAGAGATGAAAGAAGATTTCATGCAATAGATGACTTGATTTCAGTGTAGATGGAGATTTCTAATCCATTTTTATTGCTTGCACTAGATGCATTGATTTTAGTGTATATGTTTATTTCTAATTATATTTAATTGCTTGCAAAAAATAATTGTTTATTTCTAGTAGAAGAAAATAATTTGAGATTGATTAAAATGAAGACTATTGTAATTTAGTGCATTCTTATTATTCATATTTTCTATCATTCAACAGTATTACATTGTCACTTTGCATTCAAAATTTTTATTTCATCATTTTACGTCATTAAATTTATTAACAATATTTATCTCAACAAACTTAGGTAACTAAGCAAATTTTAAAATTAAAATGACCAGTTAAATATCAGACATGTTTAGGATATATAAAATTATTATATTTATATTAGATGTATTTACATATTATTCATAAAATTAATCATATGTTCTATATATTTTCCTTGGCTTCACACGACTGGAACCAGCCTAGATCCATCTAACTCCGTATCTATCATGCGCCGAGAGGGATCAAATCTCTCGAGGTGCAAACCTTTCCTCAAGTTTTACACTCAAAAAAAGGTTTGCACCTCTAGAGATTTGATCCCTCTCGGCGCATGATAGATCTGGAGTTAGATGGATCTAGGCTGGTTTAAATAACAACCCAGGCTCAGCTTCAAATATGGACCCTTGAAAATCAGTTGATAATGTTGCACTTATGTAGATGGTTATGTATTTGATGGCCTCACTCATAACAATTATTGACGATAGAGGAGGAACGGTTTAAATATTTACATTGGGTTCGAAAATTTGGCAATTTTTAGGTTTGTGGGCTTCCGAAGAATTCAGGTTTATGCTCTTTTGGTTCCTTTGATTTGGTATCACAAAATTTTAATTTCAGTTGAATATTTTTCCTCATTTTGGTTCAGGTTGACACGCTTTGCGGTTTTAGGACTTGGGTTACAAAAAGTCTTTCAAGTTTTAGGGAATTCCCTATTTGGGTGAAGATATATGACGTTTATTTGCATAAAATTTCCAAGTTATTGCAATTTGTTAGGTTTACAATTTTCCCCTTCGTACTTTGGCGATAGGTTCTTTATTCTAAACTTGAAATTGTTTGGCTTTCTCTTGATAATTTTCCCCAAATCCATAATGGATTCTTGAATGCCTAATTTCTTTTATTGGCTTAGAAATTTGTAATGTCTTCGTGTCAAATCTTTGTAGAAACTTTCTTGAATTTCTATTTGGTTGTTATCTTGTGGCTTACTGGATTCAATGTAGAAAATCCACATAGATTCAACTGATCTTGCAATATGTTAAAACAAAATACTTGAATCTATTCTACAAATTGCAAAAACCAATTACGATCACACAATCACATGAACAAGAAAGAGAAATAGTTTCAATCGCACAACACTAAGATGTATCTAGGGAAAGCCTCAGCTAAAAACCCGCTATCTGTATATTTCATTAAGTCAAGAATATGAAACAATACAATGCTTCTCTTAGGTTTGAGAGCTCTCTGCATTGCCTCTAAATGCATCACTTTGATCTAAGCAAGTTTGGTCCAATAATTAACCAATTCCTTGCCCTTGTCTAACCAACCTTTCTCTCGCATTCCTGAGGGAATTGAGCCCCTATTAATTATTAAATTCCCACTAATTGATTTCGCAATACATCCAAGGCATCATGATGACCTCATGCATGACATGTACAATTTTATAATTATACAATTGATAATCTACTTCCCTTTAACTCCAATCTCAACTGGGACTTCCTTAGAACTTACATGCAACAAATATTTATAGTGAAGTATCAGTTATTTGATTGATCACTGTATGTGAATTATATCATATTTAATTCACTAGACCTCTCACTAGTTCATCCATGAATTAGAACTATTTAAATTGATTTTAACTCAATAAATTAAGTTAAACCATTACAACTCAAAATAAACTGCAATTGGACACCCTAAAACTTAGAGTGAACTCTACATGCCTCCAGTTTGACCCCCAACTCGAATTGACTGAGCTAACTAAGTCTTCCCAACTCAGTTAACTCTTATTATTTGTCATGTGATGTGGAATTACATTTTCCTTCTAATTTAATTAATGGGAAATTAGATTATCAGTCTCTTCTTGTTGCCAATTTCAACAGTCCCTCTCAACAAGAAAGGGATTGTCTGCTACCTTGATCCTGCCTCTGTGGAACTCAAATTTTCCTCTTAACAGTTCCTTAGTTAAGATTTTTGCATCCTGCTTCTCCATGGTAATGTACTCTAATGACATAATTCTCCTTTGTACACAATCTCTGAGATGGTGATATCGGATATCAATATGCTTGGACCTGTCATGAAAAACTGGATTAATCGAGAGTTTGATGCAACTCTGGTTATCGCAATAAATCACCGTCAGATCCATCTATAGACCAAACAAACCAACAAGTATCTTCCTCATCCAGATGGCCTCACATGATGCCTGACTGGCCACCATGTACTTTTCCTCTACTGAACTGAGTGCAACTGATCTATGTTTCCTTTGTACCAGAAAACTGATGTTGATCCAATGTTGAAGATGCCCCGTGATGTGCTCTTCCTTTTATATGGACTCCCTACCCACTCTGCATTTGTGAAGCCTTGAAGCTTCAATCCGTCTGTCTGCCTGTACCATAGCTCAAACTTTGTTGTGTCTCTGACGTATCTCAACACATGCTTTCTTGCCTTCCAAAAGAGCTTGGTAGGCTTAACCATAACTTAACTAATTTGGTTAACCACGTAGCATATGTTTGGTCACGTGTTCACCAAGTACATGAGTGAAACCACAAGCTACCTGTAGATGGTAGCATCTACTACTTCGCCTGAAGTAGCATCCTCCTTCCTCCAGTTTCTTGTTAGAGGAGTCTCCATGCATTTTTTTCCATCCATGTGGAACTTCATCAAAATCTTGTTGGCATATTTTCCCTGATATACAAATTTCTCCCCATATATTTTCCAAATTTCCAATCCCAGGAAATAATGCAGTAGCTCTATGTCCTTCATCTCAAATTCTCTTTTAAGATCCTTTTTTTAAGACTTGAGGAGATGCTCATCACCTATTAGTATAAAATCATCAACATAAAGTACAATGATCAAAATTTTACCTTCTACCACAATATGGTAAATGTTTGCATCTACAACATTCTTGGTGAATCCCAACCTGATGAAGTAGTTGTTGATCCTTGTGTACCAAGCACAATGTGTTTGTTTCAGCCCATACAATGCTCTCTTGAGTCTGCACACATTCAACTCTCTGTCAAAGGTCTCAAAACCTTCCAGTTGCTCAATGTACACATCTTCCTCGATCACCCCATTGAGGAAGGTTGTCTTTACATCCATCTGATGTATCTGCCATCCTATCTACATTGAAAGTGAAAGGATGGATATGATCGATGAGTACCTTGCGACTGTTTCAAAGGTCTCATCGTAATCAATACCCTCCACCTGAGAGAACCCTCTAGCCACAAATTTGGCCTTATGTTTCTTCACACTCCCATTTGTTGCCTGCTTCACTTTGTAGATCCACCTGGATCCTATAACTGACTTCCCCTCCGGTCTTGGGACAACTTCCCATGCACTATTTCTGATAAGGGATTCATACTCCTCAACCATAGCGTCAACCCAAACTGGTTGCTGCATTGCTTCCTCGAAAGAGGATGGCTCTATCTCTACACTATCACTCATAAGAGCCATGAAGCTAGTGTACCTATTATCACTCCAAAAAAAAAAAAAAACATCATTCTGACAAGATTACTTAGGTTCAAGGGACAAAATAGGGTCTTAGGAGTCATTTCTTGAGTTTGACCAAGGGAAGTATTAAATTTCTTATAGTTTGAGCCTACCCTAGTGTTTAAATAAACTCATTTTTAAGGTCTTTCATGTCAAGTCTTTCATCGCTTTAGGATTCATTTCATTTCCCAAAGTTTTTGTATCAAAAATTCCCAATTAGCCAAGAAACCACAGTTTCGTAGCGCATCACGTTGAAAAAAGTCACTTTGCGCTACGAAAGCGCTGATAGTTTCGTAGCACAAACAGTAAAAATTACACTATAGGTGCTATGAAGGCGCGATTTTGTAACTGTTTTCTCAGTTGAGTTGTCAAATGTCAGAAACCAATGGGAAAGGGTAAGATAGAGGCTTGTTGAGTCATGTAATGATGAAATCGAAGTACACACCCACGTTTGCAGTCATCATGGTTAGTATAGGTTATGAGTGGGCCATCATTTTCAGTTATGAAAGGACACTTGAAATTCAAATTCTTTCCTAATTAGTCATTCTCATTCCTTTTTCCTTCATTCGTAATGCCTTAACTCGGAGTATAGAGCCAAACTTGTGGTTGGTTCTTACAAAGGTTTATTACATCCATATCAAGTGAGGCTGATACATCCATATCAAGCGAGGCTGAAAGGTTTATATCAAGCGAGGCTAAGAGGTTCTCTGAAGAATATGGCAGAGGAAAGAAAAATACATAGAGAATGACAATGCTTACGGCATGAACCTGAAGACATGAAGGCAATAACTAAAGACCCAGCAGTGATGGAAGCATTCATAAGAGCAGGTTGCCTACAATTTTGTGAGAAATTGCAGGGTTGTCACATACATGTATCCAAGGAATTTGCTATGAATTTCAATGGAACAACCTCTAAAGTGGAGATGCTAAGTTTTTCTATCACACTAGAGGTCATTGCTGTCGTTACAGAGATTCCAAAAGATCAAGAAACCTGGTTCAAAGGGTTCAAATTTAATATGGAGCAGTGTAAAGAGTTCATGAAGCCTGAGCACATTGAGATGGATCTCAACAATGCTATCCCAAGAAACTGCATCAAAAATAATTATTCAAAACTGCTGCTCCACATTCAGAAATATTTTACTTGTGAAGGTAGGTATCACAAGGTTTATTCATACCATTTCAAATTAATTCTACACTTCACTGGTAAGATTTCACTTGACTTAACTTTTTATCTGCATAGAAGTCTTGCAAAGATGGCTGATAAGGTACAAGCAAAGTCTGAGGGGAGTGAGACATCATTATTTCATTATGGATTAATGAAATTATTAATTTTAGATGAACTTCAAAATATAGGTAGAGATTGGTCCTCATTCTTGTTTGTTAATGTTTTTGAGTTGGAAACCCTAACTCCTGCAAGAAACCCTAAAGCCAAAGGAGTTCCATCACCACCACCAGCAGAACCAAGCCATCCTATGGTTGAAACCAAAAGAACCTGTAAGAGTAAAGCCAAGAAAGCAAACTGAGAAAAGGCTAGAGCAAATGCAAATGCTTGATACACCAACTCTCCCACCTGCAAAACAGAAATCAAAGGTTGTCAAAGATGAAAAATAGGAACAAGTTTTCAGCAAACAAGGGACCAAAAGAATAACTAGAAGCCAAGTAGTGGTTTTGAAAGGAAAGACAGTTGCTATAGAAGACACTTCAGTAACAAAGGGGAATCTAGAGGATATTATTCATGCCATTGACATAGAGGAAACACCTATTGTCCAAGCTGAATTTATTGGGGAAGATGAGCAGAAGTTGAAAAAGGCTAAGTCTGCAAAGAGATAGAGTTTGAGGGGGAAGATGCAGGTTTCATTTTTCAAGCAAGAAAGCCTATGACAAGGCATGCTAGGAAATTAATGGAAGGCAGCAAAGAAGTTCAAAAACCCACTGAGACAACTAAATCACCTAAAGAGATTATTGATCTCTCATCACCCACAGTGAAGGATACAATCAGCAAATTAAAAAGGGGAAAAGAGAAAGTGATAGATAAAACAGAGTTTCAGCGCCTTGAGGAAAAGTTAAAGTTGGCAAATCAAGAAACTGCTGTCATAAAAAAGAGAGCTAGAAAACACAGTGTCGAGAAAGTACATTTTAAAAGGATGAAGGCAATGTGGGAAGGACAAGTTGATTATGTTTATGAAACTTTAGACAATACAGAGCAACTTTTCAAGTGGACAATTCCAGCAATAAAAGAAGCTAAGTTTGTCATAATAATAAACACCCATCTGAGAGCTACTAAAAAAAGAATTAAAGACCAGGTGAAGGATTTACAAGAGAAACTGGAGTTAATTCATGATGAGCTATAGAGCAAAGGCATTAAAATGACAGTCATAGAAGAACCAATAGGCCAACCAATTGTAAACGAAGAAGAAATGCCTCAAAGAAGCTAAAATGAAGTTGGTTTATGGTTTGTATGGTTTGCAGATGATGAAGACAGGTTATATTTTGAGTTTTTGGGCAACAAAAGTTTTCATTTGACAAATTTATGAAAAAATCTGCATACTCCGAAGTTTCATAGCGCCTCCAGGCTTAAAAAGCAGAAAAGCGCTACGAAACTGTTGTAACTGCCTTTTTTGTTTCCTTTGATCAATATTTAAGGGGTTAAAGGCTAAGTTAAGAGTTGAAATTGCTATGAAATAGCTGTTTAAGGGTGATTAAGATGATGCAAGAGGAAAGAGTCAAGTTTTTGGAGAACAAAGGCTTGTAATGGCAGCGCTACAGAAAAGTGCTACGAAACTATTGTATTTTTGTAGCGCAATACATTACATCCTTTTGAGCAGTTTTTGAAGCGGTTTTAGACAACTAGAGGCTATGAAAGAGTTATGGGACATGTTAAGCCAAATTTCAACAACCAAGGACCATGAAATGAAGATTAAATGATAATCAGAATGTTCAAAGAGGGAAAAAGATCCTATGCCTAAAAAATAGGGTATTGTTTCCTATTTTTGTGGAGGTCAGGTAAGTGGTCATAAAGAACTGAATGCCATTATCCAAATTCGACCATGATGATACACTTTCCAATGATGTAATTCCAAATAGATAAGGTTGTTATAGATATTAATAAGGAGTTTGAGTCCTTTTCTAAATAGGACTGTCAAGTAGGATAGGTGGATTTTTGTAATAAATTTCATGTTTTATGGTTATGCAAGGTGTTAATAAATAGAAATTCCATGTATCTGGCCTAGACGCAGATCATCTGATAATGTAAGAAGTCTATTAAAGGCCATTGGGTCGAATTTGTCAAGGGTTGGACATTTTTGAAAAAACTGAGCTTGTTGTGAATTGACTGTTTTCATCTAATACAGAGATCTTCTACTTGACCAACTTGAGATTCTGAAGGGGTTTTTAGTGTTTTCCTATTATATTTGTATTTCTTATATATCTCATTTACAGTGGTGTTCATCTATATTACTCAGAATTCATCTATAAGATGCTCTGACTTCCTTTATAAGTGAACTGACTGTGTTTTTACATGTTTCATGTGTGTGTGCCTTATCACTAAAAAATCTAATATGCCTCAACTTACATGTTAAGTAGACTCACTAAATTACTTAATTGATTTGACTCGATAAGCCCAATGTGTACAAGATGATGTTATTTTCAACCTACATCTATCATTATCAGTTTATTTCATAAATAGAGTTAGCCATCTATATCTTTATCCATATCATTAACCCTTGAGAGAGCACTCTTAGGCTGAGGAGGCTAAGCCTCAATCACAAGATTAGGTTTGAAATAGTTACATGAGATTGTCTGATCAAGCAGCCTATCAGGTCCAATTTTGTGATAACAGTACCGCTCTGGGGACCTTCTCTGCCTGCACTGTGATGTGGGTGCTTTGACATTCTCTCTAGCATCAAGCACCAACCTGACATCCTCTTTGGTGCACTTCCTTCCGTCTCAGGATGTATCTGCATGAGTGGGTGCTTCCACTCTCTGTTCCTCTGCTTGTGGCTGCCCCACATCTTGAGGTTATTATTTTGGAGCCAAGATCTCCTCAACTACATGAAACTGAATATCCCTCTCAAGGGAAATTCACATGGCCTTCTCTTCATCAAATTTCACATCTCTTCTAACCATTGTCATCCCTTGTGTTGGAAAGTACACTCGATAGTTGTGAGGTGTATCGGTGTACCCCACAAATATTCCAAACTCATTCGTTGCCTCTAGCTTCTTCTTGGCATCTTTGGTCACATGGAAATAAACTGATGAACCAAAAAATTTAAAATGTGACACATATGTTCTCTTACCTAAAAAATCTTCCTTTGGTGTACTCATCCCAAGTATCCGATGAGGACTTTTTTTCTACACAAATATTGTTGTGTTGCATGCTTTCACTCATAGATGAAACGATAGGCCCTGATCATGCAACATTTCTCGTGCTGCTCCCACAGTAGTTTTGTTCTTCCTTTTTGCAACCCCATTCTGTTGCGGGTTAAGAGGTGTTGTCAATTCTTGTCGAATTCCTTCTGAAGCACAAAATTCCTTGAATTCGTTCGAGACATATTCTCCACCATTGTCACTTCTAAGAGCCTTTACCTTCTTCCCTATATATTTCTTGACAAGTGATTTGAACTCACAAAATTTTGAGAATGTCTTATACTTCTTTTGCATGAAGAAAATCCAACACTTGCATGAAAAAACATCTACAAAAGTCACATAATACTTGTGTTTTGTTGTGGAGGCTATCGAGAATGGTCCACACACATCTGAGTGAACTCTCTCAAGGATCGCCTTTGCTCGACTTTCCTTATTGTGATAGGTGTATTTTGTGTACTTACCTGATGTACACCTTTTGCATGTACCTCGTTTCTCAAGTGCACCCTTGTGAAATCATATAGAAATTTGTTTCATGATCTTAAAAGCACCATGGTGTAGATGGCCTAATATTATGTGCCATAACTCACTGATCTCTCAGCTCTCCACCTTCTCTTCTTTCGTGCTCAAGGCATCATAGTCTTCTACATCCAATTTGTAGAGGTTCTTTACTCAAATCTCAATCTTCTTCGACTGTCTCATGGCTTTGTGACGAAGTAACGCCTTTCCTTTGCTAAATATCACATCATATTCACAATCTTCCAACATATCAACTAAAACTAAATTACTCTTTAAACCAGGAACATACATGACATCTTTTAATGTGAGAGGAGTACCAGACTCCCTCTAAATGGTAGTTCTACCTATGTTAGTTGCGTTATACCTCTCGTCATCTCCCATATCGATGCGCATCTCGAGATCCTTATCCTCCAATCTACTGAAGAATTTTTTGTTGTCGGTCATATGGAATGAAGCTCCACTATCTAAGTACCATACCGAACCCATCATCGATGACACCATGCATGCGATGAGGGTAAAATCAAACTTTAACTGTGAAGCAAGTGCTTCACCTGCCGGTCCTCCTGAGGGATTCTTTTCTGTCTTCTTGTGCACACTCTGTCGCATAGTGTCCAAGCTCATGACAGTGAAAACATTTTATCTTTGACAAGTATCGCTTCTTGCCTTCATAAACATAATATGATTTGGAATGGGACACCTTCCCTTTCCATTTCTTCACCTTTCCATCCAAGGCACAATTTTCCTCATCATCAGTCTTTGAAGAGGATCCATCTCCGGTGTTTCGTCGAATTTCATCTTGTACCAAGTCGGACCACTATCACTCCCACTCTGGTAACTTCTCCCTCCCATTCATCAAATCTTGGTAGCTGTGCCAACTCTTGGGAAGGTCTAGAAGTGTTAGGCTCACCAAATAATCTTGGTCAAATGTCACACCAACACTTCCAAGCTCATCTCGACATTGAGTGAACTTCGTAAGGTATTTTGGTATTGTGTCGCCCTTCTCCATCTTGATCTTTCTGAGCTTGTCCTTCAGCGCCAAGTTCTTGTGGTCACTGCTATTCTGAAACATATCTATTAAGGCCTTCCACATAGCATATATATTTTCCTTTCCATGGAGGTTCGATACAATATGATCTCGAACTCCTTCTATTAGAATCATTCCCGCCTTGGATACATTCTTCTTCCATGCATCAAGATTTTGATCATCTGCTACTGTGGGACTAGGAATATCACTGTCTATGAATTTATTTAGTTTGTTTTCCTCCATCACTGCCTCCATCCCATCCTTCCAAGCTATGTAATTTTAACTACCCTCAAGGGCATATTTGAGTCTCAATCCAGAGAAAGACATCCTGTTCTTTTGTTGGTCCTGAAGAATAAATCTGCAAATTTGATTCACCTGTTCAAAACAAACTTGTATTATTATCTTGTATAGTGATTCCTTCTCTGATACCATGTAGAAAATCCACATATATTCAACTAATATTGTAACATTCTAAAAAAAAATACTTGAATCTATTCTACAAATTGCGGAAACCAATTATGATCACACAATCACATGAACAAGAAAGAGAAAGAATTTCAATCGCACAGCACAAAGATGTATCTGGGGAAATCCTCAGTAAAAACCCTCGCTATTTGTATATTGCATTAATTCAAGAATACGAAACGATACAATGCTTCTCTCAGGCTTGAGATCTTTCTACACTATCTCTGACTGTCTCACTCTGATCTAAGCAAGATTGGTCCAATACTTAACCAATTCCTTTCTCGTGTATAACCAGCCTTGCTCATGCATTTCTGAGGGAATTGAGTCCCTATTAATTAGGAAATTCCAACCAATTGATTGTGAAATACATCCAAGGCATCCTGATGACCTCATGTATGACCTGTACAATTAGGTGGGGAAGATATCCCTACCCCCTGTCGTGTTTGTTCATAACAAGCTACAATTTTTTTGACCATTCATCCATGTTGCATAGGGTTTGGCTTGTTTGAGATACTATGTAGTCCATCCTTCTTACATATTGAAACTCTAATCCCTTCAACTTGTGAGGCATATTACGATCTAAAGAACCTGTTTCCATACATGATATTAGTTTTTTTGGTTTCCTGGTGCTTTCTTGTGTCCAAATTTAGTCTCCAATATTCTATGATTTTTCTCAATGTTGAGTTTTCTATTTTGTGACCCTTCAGTGCGATCCTTCAAATGAAAGATCATGTCATTTTGGTTGTAATGGTGGGATCATGACAAGTTCTTATCAATATGCTTTGAACGCTGGTGGATTGGAGAGGGAACAAGATTATCCGTATACTAGAAAATATGGCACTTGTAGGTTTATCAAGAACAAATTTGTGGAACATGTTTCAAATTTAAAAAAAATTTCTATGATGAAGATAAAATTGCTACAAATTTGGTGAAGAATTGTTACATAGATAAATCCCTCTTTCGAACAAGAGTGATCTCCCTAGAATATTAAAGGAAAACTAGAAACAAACATACAAAACAATAGCTCTTTCCTTAGCTTATAACTAAAACATGAAACATATAGTATGCGAAGGATCACTTACCTATTAAAAAAGTTCTTGTAGAATCCTTTCGACACTTTCCACAACCAACTTTCCCTCAATTCCTTACAGGCTTTGTGAATGCTTTCTACAACTTCTCCATGATGCTCCAAAAGAGATCTGCATAGACAAAAACATTCAAAGGGATCGAAGCATCTCGCATATGAAAGAAAAGATAAATGAAATCCTTAATCTAGCATACAACATGCAAATGAATCAATAATCAGTTATAAACCATGTGTCATCTGAAAATGGTCTGGATAACTTGTATGTATTTCAAGAACCTACCACTCAGTTTAAATTAAAATGATCTAGCTTTTACTTGACAATTTTGCGAAATTATTTACTTGAAAGTGGTGTATGAATTTTTATTGTTTATGTGTCTTAACTTCATTTGTTCTTGCTTTAATTTAACATGTATAACAACAAAATAATGCAGCAAATAATTATTCAAACAAAACAACAATTTTAATCTAGGAGTTCACCCGAAATCTCGTGGGCTACGTCTCCTTTGAGCTTTGTCATCATGACTCATCTCTTTGGGATTATGGTAAGTTTTTTTACAAGTAAATACTTAATTCCAATGAATACAAAAATGTTCCAAAGGACTGAAAATACCATAAATATCCCTCAATTGGCTGTCCGAACTTTGTAAACAGCTTTAGGCTCTTGTTGACACGATTCCTTTTGTTGTTGCACTAAGCTACTCTGACCTTCTAAATGTAAAAAAATACCTCAGAATTATGTTTCTGTCACTGAAAACACTCCTGTTGTATCCAATGCACATCAGACATCAACTATCAACTGATAAATTTCTCAAATTGAGCACTGCATTCCCCAAATAGGCTATCCTCCACGGTTTGCCCAAGGCTGACCATAACTTCACATCATCTTTTTAAGCTCTAAAAGTTATAAAAATGTTCTGAAACCACTTCCATTGGTTCCAAAATTTCTGAAATAGTCAAGAGAGACCTTTCATTCATCAAAAATGGCCTTCGACTGCTCCGGTTTCACCTCAATGACCTATCGGCACCCCCTGGCACTAGGTTAATGAAAAATTCACTGCTGAGTTTTCGACCTCTAGAAGTCTTAAACACTTGTTTAAACCTCTGTAAATAGATTTATAATTATTTTTTCAGTCAAGAACTACCACTGGTTCACTGCATATGGTTTCAAATAGCTCTGGCTAAGCCCTGCACTGCTGCTGGCAAAAGCTGGCACTAATGGCCCCTAGAACTTTATTGAAGCTTTTCGGCCTTCAAATGTTCTCTACAGGCTCTGAAAACCATTTCATCAGATTCATAACATCTGAATTATCCAATTTTGACTATTTGATCTCTGGAATAGGCCTCTAGATCCCTTGGCTAGGCCTCAAACTGATTCTGCCTCATGGTGGCCCTGATGGCCCCTTCATATTCCTCGAAGAAAAAAGTGCTGAATATCACCTCTTTTCGACCTGAAACCTATTCCAAACTTTTCATAAGGTCGAATAGACCCAAAATTGACTAAAATTTCATCCAATTTGGTTCAATAACGAGGAAGTTATGGCTTCTGCAAGAAAAATGCCCAATGTCCCCCCAAAAACCCCACCAAAGTGGGAGAACTCCAGTTAGCTTGACTAAAAAGGCGGATTCTCCATAACTGGTGGAACCACATGCTAAATCTAGGGGTGACATTAAATGTTAATTGTTTGTGGTTGGCACATTCACATGCGAAAAAATGTGGTAACTATCAGTTTGTTGGTGGATAAGGTTTAGCTCTCGCCCATGGTCACAGATCAGAGGTCCTATGCTGAGGAGCTAACCCAAAGGGGCTTTTACCTTTTATTCCGTCGGTGCATTTTTTTAAGCGCTAGGTTCCTAGGTTTTGGTCACGTCACGAATGGGACTAGCTCTGAGGGGCTGGTCCCCAAACTTTCCGCCTGTTACATCACTGACCCGACCATGTGTTTACTCTGGCCAAATGAAACGATAAAATGTTCCACGACCCGAATCTTAATTTAAAATCTACCTGAGTCATTCAGCTAAACGCCCTATATGGGCCGGTCGGGTCGGCCCTGCCCGAACTGTCGGGTCAGGGTTCAAAACCCATGAACCACATAATTTTTAAACAATCTTTCAATCAATGGCCTGGGGCCATGTGGCAGCCTCTAGGAAGGCCACGTGGCACCCACTAATAGGCCCACAAATTTGAGTAAAAATAAAATTTTCCAATCTAATTTTGTTTATAAAAATTGGCATAATCAATTAGTCAAAAAGTCCTGTTTTGGAGGTCACTCGACGATTTCAAACTTCAGTAACTTTCTCATACGAACTCGGTTTTGAGAACCGTTCATGGTGCCAGAATCGCAACGACGAGACCTTTCCAGGTGTTCACATTGCAACAAGTTTTTAACAATTTAATTTTTGAGCAATTTGTAAAACTTGGACATGATCTCCTGATCAATGTGAGTGATCAAGGAATACACAAATAACATTAACAACAGATGCGATTAGGAAATAACAATTGACTTTGTCTTAAATTGAAAGGGAAAACAAGCTTACAACTTGGTTTCCTTGATGTCACAAGCCTCTTCCAATGGTCTCCTTTCCTTCCCTTGATGAGAAGATCTTTAGACCCAAAACCAACATCATGAGTTTACAAATCCAAGTCCCCCATTCCTTTAGTCCCGTGCTCAATTTATAGGAAGGATGAGGAGGTTTCTAGTTCCTCTTATAAAGGGATATGATCATTGAGAAAATGAGGTTAGTTCCATGTACCAAGGGATGAGGCGCACATATGTAGTTGTTTGAGGTTTCTAATTTGGATAAGATTCCTCAACCAAAGCTTTTAGAACTTACTTTTTTTATTTTTACTTGTGTGGATAGAACTACACAGTTTTTAGTGGAAGAAACTACACAAATCTGCGCTATTTACAGTGGAAGAAACTGCGCATGCATAGGTTTTGTTCAGGAAAAATGTGCATGCATGGGTTTTGTTCAGGAAAACTGCAAAGATGATCAAAAAGGGTTTTTAATTAGTGTAACCCAAAATTATTTATGTCCCCAGTATTATTTTACTTCAAGATTCATACGGGATTCACTTGAGACACTCCATTGGATGGCGATATGTATGAATTGACAGTCACGGTGACAAAATTTAGTGTAACGGATTGCCCCCTAAAGTGCAAAGCCAGAAAGAATGTTTGATGATTGAAGCACTTTATCATGTCAAAGGTTCATATCAGAGACCAATAGGTTGAATACCTAAAACAAACCAAGATTACCATATCATGCTTCTATATAAACATCACTGAGGTAGGAAGTCCCATACTTAGAGTAAACATAACTCGATGAACTAGTAGGGAAATACACAAAGATATGTGTAAACAATAGACATAGTATGGATGCAACCATTAATGGATATATATTTACAATAATTAATATTTAATAACTCCATGCAGCCTGGATGGATGAAACTAGATCTAGGGTCTTGATCTCCATCTCTCAATCTGTAGTACGATTCTAACCATGCGAGTGAATGTCTCGAAGTCGAACATGGTAGAAACCACTTGATTACCGGTCAATGATGTGAACCATTAACAAGTGCAAGAGAAACCAACAATAATGACAATGGCATTCAAGGTACTCCCGTACAATCTATAAAGTGTGATTAATTTTTTTTAAGTCGAACACTCATAGAATCATTCGATCAAAGGCCAATGATGAGAACCTATTGTCAAAAACGAGAAACCTACCATTAGGGCACACAGGCCCCAAGGTACTAAAAAAATTTTCTAGATCAACTTCCTAGATAGTGAGTTGAAGTCGATAGGAAGCAATCCATTGCAGGAGGGCCTAAGACATATAACATTTGTCAAGTTTTGAAGAACAAAATTTGAAGTGATTTAGGACTGAATAAGGGATGACCGACGCGATTGAAGGTTATGATTTTCAAGGAAATTTTGACTGAGGTTGGACTTCTCTTGAACATATTGGCGACACGACATATGACTTGGGAGTATTCGACTCAATGATAATACCCAAAACTAGCTGAAGACTTTCAATGAGGTTTGATTAACTATGAGACAAATGGATTTCCTAACCTGAACACAAATGTGACAGGGTGTCATGTTCAAGAGAGACATACTGCCTTTAATAATACAAAAAAAAATGTTCTTCCCAATTTCCCCCCACCATTACTGGAAAGTACCTCTTTATTTTTATACAAGCTTGAGGAGGATAACATATGCTTGTCATATAAGCTCATCCTTTGGACGAGTCCTCCAAAGTGTTTTTAATGAACCCTAGGAAGGAGTGGTTTGTTCCCGTTGTAATCGACGGGTCCTACACTGTTTAAGTTTTACGAGTCTGGTGTAGGGTTAACTTGATGTCGTTTTCATGTTTAAAGAGTTTTAAAAGACACAAAAAGAAAACTCATGTTGTTCTTTCAGCATAGATTTTTAATGAGCCTGAAGAAAGTAAAACTCGTTGTTTTTCATTTTTAGGGAGTTGGAAGAAAGACGTAATCAAACTCAAAATGTTATTTTTCATAAATTTAGTCCCTTGAACCCAAAAAAGGGTAAAATAATGCAGGAGATAATTCTATTGAACATGATTAGTCAAAGTATACCTTTTTTTGTAAATAGTCTAGTTCATTCCGGAAAAGGGGTAAACTTATACTAAATAGAAAATTGTTCATTTAATTTTACGAGTTCGAATATTTAAGTACTCGACGATATTTTCATGTTTAGAGAGTTTGAAAAGGGCTTAAAAGAGAACTCCAAGGTTTCACTTTTTTTCGTAAGTTTTAACGAGTTCGGAAAAGTGATTAAAATGTACTCATATAACCAATTTTCAATTTAATTAACGAGCACGAAAAGACGGAAAGAACTGGCATTCAATGTGTTTTACAAGTAGGAAAGATGACAAAATAATCTTAGGATTTTCATGAGTTTAACGAGTCTTGAAAATAATAACCGAAATGGACTCGAGATAGGTTTTATTTTCATGCAAGCTTGAAATAGAGAAAAACTATGCTTGATATTGGTTTCATTTTTACACAAGCTTGAAACGTAGGAAAACTGTGCTTGAGATAAGTTTCAATGCCCCCCAAGCATAACCTGCAAGGGCACATGCCCCCCAAGTTTCATTTCATTCACTTAAGTAGACTACTGGTTACCAATAGATGGATGGAATGAAGGTTGATTTACAAGATCAAATGAAAGACTCGACTTAACATTTACAAGATCTAGTCAAAGACTCGACTCAACTAGGGGAGGATTTGTTTCATTTTTTAACGAGATTGACACAATAAAAGAATTATTATCATAGTGACTTGATTCTTTTTTTAACGAGGTTGACATAGTAAAAGAACCATCCTCATGGATCTTTGTTTCATTTTTTAACGAGGTTGACACAGTAAAAGAACCATCCTCATAGGAACCTATTTCATTTTTTAACGAGGTTGACACAGTAAAAGGAACTGTCCTCATGGAAACCTGTTTCGTTTTTTTAATGAGGTTGACACAGTAAAAGAACTATCCTCATAAGGATCTATTTCATTTTTTAATGAGGTTGACATAGTAAACGAGCCATCATAAGGACCTTGATCATGGCTTCCAAGAGGTATTCATAAGAAGGAATAATAGTTCTATGGAAGGAACACATTTCAAGGGAATCAATAGGGATAAGAACATTGCGTTCAAATACCCCCAGAGGGTTTACCATGTCAATTACCGGATCTAAGTGAAAATAAGTCAAGAAAACGGTGAGAGGCTCGCTTACATAGGTAGCTGAAAACATGGGACCGGTTACCACATAATTAACCCGTGGTGGGGTAGATACCACTTCCATAAAAGGAAAATTCAGGGATGTCAGATGGTTCGTAGTTGAATCAAGACCCACGAACTAAATTTTTTCAATAGTCACAATGTTTCCATTGTGAGGGAAAGACATCATAGGAAAGAGTGTTGATTTGACAATGTTCATGGCATCGATATAGTATTTCCCAAGGAGAAAATTGAAATCCAAGGGGCCTTTGATCAGGAGTTCATAAATTTTGCTCAAAAATGAAAGTTATAGGATTGGGTTGAAACTAGGATGGTTTCGTATATCTCGTCTTCCTGATTCTGGCGCTGCGAACGGTTCGAAAAATCGATGTCGTATGAGGGAGATATTGTGTTCTGATCGAAATCCCAAACAGGTAAATTTTTTTACAGGTTTGACTGGGATGCCTAGTCAGCAGGGTGGATGTACAGTCAACAAAAAGGAATATTCCAAAGAATATTCCTTTCCTCTGGGCTGATCAATGAATGACAAGTGGCACCGTTCTATTCGTTGAATGTGGTTGTACGTTTTGGTTTTTGGGCTAATCAGAGGGTGACACGTGGCCAACCCTGAGGCCGCCACATGTCCCCTTAGTGGTGCATTAAAATTTTTGTGGAGGTCGCAGGAGTCAAACCCTGGACCTTCGATAGAGCACGCCCACGACTCAACCACCCGAGTTGCACGATGGATCTTAACATACATTGGTTGCGAGTTTTTTTTTTCCACAGGAAAAATCATAGCTTCTATTAATAAAAATAAATGTTACATATTGTATATGATAAGTGGATATTCAGATCAGCAGTGAAGTTGTCAAAAGATAACAGTAAAGTAGCAAAAATAAATACATCTGATAAGTGCCTTATAAATACATGTTGTGGATTAGCAATCAATAGTATGTATACAAATATACTATAAGTAACTGTAATAAAAAATTAAAAAAAAACAACAACCTCTAATGGGGATGCAACCCCATCCAATGATTAGGTACAAATGGATGATGAAAGTATTGATAATATGCATGATCATTCTGCTCCTGAACCTCCATTTATGCGGTCAATAGGTGTGTCGCCTCCTTGGAAAGGAGATCGAAAATCATATTCCTCTCCCTGTAAATGTGTTGACAAGAAATATTATCAAAATATGTTTTGTGTTGTAGTACTTCATCCAAAATGTTCTGCAGTGTGTGTACATGACAGATTGTTTTCTGTTTAAACCAGTCAATGATAATTTTGGAATTGCCAAATAATTGTAGATCATGAACATTTTTTGTGATGGCAAATTGAAGGAGGTATAATAGACAGGAGATTTCAGCATAGTTATTAGTGCCACGTCCAAGTCCAATCTTGACTTTGTAGAGATGGTGGGGTGACAGATGAAGTAGGAAACCACCACCACAACCATGTATTTATGCAGATCCATCGAAATAGGCCTAAGGTTTATATATGTCAATAATATTAGGGGAGATAACTCGAGGCTGTGGAGGGGGTGGATCATTAGGTATCAAGTGGTAAATGAAAATAATGCAGGGAGCAGATGAGGGACAATGATGTGATGTGTTATGGAAGATGGTCCGGTTGCGGTCCATCCAGATGCTCCAACAGATTAAGATAGGCAAATTACGCAGCTTGTGTGGGTGTGCAGATGTCCACCAAGTCTCCCATGCATCTGTAAGAGAAAGCCCTCCCAACGAAGATTATGATTAATCGAGGACTGGATAAGGTGCCAAAGTTCATGTATAGCATTACAGTAGAGGAAAAGATGTATAGTGTCTTCAGCAGCCACATTACATAGTGGACATATATGGGGACCAATATGTGTTCTTTCTTGGAGGTTGGCCCCCGTACGAATTTTATCAGTGAGAATGCACCACATGAGGAGTATAGCTTTTGCAGGTCCCTTTAATTTCCAGATATTATGCCACCATGAGAGGAAATATTTAGGTCCATGCGATATATAAATGTGAATATACCCCTCTTTGGGAGTGTATAAGCCCTATTTTCAAACAGTACATATGAGTTCATCATCCCGGTCAAGAATTCTGACTCGTCATTCTCTTAATGCATCCAGATAAGCAGTCCATAGCACTACCCATTATGATTGAAGCTGTATTTGTAGGTGGTCTAACCAACCTTGAGTGAATAGGGTGGAGCGATTCCTATCGACAATGTGGTTGAGTGTCTGATAACTAGCACAATTGATGGAGTCAATAAGTGCATGCGAGAGGAGGTGGGCATTTCCGCAACCCAACCAAGGATCCCATCCAATACGAACCTTATAACCATCGCTGATTTTCCAAGCCAAGTCAGTGCTGATGTGCCGAACTTAGCCCAGGACAACGCGCCAAATCGTTGAACAGCTAGGATAGTGCACTGGTAGTTGACGAAGCCATTCAAATGGATTTAGAGGGTGGATATATTTTTGTATGACCACCCTCGTCCATAAATTTTTTCCAGTAAGAATATGCCAACCAAGTTTAGCAGCCAGTGTCTGAGAAAAGGTTGGAAGATCTTTGATACCCCATCCCCCCCATCACTTAGGTAAATCAATACGAGTCCATTTAGTCCAAGCAAAGGTGTGTCCTTCTTTAGCACCGAGCCATAGAAATTTTCTATAGATCAACTGTATCTTGTGAAGTATTCCTTTAGTTATCCAAGCCATAGACATCCAGTATACCGGAATGGACTCTAACACAGATTTGATAAGTATCAGTCGACCAACCCTTGACAGCCAACGATGACACCAGTTGTTTAGTATTTTTTCGATCTTGGTGATAAGCCAATTCCAATCAACAGTTTTATAACTCACTCGTTTAAGGTAAAATCCCAAATAATTTAGTCCATATTCAAATCTGGTAAGGGTAAATGGGAATCTCTGCTGTGCAAAATGGATCTCATGTGGTGAGCATCCATGACATGTCAAAGTAGATTTGTTGTTATTGCATTACATACCAGTAGCAGTACAAAATAGTAGCATAATGGATCTCACCACAGTAGAATCACCAAGTGTTCCATTGGAAAAGTATGATATCATCAACAAATAGTAGATGTGTGAGCACACAGTTTTCCGAGATGCGAATGCCTTTCAATATACCCCGATCCCTTTCATCAATGATACATCTACTAAACCCCTCCATGATTAGGAGAAAGAGAAGGGGGGATAATGGGCACCCCTGTCGAAGTCCCCGTTCGACATGAAAGAAATTTGTTTCAGCCCCATTAATGAGAATGCTATAAGAAACAGAGGTAATGCAACACATTATCCATTTAATAACTAGTATGGGGAATCCAAAATGAGTAAGAAGCATGCGGATGCAGATCTAGCTAGCTTGATCAAATGCTTTTGCCAGATATATCTTGAGGATCAACCCTTTGATCTTCTTAGTGTGCATAGTATGTAGTCCTTCTTGTGCAATTCCTATGGCATCATGGATCCATCGATTTTCAAGGAATGCAAATTGTTCAGGTGAGATAACATTAAATAAAATAGGCTTAAGCCGATTAGAAAGAATATTAGCCATAATCTTATAGATACAGTTGAATAAAGAGATCGGACGAAAATCTTTGAAAGTGGAGGGATGATCAAATTTGGTGATAAGGGCAACGAAGGTAGCATTAAAAGCCTCATAGATGCGCTTAGTTTTCTGGGCCTCTTCCACCACCTCCAAAAGGTCTTGAACCATTAGTTCAAAGAATGCCAGATAAAATTCCACCGACCATCCATCAGGTCCAAGGCTCTTGTCCTTTTTGAACCATTTAAGGACAGATTCTAGTTCCTCCATCGTTACAGGTGCAATGAGGTCATCAGCATCAACGGGATCCACATATCTAGGAAAAACGGAGGCCACCTTGATGATTTCAGCCAATGAGGGTTGCAGAGGAGCCTTATATATATCTCGAAAATGATTGATGCCATTCTGTTCAAGTTGTGAGAAAGTGGAAGCAGTGGTACCATCCTCATTTTCGAGTTCCCAAATGGTATTGATGGCCTTTCGGCCCTTTGCAAATTGATGAAAGAATTTGGAATTTTCATCACCTGCTTTGAACCAAGTGCACGACTTTTCAGTCGCCAAACTTCATCCCATTTTTGAAGGATATTTAAGCGATCAGATTCCAATTTAATAAGCTGTGATTTCTCATCTTCTGTCGCAAAGCCTCCCCCAATAGAGCATTCCAATCTGTGGATATCCTATTCAATAGTTTTGAGCTCTAGGTCCTCCATTCTTTTCTTATTCCTAGCCCAAGTAATAGACTTATTTTTAGTTGAGAGAAGTCTATATGCAAATATGGAGGATGGTGACCATAGGCTCTGAGATGGAGGGATTCTCCACTGAGTATTCACTAAATTGATGTAGTCTGCATCTTGTAGCCACACAAAGCAGAATTTGAATGGTGTGGTCGGCTTGTTGAAGGCCCTAGTGATTTCCAGGTAAATCGAAGAGTGGTAAGAGATACCCCCTGAATCGATCCATTGTCTGAACGAGCCAAGAGTGTGAATTAGGTATTCTATAATGAGGAAGCGATCAAGCCTTCGAGCAACCATATCGTTCCCCGTGCGCCCGTTGCGCCAGGTGGGAGAGGGAGAGGTTATGAGGGGATCTACCAATTGATAGGATGATAGAAGGTGTTTGAAGAAATTAGAGAGTGGATCCGCATGTGAATTAGGTCCCCATGACTCAGAGATCCCAAGGGAGAAATTCAAATGTCTAGCCAAAATAATATTGTCAGAACGCAGCACCGATAAAATCATAAGAGAGGTCCAGAACTGTTGCATGTTGGTACAAGGACCATAGGAATTGATGATACAGAATTATAGGCCAAGAGCTTCCAAAAAGACATCCATCACCAGAATGTTATCCCTCCCCCAAACATTCAAAATTTTAATATGTTGGGGGTTGATACAGAGGGCCAGTCCACCCAAGTGCCCATTAGCATCGATGGTATGGATGGTCCACGAGGGGAGGAGGGAAGCAAGTTCTTGAATAACAAGTTTGGAGGTACCATGAGTTTCCTGAAGGAGGATGATGTCTGTAGATGACGAAGTGAAGAGGCGCCTAAGAGCAAGGCGCTTAGCAGGGCTGGCAAGCCCACGAAAGTTGAAAGAGAGACAAATCATTGAGAAACTAGATGTGGGGATTGTCTTGCTCTAAGGATCCCTTCAATGGAGAGTTGCGTGCTAGAGGCGACTTCAATACCAGCCTATAGGATGGCGTTCAAAATGTGTGAGTGAAGGTCGTGAGTAGACTTCTGCAAAGTGATAGGAGGGCCATGATGAGGTCCAAGACCAGCCGGGGTGTAAATACGAGGGTGCAAATTGTAGGAGTGGGTGGAAGAGGATTCAGATGGTTCCACAATAATTGGGATGGGGGGTGATGGGGGGAGTGTAGAAGGTGCAAGTGATGAGGGGGGAGGGGGATATAGGGGTAAAAAGGAGAGGTGAGGAGGAAGGGGGACAAATAATAGAAGAGGTGGAGAATCCAGCCAGAGAGGGCTCTGTGCACTGAATAGATGTAGTTGAAAAAAATGATAAAAATGAGAAATGAGGTAAAGAGGGAGTACAAGTGTTCGAAGAGAGACAAGTAAGTGTAGCAGCTATCATGGATCGGGTGACCCTGTATGGGGCGGCCGCATCCTCTGGAGAGATG
Organism: Pinus albicaulis; assembly: GCA_034641835.2. NCBI lineage: Eukaryota > Viridiplantae > Streptophyta > Pinopsida > Pinales > Pinaceae > Pinus > Pinus albicaulis. The sequence continues at coordinate 1,757,368,799 of CM076578.1, read as the reverse complement.
TCCTTCTGTGAAGTGGTAACATGAGTCAAGAGGAAGCCCAATAACTGTGCCTGATGCTACAGAGAGACCGATACCGGTTCTATATGATGCTGAACTCCCAGAGAGCGAGTACCAGATGCTTGTCCATTTAATGGACAATATTTAAAAACATGTCCAACTTTGTGACAACGAAGACAATAGAATGGTACCCCTTCATAATCCAAAATCTGTGTCCGGGTAGTATTGCGTTTTTGTATTTTGAAGGATTCTTCAAGTCCTTCCCTAGTATCCAGATGTACCAGAATGCGGGCAAAATCCATCTTGCATGATTCAATATATGAGTGATCATGGTCCAAATATGTGCCCAGAAGATTACCAATATCAGTGAAGATTAGTTTGTTCCATAAATTTAGCGGAAGACCAGGCGATCGAACCCAAATAGGTCCCACTCCCAACTGTTCACGTTCAGGATCAAATAAGGGGCTCCAACGCTTCAGAAGCATTGGGGCCATCTCAATCTGCCAGTATTACGATAAGACCAGATATTTAGGATCTCTGGTTGTGAATCGGAGGGCAAACCAACCCTTAGTAAGTGTATGAATGGTGGGGAGCTCATGTAAAAGGCCATGCCATATCTCTTGAACCCACTATTTCAGTTTTTTAACCCCATAGTTTTGACCACGAAGACGCCCCACCACAACTTTATCCATAGTGCTCGTAATATCTGCCATCTGAACTCCTTCACCGAGGGTGAGGAGGCTGCCACAATTACACGACCGCACACATTTCGTGCGATAGGGGGCACGAGAGGGTGGTCCAGGAGGAAGGGATGAAGTGGTGTCCGAGGTGTGCGAAGGAGGCGACGAAGAGACGGGAGGGGCGCAAGGGGAAGTGGGTGGAGGAATGATAAAGATGCCGGATAGGTAGTGAGGGGGAGTAGCATCAGGGCCGTGAGTGGTGTTGGGGTGTTGGGGGGGTTGGGTATGCAAGGGGGGAGGAGCTGTGTGGGGGGGAGCTGATGGAAGGCAGAGGTTTCGGTGCGAGTGAGCAAGGGCAGGTGAAAGGGTGGGTGGCTGCAAAGAGAGGGAGGGTTTGCGAGAGAAAATCTAAAGTTGCGGGGCACGGAGGACGGAGATCCGAAGAGGAGATAAGGTCCACATCTGTTGCAGAGAGAATGGCAAGGGAGTTGGGGGTGAGGTCAGGGACCAGAAAAGAGTCAAGGGCATGGAAGGAACGTAAGGGTGAGAATGCAGATGGAGTGGACCCAAAGAAAGCAGAGCAATTAAATGGAGAGGATGCAGGGTGAGAAACATGCATACTAGATGAAAAACGTTTGAGCAAGGGTCCAAATGTCCACATGGGCAAAAGGGTCCTTTGAATAATCCACCACTTGTTCAGCCTGGGCCCCCTCCATTGATGTCCCCAATAAAAATTCATTAATGCCCGAGTCCAACCATCAGATGGTGTAAAAATGGTCACGGGAGAGCAACATTGTAACGGTATTGACAGTGAAGAGTCGTCAGAGGCAAAAGGACGGGAGTTGTAATATTCCGAAATGGGAAAAGCAGCAATATAGCACACAATAATGGAAAATAGCAGTAATATCAATAGATTATGTTGTGTAACCAGCTCCAAAAAGAGAAGAAAAGAGATATAAACGCCTTAGAAATGAGCCACTTCGAGGGGGCAACCTCCAATACATTACATAAATGAACAATTCTTGGATGATACAATTCACAAAACCTCCTTTCTATATATAGGAGTCCATGAGGCCATAATGTAATCCTAGTGGGCCACAATGTAATCCTAGCCGACCTAACAATAATAATTTAAGGGCACAATAATAACAAAATGGGGGTTACAAGGGTACAATAATAACAATAAGGGGGTTACACTAACAAAAATAAGGGACTATACTAGTATTATAGGGACCTAACATGCCCCTCTCCTTCAAAAACGTGTTGTCCTCAACTCTTGAGTAGCTCTGGGTGCTTCTGTATAAATTCTCATCCTCACGACACAAGGATTCTCGGGAAAGTTCTTCCGAAGGTTGAGATACTCTGAAATTGATTGTACTTGTTGAGTTCTTGTTTCTATGACTACTTCATAACTTCTTTCGATGTGATGTTGTTCTTCTTGTTGTTTCATTAGATTCTGCACCAAAGTTGGGTTATCCTTTGAGAGTTGGAGAACTTGTTGTTGATGCTGTTGTGATCTTCCACTACTTTAGCATCCATAATAGATTTTATTTGATCCTCAAAACCATCCAAATTAGCCTCCATTTTTTCTTTTAAACCATCTATGTCATCTTCGGTTGCTCTTCATTAGATCGAAATTTGTTGCACTTGGTATCGTAATTTTGATATCTCATATTGCAATTCTTCCTCCTCATGCGTCATAGTATAGCTTTCTGAGGGCTTAACGGGTATGGAATTATTTTTTGGAGGCATAATAGAACCCATTACTGACAAAAATTCTTCAATATTCCCTTGGAATCAATTCAACTTTATTCTTCAAACAAGACTTATAAAATTCGAAAAAAACAATACACACCTTTTTCTTTCTTTGAGGGCTCGATATTGAAATTGAATTATCTCTGTAATTGAAAATCTTCGATATCTGAAATTAAGCCCTGTAGTATCCCTCTGAAGCTTCTTTCAAATGCCATAGGTTTGACTTGATTTGGATTCTCCAAGACAAAGTTATGTCCAATCTCCCACAATGACCTAATTATGGACTGGTTCGGTAGAGCGAACTTGTACGACTTGCCACGTATCACTTATTTGTCTTTTAGCTCTGAAATTGATAGCAAAGAAACTAAAGTCCGTGTACTTGCAACCAATTTTTACGGCACTCCAATCTGATGCTCAGAGAGAGAGAGAGTTATGAATATTTTCCCACGATCACCTCGTTGAGATGAAATTCAGGAGCCTGAAAAAGCACTACCTTCCACGGATCATATCTCCGAAAATATTGTGAAACAAGCTCTGAAATTTGGCGACGAGTTTCCTCAGGATTTCATCTTCGCATCCTAAAAATTTCAGATTCTAAACCTTCATAGAAACAAATTTATAGTGACAATTCCACGATGACCTGTTTAGGATCTTGAAAAAAGACCTAACTTCCACAGATGAAATCTTCGAAAATATTGCGAACCAAGCTCTGAAATTTTTAGAAACTCTTCCTCAGGATTTCAGCTTCGCACCCTAAACATTTCAGCTTCTGAAACTTCGTAGAAAAAATGTTATAGAGAAAATGCCACGATGACCTGTTTGGATCAGCGAAACCCTAGAATCCCAAGCTTTGATACCAAATGTTGTGTAACCAGCTCCAAAAAGAGAAGAAAAGAGATATCAACGCCTTAGAAATGAGCCTCTTCGAGGGGAAAACCTCCAATACTGACCATAGTGAACAATTCTTGGATGATACAAATGAACAAAACCTCCTTCTATAAGGTCAGCAGGGCCATAATGTAATCCTAGTGGGCCACAATGTAATCCTAGCCGACCTAAAAATAATAATGTAAGGGCACAATAATAACAATATGGGGGTTACAGGGGTACAATAATAACAATAAGGGGGGCTACACTAACATAATAAGGGGCTACACTATTAATATAGGGACTTAACAGATTAATACATGAGACAACCATGGATCCATTCCATTATGATTATAACAGCAAAAATAGGTACAAGGACTTGAGGAAAAGATCACTCAAGTTGGGAAAACAAGCCTCCCATGAAAGCATACACCTAGATCTGAAATGTTGGTAATACAATAAAAGTTGGAATATCAAAACTGCGCTATCTATAAGGGGATAGCTACAGATAAGAATGGAAATACATGTATATGCTACTACAATTCTCTAATAGTGCAAGGAATATAGATCCAAGCCCCAAAATAGATTTCCAAGACAACCCAGAAAAGGTTTCCGGAAATACTCACTATACAAAATATAGCATATTTGGCCCTAGGGTTGAATAATATCTGAAACTAAATCACTTATAGGAGGTGGCTGATATAAAATATGAAATGGATGATTCTCCTCCAATAGATATCCTAAAGGAAGGGCTGATCCCCTGAAAGGAAACACAACTCCTCCAACTAGGGCAATAAACCCCCTGCTGCAGCTGCTCTCTAAAATATCGCAGATCCAAACTTATACTGCGTTGTAGGTGATAAAAATATGATGGCCTGATGCCAAATGTGTCAAATAAGCTCCAGGGCATTCTTAAATAACCTCCTAAGAGAAATGAAACTCCCTCCAATGAGATCTAGTTCAGAAATATCCCAAATCAAATCCACAACTTCTGCCCTGCAACACAAACGAAATTCCTCAACAGGAAATTGTGCTATATATTAAGACTAAAGCCTTGGCCAAATGTATGATAGTGGAATGTAGTGCAAAACTCCTCCAAGAGCTTCTCAATGGAAGAGGTGGGATTCCTGATTAGGAACACCCAGTGCTAAACAATACTTGCAATCTTAGCTAAATAGCTGAGGAGAGCAACAAGTCTAAGCAAAACATAAATCAAATAATAATCTAAAAGCATCCATCATATGGTTTCCATCCTCTTCCTTTTATAAGATATGAGCTTTCAAACCCTAATCCCCATCCATTAATGAAACCAATTCCATGCAATGTGTTTCCATCTAAAACTACGTTGTTCCTCCATTAATGTCGACTCCTCCATGACAGTGCTATTGATTTGGTCAAAGTTGACCCAGTCAAAGTGCTCCAACCCCTATTCACACCTTAGGGTGATTTATTAAGCTGAAAAGATGATCCACTTTCATATGAGAAGTGGTTTTATTCTTCATAAAGAGATTTATGGGTGTCCCTACCAATTTATTCATCTATATAAGTGACAAAACATAACTTTAATATTCCAATAAATTTTGGAATATTATAGTCCTCCCCTCTAAAATGTTGCTTGTCCTCAAGCAGCTATAAGGATATTGCAACACCTCCAATGGATATGCCTCCTCCCAAGTATACAAATTAGCCTTTGGTAAATCAACCAAATAGCAGTCATTGTGAAGAATTGGGAGATATATGGAAAAAGTTATATGCTGTCCATTGGCTTCCTTAAGGCATGAGAGATGGTAAAGGTTGGGTGCCTCAAACCCCATGAGAAAATCCATTCTCCATTCTATCATCCAAACAAAGTGAGCCATCCTTGGTAGCTCATAGAAACAATCAACAATCCCCTGCTTCTGCAATGTGTAGGGGTTGCACGGCTGAAAGTGAGAGATAAAATTGTTCAACTTACGTTGTCTCTCTCTCAATTTATGATAAATTTGGAGCTGCTGATTTTGGGTTGCAATAATATAGTCCTCATGGAGCCAAAAGATACTTTGAATCATATGATCCCACTCCTTGGTTCCAGGAAGCTCCCTTGCCCAATCCTTCCTGCATATAATGAATAGAGTGTCATCACCATATGGGCTCCAAAAGAAACATGGACTAAGTGTCATATGACATAGTGGATGGTGACAATAGTCCCTCAAGTGACACCAACGATGTTCTTCTTCTTGCTGTCTCAAAACATGATGTGATGAGTGGCCATCCAACCACTTGCTTGCTGCCATAAGCTTCTCAAAAGCTTGAAAATATTAGAGGGAATTAGGTGTTGGTTGAATATGAACCAAGAAAAACAAATCTCGCCCAAAGTCCTCTAGAAAGTGGTCAATCCCATCATTGAATGTAGTCTTAATAGGGCCATGAAATCCAAAGAGAGGTTTGCTCTCTTAGGAAGCAATGTGATGCAAATGTATAGTAAAGAAATGTACATACATTGTTAGTTTATCAATAAACATTAAAACATAACATTTACCATATATTGTAGATAAGTTGGTGAAGAGGTCCATAGATGAGCCTTCCCATCTCTGTATCAAAAGGAAATGTGATTGAAACAACCTTGCAAGGTGGTTTTTCTTTCCTCCTCATACATCAAACAAGCTACATATCTCCTGATAAGTTGGTGCACATCTTCTTTGAGATCCTCCCAATAGAATCCCTCCATGATGGTGTGATAAGACTTAATGAAGTCTACATGTCCTGAAGAGAGTGCCTCATATGCTACATGTAGAATCTTCTTCTTGAGCTTGGAGTCTCTAGTCAAGTAGATTTGAGCATGGAAATAAATGACTCCATCAACCACTCTATACCTCCCATCCATTACTTGCCCATCAAGAACCTTACATGTGAAGAGGTCCTTGGAATACTCCACCAATAGTTGGGATTCCCAATATGGATCTAGGCTTCCCAACAATGACATCATTGTTGAAATATGAAATGAAGCACCTGTCACCTCATAACTCTCCTCTTTGACATGCCCAATTCCAAAGCCACATGTTGGAGTAATGCTACCCCAATTTTGCTGCCTCCCTTGCAGCTGATCTTTCCCAAGACAATATTGAAGTACATGGAGGTCAACCTCCTCTTGAAAGGTATTTTCCATCCAAAACTTCCATAGTTTTTCCAATGCATGCAAGAGTGTTAATAACCTCTTGTCATATTCATAAATTTTCCTCATGTGTGGAAGCATCATTTTTTGCCCTAAGAAGATGGAGTAGCCCCTTGACACTATGCTTGTGCCATCACAGATTCCTGAATCATCATATTTTAGTGCAAATAGCTGAGTGGGAGATGGAAATGTCCATATCAAAAAATTTCTCATCCCTCCTTTGAACCCATCAAAGGTTCTCTACATTGTGCTAGCTCCTTCCAAGGGCCCTTCCTTAGCCAATTCTATCAATGATGCACTATGTTGAGATAACTCTTTGATCATCCTCCAATCAGGGGGTCTCCTGCCTCCATGTAATGAAACATCAAGGCCTAGAGCAGGCTGTATATGTGAGTGGAATAATTTTTCCCTGCCCTCACTGCACGAATCATCCTCCTACTTCTGTGCATAAACCTTCCGAAAAGAATGGGTGTGTATGTACCCAATCACTTGATGCTAACCATCCTTCTCATCTTCTCCTACCTCATGCAAGATGTCACAATTTAAGGTGTTTTTCTCCAATGTAATCAACCCATGCACACCCAATGTCATATTGGTGTCAAGAGTCTCAATCACAAAGAAGTGATCTATCATGGTGTATGTCGCCAAAACTGTGGTCAATGTTGGAACATAATTCCTCCATTGTTTTGCTTCATTTCCTATCAACATAGACACATGCTGCTCCTGATCTTCATGTATGAGATCCTTTGGAAATTCTTGCAAAGATGCAAGAACTCCTCTAGCTGAAGTAATTGCTTCATCTCCATCTCCAAATAGTGGTGGATATCCTCCTGCTATTACAGCACTAGAGGCTCTTTCCAGCTCTCTCTCTCCCTTCTCCTCATCATTGGAGAATACCTCATCATTAAGAGATCCTTTGTCTTGATCTCCTCTTGAAGGAGGAATCCTTATGTCTTCTTCTTGAGAATAAATTTCTTGCTGAAGTGGGGCCTTTTCCCTTGGAAAAGCATGTTGCAGATCTTTAACCCCCTCAACAATGTTCTGAAATGGAGTTGGTTTCATGGATCCTTCCAACTTATGCAAAAGTTTTGATTTCTTGGGTTTGGCTAGCTCACCCAAAGAAGTTTGAGAATGTTCTTGATCAAATATCTTCACTAACCTCCTAGTGAACTTTGTGTAAGTGGATATATTTGCATTATTCAATGAAAATGATTCAAATAACCACCAGGCATAAACCTTACCTTCCAGATGCAGTGCTGGTACTCTAATGGCCTTCTCTTATGAAACTTGATGCAGCTGAAAATATGTGTCTAGTTCCTTGAACCAAGCCTTGGCTGTGCTCTTGGGTGACCCATCAAAAGTAGTTAGAAAGAATCTACCTAAAGTGTGTTGCATACACCCTCGTCTTCTATTGTAGTTATGGGGTCTTCCATCTTCTTTGATTTGACAAAACCCTTGGAAGTTTATATGATCCTTGAATCTCTTGGACTGAGATTCATATTCTTGGAGATAGTCACCAAAAGTCTCCTCCTTTGGTGTTTATCCTTCCTCTTCTCCTCTTGCCAAGAATGTAGGTATGGTACCACATTGTAGATATGATGGTGTAGCTAAATTCTCACACCCATAATGAGAATATCTGGAGCTTTATTCGTGTACAAGCCCTCTTGGAGAATATCTATATCTTTCCATTCTCATTTCCTTGATGTCTCTTTTGATGCCCTGCATAGTTTGAAGAAGAAATTTTGAGAACTCCCTCCCTACTGATAATGAAGTTTTGCCTTCATCCCTTCTGAAGACCTTCTCCTTTCTATGAGAAGCCTCCTTAGATGACATAATGTATGAAGTACAAAGGCTGAGCCAAGATTATGCTCTAATACCACTGTAATATTCCAAAATGGGAAAAGCAACAATATAGCACACAATAATGGAAAATAGAAGTAATATCAATAGATTAAGGCATGAGACAACCATGGATCCGTTCCATTATGATTATAACAGAAAAAATAGGTACAAATACTTGAGGAAAAGATCACTCAAGTTGGGAAAACAAGCCTCCCATGAAAGCATACACCTAGATCTAAAATGTTGCTAATACAATAAAAGCTGGAATATCAAAACTGCGTTGTCTATAAGGGTATAGCTACAAATGAGAATGGAAATACATGTATATGCTACTGCAAGGCTCCAATAGTGCAAGGAATATAGATCCAATCCCAAAAAAAATTTCTAGAACAACCCAGAAAAGGTTTCTGGAAATACTCACTATACAAAATATAGCAGATTTGGCCTAGGGTGAATAATATCTGCAACTGAATCATTGATAGGAGGTGGCTGATATGAAATATGCAATGGTTGATTCTCCTCCAATAGATCTCCTAAATGAAGGACTGATCCCCCCAAAGGAAACACAACTCCTCCAACTATGGCAATAAACCCCCTAATGCAGCTGCTCTCTAAAATAACATAGATCCAGACTCATACTGCCTTGTAGGTGATAAAAATATGATGGACTGATGCCAAATGTGTCAAATAAGCTCCAGGGCCTTCTTAACTAGCCTCCAAAGAGAAATGAAACTCCCTCCAATGAGATCTAGCTCAGAAATATCCCAAATCAACTCCACAACTTCTGCCTTCTAACACAAACACAAATCCTCAACAGGAAACTGCGTTGTATATTAAGACTGAAGCCTTGGCCGAATTCTTGATAGTAGAATGTAGTGCAAAACTCCTCCAAGAGCTTCTCAATGGAAGAGGTGGGATTCCCGATTAGGAACACCCAGTGCTAAACAACACTTGCAATCTTAGCTAAATAGTTGAAGAGAGCAACAAGTCTAAGCAGATCATAAATCAAATAATAATATAAAAACGTCCATCATATGGTTGCCATCCTCTTCCTTTTATAAGATATGAGCTTCCAAACCCTAAGCCCCATCCATTAATGACACTACTTCCATGCAATGTGTCTCCATCTAAAATTGTGTTGTTCCTCCATTAATGTACACTCCTCCATGAAAGCATTGTTGATTTGGTCAAAGTTGACCCAGTCAAAGTTCTCCAGCCCCTGTTCACACCTTAGGGTGCTTTATTAAGCTGAAAAGATGATCCACTTTCATATGAGAAGCGGTTTTATTCTTAATAAAGAGATTTATGGGTCTCCCTACCCATTTATTCATCTATCTAAGTGAAAAAATATAACTTTAATAGTCCAATAAATTTTGGAATATTACAGGAGTCGCAGAAGACAAAATTCTGAAAACTGCTCCGTTCCAATGCAAAAACTGGGCCAAGAACCACAGAGTCTCTGTCGAAAGAAAAATGGTGCAGTCGGAGGTTCAACAGGGAGCTATTCGAGACGTTGGGTACCCGAAAAGTGCGCCGCAATTCGATAGGGCAGAGCTTGCTGCCATGAAATGTCATAAAAAACAATACCCATTGAGTGCCACCATCTGTTGCTATAGGTTTGCATTGGTCACTGCCATGCTAAGCCACTAAATATGAAACCTTAGGTGCCGCCATGAGAAGTAGCTCAAAAAATCCATCTTCAGCCCTACTTCATCTTTGTCCAAAATCCATTGGTTGCAAGTTATATTTAAGTTTGATGGTTTTCAAGTTCGGGGGTTGGGGACCGCCGGAGGTCCCAACCCGCCAGCGGTCCCCGTGGGCTATTCACATGACATAACAACAAACACCAACCACAAACATTAACTCCCACAATTTTATCCGACGACAGTTACGTTACAGTGTTCACATTTTTTAACATTAAACTCGATGGTGTAACCTCCAACAGTTATTACAACTCCGCAAACCATATCACATACAACTGTTAACTCCGACGGTTTCTCCGCGCGGTCAGTTAACAACACGAGAACCCGGAGTTTAAAACTTATCCAACCACAGTTCAAGCCGTGGGTTCCGCCTGCAGCTGCAGTCACCTCATGGTTTGGGTTGGCATGTGGCCACCCAACCACTAACCATTTATTGTAAATGGTTAAGACTAGCGGAGGTTTGGAGGCACGCTTTTTATGGCGGTAATTTCCAATTTGACTCCAGTTAAGTGGAGTCCTCCACATTTAATGGAGCTTTTCTAGGTGTTATTTGGAAAATGAGTAGGAGACTCAATTTTCGCCCATTCAGAGTTAATGAAGAATGATTCTATACTAATTAGAGAATTCTGGAGCCATTGGTGTAGAGAAAACAACCATTAGAGGCCTGTAACTACATGTATTTGCAAACTTTTGAGCATAATGAAAGATGGACATGCCATTGGGAGCTAGACCAACAGATGTAGCCTAGGAACGGTGAACTACTTCATCATTCCTATTGTGTAAATGTTATGTGGTGACTTATTTCTCTGTTTTACACTGTTGTTCAGTGTTATTTGTGCTATTTCATGCTTCTAATTCACTAAAATTATCTACAATTCATGGTTAAAATCCTCATTCCTTAAGAAAAATAATGAGACAAGTATGCACATGTTTAGAAACTGAAAATACACTTAGCACAACAAGACTAATACAGTCCTTTCAGATCAGATTGGTATCAGAGCTAGAGTTTATTCTCTAGTGTTATTTTCTGCAAAATAATTGTTTAACTGTTTGCAAGGTTTTAGATGCTTACTAGGCTCAAGCTCAAAAGAGGAGAAGGAAAATTGGTGGGAGAAGAAGGGTCTCAAGAAGAGCCAAAGAAAAGGAGAGCAATATTACCACAATATCCCCACCTAGTTCACCTCCTAAGGAAGCAGAAGCTGCATTAAGCATGTCTCATAGAGAAGGAGAAATCCATGAAGAAGTTGATCCCAAAGAGGAAGAAAGAGTGTTTAGAAGCAGTCAAAGAAGGGCATTGGAGGAAATGGAGGCAATGGAGAGCCATCATCCACACCCTCATCATCATCATCTTCTACTTCATCTTCAGTACATCAGCCACATAAGTCAAAGAACACTTGTAAAATTCCTTTTTTAAAACTTGATGTTAATTTTGAATTGCCAATTTTTAATGGTGAAGTCAATGCAAAAAACCTTGATAATTGGTTAGGCAATTGGAGGTCTATTTGAAAATCCATAACCTTCAAGATGATGATACCAAAATCCAATTAGCTTCATTGAGAATGGAAGGTGCAACACTTGTTTTGTGGGAAGCCAAGATAAAGGAGGAGATCAAGAAGCATGGTAAGATTATTATATCATGGACTGATTTCATTACTGCTATAAAAAAACAGTTTTATCCATTAGCTCATATGCAGAAAGTCATAATGAACTGGCAAAACTTTAGGCAATTGAAGGGACAAAATGTGCAAGAATACACCCAAGAATTTAGGCGAAGATATCTCTTATTAGGGGTAGATTTGCAGAGCCAAGATAATTTTCTCAAGTACATAGGAGGCTTACATAACTACCTAAAACATACTATTCTCATGTTTAACCCCACAAGTCTAGATGAAGTATGTGTTCAGGCCACACATCTAGATGCTAGAGGGAAGAACATTTTTGAAGAGGGTAGAAAGAAACTTTTAAGGGTAAAAACAAAGAGAATACCTCAAAAGGTGAAAGAAAAAAGAATGCATATGCTAATAAAGAGGGAGAAAAATTGGTTTGTAAACAATGTTCAAAATAAGGCCACGATGAAACTCATTGTTGGAAATTACATCCTGAAATGAGACCCAATAAATACAATAACAAAGGGAAACATAAAACTGCAACTACAACTCAACATGATTTAGGAGAGTATTCAGGTGATGAATCTATGATTAAAACGATGGAATTGAAGAACATGAAGGGGAAAGAAATTGAAACTAAACCCAATACTAGTACATCAAACTGTCACATACATGCTCCAAATAAAGAAGAAATAATTGAACTGTTTCATGTAAGGGTCATATCCAAGCATACCAATATTGACACATTGCTTGACAGTGGGTCATAAGAAAACTTAATCTTTGAAGACTTGGTCAAGAAACTTAACCTTGAGACCATACCACATCCAAAACTGTATCCATTAGTTTGGATTTGTAAGGATGCAAATTTACAGGTTTCAAAGAATTGTATATTGCGGTTTGCAATCATTGCACATTTTGTTGACACAGTTGAATTGGATGTGGTTCTGCTTGACATAATAGGTTTTGTGTTGGGGGGTCCTTACTTGTATGAAAAGAAAGAAATCTTCCATCGCCATGAGAACAAATATCATTTATTCAAAGATGGAAAGGAGTACATTGTTAGAGCACATCACAAGAAGACAAACATTGCTATGGAAAATGTTGGATAGGTAAAGAGGTTGGTAAATTCAAGTAAGAATTTTGTTCTTCTAATGATTAAGCCTAAAGCTGATGTTAATCATGAATCATTTTAGGGATGTGATCCTTGTTACACAACATTTTGTCATTGTCCCTGCAATCCTCAACTCAGACACTGAAGGGTCGTTTCTGTGACCAATACCCAGTGTCATGCTTTGAAAATACCATCCTTGCATCCCTTTTGATTAAAGCAACATTCTTCTTGTTGAAATTTCCCTAAACAGAGCTGTGAAAATCCCTATTTTTGCCTTGGCGCGAGTAACCCGTTACATCCTCGCACTGACCTGGAAATTTAACATTGAACCCGCACCACTTGGCGCCTTGCGCTAGTTAGATACCCGCGCCAAGATTTTTATGGAATGTTTAAAAAAAAATAAACGTGGAGGTTCCATTCCAACCTCCTCGGGGATGAGTCATTGGGAGTGGTTGAACTGAAACAACCATGGACTCCTTCCTTTAGTTAGTAGTTTCCACCTCCCTTGGAACTCTCCTAAAGGATAGGACTCCCTCCCACCTTTGTAGGGATCCCAACCTCCTCTTTTCCCTCTATATAAGAAACTATCTCCTTTAGTAGAAGCTAGTTGAACACATTATAGAAAAATGGCTGAATAGTTGAACTAGATAATTATACTATAGCTAAGTTGCTAGAGGAGACAAAATAAAAAAGTTAGTGTTGAGAGAGCTCGAGTCGATGACCTCTAAGAGAGCTTGAGTCCAAATTCCCTGACTGATAGTTGAGACGCATTTTGTCTGAACCCCGCTGGAGGAGATCACGACGTCAAAGCATCGGTTGTACTCTTCCTTCTACTCATTAATGTACATGACTACTTTTTGGTTCCACTTTTGTGTTATGATGTTTATTTGATACGATATGTTTAGCCCTCTTTGACTAGCTAATAGTTGTGAGTGAGACTATGCTGCTATATGTTGTTCTTGTCCTTTGTCTTATGTACAGGTATCTGGGCGTGATAGCGAATGGATCGTGAATTGTCAAGGCATGAGCGAGAGACCACTACTCTTTCTGCAACATCAACAACGTTGGATTCAAGGTAGGTCAATCTACCATGTCTTTTGTTCATTCATTAACTAGGAAGCAACACTTTAGCGTGTCCTTTTGTTACTAGACCCACCCTAGGGCTAGAGGGATCATCTCTGTCCGTAGAGAGGATTTACCTTCATAACAAATTGGCAACTCCACTGGGGATCAGTGCAAGTTTTTCGTGTCATCCTGTTGGGTCGGTTTCCATTCTTGGTTTAGTTATCTATCTTTTTCTAGTTTGTTTGTTGAGTTTCCATTCTCTGTTCAGCTCCAGAGGGTCAAGGTTGACTTCTGCTCATTAGGTTAGGGTTTTTCCTCTTTGTCCATAGGTTTCCATCTTGGCGCATTTTTTGTCTGCACAGTCGCGCCGATTGGCACATGTTGCTCTTTTAGTACTCGCGCCAACTCTGTATGGTGCGGATTACAGTCTTACACTCGCGCCAATCCCGGTAGGTTTTTGGTTTGACCTCCCTAATGCATTTTTTGGTCATTCGTTCTTGCCTCTGGGTCATTTTTGGATGTGTTTAAACCTTTGGAGACTGTGTAGATTTGTTTTCTTCAGTCATTGGTCCATTTTCTTATCGGTGTCAGTTAAGACCTTAGGGTTTCTAGGTGTTCTTGTAGACTGAGCCTTTTGTTCGAGAACGAGTCTCTTTGATTGTTGTCAGTCTCGTTTTGGGTTTTTAGACTGAGTTTTCTTGATCCTTTTGTTTTGTTGATTGAATGGTATTTTCATTTTTCGATTAGTCTCTCTTCTTCAACGCTTTGAGCATCGATTTCTTTGCTTGTTTGGGTCGTTTTGAGAACTCTCTTTCTCATTTGAAAGTTTTCTCCATTAGCTTGCATGTTTTTTTGTTTGTTTCGTTTTGGCTGAGTCATTCAATTTCGAAACCTTACATTCGCAAAACTCAAACTAGTGTTTATTTTGTTTCCATTGAATTAGTACAATGTGTGCTTCGTTTCATTGAAAAAATCAAAAAATATCTTTTCATTCTTTTGTTGCATTGAAAATGAATCGTTCCTTTACATAAACTAGCATTTCTCAATCTAGGAAGGAATTTCGTTTTGACTTGATTGCATTAAGGACATTAGAAGTTTCTTCGCATATTTTTCTTGCTTACTTGCTTGAAATATTTATATCCTTCTTCTAGCTAGCATTCATCGAAATGAAATGATATTCATTTGCATATAGCCTGCATTTAGGAAGATGAGCTCCAAATTCGATAGGGCCTGAAATTGAAACATAATTCAAGATTAACTTTAAAATTTACTCAATGAACCTAAGGCGACATTACCTAATGAAACATTTCTAGTGGTTGTCGCTCGCCTTTCGGCTTCAGACAACGCTAGTACGTACTTGTGCTTTCCGTACTGTCACGTATATAAAGGGTGACCCCTCTAGGTTGCAATCCTTTATCCATAGGAAGCTGAGTCTGCCGCCTTGTAACCATGATACACCGAACACAACATTCGGGGAGACTTCCTGCACGTACGTCAAGTCCTTGGTCATTTCTTTTTCATTTGATCACCAAGGTGTATATGGCAGTTCATGAAAACCTGGTATACTCTCTTGCTTAGAATACCTGAGTAGTCATTTCGATCTTTTAGTGACTCTTTAAATAAGTAAAATATCATCGAGCACTTGTCCTTTCACACTCGTTTCAGATTGAAAGTGGCTAGAGTCATATTTTGTCTGTTTCTTGACTCTTAAAACAGTAGATTTTGGTTTCAATGTTATAAAATTAATCACCTATGATTACATGCCCATTAAAGTTTGTTACTTGGTTTGATTGATTTCCTTGGTTCTTGATTTTGGTATCTTCAATTGGTTATCTCTTTTCCTTCCTGTTTTGATTTACAGTCAAAGTGGCGGAACATCCAGTTTCGTCGTCCTCACTGCCTCCTAGTGGTGATTCGTTTCCATACGTTTCTTTCGAAACCCCTCAATCCAGTAGGTCTGTTGAGTTTTCGCAGCCTATTCTACTGTCTATCTAGCCCCTTGCTACTCAATCTCCGCTTGATGAGCTAGTTGAGTTCAATTTGCCTCATTCAAGTGCTTGGTCTGGTTTTGGGGACGAAGGATAATTTCCTCCTCTCACATCTGGATCACCTTTTGTTGCTGTTGCGGTACCTCCTAGTCCCCGTAGTATTTTTGAAGATATTACAGAAGACTCAGATATGGATTCTTCCAGTCCTATTGGCAGTGACGGAATGCCTGTAACCACAGGAGAATATCAACTCTTTCCTGAAGATCTTTCTCATGCCTCTGTCCAATCTTATTCGCCTTCGGTGTCACTTCTAGCTAGCTATAGGTCTCTGAGTCAGATTATGTCTGGTGTTGCATCCATTACACAATCCAACACAGTAATTCCTCCTAGGAGTTCAGCCCAATCTTTGTTACTGCCATTACCTTTGGCGTCAAATCCGTCGGTTACTGCTACATCTGTTCCAGTCCAACCTACAGTCTGTGTGGCTTCTAGTTCAGTTTTTACTACCCCTGTGAATCCTGGCAGTCTCACTTTTGAAGAATATCTGTTGGTTGTTCAACAACAAAATTATCAGGGTTATCAACAGCCCCCACCTCCTATAAATCCTCATTTTCATCACTATGATGTTGTTGGTACTCCCATATATGAATATCCGCATCATTATGATGACTGTGGAAATCCAGTTTATATGCCTCCTATAGAACCTTATCAGGTCATTTATGATCCTTATCTGGCCGGTTATGATCCTTATCAGTCTGTTACTCATTTGGGACCTACTTTGCGTGTGCAACCCTCTGGCTTACAAGGACAACCCTTTCAGGGACAACCTTCAGCTCAGCAGGGCCCTGCTTTTGGTCCATAGGGACAACCATACGGTCCACAAGGACAACCTTTGATCCAACTTGGACAACCCTCTGGTCTCTTGGGTCAACCTCTGGTTCAACCAGGATCATCTTTCGGTCGCGGGGGGAGAGTTTATCAACCACAAGGACAATCCTATGGTCCTTCACCGGGTCAACCTGGTCATCAAGGACATCCTGGACTGTCTCAACCATCAGGCCAACCTTTATCACAAATTCAACCTGGTGGCCCTCAACAACCAGTTCAACAACCGGTTCAACCAGCTCAACAACCATTGCAACCTGCCCACCAGCAGATTCCTTCGTTTCTGCAGCCGGTTTTATCTGTTTACCCTGCCCAGTAGCCTACTCAATCTGCTCCGCAAGGTCAACCTACACAACCGCAGGGCACTTATTACCCTCAAGCTTCACATCAACCAGTATACAATGCACCCCATATTCCGTACCCTAAAAATCAACCAGTATATATTGCACCTCAGATTCCTTACCCTCAACATCAACCGATGTACCAACAACCTCAATATCAACCTGTGTATCATCAACCTCAAAGTGATGCTTACATTCCATAGCAAAATCCTTATGCTACTTAGCAAGGACCTCAGTGGTTTCCTTCGACTCAATATCTTGGTCCTCAACCCCTGTATCAACCGAATTATCCTCTTTCTAATCCCTATAATCTGAATTCTTCAGGAAAAAATGTATGGGGACAAAATATTGTTTGGACTGGGTTGAATGTACATACAGGTCCTTATCAAATACCTACAATGACTTTCAATACTCAGTTACTATTTCTTGCTACTTTGGAATTACCCGATATGTCGAAGTTGAAAAATGATCCTATTCTTCATAATCCATATTGGCCTCCGGTTCCGACCAAGATTGTAGGTGATTGTCCTAAATTTGAGGGTAAACCTGGTGAAGATCCCCAAACACATGTGATGACTTACCATTTTTGGTGTTCTTCTAATTCTTGGGTTGACGATTTTATTCGTCTTCGTCTTTTCCAGCGAACTCTTACTAGTGCTGCTGCAAAGTGGTACATTGAGCTGTCTAGTGGAGTTTTCCAAGATTTTAATTCTTTAACCATGACGTTCCTTACACATTTTCAGTTACCAATCCATTATGAGACCGGGATGCACCTCCTCACTTCATTGAAACGGGTCCAAGCTACTCATATCTCATATCATATTCATGAGTGGCGACGTCATCGTCGCATGATCAAATTTGAGATACCTGATCAAATTCTAACTCATTGGTTCACTACCTCCTTTGTCAATCAGATTGCCAAAGACATAGCTATGGGGGCATGTGTAACCGAGGAACAAGCCATTGCTTACGCCCAATACCTTGATCTCGTATATTCTCAGTCTGGCGCATTGTATGATATCTTGCCTGATGCTCCTCGACCTGGAACCTCTAAACCGCTAGCGAATCCATCTGTTGATGGTATTATTGGTTCTATATCGTAGACTTCTCAGAAGTCTCCTTCATCAAACTCTGGGAATCAGAAGTCTACTTCTTCCAATAATGTAGCTCCTCAGTCAAATTCGAATTATGGTACGCCCACATAAGTGAATGTTGCTCAGGCCAATCCTACAGATAACACTTCCAAAGGTAAGAAGAGGGGTAAAGGTAA
This sequence comes from Pinus albicaulis, assembly GCA_034641835.2. NCBI lineage: Eukaryota > Viridiplantae > Streptophyta > Pinopsida > Pinales > Pinaceae > Pinus > Pinus albicaulis. The sequence continues at coordinate 1,757,350,537 of CM076578.1, read as the reverse complement.
AGCCAAAGCCAATACCCCGAAAAAGGATTCTCCAAAACCTCGTTCTGCTGATAATTCTCAACGTAAGTCGAAGTATCCTTGTTTGATTTGTGATGATGAGCACTTCATCAAGGACTCTCCTCGATGGTCTAAAGTGAGTCGATTTCTCAAAGGCACCAAAGGAGCTCCGGCTGTTCTTAAAGAATCCTTTCCTCAACAAACTCAGATGGTCTAGCACCCTCAGTCCTCTTCTCCATCTGGTTCGCAAGTGTCCATGATGAATGGTTCTACACCCGTTTCTATTGCTACTTGATCGAAATATTATTCTAGTTCACGTCAGGCAGCGGGGAAAGAGATCGTTGATGGCCGTCCTCCCCCTCCTATTTATGGTCCTCTTGAGATTGAACGACCTAGCACCGAATCTGTTGTGCGACCACCTTCCAAAGGTGTGCTCCATAAGTCTTTGTACAATCCTAATGCCCGTACCGCTCAACATTACAGTATTGTTGAGGATTTGGCTCAGGCACCATCTGCAATGTCTGTGTTAGAAGTATTTCAAAGTTGTCCTTTGCAACGAAAAGCTTTGCTATCTGCGATAGGTGGGATTGATCCTGTCGATACTAGTTTGCTCGCTTTCGATTTAGAGAATTTCGTCTCGCAACTCCCACACCAAATTGCGCTCATTATTCAAGTTGATATTAATGGTTTGAATATTCAACAGGTTGTCGTGGACGAGGGTGCATCTACCTGTGCTATGTCATCTACTTGTTGGAAAGCCATTGGTTATCCATCTCTTACTTCATCACCCAATGCCCTTGAAGCATTTGATGGAAGATAATATAAACCTCTTGGTGTTCTCGCTAGTTTTCTGATCACGTTAGAAGGGAAAATAGTCAATGTCGAGGTTGAAGTCGTTTATGCAAAACTCAATTATAATCTCCTCCTCAGACGCAGTTGGACTCACGCCATGTTGTGAATTCCATCCACTCTCTTTCGTGTTTTGAAGTTTCCGCACGAAGGAAATATTATTACTGTTGATCAATTGTATTTTTTCACTTCTTCTTCTTCTGAGAACAACGTTCCATACGTGGACAAGATTCCTACTCCTTACGAGAGTGTAGGGCCAGGACTTTTAAAGGATCCTGCCCTCATGGGTGTTTTCCCTCTTCCACCACCAAATATTGTTCAGGTCAACATGATTTCTTGAATAGATGACCCCTGGGTTATCCCTTCTCTTGAACAAATCAATTCGTTCGGCGATTCGATGCCTTTGAGTCCGATTGAAATTGATTACTGTGAACTCATTACTTCACCAGATTCTGGTCCTGATTATGCTCTTTCGAGCGTCACTCTTGACGCCTATTCTCAATCCCCTTGGCTTGGTGATTTTGATTCACCGCATCCTTTGAAGGAAGTGTTTCCTTCTGATGATGCTATTGTGGAAACTTTGTCTCTCGCTGTTCTACCGTGGGATGATGGTCATCATCGTTTCTCTTTTCTGCCAAGTCTTGGGGCCATGTCTACCTGTATTAAGCGTTTTTCCTCTCATGTTCCTTCTCCTCCGCCTCAAACACCTGTTCAGGTCCATAAGTTTTTTTCGGAAGGTAACTTGAGTAATATCACTTAGACGATGCCTATCGACATTTCCATTAAACCGGGAATCATCGAGAACATCCATATTGGGGTTACTTGCTCTTCGAATGAAGTGCAAGTCTATACTATCATTTTCCGTGAATTTCATGATGTCTTTGTGTGGTCCTATGAAGAAATGCCCGGTATTGATCCTAGCATCGTGGTACATGAGATTCGTACTTATCCTGGTTCGAAACCTATTTGTCAGCGTCTTCATCTGGTGCATCCTAGGAAAGCTACTGCCATTAAGGCTGAAGTGGAAAAGCTTCTCAAAGATGGTTTCATTTATCCGATTCCATTGACATAATGGGTCTCTAACATTGTTCCTGTAGACAAGAAATAGTGCACTATTCGTGTCTGCGTTGACTATCGTGATATCAATCGAGCTTGTCCTAAGGATAATTATCCTACTCCTTTCATTGATCAAATCATCGACGACTGTGTTGGGAGTGAGATTTTTTCCCTTATGGACGGTTTATCGAGTTATAATCAAATCAATATTCTCCCGACTGATCAACACAAGATTGCTTTCATCTGTCCTTGGGGTACCTTTGCATATAAGAAGCTCCCCTTTGGCTTGAAGAATGTCGGGGCCACATTTCAACACGCGATGTCTTATGCCTTTCATGATATTCGTCACATCGTTCAACCTTATCTGGATGATCTTCTGACTCATTCAGCTAAGCGTAGGGATCATCCTGACCATGTTCGTCAGATTTTTCTTCGTTGTAGACACTATAACATTCGGCTTAATCTGCACAAGTGTGTTTTCTGCGTCAATTCCAGTAGACTATTAGGGTTTATCATTTCCAAAGACGAAATTCGCCTGGATCCTCTCAAGGTTGATGATCAGGAGCTCAAATTTGAGCTTGGGAAAAAGCTCAAAAATGAAAGTTCTCAAAATTGATTGAAACCAAGATGGTTGCATAGGTCTCATCTTTCTGATTCTGGCGCCGCAAACGGTTCGAAAAACGGACACCGTATGAAGAAGTTATTGCACTTTTAGTGGAATGGGTTCGGCAGAGCACGGAGGGGCCAACCCTCCTCCCATGGAACGTCATCATATGACTAGTGTGGGAGCTTAATGATTAAGAGCGCTTAAGGAGCCTAATCTCAAGTTTAATATTTAATTAAGCTTCAGTTAAGTTGTGTTTAATATGGCGGAGATTCTGGAGGCGCTCCCAAATTTAGGCGGACTTCCACTTTTAGTGGAGTTAACTGGCAGTTGCCCCACATTTAGTGGAGGAAATTGGGGCAAAGTTGTTTTGGTCATAAATTTCTCATTACTCAACCTTTTGGAACGAATATTTTTTTTTATTTCGTATGTAATCAGAATTTTGGACTCAATGGCGTAGGTTTCAGAGCCATTGGAGCTCATTTTTAGCCTGTTTAGCTTCGGAGAAGCTTTTTGAGCCACTAGGGCCATTTTGGGTTTGGAGTTATTTTGAGTTGTGGTTATCAGTTTGAGGTGAACCAAAGCTCTATTTCAGATAATTTCGACCTTTTGAAGCCATTGGAAGAGGTTTCAGAGGAATTTGAGGACTTCTATAGCCCAAAAAGTTGCAGAGAAGTTCAAAGCACCAACAGGACATTGATGAAGAAATCACTGTTTATGGTAATATTTCACTGTTTAGTGAATTTGAAAAGGCATTCTTAGCTTTTTCATGTCTTCTGAATCAGTTTATATATTCATATTTTTCTATTGAGACACTTATAATCTTGTATTTCATTTGAGAGCTTTTAATACAAGAGGACAAGCCCATTTTGGGAGGCTTGATCCAGGAGATGTAGCCCAAGAGTTGGGGTGAACTCCTATATTATATTGCTATTGTGTTTTGATATTATATTGCTAAATATTTTTTCTGATACCCATGTTAAGTTTCAGCAAAAAAAATTACACTTAAGATACATAAACAATGAAAAGACATACACCATTTGCAAGCTAAATTTTCGCATAATGTCAAGTTTAAAGCAAGATCATTTTAATTAAATCTGAGTGTTTACTTCTATTATTTCTTTAGGCAGAGTCTGTAAGAGGGCAAGGTAGCCTCTGGATTCATCCTTTCTTTGAAAGGTGAAATATCCGATAAATTCCCCTATAGTCTATCTCTGTATTAGAAATATGAAGTTCTCACATTTTCAGATTTAAACTTAGAGTATTTTTGCACTCATTTACATAATTGAAAATGGATACCTTGCACCCTTTTCAAGTACCTTCCATTTTCAGATCAGATGGTATCGGAGCTCGGGTTGAGCATTGTTGTTGTGCAAAAGTTTTTAAAATAGTGTAAGAGATTTACTATTTTATTGGTTGCAAAATGGTTGCATGTATGAGTTTTCTTGAGTTGGAAGGATTGTTGTTGTTAGCTAAGTCTTGGAAAGGATTGAAGCTATTTTCCTTACCCAATTTACCTCAAGATTATCTTTGGAAAACAAACTCCAATAGTTTGTGTTTTATGGTTGCTTGAATGAGAAGGGGTCTTTACTGACATTTGGCTAAAATCTTGTCGTTTGATTGAAAGCTTTGAGGACTTTTCTTTGGAAGTTCTGTTTGGTTGTTTGAACCATTTACATAATGTCAACTTCTTCTACAAGTGAAGTTTCCTCCTTCACGAGATTCTTCAATGATGACATGAAGAATGAGTTCTTTAAGGTGAAGGACATGGTGCAGATTCTCATTGAGGATCAAAGGGAAAGTGTTCAACTTTGTGCACAATTGCTAGCTATGCAGGAAGAAAAAGAAGCCATTCTTCAAAGACTGCATGATATGGAGTTGCAGCTTCTTCAAGCTCAAGAAGCTTTGTCCACGAAAATACCTCATCTTCAAGATGTAAATCATGAGGTAAATCATTCTGATTTGTCTTCAATTTCCTCCATTGAAAAGTGTGTTGGTTCTTTTGAACAGAATACAAGAGGTATTGGGTCCAAATTTATGTTGAAAATGGGCTATCAAGAAGGCAAAGGTTTGGCAAACATGCACAAGGCATTGTTGAGCCTATTTGTGTTGTGGAGCGTCCCAAAAATATTGGTCTTGGCTATGAGCAGCTTAATGGCAAAGCTTTGAGCACATGCATTCAAGAATGTGATGCAAATTTGAAGAGAACATTTCTCCCAAGTTCTCAATTACATTAATGTCATGATGGCAATCTTCCTTACCATTGTTTTAAGCCATCATTATAACAAGAAGATGGTAGACATGCAGCTTATGGCAAGCATGCAAAGCAACATAAGAGGATTTCTTGTACATATTGTGGTCGATTTAACCATCATGTTTTGAGATGCTGGATGAGGAAGAAGGCACACAAGAAGTAGATGAAGCAAAGACTACCTTCAAAGAATGTGCATATGATTTGCACTTTTTGCCAAAAGAAGGGACCTGTTGTCTCTCATTGTTGGACTTTGCATCCAACTCGTCGTCCCACGCACATGGTGCAAGAGGACAAAAATATTGGCGAAGGTGGAATCATGGAATCCATTATTGATGTGGAAAGGGAAGTTTCACATGAGGAAAAGTTGCAGCAGCAAAAGTCGCCATGGAAGTGGCTTGGTGAGAAGTGGATGGACTTCTTGACACAATAAGACGTACTCCTTTTGTACATATGCAAATTTCGGATGTATGCATGTATTTTGTTGTAATATCTTTTTTGTTTTGAGCCACCTTAGATCATTGATCAAGGCTGCGTTGTATAGTTTCACTCTGTAAATTTCTCGTCAGAAATTTCTGTGTGGGTTCAAGAAGGTCAGTTGTGGATAGTTGTGGACAAGCGCTTTCAGAAAGGGAAATGTCGATTTCTTTTCATTTGTGGTTCAATTTCATTTGATTTTCAAGGCAAAATTTTTTGAAGGGATGAAGAGAAGAGGATTTGTATTTTCTCATTTGCTGTACTACAGTTCAGTTCTTCATTTCAGTAAGCTTTTGGGGACCAAAGACCTCTCATTTGGGAGGTGTGATCAGGAGCTCAAATCTGAGCTTGGGAAAAAGCTCAAAAATTAAAGTTCTCAAAATTGATTTAAATAAATATGGTTGCATAGGTCTCGTCTTCCTGATTCCGGCGCCGCAAACGGTTCGAAAAACGGACACCGTATGAAGAAGTTATTGCACTTTTAGTGGAATGGGTCCGGCAAAGCATGGAGGGGCCAACCCTCCTCCCATGGAACCTCATCATATGACCAGTGTGGGAGCTTAATGATTAAGAACGCTTAAGGAGCCTAATCTCAAGTTTAATATTTAATTAAGCTTCAGTTAAGTGGATTTTAATATGGCGGAGATTCTGGAGGCGCTCCCAAATTTAGGCGGACTTCCACTTTTAGTGGAGTTAACTGGCAGTTGCCCCACATTTAGTGGAGGAAATTGGGGAAAATTTGTTTTGGTCATAACTTTCTCATTACTCAACCTTTTGGAACGAATTTTTTTTTGATTTCATATGTAATCAGAATTTTGGACTCAATGGCGTAGGTTTCAGAGCCATTGGAGCTCATTTTAAGCCTATTTAGCTTCGGAGAAGCTTTTTGAGCCACTGGGGCCATTTTGGGTTTTGAGTTATTTTGAGTTGTGGTTATCAGTTTGAGGTGAAAAAAATCTCTATTTCAGATAATTTCGATCTTCTGAAGCCATTGGAAGAGGTTTCAGAGGAATTTGAAGACTTCTACAGCCCAAAAAGTTGCAGATAAGTTCAAAGCACCAGTAGGACATTGATGAAGAAATCACTGTTTATGGTAATCTTTCACTGTTTAGTGAATTTGAAAAGGCATTCTTAGCTTTTTCCTACCTTCTGAATCAGTTTATATATTCATATTTGTCTATTGAGACACTTATAATCTTGTATTGCATTTGAGAGCTTTTAATACAAGAGGACAAGCCCATTTTGGGAGGCTTGATCTAGGAGATGTAGCCCAAGAGTTGGGGTGAAATCCTATATCATATTGCTGTTGTGTTTTGATATTATATTGCTGAATATTTTTTCTGATACCCATGTTAAGTTTTAGCAAAAACAATTACACTTAAGATACATAAACAGTGAAAAGACATACACCATTTGCAAGTTAAATTTCCGCATAACATCAAGTTTAAAGCAAGATCATTTTAATTAAATCTGAGTGTTTACTTCTATTATTTCTTTAGGCAGAGTCTGTAAGAGGGCCAGGTAGCCTCTAGATTCATCCTTTCTTTGAAAGGTGAAATATCCGGTAAATGCCCCTACATTCTATCTCTGTATTAGAAATATGAAGTTCTCACATTTTCAGATTTAAACTTAGAGTATTTTTGCACTCATTTACATAAATGAAAATGGATACCTTGCACCCTTTTCAAGTACCTTCCATTTTCAGATCATTTAAGGCTATTATTAATCTCCCCTCTCCTTCCTCATTGCATCAGTTGTAGAGTTTACAAGGGAAAGCTAATTTTCTATGTCGTTTTATACCTAACTATGCAGAAGTAGCTAAAGGATTCACGCGATTGTTAAAACAGGGCTTTCCTTTTTACTGGGATGAGATCGCTCAGAACTCTTTTGCGGCATTAAAAACATTTTTGTTCAATGCTCCTCTCCTCCTTTCTCCCAATTATCATCGTGATTTTTCCCTTTATTTGGTTGCCGCTTTCAGCACGATTGCCATGGTTTTGGTACAAGACGATGATGACGACCATGAGCATGTTATTTATTACTTTTCCCGTAACCTTCTTGACCCTGAAACACGTTATGCTCACGTTGAGAAGTTAGCGTTGGCCGTTGTTCAAGCTGTTTAACGTTTTCGTCATTATATTCTTTTGTGCACAGTGACTGTGATTTATGAATGCAACCCCATGACCTACATATTGTCTTGAAAATTGTTGGGGGGAAAATACTCAAAGTGGATTGTTATCCTCCAAGAGTTTGATTTGGAATTTACGGCTGCCAAATCTAAGAAATAATTGGTCTTTGTTGATTTACTTTGTTCTCTCCCTTCCGACTCCGCTCCTTCTCGTTTTGAGGACTTCATTCCAGACGATTCGATTTTCCTGATTAGCACCCTCGATCCTTGGTATGGTGATATCATCGTCTATCTCCAAACTTCATCTTTCAGATCCGAGTTGACAAAGGATGCCCGTCGATGCATCCGCCATCAGTCGCAACCTTATCTTATAGTTCGAGATACTCTCTATCGTATTGGAGTCAATTCCATACTCTGGCGATGTTTGACTCTCGAGGAAGCTGAGAAAACTCTAAATGATTGTCACAGTGGTGCCTGTGGCGGTCACATGTCTGTTTATGCTACTACATAGAAAATTATTCATGCTGGTTATTTTTGGCCTTCCACTTTCAAAGATTGTATTGTCGCAGTTCGTAAATGCCATGATTGTCAGATTTATCAACGCAAGTTGCGTGCACCACCTGTTCCTCTTCACCCTGTCATTACCATTGGTCCCTTTGTGAAATGGGGCATCGATTTTGTGACGTGTAACCCTCACTCGGCCAGGGGGCATGCTTATATTATCATAGCCGTGGACTACTTCACCAAATGGGCTGAAGCAATGCCTACACTTGCCGTTGATGGTAAGACAGCTGCTCAGTTCATATTCAATCATATTATTGCTAGGTTTGGTGTCCCTCAAGCTATCATTACCGATCATGGTTCCCATTTTCGGCATTATATGGTGGCGGAGTTGACTTCTAAGTTGAGTCTGCGTCACGACAGCTCAATGCCATACTACCCTCAACCCAATGGCCAGGTTGAAGCTGTGAACAAAGTTATTGTCACAATGATTCAACGTATGATTGGGATCCACAAATAAAATTGGAATCTCATGTTATTTTCGGCTCTTTGGGAATACCTAACCTCAGTGAAGAACATAACCGGGTTGACTCCTTTTTAGTTGGTTTATCGCCTGGAAGCTACTCTCTAGATTGACTGTGAAATACCTTCGCTCAAGTTGGTTGTTAAATTACTGTCGAATACTTCGCTAGAAGAAGAGAATTTATTTTATTTAGAAATACTGGATGAAACTCACCGCTTTGCTCCTCTCATTATCGAAGCACAGAAAAAGCAGGTCAAAGCTCATTTTGATCAGTCAGTTTTCCCTTGTTCTTTCATTGAAGGAGATATCGTCCTCCTGTATGAACAAGCTTGTGATAAGCTGGGGGTGGGAAAATTTCATCCTATGTGGCATGGACGATCATCAAACGTGTGTTGCAGAATGGGGCATATGAGCTAATTGACTACGAAGGTCATCCTCTCAAACAGGCCAGAAATGGGTTGTATCTCAAAAAATATTATGCGTAATAGGTGTACATAGGTGTTGTTTTAATTTTTGTACATGTTTTTGGTTTTGGTGTGCTTTGTGAGAATTTTATTGCTTATTGGGTCTTGCTTATAGTGCATGTGTCTATTACCCCTTATGTCGGTTTCGCGGATGGTGCTTCCCGCAGTACCAGGAATTTGTCTTCAGCAGCCTGGGTAATCTATGATCCTGTTGCTGAGTTGATAGATCTGCAAGGTATTTGTCTAGGGTGAACTAAAAACTATGTCGTTGAATATAGCACTGTCATTGAGCTATTAATCGAGGTAATCAACCTCGGCATACGCGCATTGCTTGTAAATCTAGATTCACAGCTTGTTGTTCTGCAACTCAATAATCATTATTCAATTAGAAATCTGCACATTCTAAGATTGTATTTATGTATTCGTTTGTTGGAAAGACATTTTGATTTTATTACATAACAACATATTCCTAGACGAATGAACACATTAACTGATACAGTGGCTAACATTTTATTAGATAGACATTTGCATAATTTGTAAAAACATCATCATATGTAAAAGATCCATGTAGGGAATAGATGTATATATATATATCGCATGTTTGCAACTGTGTGCATCATAACGTCAAAAAATATATGTATGCTTATGTTACATCCTGAGATATCATGTCTCGCAAAATATGCAGAAAAATAAACCTAGGTGTCTAATCAGCATAGTGCTCGTGATAACATGTCACGGCCCGTACTAGCCGCCTCAACAAGCGATGAATTCAACTGGGCACCCCTACGGTATGTCTTTGGTAGGCACGAGGAACATCATCAAAACATGCATAATCCAGGACTCCTTGGGTGATACCCTCTAGGTTGCGCACTATCTCATCTTCCTAGCCGCCCTCTCCTTGAGGGTCGAAATCGCGAGGGATTCGCCTCGCTATCGGTGATATGCCAGCAGGTCTCTCTGGGCCAACATCTGCATCACATGGATTTAATGTTAGAACATGCATAAATAAAAAAAAAATCATAATACTCATAAAAATTAAAAAATGAGTCTCACCCAAATATTCATCCGAATCTTCTCCCTCCAGGAGTGGGAGGTCTGGATCATCAGTGAAATCTGTGCCAGAGTAGGGCCAATCCTCCACGACAATCAATTTTCAACAGAGCCAATCAAAAAATTGTAGCCTCCAGGACATCTGTTGGCTGTTGCCTGCCCTTGGCATCAATGCTGCCCATCGAGCCATCCGTGGTTCTCTCGCTGCTGGTGTCGGAACTATGACCTCTTGTCGCTGAAAAATTGGTAATCGTTCCAAGAAGAACGATAACAGGATAGATCCATAACCAAATTGTTTCAGTTTGGTCTTCTTGCATTTGGTTAGTTGGCACTTCATGTTTATGGTCACGGCCTCTGTCCAGTTGTAGATGGTCGGAGCCGTGCAGTCCACAGCAAGAAGCAACTGTTCTTTGTTGCTTCATGCGGTGCTTGTGATCCCGCAGCCCGTGTGATGGTATGAAATACCACGCGTAGTGTCAAATCTGGGATAGTTTGTATATCAACTTTCCCACTACCTGAACCCTTCCGCGCTCCTTGACATACCATGTCTATTACCATGGTCATGTTTTCCATGTAGGGCCAAGTGCCGGTTAGGAGTGGTGCTGCACCTCTCCGTGATAATCATGTGATGAAGTACACATCTGAGACATCAATCTCAAGTTCTTGATCCCGTAGGATGAACTTATCTTGATTTTCGTCCCATATACTAATCAGATACTCTAGTAATTCTTGTTGGGCTTGGAGACATGGTTTTAGGAAGAATTTTGGCAAACCACAGTTTCTGAGGGCTTCCATAACTCCCTCATTTTCCATGGCTAGCTCATCTTCTTCACTATTTTCCCGTTCTTTCCATTCAATGACCATTTTTCCTCTTTCTACCTGCAAACAGACACATATGAGTGGTATTAGTCAAATTCAACCCTTAAATTTGTAAACAATTGGGGTATTTGATGCATATTTTTTGCTAGAAATGGTTTGCGCCGTTAGCGGGCGCGCCCTAGTGTTAAAAATCGAGTGGTTGGCGCAACTCTGTGCCCGAAACCCACGCCAACCACGCAGTGCTAATTTTTACGATTCCTCCCCCAAAATTTAAAATTGACAATTGTAGGAAGCAAGAAATAGCTTAAAATGACAAGAGGGATCTCAACTCTTACCTGGAGTTGACAGATTTGCAATTGATCTACTGGATTGGCCGCTATCGTCACCGCAAGATTTCACAGTAAAATGGGTAACTATTGCTCCACAAGAGGTAAAAAGTGAAAAGTAATTATTTTTTACCATTTTTGGCATTTTATAACTTTTTCACAACCCTAATTAGGTTTTAAGGCATGTTTTTTGATTATTTTCATATTATTTTCGAAAAATAGGTTTTACACATGTTTCTTGTGCAGCAACAGGTTTTCATGTGACAATGATGAAGTAACGAGTTATATTTTATACTTTTTCGAACTCGATAAAAACACGAAAAAGTCACTACTAGAGTCACCTTTCTACTCTTTTTATACTCTATAAAATTGAAAAGATTGTCAAGATTCTTGTCGTTTTGAACTCGTTAAATGGTTGCGAAACGATATCTACCCAGTATACGTTTAACCCCTTTTCGGGCTGGGATAGATTATTTACGAAAAAGGAATACCTTATCCTATCGCAATTAAGAGGTTCTCGCAGACACAATTTTCTACCTTTTCGGATCTGTGAGACTGCCTACGAAAAGGGACTACTGGAGTTTTCTTTTCTACCTTCTTTTCAAACTCTCTAAACATGAAAAGATGTCGAGTTCTCCCTTTGTCAGACTCGTGAAACCCTGATGACTTCGGACATCGTCACCATGACGTTAATTCGAGTTCCTCCTTCCCAGGGCTCGTAAAATGTACTAGGTTGGATTTGTCCGAAGGACAAACTTACATTACAAGCATATGTTATCCCCTTCAAGCTTATTTTAAAAAATAAGTGGGGTACTCGCTAGAAATGGTGGGGGAAAATGGAACCAAGTTTTAGTCATGTTGGCAGTATGTCGTTCTTGAACATGGCACTTGTCTGCATTCGTGTCGGGTTGGGGACATCTCATTTCATCATTTTTGCCTCCATGGGTTTGGGTAATCTCTTTTGACCTCTCATATTCTCTTTTGCACGTCATCATGACCTCAAATCCTTTGATGTCAAATACTGCCAAATCCAGTGTCGTGCTATTGATATTTTCAAGAGAAGTTTGCCTCTACAGTTGTCAACCTTCCTCTGATCTCCTGTTGGTCCTGATCCACTTTCTTCATGTTCCTTTGTCTCATGTCGATGATGTGGGAAACATTATGGCCCTCCTTCGACCAAGTCACTTCCTGTCAACTTCAGCTCATTATCCAGGAATTTGATCTAGAGACTCCCTTCTGGTACCTTGGAGCCTGCATGCCTCAATGGCAGGTTTTTCGCATTCGACGCAAGGTTCACATCATTGGCCTTCGATCGAGTGATTCTGCGGATGTTTGACGTCAGATCACTTTTCACATTTCGTAGATTGTACCTTTTGTACCTCGAGGGCCATCATCATCATTGGTGGTTTCTCTCCCATCTGTTAACAACTTTCATCATTGGCTGGTAATCAGATGATTTTCTTGCATGTTCGACTTCAACTCATACATTCGCATGCTTGAAATTGTATTTGTTCAGGTCGAGATGGAGCGCAAGACCCTAGTTTTTGTCTAATAAACTCCAAGCTGTGGATTTTTGTGGATTATTATGACTTATTTCATGACTCTCTTGATTGGATGGTTGCGACCATACCCGAGTCTATTTATTGATCCTTCCTGCTGGATGGCTGTGTCCATACCTCGGATCTCAGTTTTTATATACTCTATTATGGATGGTTGCGCCCATGCCACATGATTCATGTATCACATATATCAGTTGTATTTGTAATCGCAGGTCTTCCAATAACGGTGATTGGTTCGAATGTGTTCTCATAAAGCATTTCACCCCTCCCTCTCTCTCAGACTTCATACTTTAGGGGGCATCTGTTACACAACATTTTGTCACTGTCCCTGCAATCCCGAACTTGCACATTGGAGGGTCGTTTCTGTGACCAATACGTAGTGTCGTGCTTTGAAAATACCATCCTTGCATCCCTTTTGATGAAAGCAACATTCTTCTTCTTGAAATTTCCCTAAACAGAGCTGTGAATATCCCTATTTTTTCCTTGGCGTGAGTAACCCATTACATCCTCGCGCTAACCTGGAAATTTAACATTGAGCCTTGCCACTTAGTGCTCTGTGCTAGTTAGACACCCGCGCCAAGCTATTTATGGAATGCTTTTTTAAAAATAGAGGCGGAGGTTCCATTCCAACCAGCTCGGGGATGAGTCCTTCCTTTAGTTAGTAGTTTCCACCTCCCTTGGAAACAACCACAGACTCCTTCCTTTAGTTAGTAGTTTCCACCTCCCTTGGAACTCTCCTAAAGGATAGGACTCCCTCCCACCTTTGTAGGGATCCCAACCTCCTCTTTTCCCTCTATATAAGAAACTATCTCCTTTAGTAGAAGCTAGTTGAACACATTATAGAAAAATGGCTGAATAGCTGAACTAGAGAATTATACTATAGCTAAGCTGCTAGAAAAGATAGAATAAGAAAGTTAGTGTTGAGAGAGCTCGAGTCGATGACTTCTAAAAGAGCTTGAGTCCGAATTCCCTGACCGATAGTTGAGACGCGTTTCTTCTGAACCCGCTGGAGGAGATCATGACGTCAAAGCATCGGTTGTACTCTTCCTTATACTCATTAATATACATGACTACTGATTGGTTCCACTATTTTGTTATGATTTTTATTTGATACGATATGTTTAGCCCTCTTTGACTGGCTAATAGTTGTGAGTGAAACTACGCTGCTATATGTTGTTCTTGTTCTTTGTCTTATGTATATGTAGCTGGGCGCGACAACGAATGGATCGTGACTTGTCAAGGAAGGAGCAAGAGACCACTACTCTTTCTGCAACATCGACAGCGTTGGATTCAAGGTAGGTCAATCTACCATGTATTTTGTTCATTCATTAACTAGGAAGCAACACTTTAGCGTGTCCTTTTGTTACTAGATCCACCCGAGGGCTAGAGGGATAGTCTCTGTTCGCAGAGAGGATTTACCTTCATAACAATCCTAAGTTGAAATCAAATTTATATGATGTAGTTAATGCACATCATGGGATGTTTCAGGAGCCAACATGATTGCCTCCAAAAAAAGAGATTCAACATGAGATTCAGTTGCAACAAGATTTTCCTTTTCCAAACATCGGTATGTATCGCATGTCGATAATGGAGAATGCTGAAATAAAGAGGCAAATCAAAGAGATGTTGGAAAAAGGAATCATAAGGCCAAGAACCTCGCCATGCAGTTTACCCATAGTCTTGATACCAAAGAAAGATGGGACTTGGCACATGTGTGTAGACTTCAGAGCTTTGAACAAGATTACGGTAAAGAATCGTTACCCACTCCCAAGGATAGATGATTTGCTTGATCAGCTGAAAGAAGCAAAGTTTTTCACTAAGTTAGATTTACGAAGTGGATATCATCAAGTAAGAATTGCAGAAAGTGATATATGGAAAACTGCATTCAAAACCAAACAAGGACTCTTTGAGTGGTTAGTTATGCCATTTGGTTTGTGTAATGCACCAGAAACTTTCTTGCGTGTTATGGATAGTGTTTTGTGTCCATTCCTTGATGACTTTGTGATTGTGTACTTAGATGAAATATTGATTTTCAGCAAAACAAGAGAATAACATGTCTAGCATGTGAATAGAGTGCTTGATGTTTTGAAGAAAGAGAAATTGTTTCTCAAGATGTCAAAGTGTGAGTTTGGAAAGACTTCCTTGGTTTATTTGGGACATATTATAGGAGGAGGAGAGTTGAGAATTGATCCTTCTAAAGTGGAAGCCATTGTGAATTTTCCCACACCCAAAATAGTAACCGAGGTAAGAAGTTTCTTAGGTGCAGCTTAGTATTGGAGAAAGTTTGTTCCTAACTTTTCTACCATCGCAGATCCTATGCGTGCAGTGACAAGTGTGAAGAAAGGCTTACAATGGGGAGGCAAACAACATCAAGCTTTCGAAGCTTTAAAATACAAGATCAGTTCAACTCCAGTCCTTGCATTACAAAATTTGAGGCAACCATTCGATATACAAACTGATGCTAGTGATTATGCCATGGGCACAATATTTTTGCAGCATGTGTTGTAGAGGTAAATCCCCTCTACGGACAGAGGCGATCCCTACTAGCCTAGATCGGGTCTAGAAACAATCGTATCATGCTAAGGTGCAAGTTCCTAATTGCAATAGACCAAATTGCGAAGAAGGCTTACCTTGAATCCAACGCTGTTGTTCGTAGAGAAGATAACACTCCCCGTTTCCTTGCTCTAGCAGATCACAATCCTCCCGCTTGCCGCGATCGAATACCTGCACACACAAGAAACACGACAAACACAAGCGTAAAACCCAATATATGCAATTATGTATCAGTCAAAGAAGACACAACTCATGATCATAATGAACAATACGAGCGGAACCATAACCAATAGTCACTTATCATTAATTCATAAAAAGGAAAACACAACCTGGCTCTGACGCTGAATCTTCCTTTGGCAGGTCGTTAGAAGAATACGTCTCGGTAAAGCTTTTCGGGAATGGGACAAGCCTCTCTCTTCGATCGTCAATCTCCTTGCTACTGATTTGGCTCTATGAGTACTATCAAGGCTCTTGCAGCATTCTTTAGGCTATGAAGGCTCTTGGAGACTCAACCATTTAGCCCTTCAGCTATTCAGCCCCTTCATCAATGGAAGATGGCTATATTTATAGAGGAGAGGAGGAGGTTGGGATCCCTACAATAGTGGAAGGGAGGCCTTATCCCTTGGGAGGTTCCCCATAAGGTGGAAACAAGAGGCCAAAGGAGGAAGGCCGTGGTTATTCAGTCGAAACCACTCCTCATGACTCATCCACGAAGTTGTTGTAATCGAAACTTCGCCTCTTTTTTTTATAAACTTTCCATAAGCAAATTGGCACGAGTGCTCAACTGGGACAAAGCACCAATTGGCGTGAGCTCAGTGTTAATTTTCATCATTGGCGTGAGGACATAACGGGTTACCAGCGCCAAGGCAAAAATAAGTGTTTTTAGGGGTCTACTCAGGAAATGATCAACAGAAGGAATGTTTTCCTCATGGCAAGGGATGCAATGATGGAATTTGCAAGGCATGACACTACTTATTGGTCACAGAAACGACCCTCCAATGGGAGAGATGGGGATTGCAAGGATGGTGACAAATTACTGTGTAACAACATGGTAAGCCTATCTCTTCTCATTTTGAAACATTTAATGGTGTTGTGACAAATTATCCTACATATGACAAAGAACTATATGCATTGGTACAAAGCATAAAGAAGTGGAAACACTACTTGATGGGTAAAGAGACGATTGTGCATACCGATCACCAACCATTACAGTACTTGTAGTCGCAAACAAAATTGCAGCAATCAAGACATTTCAGATGGATGTGATTTCTTCAATAGTTTCACGTGGCTATAAGGTATAAGAAAGGTATTTGGATAAATTTGCTGATATGCTTTCAAGACCAATCATTAGTGCATCTACTTTACTCAAAAATGATTCTATTGTGTCAGCCAGCTATAAAATTTGTTATACCAAATGTTGGCTAAAACTCTTTGGAGCCTTCAAGTAACAAATTTTATGACTAAAAAATGTTGGCTCTTGAAGACTCTTGAAGGCCTCATGCCTCTGTCTCAAAATCTTCACTACTGTGCCTTTTCCCCCTTCAGAAATCTTGTTGATTCCCAAGCCAGAATACTGCTGCAAGCACCTTTTCCCTTTTCCCTTCTTCCAAAACTAACCCTCATTTGCCCCCCTCTTTCTCCATAAAACTCCTCTATTTTTAGGATTCCTTTTCTCCCTTTCGTGAAAATCCTCTTTACATAGTTTAAAACTCATTTTTAAACTATATCGGAACCCTCAATTTCCCTTGAAAACCATTGGAAATCCATAAAAATCACATTTTTCATACATTATAGACTTAAGCCCTCTCGGGCTAAGTCTTGAGCCCCTTCCTCCATAAACCCCGGTCGTATTACCCTTCATATAACCCTCGGCCCCGCAGTCGGGCGCCAAGCCAATTTATAAATTAATATAAACCTTTGGTTATGTTAATTTTTCCATTTTTATTATATCATAACTTTTCCGCTGATTAAAAAACCCCGGTCAATCTCCACCGTCGATTTGATCTGCAGATCGACGGCGTGGAGCCTGTCACCCTGGTGGTCCCTGCCATCCACTAACCCATTCCAAAAACTGCGCAATATTCATCGCACCGCCTTTGGGCGGGGGCGATTTTTTCTCGATTGGCAGCGATTCCATTCAACGGTTGACACATGGCCTGGGCATTGTTCACAAAACCACCGTCCATCGTGCATTAACGTTCGGACGTGGATACTACGCGATATTGATGTGTACCGTCCGATCAAAGGCCGCCCATCCGATGGCTATTGCTCACCGAAGATGCTCGACGGTTAACCAGGCTACGGCGCGGTCATTGGAGCATCTCCACCGTCGATCTGATCTGCAGATCGATGGACCACATTTCATCGCCCTGATTCGATCGCCCAGTCAACGTCTTCCTCTTTGACTTTCCGTTTCCGCTCCCGACCGTCGATCTCTGCGCGATCGACGGCTCTGATTTAAACAATTATTCCGCCTCTCTATGATTTCTCTCGATCAATCTCGACCATTGGATGATGCCATCCAATGGCCATGCTTGCCCCACACGTCCTCCGCAGCAATAAACCTACAAATACATGGATTTTCTAATAGTTTTTGTATTGTGCAGGGTTTTTATGGTTTTTCCGCCATAACTTAGGAAATTTTCAAAGGAGGAAGTGTTTTCCTCAGGCATTGATGCCATATCATCCTTGCACGAGCCTTGCACACCAACAAAAGCCATGGATCAGGCACAGTCAGAGAGTATCAGTGACGAAGACCAAAATTTATCAGAACAGAGGATTAAAGACAGATTTTGCGGGGATCATTGCTAAGAATGTTTATTAAAAGCCTAATCCCCGATTAAAACACAGTTGAAGAGAATTTTAAGTGTTTTATCAAACAAGAAAGCCTTCACCACCATATTAAGGTAGATTTATTCTTCCCAGCTGCTGAAATGCCACCTGTGCCTCAAAGTATTCAATCAAAAGCCGAATTTATTGATCAAGATCAGATATTTGTTCCAAAACACAGCCAAAGAGTAAATTCTGCCAAGGAACTTAATGACAAAACATCTGCAGAGTTACTTCGACGCCACACAGAGCCTCAAAGGTCAACAAAATCTCCCACCGAGCTTAAATATTTATGTGAAACATTTAATACAGAGTACACCCATGTAAGTTTCTTCATTGAGCCCCCCAAAGGCCAAGAAGCCATTAAGTCTGTATTAATTGTATTTGGAGATCTTTTATCAGATCTCACCTCCTCATTCTTCTATATATACTTCTGTAGAAGATGAGTGAGGGGTTGGTTGTTGTTTGATCACCAGTTGTAATACTGAAACTCTCTGAAATAAATACATAGTCCGTTGAAGTTGAAGAAGAAACTGAAGTCTTGGAAATCTTGATGATGTTGTTGCATGCTTGTTCCTGAGAAGGCTCTATCATTGGATCCATGAGCTTGGCTGTTGGTGAAGTATTCTGAATTGTTTGATGTTTTCTCCTATTTTCATTATGTTCCATAATTTCTTACTACAGTAGGTTGAAAGTTTTAGGCTAAGAAATGACTCTTGGAAGCACCTTAGACCTGTTCATCCTTCATTGTTTCATGTTTTCTTCTGCTGAAGTATTTTAGAGTCTTTAATCTCTCTCTTTAATCTTCATGCTTGTTTATTTCCTTAATAGTTCGAACAGTTGGTTTCAACATGATTTATGGTTCTCCCTGCTTGTCTGCTGCCACTTAAAACTGTTATTGAAGTCTCCCTTTGAAGTTCTTTGCTTACAGTGAATCAAAGAGGTCTGTTTTGATCTTGCCCTTTGTCCTCACTTAATCAGTTGGCTTAAAGGTCGTTATAATTATGATCATATATGTTTTTAGGTGTTCCCTCTTCTATGATTTTAATTATCAGTAAATATTTTATGTTTCTAAGTCCTTTAAAATAAATCTTTGAGGAAATAGGGTGTTCCCCGAATCTTAGATTTCATTTTAAAAGTTGTTTTGAAATCATTATTTGCTTAAAGGTGTGATTTGTAGAATTTATGGTTAGCCCTGTCTATCAAAGAACTCTTTATTGTTCAAATTATGCTTTTGAATTCCCTTTGTTAAGAATTAAACCTCTGTTTCCAAATCATTAATGTTCATCTCATTCCAAAAACAAAAGGATCCTGTGGCCAAGTTAGATTTGCCCTTTGATATCCCATATCCATTGATGAGTTTGTTATGACCTTTTCTTGACTCCATTGCCCAATGAACCAGATATTTCTCTATCCTATGTATCTTTCCTAGGCCTTTCATGTTCTGCGGTATCATTCCAACCAAACAAACAAACAAATAAACACCTGCACTTAATAACTAGTCTAAAACCAATACTCAAAGCACACAAGATAAACCTTTGCAAACAAACTTTTGAGAGATCCCTCTCTGAGAACAAGAGGACTAGATCCTGTAACTCTAAAGATTGGTTCTGATGTTGCCTTGTCTTTTGATTTTCCAAACTATCAAAACATGGGACACCAACATATTGTACATGAGATTTACATAGAAAAATATGCACATGATGTTGATTTTCAAGTTGTGTATGCTAGTTTGAGTGAAGGGAATCAAGTTGAAGAAAAAGATTATCACATGCATAAAAATTTGTTGCTTCATTTGGGCAAGCTGTGTATACCACAAGGAGAGAGACTAATTTTCATGAGAGAAGCTCATTCATCTCTTATTGGTAGACACTTTAGGGTAAGCAAAATAGTGGTGCATCTACATAGGTATTGCTATTGGCCTTGAATGATAGATAGTGTGTCATGTTTTATAAGAGGTTGTTCTATGTGTGCAACAAGCAAGCCTAGTAATAGGAAGCTTGGGTTGTACACGCCACTACCGGTACCATCAAGGCCATGGGAGAGTGTCTCCATGGACTTTGTTGGAGGTCTACCTATGTCAAGAAAACAACATGATTATCTTTATGTAGTTGTGGATAGATTCAGTAAAATGTGTATAATTATGCCATGTAAGAAAACCATTACTGCTAAACAAACTGCTGAACTTTATTTTCAACATGTATGGGTTCATTATGGATTTCCAACTTCTATTGTTAGTGATAGGGATTCCATATTCATTGGGAATTTTTGGTCCAATCTATGGAAGATGATGGACACAAAGTTGAAAAAGAGTACTGCTTTTTATTCGCAAATCGATGGACAAACCGAGGTGGTGAAAAAAAGCGTTGTGCATATATTGAGAGGATATTACAGCAAACATCCCAAGTTGTGGGATGAGCAACTGCATTACATTCAACACGCTTAAAACTGGGAAAAACACTTTTCAACTCAAACATCACCTTTTGAAGTATGCTTTGGGTATTTTCCAAAATTGCCATTAGACTTCATATTTGGAAAGGATGTTGCAATTGAAGGCCATAGTGATATTGAAAAGGCTTGAAATTTCATTGAGAAAATTCATATTATACATCAACAAGTTAAAGAACAACTTGAGAAAAGTCAAAGCAAATATAAGGAGAGGCATGACAAACATAGAGTTGATCACAAGTTTCAAGAGGGAGGTGAGGTATGGTTGCACATTAGAAAAGAAAGGATGCAAGGGGAAGGTAAAAAGCTCAAACCCATTCGCTAGGTTCCATTCAAGATCATAAAGCAAGTTGGTAATAATCCATTTCAACTTGACTTGCCTTCATATATGCAAATGTATTCAGTTGTTAATGTTGAAAACTTACATTTGTATGAGCCACTTTTGATCGATGATCAAGGAAGTGATGTTCAACTACCTTCTATTGAAGATTTCTCACCATAATTTCTAGATGAGCTCAAGGAAGATACAATTCTTGACAAGAGGACAAGAGCATCCAAGAGGGGAAGTGTTGACTACCTCAAGTTGGGCTCAAAGGCACTAAACCAAGCAAGGAAAAGTGGATGGAGGTTGGAAAGGTGAGGGTGTTGTACCCACATCTAATGAACATGTAATCAAGTCTTTTGGTGTCCAAAAGCTTCCCAATGGGGAGAAGTGATAAGGAGTTCATAAATTTTGCTCAAAATTGAAAGTTACAGGATTGGGTTGAAACCAGGATGGTTGCGTAGATCTCGTATTCCTGATTTCGATGTTGCGAATGGTTCGAAAAAATGATTTCGTATGAGGGAGATATCACATTCTAATCAAAATCCCGAACAGGTAAATTTTGCGACAGGTTTGACTGGGATGCCCAGTTAGCAGGGTGGATGTACATTCAGCAAAAAGGAATATTTTGAAGAATATTCCTTTTCTCCAGGCCAATCAATGGATGATAAGTGGTACCATTCTACTCACTAAATGTGGTTGTACGTTTTGGTTTTTGGGCTAATCAGAGGGTGACACGTGGACAGCCCTGAGACTGCCACATGTCCCCTTAGTGGTGCATTAAAATTTTTGTGGAGGTCGCAGGAGTTGAACCCTGGACCTCCAGCAGAGCACACCCATGAATCAACTGCCCGATCTGCACGATGGATCTTAACATACATTGGCTGCGAGTTATATTTAAGTTTGATGGTTTTCAAGTTTGGGGGTTGGGGACCACCGGCGGTCCCAACCTGCTAGCAGTATTCGCGGGCTGTTCACATGACATAACAACAAACACCAACCATAAACGTTAACTGCCATATTTTTTATCCACCGACAGTTACGTTACAACGTTCACATGTTTTAACAGTAAAATCGACGGTGTAACCTCCAACAATTATTACAACTTTGCAAACCATATCACATGCAACTGTTAACTCCGACGGTTTCTCCGTGCGGTCAATTAACAACACAAGAACCTGGAGTTTAAAACTTATCCAACCATAGTTCAAGCTGTGGGTTTCGCCTGCGGTTGCGGTCACCGCGTGGTTTAGGTTGGCATGTGGCCAACCAACCACTAACCATTTATTGTAAACGGTTGAGATTGGCGGAGGTTTGGAGGCGCACTTTTTGTGGAGGTAATTTCCAATTTGACTCCAGTTAAGTGGAGACCTCCACATTTAGTGGAGCTTTTCTAGGTGTTATTGGGAAAATGAGTAGGAGACTCAATTTTCGCCCATTCGGAGTGAATGAAGAGTCATTCTAGACTAATTGGAGCATTCTGGAGCCATTGGTGCAGAGAAAACAACCATTAGAGGTTTGTAACTACATGTATTTTCGAAATTTTGAGCATAATGAAAGAAGGACATGCCATTGGGAGTAGGACCAGCAGATGTAGCCCAGGAGGGGTGAACTACTTCATCATGCCTCCTGTGTAAATGTTATGCGATGACTTATTTCTCTGTTTTACACTGTTGTTCAATGTTATTTGTGCTTATTTCATGCTTCTAATTCACTAAAATCATCTACAATTCATGGTTAAAATCCTCATTCCTCAAGAAAACTAATGAGACAAGTATGCACATGTTTATAAACTGAAAAGACACTTTGCACAACAAAACAAATAAAGTCCTTTCAAATCAGCCTTGGACTATTATAAGATCAATATAGACATTTTCACCTTCCAAGGTTTATGTTCAAAGATGACAAATTCTGTGTAATAGGCACAAGCTGGGGGGAACCCAAAGCTTGCCAATAAGTTGAGAATAAAATACTAACACAAGCATCTTCATCTACGTTTGTGCGACACACATTTTTCACAATGATTTGGAAAGGGAGGGAAGAAGGAAGACTAGGTTCTTCTAGTCTATTCCAATCAAAGGAAATGACCTTAGTACTTGGAGGGGGTTATGTTGGAACAGGTAAAATTCCCCCTTGTGTAGAAGAATCTGAAGTAACCAGAAGAACCTAAGTTGTATGAATTTCACTCTCTACAGGGAGAGTGGGATCGACCGAATGTGAAATCAAGTCGACCACTTGATCAAATAATGGTCCATCAACCTGATTGATATGTGTTTCACTCTCCAATGGATGAGTGGTATTGAATATACTTGGAATTATATCAATAACTTCGTCAATAGACGGTAGGTTGGGAGAAAGTTTACGGTAATCAATTGGAAGTTGTTGTTGCGGAACAGTAAGGTTTTCCAACAATTTTGAGGCTTCATCCATATGAGGGAAAAGGTAACTATGATGAATCCCTTTGCATAACCTACAACGAAACCTAACTTTACCCTTTTTCCCCGGAACTTGATAATGATTGGTTGGTGGATCAATAGTAAGTTGATAGGATTTTTCTAACCATACTTCCAAGACATTAGGAATACCAGGACAATTGATAAGGAAGTGGCCACCCTTATAAATCTTGCAAGGGTATTTGGGCTTACAATGCATGTTGGAGGTTTCCTCAACATTACCAATATTTACAACCATGGTTGGTTGGTTGAATTCTTCCTTATCTTTCTTCTTATTCTTCTTAGCCACTTGGTTACTAGCATCAAGGCTTTTACCAAGCGAAAAAGAAAAAAGGGAGGAAGACATGTTGGGCGAAGAAGGTAAAGGTTCAACATGAGGTTGGTGATGTTGAGATGGTGAAATATGTTGAAGTGAAGCACCTGGTTGAGGTGGAACAATTTGAGTATTTGAGGCCAACGAAGTTGAAAATAAACATACTGGTAAACCTATGGTAAATCCAGGTAATGACAATGTAGCCATATAAGGAGGACCAAAATTTCCAAGGCAAGGAAAAAGACTATGATTCTCGTTAAGAGGGGTTCCTTGGTTGGTAAATTCCAAAAATGTTGCCATTAGTTTCAACTTCAGTAAATTTTATTAATAATTTAAAAATATTAACAATCCACACCTAAAGTCTCTAAAAAGTAAAAACAAACAAATGAACACACACTAGTAAATCTATGAGTCAAACCACACACACAAAATTTGTTTTCACAGCGAAATCACTAGTTGGTGATGAAATCCAAAGTCGCAAAAATCAATGTTGAAAAATAGCTGATGGAACCAGTTACCCTAACAACCTGCTTAATGAAAAAATCTGGTGCAAGTAACTCCACTGTGCCAACTCGAGTGAAGATTACCCTCCAAAATGTCCAAGTGAGTCTAGTCAGTACCTATTCTAGATACAGTGGGACCTTCCCTCCACCGTCACCACGGGAAAAAGCCCTAAGATTATGGTCACTAAGGTTACCAAATATCACAATTTAACCTAGGGGTACAGTTGTAGGCTCGACATACATGCAAGGGTAGAGTAACTAAGCTCAATCCCCTTGAGAGCTCCTCGACATGGTAAATACGAGGTTGACTAACAAGTGACCCCAAGTACCTTTCGACACTATTTGTAATGCGTGAAAATATTCTATATTTACCAATGAAGTACGTACGATTACATCACCGGGTCTAATATGATCTTGTGCTTAACTCTTGTGTAAGAAGAGCTTCCCAAAACAAAACTGTAATAACTGGATTTTCTCCCTACCGCAAGATTCTACTATTTGTTTATTGCTTTGGAAAGTTTACTCACTTCCCTATTCCAAAGCATTAACCTGATCTATGTAGGTGGAATGAGCCCTAAAAAATATGAAAAATTATAGATTGATTTTAATTAATGTTGTGTTATTAGGTTGTTATTTACTCAAAGGGTAAATGGATATGAAACCAGTGGCGTTATGACTTTACCCAAAAATAAAATGTAATCGAATATGATAATGTAATATTTTCACTTCGATGAATCCTAATTAAAGTAAGGAGAGAGGTTCCACTCACTTCTAATAATGAAAAAAATGATAAATAAGATAAAATATAACAAATTATCTAATGCACTAATTTTCAGCAAGAAAATACTAGTGTTAATCAATTCAAAGAAATTTTTGTTTTTTGTTTTTGTTTTTATGTTTAAAACAAGCATAAAAACACACAAATTCAAATCACGACTATGTTTCAATGAGATACATTATTTTTTTAATTGATGAAATAAATATTTACAACAAGAATAAATGAATATATGATGAAATTCATTGAAAGAAAAGAGATGTAGACAACCAATTTCAGAAGCGAAAGACTCTTTTTTGATAGATCAGCAAACCAACAAAAACCCAAAACCCAAAACTATAAAGATAAGTGATATTCCTCATAAAGGAAATCAAAGAAATTGATCTAAATCTAAGATTAAATTTTCCATAACGTAAACTATGCAAATGAAATCCGTGCATAATTCAGTTGAAAACTATACAAATGTAATCTATGCACAATTTTCGTTTGAAAACTATGTAAATGTAATCTATGCAAGATAATTCTTCAAAAACAAACACAAGATGATTCCAAATCAACAAAAGAACAACAAGACTATTTTCCTTCACCAATGTAATCTCAAGAACCAATCAAGTGTAAGTAAAGAAAATTGGATGAAAATTCCAAAGGTCAATACTAACACTCAAAGGCGATTAACACTCGGACACAATTTCTTTTTGCAAAAATGAAAAAAAAAAGCATGCAAAAATTGTTAAGAAACCGAGGCAAACCTCTGAGTAATGAACAAAAGAAATCAAATTAAAAATTTCTCAAAAAATACAATTCAAAAGACCCAATCAACTTAGCAGAGACTTAATGAGACTGTAAAGAAGCTAACATGATCACAAAAACAAAAATATGGACTTAAATCAGAGAAACCTTAAAATTTTCAAAACATTTACAAGGTTGAGCAGGCAATCAGTGTAATCAAGTGTGCATGCGCATTGTTTCTAAAGGCTAAGTGCGCATATATGTGTTTTGTTCTTGAACAGAAACCACACACATCGAGAAAATTAATAAAAAATAAAAACCAAAGGTCTCAAACCAGAAATTTAAATTCTTAAAAGGGTCTAAAGGCATCAAAGGTCACAAAAGGACACAAAGAAGAACTCTCGTTCCCTGGTATGGTCTCCAATTTGTTACATGGATAAATCCCTCTTGCAGACAAGAGTGATCTCCCTAGAATGCTAAAGGAAAACTAGAAAAAAAAAAACAAAACAATAACTCTTTCCTTAGCCTATTACTAAAACATGAAACATGTAGTATGTGAAGGATCACTTACCTAATAACGAAGTGCTTGTAGAATTCCTTTTGGCACTTTCCACAACCAGATTTCCCTCAATGCCTTACAGGCTTTCTAAATGCTTTCTACAACTTCTCCATGACAAAAAAATTCAAAGGGATCATAAAGAACTCTTGCTTTGCTCCCATTAGAATGAATGCCAAGCCCTACTAGATCATAAAGAACTCATGGAGACCTAACTAGGGAGAAGATGGATACTACAAACTTTGCAGGGGACATAACGTTTGTAGAATTAATAGCATGGCTTCCACTGTTGTAGCTATTTGAGCATTCAAATTGGATCAGTTTCATGTGTATACATATTTATTTATACTTTAACTAAAACTATGTTGGAATGCACATACATATTCAATATACATTGAATATACTTTATTCAAGTATACTAAAGGATTTACAAATGAAACACTCTTTAAGAATATTAATATGGTTTTTAGTTCAGAAAATGCGAGTCAAAAACTTCAAACTTTGGCTTCCAAGTTTGTTAATATTGTGAAGTCATTTTGAGATTAACTGAATCTTTTTAAATAATTGAACTTGGAAAATTGTTAACGTTGGGTATGTTTTGGTAGACATCTTGCCAATAGCAAAGAATCGAAACTAGCAACAAAGCACAACCAAGAAGGAAAAATAGTCTTTACTTTAACATTGAACCAAATTGGTCAAAGTTAAGCTTCTTATAGTGCACCAGAGATTTTGGAGGAAATTTGTGTTGGTAACTCCTCATTAAACAGGTCAAGTCTTGGTTGTTTTTCTTACTAGTTGTAGTTTTTGACCGTGTCAAAACACTACACGTGACCTTCCTAATGAATTCAACAACTCATCAAGATCAAATATGTGCACAAATGATGAAGCCACAAATGCGAATAGGTAACCAGAGGAAAGGGTGGTCATTGAAACTATTTACAATATTTCTAAGAGTTAGTTTATAAAGAAATTATTCGAAGGCATCAACCTGAAAAATCTATCCATGATTCAAAGTATATTTAAGAATACATTGCACTAAGATTCAAGACAAAGAACCTCCTTTGCATGAACAATGGGGAGAGAAAGGAATATTTACTTCTACATTGAAAAAAAATTGAGTTGAGTGGTGATTCTATTAATGGATTAGAGATAACCCTACACGAAGTTTGTGCTAGTAACTCCATAACACATGCAATGTTGGTTTGTATTCTCACTAAGATGCAGGTTTTTACTGTGTGGTACATTGTAGATAATGTTTCATTGAAGCTAATATCTTATCAATAGAAAATAGGTCTGCAAATGAGGAAGCTTCAAATGAAAAAAAAAGGAACCAAACAGAAAATGGTTCTTAGACAATTATTACTATTATTTTATTTATTTATTTATTCTTGAAATTAACTTTTACCCTGAAGAAATTCTATGTCATCAATTTGAAAAAATTTCCATGCTTTATTCAATTAAATTTTAAGAAGACGTTCTGTAAATGTTTGTTACAAAGAACCTTATTTGAATAAAAGGATTAGGAACCAAGGGTTGGTTGTTTCTACTCAAATTTGTTCTTGAGTGATTAGCACAATGTATCTTTTAGTGATTTAGAGATACCGGATATGTGCAAAGGCAACTATCTTACAATCATATACTTTTGTTGTTTGTTTCCTTTTGAAGTAGGTTTTGACTATTTGGGAACTTTATAGGGGACATTTTTAATGAATCTCACAACTCTTAAAAGATCAATTTGACATCAAATGGAGAAAATAAAAAGGTCAAAAGGTAGCCTGAAAAGGATCCTTGCCATTTTTTAACGATTTCTGAACTTTCTTAGATAATTTATTATACAACATTTTCAAATTCTCCATAGAGAAGAAATATGGAATTCTTTGATGTGTTTCGTCATTTTGTAGGAGATGTCTTAGTTTTTGTCGTCTTTTAAAGAAATGTACATTCAAATGCTTTGCTTAAACAAATTTGGGAATATATTCGTGTTTGTACATGGTGTGTTTAAGAAGAAATTCTTCCAATGTTACCTACAAATATTATGATATGAATGGAAGCTACAAGCAGTAAAAAAAAACTCTATTGACTCCAATATTTTGTGAAGGTGATCAATTTAGTGCCTCATTTAGTGGTTTAGAAACTTTCGAGAAAGTTAGTGAAGACGAGTACCTTTAGGTTCAAGTTAAAGAGGTTGTCAATGGAGATTTAAATGAAACCTCAGAAGGTCATCAATATTGTGTATTCCCCACCATTGGAGGTAATTCATGCAAAGTAGGTAGTGTCAAGTGTTGACAACCCCTGTCAAGGTTTGTCAGTGAATGCTACCTAGAGCCAACTGAAATGTCAGGGTGGTCATTGGCTAGGAGGCTAGTGTGGAAACCAATATATTATAAGGAAGTTCCTTGTAACATTAAAATGTGAATATTTTAATGATTTTAGATTGATTACTTGATCTGATTTCAGAAGTAGGTATTCTTCACTTTAGGTTGCTTAAAGTCATAATCTGTAGGCCACTAAAACCAACCAATGGCAGTTGGTATGTAGAATATTCCTTGCCATTCTTCATCAATGAATGTTGCCTTTGAGACAACCTTAGGGGAAAGGTTAGTGTGGAAAGCAGTATAGGATGCTATCTATTAACATTAAAATGTAAAGATCTCAACTTTTATGGTAATCATTTGAACTAGTTTAAGATATTACTTTTGTAGCTTTTCTTCTTTAAACAATGTTATTTGAAAAAAGCTAAATTTGAAACTTAGCTGCTAGCTGCTGATATCAACTATAACTGAGAAAATCCCCAAAATTATATGAGCTTCAATTTTTTAATTACATCATTTTAATGACTGAAGCCATTTTCCAAATTTCTCTAGATACTTTATAGTGTGATTATGTGTTTAAAGGGGGTTCCCTATAAAAATGCCTTTAAGTGCCTTCAATGTTCTTTCTCGGAAACTGACACTTAATTTTCTTTCACCTTCATGTAAATAGTCTTTCTACAACGTAATTAGTGTCTTGGATGTGGTTCTCTTGTAACTAATTCAAAATCACATCTCATTTGTATGTTATTGCATAGTAGTTATTAAAGGTGTGTTGCTATGACAAATAATCCATATCCTAGAAATTCACAATAAAAAACATATTATTTTGTTTAGCATCAAATGAAGCACTTGAAGAAGTGATTTTTTCAGACTGATTTTGGTTGTTCTATATAGTAATATGATGTCATTAAGGCACTAGCTGTAAAATTCATTGTGCTCTTCAGGATCTAGGACATCCATATTTTGGTTGTTCTATATAGTAATATGATGTCATTAGGGCACTAGCTGTAAAATTCATTGTGCTCTTCAGGATCTAGGACATCCATATCCTTGTACCAATTGTTCTCTTCTTATGTTAGGGATTATTATAGCAAAGCTCTTTTTTTTTTTTGCTGAATTGGACTAATTCTATTAATCTGAAATATAGTACAAGATGATACAATCAAGCGAGACAGAAAGCCGGCAACCGGAAACGATAGGACTATCAACCTCGGTTCCGGAGAAGGAGTGAAACAAGCAAAAAGCTACAACAAAAGGTTGGAAGCAAAAAGACTGACTTCTACCCAGAATGGACAGAAGCCTCAACATGAAGCTTTTTCCCTTTCCTTTTTTTGACTTCAACCCAACCATCCTGGGGTGAATGAGCAATAACAACTTGAAGATTGGGGATCTCCCCAGGGGGGCCCTCCTTATCTGAATCAGAGGAGGAGGTCACGTGAATGCGTTTCTGGGCGACGGTTTTATCGGAGAAATGAGCTAGACCTTCGGTGGAAGGGACCACGGAATGAGGATCTTGATTCAATTCTGCATCGCTACCTTCATCATCAGAGCTTGAGGATTCAGAATCCACCACTGGAGGTGGAGAGCATGGTGCCCATCGTTTGGACTTGGGCTTGGAGAGGTTATCCTTTTTCTTTTTTGCCGGGAGAGATGGGCAGGTGTTCTGCAGATGCCCAGATTGGTGGCAATGGCGGCAACGGAAAGCATTATTTTCGTAATCCAGTATCTGGGTCTAGATAAAGTCGTTTATTTTGAGATTGATTTGGTCTGGAAGTCCTTTGCTTAAATCTAACTCCGCACATATTCTGGCATATGTGTAGAGACCTTTATTTTCCCGCCAGTAATCTGCCATAAGGAAACTGCCCAAGGTGTTGCCTATAGCTTTATAGACCGCACTATGCCATAAGTGGGCAGGTAAGTTTGGAAGCCTGATCCATACAGGTGTCCTGGTGATGACTGCGGTTGCTGGATCAAAATCTGGGAACCAAGGAGTCAAGAAGAGCCCTGTTGTTCCCATGAACCAAGGGCCTTCTTCTAAAGCCTTTTCATAATGCTTACTATCATCAAAAAGAGCAATGAAGTATCCTTTTGAACAGAAACTGATCTTACAATGATGAGTCCAGTTTGCATGGATCCAAGCATAGAGATCCTGTGATTGCGGCCACAGTCCGTTAAATCTGAAAATGATTGCTCTTTCTGCAAAATCTTGAAGTTGGATTGCAAGACCATCATGGGTGATTTCAACAGAGGGAACTTCCTCTATCTTGTCAACCAAAAAAGTCTTAGGTTTGAGGACTTCTGGGGGTTTGGGGTTCTTAGAGTGTACTGCATCTTTGTAAGAGAAAGGAGCAGAGGATGACTGTCCCGCTGCACCTCCTCTCAAGCGAAGGGTTAACACCAAAGAACTGTTCCTGGTAATATTGTAAGTAGAGAGGGGAAGAAGGTATTCAAGTTGTTTACCTTGGTAAATGAGTCATTGGAGGCCTGAGTGTATCCCAGTTCGCCGTTCCAGAATAAGCTTTAGATTCTGCACCAGATCTGAAGGACAGACCCATAGCAATAAGGTTTTTCCTGAGGGTAGCATAATTTGGAGCTGGAAGGAAATAGGGTAAAATTTTTGCTTTGCATCTGCCTGACTTCTGAAGGGCGGAAGTGATTGAACCTCCATCGAAAATGCTTTAGCATTGGCGCATTGCCATAGCCCATCAATGGCGAGATTCCCATGATCCAACGCAAGGCAGCACGAGTTCGAGGGGACCCCAAACCAGTTCTCCTGAGCAGAGGCGGCAGCAACCTGGAGGGGAGAGACCATGTAGCCTGCAGCTGCAGCTTTGCTAAACAGGGTTGAAGCAAAAGCCATGATGGCTTTAGCGGCTAGGTGCTGGCATTGTAAAATCTGCGGTAAGTCGTCCAAATGCAGCCGCTCTGCATGGGGTAAAGCCCGGCCACAGGACTTAACTCTGCCCCTGACAGAGGACATAAGGCAATAACTTTGCCGCCTTCGAAACTGGAGCAAAAGCGATTCGTCTTCATCCCAGGAAGCCTCCCTAAAGCATCCTCCACAGTCATCCACTGAGGAAGAATCCAAGCCAGGAAAAGACTACTTAGATGGGCAGAGGCTGAGAGAAGAGTTAAGCGACGCCTCTGCCCCTGCCTCCGCCCCACGGGACTCCAGCACTCCGCCCTGTAATGGGTCATCGACCATCCTCAGCTGCGCACCTGAAAGGGCCTTACCATGCGTGCTATTGTTGGCTGGTGAAGGCCAAGAACTCCCCTCCAATGCCTCCTTGAACCAGCCGGTGGGAACGAAACCCTGGAACCCTAGTCCAAAAACGCCGCTACGCAGAGCCATCATTTTTTACCTCCGACGCTGTCTTAGAAGAATATACTCATAATGAACTCAAACATGTCACATGTAGCAAAGCTCTTTGAGCAACACTAAATAATGCATTTCGTAGAACACAAATGGAATTCAAGGAAGCAGAGAGCCTGGTCAGGCAGTGGAAAAGTGTCAAAGCCGAAACCTTGGAGCCAAACCATGAGATTTATCACATTTTAGAGATTCTTGTAGAGCCTACGCTCTCTCATGTGAAAAATCTAGAACTAATTCAACTATGATAGTGTTGTTGATTTTGATCACTTTCTTTCATTATTTTGTGCTAGCTTTTTCTTACAAATTTTTTATTTTGGAAATTTTGATGTCATAGTGGCAAGCTCTGGTAGAATAAAAAAATTGAGTTCATGCTTTTGGAGAGTTGTGCTCCTGCATTCTTCTATTATGCATGTTGGAATTTCAACCAATGACATTGGTTGGGAAATTGTATAAGTGGGAACAATACTAGAAGAAGAAACTAAACTTGTTGACGAGTCTCAGCTCAAAAACCCAAATTACTAATGGCGAGTGTACTGTATTGTAGGAATTAAGTGATTTTTAGCATTTTAGAGCTAACAAGATACAAAATGGATTTTACAGTTTTAACTTTAGCCTATAGATTTTGTATGAATTCCTGATGTTCATATTTCTTTTGATGTTTTGGACCAATACAACATATATCACATAAGGTATGTTTTGAAGAGGAGCGGTGACAAAAGATGGAATTTTTTTAGAGCTGGCATTTAACCGCCAGACTAAAGGTTCAAACAGGGGGTGTTAATTTGGTTTTTGGAATATTTTTACAAGGTCTTTGTATGCATATATATTTCATAAGAAAATTCTTGCTTGTGGACATCCTAAACCCATTAAGTTTGGGATGAGAAAAACAAAACATGAAGAGACAAGGGATAAGTCATTTCTAGATTAATTTTATGTGGTCCCTTGAGTGGGAATGGAAGGGAACAAGGTAGGGGTGAGGAATAGTTTAATCCAAAATTTTCATTCTTTGGTGTCATTTGCAACATGGGGGTGTTGATTGTTTTTTCTAACTCAATGTTTGCAACTAGAGAGTCTTAATTGATTCCCCGTATTTTCCATTGGGTTGAGAATCATTTTGCATGTTAATATTAGAGTATGTCTTGTGGACGCTACAACCTATTTATCCAATGACACCACACAAATGGGCCAGATAGGGTGCGTTACACTCATGTATTACAAGAATTGATTGAATTTTCAGGCATTGTGGTTAATAACCAACTTTGTTTCCATTGCCACATACCAAAATGGAAGATTTCTATTCAGATTGAGTTTTTGACTTTTCCAAAATATTTTTGGATTCTTCAAAATCTTGAAGATAACTTACATTTGGACACAATGAGGAAATTTCAAAGCATTTTATTTTGGAACACACTTGGAAAATATGTACCTTCTCAACATCATCATGTGTGGCAATGTTGTTGCGGAATTTATTGTACAAATGAACCCACTTGAGACATGTATTATCATTTGACTCTTATGGGATTTGTTTTGATATTTGGTGTGTTATTGTTTATTTAACATTTTCAAGATCCTTGTGTTTTTTTGAGTCCATTGTTTTGTCATGGAGATCTTTACTTCACTTTATGTTGATTTCTCAATGGTAGAAAATTGATTTTTCCCTTGCAATTGAGATACCTAATTGTGGAAGCCTTTTCCTTAAAACCTATTATTCAATATAAGATATAGTATTTTCCTTCATCGATGATCTATCTAGTGAGATTCGAATGATTCTCGATTAAATGTTTTAATAGTTACTCTGCAGAGTGTAGAAATTAATTGTAGATTCAATATTGCTCATGTAATGTTCTAAAAAATAAGACTCAAATTTACTCAACTCATCTGTGGAAATCAATTCACGATTGAGAACCAATATCAAAAGGATGCATCATAAACACATACATGAGGACATATCTGAGGGAAAGGAAATGCTCAAAACCCATTCCTATCTGTATTGCATTAGTTAGAAAATAAAGAATAAATACAATGCTTGCTCAAGCCTGAGAAACTTCTGCACAAGTATAATATATCTCACTGCCTCACAAACTGACTCTGGCCAATACTTAGACAATTTTCCTGATTTCCAAACTCCTATTTCCTTCCATTGTTTCCTTGGGAATTAGTCCCTATTATTTAGGGGATTCGTTGGGAATTAGTCCCTATATAGGCCCTTCTATGACTGCCTGCACCACATGTACAACTTTGGTAATTATACAACTGATAATACATTTCCCTTGAACTCCAATATAAACTGGGTAACTCGAATTTCATTCATGCATGAGTTAATTATTAGTTGATTGATCAGTTAACTAGTTAAACACTGAAGTTGCACCCCACTGCTAGACCTCCTATGAGTTCCTCCAACAATTGGAAATAGTTTAAATGACCTTAACTCAATTTAATTGAATTAGGTTGTTACAACTGAAATTAAACTCAACCTAGGCTCCTAAAATTTAGGAATCATAGTACACAACTCACGTTAAGCACTCAACTTGAATTCACTAAGCTAACTGAGTGACAACAACAAAATTAACTCATTCAAGTTGTCCTGTGATGTGGAATTTCGATTTTCTCCTAATTTAATTCAAGGGAAAATTAAATCATGATTTTCTTACTGCCATTTTCCAACACTCCCTCTGATCAAGAAAGGTATTATCAGATACCCCAATCTTGCCTCTATGGAACTTGAATTTTCCTCTTGACAAAAGCTTTGTTAAAATATATGCATCATGTTCCTCTGTAGGAATATATTCCAACAAGATGATCCGCCCTTGCGCAAAATCTCATGGATGGTGATACCAGATGTAGATATGCTTGGATTGATCATGAAAAACTGGATTTTTAGAGAGTTTGATACAACTCTGATTGTCACAGTAAATGAAAATGGGATCCATCATCTGACCAAATATCCCGAAAAGAATCTCCCTCATCCAGATAGCTTCACAAGTTGCTTGAATGGCAACCATGTACTCTACTTCTGCTCAACCAAGTGAAATTGATCTTTGCTTCCTATTGTACCAAGAAATTGCTATTGACCCAATATTCAAAACTCCTCGTGAAGTGGTCTTCTGATCTGATGGACTACCCGCCCAATCTGCGTCTGTGAAGCCTTGAAGCTTCACTCCCTCTATCTGTTTCTAGCAAATACCATACTGTTGAAATTGGAAACAAGATACATTGAAAATGACAACCAGAAATGGAATCTAGAAAATGGCACCATATGAGGCTTCTGATTTAATTTCCCCTTAATTAAATTGGAAGAGAAATTGTAATTTCATCTCATGACAGCTTGTATTAGTTAACTGAGTCAGAATGACTGATTTAGCTTAGGAAATTCGAGTTAGAGGTCAAAGAGGATGCATGTAGAGGACTTTCCATGATTTGAGGGGGACCAATTACCATTATTTGTGGGTTGTAATTAGTTAACTCAAGACCTTTAGTTAAAATCAATTTAACTAGTTATAGTTGAGAGATGAGCTAGTGAGAGGTCAAGTGAATTAAATATGATATAATTCACAAGTAGTGATCATTTAGTTAATTGATAATTCACTATAAATATTTGTTGCATGTCATTTCTAAGGAAGGCCCAATTGAGACTGCGGTTAAAGGGATGATAACTATCGGTTTTATAAATATAAAATTGTACAGGTCAGTTATAGAGTCAGATGGAGGCCTAGGAAGGATTGCGCAATCAAACCAAGGGATTTTCCTAATTAATAGGGATTTAATTCCTCAAGGAATGCGTGAGCAAGCTAGATCCGAGCAGGAATAGAGTGCGACAATCAATAGAGTGTAGAGGTTTCTCAGTGTGAGGAATAGCATTATATTGTTTGATGATCTTGACCATATGAAATATAGAGATAGAGGGTTTTTAAGCAGTTGCTTTCCCAATGTACATATTGTGTTGTGCGATTGATTATTTCTTTCTCTTACTTGTTATGTGATTGTATGATCGCGTTTTGTTTCTGAAAATTGTAGAAGTATTAAATATCTTGTTTTAGTACATTACAATATCAGTTTGAATCTCATTGTTAGATTTTCTACATGGTATAAGATTGTCAGGAATCACAATAAATAGAGACGAACAAAGTTTGTTTTGATCAGGCTCGAATTTTCAAATTTATTCTTCGGTATCCAACAACAGATCAAGATTTATTTCAATGGCTTAAGACTCGAATATGCACTCGAGGGAAATTTGAATTATATTACATGGAAGGACAAGATGGAAGCAGTGCTTGAGAACAATGGACTGAAGGCTTTCATATATATTGATGTCCAAAATCCCGCAATAGCAGATGCTCAACTTCTTGATGCATGGAAGAAGAATGTAGCAAATCCGAGAAGGATATTTTTAGAGGGAGTTCGAGATCATATTGTCTCAAGTATCCATGGGAAGGTGGCTCCATATGTTATGTGGAAGGCCTTGACAGATCTATTTCAGAACAAAAACAACCACAAAAAGTTGGTGTTGAAGGACACGCTCAGAAAGATCAAGATGGAGGGCAAGACGATGCCAAAATGCTTAATGAAGTTCACTCAATGTTGAGATGAGCTTGGAAGTGTTGGTGTGACAGTAGCCCAGGATGATTTGGTGAGCCTAACTCTTCCAGGCCTTCCCAAGAGCTAGCATAGTTACCAAGACTCTGTGAATGGGAGAAAGAAGCTACCAAACTGGAATCAATTGTGGTCCGACTTGGTAATAGAAGAGATGAGGCGGAGTGCCAGAGATGGGACCTCTGGAGAAGACAAGAATATTTTGCATTGGTCGGAAAAGGTAAGAAAGCCAAGGGAAAGAAGTTCCAGGGCGAAGAGGGCAAGAGAGACTTGTCCAAGATCAAGTGTTTTCACTCTCACGAGCATAGGCACTATGCCTCGAATTGTCCACAGAAGAAGGAAATAAATAAGGAGCCCACAGTTTCATCGGGTGAAGCGTTAGCTTCATAGTTCGAGCTTGATTTTACTCTTATCGCATGCATGACTAGCACTGTAATGGAACACATGTGGTATCTAAACAACGATGCCTCTGTTAGGTCCCTAAATTACTAGTATAGTCCCTTATTGTTGTTAGTGTAACCCCCTTATTTTTATTATTGTACCCTTGTAACCCCCATATTTTTATTATTGTGCCCTTAAATTATTATTGTTAGGTCGGCTAGGATTACATTGTGGCCGCATGGACTCCTATATATAGAAAGGACGTTTTGTAATTTGAATCATCCAAGAATTGTTCATTCATGTAATGTATTGGAGGTTGCCCCCTCAAAGTGGCTTATTTCTAAGGTGTTGATATCTCTTTTCTTCTCTTTTTGGAGCTGGTTTCACAACATTTGGTATTAGAGCTTTGAGATTCTAGGGTTTTTCTGCTCCAAACAGGTCATCGTGGAATTTTCGCTATAAATTTTTTTCTACGAAGGTTCAAAATCTGAAATTTTTATAATGCGAAGAAAAAATCCTGAGGAATATTGTTGCAAAATTTCAAAGCTTAGTTCGCAATATTTTTGGAGATATTATCTGTGAAAGTTAGGTCATTTTGTAGGCTCCTGAATTTAACCTAAACAGGTCATCATGGTATTTTCGTAATAACTTTTTTTCTACGAAGGTTCAGAAGATGAAATATTTAGAGTGTGAATCTGCAATCCTGAGGAACATCGTCGCAAAATTTCAAATATTGGTTCACAATATTTTCAGAGATATGATCTGTGGAAGTTAGGGCTTTTTGAGGCTTCTGAATTTCATCTCAAAGATGTGATCGTGGGAAAATATTCATAACTCTCTCTCTGAGCATCAGATTGGAATAATGTAAAAAGTGGCTACAAGTACACAGACTATAGTTTTCGGTTTATCAATTTCAGAGCCAAAGGAGGAAACACTGACACGTGGCAAGTCATACAAGTTCACTCTACTAAACCAGTCCAAAATTGGGTCATTGTGGGAGATTGGACATAACTTTGCCTTGAATAATCCAAATCAGATCAGACCTATGGCATTTGAAAGAAGCTTTAGAGGGCTACTATAGGGATTAATTTTAGATATTGAGGATCCGCAATTATAGAGATAATTCAATTTCAATTTCGAGCTCCTCAAAAGCAAGTAAAAGGTGTGTATTTTTTTTCCGAATTGCATAAGTCTTGTTTGAAGAATCAAATTGAATTGATTCCAAGGGAATATTGTAGAATAGATATCAGTATTGGATTCTAAAATGGACCCTAAAAATAATTCAACACCCATTAAGCCTTTAGAAAGCTCTACTATGACTCATGAAGACGAAGAATGGCAACATGACATATCAAAATTACAAGAGCAAGTGCAACAAATTTTGCTCTCGCAAGGAGCAACAAAAAATGACATGGATGGTTTGAAACTGGCATGGAATCTAAGATGGATGACATGGAAGCTAAGATAGATGAGAAAATTGAAAACATGAAGGATGATCTAAAAGCAGACATGGAATTTTTGACAAAGTTGATACAAGAAATGTTTCCTAATGGTGAAAATATAGTAGAGGAAACTCATGATGAGAACAAAATAAATGTTAATCGTGATTTCATAAAATCTAATGTTGGCAGGAAGAACCACCATATTCCAAAAATGGATATGAGGAAGTTTGATGGAAAGGATCCTGTAACATGGATACTACAGATGGAGCAATATTTTGATCTCCATAATGTGCAAAACACACAAAAGGTATGCATTGCAACTTTACATTTAGAACAAAATACATTTGTATGGTATCGATGGCTTTGCTCCGGTAAAAAAATTGTCACTTGGTCAATTTTTACGGAGGAAATGATAGCACATTATGAGGATACAAAGAGCAACACCTTCTTTAGCCAATTGATATATCTCAAACAAAAGGGTTTAATTGGGGAGCACATTGAGGACTTCCAAAAATTGAATATAAGGGTAACTGATATTCCAGAGGAACACAGGATTGATCTCTTCATAGGTACTTTAAAGGATAACATCCAACATGAAGTTCGTTTTTTGGAACCTGATTCATTGGAGAAGGCATTCAGGTTGGCAAGAAAAATTGAATGTAAAATTATGGCGACAAGGAAGCCTACCACTCACTTCTATAAAGATGGAAGTGTTGCTACTCCTAGATTTCCACAATCTACAAGGTTGACACCACAAAAATTGGAAGAAAAAAGAGCAAAAGGGCTTTGCTACAGTTGTGATAGCAAATACACTAAAGGTCATAAGTGTGCTGAGAAGAAATTATTTTACATGGATTGTGAAGAGGAAGAAGAAAATGAACAAGAAGAGGATATACACCAGGAACCAGCCCTAGAAGAGGAAGAAATGAATCCGACCATATCGTGTAATGCACTGGCAGGAATTACCACTCCTCAAACTCTCAAGATGGAAGGACATATCAAGAAGAAAAAGGTAATAGTGTTGATTGATTCAGGTAGCACCCATAATTTTATTCATTGTAAGGTAGCCAAGGAATTAAATTGTTTCCTATACCCAGCAACAGAATGTCAAGTGATGGTTGCTAATGGAGGAACTATAAATTTCTCTGGAAAATGCCATAATATCAAGCTAACCATGGGGGAATATGTATTGACTAGTCCAATGCTTTCCATTCCTATGGGAGGTGCTGATGTTGTACTAGGAGTACAATGTTTACAATCTTTGGGGACGGTAGCTTTTAATTTTCAAGAAATTTTCTTGAAATTTTTTTCAGAAGGAAAGGAAGTCGAATTACGGGGTATTGCGGGGAAGCCAGGAAGGATAATACGCTCTAATGTCATGACAAAGCTTCTAAAGAAAGAACAGCGAGGCGTAATTGCACAATTATGCTCACTAGAAGTTCCAACATCAAAATCATCTATTTCTGCAGATCTCCAACAAGTCTTGGACAATCATTCCAAGGTGTTTGAAACTCCCAAAGGACTCCCACCTATTCGTGATCATGATCATGCTATTTATTTGATTCCAGGAAGTGTTCCTCCAAACATCAGGCCTTATAGATATCCTTACTTCCAAAAGAGCGAAATTGAACGTATGATTGCAGAAATGTTAGAGGCAGGTATAATTCAACCTAGTCAAAGTTCTTTCTCTGCTCCTGTGGTATTGGTACACAAGAAGGATGGATCATGGCAAATGTGTCCGGATTATAGGGAGCTCAATAAGCTCACCATTAAAGATAAATTTCCCATTCCTGTGATTGATGAATTATTGGATGAATTATATGGAGCAATTTATTTTACCAAATTGGATCTTCGTTCAGGGTATCATCAAATTAGAATGAAGACTGAAGATATTCCGAAAACATCATTTCGAACTCATGAGGGTCATTATGAATTTTTGGTCATGCCTTTTGGCCTTACCAATGCACCTTCTACATTTCAAGGGTTGATGAATTCCATCTTCAAACCCTTCCTTAGAAAATTTGTGCTAGTATTTTTTGATGATATACTAATCTACAACAGGTCTTGGAAGGATCATGTTCAACATGTTGACAGGGTGCTCAAACTATTGCAGGAGAAACAATTATATGCCTAAACATCCAAATGTTTCTTTGGAGTACAATAGGTGGAATATTTGGGTCATATTTTATCTCACGAGGGTGTTAAGGTAGACCCTAAAAAAATTAAAGCCATTAAGGAATGGAAAGTCCACACAACCATAAAGCAGTTGCGAGGATTTCTTGGGTTAACAGGGTATTATTGAAAGTTTGTTAAGAATTATGGGAGAATAGCAGCACCTCTAACAACATTATTGAAGAAATATGCATTCTCATGGACTCCTGAAGCAACTAAGGCCTTTGAACATATTAAAGAGGCAATGTGCCTAGCACCAGTATTAGCTACGTCAAACTTCAAAAAAACCTTTATTGTGGAATGTGATGCCTCAAGAAATGGAATTGGTGTTGTTTTAATGCAAGAAGGAAGACCCATTACTTTTGAAATTCGTCCAATCAAAGGAAAGTATTTACATAAACCTATTTATGAGAAGGAAATGTTATCAATATTGCATGCACTAAAGAAATGGAGAACTTACCTAATGGGAACACAATTCAAGGTAAAAACTGATCATGATAGTCTTAAAAACTTTTTGGAACAAATACTATCTTCAGAAGAACAAAAAAAATGGGTCACAATGATGTTGGGTTATGACTTTGAAATAATATACAAAAAAGGGAAGCTAAATGTTGTTGCAGATGCACTCTCAAGAAAGAATGAAGAGGTGGAAGCATTGCTTTGTGCCATTTCTATTATCCAACCAGATTGGATAACTGAAGCAAAAGATGAATGGAAGAAGGACAAAGATGTATGGACACTCATTCAAAAGTTGCAGCAAGATCCTAGTACATCTGATACATTTAGTTGGAAAAATGATTCCTTATGGTACAAAGATCGCTTATATCTTCGTAAGAATTCCCAACTAAAACAAAAGATTCTTCTGGAATTGCACACTTCTCCTTTAGGAGGACACTCAGGATTTTTAAAAACTTACCACAGGGTGAAGAAAGAATTTTTTTGGGATGGCCTTAAATCTGATATTCAAAAGTTTGTGGCGGAATGTTTGGTTTGCCAACATAATAAAGTTGAGACAATTAAGACCTCGGGACTTCTACAACCTTTATCCATTCCAAGTCAACGTTGGGAGGAGATTTCAATGGATTTTATCACAGGTTTACCTAAGTCCGAAGGAAAGAGTGTCATCATGGTGGTAGTTGATAGACTTGCCAATTATGCACACTTTTGTGCATTATCTCATCCATTTAAAGCAAGTACAGTTGCTACTACATTTATGGATACAATTCAAAAGCTACATGGAAACCCAAGGGTTATTGTGAGCGACAGAGATCCCATTTTTACTGGAAATTTTTGGACGGAGTTATTTTCTTGTTTGGGTACTCAATTAACTCATAGCTCATCTTATCATCCTCAATCTGATGGTCAAACTGAGATAGTAAATAAATGTTTGGAAGGATATATTCGTTGTTTTGTATCTGATAAACAAAAACAATGGGTCAAGTGGTTACCTCTCGCTGAATGGTGGTATAACACTTCCTTCCATACTGCAGCAAAAATGACCCCATTTATGGCACTTTATGGATATCATCCACCATCCATCACATCATATTTAAGAGAAAATTTGAAGGTTCAAACAGTGGAAGATCACATCGAGCATCAACAAGAAGTTCTCCAACTCTTAAAGGATAACCTGAATTTGGCACAAAATCGAATGAAACAACAGGCAGATCAACATCACAATGAGAGAAGTTTTGATGTAGGAGATTGGGTATTTTTACGGCTACAACCATACAAACAAATGTCCCTCAAGCAAGCTAAGAAGGATAATAAATTATCGCCAAAGTACTATGGTCCTTACAAGGTGTTGCAAAATATTGGTACTATGGCATACAAATTGGAGCTTCCTGCTTCTTCACAAGTGCATCCAATTTTCCACGTTTCATGCTTAAAGAAGGTTATAGGTGAAAATCTTCCAGTTCAAACAATATTGCCAGAACTTGATGAGGAAGGAAAAATCATATTGGAACCTGAAGCGGTCATGGAAACAAGAACTCGACAGCTACGGAATCGATCAATTTCAGAGTATCTCATCAAGTGGAAGAACTTGCCCACTGAAGATTCTACATGGGAGGATGAGAATTTTATACAGAAGCACCCAAAGCTACTCAAGCGTTGAGGACAACACTTTTTTGAAGGAGAGGGGCATGTTAGGTCCCTATATTACTAGCATAGTCCCTTATTGTTGTTAGTGTAACCCCCTTATTGTTATTATTGTACCCCTGTAACCCCCATATTGTTATTATTGTGCCCTTAAATTATTATTGTTAGGTCGGCTAGGATTACATTGTGGCCCCACTAGGATTACATTGTGGCCTCATGGACTCCTATATATAGAAAGGAGGTTTTGTAATTTGAATCATCCAAGAATTGTTCATTCATGTAATGTATTGGAGGTTGTCCCCTCGAAGTGGCTTATTTCTAAGGCGTTGATATCTCTTTTCTTCTCTTTTTGGAGCTGGTTTCACAACAACCTCGTTCCATATGACAGGGAATAAAGATCTCTGCAGTGAATTGGGGGAGAAGGACCTCTAGCAGAACATAGAGTTTGGAGATGAAGGGAGGTATAACGCGACTGAAATAGGTACAATTACCTTTTCAGAGGGAGTCTGGCTCCCCTCTCAGACTGACAGATGTTTTGTATGTTCTAATACTAAAGAAGAATCTTGTCTCCGTAGCAGTATTGGAAGACCGTGGTTATGATGTCATATTTAGAAAAGGATAGGTGTTTCTTAGACACATCTCCATGGGACGGGTGAAACAGATCGGCGTAAGAGTCAAGAACATGTATGCTCTCAAGGTTGAAGATGCATGCAAAAATTTAAGGAGAAAAGCAGAGGTTAGTGACTTGGTGGTTGAGAGGGAGCACAAATTACCTCTCAACATGCAGCCTTAGAAGCAGTCTCAGAAAGTTGTGGAGAAGCCACAATTGGAGAAGTAGAGAGGAGACCTAGTGGAGGCGTCCACTCGAGCAGAGACCTCCAAGAGGGGGAAATCGCGTGCTAGAGGAGTGTCCATGGGTTTTATACTCTCCATGTGGAACTTATTCCTTCCTCCAACCGCCTGCTAGAGGAGTGTCCACGAGTTTTCTACTCTCCATGTGGAACTTATTAAGTATCTCATTGGAATACTTTCCTTGAGAGACAAACAGTTCCCCATCTCCTTGCCATACTTCCAAACCGAGGAAATAATGCATTAGTCCCATGTCATTCATCTTGAATTCTCTTGAAAGATCCCCTTTGCAAGATTCGATCAACTTCTCATCGTCAGTTAAAATCAAATCATCGACATATAATACTATAATAAAAAATTTACCTTCAACAACAATATGGTAAAGGTTCGCATACGCTTCACTTTCGGTGAAGCCCAACCTGGTGAAATAGTTGTCGATCCTGGTGTACCAAGCGCAGGGTGTTTGTTTCAATCCATACAACGCTTGCTTGAGTTTTCACACATGTGACTCTCTGTCAAAGGTCTCAGATCCTTCAGGTTGTTCAATGTACACCTCCTCCTCAATCACTCCATTGAGGAATGTTGTCCTCACATCCAACTGATGGATCTTCCATCCCATCTATGCTAAAAGTACTAGAATTGATCTTATAGAAGAGTACCTTGCTACTGGAGCAAAGGTCTCCTCGTAATCAATTCCCTCCACCTGAGAGAACCCCTTGGAAAAAAATATGGCCTTGTGTTTCTCGATACTTATGTATGTTGCTTTCTTCACCTTGTAGAACCGCCTCTAAATTAACACTGACTTATTCTCAGGTCTTGGTACCACTTACAAAACATTGTTTCTGACTATGGAATCATATTTATCTACCATGGCATCAACACATACTGGCTTCTACATTGCTTCTCAAATGAGGATGGTTCTATCTCATCTAACTCACTCATCAGAGCCATGTACCCAGTGTACTGATCTTGTGACCTCCTCTGCCTGCATTGTGATGTGGCTGATCCCACATTATCTCTAGCATCATGCAATAATATGTTAGCTTCCCTATTGTGATTCCTTCCTTCTCTGGATGTCTCTGCATGAGTGGGTGCCTCCACTCTCTGCTACTTTTCTTGTGGCTGCTCCACAACATCCCGAGGTTATTCCTTTGGAGTTAAAAGCTCCTCATCTGCATGCAATTGAAGCTCCCTTTCAAGGGAACATCTTATGGCCTTCTCTTCATCAAAATTCACATGTCTACGGACAACTGTCATCCTGTGAGATGGGAGGTACCCCTGATAGCTGTAAGGTGTATAAGTGTACCCCGAAAATATGCTCAACTCTGTTGTCGACTCTATATTTTTCCTTGCATCCCTGGAAACCTGATAGTAAATTGATGAACCAGAGATCCTAAAGTGTGACACATCTGGTTTCTTCCCTGAAAAATATTCTTTTGGTGTACTCATCCCAAGAATTCGATGAGGACTCTTGTTCTGCACATATACTACTGTGTTGCATGCTTCAACCCACAAGTGCAACTAAGTCCTGATCATGTAACATCGCTCGT
This sequence comes from Pinus albicaulis, assembly GCA_034641835.2. NCBI lineage: Eukaryota > Viridiplantae > Streptophyta > Pinopsida > Pinales > Pinaceae > Pinus > Pinus albicaulis. Next base: position 1,757,305,683 of record CM076578.1, on the reverse strand, counting down.
GAAACTCCCACAATACTTATGTTCTTCCTCTCAGCCACCCCATTATGTTGTGGGTTATGGGGTGCTATTAACTCCCGTCAAATGCCTTCCTTTGCACATAAGTTCTTAAAATCATTCGACACATATTCTCCACCGTTATTTCTCATGAGAGCCTTCACTTTCCTGCGAGTGTATTCCTCAACAAGTGATTTAAATTACAAAATTTGGAGAATGTATAGTCTTTCTTCTGCATGAAGAAAATCCAACACTTAAATGATAAATCATCTAGAAAAATAACATAATACATGTTCTTGGTCGTGGAGGCTGTCAAGAAAGGTCCAAACACATCTGAGTGAACTCTTTCGAGGATTGCTTGCGCTCTACTATCCTTATCATGAAATGTGGATTTGGTGTACTTCCCCAATGTACACCCTTTTCATGTATCCCACTACTCTAGTGCACCCTTGGGAAGTCCTATAGAAATATGTTACATGATCTTCAAATATCCATGGTGAAAATGGCCAAGTCTCCTATGCCATAATTCACCGATGTCTCGAATCTGCACCTTCTTTGCTTTTGTGTTCATTGCTACATAGTATTATACATCCAATTTGTATAGGTTCTTCACCCGAACCCGATCTACTTCACTTGTATTGTGGCGATGTGTCTAAGGAAAGCCTTTCCTTTGTTAAATATCACATCGTAGCCATGGTATTACAACATAAAAAATGAAACTAAATTATTCTTGAGACCCATAACATACATGACATATTTTAATGTGAGAGGGGATCCATACTCCCTATGAAAAGTAATTGTACTAATACCAATAATGCTATACCTTCCATCATCTCCCATCTCGATGTGCATCTAGAGGTCCTTCTCCTCCAAGTCACTGAAAAATTCTTTGTTGCCCGTTATATGGAATGAGACTCCACTATTCATATACCACACACTACCCATCACCAATGTCACCATGCATTCAATGAGGGTGAAATCCAACTCAAATTGTGAAGCTAGAGCTTCACCTTCCGCTACTTTTGAGGGCTTCTTACTAGTCTTCTTGTGTGGACACTTCATGGCAGAGTGTCCCAACTCATGACAGTGAAAGAAATTTATTTTCAGCAAGTCTTTCTTCTTGCTCGTCTAACTAGATTATGCTTTGGAATGGGATTTATTACATTTCCATTTCTTTTCCTTTCTGCCCAAGGCACAATTATCCTCATCCTCAACCTTAGATGAAGTCTCGTTTCTGTTGCTCCATGTGATCTCTTCCTGCACAAGATCAGACCATAATCGCTCCCAAATTGGTAGTTTATATCTACCATTCACGAAATCTTGATAACTGTGTCAGCTCTTGGGAAGACCCAAAAAATCTATAGCTATCAAATATTCTTCTGGAACTGTAACACCGACCCCGCCAAGTTCATCATGAAACTGTGTGAAATTGCTTTGGTACTGTGGAATTGACTCAACCTTTTGCATTTTGATGCTCTGAAGCTTGCCCTTGAATGCTAGCTTCATGTGGCCACTACCGTTCTCAAACAAATCTGTCAATGTATTCCACATTCTGAATAGAGTTTCTTTCCCGTGGAGATTTGAGACAATATTATCTCGCACTCCCTCCAATATAATCCTCCTTACTTTAGCTACATCCTTCTTCCACTGAGCAAGATCTTGGGCATAAGATGTTGTGGAATTTTCTACATCTATCTTGATGTAATCTAATAGCCCATTGTCATCCAATACTGCCTCCATGCAGATCTTGCATACCACAAAATTTGTGGTTCCTTCCAAAGCATACTCGAGCCTGAGTTAGGTGGAAGTCATCTTCTCAATCCCAGAGAAAGCCTGCAACACTGGTCTTGAAATTCAAACCTCCTGCAAAGATAACTTCAAATTCTCTTCTCTACTGTGAATATAGCTCTAATACCATGTAGAAATTAATTTTAGATTCAACGCTACTCATGTAATGTTATAAAACATAAGACTCAAATCTACTCTACTCATATGCAGAAAGCAATTCACGACTGAGAAGCAATATCAAAAGCATGCATCAGAATTTAACACACATGCATGAGGATATATCTAGGGGTAAGCAACTACTCAAAACCTCTTCCTATATTTATTGCATTAGTCAGAAAATAGAGAATAAATACAATGCTTGCTTAAGTTTGAGAAATCTCTACACAAGTATAATCAATCTCACTACCTCACAGACTGACTCTAACCAATAGTTAGCCAATTTTCCTACCTTCCAAGCTCCTATTTCCTTGTGTTGTTTCCTTGGGAATTAGCCCCTATATTTAAGGAAATTCCTCATCCATAACTGCTAGGCCCTTTTCTAACTGCTTACACCACCTGTAAAACTTGGATAATTATATAAATTATAGTATATTTGCCTTGAACTCCAATCTCAAATGGGTAGCTCCAATTTCATGCATGCACGAGCTAATACTTAGCTCATTGATTAGTTAACTGGTTAAACACTGAAGTTGCACCCCACTACTAGACCTCCTACTTTTTCATCCAATAGTTGGAACTAGTTTAACTGATCTTAACTCAATTTAATTGAATTAAATTGTTAGAACTGAAATTAAACTCAACCTAGGCTCCTAAAATTTAGGAATCATTGTACACAACTCAAATTAAGCCCTCAACTTGAATTAACTAAGCTAACTGAGTGATAACAACTCCGTTAACTCATTCAAGTTGCCTTGTGATATGGAATTTTGATTTTCTCCTAATTTAATTCAAGGGAAAAATAAATCAAGATTTTCTTGTTGCCATTTTTCAACACAGAGAGTTACAACTCTCAATTATAGTAAGATGTTCTTAGTAAAAGAGCAGGAGGAACTATTGATGTAACATTAACATATTTCTTGTTTAATGCTCTCACCATTGATGTCATTTTCTCATTTTTGGGTTGCAATCTTGTTATAGTGTATATATCATACAATATAACATATTTAAATTCCATGTGACAAATGTAGTCAAGTTGTTGCCCAAGGCTTTGATTAGCTCTATTCATTCTATGTTAAAAGGTTTATATACATTATCTTGTATACTAAATGTTGGACAATTGGCTTCATAAAATACTCCACTATGGATTTAAGTGGAGATCCAAATGCTATCGTTTGCTACTTCAATAAAATGCATATACATTTTGATAAGATTGAAATGGTAATTGAATTCAAATTCTAATTCAATGCAATTTTTGTTATGGAATTTCTTGATTATCAACGAATAGTCTTAGTAAACTAAAAGCCATGCACTGTCTTCATTCTTGCGAACTTCAAAAGTTTGAACAGTGATTTTTTTTTCCTTGAAATTAATCAATCTCTTTGCCTTTCAATTTTCTTGCTCTTTTCTTTAGTGGTATTTCATGTTTAAATATAAATTTTGTCTGAGAAAATATGTTGCTACTAGCATTTTCATTTGTTTTCATGCATGGGGTCTTTAAAATTTGAACTGTAAATTTTTTTGTTTATTCATAAATTTGGTCTAAGAAAAATGTTCCTCTTGGCATTAATCTATTTTCTTGCTCCAATCATTTTCAAATGTTTTTGTTCTAGAATTTCTTGATTATCAGTGAATAGTCTCAATTACATAAAATTCATGAAATGTTTTCAGTTTTGCGAGCTTAAGAAGTTTGAATTGTGACTTTTTATTGATTTTCCTTGAAATCAATCAATCTCTTTGCCCTTCAATTTTATTGCTCTTTTCTTCTGTGGAATTTTACGTTTAAATATATATTTTGTCTAAGAAAATATGTTCCCATTTCCACATGCATTTGTTTTCATGCCAGGGGTCTTTAAAATTTGAACTGTGAAATTTAATGTTTAATCATAAAGGTCTGAAAAAATATGTTCTTGTTGGCATTAATCTATTTTCTTGCTCTTATCATTTTCAAAGCTTTTTGTTCTGGAATTTTTTGATTATCAGGGAATAGACTCAGTTAAATAAAATGCATGCACCATCTTCATTCTTGCGAGCATAAGAAGTTTGAACTATGATTTTTTCTTGATTTTCCTTGAAATCAATCAACCTCTTTGATGTTCAACTTTCTTGCTCTTTTCTTGTGTGTCATTTCGTGTTTAACTGTATTTTTTGTTTTGTTTGAGAAAATATGTTCTTATTGGCATTTCATTTTGTTTTCATGCTTGGGGTCTTTAGAATTTTAATTGTGAAATTTAATGTTATATCTGAGAAAATATATTCCTATTGGCATTAATCCCTTTTAACTTGATGCCATAAAAATTTCAATTTAGTGTTTGTGTTTATTTTTTGCTTAATGATGACCAAGGTATTCAATGTTAATATTGTTTCATGATCTCATGGGTTCCATGTTGAGGAGGAACAACACATGTTTTTTATTGGTCTTTAAAATCTTGGAAAGGGTGATTGGAGAGGCATATCAAGAAAAAATATGCCAACGAGGACTCCTACTCAGATTGCAAGTCATGCACAAAAGTATTTTATTAGGAAAAGTAATCTAACCAGAGACAAACAATGTTCTAGCCTATTCGATATCACTGATGAACCTATTAGTTGTCCATTTCCTTTGTCTTCCTTGCCTGTATTATCATCACAGTCAACCACTAATCAAGAAGAAGATGAATCAGGTGATAATTTTGCAAATTATGTAGGGATGTATAAACTCTTATATCTCAGGTTGATGATATGACTTTTCCTGATATGGCATTGTTCCCAGGCTTTGTTACCCCTTATGTACCATAGGAGTTCCCCATATGACACACTTTTAGACCCGTGATATCACAAAATTCCAATTTTAAAAGCCAACAATTGTAATGCCAACTGCTCCAATAAAAACAGATGAATGCATAGGGTTATCCCAGTTAAGCGTCGATGATGCAACAACTTCTACAATGAAACCCTGAGAAATGTGACTCAAGTTACATGGAAGACCCTCAAGACAATCATATTTGTAGTCCAACCCATCTTTGAATGAAAGCATTAGTTTGTATGCCAGCAATAATGACCACTTACAATATCAAATTATTATATTGTATAATTTGATGCATATAATTTTCATTATGAACATATAATCCAAGTCCTCCATGCCCAAATGATCAGATTTCATGTCTGATTTGCATTTTCTATGCTCTATCATCTATTTTGTATGGACCTTTAGTTGCAACCACTGGAGTAGAAGGTTGCTTTTTTAATAGATGTTTTTCAATTCTTTTCCAAATAATTTTTTATCTAATATTTATTCTAATTAGAGATAAGAGTTTTTAGGTTGCTTTTAGTAATAGATGTTTCTCAATTATTTTCCAAATAATATTTTATCTAATATTTATTGTAATTAGAAGTAAGAGTTTTTCTAAATAGTAAAGATTTTTTCCATTTAGTGATTTAGTTTTCCAAGATGATCTTCTCAAATCTTTTATTCCTTCGGTGTACTTTTGCACCTTTAGGGGAAATTGCTAGTTTAAATCCATATTAACCATAAGATTTGCAAACATATATGTATTGATATATTGAATATCAATAACACAACTTCCTTTCTTAGGTAACATGAATCTCAATAACTCAACTTCCTCTCTTAGGTAGCATGACTGTAGTTCTAATTTGAAAAGCCACTTCGTGCATCATAACAAGGTTGGTTGAATATGAAGTTTAAACATAAATCATTGACGAGGTTGAACAAATGTAAAATAATTGTAATGACAATGGATTTTTTAGATTACATTTTTAAAAGAAAACTATTCGAGTTAAAGATAAAGCTTAAAAACAAATCATTAGTAAGCTTGAGAAAATGTAAAATATAGTTATATATAACATTACTCTCTTGTGTATATTGCATTTAAAAAATAAAAATAAAATTACTTGTCTCGGTTGCATTTTTAAAACAAAATTAAAGTTAATGTTTAAAGACAAAATGCAAGGACAGTAACAAATACAAGAAACTTCAATTTATCCATCAATTTCATTCTTTCATAGTTATTACAAAGCTTTGGCATTACGAGAATCGGGTGTTCATGAAAATATGTAAAATATTGGTTATTTATGGACATGAATCATTTTAAACTAAGCTTAAGGTTGTGGGATTTGTTTAGATAATGATTTATTTTCAAAATGTTTGGTCTTCAAATATTTTTCAGTTTTCGACCTCCTCGAGATATATAACTTGGATCTTTGATTTGATCCATTCATGTACATGTTTATCTTCAATTTTTATAATTAAGTGCACAATTTTGGATCTTCAAAAAATTGCAACATTTGAGCTAAACACAAGTTTTTGTACATGATAAATTGAGAAGTCTATATCTATTCACTATTCATTGTTGTAACCAATGTTATGATGACAATATATCACCATTTTTGTCACTATGTATACAAATTTGGCACCCAATATTGTGGATTCAAATATTAATTAAACAAGTTATGAATTTCATGTGGGGTATGAGGAATTGATAAGTACATATCAATTGAATATTGCCATAGTTATTGACTATTTTATATCAATAAATTTGACGTTATACAAAATTAGCAAAAAATGTTATGTTTAAACTAGAGAATGGTGGAATAGGGACCCCCTTACCATTGTGAATCAAAATAATCTTATAGGTGCTACATCTAATGCATCTAATGCCTTCATTATAATTAGATAGCCACACACCTATATTTTCTCTAAATCAATAATTAAGTTTTTTTTTCTAAGGAGAATCTTGTAAGGCACTTCGTGGTATATATTGGCATTTAGTGTCAAGGACATATAGTGAGGCACACAACAAATGTAATTGATTTTGGGATTGACCTTGAAACCTCATATACGAAGTTCAATGCAGTCAACAACTCAAACCATCCAATTGGGATATTAAGTTTTTTAATTTTTATATAATTCAATAAACTTATATAAACAAACATGTTGTGTTGTATTTATAAAGAATTGTTACATGGATGATTTAACATTTTGTGTCTCTGTACAATGTGGAGAAACCTACCTTTAATGATTATTAATGCCACACCTAATGTTGAGAAGTTTTTCAAGATAACAATCCATGAACTTAGAATCATAATATGGGGATGCATGTTCTATTAAACCATATATATTTGATGTAATCATGATTGGTCTAAGGGAAAAATGTTGATGTTCTTCTCACCAGCAAACAACCTATGAGAAAAATACTATAAAACTGCTTACGCATATAATATTCTTCTAGTTTGCAATAATTTGTCATACTTTAGCAATAGAAGTGTTTTACTCTCACCTCTTGTCGGTGCTCATTTGGTCCACCTTAGCATCATCTTCTTCAAAGTCAAATAAAATTTTCCCTCTCAAACCTAATTTGAAAAAAAAACTTTCACTATATTTGTAACACTTATTAATTCCTTATACCTCTATAAAAAAATAACTCTAAAACACTATAACACCAAACCATTATAATAACCATAAAATTTAATATCATAATAATCATATACCAATAATTACTAAAAAAAACACACCAAAAATATTACCTTAATCTAAAATATATTAAAACCACTCAAAAATTAAAATACTACACTAACTTGATAACCAAAACAATTTATCCATGTAATCTTTCAAAAAAAACCTAAATATAATCATATAATATATTTATAATAAAAATAACCAAATATGAACCCATAATATCTTTATACTAAATAACTATGAACACTTTTCTATGTGCATCAACAAACAAACCCAACCAAAGCCAAATTCATATAGAGTACCAATGATTCTTACAACACCTTTTATATAAATAAATAAATATGTATAATATTGATAAACTAACTCAAAAAAAAATTATAATATTAGAAAAAAATTATGTCACTTTCCTTCATATTCTTATTAGCCTTTAAATTTTGTTAACTTATTTTCTTAAGTTTGCTATTGATTATTATGTTAATTATCACTGATTATTATTTATAATGTGGGTTGACTCATCATTCTTATTTAAAAAAAAACATGCGACCTTTCACTCTTACTAGTCTCTAAATTTTGAGTTGTTAACTTGTTTCCTTATGTTTTAGGAGAACAAGTTTCGAACTAATGAAAAGTAGTTTTAAATATCACACTAAAACCAAAATACAATTTTAGTCTAAATAGTATTGGAAAGAAAGTCAATACCCTGTCAATTAGGTTATCCCTGGTGGTTGGGAGGAATGATTAGAAACCTTCCCACCTTGGTGGTTGTGAGGAATGATTAGAAACCTCCCCACCGAGGTTAAATTAACACATGTGACACAATGAATTTTGATGTAATGGAGTATATTCCTTATATGGATATTAAAAAAAGAAAGCCAATACCTTGTGTGGTCATAACCAAGGCAACATCCAAGGGAATCATGAAATATATGGATATTTTAAAAAATAAAGCAAATACCTTCTATGGTCATGACCAAAACTACCTCCAAGAGAATTATGTGCTTTCTAGTAACATCCAACCTTAATCCCACACATAAAACCATACTACCCTTGATTATAATTGTTTATATTCATTTTTTATTTTCAATTCTTTTTCTTTTTGAAAAATGAAAAGCCTCATCATAACTCAATTGTTTATTAAGAGTAAGGACCTATGTCACATGGTTCGGGTTCGAATTCGAGTTCGGCAACGATTAAGTTCGATTCAAATTCGAATTTTTCGTTGAGGTTCGCATGAGGTTCGGCATTAAGTTCGACTATATATATATATATATATATATATATATATATATATATATATATATATATATATATATATATATATATATATATATATATATATATATATATATATAAAAAGCTATATGAATAGAAAAGAGCACGCATGAGTCACAAATCACAACCACTATTCACTTCACATTCCGGGAGGCAGGGAAGCAACGTCTAAAAATTGAATTAAGGAAATTGCAGAGAATACAACACTGGGCACAATAGAATGAGTACACTCAAGATGAAGTTGGCCTGTGAAAATCTATTGACAACCATGGTAAATAAAGAAAAACCAGTGGCCACTGCGGGAAACTAATTAGCGGGACACAGAACAAGAGAAAACCATGTGTTGCCCATGGTTTTTCTCATAAACCTTAAAACAACTGACAAAAGCTGCCCGAACTCTAACCTCAAACCCCAATATATATATATATATATATATTTTTTTTTTAATTATAAAATTTGGCTTAAGGTTCGTCTTTAGGTTCGCCTTCAGGTTCGAATTTGTTCAAATTCGGCGAACCTTGTGACATAGGTAAGGACAAACATCACTCACTCTTATCCATGAATATAAGTCAATTCTTCACAATTATTTTAAAAAAACTCTGCCATTTAAAATACACTATTGAAATGAAAGGATATTTTAACGTCCACAAGACTAAAAATAGTCTATGGGACCATCAGTTCCCTGCTTTTCACCTTTTGCAATTCAATAATTTTCTTATTCAAATTGATGATGAGTTGGCCCAACCTTCCAACAATGCCTTTGTTGGGAAAAATACTGAGAGGGGGCGGGGTGGGGGTGAATCAATATTTAGAGCTTTCTGATAAGATTTTAACTTTTTCTTTACAGAATTCCATACGCGGCTTTGATGAACCCAACTCACGTATACACGCGCATATAATAAAAGAAACTAGTGTATACTGATGTGATTAGAAAAAATTTTCAGCAACAATCTTTAAGTCAGTTTACTAGTCATGCATCTGTTAGATAATCAGTCATTATGTGCAATAACAACAATATAAATCATCACACAAGAGCATCACACATGAACACCAATATTTAAGGTGGGAAACCAATTCAGGAGAAAACCACTGCTACTGTCGTCTCTGTCTTCAATATTTATTATATGGAAAACTGTTTACAATATTGTACTGATGCAGACTCATATCAGTACGCAAGCATCTACTTGCAGAAGGCTATAACCTTCTCTCGTTTTCCAGCTGCTACTAGAAGGGAACTACAACCACCTAATCTCTTTTACCATCCACTACTGGAAGGGAGCTTCAACCCCATGATCAGAGCACCAGCTTCTGCCGGCAGGAATCTTCTACTTCCATACTAAAGGCTTCAACCCTCAGAACCATTGCAGACCACGTTTCATCAATTTTCATACTGGATCAAACAACATCAACACAACTCTTCATAAACATCAAAAATTATAAACTTAACCCAATACTTCTATCAAAACAGTGAGACCACTGTAACCAGAACTTAGAAATAACCCAGACTTCAGAATAAATATGCAGATAAAAATTCAACCCTGAACATTCATCAATTCAAAATGCATACGCTACTTCGCTTTACTGAACCTGCGTGTATATGCGCTTTCCTTCACACCAACCTGCGTATAGCTCTGTGAATACTATTTTTCAGAAAGTGATCAGTCTCAGATCCAGATCTGAGGTTTTCAGTCAGATATCTTTAGAAATGCAGAACCCTTCATCAGTTAGTCACCATCAACCATGTTTATTATCTTATTGACCAGATTTGTACATAATCAACTTAGCAACATATACAGTATTCAGACAACCTAGATTTACAAGAAGACTTCATTGACAGACAGCAGACAAATAGCAGGAATAACAGAAAAACCTCTGCAATAAGCTTCAGAAAACTCTAACTGCCATACACACCTTTTCTGAAGAAAACTCGCGTATATACACGCTTTTACTGAGACAAACTAGCGTATAAATCTGTAAAAATAAACTTTTCAGAATGAAAGAGATCCATAAAAATTACCCAGATTTCTTCACTTGACTTCAACAAACTTGTGCTAGGTCATATATCTAATCATCTCTTTAATGGATCACATAAGAGCATATTCATTTCAGATCTAGAGATCCTGAACCATCATTGTATCCATGGGTGCATCATAGATTCATATCTATCAATTAAAAACAGAGTTCATTCCATGTAGATATACCTCAGAGAAATTTATTCAGTCACAACCCTTACTCATGCACACTTTGCACTATGATCTTCTTCTCCTTATATAGATTTAGCCTTTACCGATACCATGAGTCAAAACCATACCACTGCTAATGGTATTCTTGGATGGAATCATATAGGCAATACATCGCTCAATACTGTGGGCTAATACCATGGTAATGCCCCTTGGTATCATAATTTTAGAGCGCAAAAGGCATACGCGACTTGGATCGTTTGTATCCGCGTGTATACACAACTTCTCTTCATAAAAACTGCGTATATACTAATCCTGAATGTATATGCGGGTTGCCTTCACAAAAGTAGCATATACATTGCATCCATACGCGGGTTGCCTTCACAAAAGTAGCATATACATTGAGAAATATTTCATGTTTCATTTCTCTGGCACTTATTGGAATTCCTTTCTCTGTCACATCTGAACAAACCTGTAGAAACATCGTTTTTACATATTTAACACATAGGTTGCTTATCAAAAGGGAACTCATCAAGTAGGTTTCCATCAAGAACAACTTCATCAAGTAGGTTGTCATCATGGACAACATATTGCAACCTATTGCCAACAATCTCCCCCTTTGGACTTGATGGCAACCATGATGGTGTTTGATCATCACAGTAGATAAGTTCATTAATCATAACCATTATTCAAACACCAAAATACTCTCCCCCTTTGACATCAAGGGAAAAGGGCGGATCAAAACCAAAACAAGGTTTCTCTTCCCTTATAGAAAGATGAGCTCTGAAGATCTGATGTGTGCTCATTTTACCATGCTCCCCCTGAGTTCATGTTGGATCTTTAAACTGATTTTTCAATGAAGTACATGACTCAACCGAGTATGACCTTTCTTATCACCAAGGAATCATACTTACATTAATGATCCAGCCAAGTGGAATTACAAATTTGACTCAACTTCCCAACCAAGTGGGTTCACAAATTTGAACAAGTCCTTACAAGACTGAATATAACAATTTTACATCATAGGTCTCAACATGACTTTTTCATCAAATTACATATATGACTATTTATGACCAAAACCAAAGAATCTCAAACATGAGATCATAAAACAACAACCAATCAGAATGCCAACAATGCATCCTTTTCCACAAGACAAGTGCTCCCCCTTAACTTGTGCATCCTGAACATCTTCAACAACCAAATCATCAAAGCATCTTCATCAAGGAGAAAAATATCAACGAATGATACAGAAAGATGAATACTGAAACAAAAACAGAGATTATCCAACAACACCACAACTGTTCTGAAACGATGACCTAGAGAAATTCTGTCAGCAAAGCCCATACACGGTTTTATGCACCGAAACTCGCATATATACGCGATTCTCCTTTATGAAACCAGCGTATCAAATTTCATCTTCTGAAATTAAGAAGATTTGATCAGAGATGCAGAGACAACTCCTAACTTCTGTCTGAGATATTCGAATGCTTCCCTGGGAAGAGGTTTAGTAAGTATATCAACAACTTGTTCTTTGGAGGGAACATACTCCAATTTAACCTTTTGTTCAAGCACTTGTTCACGTAGGAAGTGGTACTTGATAGGAATGTGCTTGGTCTTGGAATGCATAACAAGATTCTTTGAGATAATAATGGCACTTGTATTATCATACAAAATGGAGATGGGATGTGAACATTTGATTTGAATGTCTTGTAAATTCTGCATCATCCAAAGTAGTTGTGTGCAACATGACGCGACAGCCACATATTCTGCTTCTGTTGTATATAAGGCAATAGAGCTTTGTTTCTTGCTGAACCAAGATACCAATCGGGGCCCCATATAGAATGCACCACCACTAGTGCTTTTTCGATCATCAACATTTCCAACCCAATCTGCATCTGTGTAAGCATGAAGAGTGAGATCAAAATTCTTTGGATACCATAGACCAAAGTCTTGAGTCCCTTGTAGATATTTGAATATTCTTTTTACAGCATGAAGGTGTGACTCTTTTGGATTAGCTTGGATTCATCCAACAATCCCAACTACATGCATAATGTCAAGTCTTGTCCCGATTAGATAAAGCAGACTTCCAATCATGGATCTGTATTCTGGTTGATTCACCATAGGAGAATCATCATGAGAACTAAGGTTACACCCAGTTACCATTGGTGTACTTATAGGTTTGCAATCTTCTATCTTATACTTCTTCGGAATTTTCTTAAGATATTTTGATTGTGATAAAAATATGCCATCTTTTGCTTGTTGCACTTGTAAGCCAAGAAAAAATGTTAGTTCCCCAAGTAAAGACATTTCAAATTCTTGCTGCATAACAGAAGCAAATTTCTGACTCATGGACACTTCATTACTCCCAAAAATGATGTCATCAACATATACAACTACTATCAATAGTTTATCATTTTCAATTTTTGTGCATAAGTTGCTATCAACAGATCCCTTTGAAAAACCTTGTTGATGAAGATATTTGTCAAGACGATAGTACCATGCCCTTGGAGCTTGTTTTATACCATATAAAGCTTTTTTAAGTTTGCAAACAAGTTTTTCATTATTTCCCAAAATGAATCCTTTTGGTTGTTCTATATAAAATTCTTCTTCTAGATCACCATTGAGGGAAGCAGATTTAACATCCATTTGATAAACTTTGAATTGTTGAAAGCTTGAAAAGGTAAGAAACATTCTTATGGCTTCAAGTCTAGCTACAGGAGAAAATGTTTCTTCAAAGTCTATACCTTCTTGTTGAGCATACCCTTTACAAACAAGTCTAGCTTTGTTTCTAATAACATCTCCATTTTCATTTAACTTGTTTTTAAATATCCATTTTGTTCCAATAACATTTTTATCATGAGGTCTTGGAACCAATTCCCAAGTATGATTATTTTCAATCTGATCAAGTTCTTCATTCATGGCTTGAATACAAAATTCATCTTTTCTAGCTTGATTGAAATTCTGTGGTTTAATAGTGGATAGAAATGCTAGATAACTAGGAGATCTTACAAGAGTTATTCTTGTTTGGACACCTGATCCCTTTTCTCCCAAAATTTGAGATTCTGGATGATTCTTTTGAACATATCTGGATGGAGCCTTTTCAGATAGATCTTCTTCTGGCGCTTCATTGGGTTCACCTTCTATATTGTTTATATTTGATGCAGGAAGACATTCATCACCTTCATCTTCATTTGTTATTGTTATTTCCCTTTTTGGACCTGAGAGAGACTCATCAATTACAACATCAATACATTCAACAATCTTCCTAAGTCTTTTATTGTAACACTTATATGCTTTACTTCTTGAAGAGTAGCCAAGAAATATTCCTTCATCTGCTCTTGGTTCAAATTTACCAAGTTTTTCATCATTGTTCTTGATAAAGCATTTTCTTCCAAAAACTCTAAAATGCTTTACAGTTGGAAGATTACCATACCAGAGCTCATAAGGAGTTTTATCACTATTCACACGGACATGAGCTTTGTTAAGAATATGTACTGCGGTATGTGTTGCTTCTCCCCAAAAGGTATCAGGTGTTCTGTAACATCAAGCATAGCATGAGCCATCTGTTGAAGTGTTCTATTCATTCTTTCTGCCACACCATTTTGTTGTGGGGTTCCAGCTACATAAAACTGTCTTTTTATGCCATTTTGTTTACAAAAATCAAAGAATTCATCTGATATATTTTCCCCTCCACGGTCAGATCTAAGACATTTGATTTTTAGATCTAATTCATTTTTGACTAGAGCTTTGAAGATCTGAAATTTTTTAATTGCTTCATCTTTGTGTTTTAGTAACCCAATCCAACACATTCTAGAGAAGTCATCAATAAATAGAATATAGTATTGTTCTCCACGAGTTGAATTTTTCCTCATAGGTCCACATAAGTTAGTATGTATGAGTTCAAGAGGCTTACTTGTTGATCCTTCTTTGGCATTGAATTGTACTTTGGTTTGCTTACTGAATTGGCAAGATTTGCATATGGTACTTTCAGGCAGAGTGATGCGGGGAAGATCACGAATTGCTTTGAGTCTGCTAGATTCGCTGATTTGAGAGAAACTCAAATGTCCCAATCTTCTGTGCCCTAACCAATTTTCTGAAGATTTACCCAAGTAACATTGTTCTTTGCACCCTTTCAATACATACAGATTGCTTGGTGTTCTAGTCTCTTTTATTACTGTTTTTCCTGTGTCAAGTTCACGTACCACACATTCTTTTGAACTAAAGACAACTTCATTTCCTTGATCACACATTTGACTTACACTTAATAGGTTATGTTTTAATCCATCCACATACATAACATTGTTAGCTTTTACCTTTTCTTTTAGAAAAACATAACCTTTTCATTTAATGACAACAGGAGTATCATTTCCAAAGGTAACGTTCTTTTCTCTTTCTAGACCATTGTATGCGAGGAGTTTATTTCTATCACCTGTCATGTGTTTTGAACATCCGCTATCAATGTACCATTGATTTTCTTCCCCTTCTGTAAATAAGGCTATGCCACAATTCTCAACCTGTAAGTCCTTCTTTCTCCATACCTTGGAATTTGAAGGTACATGCTCTTTTGGTTGGAGTTTGCTCCTGCATTCAGATTCTCCATGACCAAAGTTATTGCAATGAGCATATTCAATTTAATTTTGAAGAGGATAAAAGTTGTTATAAGTATTCTTCTTTATTCCAGTCTTATTTCTTTGCTTTCTTGCTTCTCTGGTCATGATGGTTTTGTATGCAACACATTGAACAAATTTATGACCAAAATGATGACATGAGAAACATTTCCCATTGAAGAAATTTTTTTTGCGATCATGAAACCTTCTATTTGTGTTTCTTTATTTGATATTTCTGCTATTGTTCTTTGTATTGAAGTGGTCATGCGTTACCTGTGAAGTTTCTTTGTTTTCTTCCTGAGTGACAGAATGTTGTAGGCTGGCTTTAGCTGTATTTTATAGCTTGGTGCTAAAGACTGAGATGATTCTCTGATATATCCTAGACCTGTCTTTACAAAAGGAGAGCGTTGAACCTTGATAATTTCATATAAGGTTTCAGTTCCTTTAGCAAATCTAAGATTTAAAGTTTTCTCTTTATGAATTTCCTTTCTTAGACTTACTATTTCACATTCTAGTTTCTCATTGTGCTTCTCCTTTTCTATAAGCTGATTCTTTAGAGTATCTATGGCAATTTTGTTTTCTTCCAAACATATTTTGAGCTAATTAATTTCTTCAAGAAAGTCATTTTCTTCTAGTGCATCCATAAAGGTATCTTTAGCCTCACTAGAATCTTTTTCAAAAGCCATGAGTAGTCTAACATCTTGATCAGATTCTCCTTCTTCACTATTTGATAGCCCATCACTATCTTCATGAGTATAATAACCTTTTCTATTGATAAACCGATTCTTATTTACTTTTTCCACTTCCTTTCCTTTTTCATGTTTTTCTTTATGAGGACACTTAGCAGCATAATGACCAACTCTTCCACAAGCAAAACATTTAAAAGGAAGCTTACCTCTGAATCTTCCAGTGCCAAGTTGTAGCTTCTTTACAAAATTTTTCTCATCTTCTTCTGAAACATACCCTGATTCTTCCTTTTCTTCTACTTCTTTTCCTTTTGCAACAAATCTAAAGACAACTTCTTTGACTTCAGATGGACCTCCTTTTCTCATTTCAAAAGCAGTCAAAATACCATGAAGTTGAACAATAATAAGAGTTTGTAGATCCTGCTTTTCTTCAATAGCAGACACTTTTGATTCAAATTTGGGAGTTAGAGATCTTAAAACCTTTTCTACCAGAGTAGTGTCAGTTATGGTTTCACCCAGATTTCTCATACGATTTACAATATCATTTAGACGTAAAAAGAAACTGGCAATGCTTTCATCATTATGCGTCCTGAGATTTTCATATTGAATTCTAAGAGTTTGGAGTTTAGCACTTTTTACCTTGGTATCTCCTTCATAGATTAGAAAGATTTTGTCCCATATCTCCTTTGTTGTATTCAACTGCATGACTTTGACAAATTATGATTTAGTCAGACTTCCCAATAATGCATTGACCACCTTTGCATTGGTTTCATATTTCTTTCTTTCCGCTACATCTGTTGAAACTGCCATTGGATATTGATAACCTCCTTCAACTATAGCCCATATATCTACTCTAAGGGACTAAAGATAGGATATTGTCCTTGTCTTCCAGAAGATTAAATTGTTTCCGTTGAAGAGAGGAGGTCTGATAGATGTTGTCCCATCTTGATTGCTCATCTTTCTTCTAGTGATTAAGCTTCTTCAGAAGAACCTGGCTCTGATACCAATTGTTGGGAAAAATACTGAAGGGGGGGGGGGGGGTGAATCAGTATTTAGAGCTTTCTGATAAGGTTTTAACTTTTTCTTTACAGAATTCCATACGCGGCTTTGATGAACCCAACTCGCATATACACACACATATAATAAAAGAAACTAGCGTATATTAATGTAATTTTGTAGATTAGAAATTTTTTTTAGGAACAATCTTTAAGTCAGTTTACCAGTCATGCATCTGTTAGATAATCAGTAATTATGTGCAATAACAACAGTATAAATCATCACACAAGAGCATCACACATGAACACCAATATTTAAGGTGGGAACCCAATTCGGGAGAAAACCACCGCTGCTGTCGTCTCTGTCTTCAATATTTATTATATGGAAAACTGTTTACAATATTGTATTGATGCAGACTCATATTAGTATGCAGGCATCTACTTGCAGAAGGCTATAACCTTCTCTCGTTTTCCAGTTGCTACTGGAAGGGAGCTACAACCCCCTAATCTCTTTTACCATCCACTACTAGATGGGAGCTTCAACCCTCTGATCAAAACACCAGCTTCTACTGGAAGGAATCTTCTACTTTCATACTGAAGGCTTCAACCCTCAGAACCACTGCAGACCATGTTTCATCAATTTTCATACTGGATCAAACAACATCAACGCAACTCTTCATAAACATCAACAATTATAAACTTAACCTAATACTTCAATCAAAACAGTGAGACCACTGTAACCAGAACTCAGAAATAACCCGGACTTCAGAATAAATATGCAGATACAAATTCAACCATGAACATTCATCAATTCAAAATGCATACGCTACTTCGCTTTACTGAACCTCCGTGTATACGCGCTTTCCTTCACACCAACTTGCGTATAGCTCTGTGAATACTTTTTTTTCAGAAAGTGATCAGTCTCAAATCCAGATCCGAGGTTTTCAATCAGATATCTTTAGAAATGCATAACCCTTCATCATTTAGTCACCATCAACCATGTTTATTCTCTTATTGACCAGATTTGTACATAATCAACTTAGCAACATATACAATATTCAGACAACCTAGATGTACAAGAAGACTTCATTGACAGATAGCAGACAAATAACAGGAATAATAGAAAAACCTCTGTAATAAGCTTCAAAAAACCCTAACTGCCATACACGCCTTTTCTGAAGCAAACCCGCATATATATGCACTTTTACTGAGACGAACTAGCGTATAGATCTGTAAAAATAAACTTTTCAGAATGAAACAGATCCATAAAAATTACCCAGATTTCTTCACTTGACTTTAGCAAACTTGCGCTAGGTCATAGATCTAATCATCTCTTCAATGGATCACACAAGAGAATATTCATTTCAGATCTAGAGATCCTGAATCATCATTGTATCCATGGGTGCATCATAGATTCAAATCTATCAATTAAAAATAGAGTTCATCCCATGCAGATATACCTCAGAGAAATTTATTTAGTCACAACCCTTACTCATGCACACTTTGCACTATGATCTTCTTCTCCTTATACAGATTTAGCCTTTACTAATACCATGAATCAAAACCACACCACTGCTGATGGTATTCTTGGATGGAATCAAATAGAAAATACATCGCTCAATACTGTGGGCTAATACCATGGTAATGCCCCTTGGTATCATAATTTTAGAGCGCAAAAGGCATACGCGACTTGGATCGTTTGTATCCGCGTGTATACACAACTTCTCTTCATAAAAACTGCGTATATAATAGTCCTGAATGTATACGCGGGTTGCCTTCACAAAATTAGTGTATACATTGCATCCATACGTGGGTTGCCTTCACAAAAGTAGCGTATACATTGAGAAATATTTCTTGTTTCATTTCTGTGGCACTTACAAGAATTCCTTTCTCTGTCACATCTGAATAGACCCGTAGAAACATCATTTTTACATCTTTAACAAATAGGTTTCTTATCAAAAGGGAACTCATCAAGTAGGTTTCCATCAAGAACAACTTCATCAAGTAGGTTGCCATCAAGGACAAAATATTGCAACATATTGCCAACAGCCTTCGCTGAAAAGATAATGCCAAGAAATCGATGGTAACATACTACTCATAACTTTCTATGATGTCTCTGAATGCATCACATTCCAAAATGAAATGTTTTTCTAATTCCACTGCCTCCAGACCTGCAAAATGTACACACCCATTCTTCCCAAGCTTCTTTAGGTCTTTTCCACTGTCATGTTTCACACTGAAGTTGATGTGAGTTGGTTCTTAATTGAACAATAAAAACCTTTGCCCTCCACGAAATGCAAAGGGGTAAAGAGATAGACTCACATTCTTACCATAGACCTTTAGGCCTTCAATAATTACCCTACTTCCCTGTGTATAAGAAAGACAAGGCTTTTAACTCATAAAAAAATAATTTATCAATATCCTTTTAATAATCGTTGAAACTATGTCCGAGGGGTCTGGGTTAAATGGTGATAAGGTGGGGTTGTTTTGGTACTCACCACATGTTCAATTCCCTTTCCTGATCGGGGTGATGTATACATGTTGATGAAAATGTAAAAAGATGTAGTCCTACCAAATTTACAAAAAAAAATAATGGTTGAAACTATATCTAATAAAATAATATACTTTTATTTAACTTTAACCTCATACTACTCTTAATTACAATTTAATTTTATAAGTAAAAATCAAATTCTATTTATTTTTAAATTTAATAAAATTATATAATTTAATTTAACTAATTTTTGAAAATTTACACAATTATATAACTTGATTTATTAAAAAAACATAATATTTTTCTTGGATATAAATTTTGAAACACACTTTACATATTTCATAATGGAGTTGTCTTTAGTGCGACTTTTTGAAGGCTTTCCTGTGGATTTTTCCCATCTAATTTCTCTAAAATCCTGAAAAATTCATTGAAAATAGAAGTTTGATGGATAACATTGCACAATCGAAGTGCCTTAGGAGTTTTTTAGGGTGCTAAATCCATATATGTAGTAAAAAAACAGTTTAAATAACATAAATCAAAATTTCACTTCAAATTCTTTTACTGAATTTTAATACTAAAAACTCAAAAAAAATCACAATAAAGATAACTCCTTTCATAACAATATTACACACAATTGAATTAAGCTACCCATTTACCTTTATAAAAAAATAAAAATAAATAAAAATTAAAAAATCACCCTTTTGAAACACACTTTACATATTTCATATCACGATCACAGACAATTGCATTGAGCTACCCCATTTACCTTAAAAAAAAAAATTTCACCCTGAATGTCATTCTCTTTAATCTTTTTCACCTTTTATAAATTTATTTACGAATCTTATTTATATTTTTCACCTGGCCAGCGCATCGATTGGACTTGAGAAGTTGGTAGTATCGAATTGCAATTTCGACTCTTCGCATTTTCGTTCAGAAGGATTTGCTCTATGCTCTCCCTAATCTGATCACAGAAGCCGACACAAAATGAAGAGGCAGAGCGAACCAAAGAAAGCCAGGTAGTCAACTTAACTCTCCATTTTTACGATATACGCTGAAATTAACACCAATTTAGCGGATTTCCATTCTCATTTTCTCTGTGAAATTCGGCCCCATCCGGGCCTTTGTTTTAGCGCTGCCGCTAGATTGGTTGGCGGTTCTTTTTAGAGACCATTTTTATGTGTTGTTGATAAGGTATTGGCTTCGCATGGGGATGGATTTCATAAAAAAGAAATCTTAAATGCAGGCCTTCGAATTGCACTCTAGGGTATGATATCTAGTTTGCATCAAGAAACAAGTATCAAGGCCACATTTCACTCCCCTCCCAACCCAAAAAAAAGATCAATTCAGTTAAATGTCGATGCTTTTCGCATTACAATGGTGGCAAGGTTAAATCATAAGTTTGTGTAAATTTCAGTTTTGATTTTGACCTAGTGAAGTCCACGGCTTAACCATGACTACATGCCTTCATATATTCACGTCTTCATCGTAGTTTGGGACGTTGACATGTTTATGTTTTTCTGTCAAATTATCTCTCTCCTCCTGTGCCTCGTCAAAACCAATTAGTTTACCTTTGCTTAACCTGAAGAAAATGTTCAGCCTTACATGTATGGTCATTAACTTATTGAGTCCTGCCCCACTGATATAGTCATTATGTTAAATTTGGACAACTAGGTCCAAACTCCATATTAAGATGCTCAGATTAAGAGGTTAATATTTTTGTTGGATTCCTCTTTCTGAGAGGTGTAAAATCCATATAAAATATGTCTTAATCCGATGAGCAGAACTTATATTTTGAATTTATTATTTTCAATAAATTATATGTGCAAGGTCGGCCAGAAGATGCTCAGATTAAGAGGTTAATATTTTTGTTGGATTCCTCTTTCTGAGAGGTGTAAAATCCATATAAAATATGTCTTAATCCGATGAGCAGAACTTATATTTTGAATTTATTATTTTTAATAAATTATATGTGCAAGGTCGGCCAGTTTTGTAATGTAGGCTCGCATGCTCAACAGATGTGTCACACACCCTCATGATGGATATATATACAGGAAAAGTTGGAGAGATTTTCATCATCATCACAACTCACATCTTCCTCTCTCATCAAGGAGTACGAGCTACCAAGAAGGACGAGTTTAATCCACACGTGTGAAGGACGAAGAGGACAAACCGTACAGCTGAGCTGCAGTACGATTTTCTGCTGCTAGGGTTTCGCTGTAAGTTTGACCAGCGTTGACTTAGGTCAACGCATGGTCCAAACAAGCTGAAAATTGGTGGAAGGTTCGATTTATGAAGGCCGTACTACTTGGCACAAAAATCGAGGTCAAAGGGTTGACCGTTTTGCTGCTGCGTTGACTTTTAGCTTGCTGCCCCTGCGTTGACTTTTCAGGACAGCGTTGACTTTTGCAGAGTTGACTTGGGTTGACTCATCTACAGATTGAAGGGTTGTTGTGACACATGCTGGGCTGGCTGACCAAAGGAGACTTTGCTGGTTGAAGCATCCCGTTGACCGCCGAAACGAACATACACATTTTTCCTGTTTCTGATTTGTCTTCTGTAAGATCTACTTATATGTTCTATCTGCATTTTGCTTAACTACTTGTATGATTGCAGAAAGAATAGTGAAATTGCTACTAGCATAGAACATCTACAAAACTTTACATGGTATCGGAGCTGAGGTGAAGACAAACTCAATCTATAGCAATCATCATCGTGGAAATGGGGTCCACTAGTCTTGAATTCAAGGAGAATGACAAGCTGACCGGAAGTGATGACTTCCATCCCTGGAAGATGATATTAGATCTCAAATTAGAAGATCATGATCTCCTGGATCATGTGACAGGGAGGATTCAAGAACCTCCATCCAATGCCTCTGCTGCTGTTAGAAACAAGTATATGAAGGGAGAAATCAAAGCAAAGCTGCTGATCAGGGAATCCATAAATAAGAG
This sequence comes from Pinus albicaulis, assembly GCA_034641835.2. NCBI lineage: Eukaryota > Viridiplantae > Streptophyta > Pinopsida > Pinales > Pinaceae > Pinus > Pinus albicaulis. The sequence continues at coordinate 1,757,283,111 of CM076578.1, read as the reverse complement.
TCTGGTTGCCTACATATCTGAACTAGGCACATCCAAGGAGATGTATGACAAATTGATACTTATGTTTCAAGTAAACAATGTGAACTAAGTGCTATTCCTCAAGAACAAGTTGAAGAATATGAAGAAGGGCCGAGAAGAGTCTGTTCAAACTTTCTTTCTAAAGTTGACCGAAACCAGGAACCATCTGCTAGCTATTGGGGAGATAATAGCTGATCGTGAGATGGTTCTCACCGCACTTGGAGGACTTCCATATGAATGGCAAGTATTCACAACTACTATCCTCAACAATAATACCATTCCTAACTTTGATGAGCTTCTGTCAAGATGTATGCAAGAAGAAACAAGGATGAAGGAATTTGATAATGAAAGAAATGCTGCCTATGGTGCTCAGTCCCGAAAGAAGAACTCTGGTGGTTCTAAGGACAAAAGAAGGACAAAGACTCAAGAGAAGAAGGGTAAATGTTTCACCTGCCATAGGCCCGGACACTATGCTAGAGAATGCCCCTTCAAGGAGGATTCTCCCGATAGTGACGATAACAACAACAACCGAAGGAATGGGAATCAAAGAAATGACAAATCCAAAGGAAAGAGGAAGGCTCACTTTGGAGGAAACAACCAACCTTCTAAGAGGTCCAGAAATACCAGGTATGAGGAGTCTAATGTTGTTGATAAAAGAAATGAGTATATTCTGGTATCTGCTCTCTCAGCTGCATCTCCGCCCGACACGATGGATGTCTGGCTAATTGATAGTGGTGCCTCAAGACATATCACCGGATTCAAGGAAGCACTTTCTGACATGGTTGAAAGGGATACTAATCTAGAAATTATCCTTGGGGATAATACCACTTATCCTGTGAAAGGGACCGGGACTGTGACCCTCCACTTGTCCCAAGGACAAGTCCTCCATTTGCAAGATGTACTCTATGTACCCAAATTGAAGAAGAATCTTGTGTCTGTATCTGCCATGGAAGACAAAGGATTCAACGTTACTTTCTCTAATGGAAATGTGCTCATGTGGAAGAAGAGCTTCAAGGAAGCTATCTCAATTGGTTCTAGGGTTGGTACACTCTATCAGGTTGGAGGGAGTCCGTTGGGAGCTATGACTTGTGATACTATCCGACAAACCGAACTATGGCACCGAAGATTTGGAAAGCCCTTCCCGAAGCAAGGAAGGTGTATGTAAGGGCTGTGCTGTAGAATATAACATAACAAGGGGACCTTTTTCCCTCAAGTGTCACAAAGACATCTGAGATATTGCAACTGGTCCATTCTGATCTTTCTGGTATGTTGCCTGTAACATCCCTGGGGGGATGTTCTTACTATATGACATTTACTGATGACTTCTCTCGCAAACCTGGACATACTTCTTGAAGGAGGAGGATGAGGCTTACATGTGGTTTCGTACCTTCAAAGCCTTGGTGGAAAATATGACCGGAAAGAAGATCAAGATTTTGAGGACTGACAATGGCACTGAATATGAGTCTATTATGAAGAATGATGTCTGGGATGTGGTCCCGAGACCGAAGGACAAATCTATTGTCACCGCGAAATGGCTCTACAAAATCAAACATGGATCTGATGGGAGTGCTGAAAAGTTTAAGGCAAGGTTTGTTGCCCGTGGCTTCTCTCAAAAGGAAGAAATTGACTATGACGATATATTTGCACCTGTGGCACGATATACCACCATCCGATCAATCATAGCCCTTGCTGCTACGCAAGGATGGAGTCTTCATCAGATTGATGTCAAGACCGCTTTTCTGCATGGTGCAATAAAGGAAGAGGTGTATGTAGAACAACCTCTGGGATTTGAAGTTCAGGATCGAGACACTTATGTCTGCAGGTTGAAGAAAGCCCTCTATGGGTTAAAGCAAGCACCCAGAGCTTGGTACGAAAGGATGGATAGTTACTTGATGAAGCTGGGCTTCACTCGAAGTAATACTGATCCGAACCTATACTTCAAGGTTGTGAAAGAGAAGCCTCTCATTCTAGTACTATATGTGGATGACCTCTTCCTGACTGGTGATGACCCTCTCATTCATCAATGTAAGAGGGAGCTTGCTGCTGAATTCAAGATGAAGGACCTAGGACTGATGCACTATTTCCTAGGCCTGGAGGTCTGGCAGAGACCTGGAGAGATTTTCCTTTCTCAAGGAAAATATATTGTGAAGCTTCTGGAAAGATTTGGAATGGTGGACTGTAAGTCCGTGTCGACACCGATGGAACTCAACTTTAAGAAGTTGAGGAGTAACGTTGCTGGGCCCGTCCTACTGAGTATCGTGAACTCATAAGGACCCTGATGTTCTCAATGAACACTTGTTCGAACATATGCTGTGCAGTGAACACTTTGAGTCAACACATGGTTGATCATAACATTCACTGGGTTGGTGCCAAGAAACTCTTGAGATATCTCTGAGGCACGACAGACCGTGGGCTGAGATACACTGCCAGGAGTATGACACTCCGTGGATATACTGATGCCGATTGGGCTGGCAGTGTGGTGGATCGCAAGAGCACATCTGGATGCTACTTCACATGAAGATTTGCTTCGGGCAGGAATCTAAAGTCGGCAGTCTTGAGCACCGCTGAGGCCAAATACATTGTAACATGTATCGCCTGTTGTGAAGTCACTTGGTTGCGAAAGCTCCTTGAGAGCTGTTCGAGCATGTGCTAGATGCCACCGTTATCCTTTGTGATAACCAGAGGGGGATTCATTTGTCATAGAATCCCGGGTTCCACGATTGATCCAAGCATGTTGATGGCTGGTACCACTTTATCTGGGATATGGTACAGCGAGGCGCCGTAAGGCTCGATCATATAGGAACTGATGAGCAGGTCGCAGATATTCTCACTATGCCCTTGGGGAAGGTCATGTTCCTAACCTTCCGTGAGAATCTTGGTATCGTGGAACGACCCTATGATGTGGGTCCTGTTGGACGATGAGCTCTGGGAGCTCTGGGGGGCTTTGGGGAGAGCTTCTCGGAGCTATGGGCAACCACAAGGCTAGGCTTGCCAACCTTGGTGGTGTGCTTGGACCCCACCGTTGTGATTTTGAGTTGGTTCACCTCTCATTTTCTGTGCCCCGTATGCATCCTACCCATTGAGTTCAGGGCTCATGGGAAGTACCTCTCATTTGGCCAATGAGGTGGGAAAGGCTAGAGACTAGTAGCAAAGACCGATGGACGCATCAGAGATTGCCGTACTCTCTATCTAGGATGGCACGGTCCAACCACTTGATCTGGGATCAAGATTTGTGAGGTCTGGGACCTCTGGACTGACTATGTCAGTCGGGGGATGATGTCTTTGTGACTGACCCACTTCTGTTCTGAAATAAAGAAGCCAGCAAAGCAAGTTTCGGCGGGATGACGCACGACGTTGATTGCACTAATAGATGGAGTTCTCCCTAGTTGAGAGGGAGTGTTAAATTTGGACAACTAGTTCCAAACTCCATATTAAGATGCTCAGATTAAGAGGTTAATATTTTTGTTGGATTCCTCTTTGTGAGAGGTGTAAAATCCATATAAAATATGTCTTAATCCGATGAGCAGAACTTATATTTTGAATTTATTATTTTTAATAAATTATATGTGCAAGGTCGGCCAGCTTTGTAATGTAGGCTCGCATGCCCAACAGATGTGTCACACACCCTCATGATTGATATAAATACAGGAAAAGTTGAAGAGCATTTCATTATCATCACAACTCACATATTCCTCTCTCATCAAGGAGTACGAGCTACCTAGAAGGACGAGTTTAATCCACACGTGTGAAGGACGAAGAGGACAACCGTACGGTCAAGCTCTGAAGCACGGATTTGTCGTTGCCAGGGTTTCAAGCCTCATAGCCTGAGCCGCTTGACTTTGGTCAACGCATGGTCCAAACAAGCTGAAAATTGGTGGAAGGTTCGATTTATGAAGGCTGTACTACCTGGCACAAAAATCGAGGTCAAAGGGTTGACCGTTTTGTTGCTGCGTTGACTTTTAGCTTGCTGCCCCTGCGTTGACTTTTCAGGACAGCGTTGACTTTTGCAGAGTTGACTTGGGTTGACTCATCTACTGGTTGGAGGGTTGTTGTGACACATGTTGGGCTGGCTGACCAAAGGAGACTTTGCTGGTTGAAGCATCCTGTTGACCGCCGAAACGAATACACACATTTTTCCTGTTTCTGATTTGTCTTCTGTAAGATCTACTTATATGTTCTATCTGCATTTTGCTTAACTACTTGTATGATTGCTGAAAGAATAGTGAAATTGCTACTAG